>OY804578.1:41365055-42725167 GCA_963680875.1 Bathymodiolus brooksi | reverse complement strand
TATCTGCCCAGTAGTCAGAGTTTTTATTACTATCATTGGGTCGATTCCTCTGCCTGTGGACTTATTAGTCCTCGTGGGTATCTGCCCAGTAGTCAGAGTTTTTATTACTATCATTGGGTCGATTCCTCTGCCTGTGGACTTATTAGTCCTCGTGGGTATCTGCCCAGTAGTCAGAGTTTTTATTACTATCATTGAGTCGATTCCTCTGCCTGTGGACTTATTAGTCCTCGTGGGTATCTGCCCAGTAGTCAGAGTTTTTATTATTATCATTGGGTCGATTCCTCTGTCTGTGGACTTATTAGTCCTCGTGGGTATCTGCCCAGTAGTCAGAGTTTGTATTACTATCATTGGGTCGATTCCTCTGCCTGTGGACTTATTAGTCCTCGTGGGTATCTGCCCATTAGTCAGAGTTTTTATTACTATCATTGGGTCGATTCCTCTGTCTGTGGACTTATTAGTCCTCGTGGGTATCTGCCCAGTAGTCAGAGTTTTTATTACTATCATTGGGTCGATTCCTCTTCCTGTGGACTTATTAGTCCTCGTGGGTATCTGCCCAGTAGTCAGAGTTTTTATTACTATCATTGGGTCGATTCCTCTGCCTGTGGACTTATTAGTCCTCGTGGGTATCTGCCCAGTAGTCAGAGTTTTTATTACTATCATTGGGTCGATTCCTCTGCCTGTGGACTTATTAGTCCTCGTGGGTATCTGCCCAGTAGTCAGAGTTTTTATTACTATCATTGGGTCGATTCCTCTGCCTGTGGACTTATTAGTCCTCGTGGGTATCTGCCCAGTAGTCAGAGTTTTTATTACTATCATTGGGTCGATTCCTCTGCCTGTGGACTTATTAGTCCTCGTGGGTATCTGCCCAGTAGTCAGAGTTTTTATTACTATCATTGGGTCGATTCCTCTGCCTGTGGACTTATTAGTCCTCGTGGGTATCTGCCCAGTAGTCAGAGTTTTTATTACTATCATTGGGTCGATTCCTCTGCCTGTGGACTTATTAGTCCTCGTGGGTATCTGCCCAGTAGTCAGAGTTTTTATTACTATCATTGGGTCGATTCCTCTGTCCTGTGGACTTATTAGTCCTCGTGGGTATCTGCCCAGTAGTCAGAGTTTTTATTACTATCATTGGGTCGATTCCTCTGCCTGTGGACTTATTAGTCCTCGTGGGTATCTGCCCAGTAGTCAGAGTTTTTATTACTATCATTGGGTCGATTCCTCTGCCTGTGGACTTATTAGTCCTCGTGGGTATCTGCCCAGTAGTCAGAGTTTTTATTACTATCATTGGGTCGATTCCTCTGCCTGTGGACTTATTAGTCCTCGTGGGTATCTGCCCAGTAGTCAGAGTTTTTATTACTATCATTGGGTCGATTCCTCTGCCTGTGGACTTATTAGTCCTCGTGGGTATCTGCCCAGTAGTCAGAGTTTTTATTACTATCATTGGGTCGATTCCTCTGCCTGTGGACTTATTAGTCCTCGTGGGTATCTGCCCAGTAGTCAGAGTTTTTATTACTATCATTGGGTCGATTCCTCTGCCTGTGGACTTATTAGTCCTCGTGGGTATCTGCCCAGTAGTCAGAGTTTTTATTACTATCATTGGGTCGATTCCTCTGCCTGTGGACTTATTAGTCCTCGTGGGTATCTGCCCAGTAGTCAGAGTTTTCATTACTATCATTGGGTCGATTCCTCTGCCTGTGGACTTATTAGTCCTCGTCGGTATCTGCCCAGTAGTCAGAGTTTTTATTACTATCATTGGGTCGATTCCTCTGCCTGTGGACTTATTAGTCCTCGTGGGTATCTGCCCAGTAGTCAGAGTTTTTATTACTATCATTGGGTCGATTCCTCTGCCTGTGGACTTATTAGTCCTCGTGGGTATCTGCCCAGTAGTCAGAGTTTTTATTTCTATCATTGGGTCGATTCCTCTGCCTGTGGACTTATTAGTCCTCGTGGGTATCTGCCCAGTAGTCAGAGTTTTTATTACTATCATTGGGTCGATTCCTCTGCCTGTGGACTTATTGGTCCTCGTGGGTATCTGCCCAGTAGTCAGAGTTTTTATTACTATCATTGGGTCGATTCCTCTGTCTGTGGACTTATTAGTCCTCGTGGGTATCTGCCCAGTAGTCAGAGTTTTTATTACTATCATTGGGTCGATTCCTCTGCCTGTGGACTTATTAGTCCTCGTGGGTATCTGCCCAGTAGTCAGAGTTTTTATTACTATCATTGGGTCGATTCCTCTGCCTGTGGACTTATTAGTCCTCGTGGGTATCTTCCCAGTAGTCAGAGTTTTTATTACTATCATTGGGTCGATTCCTCTGCCTGTGGACTTATTAGTCCTCGTGGGTATCTGCCCAGTAGTCAGAGTTTTTATTACTATCATTGGGTCGATTCCTCTGCCTGTGGACTTATTAGTCCTCGTGGGTATCTGCCCAGTAGTCAGAGTTTTTATTTCTATCATTGGGTCGATTCCTCTGCCTGTGGACTTATTAGTCCTCGTGGGTATCTGCCCAGTAGTCAGAGTTTTTATTACTATCATTGGTCGATTCCTCTGCCTGTGGACTTATTGGTCCTCGTGGGTATCTGCCCAGTAGTCAGAGTTTTTATTACTATCATTGGGTCGATTCCTCTGTCTGTGGACTTATTAGTCCTCGTGGGTATCTGCCCAGTAGTCAGAGTTTTTATTACTATCATTGGGTCGATTTCTCTGCCTGTGGACTTATTAGTCCTCGTGGGTATCTGCCCAGTAGTCAGAGTTTTTATTACTACCATTGGGTCGATTCCTCTGTCTGTGGACTTATTAGTCCTCGTGGGTATCTGCCCAGTAGTCAGAGTTTTTATTACTATCATTGGGTCGATTCCTCTGCCTGTGGACTTATTAGTCCTCGTGGGTATCTGCCCAGTAGTCAGAGTTTTTATTACTATCATTGGGTCGATTCCTCTGCCTGTGGACTTATTAGTCCTCGTGGGTATCTGCCCAGTAGTCAGAGTTTTTATTACTATCATTGGGTCGATTCCTCTGCCTGTGGACTTATTAGTCCTCGTGGGTATCTGCCCAGTAGTCAGAGTTTTTATTACTATCATTGGGTCGATTCCTCTGCCTGTGGACTTATTAATCCTCGTGGGTATCTGCCCAGTAGTCAGAGTTTTTATTACTATCATTGGGTCGATTCCTCTGCCTGTGGACTTATTAGTCCTCGTGGGTATCTGCCCAGTGGTCAGAGTTTTTATTACTATCATTGGGTCGATTACTCTGTCTGTGGACTTATTAGTCCTCGTGGGTATCTGCCCAGTAGTCAGAGTTTTTATTACTATCATTGGGTCGATTCCTCTGCCTGTGGACTTATTAGTCCTCGTGGGTATCTGCCCAGTAGTCAGAGTTTTTATTACTATCATTGGGTCGATTCCTCTGCCTGTGGACTTATTAGTCCTCGTGGGTATCTGCCCAGTAGTCAGAGTTTTTATTACTATAATTGGGTCGATTCCTCTGCCTGTGGACTTATTAGTCCTCGTGGGTATCTTCCCAGTAGTCAGAGTTTTTATTACTATCATTGGGTCGATTCCTCTGCCTGTGGACTTATTAGTCCTCGTGGGTATCTGCCCAGTAGTCAGAGTTTTTATTACTATCATTGGGTCGATTCCTCTGCCTGTGGACTTATTAGTCCTCGTGGGTATCTGCCCAGTAGTCAGAGTTTTTATTACTATCATTGGGTCGATTCCTCTGCCTGTGGACTTATTAGTCCTCGTGGGTATCTGCCCAGTAGTCAGAGTTTTTATTACTATCATTGGGTCGATTCCTCTGCCTGTGGACTTATTAGTCCTCGTGGGTATCTGCCCAGTAGTCAGAGTTTTTATTACTATCATTGGGTCGATTCCTCTGCCTGTGGACTTATTAGTCCTCGTGGGTATCTGCCCAGTAGTCAGAGTTTTTATTACTATCATTGGGTCGATTCCTCTGCCTGTGGACTTATTAGTCCTCGTGGGTATCTGCCCAGTAGTCAGAGTTTTTATTTCTATCATTGGGTCGATTCCTCTGCCTGTGGACTTATTAGTCCTCGTGGGTATCTGCCCAGTAGTCAGAGTTTTTATTACTATCATTGGGTCGATTCCTCTGCCTGTGGACTTATTAGTCCTCGTGGGTATCTGCCCAGTAGTCAGAGTTTTTATTACTATCATTGGGTCGATTCCTCTGCCTGTGGACTTATTAGTCCTCGTGGGTATCTTCCCAGTAGTCAGAGTTTTTATTACTATCATTGGGTCGATTCCTCTGCCTGTGGACTTATTAGTCCTCGTGGGTATCTGCCCAGTAGTCAGAGTTTTTATTACTATCATTGGGTCGATTCCTCTGCCTGTGGACTTATTAGTCCTCGTGGGTATCTGCCCAGTAGTCAGAGTTTTTATTTCTATCATTGGGTCGATTCCTCTGCCTGTGGACTTATTAGTCCTCGTGGGTATCTGCCCAGTAGTCAGAGTTTTTATTACTATCATTGGGTCGATTCCTCTGCCTGTGGACTTATTGGTCCTCGTGGGTATCTGCCCAGTAGTCAGAGTTTTTATTACTATCATTGGGTCGATTCCTCTGTCTGTGGACTTATTAGTCCTCGTGGGTATCTGCCCAGTAGTCAGAGTTTTTATTACTATCATTGGGTCGATTTCTCTGCCTGTGGACTTATTAGTCCTCGTGGGTATCTGCCCAGTAGTCAGAGTTTTTATTACTACCATTGGGTCGATTCCTCTGTCTGTGGACTTATTAGTCCTCGTGGGTATCTGCCCAGTAGTCAGAGTTTTTATTACTATCATTGGGTCGATTCCTCTGCCTGTGGACTTATTAGTCCTCGTGGGTATCTGCCCAGTAGTCAGAGTTTTTATTACTATCATTGGGTCGATTCCTCTGCCTGTGGACTTATTAGTCCTCGTGGGTATCTGCCCAGTAGTCAGAGTTTTTATTACTATCATTGGGTCGATTCCTCTGCCTGTGGACTTATTAGTCCTCGTGGGTATCTGCCCAGTAGTCAGAGTTTTTATTACTATCATTGGGTCGATTCCTCTGCCTGTGGACTTATTAGTCCTCGTGGGTATCTGCCCAGTAGTCAGAGTTTTTATTACTATCATTGGGTCGATTCCTCTGCCTGTGGACTTATTAATCCTCGTGGGTATCTGCCCAGTAGTCAGAGTTTTTATTACTATCATTGGGTCGATTCCTCTGCCTGTGGACTTATTAGTCCTCGTGGGTATCTGCCCAGTGGTCAGAGTTTTTATTACTATCATTGGGTCGATTACTCTGCCTGTGGACTTATTAGTCCTCGTGGGTATCTGCCCAGTAGTCAGAGTTTTTATTACTATCATTGGGTCGATTCCTCTGCCTGTGGACTTATTAGTTCTCGTGGGTATCTGCCCAGTAGTCAGAGTTTTTATTACTATCATTGGGTCGATTCCTCTGCCTGTGGACTTATTAGTCCTCGTGGGTATCTGCCCAGTAGTCAGAGTTTTTATTACTATCATTGGGTCGATTCCTCTGTCTGTGGACTTATTAGTCCTCGTGGGTATCTGCCCAGTAGTCAGAGTTTTTATTACTATCATTGGGTCGATTCCTCTGCCTGTGGACTTATTAGTCCTCGTGGGTATCTGCCCAGTAGTCAGAGTTTTTATTACTATCATTGGGTCGATTCCTCTGCCTGTGGACTTATTAGTCCTCGTGGGTATCTGCCCAGTAGTCACAGTTTTTATTACTATCATTGGGTCGATTCCTCTGCCTGTGGACTTATTAGTCCTCGTGGGTATCTGCCCAGTAGTCAAAGTTTTTATTACTATCATTGGGTCGATTCCTCTGCCTGTGGACTTATTAGTCCTCGTGGGTATCTGCCCAGTAGTCAGAGTTTTTATTACTATCATTGGGTCGATTCCTCTGCCTGTGGACTTATTAGTCCTCGTGGGTATCTGCCCAGTAGTCAGAGTTTTTATTACTATCATTGGGTCGATTCCTCTGCCTGTGGACTTATTAGTCCTCGTGGGTATCTGCCCAGTAGTCAGAGTTTTTATTACTATCATTGGGTCGATTCCTCTGCCTGTGGACTTATTAGTCCTCGTGGGTATCTGCCCAGTAGTCAGAGTTTTTATTTCTATCATTGGGTCGATTCCTCTGCCTGTGGACTTATTAGTCCTCGTGGGTATCTGCCCAGTAGTCAGTGTTTTTATTACTATCATTGGGTCGATTCCTCTGCCTGTGGACTTATTAGTCCTCGTGGGTATCTGCCCAGTAGTCAGAGTTTTTATTACTATCATTGGGTCGATTCCTCTGCCTGTGGACTTATTAGTCCTCGTGGGTATCTGCCCAGTAGTCAGAGTTTTTATTACTATCATTGGGTCGATTCCTCTGCCTGTGGACTTATTAGTCCTCGTGGGTATCTGCCCAGTAGTCAGAGTTTTTATTTCTATCATTGGGTCGATTCCTCTGCCTGTGGACTTATTAGTCCTCGTGGGTATCTGCCCAGTAGTCAGAGTTTTTATTACTATCATTGGGTCGATTCCTCTGCCTGTGGACTTATTGGTCCTCGTGGGTATCTGCCCAGTAGTCAGAGTTTTTATTACTATCATTGGGTCGATTCCTCTGTCTGTGGACTTATTAGTCCTCGTGGGTATCTGCCCAGTAGTCAGAGTTTTTATTACTATCATTGGGTCGATTCCTCTGCCTGTGGACTTATTAGTCCTCGTGGGTATCTGCCCAGTAGTCAGAGTTTTTATTACTATCATTGGGTCGATTCCTCTGCCTGTGGACTTATTAGTCCTCGTGGGTATCTGCCCAGTAGTCAGAGTTTTTATTACTATCATTGGGTCGATTCCTCTGTCTGTGGACTTATTAGTCCTCGTGGGTATCTGCCCAGTAGTCAGAGTTTTTATTACTATCATTGGGTCGATTCCTCTGCCTGTGGACTTATTAGTCCTCGTGGGTATCTGCCCAGTAGTCAGAGTTTTTATTACTATCATTGGGTCGATTCCTCTGCCTGTGGACTTATTAGTCCTCGTGGGTATCTGCCCAGTAGTCAAGAGTTTTTATTACTATCATTGGGTCGATTCCTCTGCCTGTAGACTTATTAGTCCTCGTGGGTATCTGCCCAGTAGTCAGAGTTTTTATTACTATCATTGGGTCGATTCCTCTGCCTGTGGACTTATTAGTCCTCGTGGGTATCTGCCCAGTAGTCAGAGTTTTTATTACTATCATTGGGTCGATTCCTCTGCCTGTGGACTTATTAGTCCTCGTGGGTATCTGCCCAGTAGTCAGAGTTTTTATTACTATCATTGGGTCGATTCCTCTGCCTGTGGACTTATTAGTCCTCGTGGGTATCTGCCCAGTAGTCGGAGTTTTTATTACTATCATTGGGTCGATTCCTCTGCCTGTAGACTTATTAGTCCTTGTAGGTATCTGCCCAGTAGTCAGAGTTTCGGCACTGGCACGGTTTATGAGATATAATTATATTTTATATTTCCAATTCCTAATACTCATTAAAGTGTAGTCACTTCAAAACTTACATGTAGTATATGGTTAGGTACAAATAACCTCAGAAGATGATGGCTATCATGTTTTTCGTTCTTGATTATTTTGCTTTTGAATTTGATTGTGCCCGATGAAGGTTATTCCATAAACGCTTTGTGTACCCTTTTGAAGCTAAATAGTGGTCAATGTTATGGTGTTAAACGTCATTTTCAACAATATTTCAGTTGTATCGTGGCGGTTAATTTTATTGGTGGAGGAAACCGGAGTATCCAGAGAAAACCACCGACCTGTCACAAGTCACTGACAAACTCTATCACATAATACTGTATCGAGTACACCTCGTCATGAAAGGGATTTGACATCACCATTGTACATAGTGGTGATAGGCACTAAGTACACAGGTAGTTGTAAATCCAACTACCATTCGAAAAGAACCACGGCTGACACCCTTGTAACTAAATATCATATAAGTTTAATACAGAAATCTATGTGTTCACTATTACAGTTCTTAGTGCATTTATTCAATTCCATTATATTATATGTACAAACATATGAAAAATATTTGGACGTTTATGATATTAAATCTATAGAAAGTACAAGAAGTATATTTGAGCAGTGTTCATTGACCCGTCCGTTGTAGTGTAAATATTTGTGCTGTCTCATACTGGGGAGGTGGGGTATTTGAACGACGTCAACGGAGCAGTATTTCAGGTACGAGGTGCATAAATGATTCATCTTGCGAAATTTGGAAATGATCCTCTCGAAGCTATTTTACTGGATAGTTAAAATGGAGGATTTATCTATAAACTCTAGGGTGTCTGTGAGTAGGTCAAATCTATGATGCTACGTAATATTTATCGAATACTTGAAGTAATTATTTTTCTCACCATATGCTATGAATTTCATATGACATATATGGAAGTTTTTGGTATTTCAGTAATAAGGCCAACTCAAAGTTATCAGTGAAAACAAATAACAGTGAAAACTTCCATTAAAGTTTATTACCGCTTTCAAGATCTTTTACGTAAATACAATGCCACATGCAGAGATATGATCTAAGTCGGTATTCCGGTATTCCCATTGATGTTGCTATGGCGACGCTATCAACAAAGGTAATATGTTCATATCTGTCATAATTAAACTTATAAAAAAATAATTGAAAAGTGTTATTAGTAAATGATATAATATAGCAAATATTTAATTTATTTGACTCTCTTGGACACGTTTTTTCTGCTAAATTTACAGACAATCTGCTGGTTGAGCTAGAAAAATATAACTAGCAATTAAAACAGTACATTTATATTTCATTCCAACTTATTGTACCTTCTTAGCTAGCATTCCTGTCACTGTCTACGTTTATGCTGTTTACTTTGGAGACAGTGTGGGACCTTTCGACAAGTTTTTAAAGCGGTCAATGAATTGTTTTTGTTGGATTGGTGTTTTCGGTGAATTAGGGTGATAGGTTAATTTTGGAGATAAAGATGAACTTGTTGACCATCACAATTTAAACTTTTTTCACGGTAAGATCACCAACAGTTGTGTTTTGATATAATGTCGTGATGCACAAGAAAGCTACTGAAACTTAGGGTTTCTACTGGTAAAGTTGCAGTCATCACTAGGACAGTTTTATCGTCGACATCATGACTTGGTCAACCTCTACGGCATATATGTGTCACAGATGACCGCCTATTTCTGCTTGCACCTGAATAGTGGAGCAATAGCTGCTGTATTAAGCGCTCTATCGCTAGTATTCCAGTGTTTTCTTCTTCATTTAATTACCACTTTTTTCATTCAAATTGTTCCTAATTGACAGTTAACCTTTAAGTGTTATTTCGACGCATGAAATGACAAGCGCAAAGCAATTCTTAATTTTTATACTTTTATAACAATTAACAAATACAAAAATATAGGCTATATTGACCCCACCCTAAGAATAAGAGATAAAACAACCAGGGACCGGTTGCTCAACTTGTAGTTAAATTTTAACCAATGGTTAGAAATGATAACCCATGGTTAAAATTTAACCAAAGCACGCAATGCGTTGTTCAACTTATGGTTAAATTTAACTACTGGTTAAAGCATGGCTAAACTGATTAATATTTAACCACGGTATAGGGGCTCTGTTAAAATATTTAAACATTGGTTATCAATTCAAAATGGCTGCCAGACAGGTTCTTTCTATGATGCCTTCCGTATAAAACAGGAATCCCAGAGTGTTTCGGGGAATTGAGCTCCGTGCAAATTTGTTTGAAATAGAAGTTTCTGAGGTGGATGGCATTTCCAACGAAATTAAATTTCTATTACCATTTACATTGTTCAAAACAGTGCCTTGCATTTGCGCGGAAAAAATCCTACATTTGCGTGCATAAATTCATTACATAGGCGCTTTTTTTTCAAGGTAAAAACAGGTAAATCAAGGTAAATTCAGATGAAAATAATGAAATTACTTACGATTTTTCAATTTATTTTTTTTATCAATTTTACACTAAGAACAATGTTTATAAAGTAGTATTGCACCCCTTCCCTCTATATATTTCATGTAATTTAAAATCATTAGCGATCGCAGGTCTACAGGGATGTTTCTTGTGTTTCAAGTTATGATAAATTGATATATCTTTCGCTTTTTATTGTGAGAGAAATTGCATGTATTTCCCATGAATGGTCGGGGCCTAGGCGGTGGAAGCGGGGACAGTTTTTTGCTGTTGCTTTTCTCGTTTTTTTGGAAACATTTTCCGGTATCAAAATTTGTTTCATGATTCTTGCCCCTCACTCGAAATTTGAGTCAGTGTAATTAGTCAAATAGTACGGAAATGACGAATTACTGGGACGTGGAATAAATGTCCATGAGACAACATTCCAGAAAAGACCTAAATAAAAAATCTCAAATAGGGAACGCCTAGCAGTCTACAACAACGAACATATGCCCATACTACAAGACGATATGGTCACAGACTAGACAAAAGCTAAGTAGAGTAAATTAACAACAGACCAAGAAATGCGAAGTAAAAGACTCCTTTCAAGACAAAAACCATAGAGAAAAATAATGACTTTTACAAAGGCTCTTTGCATAGGAAAGGCACATATAAATGTGACGGGGGTTAAGATAGTCATATCATCCCCCCTTTTTAGTAACAATGTCAAAAATCAATATCGACGAAAAGTCTAATTCAATCAGAAAATACGCTGGTCGTACAATTGTGTTGGAAAAACAAAATTATAAAACTTCAAAAATAGCATGAGGTACCTCTATGACATCATGGACATTCCTCATCAATTGGAGAAATTGGATAATTTACATATGAGACACCAACAATTGATTTCATACTGAAAAGAGGATTATATTTTTTCTTAATTGTTATTCATGTTAATTGAAATAAAAAGAAATTCATACATTAAAATCAGAGAGAAAAACAGAATTTTGACATACATGCATGGACCCAATTTTAATGAGATGTTGGAAACTAAAGAAAATATTCTACGGCTAACTTACATAATGAAAATTAACAGTCATTGAAATTGTAAGACAATAAGAAGATTTAATTAAAAGTAGTTTAATGAGTTATAAGAGTTATCGTCACCTATAAAACACACCCTTGCACTAAACACGTCTTATTAATATTTCTTTTAATGTTATTAAGCAATCAAAACGAGGTCCATATACTCTTCCGTACTAACTTGTACAAAATACTTTTAATATAGGACAAATAACCTTAGATAATGACATGTAAGTTATATTCCTCAAGTAAGATTTCCCCTTTTTGTTTTGGGTTATATATACTGTCACTGACCCACATAATAACTTTTCTGGTACCCCTGTCACATGTTGTCTGTTGAGCTTTGGGAACCTAGTTGTAGATCCAGTTCACTTCCTGTTGACTGAAAATATAAAAAGGACCAATCAAGGGATAATTATATAATTTCATTATTCAACTCCAAATATAAACATCGATGGATTAATGTGATTTTTCAGCAGGATAGACACAAATATTAATGCAGTATTTAATAATATAAAGTGTTCATTCGGCACAAACTGTGAAAAGGCTCCATGAACTTCGACTTTTCTCAATTTTTAAGCCTCCTACACATAAACCGTATATTTTAAGACACTGCACTGATTTTGTTTATAAATACATGTATCTCAATTTTCGTGAATTGCCAACAACAACGTGTTTCTATGATCGTGGGTTATTTTATTCGTGGATTCCAAATTTGACCTAACAAATTATAAAGGAATTGTGTGATGATTAATTAGTGCCCCACCCCACCCTCTCGTAAGTCGAATGACAGCATTATACTTCGCTATGTTCTTTAAATTTCTGGATTGGTTGAGACACAAGATCCACGAAAAATAATTAACAATATATCATGATATAAAATGCATTATGGCTAAGATAAAGTTCGGAATAATCATAAGATTACAATCCGCAAAAACAATTCAAAATGAAGCGAAAACAAACATGAAATAATAATAGCACAAACAATTGACATGATTCTTAAAGATGGCTCCCGTTCCGTGAGATCACAAAGTTAGACAATGCTGTCTCGTATTGGCAAATAATTAAAGCTAATTACTGACGTCTTTTCAGCTGTGGAAATCTTTGTATTCAGGTAGTGGTAAATGCACAATTGAAAAGTTCGTGAAGAAAATGTTGACGTCATAGACAAGTTGACAACCACCCACATGGTCTGGTTGAAACATATGTAGCTGGTGTTTTTAAACATTTCATTCGCTTCTAATGAGGACTAAATGATTCAATATGTAAGTATTCTACCTTTTTAACTTTAGTTAGTTTCAGTTTATCACATATTGTATTGTACATAACAACAAACTTTAAATTGCAACGCGATTATTATTTTGTCTGAAGAGAAGGCATGTAAAAAAACCAGTACCACAATCAAAATGATTGACTCTTGAACATCGCCGTACGATGATTAAATAAAACTTTTAAAAGGGTGTAATTGTTAGTCTTAAATGGAATTACATGTACAAGAATTAAATACGATTTTGTATGAGTTTATCGATGTGTAAACTTGGCCTTTTTTTCTCTCACGAACATTACCTAAAGTCCTCCGCACTTTATTCAGTTTGTGAGTGATTCGACCGAGTTTACACATCCTACAAAACCGTATTTAATCCTATAGTATACTAAAGGATCATCTCTGTAGTATGGATTTCTCCAAAAGAAAAAAAGTACATGGATATGCAAATCAACGTTACTATAAAAAAACGACAATGAACAATGGCAAAACTGAACTCATCACGATTGTCATACATTTAAGTTAGAGAAAACCGAAGGGGTTATTAAGATTGAACAACCCAGACTCACTGGCAATACAGGACAGACAAACAAATATACTGCGCAACACAACACAAACAACTAAAAATATTAGTAACACGGACACTACCAAAAAAACACGGGAGTGAATTCAGGTGCTCGCAACTATTCAATCTTATGTTACAGTTGTGAAATAGTGTGAAGTTAACATTCATGTATCTGAACACTGTATTTTCAACTTAAATTTCAGAATGGCGTCGAATATAGAAACAGGAATTAATCCTTTCATTCAGGGACCAATAGCAACAAATACAAATGTTAACGTATCATGTATCCAATCAAGTATCCATGTTGAGGAAGACACCGTCACATCTAATCCCATATTACCTATTAGGGTATTGAGAATACTTGGATGTATACAGATCGCCATTGGTGCTATGTGTATATTGATCAGTTGTATTGGGATTGTTCTTGATGTAGTAGATATGACCCGTAATTGTAACCAAGGAGCTATGTACAACGGCTATTCTGGACGTCACGATTCAATGGAATGGGGATGTTGGATGTGGAGAAGATTTACAGAGTCGCTGTTTGCTTTTGATATAACATGTTTAATATGTTCTGGATGGGTAAGCTGATATCAAATTTTAATATGAAACGTTTGAAGATATCAATGGGGGCAATCAGAAGCCGTAAATCGAAGAAGGACAGACAATTCAATTGCTAAGAGAAATGACAAACGATAATCTACAAAACACAACACAGAAAACTCCGAGTGCTCCGGAAGGGTAAACACTTCCTACTCTACTAATGACACCCGTCATAATTTTAAATTTCAGCAGTAGTAATTAAAAACAAAATACACCCTTCATCGTATACAGAAAGCAATAAGCAAAGAAGCATAGACTTCTTCATTTTCATATCTAACTATGACCATTTATGCTAAACTCTCGTACCTTAAACTTAAATTTCAGTTAGCTCAAGTAATATACTATCCACATTAGAGCTAACACTGAATTGATGCATTTAAATTGTAATTCATAGAATGAAGTCGTTGTATACCTCGCAATCCTACGTTTTACATGAGTATTAAGTTATTATGTAGTTACATTTTGTATTTTACCAATCGGATCAAAATCAGCCAGTTATATTCGAAGGATGACATTTTACTGACAGGTGGAAAGCACTTGCATGACCGCTAAGAGGGGAGGTTCGGGCCCATAAAACTAGTTTAATCCCATCGCTATTTATTGAAGTTTCTGTACTAAGCCAGGAAAGTCAGTTGTAATGTACTAATATTTGTTTATCTGAGGTATCCATTTTGCATCTTTCTACAATTTTTCTATTGTGGTTTGGAACTGTGTGGTACCTTTTCTTTTTCATTGTATTACTGTTTTAATACGCTCCCCCCGCACTTATATCTTACAGAACCTGATTAGAGGTCATATCTAGATGAATTTTCGTTTATGAAAAAGAAAATCTATCAATCGGAGAGCTTTACCTTTTTATCATGCAATAATAATTAATAAAAAGCGCGAAAGGCACCGCTTGGAATTTAACTAGAGCCTTTTCATTAGCTAAACATGAGTTCATCTGGACATGACAGCTAATCAAGTTCTGGTAGATGTTAGAGATAGTGTAGTGTTTTATAAGAGCTGATTTTAATCAAATTGTTATGTTACGTGTTTAAATATCATGTAATGGTATACAATACTTTAACATTCTACTCACATATGGAAACATGTGCATGGCAGTACCATTTAGCTACGATTTAGGCCCATAAAACAAGTAACCACGACACTTTTCATTGAAGTGCATGTACGTAGCCAGTAGAGTGAACAGTCATGCAAACGTGCATTAGAGGTAACGATTTTCCAACTGAATTTTGGAAATGTTCTGACAGTGATGGTATTTAATTACAATTAAATTCTCGATATCTTTTGTCTGGGGATTTTTTATGCAAAGGAATATAGAACATCATCATCAATATATTAATGCTCACAATAAACAACCTCAAACAGAAGCTGAATATGATAGTATAAACCCTCACAATAATAAAAACAGAAAATGTTGTTAGGTAGCAGGGGCTCCATGAAAACCTCTACAACATGACAGTAGGCGCCTAGCGGAAAGTAATATTACGAGCTCCATATAACCCTTCAAATTGAAAGTGACATTAGGCCTGTATGGAGCAATCCATAATCATGAAAACCGAAAATATCAGTAGGGGTACCACTGAAACCTCCATAATAACATAAACTGAAAGTAATTATAGGACTTCACCGCACCCTTCAAAATGATAAAAATAGAAATTGATAGTAGAGGCTCCACTAAAACCCCACAATGACAACAACCAGAAGTAATTTTAGGGGATACAAAGAGCCCTTCAACCTGAAAGTGACATTAGACGCTCCATGGAACCCTCCATAGTAACGAAAACCGATAGTAGGGACTCCACAATAATACAAACTGGGTGTAATATTAAGGAATCCACTGAAACATTCATAAAAAACAACATGAAAGTGACATTAGCCGCTGCATGGAACTCTCCATAATAATGAAAATCATTGAAAGTAACATAAGGGGCTTCATAGAATCCTGCACAAAATATAAACAGGATGTGATAGTAGGGGCTTCACTGAAACCTCCACAATAACAAAAACTGGATGTAGTATTAGGGGGTCTACAAACACCTTCACAAAATACAACATGAAAGTGACATTAGGTGCTCTAAGGAACTATCTATAATAATGAAAATAATTGAAAGTGACATTAGGGGCTCCATAGAACCATTCACAATGAAAACAACAGGAAGTGATAGTAGGAGATATACTAAAAAAAAACACAAAAACTTGAAGTAATCATAAGGGCTCCACAAAATCCCTCACAATAATGAAAACAGACAGTGATAGTGGAGACTCCACTGAAACCTCAACAATAACAAATACTGGAAGTGGTATTAGGGGCTCCACTTAATCCTTCACAAATCAAAACGTGAAAAAGACATTAGGCACTCCACGGATCCCTTCACGAGAACGGAAGCAGAAAGTTACAGAGCCCCAATCAAAGGTCCATCCAAGAAATAAAACGAAAGTGGTGGTACATGGCCTCACAGCATCTTTCACACTAAGAAAAACTCAGATGGGGATAAGTTTTGAGGTGGTGTTAACCGTATTTGTTCTTTGTATGACAGTTATAAGTAGAGCATATATTAAATATATTCTAATGACTGACATGCGTGGTTAAAATGTGTGAATTAGTAGTTAAGACATTGCAAGCTTAATAAAAATATGAACAATGAATATTGAAGTTAAAGGTCACGGATATTTCGATTTTTTATTAAGTAGAAATGAAATAAAAATAATCACAATTTATTTACAAAATATAGAAAATGCCCCTTGTATGATCTATCTACTTTAGATCCATATTTAAGAAACTTTAACCGCAACGGTGGTGTAATGGTTAGCGTGCTTGCCTCGAGTGTGGTAGATCGTGGGTTCGAGCCCGGTCGGGTCAAACCAAAAACTATAAAATTGGTATTTGTTGCTTCTTCGCTAAGCACACGGCTGGCTCGGAATCAGAATAATGTGTCAGAGTGGAGCGACATGTCTACTCGCGGACTGTTGCTTCAGTGAACTAGCATTATAAAAAATCAACTCAGCGTGTTGGTCTAGAACAAAGCGTGCCTCATCATCATCTCGTTGAAAATTAGCTTGTTCTCGCCATGATATAGCTGCAAAATTGCCTCACTCACTCACTCACTCACTCACTCACTCACTCACTCACTCACTCACACACTCACTCACTCACTCACTCACTCACTCCCTCCCTCACTCCCTCCCTCCCTCCCTCACTCACTCACTCTGATTCAGCCCACCATTTCTTTAGAGATGCCTGTACCGGGTCGGGGTCGTTGTGGTTTTCACGGTTTTCACGGTTTTCCGGTTGTTGACTGATTTTGTCTGTTTATATACTTATGAGTTTTGACTTTCCCTTTGTAAGATTGTTCGGAGTTCGGTGTTTTGTTATTACCCTTATTTACAATAGAAAAACTATGTTTTTACCTTAACATTTACAATAGAAAGACCTTGTTTTTACCTTAACATTTACAATAGAAAGACCATGTTTTTACCTTAACATTTACAATAGAAAGACCAAGCTTTTACCTTAACATTTACAATAGAAAGACCATGTTTTTACCTTAACATTTACAATAGAAAGACCAAGTTTTTACCTTAACATTTACAATAGAAAGACCATGTTCTTACCTTAACATTTACAATAGAAAGACCATGTTTTTACCTTAACATTTACAATAGAAAGACCAAGTTTTTACCTTAACATTTACAATAGAAAGACCATGTTCTTACCTTAACATTTACAATAGAAAGACCATGTTTTTACCTTAACATTCACAATAGAAAGACCAAGTTTTTACCTTAACATTTACAATAGAAAGACCATGTTCTTACCTTAACATTTACAATAGAAAGACCAAGCTTTTACCTTAACATTTACAATAGAAAGACCAAGCTTTTACCTTAACATTTACAATAGAAAGACCAAGTTTTTACCTTAACATTTACAATAGAAAAACCATGTTCTTACCTTAACATTTACAATAGAAAGACCAAGCTTTTACCTTAACATTTACAATAGAAAGACCATGTTTTTACCTTAACATTCACAATAGAAAGACCATGTTTTTACCTTAACATTTACAATAGAAAGACCATGTTTTTCATGAAATATAGAACTAAAATTATATCCTGCAATTGTGATAAAACTACAGAAAACTCGGTTAGCTTCCCCTATCTTTCAGTTTATAAGCCACATACTCGCAACCTTAATATCTTAAGACACTACTGTAATATATATAATACATCTACATTATTGGGAAATATAAGAAGAGTTTGAAGATACCAAAGGGGTAATCAGAATCCGTATTTTTAAGAAGAACCAACAACACAATGGCCAAAATAAAAAAGTACAAAACAACGATTTACAAACTATTACACAGAAAACTAAAGATCGAGTTGGTTGTGGAGTTGGCTGAATGAACATTAGATGTCAGGTTCGTTCTCCTTGTTTATCCTTGGAACAGGAACTACTTACCCTTCCAGAACCGATGAGTTCACCCTCGGTTCTTTGTGGGGTTCGTGTTGCTCGATCTTTAGTTTTCTGTGTAATTATTTGTAGATCGTTATTTGCCCTAATGTTCTTTTTCATTTGGCAATTGTGTTGCCTGTTCTTCGATTTACGTCTTCTGATTGACCCTCTGGTATCTTTATGCTTTTTATTTATCCCCCGCCCCCTTTGTGTTCTAATCTTTGTTCAGCCTCTTAACCACATAGTTTTTTTTTTATCTTTTATGTTGTTTAATATACTTTTAGAGCACCTTTTGATAACATTTGTTTTTATGATTGCAGTTTATTCTGACTGGTTTTATTCCCAATTTTATGTCAAGGGAGAGGATTAGCAGCTGGAGATGTCTAGTATGTATTATAATATTTGAAATCAAAATTGAAGGTCATATAGAGTACAAGGTCATAAACTGTATATCAAGTTCTATAGAATGTTATCATTGTATAAGACTATGAATGTATATCGTCTTCGATGGAGTACTATGACTGTCTACAATGTAACTAAACTGTATGCCATGTTATATAGAGTACGAAAACTGCATGTCACGTCAGATAGAGAACGATAACTGAATAACATGTCATAAAGTGTACGCTAGTTATATGCCATGTTATATAGAGTACGAAAACTGCATGTCATGTCAGATAGAGACGGATAATTGTATGTCATGTCAGATAGAGACGGATAATTGCATGCCGTGTCATAAAAAGTACGATAATTGTATGTCATAACATATAGAGTACGATAGCTGTATGTCATGTCTTATAGAGCACGATAGCTGTATTCCATATCATACAGAGTACCATAACTGTATGACATGTCATATAGAGTACTGTCTCAGTATCCAATGTTATATAGAGTATTGTCATTGTATATCATGTCATATTATACAATTATCAACCTTGTAAGGGTGGGATATGACGGATTGTCTCCCAGAGAAAGATTATGTCACCAGAGGGTGACATGACATTTCAAGGGGAGATAATCCGTCATATCACACTCTTGCAAGGTTGATAATTGTTTTATTACATTGAATATCCTACACAATCCTATATTTTTTGGTCTAGTTCGGTTTATTTCCTCGTCTGCTTGTTGATGTTCAGCGTCCAACGGTTTCTCGAATGGAATGTCAAATGGCATGTGACATTCTTCAGACTAATCTAATTCCAGATATCTATATGAGTATGTAATAATATGCAATAATATGTAATAATATACAATTATCAACCTTGTAAGAATGTGATATGACAGACTGTCTCCCAAAGAAAGATTGTGTCATCCGAGGGTTTGCCCAAATATCGAATATCCTCGCAATGTTAATAAAAAAACGATACACAGACTACAACCACCGTATATTTTAAGGGAGGTAAATCTTGCCAAAGATGAATTAAGAAAACGTAGGAAAATATATTCCACAGGTATAGTCCCCGCGGCAAATCGTTCTAAACTGGAATAGTTCCCGTTGTTAGATATAGTCACTCGTTGCCAAAATTAAGCATAAACTGTTCAAAAATAGTAAATGCTAATCATCCAATCAAAATAAAGCATTTTCATGTGTTATGTACTAAAGTGTATTGTCACTGTGTACCATGGCATATAGAGTACTATAACTATATGCCATGTAATACATGTGTGGGGAGTTTAAATAATATATGACATACTCGGACTTAAATTCTCAAAATGTTCCATGCAAAGAAAATACATACTAAATCTCAAGAAAATGAAATGCTTAATCCGACTCCACAACGAGATCAAATAAAGGAGAAAGAAGACAACCCCTAGGCATAGAAAATCGAACATCGCTTAAACCTGAAAATTAGATAGTATCTCATGTTTATTATCTCTATATTTATTCAATAATAGATTAGTCGTACCGATATTATTTCTATACTTTCTAAGACACTTATGTGGTATAAAATGTCAACAATCTGGCGATCATGACGAACAAACAATTATTCGAGTGATAATTGTCTCCTAGGATTGTGGACTGCGAAGTATGTAGGAATAACACCTTGCTAACACATCGAAAGGTGAGGCTACTCGATGGTCGATTATTATCTACTGTATAACCTGTTTCGGCTATATTTATGACATTAAACAAGATTTTCACAAATCCAAGACATTCTTATATTACCAAAATGTTTGTTGATGGTGTTTAGGGGCACTTTCAACAATGTTGTATTTGGTTATCTGGTTGTTTCACTTACTTATGGTAAAAATGTATGGTAGAGCTCATATAATTTATTTTAAAAGGACAGCCACACAGAAAATATTAAAATGCACAAAAATATGCACAAGGTTGAAACTCAATATTCATCAATGAATTATTATTTTAATAGAAATTTGCCTACATGGTATGCAGTATCATTGGAGCAACGTTGTTTGTGCCATGTATATTCGGTCTCGGAGTAGTCGGTGCCATATATGTAAGTATTCATAATATATTTGAAAATTACAAAAACCTATAAAAAAATAATCATATGCTAATTCTGTGGAAATTTAAAATCATTCTTGAAAGCTACAGTTCTTAAATCATTATCACTAAAACTAGATTTTAATAAGCATAGGTGACCCTGACCTATTTTCGCTGTCCTGTGTAGGTTGTTCTGTTTTCATGTTCCCAAAGACTTTAAAATTATTTGGGTTTGATTGTAATTGTCATGCGCACTAAATTAGCTCTCTACGTTTTTATTTTTATTCTTTTTAATTTGAAATTTGGGAACGGAAAGTTTCCTTTTGCTTACTTAATTGTCATGATGTTAAAACCACTAAAGAACAAGCAGCATTCATGTGACTGTCACCAAACAAGTACGATTATTAATGTTTGGAATCATGAAATGGCCTCAAGTAAACAATGATACAAGGCATTTTTCATAAAAACGAGGAAAAACATTTTTATAAATTATGGTATAATTTGTGTCTCCAAAATTATATTTGTTTGAATTTTGTATTAACTTTTGATATAAGTCATCATCATCTCATCGAATGTAGCTTGTTCTCGTCATTGTCTGACTGAAAAATTATTTATTTGGCATTAAGCAACAATAACGCACTCACTTAGATAATAAACAAATTATTAATATTATTATACGTCCGCTTTTTAGCAAAACTGTTTACGCCCTTTGGTTTTCTTATTCATAAAGACTTTTAAAATATTTGGTTTTCCTTTCTGTTTACGTTGGACGCATCTGATGAAGGTTATTTCAGAAACACATCGTGTGTGCTAATTCAGATATCTACGTTTTAGTACAATTTTATTGCATTTTACAAAACACTGTTGATATTTCATGTCTTAATGTATATTTCAGCGTAAGTTTAACAGTGGGAATGTAGTATTATTGTCAGCTTTCTTGTCAGTGTTAGCCATTGCACAGATTGTTGTGGCCATTATATCAGCGTCATATTGTTGTTGCTGTACCCACTGGTCAGATCAAACGGTATGTTTATATATTATATTGAGTGTACTGATTTCTACCTTATACGTGCTCGATAGAACTTTACATCATATCAATTTTCACCCTTATGAAAAGTTTGAAGATACCAAAGGGGTAACCGGAAGCCATAAATCGAAGAAGACAGACAATGTAATGACTACAAGAAAAAAGGACAAAGAGACAAACAATGATCTACAAAACACTACACAGAAAACTAAAGATTGAACAACACAAACCTCACAAAAAACGGGATGAATTCAGTACCTCTGGATGGGTAAGCAGACACCCGTCGTGTAACTTTTAAGCGACACGAACATCATCTGATATAGAAATCGTGTTGCACACCAGTGAACGGAAGTAATTACAAATAACATAATGTATGATTTGTCAGAAAGTTAATAACAATTAACGGTTCATAACTCTAAGAATTTTGATAAGAATAAGGATCTTATTTTTATTTAATATAGTATTCCTCTTTATGTAAATTATTAATGCTACTGGGATATCTTATTGCTACTATCTTGTAATTATCAAATCCTAGAGAAAGATAATATAAACATACTGCCTTTAGTTGAGGGTGTTACGGTAGATTACCACAAGAAGGAAAAATATTGAGGGTGTTACGGTAGATTACCACAAGAAGAAAAAATATTGAGGGTGTTACGGTAGATTACCACAAGAAGGAAAAATATTGAGGGTGTTACGGTAGATTACCACAAGAAGAAAAAATATTGAGGGTGTTACGGTAGATTACCACAAGAAGAAAAAATATTGAGGGTGTTACGGTAGATTACCACAAGAAGGAAAAATATTGAGGGTGTTACGGTAGATTACCACAAGAAGAAAAAATATCACCCGAGACGTCTCGGGTGATATTTTTTCTTCTTGTGGTAATCTACCGTAACACCCTCAACCAAAGGCAGTATGCTTTATATTATACTGAATGCCCTTCGGAGGGTGGTATTGCGAGGGTGGTATTGCGGGATGTGGTATATCCTTGCAATACCACCCTCTGCTTTGGTGGGCGGGGTTAAGAAAAGTTAGAGAAAAATACCACATCTACATTTACCAATGAAATTACTGAATTATTAAAGAAATTTGCATAAAGTATAATATACACACTTATTATTTAATTTTCAGCAAAGCACAAGGACTAGTAGTGGAATGCACATTAATTTCCGTCGAACTAGGGAGATATGAAGATTTGTTCACCCTCGAAAATTCATATTTCTATCAACCAAATGTCGTATATGAATAATACTTCTCCTTTATAGCTGATGATGATTATGACCCAAATGTAGAGAAATTTGATAAATATATCGATTTTCCCACATTCTACGATTTTTCTGTTGGATTTTAGAACTGTTTCGAAAGCGATATTTTTTTTTGTTTTTCATTCTTTGTTTTATATTTATATATACATGTTAATTTTCAGGGTCACAGCCTAGTTTACCTTAATGACAACCCGGTCAACGTCATTATGCAGTCTCCAAAAAATAATATAACATCGAATTTCATTGCAACGAGTCAATCTGTCGAACAGCAACAAAATCCGCGAGTTCAACAATACAAAGTAATTGAGAAGTCTTCCGTGAAAAGCTGTGATTTGGCATGCAAGGAAGGAATTCAATGAAAGGGAAAGCAATATTCAGATGAAAATTCAGGACTGATGCTTCTATAAATAGAGCTTTGTATGTTTTGTTTGATGAATTTTCTACTGTATTTCGTATTTTATTTTTTAAGATACATTGTAAGATAATATTCCCCAATACACCATTCTAATTCCAGAAACACTATTTCTAATTCCACCATATACGAGACACAATGGTAGCCACATAAGTTATCAATTTCAAGCGTCGGAGGAATTAACTTCTTCGTGTTTCAGACCGAAAACACACTCCATATGTGTTTATGTCTTTCTAGCTCACATGAAACAAATGGTCATATGAGGTGTTATCATTACTTCACATTCGTCGTTGTCATCGTTTTGACACTTCAACATTTTAATTTTCTTCTTTGAAACCACTGGGTTAATTGGAACCAAACTTGAAAAGAATGTCGATTGGATGGTCCTCTACAGAGTTCTTTTAAAAACATTTTAATCAGAAATCTGCCACAGAGACAAGAGGCCCAAAGTAAACGGGACCAAAAACCGAAATAATAACTTTTTTCAAGTTAGATTTGTATGCAGTTTTTTCCACTGAATTTCTTTGAAATAAGCACGTGTGGGATATGCCAAGATATTTTGCATTGCTCCTACCGTCTCGGAGATAGAATTGGGTCAAAATACAACCAACGCCCACAATTTTGAATATTTATTTTTAATCCGATTTTGATTTTCTTTTCTTAGCATTTTTTACAAAATTTCCTGCCTGTGTGAAAACTATTAACTCACGTATTGCAGCCCACAGATGCCACCTTCTAAAAGTTAAATGATACTGCAAATCCATTGACCTTTTGGAGGTGCTTTGGGGCTCCAATAGGCGAGGGGGAACAGTTCAGTCGTTTAATAAACGTATGAATGGTCACAGGAATGATACCAAATGAAATCTTTGATATGTCTCACAGAGGACATCTCCTCTCGACTAGTTACGGGATTGCAAGAGCTTAAAGAAGCTTAAAATGAAAACAAGCGAAAACAATTCCAAGTGTGATGAGACGTCAAGACAAAAGAAAGAACGTTTCTGGATAAGAAAATTGTAAACACTAGCTCCGAGTATTATAAACGAAAAAGAGTTAATCATTCATTTATGTGCTCGTTGTCGGTCAACTAAAATTGAGTACCTTACATTAATATGAAATGAAAACATTTTGTTTTGTTTAGCGCAGCCAACCTTAAAGTCTACCACAATCGTAATGTTTTCATACCCAAAATTATTGTCGCTTTCCGTACTGACCTTCATAAAATGAAGATTAAACACCGAATTATTGGCGAATACGCTACGAAACGTTGTTTTTCCGATTTAAAAAAGCTGACCATTGTTACTGGAAGCTAATTAATTATGCACTGACCTGAGCGAGGCCAAATCTATTTTTATCCATTTGTATGCCAGTAGCCCGGATGCTGCAGCATGTCGTGTTTGTTTACCTCGCAAATACGACCGTGTTTTATACTACTCATTGACAATAATTTGCTGTTGCCAGGTGCCAAATTACATATATTGAATAATATCTACCGAAAATGATCATAGGCATCATCATAAATTAATAAAATATGAAAAACGATAGAGAAAAGAAGGCAACATGCCTCGGCTTACCTATCAAGCAAAATCTTTGCCACTTCAGCGTGAGCTTGGACGCGTAGCACTTCCTTCAGTTCGTTCCAACTGATCCCCTACATATATCCTGCATTTGTTCCATTTGGAAGATACTGCACTTCTATTCCTCTTTCTCTCTGAATCCATCAAAGTCCGCTTTCTTACACGCGTTGAAAACTTTCTCATTTGCCCAAGAACCACATGTTGTTTATTGTTTCTAAACAGTGCGCATGCTCACGACGGGTTCACATAGAAGGTCATATGAATAGAGTCGGGTTAAATTGAATTCATGTCATCATGGACAATAATTCCGATAACGATAGTTTTTGGTCTTTTTTGTCAAAAAAAGAACACAAATCGTATCTTTTGCAGCATAATTGTTTAATGATAGCTTAAACAAATCATTTACGACAATAATTTTGGGTATGAAAAAATTACGATTGTGGTAGACAATATGCCTTTAATATATGTGTGTCAACATAACACTTTTTGATTTTAATTATGTACCCAATGTTTCCAGTTTCTCTGGATTGTACATTCTTGATTGCCCCTTCGGTTTTCTCTAACGTTTATTTATTGTTGTCATTTTCCTTATGACATTTATTGTTTATTTTATATTTTGTGTATAATTTATTTCATGTAATACTATGTATTTTTTGAGTAAAATAACACTTTTCATCCATTTGTAACATAGTATCATAAAATTCATAAATATAGAAAAAATGTATTCCGATACAAATAAAATAGATAACGTCAAAGATATGTTTTTTCACAAGAAAAACACAGATTATTTTCCGCTTTTAGATCTACATTACGGGTAGAAGTTTGATACTGATTAAGTCTGTCGGTGAGACGAAAATTGTGTCATTTGAAAGCAGTAACTATTTGTTGCTACAGTGACTTTAGATATGCATTTTGGATGTAACTTTTAGACGTTTATAATATTATGTTTCATTTGTACAATATCATCATTTCCATTAGCGATTCAACATCCTGTCAATCTGATTCATTTTACATGTCCGAATTGTCGCGACGTGTGATATCTCAGAAAACCCCATTACACTCATATGTGAGTTATCTTGTGTCATGAGTATATAATTATATGATTAAAAAGGTTATGACTCTTTTTCGACAAATCAGTTTGCTCGTAATGTTCACTCAAAGCAGTTTAGTAACACTTTCACAGTCTTGCAATCGCCATTTTCATTGGATGGCACATGGCTTGTAAAGGGATGTAAGGGAGAGATTTTATTTTAATCAGATTGATATTCTGTACTATTTATTGTTTATTGTTGACTAGGTTCTAGGATAGTTTCCCTTTAGGTACTTTACGAAATTCCTTAGCTTTTATCCCAATCAGATTTGATCGAGTTTTTATGGTTTCTGAGATAAAGAGGCCGACGGAAGCCAATTTTAATGGATCAACACCCAATCTGATTGATTTCTTTTTCACTATATGATTTATTAGTATGCAGTTTTTTCCCATTGAAAGTGTTCAACCAGATTTGTTGTATCTTTTTCGGTTTCAGAGATACGAGAGGGAAAACACCGTTATAGCGACCATATTTTGTCCAAAGTCCTATTTTGAATGTGTTAAAAGGTGGACATTTGAGCACAAACTGTGTATGAATGACCAGTTGAGCAATGCAGGCATAGTGGGGCCTCTAGTACTTTAGCAGTACATGATCTGCTTCGGCGGCAAGTGAACACTTACTAACATTATATACATTTACCTAGTATATACAATGTATTATAATATTTAAATTATTCCATGGATATAGTTTTGTATATAATAATGTGAAATGTATATTTGGACTATTTATGTATTTATACAGATCTCTGTTATGAGGAAATAACGAATGAATGAATGAACGAATGTTGTAAATAAAAATATTAAATGTATTTATTTTTTGTTTTTTATGCATAATTAATTTTTATAAATAAAATTATTTCATAAAATATGGTTTTATGTTGGCCTATGGTGTTGAACGCCACTTTCAACAATAATTTAGTTATATCGTGACAGCCAGTTTTATTGGTGAAAGAAACCGGAGAAAACCATCCACCTGTCGCAAGTCACTGACAAACTTTCTCACATAATGTTGCATCGAGTACATGAACGAGATTCGAACTCACAACTTTAGTGCTGATAGGCACTGATTGAATGGGTAGTTGTAAATCCAACTACCATACGATCACGAGCACGAGGGCACCAAATATGGTTTTATATTACAATGTTTCTATTTAAATGGAATATTAGAAATAAATAAAATAAATATTGTATCTTATGATTATAGGTATGTTAAGTAAGCAATTCTTTGGTGAAGATAAAAAGTTAAATTTCGAATAAATTTAACATTTGATAAATAAATTGTTTATATGACCGATATATATATATATATTTAATATCTAACAGTGCTTAGTTATTTAAAATAAAATAAAATATTAATATAATTTAATGTTCTAAGTATTAAATTGATTTATTGAATTGATACATAAAGTCCACATTTTTCATTTCATTCCACATTTTACATCTGCCTTTTAAGGAGCGTCTGATTTATACTCTGTAATTTCTGTCTGTCTGAATAATGAACATTTATTTCATGCGCTTCATTTCCGCGCGAAAACATCGTATTGCTGAATATATTTGCCGTTGGTATTCATTCTTGCGCTGTCAGTCGACGAAGCAACTTCGGAAAGAAAAATTACTCTGCTGAAAGATGCCTAGAGCCAGAGGTAGACGTCCAAGAGCCAACAATAGAGTGCCGTATAATATGAGGCAACGTAACAGAGTCGAGGGGAATGATCAACCACCTATACAACAACAGCAACCGGAACAACCGGTGATTCAACCTGTAGCCCAACCTATAGCAATACAACCAGAACAACCTCAAGTGCAACATCCTGATGTTCAGCAAAATGTGCAGCAACCACATAGTGGTGAGTTCCTAAATTTAAATGCAAATATTAATAATGCACCATTGATGATACCAATGTCAAATGAGTTAGACATTTTTGTCTCCCAAAATATCAGGGAGAAAGTATGGAACTTTCAATGTATTGATTTGTCTCTTTTATCAAAAAGTAATTTCAGTGTTCCTAATGAAACTCAGAACTGTATAGCTGTTGAAGAAGGGAAATTGGTTGTTCAAACAACTAGCAAACCCCAAAAACATAAACGTATAGAAACAATTGAAATGTGGACTGATGCCTTTTTGAATTATGTACAAATAATTATTGATAGGCATCCGCAAATGACAAAAGATCTATTAATATATATGGTCACAATCAGAGGAGCGACATTAGATGCAACATTTGACAGGGTTTACATGTATGACCAACAGTTTAGATTGCGAGTAGCGCAAGATCCTGCACGTTCTTGGTCACATATCGATGGTGAAATTTATATCTGGTAGAGGTACATATGGGACACCCATACTCAATTCTATAAATAATCATAAACCTTGTTATGATTACAATTTCAAGAAGCAATGTACAAGGATTAATTGTCTGTATAAACATACTTGCATAAAATGCAATGGTGGTCACCCAGCTGCATTATGTTCCTATTTTGCTAGAATTAACATTAATACATTTCAGCAACCGGTATTAGGAAAAGTTCTCCAAGAAATGCTAATTTTAATTATCCAAAGTTCAATACTAATATGCGCTTTCCTTTGCAAAATTAACCTTGACTGTTAAAACTATTTCGGTTCAGACCAGTCTATCAACAGATATGACATTTGGAGTTTAGATTATTCACCAATAAATGTTAATCGATTGGCTTTGAATTTAAAGAATTACCCAAATCAGGTGGATGCAAATATGTTGTTAGATGGTTTCACTAATGGGTTCAAACTACTATTATGGTCCAAGAATGCCTCTTGACACAACAAATCTAAAATCTGTTTTGTTTAACACTGATGTCGCAGTTTCTAAAGTTAAAAACGAAATTTTAGAGGGTAGGATAGCAGGGCCTTTCAACGTTCACCCCATTTCCAATTTGCGTTGTTCTCCCATTGGCTTAGTTCCCAAAAATACCCGGGGGCTTTCGTTTAATAACACATCTATCATATCCATCAGATAATAGTGTGAATCATTTTGCTGATGAAAAGTTCACATCAGTTAATTACTCTTCTTTTGATAACGTCGTTTCGTTAGTTCAGAAACTTGGACACGGAGCTTTAATTGGTAAGAAGGATATTAAATCGGCCTTCCGATTGGTGCCATGTTACCCAGGCGATTTTGACTTGCTTGGTTTTAAAATCGGAGATCAATTTTACTTAGACAAATGCTTGCCTATGGGATATGCAGGGTCATGTCAAATATTTGAAACGTTTTGAAAATTTTTGCATTGGCTGGTTAGTCAAGATCAAGATTCAAATAACCTAGATCATTATCTCGATGACTTCTTCTTTGTCGGTCGCCCACACACAAATGAATGTGCTGACTTAATGGCGTCATTTAGCAAAGTTTGTAACAGCTTAAGTGTACCTATTGCAGATGAAAAAACTGAAGGTCCTACTACAAGCATGGAATATTTGGGTTTATTAATTGATACCGAAAAAATGATGGTAAAAATACCGGCAGATGAGTTAAACAAATTGTTAGACGAAATCAAAAAGGTTGCCTTTGCTAAAAAGGTTACACTTAAACAATTACAATCACTTTGTGGGTTATTGTCGTTCTGTACTAGAGCACTACCAAGTGGCAGAGCTTTCAGTAGGCGATTGTTTATGGCAATGTCTAAGGCACATCGTCCTTTCCATTTCATTCGGGTAAATAAAGGTATGTTTGAAGACCTTTTAGTTTGGAAATATTTTTTGGAAAATTTTAACGGACATTCATATTTTATGGATGAGGTTTGAATTTCAAATGATGAATTTGAATTTTTTACCGATATATATATATATTTAATATCTAACAGTGCTTAGTTATTTAAAATAAAATAAAATATTAATATAATTTAATGTTCTAAGTATTAAATTGATTTATTGAATTGATACATAAAGTCCACATTTTTCATTTCATTCCACATTTTACATCTGCCTTTTAAGGAGCGTCTGATTTATACTCTGTAATTTCTGTCTGTCTGAATAATGAACATTTATTTCATGCGCTTCATTTCCGCGCGAAAACATCGTATTGCTGAATATATTTGCCGTTGGTATTCATTCTTGCGCTGTCAGTCGACGAAGCAACTTCGGAAAGAAAAACCCACCCTTCCCTGTTTACCCTTTTCATAGGAAAAGATACTGCTGTGATTTATTTATTTTTCAGTATTGATGTCTGCAAGAACGTCATATTATTGGCTTCAGCGAGATGAAATTGTGTTGAGAGGAAGCCTTAGTTTGTACGACAGGCGAAATGTATCGTTACAGTTGCTATGGATTATACCCAGCAATACGAGACTTTGTCACTGAACGGTTACCCTTCAGTGTGTAGCGTCAACCAAGTTTTATGTTGACAAGTTTGTTGTTTCATCTCGCTTAATATGACAAATTAAAACAGCAAAAAAATAAATATTTTGAAACAAGTGTTTGTTTTAATTAGCTGATAAAGCTATGGATTAAGAGCATGAGGATGTCGTCACTTTGCACGTCGTTTTTCAATGGGGTGATTATTAGTTTATGTTCAGGTGTTCTTTGAGTCAATCATTTATATTGGTTTATTTAATTTGATGGTTCATATCCAATAATTGAATTTATATGTCTACAAGGAACTATTTATTTGACCAATATATATTGCGCATTCTGTCATTTTCATGATGTGTTTATTTTCATTTCTACGTTTAATAGTGCTTAATTTTGCAATAAAATATAAACTGTATAAAGGATATACCTGAAAGTTATATCAATATCCAGGCATGAGATAACAATTGTTGAAAGTCAGGATGGAGTCGTCGTAGGGACTTCCACATTCGTTGATGACTATCTGTTAACTGCTGAATATTATAGAGTTATTGCACGAATATTGAGGAATATAGTCCCGAGCAGCATAGCATATTGCACGAGCTTGCAAATTTTGAAATTAAATACTAAATACTAAATAAACTAATACACACATTTATAATTACATGTATGTAAAATATATTTACATAGCATTTCATGTATATTGTTTATATTATTCATGAACATAGTCAGATAGGCCGCATGTTCTGAGGTGGATAGTTGAGTTTTTTTTTCGTAGAAGGAAAAATGTAATTTTCTGTGCTATATCCCACTTTACGGGGGTATTGGACAATTTCAATAACTCAACAATGATGATATAGTGCTAGATTCATGGAAAAATGAACTTTAAAATTCTGTAATGTTATTTCAAAATTTTTCTATATCAACGTGAAAACAGCTCACAGTGTCACCAGGTATACAGGTATATGTACACACATCAACAACGTTTAACTACCTTTGTTTACATTTTATCGACTGTCAATAAATCTACCAGTATACCAAATAAGTTCATCACGGCTAAATTCATATTCCAACAATGTCGACTCCACACAGCAGAATGCAACGAACAAGCAATCCCACTCCACCTGAACGTTCAGATGTTAAAAAAACTAAAATGACTGGGTCTCAATTACCAGTAAAATCTCCGTCTAATATACAGTTAGTAGATGTTAATGTAAATAGAGAAATCCAACAGTCCTCGGTAATGCCACATTTGTCCTTGTCAGAAGAAGATATCGATAAAATAGCAACAGCGGTAAAGCAGAAAATCACTGTGGATATTGAATCGATAATAACAGCAAAAACAGAACCCCTCATATTTAGAATATCGGAACTAGAGCGAGAGAACAACGAGTTGATGGCTAATCTAGACTCACTCGAGCAATATGGACGAAGGAGCCTGATACGAGTAGCGGGCATCATTGAAGGTGGGTCTGACGAAGATACGAATACAATCGTCCAGAAAATAATTTCTGATATCGACCCTGATTTATCACCCACTGACATTGAGAGATCACACAGGGTCGGAAAACTAGGTGATAGTAGAGGTCACAACCATGCCAGACCAAGACAAATCATTGTAAGACTAACAAACCCCATCGTGAAAAGACGGATCCTTAAGTGTAGAAAAAACTTAAAATCATACTCAAAATACAAACACGTCTACATCAATGAGGACTTAACGCGCACACGTAACAAAATTCACTTGCATGCCAGGCAACTTCTGAAAAGGAAAACGATTGCCCAACTATGGACAACCAATGGTAAAATCCTGATGAAAGATAAAGACAACAGAATCTATGAAACAAACACAATGGATGCCCTGGCAGAAGTCGTACAACTACTAGATCCAACCTATGAACTTATACAGAAATAATAAACTTTAATTCATCAAAACTATATTGTATCGTCTTTTAATTAATTACTTTCATCTAGCTTGTTGTTGTCATAATTTACATATCAAACACAGGTATAAATGCTCTAATAATGTTCTAATATATATTTACCAAAAAAAAAAATATAAACAAAAATACCTAAAATGTTTTGCATAATCAAAAATTGTGTTAAAATCTGTATTACCTGCATTCCCATGCAATTATCACTTAACCATATTAACTTGTAAAAATATAAAAATGTTCTTGTTGTTTTTCAATTGTCTTTCATAATCACATGGTTTTACTATAACCAAATTGAACTAACATTCCGATTGTGGTCAAGGTTATCCTCGTCCAATCAAATAGATATTGCCAACACACCTTTATTGCCGTAAGGTCACATTTGTAAAATGCAGCACAACTGTAAATGCTGTTGTATTACCATATTTATATATATATATTTTTTTATTTATTTATTTTTTTTTTTTGATTTTTGATTTTATTATTTTGAAAGTATGTATTAACACATGCACACTCATATTTATACGTAAATAATTATTTTCTTTGTCGATTTTGCAACATGTTTGTGGTAATCACAATGAAAGCAAAATAATTCTGTCAATCGAACAGACCTCCAGTATTTTGTCATTCGTAAATATAGGTATATATTTTATATCCACGTGACTTTACTATAACCAAATTGTAGTAACATTCCGATTGGGGACAAGGTTGTCCTCGTCCAATCAAATATCTGTTCTCAACACACCTTTATATTGCCGTAAGGTCTCAATGGTAAAGCAACATTACTGTAAGTACTATTGTATTCCCTTTTTATTTATATTTATATTTTGTTGTTGTTGAATATATGTATTAACACACGCACATTCTCATACATATGAATATAATTATTTTCCTTGTCGTTTTTTCATCATGTTTGTTGTAATCTTCAATAAAAGCAAAATAATTAAGTCAATCGAACAGACCTTACAGTACTTAGTCATTCATAAATATTAAATGGTCGGGGTCTTTCCGCAGTTTCCTATATATTTCAAGGAAAACCTTAAGTTTAAAGGGTTTCTTTTCCGGTCGATTCTTACTCGATAATCATGAAGTTACAGCACTGAAGGCAGAAAATAATATGGTTTTGTTTCAAGTTGTAATATTCACATGATTTTGTTTCTACCTTTTCTTGAAACATTATTTAGGCAAAGTTTAATCTCCCTCACCAAAAATTACTATATATTTGATGAAAATTAGGACATTGAGATTTACCTTTATGATTAAATTATAAATGCCTGTGAATTATATATAAAGAATTATATGAGATTATTGAAATAACTTCTTATTAAAACTGCTTTCAAGTGTATAAACGTAAGAGGGTCCGGGGGTGACCTTTGTATCCAGGGTGTCTTGATGCGGATGAACCTTTGACCCATGTGTTGGTGTGGGTGTGTGTGTATGAGTAATACTTTGTTGTACAGTATATGTTTATATATTTAACTTCTTTCATTAGTTTGTTCTGTTTTTGTTGTTGATTTTCTTACTTCTACTTGTTTGTGTTTATCTGTTTAATTTAATTTAATTCTGTATTTGTTAATTTATTTTATACTATTATTATTATTTAAAACCACATTGTTGTGTCAGATATTGATAATTTATCTCATAAATAAAGGGTAATTTACGAGAAAAAGACACAATCATTTTGCCTCTAAGCTATATATATATATATATATACGTCTGAAAATTAAACCAAACAGTGTTAGAATTAGATTTTAGAGCTGTCAAATATATATATATATATATATATATATTGTTTTGCATTCAATTGGATTATAACTTAGTAAATAAGTTAAAAAAAAAACATTGCCCCTAAATCTTTCCCCCAATTATCACTGTGGTACAATTAGCTTGGAACGCACATATAATTAAACTTTATTTGTTCTAAATATAATATTGATTCACCCGTTTCATTCAATATAATATAGAAATACTAGATATTTATCATGATGTGTTTAGTTTCATATAAATAAACCCCTCCATATACCTCCTCCTATTTTCCCATGTTTATTGTCTACATATTTCTTTATTTAATTCGCACTTTAGTTTTGCATCGCACCTTTCACCACGAACGTGGTGTTTTTTGTAAATTCCTTTTGCACATTTTTAAGGTACTGCTGATGAATCGTGCTGTTTTCTTTAGGCTACTTTATTTATTTACCGATTGCCTTTCTTCCCTATACATTCAAAACACTGGTATAACCTGATGGGTATCGAAGTAGATCAATATAGAGAAAGCATCGGTAAGTATTACACTGTTGCACGCTCTGTGAAAAAATGTAAGCTGTTAAGCATTACTGATATTGCTTGTTTTAATCTACTTTTGTTGTACGGAACCAAAATTACACCATTATTAATATTAGTGCATTTCTTTTGCAAAGCAGCAGAGACCAGAAAAAATACAAGCAAGGTAAATAAATCACTTTGCTGTCCTGATATACACAAGTTACAGGTGAAAACTAATAACAGCATTTTTGTTCTTAAATGTCTCAATTTCTTCATTGTTCTTTGCATTTTGTTAATTATATCGGGAATTGAAATTAATCCAGGTCCGTTTGATTCGGACATCTCTAGTAGTTCTAGCAGTGATTTAGATAATATATCTGCAGTAAGCGAGCTCATAAACAATACATTTTCATTCCTTCATCTAAATATTCAAAGTATTGTATCTAAGATAGATATGATCTCAGCTGAGTATTCTTGCCACGATATACTTTCGTTCACTGAGAGCTGGTTAAACGAAAATACATCTACCGACCAACAATGTTTGGAAATTCCCGATTATAAATTCCCCCCATTTCGACGAGATAGATCTAATAAAGTAGGTGGTGGTGTCATCGTATATGTTAAGAATACTGTCAACTGTACAATTAGACCTGATCTTCATGTAGGTAGTCTTGAGTGTATATGGTTAGAAATAAAGCTAAATAATAAAAAATACTTGTACGGCACATTCTATATCCCACCAACTAGTGATCTGCAAACCTGGAGAAATATTGAACATTCTATTGATCTAGCTCTAAATTGTAACTATGATATAATTTTGACAGGAGACTTCAATATTAATCAACTTAATAACAATATAAATGATAAGATTGGGTCACTAATGACCCAATTTAGTCTGCATCAACTTATAACTGAACCTACATATGTAACTGAACACAGTTCATCTTTATTGGATTTGATTCTCGTAAGTAACCCATTAAGTGTACTTTTCACAGATGTAGGTGCTCCACTGCTCGAACAGGTTAGGTATCATTTACCTGTGATTGGTTTACTACACCATTCTAGTAAACCATTGACATCTTATAAAAGGAAAATATTTCTTTACGACAAGGGTGATTTTGACTCGTATAGACAACAACTTACAGATGTGGACTGGGAGACTTTGTTTGGACATAACGACGTAGACACAATTGTAGACATTATAACAAACACGATTTTAAATATAGCAGATAATACTATTCCTAACAGATTTATAACGGTACATAAAGATAGCCGACCATGGATTACTACAAGTATCAAGAAATTCATACGTAGGAAAAATCGAATCCATAAAAAAGCAAAACATACAAATTCTATAAACCATTGGGAAAAGTATCGTATAACCAGGAACAAATGCAATAATTTGATAAGAATGGCAAAGAATGATTATTTTTCTACAATATCCGAAAAAATTATAGCAGAATCATCTGGTAGTAAAAATTGGTGGAATCTTGTTAAAAGACTACTTGGTTCAAGTAAAAATCGTTCAATACCCCCCTTACAAACAGACGATGACTTAATATGTGACAATTTTGCAAAATGTGAGTTAATTAACGACTTTTTCAGTGAACAATCAAACCTGGACGACTCTAATTCGACAGTTCCGGAACCTATTGATCCACTTTATGACAAACTGACACAACTACACATTACAGAAACTGACGTAGAAGATGTTCTACAATTGCTCGACACTACAAAAGCAACTGGACCAGATTTAATAAACCCACGACTAGTAAGAGAAGGGGCTTCCATTTTGAAGCTTCCATTGTGTCTGTTATTTAACTTGTCTCTGTCAACTTGTAGATTCCCGACACAGTGGAAGCTGGCAAATGTCACTCCAGTCTTTAAGAAAGATAATCCGAGTAAGGTAAATAATTACAGACCTATTTCTCTAATTAGTGTCTTGGGCAAGGTAATGGAAAGATGTATTTATAAACATGTCTATAATTTTTTACTCAAAAATAGTATTATTACCCCACACCAATCGGGGTTCACTCCTGGTGACTCTGCAATTAACCAACTTCTAAGTCTCACAAACGAATTCGGAAAAGCTTTAGACGAAGGAAAAGAAATACGCGTAGTTTTTTGTGACATAAGTAAAGCTTTTGACAGGGTTTGGCATAAGGGTTTACTTAATAAATTAGAAAATATTGGGATACAAGGGTCTTTATTGTTATGGATAAAAAATTATCTTACAGACAGAAAACAACGAGTGGTTATAGAAAGCGCACATTCTAAATGGCGCACTATCAAAGCCGGGGTTCCCCAGGGATCTATTCTAGGGCCTCTATTTTTTATAATATTTATAAATGACATTGTCACAGAAATTCACTCATCTATAAAACTATTTGCTGATGACACTAGCTTGTATGTTATTGTTGATAACCCTCGTGAATCGGCAATAACGTTAAATAACGACATGGCAACAATTCATGCATGGTCCACAAAGTGGCTAGTAAACTTTAACCCTCAAAAAACAGAAACTATGACGATCACTAGAAAGATTAACAAACCCCTTCATCCGCCCCTTATAATGAATAATACAATAATTAATCAAGTTACAGAACATAAACATCTCGGTTTAGACATTTCAAATGACGGTAGCTGGCAAAAACATATTGATCTAATAACAAAGAAAGCTTTTATTAGAGTTAACATACTAAGAAAATTCAAATTTATTCTAGATAGGAAAACCTTAGAAAAGATTTATCTTACCTTCATTCGGCCGATTTTGGAATATGCAGACGTCGTATGGGATAATAAAACATTGTTCTTGATAAATAAATTAGAAAATGTTCAAATAGAGGCTGCTAGAATCGTCACTGGGGGAACTCGGTTAGTATCTATTAATAGTTTATATAAAGAGACGGGTTGGGAGACGTTACAGGCAAGACGAGAAAATCACAAAAAAATATATTTTTATAAAATGGTAAACGGTCTTGTTCCTCCTTACCTTAGTGCAATTGTTCCCTGTAACTTTGAAAATATTCATGACTACAACACTAGACAGGCCGTAAGTATCCCCCCAGTACGTACTAGAACAACCTTGTATAATAATTATTTTCTACCCTCTACTGTAAGATTATGGAACAGCGAACCCACATCAATAAGAGATAGCAAGTCTCCTTCATCTCTCAAATCCTATTATAAATCAAAATGTATAAAGAAACCTATTTATTATTACTCAGGAACTCGAATTGGACAAATCCTTCACATGAGATTACGAACTGCATGTAGCTCTCTAAACCATCATCTATTCCTAAAAAATGTAGTAGATTCGCCCATCTGTAGTTGTCATCAAGGGGTCCCTGAAACTAATTCGCATTATCTTTTTTATTGTCATAAATTCAACGATTCGAGAAATCGGTATATCGAATCAATTGATATTCCTATGAACTTGACAGTTGACCGTTTACTTTTTGGATCACCTGACCTCACAGACGATCAAAATAACAGTTTATTTTTAAATGTACAAAAGTTTATAGTAAACAGTAAACGTTTCATCTAAAATCAGCAGTACCTAGTTCCCTTATTTCATTCTTCTTTTTTCTTCTTTTTTAATTACTTTGAATCAAACATTTTTTACATCAAACACCAGATCACTTTCTTTGTTTTATCTTCTTATACCTTCTGTAATTTATATCAAATTTGTTAGTTAGTTCTATTTGCTTCTCCCCTTAGAGATTCACAATATATTATATATGAAATCTATTCCTACGGATAGGGATTAATATAAGTTCTTGTAACTTGTTTCCCAATCCTATTAATTTCTTCTTATCATGTAATGTATATAGCTGAATATTGTAATGTTATATTGAATTAATTAATAAAATATGTTTAAACTAGATAGGCCGGTCTTCTTGTTATTTTCTCTGTACTCTGTAAGGTAGGCTCCACGTCGTCTATGTTGTAAACTAACGTCTCATCCAAATCCATGTGATATCTTATCAAGTAATGCAAGTCTTTGATTTGACTATTTGTCTGATCATAGTCACTATCACAGGCACCATTATTATTCTCGTCTATATTTTGAGAAGTCAGAAGATCTGACGCACCCAGCTTGTCTTCATCACTGTCCAGATGAGACACGATAAGATCTGATATGATCATACTGTCAGTGTCATCGTTCTCATTGAATAATGATGACATATCCATAATATCTCTCACCGCGTCCAACGAGCATTCGGGGAGATTGCTATGTGAAGCGTGGGGTGTCTGTTTCGAAGCGGTTGATTTGCAAACATGGTAAGTTCATTTGCATTTGTAGTAATAAAGGGACCGAGTCTGATCAAAATTATTAGTGCACGGAATCAAGACATTATCGTGGTTTATGAAGCTGTGATTAAAGTAGATATATACGGTGTAGGTTTAGCAAACACTCGCGCCCAACTCTAATATCGGGTGCAAAATTACCAACATCACTCCTTTTAGGCCGATAACTTGCAACCAAAAGCTAATGTTCAGAAAATTACTGATCCTAAACTTATAAAATTATAAGACAAACCAAACTCTACAGGTTTTGCCACCAAAGACACCATAAACAAAGCGTCAGTCTTGAAAATTAGATGTAGAGTATGGGGTGTTAACTTCGTGTTCCTTACAGGGTGTAGGCTCTCGTTTTATGAACATATTTATTATCACCTCAACTTGGAAATTTAATAAGAACATAAGAGCTATGTTGTCTAGAAAAAGGCGGACACTCCACTTAACAGGTTTGGCTTATATATGTTGTTTTATTGTAGACAAAACAAGATTACACAACACCAAAAACGTGTCACAATTTTTGCTTTGTTTACGATTTCATTTGTTTGCTTGTTCTGTTTTTCAGATGTAAATATTTTAAAGGTAAAACTTGTAGTTAGCTTTTGTTATCTTTCTGTGATTTCGGATATTTGTGAGCCTTGCTTAGGGTGTGAGGGTGGGTATCAATATCCCGTATCCCTAAAATCACTAAAACAAAATAGGCAAATATCCCATATCCATAAAATTAATTTTGGGTCAAAAGCCAAAAATATCCCTAAAAATAGCCAAAATGACAATGCAATATCCCATATCCCAGTAATTGAGAGGACACATATCCCATATCCCTAAAAATAAAATGGCAAATATCCCGTATCCCAATATACCCTATCCAAGGCTCAGTTGTTGGTTCAACTTATTTTGTGACAAACATATTTGTCCAATGTGGTGGGCATGTTCTTCAACACTTGATCGGCATTAAAATAGGAACTGTGCGCCCTACTCTCCGACTTGTTTCCTCACTTTTACAAGGTCGACTTGATAGATCTTGTCAAGATGAAAGAACGGCATCTGGCCAGGTCGTTTAATCTCACTTTCCGCTATATAGATGTTGTATTGTCACTGAACAATCCTCGATTCGGTGACTATCTCCGTCGCATCTATTCCAAAAGAACTTGAATTAAAAGACACCACAGACCCTGTTAGGTCTACCTCGTATCTTGAACTACTATTCGAAATGACTTATTACTAAGCTCTATGACAAACATGATGACGTTTTATTCCGTATTATCAATTTCCCGTTGGTCTGTGGCAACTCTCCACCCGCTCCTGAAGGCATCACCTCAAACGTTCTACGGTCGTCATACTGAATCTGTTGACAAATATGGTGTGTCCATCTCTACCGGTGCACTTGGTCCTTGCTCCCGTTTTTGGTGGAGTCCGAGTTGCTCATTTACTTTTAGTTTTATGTGTATTTTCTTTTATTTCATATGTGCTCCTCGTTGTATTTGTCTCCGTTTTCATTGCTTTGTCTTTGTCCCTTGACTCGTGAGTTTTGGATTTCGCTCTAACCGTGGTTACCCTTGATTTTACTTTCACTTAGTAACTACATAAGCGCCTACTGTAGATTTGGAATTCATTTTTCACTTTGATGGTTCATTATATAGCATTGATATTTGTGTAAACATTTGACATGTTTCGTGTCCCTGATTCATTGAATATGATTTCCTCTATTTTTGTTTATATATGTGAAATTAAAGGGGTGTTCTTTGCAATGACCAATAACAGTTCAGCTTTGCTTTATTTATTTCGAGCACACATTTCTAGTAATTTATTGGGCATAATATATGGGAAAAAACAAGAACCTACACTCCGTAAGGAACACAAAGTTAACACCCCATACTCCACATCTCATTTTCGAGACTGACGCTTTGTTCATGGTATCTTCTCTGGCGTAGCTTGTAGAATTCGGTTTGTCTTATAATTTTGAAAGCTTAGGATCAGTAATTTTCTGAAGATAACCTTTTGTTGCAAGTAATCGGCCCAAAAGGAGTGATGTTGTTAATTTTTGCACCCGATATTAGAGTTGGGAGTAAGTGTTTGCTAAACCTACACCGTATATATCTACTTTAATCACAGCTTCATAAACCATGATAATGTCTTGATTCCGTGCACTAATTATTTTGATCAGACTCGGTCCCTTTATTACTACAAAATGCAAATGAACTTACCATGTTCGCAAATCAACCGCTTCGAAACAGACACCCCACGCTTCACATAACAATCACCCCGAATGTTCCGTTGGACGCGGCGAGATCTGACGCAACCAGCTTGTCTTCATCACTGTCCAGATGAGACACGAGAAGATCTGATGTGCTCATACTGTCAGTGTCATCGTTCTCATTGAATAGTGATGACATATCCATAATATCTCTCAAATTAAGTGCGGTGATCTTCTCTAATATTTTGTCCAAGTATATCATTTCTTAATCATTTGACCCAAACTGGTAATTCCCTATCATTGCATAGTTTTTCCCTTCATCGGTATACAGTTATAGAGGACATCCCAAGCGTGAAAAGAAGTTATCAATCAAGTTATTTGCAACTACGTCTGCTGTCTTTGTGGATAACGGGAAACCTTCTAACCATTTTGTAAACTGGTCTATTATCGCTAACAGATATTTGTTTCCTTTTTTTGGTGATCGAAAAAGGTCGGAGAATGTCTGTATGGACTCTTTCCATAGGAACTCCAGAATGATATTGTTCTAGTTTTGCTTTTGCTTCCTTTTCTGGCTTTACACCGTTCCTTTGATTGCGTTACAGGTGATATTTAGTTTACTCGAATTAACTTATTTCATTACACACTAGCTTAGTTCGAATCCTGCTCAGGCGAGGTGTACTTGATACAACTGTATGTGATAAAGTTTGTCAGTGGTTTTCTCGGGGTACTCTGGTTTCCTCAATGAATAAAACTGACCGCCACGATATAGCTAAAATATTGATGAAAGTGGCGATAAAGACCATACCCACAATTACACACTACAACATATGTAAGTAAGACAACATCAGTGATATATAATTGTATTAAAATAACATGCCATATATAAAGTATAAGTCTGATACCAACAATGATATACAACAACGATTTTTCAAAATAAATTTCTACATAAGCGTTTAGTACAAGCATTACTATTTGTATATGTGTATATAATGCCACTGTATATTATGCCCCAATTGTAATGTCACATGATCCGTCAACCATAGCAATGCCTTTAGAGTTATGCACTAATTGTTATTTCACATGATCCGTCAACCATGGCAAGTTCTTTAGAGTTGAATGATACAACTAAATCTTTTACCCCAGCTTTACGTGGAAGAAATTCGATTGTTGTCATAAATGTTTGCTTACTTTGTACAATACTGAAATGAAACAAAATTCAAATTGAATTAAGGACAATCGTTTTTACGTAAAACATAGTTTTGATGGAAAGTCGAGAAAATAATTAAGGTTCTCCTCCCTCAGGCATAGATCTTGGCTGGTTTTGTTTATCCTGTATTGGAATTTTTGGATTTCTAGCTCCCAAAGACTTTTGAATTATTGCTTTTCCAATCTTATGATTTTCAGCATACCGGATGAAGCTCATTTCTGAAATGCAGCTTGCACAATAAATTTGATATCTGCGTTTTTGCTCTAAGAAAAGAGTCTAGTTGAAATATACTATGAACGTCTCATACTATACAAATATAGCCTTCCATTGAGGTCAATACATGGATTTATTTAACATTATGTACGTTTTCCTTTGAAATTAAAGAAAGTAGCCTGTCTGATACAAGATGTTGTATCACCGCAGTGTGGTGATAATAGAATGGCGCGACGTTGCACGAGATATTCTCTGCCGAACTACTTTGACATCACGTCAAATCAATGGAATGCAAGACAAAACACAGTAACCTGGCATTGGTAAAAGAACGGAAAAAATAACGTGACGTCATGCACAAAATGTAGTCTCCCTGAGAATATTGTACAAATTTTATTTCAACCTTTGTTATTTATTTAAAATTTGTTTTTATTGAAATGTTAGATAAACTTATTACATACATAGTGTGTTGGTACAAGACTTTATATCAGGTCTTGCCTGTTGAGTGAACTAACCGCATCACAACTCGTTGCTTTCGCGACTCTTAGTGATCCTAGTCTGTTACAAAGTCTTGCACCACCACACTATGTATGTAATGAGTATTTATAGACCTACATGTATAAATATATATGGACCGAGGACGAAGTCCGAGGTCGATATATATGTTTAGGTCTATGAATCCATATACTGACCGAAATGGTAGGCTATAATTGTTTTATCATTTTTCAATATCATTATTTAAATATTAAAATTTTGAAATTTTATGAAATTTTTGAAATTTTGATTTTTTTTTTGAAATTTTTGAAAATTTTAAACTTTTTTTGTATATTGCATGGGTGTTGCTATACTTAGTAACGTCCGTGCAATACTACTTTTTATAGAACGTCATGGTACCCGTTTTCAGCCAATCAACGTTTCCAAATAATATACAAAAATGATAAATATCCATTACATACATAGTGTGGTGGTACAAAACTTTGTATCAGGTCGAGCCTGTTGTGTGAACCAGTATCACTATGAGTCGCGATAGCGACGAGTTGTGATGCGGTTAGTTCACGCAACAGGCACACTATGTATGTAATACGTCTATCTAACATTTCAATAAAAACGAATTTTAAACATTATAACAAGGGTTGAATTAAAATTTGTACAATACTCTCAGGGAGACTACATTTTGTGCATGACATCACGTTATTTTTTCCGTTCATTCACCAATGTCAGGTTACTGTGTTTGTTCTCACCCCTTGGATAAAGTAGTCTGTTAATTTAGGTGAAAAAGATTTTTCTATCTTACCCCGGCTCCTGGGTAAGACAAGTTACACGCCCTTATTCCCGCAAAATTGTTTTCCATTGTCGAATTAAACTGCCGATTTATAGATATGCATCCGTGTCTTGGCAGTATTTTAAATGTATTTCACAATACAATACAATGTATTTTATAAATATAGTATTTTTATGCTACTACAATAGCGATAAATACCTGTAAAAAGGCTATTTGACGATGGTCAAAGGGAGGTAATTTTTTTTAATTTACGTTAGTTATTAACAAGGGAGAGCACTCTATATTTTCTCAAAGTAAGCAAATATTGACACGATAGAAAGAGATGAGAAAAAGAGTCAAAGACCGTAAAAGTTGCAGGATTTTTTTTATTGTAGAATCTATCACAAGTTGTTAACTTTATTATTTTGAACCCTTTTAAAGTAGTAAAATTAAAATATTTTTAATTTTATTACGTGGTATTTTGGTCCTGTGATGCGGTTCGCAAATTAATGCACCAAACTACACAAAAAGCAAACAAACATTGACACGGTAGAAAGGGGTGAGAAAAAGAGTCAAACACCGTGAAAGGTGCAAGGTAGTAAAATCTGTGACAGATTTTACTATCATGCAACTCTCCCGGTGTTAGACCCTACATGTCTCACATTCCAATGATATGACGTCATGTCAAAGTAGTTCGGCAGAGAACGTCTCGTGCAACGTCACGCCATTCTTTGATCACCACACTGACATTTTCATCACATAATATATATCTACACATTATTATATATATGTTTTTGTATTTATGCTTGAAATTTACAGTTAATAAATAATGCAATTTATTATAAAATGCGGGGCCGTTATGATCGTTATCGTACAGTAGTTGAATTTACAACTACCTGTGTAATCAGTGCCTATCACCACTATCGTTGTGAGTTCGAACCCCGTTCATGGCGAGGTGTACTCGATGCAACATTATGTGATAAAGTTTGTTAGTGACTTGCGACAGGTCGGTGGTTTTCTCCGGGTCCTCCGATTTTCTCCACCAATAAAACTGACCGCCACGATATAACTGAAATATTGTTGAAAGTGGCGTTAAACACCATAAACATAAGCCTAACATATTGAAACGAAGGTAAATCTTCTTCCGACACAGGTAACCTTTCCTGATTTTGGCAATCTTGTTTATGCCCTCTAGAATACTTCCCCCTGTAGACTTTTAATTTATTTGGTATTACCAATCTTTTGACCTGTGTCAGAATTATTTTTTTTATCCAGAAATGCGCCATGTGTATGTATTAAATTAGATATAATTACGTTTTAATTAGCGTTAAATACTTCAAACTCACCAATCAAGACTGGATGAAATACCCACACGTAGACCAACTTCCGTCATATTTATTAACAAGGGCAAACACAAACAATGGAATATTTTCTCACCTTTGTGGTATGACATTTGAATTCTGCAGTCCTGGCCCCTCCACTGTTAGTTCACAATGTGTCAGAGCGCATGGCAGTGGATTAGTGAATGATATGTCTGCTATTACCTTCTGTCCAACTTTACCAGTAGATGGTGCCTGGTTGTATATAAAAAAAACACGAGTGTATGTGTTTCTTGAATGATTGTTGTATATCATAAACTTTCATGTGGAAAACAATTGCATGGCCGCAATATTTCACTAAGAAGGGGGGTTTGATTGTATGAAATTAATTTTACACTACCGATTTTTATTGAACTGCCTGTACCAAGCTAGGAAAGTGAGTGGTCATGTATATGTGTGTTAGGGTATTTGCCTTGCCTCATCTTTCTACGATTAGTAAATTGGATATTGGAACGGCTCCGAGTGTTTTTAGTTACTAAAAAAACAAGACAGAACACTGCATATTTTTTGACTTCGAAACTACGGACGAGATCGGAGAAAACACCCATAAAAGTACCACAAATATAATTACTATGACACAGAAATGTTCTTAATCCAAATTTTGAAGGCAATATACCTATAGTTTTATGCAGTTTGATTTATATGCATTGCAGTCATTTAGTTCTATAATAAATTACAAATTTGATCATCATTTTAGTTTTCAGATTTTAAGTTTTTCATTTAAATGAAGTAATATCACTGTTTCCTCAACATATTGTGTCTACATATCCCATTTGAATTGATAGCTTAGATTTTCTTCCAATTACAAGGACTTTATAAATATTTGATCACATCTGTCGTATAAAGTACTTATTCAAGGATTTCTTGATACCAATTACCAAGACTAAAGCCATCTACAACGGGATCTATTAACAGTAATAATATGGGTGCCACAGTAGAGCAGCAATTGCCCACCATTCCGGAGCACTGGAGTTCACCCCCGATATTTAGTAGGATTCGTGTTATTCAATCTTTAGTTTTCTGCGTTGTCTTGTAGATCATTGTTTGTCCTTCTTCTCTTGCCATTGCATTAACTGTACTTCTTCGATTTACGGCTTATGATTACCCCTTTGGTATCTATCTTCAAATGTTTTATGGGCAAGATAATGAATTTGTCGATCATTACTAAATTTCTGTTCCTGAAGAACTTTCAGACATCTTCCTGATGTAACTACAAAAAAAGTGCTTGTTTTGTCCTAATTCGCATTAAAACAAATGAGTACCTCGTGACGGTGGTACGTGAGAAACACGTGAAAGTTACTCTCTCGAAACCACAAAAGTAAGTGCTCATGTCAAAGGTATCGATTTTTCGATTGGATTTTGGACTTGTTCCGACAATGTGGTAATTTTTGCTTATCCTTTTAACAAGTAATTGCGAAATGTTATTACATAAAATTGTATCGATTTCACCTCGTCAGTGGGAGACAATCGAACCACAGGCACTTATTTCATTCAAAAAATATATGTCCCTCCTCTTCCTTACTTCAAGGTAAATATCTGCCTTTTCCCCTTCCCCACTTCGCCTCAATATTTTTCGCTTATTTGTGATCCTTTCGCTGACCCAATTATATCGCTACACTCCCGAGATATTTCTCTTTTCGACTGCCAATTTAAAATACCTACCGCCCCCCCTCCCCCTCAGATAAATTGGACAAGAATATTCAGCGAACGTCGCTTGATCTACTTTTCAGTCATAGAAACGGATACATCCACTTCCGGTTTGTGTTGGATTTTTCATATGCATTCGGAATTCTCTAGACCAGCCATGTGTAACAATGCCATCATGATCATCTCCTCTCAAATGTAAAGTAAGCCTTTAAAATACAGATAATTGTTCCAATGCAGATTATAAAAATATGTTAAACTGCAAATTACTGACATTTGATTTTTAATGCAACTTTTTTTTCTAAATCAATTTAGACCAGACCGGAAGTGGCTGAAAAGTAGACCAAGCGACGTTCGCTGAATATTCTTGTCCAATTCGCCTGTGAATCGAACTCATAAACTTCAGAGGTGATAAGTACTAATTTAATATATATATTATCACACTGAGGAGATAGTTTTACACATTACGTCCACCTCATGTACTTTATAGGACATGATGTCATACCTTGATTGTTAAGTTTTAATTGCACATTACGTCTACCTCACGTACTTTATAGGACATGATGTCATACCTTAATTGTTATGTCTGGTTTCACGAGACGAAATGTGTCTTGATGGACGTATGTATGTTTCGTCTCCAGTACTTTACACATACATGACATCTTCATGTGGCACTGGTCTACCAAGAGACTGTAATACTCCGTGAAGGCCACTTTTAAACTTATTTCTTTACCTTTGTAAACAACCATTAATAATTAACGATAACAAGCTTTGCCAAGAACGGATATACAGTGAAGCATGTCTAAATATAATGTCCTTGGGCCAGATTTTGTGATCGGAACAGACAGGTGTTCTGTTTTAACAGGTTAAATTAACAGAAAGTTCCTACGCTGAGTTTGTTCGTTAAAGTTTGGTTTATAGATGAATTTGTGTCATTCAGGGTTCGGTTTAGACAAGTTATTAGAAATATAAATTCATTGTAGAATAGCAGGCGTTTATCCAATTCTTAACGTGCTTAACCAGTTGGTTAAATTTTCGTAGTATTTGGAATCACAACGGTGGTTAAATACACAGGCACTCGAATTCCGGACCCCCCTTTTTCCTCATTTGGCCCCTCCCGCGATTATGGTATGGATCTTTGTCTGGAAGTATATCTTTGAACCATTTATCCATATTTTACAACATTTCGTGTTACAACTCTCTCGTTCTACTAACTTTTGTTTCTAGGTCCAGCTGCCGTATTACTTATAATGAGGGACCAAATGAGGAAAAAGGGGGGTCCGGAATTCGAGTGCCTGTGATTAAATATATGCATAGAAATTCCCGCCAAAGTCCTATCGACGGTTATAAATAAACGATAGAAATTAACAACATAAAATATTTTTGACGTTTTTGGTCGTAAGAGAAACATAATCTCTTTCTACTACTACATTCTCGATAGTGTGTTATATTTTTAAATTGTAAAGCTCGAGTTTTAAAATGAAAAACCTAGCTATCTCGAGTGGAGACATATCGTAATCCACCTTAGCAGAAGGTATGAGAATCTATATTCATATGTTTCTTACTTATTAAGTACTTTCCATAGATCATTAATTTATTAATGCTAAAGTAAGTACACATGGATAAAGAATTCACCACCTATACTATTGACCACTGATCATTATTCAATTTTTACTAATTTGTACACATGTACAGTCAAACCAGTCTTATGATCCTTTCAAGGGAACATTGAACCAGGATCACATAAAACAGGTGGTCACTAAATACAGGTTTAATTAATATAAAATGTGCTTTGAAGGGAAACTAAAATTAAGCTGACTTAATACTTAATGCCATTCTACGAAAAATGACAAGAACAAAAATAATCAACAGTATATGTTTGTCTACTTACAAGAATTGGCTGCTACCTGTTCCTCGTTCAACGATAACGATTTGATTTTGGCTGCTGGGACACCTGTATAATGTATGCTGCTTGTAGTCACACACCCCGAAATCGTTCTTACAGCATTACTCTTGTTATTTATCTTCAGAATTACCTCAAAATCATTTCCATAAGGAACAGTCTCCTTGTCTATTAACTCAAAGTCAACATCCTGAAACAATTATAATTGAGCATTGTCATTTTCTGAATGTTAGAGGAAAAGCACAATCAAGAATTGATCATCAGGTAACACAGGTAAGAGACGTTTGATGATACCAAAGAGGTAAATGAGAAGTCGTAAATCTAAGATACCAAAGAGGTAAATGAGAAGCCGTAAATCTAAGGTACAAAGAGGTAAATGAGAAGCCGTAAATCTAAGATACCAAAGAGGTAAATGAGAAGCCGTAAATCTAAGATACCAAAGAGGTAAATGAGAAGTCGTAAATCTAAGATACCAAAGAGGTAAATGAGAAGCCGTAAATCTAAGATACCAAACAGGTAAATGAGAAGTCGTAAATCTAAGATACCAAAGAGGTAAATGAGAAGCCGTAAATCTAAGATACCAAAGAGGTAAATGAGAAGCCGTAAATCTAAGATACGAAAGAGGTAAATGAGAAGCCATAAATCTAAGATACCAAAGAGGTAAATGAGAAGCCGTAAATCTAAGATACCAAAGAGGTAAATGAGAAGCCGTAAATCTAAGATACCAAAGAGGTAAATGAGAAGCCATAAATCTAAGATACCAAAGAGGTAAATGAGAAGCCGTAAATCTAAGATACCAAAGAGGTAAATGAGAAGCCATAAATCTAAGATACCAAAGCGGTAAATGAGAAGCCGTAAATCTAAGATACCAAAGAGGTAAATGAGAAGCCGTAAATCTAAGATACCAAAGAGGTAAATGAGAAGCCGTAAATCTAAGATACCAAAGAGGTAAATGAGAAGCCATAAATCTAAGATACCAAAGAGGTAAATGAGAAGCCGTAAATCTAAGATACCAAAGAAGTAAATGAGAAGCTTAGGATGGCCGCCGTTAGAGTAGTGAGTTAATTACAGCTCTGCAGTTTTTGGCTTTTTTAAGCTGGATTTTGATGTAATACAGCATTATAAATAGAATCATCTTGTGTGGAAATTTTTCAGCTTATAAAAATGCTTTTTGAATGGAAAAACATTGAATTTTGTGATCTTAATCAATGAAAAACAGATTCTTGTAATCAACATTTAAAGGCTATTGATATGGATTTTTTAAAGTGATTTACCAACCATTATGCCTACTGGGGATAATAGTCAAAAAGGTGTGAAGACTGTGCAAACTATGCTTGCAGCAAAAAAGACAGGGAATACTACTAAAGAAAATCCTCCCAAGCGTGACAAAAGAACTCATTCAGATGTGGCAGAAGACAGTGTGGAAGGAATTGATTTAATGAGTATTCACAGTGACTTAGGTGAAATTAAAAAATCCCTTCAGGCTACTTGTACCAAGACTGATCTAGAAAGTGCAGTAAACTGTTTAGTCAAGCAAAGTGATCTGAATGACCTCGTTACATCTATTGTCAATAAATTATTAGTAACATTTAAAAAATCATTCTCACAGGAAATTGAAAGTAAAGTGAAGGAACAAACTGGAAAGATGCAGGATCAAATTGATTCTTTTGCTATTGAGAATGAAAACTTAAAGGAAAGATTGAGAGACAAAGATAAGAAAATGGATTCTTTAGAGGAAAAGCTAAATGATGCTGATAGAAGATCTGTTGATGCTCTAAAGTTGGGAAACCATAACGAACAATATTCTCGTAAGCACAATATCAGAATGTTGAATTTCCCAGAGAGAAAGGATGAAAACCTGAGAGAGGACTTTGTGAAACTAGTTAACACTGAGCTCAAGGTCCACATCTCACCTAGTGATGTGCAAGCTATACACCGAATACCTGGTAAAGATAGAGGAATTAGACCTGTGATTGTAAAAGTGAAAAACACTGAAGTTAAAATTAACATTATGAGAAAGAAGAGAAATTTAAAGAAAGACTTTCGTTTCCATGACGATATTACACAAAGTAATCTAGGACTTATGGCTAGACTTAAGAGAAGTGAAAGATTTGAAAATGTGTGGTTTTATAACTGTAATGTATATGCAAAGCTAGCTGAGGGTTCAAGAATCAAATTTGATATTGTTGACAATATTGAGGAAAAGTTGAGAAAGAAAAGATAAGAACATGTATGTATTTATATATTTAAATTGAAATGTAAATAAAAACTATAACTACTATTTAAATCTATATAATGTCTTTGAATTACTATTTTGATATGTACTATGTGTAATGTTAATATTATAATAGGTACCATTTGTCATGTTAAATCAAAATTTATAGAGTCCAATATTCCCTCCTCTGTCAACGTAAATACTAGAAGGGAGATACCCCTTATCTATATTTATCTTTGAATATATTTTGTTTTGTTCCGTTTTTTTTTTTTTTTTTTTTAAATAAACCTACTCACAAGAAATAAATTCCTTGTTTTTGAACATTATATATGGATATGGTTTTTCCATCTCCTCTTTATCATGATACTTAGGTCTACTTGTAATCCAATATAGTACATGTATGTGATTTTCAATAAAGGAAGCAATTTTTCTTCACATAAATGATTGTTTTAAATGTTGATGTACTATTTGTAATGTTAATGTTACAATGTGTACCATGTATGGTGTTAATATTGTAATGTGTACCATGTATGGTGTTTATATTATGATACAGTATGTGCTGTGTGTGTTGTTAACATTGTGATATGTATTATCTGTGATGTTGATATTAAAATGTGTACTTGGTGTTGTGTTACTATTATAATGTGTACTAAGTGTAATATTAATGTTATATTATGTATATTGTTGGTTTAAAGAATTTAATATACACCCCTCCCCTCCATTTTTGTCCACTTTAATACTAGAAGGGAGATAACTCTTATTTATATTTATCTTTGGATCTAGTTTTTTGTTTATTTATTTTTTTTATTTTTTAGCATTATCTTATAAATTCAGAAACTTTACATCAGCTTAAAATATGTAGCTTTAAATAAACCTACTTGCAAGTAATATATTCTTTGTTTTTGAAATAAATAATATTATACAGGAATATAATTGTTCCATCTCCTCTTTACTATTATCCTTAGGTCTACTTGTACTCCAATATAGTATGTGATTTTCAGTAAGGGAAGCAATTTTTGTTCACGTAAATGATTGTTATAAATGTTGATATTATGATATGTATTATGTGTGATGTGTTACTATTAAAATGTGCACCAAGTGTAGTGTTAATGTTTAAATATGTACTATGTATATTGTTAGAATCCAATATTCCCCCTTTTTTGTCCACTTTATACTAGAAGGGAGAAAACTCTTTTTTATTTTTATCTTTGGATCTAGTTTTTTTTTTGAAACAGTATCTTATAAATTCAGTAACTTTACATCAGTTTATATGTTTCTTTAAACAACCCTACTTGCAAGTAATATATTCCTTGTTCTTGAAATAAAAATCTTTATACAAGAATAGGATTTTTCCATCTCCTCTTTATCATTCGGTCTACTTGTACTCCAATATAGTACCTTATATTCAATAAGGGAAACAACTTTTGTTCACATAAATGATTGTTATAAATATTTATGATATGTATATATATATATTTGATTACTGCCTAACTGTGAAATAAAATCTGTTGTAATTAACAGTTATGCCTTTATCACCAACTGTCAAGCGTCATCTTATAAATGTGTGTGTTTGTATGAATGTGTATTGTAAAATTTTTATTGTTGTATATGAAATAGTAGATTGGTTCCTGAATTTTGTTTTTGTTGCTTCATATTTTAGATATGGATAATACTGTTACAGTTCTCTCAATGAATGTAAGGGGTCTTTTTTCAAGTGTTAAAAAAAGAAATGATGTTTTTGATTGGGCAAAAGGGAAAAATACCTCAATTGTTTGTTTTCAAGAAACCCATAGTAGTAAAGAGGTTGAACAAATTTGGGAGGATGAATGGGGAGATACATGTCTTTTCAGTCATTTTAATAACAGAAGTGCTGGTGTTTGTGTTATGTTTAAGAAAGGTCTAGATTATACTGTTCATGGTTCAAAGATTGATCAGAATGGAAGATACATAATTTTAGATATTAGTTTATTTGATCAAAGATTAACATTTGTGTCTCTTTATGGCTATAACAGTGATGAACCGGAAATGTTTAATGAAATTATGAAGAATATTGCTTCTTATTCTAACACTAGTTATTTATTGTGTGGTGATTGGAATGTTGTTCAAGATACTAGTATTGATACATATAATAGTATACATAATAGAAACCAAAATTCGAGGGAGAAAATCGAAGAAATGTTAGAAACCTTTGAATTACTAGATCCATGGAGAACCTGTTTTCCAAATGGTAGAAAGTATACCTGGCGTCAAAGCTCCCCAATAAAGCAAAGTCGTCTTGATTACTTTCTTGTATCTGAGGATCTTTTTTCACTTATGAAAAATACAAAAATAATTCCAGGATATAAAACTGACCATTCAGCAATCACTTTCACTTTTTCTGCCAGTCTTGCCAGAAGGGGAAAGGGGTATTGGAAATTTAATTCTCAGTTACTTAGAGATTTTGTTTATGTAGAGAAGGTTAAGACATGTATTAAAGAAACTGTCTCTGAGTACTATTTATCTGGAGATATTAATGATCTTTTAAATGTTGAACTTACATGTAATGACCAAGTATTTTTTGAAATTCTTAAGATGAAGATCAGAAGTATTTCAATATCTCATAGTATAACAAAAACAAGGGAAGAAAAAGACCTTACCCTTAAACTTGAAAAGGATATTCTTAATCTAGAAGATATTATGAACTCAGCACCAAGTGAATTAATACAATCGTCTTTAAATAATAAAAAAATAGAGTTTGAAAGGAAAAGGGAGGAAAAGGTAGAGGGTATACTTCTTCGATCAAAGGCAAACTGGCATGAAAATGGAGAAAAATGCTCACAATACTTCTGTAAACTAGAAAAGAAAAATTTTATTAAAAAAACTATAACTGAGCTTATTGATGACGCAGGTCATCATATATCAGATCAATCTAAAATTCTCCTTCAACAACACGATTTTTACAAAACATTGTATTCAACAACAAATTTAGATTGTAATGATGAGTCCTTTTTTAATCATAATATTAAACTCACAGAAGAACAAAAATACTTGTGTGAAGGTAATATATCATTTAAAGAATGTGTCCAATCACTGAAGTTAATGACAAATGGAAAAAGTCCAGGTTCTGATGGATATACTGTAGATTTTTATAAAAATTTTTGGGAAGATATTGGTCCATTGCTTTATAGGTCATTATATTTAGCCTATGAGTCTGGAAGCTTCACTGAATTTCAGTATCAGGGAGTCATAACATGTATTCCAAAAGAAGGAAAGGACAGGCGTTTTATTGGCAACTGGAGACCAATAAGTTTATTAAATACTGACCTTAAAATAGCTTCTGCTGTAATTGCTAATAGAATTAAACCTCTATTACCATTTATTATTAGTGATACACAAAAAGGTTTTATAAAAGGAAGATTTATTGGGGAAAATACAAGACTGTTGTATGATTTGATGCATTATCTTGAACAACATAACAAAACCGGTCTTTTGCTTCTTGTAGATTTCGAGAAAGCATTTGATTCAGTTGAATGGAAATTTTTTAAAAAAGCCCTCTCAAGTTTTAATTTTGGACCATCTGTTTGTAAATGGTTTGAACTATTCTATTCAAAAGCCAAAAGTTGTGTTATAAATAATGGTCACATGTCAAATTTTTTTTCTCTAGAAAGAGGCTGTCGACAAGGTGATCCGCTTTCACCTTATTTGTTTATAATCGGCGTGGAGCTGCTTTCATTAAAATTGAAGGCCAACCAAGACATTCATGGTATTATTATCAATGAAGTTGAATCTCTCATAAGTTTGTATGCTGATGATACCTTTCTTATTCTAGATGGGAGTGAAAATTCATTGAGGGAGGCTCTTGAATGTTTTGAATCTTTTTACAAGGTATCTGGTTTAAAAATGAATTCATCCAAAACAAAAGCTGTGTGGGTTGGAAACAAGAAGTATTCAGATCAAATTATTTGTCCAAATATGAAACTAAATTGGTCTCATGAAAACTTTAAGGTTTTGGGAATTGATTTTTCACTTGATTTAAACTGTATTACAGATATAAATTTTACCAAAAAAATCAAGGAGGTTAAGGCAATACTAAAAAGTTGGCAGCATAGAAAACTGACATTACTTGGTAAAATTACAGTTATAAAAACTCTTGCACTACCAAAGCTAATTCATTTACTGACATCTCTACCAAATTTACCTCAGACAAAAATATATGATTTAAATTCACTTTTTTATAAATTCATATGGAACGGGAAGTCAGATAAGATAAAGCGAAGTACTTTAATCGGTGATATATATCAGGGGGGTTTGAAAATGATAGATCTTCAATCATTTAATATTTATCTGAAAGTAGGTTGGATTAAACGATTATTTTCCAATTTAGATGGTGATTGGCAAAAAGTATTATTATTCAATCTTCAAAGCTATGGCGGTGAAAGAATTTTAACTTTTCAGAAAGAAAAGCTAAAGGAAGTTGCTATGAAGCTTACAAATCCTTTTTGGAAAGATGTTCTGTCTAGCTATCATTTTGCAAAACCTTATACAAAGATGAATACTAATGAACTATTGTCTCTTGATATCCTTAATTTTGTACCAGTAACTGATTTAAATTATTATATTAGATGGATAGAACATAATGTGCAGTATTTATGTGATCTTATTGACCCACATTCTGGTAATTTTTATACTTTTGAACAGACTAGAAATAAACTGAATACCAATAATTTTTTGAAGTACTATAGTCTGGTGTCAAATGTTCCCAAGTACATCAAAGATCATCTGAAGGAAAACTGTGTAAATGTAAATTTCGACATACTTAGTAAAACGGATGCCTATTTAGAAAGAATAGTTCATAGTAAAAATGTTAGGTTTGTTTATAAAGGTCTTGTGAATGCAATCATTTCTTTACCAACAGAAAAATTTTCCAAATGGGAATAACTTCTTAATTGTGAAATAACAAATTGGTCAAAATATTTTATTATTTTAAAAAAATCTTGTAGAAACTCATATCTTCAAAATTTTCAATTTAAATTGTTACACAGGATCATTCCTACCAATTCCTTTTTACATAAAATAAAGCTCAAGAATACTAATTTATGTACATTTTGCAAAATTCATGGTGAAACTATTGAACATCTATTCTTTGACTGTCCTGTGACACAAATTTTTCTCAAATCTTTGTCAAAACAATTAAAACAATATTACAAGAATTTGATTTTTGACAAAAAAGAATATTTCTTTGGTTTTGAGTCAGGGGATCTTCTTGTTAATTTGATTTCAATTATTGCAAAAAATTACATCTTCAAGTGCAAACTCAATGAACAAAGGCTAAATATTGTAGAATTTAAACATAAAATTATGTGGTACCATTCACTTGAACAATATATATCAAAGAAAAACAATACCATTTTAGCATTTGAAAAAATGTGGACCCCCTTACAATATATTTTCAACTAATCATAATATTTTTTGTTTGTTTGATTCATATAGTGATGAGATTCTTTTTTCAGCTTTTTTGATTAAGTACAAAATGTCAGGAGCAATCAAATATTTTAGAAAAACAAAATGGTAAGAGAGTGTGTGTGAAAGATGAATGAAAGTGTTTATTACTATTATATATTATTATTTCTTTATTTTGTTTATCAAAATGTAAAACCAATGTAGTCACAAAACTTATTTTTGAAAACTCCTGTCACACCCTAGTCAGGTGGTGATGTAAGGGAATTTATAAAATCCTGACTATAGGAAAAAATAAATAAAAAAAAAGAAAAAAAAAAGAAGTAAATGAGAAGCCGTAAATCTAAGATACCAAAGCGGTAAATGAGAAGCCGTAAATCTAAGAAACCAAAGAGGTAAATGAGAAGCCATAAATCTAAGATACCAAAGAGGTAAATGAGAAGCCGTAAATCTAAGATACCAAAGAGGTAAATGAAAAGCCGTAAATCTAAGATACCAAAGAGGTAAATGAAAAGCCGTAAATCTAAAATACCAAAGAGGTAAATGAGAAGCCGTCAATCTAAGATACCAAAGAGGTAAATGAGAAGCCATAAATCTAAGATACCAAAGAGGTAAATGAGAAGCCGTAAATCAAGGACAGACAATACAATAGCCAAACGAAAACAAAGACAAAGAATGATCTACAAAACACTACACAGAAAACGAAAGCTTGAGCAACACGAACCTCACTAAAATCCGGAGGTGAACTCAGAAGCTCCGGAAAGATAAGCAGTTCTTGCTCCACCACTGGCACAAGACACAGAACGAAGACAAAAAACAACCACAGAACACAAAACTAAAAATACGATACATTTACAAGTATAAACGATACATAATGTATACAAAAGAATTAATTATTCAGTACTTAATGACTTTTTAAACAGTAGTATTGATGTGGAATAAGATTACTTTTAAGTGAACTGGTTAAAAACGAGTCGTACCATTACTGAAACCCGGAAGTAAACTCTACAAATATGTAGTAATCTTATAGCAGTTGCTGAAGTTATTGTCAGAGAGCTGTGTTAATTTCCAGCATTTCATAAGCATGTTCACCGATCTCTTAGAACTGATATGTACTTTCTTGACTAATCAAAGTAGGCATTTCCAATAATTCCAGGAGTAGGGTTATCTTGCCGATAATCAATACCAATCTAACACCTTCCTGTACCTGATTAATGTATACCAAATTTAATAAGAACCTGTTTTTTGCCTTCATTATACAATCCTTTCTTTGTAGAATTCTGATTAGCTCTGATTACGGCTGTCCTTTCTTCCTCTGAACCTGCGTTATGATAATAGTATGAAAATTTGGTATATTTTATTTATTTTTTCATCATATATCACTGATTTTTAAAGAATTGTCTCATCTTATCTTTCAAACATTTGTTGCCGGTAGATATTAATAAATAGCTGACCAGAATTCAGTCACTTGCTTCCATATATCGAAGGTTAGTATTGACAATTAGATTTTGGTTGGTCAAAGTTGACTATTATTTCTCTATTTTGTCACCTAAAGGCAACACATATGTCACATAAAAACAAACTAATTTATTAAATGACTAAAAATTTTCTTTCTTGATGGGTCAAAGCAATACATCGTCCTTTTTGACCCAACATTATAATCACAGCGCAATCTTGCACGAGTACTAGACAATTAGTGTATTATAGCTGTCATGTGCCCAAATATAGATAGGGAAAATCCTGATGACGTTCGCTTTAAATCGAATGCTTTGATTGGACGGTATATTTTTATGAACCGGACATAGAGCTCAAGTCATTTGATAAAAAAAGTGTTGACTTTTGATATCGATTAATACGATATTTATCAACCTAAGAAGTGATAATCACCTCGGTCGTTGGCCTCGGTAATTATCACTTATTCTGGGCTGATAATTCATGGTGTTAACCTTATCAAAAGTCATTCATTGTATAATGTTATTTAGATACTAACTAGTATGTCACATAAAGACAAAGTAATATGTCACACAAAGACAAACTGAGCCAAATTTTGCGATTTTCATTCAAATTGGTGGAATTTTATTTAGCGGTGCTTAATTTTCACGATCCTGAGTTTTAACCAAAAGCATATTTTAGCGGATTGACCGTTATATTAGAATTACATTATCTAAATTGGTTGACCAACAATTCAAAATAGGAAATATTTTGAAATAATTGAGTATCGTAATTTCTTTTGCATAATGCACAGGATTTTGTCCAGATTCTTTATTTTGCAGGAGGGGGTTATAAACGAAAATGTTTACTATTGTCAAATATTTTCGTATTTCTTTACTTGTTTGGGCACTATTCCTCAAAATCATTAAATGCATATACTACTTTTTAATTATTCAGAGAATTAATACTATCTAGTGCAGTTGTGTTTTGAACCAGTAAACGTTTACAGTTGATACGAAAATAAACTAAAAATAAACGTGTGACTACCGGTATATCTAACCGTGCGTAAAATAATCAATAATGTTGTCGATAAGATTTAGTGGGTGTATGCTTTTTATAAAGGTGTCATAATTACTTAATGTATAATTAGACTGTCAGGCTGTGCTTCACAAGCTTTTAATGATTGAAATAAAGATAAAAAAAAAGTAATCAAATGTATTTGTCAATTTTTATGTCAAATCTGGAAGTCTGATTACTCCCAGCTGTGAAGTATAATCCGATTAACAATAAATTATCTCAGTTATGATTGTATGGTTTGGATGCTAATTCATCACTTACATAATAAGGCATTGTTTGTTGTTCATTCATGATCATTGTTAACATATGCATTATTTTCGGGAAGGATTCCCCACATGTTGGATATTTTAAAAGCGTCATTTCAACAACTTTAAGAATGACAGTGACCAATTGTTAAATATTCACTATACAGTAATACTACGGGAGATCTTATACAATTATTTAAGAAATAAAAAAATAAAAAACTTATGTACTAAAGGGTGGAAATTTACGCTGATTCTTTTTTTCGCTGATCGATGACTATCGCGAATAAAGTGAAAATTAGGTACCCGCGAAAAAACCACTTATATACGGTATGTCACACAAAGACGAACTAATATATCGCCTAAATACAAATTATAATGTACTCAGTATTTCCGCCTGACATTTGTGTTCACATCCAATTAGGTATCGTCACGGTATGTGTTTTAGTGCGTCATCTGTTTTCGTGGTATCCATTTTATTTTGATTTCCACAGCGCACGCATTATTTTTGACGTGTCTTCCGGTTTCTATTTATGAAACATAAACAATACGAAAGCTGACATCTGTAAAAAATGATAAAGTTTACTTTTAAAGATGTAAGTACCAAAAACCATACTTTTTGTAATGCCAAAAATGTACTTCATTTATAAAGTAGCCGGGAAAAAATCCAGAAGGGCTATATAAAATTTAACTATGTCGTCTGCCTCTCAGACACCTGCTCTTCCTGTCATGTAACTATCATGGGGTCACTGATCGTATTTGTAAACAAAAGAGCCGACTGAAATGTGCCTGTTTCTTATATAAAATACATGTCACTTTGCAGTGCATTGTGGTTTCAGCACTAAAAAAAACCATCAAAAGTAAACACAATTTTGAAAGTGGTCATTTTCAAACATTCTGTTATTTTATTTAGATGTAGTATGAAATTTTAAAACCAGCCATTTCCGGATTTTATATTCGTTTCCATCCCGTATATCGGCCTTGTTTTTATTTGCCACGGAAACAGATGACGCCATTTTACTGACAACAAAAGTTGCCAGGTAATCGAGAGTATATTAAAATACAAGAATGGCTTTAAAAACAATCTTATGCACAAAGAAATATTTAACTAGCCATTCTTTGAAAATTCCAATCGTCATATGAATGGAGGGTTAACACTGTTAATCGCTATATCTGAAAATCGATAATAGCACGAAAACCAATAACACGATGGTACTACATCACCATCCTTGTTCTGTTTGTTTTTTGAATTTTAAGGTTTTACTAAGTCTACATATAAAACATGAACTGAAAAATATGGACAAGAATTTAAAATCATTTTTTCTCACTTTTGAGACAGACCAGTTCCTATTTTTAGCGATGTGAGATTTTCTTATCTTGCACTAGTGCAAGACAAAAAAATCACGTGCGTTTTACCGGCAAATGCATGCTGTAGTATATGTCAACTGTCCCCCAATTCTCCATGCTTTTCCTTTTTAAAATAAACAATTAACCACGATTCTACTACATAAGTATTTTTAAATTCATTTATGTATTATATTCTGCTAGCTAACGTGCACCTTTCACGGTGTTTGATTCTTTTTTCAGGCTCTCTCCCAGTCAAAATTTTTTTACAGGTATTTATCTCTGTTGTAGTAACATTTATAATATATTTATTCAATACATTGTACTTTATGATGAAATGCATTTGAAATACTGCGGAGATACGGTTGCATATGGATAAATCGAATATTTACTTCAGCAATGGAAAAATAAATTGCGGGAAAACGCTCGATGGAATGTAAACAAAAACAATTAGGTGTTAAAGTGAGAAATAAAATCAAACACCGGAAAAAGTACAAGATGGGGAAATCTCAGACACCCTTGGGTAAGATTACAATCGTTCTCTAACTCGGCAAGCCTCGTAAAGAGAACGATTGAAATCCTACCCTCGGGTGACGGAGATTTCCCTATCTTGTACTCTCCCCGGTGTTAGATTCTATATGTCTTAAACAAATGTCCCACAATACAAAACCTTTATGATACAATATATTGTTAACCGCTTTAATAATTAATGTATATAATTGCTCATGTTATACCTTCTGAAGGTGGTCGTGATCGTATGGTAGTTAGATTTACAACTGCATATGTAATTAGTGCCTATCACCACTGCTGTTATGTGTTCGAATCTCGATCAGGGCGAGGTGTACAACATTATGTGATAAAGTTTGCAAGTGACTTGCGACAAGTGTCGGATTTCATCGGGTCCACTGGATTGCTCCACCAATAAAACTTACCGCCACGATGTAACTGAAATGTTGTTGAAAGTGGCGTTAAACACCATCAAACAAACAAACATTTACCTTCTGGATACTTGTACTGATCCGTTATATCTTCTCTGTGAATATCATAACAGAAACTTTCTAATTTTCCTCTCATTTTTCCTTTCGGTAGTTTTGTGCTCACTCTTATTCCGACACTAAAAAGATATACAAAAAGAATATTACATGCTTCTATTTACAAGAACAAACAATAAATGGACATTGTTTGTTTTCCCCAAGTTCTTGCATTTTATCATTAAGCAAATAAAAAGTGAGTAATAAAAAAAAATAATCAAGGTAGAAATAAGGATAGGAAATCCTTGGAAATATTAAAATGGTAATCCGAAGCCGTAAATCAAAAGACAGTCCAATACAATTAAACAAAAGTTTAATGCACCAAAAATTGCTATCTATTCTGATGCTAATGTAGGCTTATAATATTCGAAATATAGCTAAGCTTCAAAATAACCGGACCTGATGTAAAATCAAGGGGTTTGATGAAAATAAATAATCTATTAAATATAACCGATGCTTCATTATATCCGATTTCATTCTCAGTGGACTTCGACCTAAACATACCAATGTCTCTCTAGTCCAATAGTGCTAGTTTCTGCTGAGTCATCTAACTCCCAGTTGACTCTGTCCGCATTGACCTCAGCAAAGACAAACGGTGTGTCATACTGCATGTGTACCTCTCCACGCTTTATTGCTACCAATGATGCAGGACCACAGCAAAAAATTCCTAAAATATCAGTAGCAAAGGGTATTTAATATCTAGGATCTTGCCATGTAACGTTAAAGGGGGTTATGTCTCCCATTCCCGGAGCCAGATTTTTTTCTCTCCTCAAATTGTACCAAAACTTAACAGGGTTAAGGGTTAAGGGTCAAATTATTTACATTTTTGCTTGACGTATAGATTTTTTTTTATATTTAACCACAGTTTGTTTTTAAAGTAACCCTTCTCTAAAAGTTAAATGGTTGTTCTCTTAGTATTATTATTATTAACTAAGGTTCTCCTCCTTCAGTCATAAGTGGTCTTAGCCGATGTTGGCTATTCTGTTTAGGCCCTTTGGTATTCCTGCTCCCAAAACTTTTTGTTATTTTTTCGAATCTTTAATCTGAGCGTATCTGATGAATGTTATTCCAGAAACATGTCATAAGCAGCACTAAATTAGATACCTACGTTTTAATTACTATCACTGGGTTCGATACTTCTGTTGATGGTATCATCCGCCCAGTAGTCAGTGTTTCGGCACTAACATGATTTATTAGATATATTTATTACTGAAATTTAGTTCCTATTATTAATAACGATTATTAAAACTAATGTTCCCCTCCCTCAGACGAAGGTGACCTTTGCCACTTTTGGCTATTCTGTTTAGGCTCTTTTGTATTCCTGCTCCATAAACTTTTTAATTAAATTAAATATTAACCATCACTAGCTTCCTGTGGTGTGGCATCAATGGCCTGCCAACCACCATACCCTTTTGGTAAATCAGGTCTAGCCGTCCATATATCATTCCAAACATGAAAATTCCTATGATAAAGATATGCATAAAAGCAATAATTATTAAAGAAACGTGTAGAGTTCTCATTCTAAATTATTCGGCAAATTACATATGTCGTAAATAACGATTTTGTTTCCAAGAAAAACTAAATACTTTTATTGTTACTAAGAAATTTCATTATAGGAAAAAATAAAGTACAATCTTGAAAATTGTCACTGCCTATGTAATTACTACTTGGTCATAGCCTGCATACTAAAAGTAAAATAATAAATGCAATTTTCAAAACAAATCGGGTACAAGTAAATGACAGTGATGAAAGAAGGAAATGTCACAATAAAATATGCTTTGTCATCAATTCAGAGGGTCGACACCATTGCTGGTAAGCTATTAGTTCCCGGGGGAATCATCCGCCCAGTAGTCAATGTTTCGGTACTGACATTGGTGTATTTGATATATTCATGTTTTAAATTTCCAGTTCGTAAGTAATATAATTTATTAAAACTAAGATCAGCACAGATTTGGCTATCCTGTTCAGCATGTTTGAATATCTTTTTCCCAAAGATTTTTTTAAAGGTTTTTTTTTAAAGTCTATGAGCGAACCTGAAACGCGTCGTCTGCACTAAATTAGATATCTACGCTTTTATTACTCTCAGACATGTAAACACAATATATATCAAACACATACCATATAGAATCAGCATTTAATTCTTCTATTGGATCTCCAGACTCGGACCAGAAACAGTCAATAGATATGGAACCATCACAGTCATGAGCAGAGGAGAAATTTGTCACACTCCTGGTAGGTATTCCAAGTGTTCTGTTGACTGTTAAAACAATAGGAAGAACGGTTTTTAGTTATCTACACATTTCCTGTGATGATGACAGCTGTGTATTGGTGCTTTCATTATCATTTGTTAATTGTTAAACAAAGTAAAACAAGAGAGATCAGCAGGCACTGTTTTATATTATAAGTATTTTGCCTATCATTTATCATTTAGCACTTATATTTTGTCGTTATTAGCATATCTATCAACTTATAAGTTCTTCTTTACTCAACATAATAATCACTCTTTGAAAACTGTATTAATAAAATAAAAACTTACGTGTTGTCAGAACACCAGAAAATACCCAGCATTGTCCATAACAGACCGGCTCCTTTGTTTTGAAATATTCTTTTAAGATAGCTATGCTGCCAACCCAGTCTAAAGGAGATTTTCCACCAGCATAATTCCCTGACCAATTACCAACTAGGATTCCGTTGTCATCTTGTGAGTTAGTCTACATATGGAAAAATGCCGTATATAATATTACCCAAGCGATTTTTAATTATTTGGCTTTCTATGTTTTGCATTTGAGTGTACCTGATGATGGTTATTCAGAAATTAGATATCTACATTTTTATTTCATAACATAGATTAAGCCGGAAGTCACCGGAAGAAGCAAAACCATCTAAAACAATTTTTTTTTATTGCACCCAATTTCATTACTAAATGTCGATTGCATAAATTGGCACCTATTGTATTGCTCAAAAAGTTATAATGGTTATCCCACAAATTAATACTAGTAAGTAATACACAAATGGAGGGAGAAAAGAAAACATTCCAGCTGTTCTTTTATTATTAGATTTTCGAAAAACCATTCGACTCCTTAGAGTGGGATCTAATTATAGATATCTTAGTGTTGATGAGGATTTGGTGAATCATCGATACAATGAACAAAATTATCTTATCTGCATAGTGAAGAATTAGCACTGTTCTCAAATTGTCAAGTTACAGACAGTAACAAGAAAAGGAGAATCAATATATGCACATTAACATATACAACTATGAAGCAAAATGGCTGTAAATTCTAGTTTATTGTCTGAAAGTTATCAATCCTACCAACATTATTAGGAGGGTGCATGTCTTATTTACATTATTTGTGCTTTCTTGCGCATGGTGGTGTCCAACACATATTGTGTTCTGTTTTTGCTTTGTCTTTCTTCGTCTTGTGTATCCTATGTTGCCAGTTTCTCTGGACTGTCCATTTTTTATTACCCCTTCGGTATTCTCTAACGTTTATTTACATTGAATATCAAAAGTAAAACACTGGACTAAAAATCAAATAAATCATTGTGATATTAATAGGGAGTACTCACCAATGCTGATAATTTCCTGGTCAATTTAACTGGATCTCCCCTAGATGTCCATGCTAACTTGTTATGGTCCAGTAGATACATAGCACAGTCCAAAATATCCTCCTCGAACTATTACAATAGAAGACTCATTTATTTTGAATGCAAATTTAATTTGCTTGTGATATTATGGTAATTATAATAGATCTTACAATTTTAAGAATTTTTATTTTGCCTTATGTTATTAACTGGTTGATTCTGTTACATTTTTGTTTCCATATTTTACAGTAAGGGACTATATAAGTTCTAAGCTCCCTAGTGACCGACTATGATTATTTAGACGGTAAGTAAATAATTGAAATCCATCAAGTATGATTATGTCTCATGGAAAGGTTTGATGGAATTGTCTCATACAAAAGACATGTACATATTTATCGACGATCAACGCTCCCGTGAATTCTTACTTCTGCATTAATTAATCGTTTTCAGTACAATAAAACTAAAATAGAATTAATCAAATTTGTCCATCCTTTCTCAATATTACCTGCCCAAAGTTCCATCTCTTTCCGTTAATCTGTTTTCTATTTCCTGTGTATATTTTACCAGTATCATTTAAAACATATTCCTCTAACAAACTTGTGTCTGGAACGTAGACCTGGTCATCTACAACAAGACAGAATCAGTTATATTGAAGGTACATACATGCTAAGGTAATTCTAAAACGTTATTTAAAACCGAAGGAGGAATCAAGAATGGACAATCCAGAGACACAGACAACATCTGGTACAAGACACAGAAAACAAACAAAACAAGTAACACAACACAGACTTTGTGTAGTGATGATTTCAACCTATAAACAACGTAGTCTGGTTTGTTATTATGTATTGTTGTACGTTAAGCATGTTATCTGTAGATCATTGTATTAACAACGTAGTCTGGTTTGTTATTATGTATTGTTGTACGTTAAGCATGTTATCTGTAGATCATTGTATTAACAACGTAGTCTGGTTTGTTATTATGTATTGTTGTACGTTAAGCATGTTATCTGTAGATCATTGTATTAACAACGTAGTCTGGTTTGTTATTATGTATTGTTGTACGTTAAGCATGTTATCTGTAGATCATTGTATTAACAACGTAGTCTGGTTTGTTATTATGTATTGTTGTATGTTAAGCATGTTATCTGTAGATCATTGTATTAACAACGTAGTCTGGTTTGTTATTATGTATTGTTGTACGTTAAGCATGTTATCTGTAGATCATTGTATTAACAACGTAGTCTGGTTTGTTATTATGTATTGTTGTATGTTAAGCATGTTATCTGTAGATCATTGTATTAACAACGTAGTCTGGTTTGTTATTATGTATTGTTGTACGTTAAGCATGTTATCTGTAGATCATTGTATTAACAACGTAGTCTGGTTTGTTATTATGTATTGTTGTACGTTAAGCATGTTATCTGTAGATCATTGTATTAACAACGTAGTCTGGTTTGTTATTATGTATTGTTGTATGTTAAGCATGTTATCTGTAGATCATTGTATTAACAACGTAGTCTGGTTTGTTATTATGTATTGTTGTACGTTAAGCATGTTATCTGTAGATCATTGTATTAACAACGTAGTCTGGTTTGTTATTATGTATTGTTGTATGTTAAGCATGTTATCTGTAGATCATTGTATTAACAACGTAGTCTGGTTTGTTATTATGTATTGTTGTACGTTAAGCATGTTATCTGTAGATCATTGTATTAACAACGTAGTCTGGTTTGTTATTATGTATTGTTGTATGTTAAGCATGTTATCTGTAGATCATTGTATTAACAACGTAGTCTGGTTTGTTATTATGTATTGTTGTATGTTAAGCATGTTATCTGTAGATCATTGTATTAACAACGTAGTCTGGTTTGTTATTATGTATTGTTGTACGTTAAGCATGTTATCTGTACATCATTGTATTAACAACGTAGTCTGGTTTGTTATTATGTATTGTTGTATGTTAAGCATGTTATCTGTAGATCATTGTATTAACAACGTAGTCTGGTTTGTTATTATGTATTGTTGTACGTTAAGCATGTTATCTGTAGATCATTGTATTAACAACGTAGTCTGGTTTGTTATTATGTATTGTTGTACGTTAAGCATGTTATCTGTAGATCATTGTATTAACAACGTAGTCTGGTTTGTTATTATGTATTGTTGTATGTTAAGCATGTTATCTGTAGATCATTGTATTAACAACGTAGTCTGGTTTGTTATTATGTATTGTTGTACGTTAAGCATGTTATCTGTAGATCATTGTATTAACAACGTAGTCTGGTTTGTTATTATGTATTGTTGTATGTTAAGCATGTTATCTGTAGATCATTGTATTAACAACGTAGTCTGGTTTGTTATTATGTATTGTTGTATGTTAAGCATGTTATCTGTAGATCATTGTATTAACAACGTAGTCTGGTTTGTTATTATGTATTGTTGTATGTTAAGCATGTTATCTGTAGATCATTGTATTAACAACGTAGTCTGGTTTGTTATTATGTATTGTTGTACGTTAAGCATGTTATCTGTAGATCATTGTATTAACAACGTAGTCTGGTTTGTTATTATGTATTGTTGTATGTTAAGCATGTTATCTGTAGATCATTGTATTAACAACGTAGTCTGGTTTGTTATTATGTATTGTTGTACGTTAAGCATGTTATCTGTAGATCATTGTATTAACAACGTAGTCTGGTTTGTTATTATGTATTGTTGTACGTTAAGCATGTTATCTGTAGATCATTGTATTAACAACGTAGTCTGGTTTGTTATTATGTATTGTTGTATGTTAAGCATGTTATCTGTAGATCATTGTATTAACAACGTAGTCTGGTTTGTTATTATGTATTGTTGTACGTTAAGCATGTTATCTGTAGATCATTGTATTAACAACGTAGTCTGGTTTGTTATTATGTATTGTTGTATGTTAAGCATGTTATCTGTAGATCATTGTATTAACAACGTAGTCTGGTTTGTTATTATGTATTGTTGTATGTTAAGCATGTTATCTGTAGATCATTGTATTAACAACGTAGTCTGGTTTGTTATTATGTATTGTTGTACGTTAAGCATGTTATCTGTAGATCATTGTATTAACAACGTAGTCTGGTTTGTTATTATGTATTGTTGTATGTTAAGCATGTTATCTGTAGATCATTGTATTAACAACGTAGTCTGGTTTGTTATTATGTATTGTTGTATGTTAAGCATGTTATCTGTAGATCATTGTATTAACAACGTAGTCTGGTTTGTTATTATGTATTGTTGTATGCTAAGCATGTTATCTGTAGATCATTGTATTAACAACGTAGTCTGGTTTGTTATTATGTATTGTTGTACGTTAAGCATGTTATCTGTAGATCATTGTATTAACAACGTAGTCTGGTTTGTTATTATGTATTGTTGTATGCTAAGCATGTTATCTGTAGATCATTGTATTAACAACGTAGTCTGGTTTGTTATTATGTATTGTTGTATGTTAAGCATGTTATCTGTAGATCATTGTATTAACAACGTAGTCTGGTTTGTTATTATGTATTGTTGTACGTTAAGCATGTTATCTGTAGATCATTGTATTAACAACGTAGTCTGGTTTGTTATTATGTATTGTTGTATGTTAAGCATGTTATCTGTAGATCATTGTATTAACAACGTAGTCTGGTTTGTTATTATGTATTGTTGTACGTTAAGCATGTTATCTGTAGATCATTGTATTAACAACGTAGTCTGGTTTGTTATTATGTATTGTTGTACGTTAAGCATGTTATCTGTAGATCATTGTATTAACAACGTAGTCTGGTTTGTTATTATGTATTGTTGTACGTTAAGCATGTTATCTGTAGATCATTGTATTAACAACGTAGTCTGGTTTGTTATTATGTATTGTTGTACGTTAAGCATGTTATCTGTAGATCATTGTATTAACAACGTAGTCTGGTTTGTTATTATGCATTGTTGTATGTTAAGCATGTTATCTGTAGATCATTGTATTAACAACGTAGTCTGGTTTGTTATTATGTATTGTTGTACGTTAAGCATGTTATCTGTAGATCATTGTATTAACAACGTAGTCTGGTTTGTTATTATGTATTGTTGTATGTTAAGCATGTTATCTGTAGATCATTGTATTAACAACGTAGTCTGGTTTGTTATTATGTATTGTTGTATGTTAAGCATGTTATCTGTAGATCATTGCATTAACAACGTAGTCTGGTTTGTTATTATGTATTGTTGTACGTTAAGCATGTTATCTGTAGATCATTGTATTAACAACGTAGTCTGGTTTGTTATTATGTATTGTTGTATGTTAAGCATGTTATCTGTAGATCATTGTATTAACAACGTAGTCTGGTTTGTTATTATGTATTGTTGTACGTTAAGCATGTTATCTGTAGATCATTGTATTAACAACGTAGTCTGGTTTGTTATTATGTATTGTTGTACGTTAAGCATGTTATCTGTAGATCATTGTATTAACAACGTAGTCTGGTTTGTTATTATGTATTGTTGTATGTTAAGCATGTTATCTGTAGATCATTGTATTAACAACGTAGTCTGGTTTGTTATTATGTATTGTTGTATGTTAAGCATGTTATCTGTAGATCATTGTATTAACAACGTAGTCTGGTTTGTTATTATGTATTGTTGTACGTTAAGCATGTTATCTGTAGATCATTGTATTAACAACGTAGTCTGGTTTGTTATTATGTATTGTTGTACATTAAGCATGTTATCTGTAGATCATTGTATTAACAACGTAGTCTGGTTTGTTATTATGTATTGTTGTACGTTAAGCATGTTATCTGTAGATCATTGTATTAACAACGTAGTCTGGTTTGTTATTATGTATTGTTGTATGTTAAGCATGTTATCTGTAGATCATTGTATTAACAACGTAGTCTGGTTTGTTATTATGTATTGTTGTACGTTAAGCATGTTATCTGTAGATCATTGTATTAACAACGTAGTCTGGTTTGTTATTATGTATTGTTGTACGTTAAGCATGTTATCTGTAGATCATTGTATTAACAACGTAGTCTGGTTTGTTATTATGTATTGTTGTATGTTAAGCATGTTATCTGTAGATCATTGTATTAACAACGTAGTCTGGTTTGTTATTATGTATTGTTGTACGTTAAGCATGTTATCTGTAGATCATTGTATTAACAACGTAGTCTGGTTTGTTATTATGTATTGTTGTATGTTAAGCATGTTATCTGTAGATCATTGTATTAACAACGTAGTCTGGTTTGTTATTATGTATTGTTGTACGTTAAGCATGTTATCTGTAGATCATTGTATTAACAACGTAGTCTGGTTTGTTATTATGTATTGTTGTACGTTAAGCATGTTATCTGTAGATCATTGTATTAACAACGTAGTCTGGTTTGTTATTATGTATTGTTGTATGTTAAGCATGTTATCTGTAGATCATTGTATTAACAACGTAGTCTGGTTTGTTATTATGTATTGTTGTACGTTAAGCATGTTATCTGTAGATCATTGTATTAACAACGTAGTCTGGTTTGTTATTATGTATTGTTGTATGTTAAGCATGTTATCTGTAGATCATTGTATTAACAACGTAGTCTGGTTTGTTATTATGTATTGTTGTATGTTAAGCATGTTATCTGTAGATCATTGTATTAACAACGTAGTCTGGTTTGTTATTATGTATTGTTGTATGTTAAGCATGTTATCTGTAGATCATTGTATTAACAACGTAGTCTGGTTTGTTATTATGTATTGTTGTACGTTAAGCATGTTATCTGTAGATCATTGTATTAACAACGTAGTCTGGTTTGTTATTATGTATTGTTGTATGTTAAGCATGTTATCTGTAGATCATTGTATTAACAACGTAGTCTGGTTTGTTATTATGTATTGTTGTACGTTAAGCATGTTATCTGTAGATCATTGTATTAACAACGTAGTCTGGTTTGTTATTATGTATTGTTGTACGTTAAGCATGTTATCTGTAGATCATTGTATTAACAACGTAGTCTGGTTTGTTATTATGTATTGTTGTATGTAAGCATGTTATCTGTAGATCATTGTATTAACAACGTAGTCTGGTTTGTTATTATGTATTGTTGTACGTTAAGCATGTTATCTGTAGATCATTGTATTAACAACGTAGTCTGGTTTGTATTATGTATTGTTGTATGTTAAGCATGTTATCTGTAGATCATTGTATTAACAACGTAGTCTGGTTTGTTATTATGTATTGTTGTATGTTAAGCATGTTATCTGTAGATCATTGTATTAACAACGTAGTCTGGTTTGTTATTATGTATTGTTGTATGTTAAGCATGTTATCTGTAGATCATTGTATTAACAACGTAGTCTGGTTTGTTATTATGTATTGTTGTACGTTAAGCATGTTATCTGTAGATCATTGTATTAACAACGTAGTCTGGTTTGTTATTATGTATTGTTGTATGCTTAAGCATGTTATCTGTAGATCATTGTATTAACAACGTAGTCTGGTTTGTTATTATGTATTGTTGTATGTTAAGCATGTTATCTGTAGATCATTGTATTAACAACGTAGTCTGGTTTGTTATTATGTATTGTTGTACGTTAAGCATGTTATCTGTAGATCATTGTATTAACAACGTAGTCTGGTTTGTTATTATGTATTGTTGTACAGTTAAGCATGTTATCTGTAGATCATTGTATTAACAACGTAGTCTGGTTTGTTATTATGTATTGTTGTACGATTAAGCATGTTAATCTGTAGATCATTGTATTAACAACGTAGTCTGGTTTGTTATTATGTATTGTTGTATGTTAAGCATGTTATCTGTAGATCATTGTATTAACAACGTAGTCTGGTTTGTTATTATGTATTGTTGTACGTTAAGCATGTTATCTGTAGATCATTGTATTAACAACGTAGTCTGGTTTGTTATTATGTATTGTTGTACGTAAGCATGTTATCTGTAGATCATTGTATTAACAACGTAGTCTGGTTTGTTATTATGTATTGTTGTACGTTAAGCATGTTATCTGTAGAATCATTGTATTAACAACGTAGTCTGGTTTGTTATTATGTATTGTTGTACGTTAAGCATGTTATCTGTAGATCATTGTATTAACAACGTAGTCTGGTTTGTTATTATGCATTGTTGTATGTTAAGCATGTTATCTGTAGATCATTGTATTAACAACGTAGTCTGGTTTGTTATTATGTATTGTTGTACGTTAAGCATGTTATCTGTAGATCATTGTATTAACAACGTAGTCTGGTTTGTTATTATGTATTGTTGTATGTTAAGCATGTTATCTGTAGATCATTGTATTAACAACGTAGTCTGGTTTGTTATTATGTATTGTTGTATGTTAAGCATGTTATCTGTAGATCATTGTATTAACAACGTAGTCTGGTTTGTTATTATGTATTGTTGTACGTTAAGCATGTTATCTGTAGATCATTGTATTAACAACGTAGTCTGGTTTGTTATTATGTATTGTTGTATGTTAAGCATGTTATCTGTAGATCATTGTATTAACAACGTAGTCTGGTTTGTTATTATGTATTGTTGTACGTTAAGCATGTTATCTGTAGATCATTGTATTAACAACGTAGTCTGGTTTGTTATTATGTATTGTTGTACGTTAAGCATGTTATCTGTAGATCATTGTATTAACAACGTAGTCTGGTTTGTTATTATGTATTGTTGTATGTTAAGCATGTTATCTGTAGATCATTGTATTAACAACGTAGTCTGGTTTGTTATTATGTATTGTTGTATGTTAAGCATGTTATCTGTAGATCATTGTATTAACAACGTAGTCTGGTTTGTTATTATGTATTGTTGTACGTTAAGCATGTTATCTGTAGATCATTGTATTAACAACGTAGTCTGGTTTGTTATTATGTATTGTTGTACATTAAGCATGTTATCTGTAGATCATTGTATTAACAACGTAGTCTGGTTTGTTATTATGTATTGTTGTACGTTAAGCATGTTATCTGTAGATCATTGTATTAACAACGTAGTCTGGTTTGTTATTATGTATTGTTGTATGTTAAGCATGTTATCTGTAGATCATTGTATTAACAACGTAGTCTGGTTTGTTATTATGTATTGTTGTATGTTAAGCATGTTATCTGTAGATCATTGTATTAACAACGTAGTCTGGTTTGTTATTATGTATTGTTGTACGTTAAGCATGTTATCTGTAGATCATTGTATTAACAACGTAGTCTGGTTTGTTATTATGTATTGTTGTACATTAAGCATGTTATCTGTAGATCATTGTATTAACAACATAGTCTGGTTTGTTATTATGTATTGTTGTATGTTAAGCATGTTATCTGTAGATCATTGTATTAACAACGTAGTCTGGTTTGTTATTATGTATTGTTGTACGTTAAGCATGTTATCTGTAGATCATTGTATTAACAACGTATTCTGGTTTGTTATTATGTATTGTTGTATGTTAAGCATGTTATCTGTAGATCATTGTATTAACAACGTAGTCTGGTTTGTTATTATGTATTGTTGTACGTTAAGCATGTTATCTGTAGATCATTGTATTAACAAGCAACGTAGTCTGGTTTGTTATTATGTATTGTTGGACGTTAAGCATGTTATCTGTAGATCATTGTATTAACAAAGATATCAGAAATAAAGATATGTATAACAAGTAGCAGCTGAGCTCTGTCCAGAAAAAAACACTATACTGGACACAAGCCGCCCTGGAATAACGTACGAGTCGTGAAATTTAAGCTGCATATTGCAGTTATTACAACAACAAAATATTTAAAGCCCGGCTCTACAATCAATTTAAATTTTCCACTGGCAGGTCTTCATTAACTAGACATAGCATAACATCATGCTTAATTAGCTTAATTCATTAAGACGACAAACCTTTACACCAAGGGTTAAATAAAATATAGATATCCTGATCATGTGTGTACTCAAACACTATTTTCTTCTGATCAAATTTCTGGATGGTTTCAACTTGGAATTTCCATATCCCAACGTAACACGTAGGTGGAGTGTTGATCCGGACAGACAGTTTCTTCTTGTCATTCTTTAGTATCCATGCTCCCCATTCTTTGTCCTCATCTTTGTCTGATAGAATCAATGACACACGCGTACCCTTTGGTGGTGTCGGATTATCTCCTGAAAAAATATTATTAGAATTAGGGAATAACAGTATTGTACTTGAAGTGTTGCCGCTGTAAATCGTCGGTTTTACTATCACAAATTAAGCTTACCTGGTGACACGTAACATCGCCAGGTAAACAAATATTTGCGACAGTATGTTTTTCCCGTTCTCTCATGTTCAAAAGTTACTAAACTTTAACAGTTTAACAATAATAATATATCAACATAAAATATCGTGTTATCTTTAAAGTAGAAAATAAAAATAAATATTTGAACAAAACAGGAATTTTAAGACTTTTATCGAAACAGATAGTAACACCGAATATAAAACGTATTTTGTATTATAGATTATACATGTCATTTGAGTCATTTTGATACATCAGTAGACGGCACACCAAACTAGATTTCTATCTAGATGGGTTAATCATGTAACAGGCAAAAGTAGTCTTGTCGTTAATCAATAGCACACACTATTCTGATTCCCAATCTTGAAGATTTGTTTCGTTCCATTGACAATGCGAGGACGAGGAAAATTGGAAAAATATAACAGATAGAGTCAGGTCTAAAATAAAAACTTTTTGATACCAAAGAGGTAATCAGGCGTCGTAGATTAAAGAAGAACAGACAAAGCAATGGCAAGAGAACAAATGACAAAAATACAAACAATGGTCGACAATAATTACACAGAAAACTAAATATAGAGCAACATGAATCAGGAAACATCAGGAAATATTAATATGCATGTGTGATTTACTTTCGATTTGTGACTTCCCTCCGTTTATTTTTTGTTCCGGCCACTTCACTATGCTCAACTATGTCATATTTATACCACGGTTTCCACCCGAGTTGTTAACCGTTGAACTCGGAAAACCGTGGAATGAATGATTTGTAACATGAAGCAATGCAATATCACATATAGGCATACCTGCCAACCTCTGAAACACCAAATCAGGGTCATGACCCTCATTCCTAAATGAAAATGAGGGTCATAACGCGTAACGACATTTTCGGCCATAATTATTGTAAATCGTATGATATCAAATCTACATGTAGTTTAATATGTATTATTAATGATCATATGTATGTACAAATAAACAGCTGTATCAATAAACTATGTCATAGACTCTAAGCTCTGGTTACATCTTCATTCAAACTCGGTGCAATAGCTCTTTTAACAATTTGTGTGGTTTTAGTTCTCCCACAAGAAAATCCTTTGGCAATGCATTTCACTGTCGGTGAACATTTTTTTACATAATTGTGTGAAGTGATAAGCCACAGCAAAAGGGATATTGTGTTCAGCTATGAAATTACAAAACTGAGTTTCAGCAGAAGTTGTTTTACTCTTCAAAGAATTGTTTAGCATTGTTACAAACAAAGACATTGATTTTGATTTCCATTGGCATTGAACCATCTCCAGCTGCATATGGTTTTGTGACTTTGCATGCCTTGTCATGTCATTCTTTGCACCGGATCCAATATATAAATGTGATTTACAAAGAATGCAATATGCATCATTTACGCTACGATCACTGTGACTGAGCCAACTAAATTCTGCTTCCCAAGCTTTTTGATATTTGCATAAATATTTCTTTCGTTTAGCGGGTGAAGAACAAGCAGGCCCTGATAAAGACCTCTTCCTTCCAGTAGACATTTTGCAGAAATTATTTAACTTTTTTATTGTAAAAACAACTCAAACTTTCCACAAGGGGATTACAACTTTATTGTAAAAGGCCCAATCATCGCTAATTACTTACCTCGAAGGTATATTGTTGTTGATTGTAGTTGACCATTCGGATTGTTGTCCTTTCGATAGGTAAAATCCCGGTATTTTCCGAATAAATAAATATTTCTAATATCTGGACCAATTCCGGGTGATTCCGGGTCATCGTAGTGAAATCCGTGTCCCGGCGGGTGTTCATGGAAATGAGGGTGACAAGCTCGATTTCCGGGTGTGACCCGACGAAAACGGGTTACTTGACAGGTATGCATATTGGTTGTTGATTATTGCGCGTCTCTATGAGAATAATAAAACTACAGCCCAGATTTAAAGTGGGCAACATCTCGTATCTACGTGTATTATTTCATAGTTCTATGCTGTTGCTTACATTCTGGTATATAAACCATAAACAGATCAAAGGAAAAGAATGCATTCATGTTGCAATCTTTATTAATGCACACCTATGACCGTGCGGTGAGAAAAAAAATGTATGTGCATTCAAAACAAAATAAGAATAAAACATCAAATATATTTCCATTGTCCAATTAATGCCATCACGAAATATAAAAAGATTAAAAGATAAAATTATTTATGTTTTACTTCGGAAAAGAAATGTCCACACGACACAACATAGCCATGGCAAATAAATTGTGATAACCCAACTCGGTAGAAAAGAACACCTGAAACTTTGTCACACTCTTATCTGTACCGCAAGTGCAACCAAGCCGCTTGATTTTTTGGATATGGGAAGTTGAATAACAAACTCAATTTATATCCCATAAATGTCATTTATTCAAAATGACGAATAAGTTTTAATTATGTGAAACAATACAATGTAAAGATCAGGGAGTGCAACAAAAATATGAAACATGCAATATCTACATTTTTTACTAATTTTATGCCCTTGTGAAATGAACAATACTCCCTGAGACAAAAAAGGGTTGGCGCTTAAAAACGGTGACTAGTCCCATTAAAATTTATATTTGAATGGGGCAAAACGCCAAACCCGGAATGGTTGCACTTTCAACAGATTATTTACATGAAAACCGCTTCAATTAGATGTAAAAACATATATAGCAAGACATTCAATCCAAGTTAAATAATGTAAATGCACTATAGCTGTAACAAATTGTCAAAATCAACAAGGTGAAGTCCATCTGTAAAGCAGCCAACTGCTGACCAATACAGCATGAATGTCAAATAATGTCGTATTCCTCACATAACGTCATATATATATCTCAAAACAAATTTTGAAAACTACAGCCCAGATTTAAAGTGGGCAACATCTCGTATCTACGTGTATTATTTCATAGTTCTATGCTGTTGCTTACATTCTGGTATATAAACCATAAACAGATCAAAGGAAAAGAATGCATTCATGTTACAATCTTTATTAATGCACATCTATGACCGTGAGGTGAGAAAAAAATGTATGTGCATTCAAAACAAAATAAGAATAAAACATCAAATATATTTCCATTGTCCAATTAATGCCATCACGAAATATAAAAGATAGATAATAAAATTATTCACACTATGAAACGAAATACAGAAAGAAATTGTCAGAGTATATAATAAAATGCATTGTATATTTTGTGCTGACTCCAATATATGAGAAAGTTCATTTAACATGTAAAAATATTGATATATAATTAAACAAAGACAAACACCTTTTATGACCCCGCCTGTTGTATAGAAAATGCAAATACAATAGCGTCAGTCAGAAATAGGTATATAAACCCTATCATACATCTCCGCAGTTCTGTTGTATTGATAAATAATACAATAGTTCAAGTCAGATATAGTTGTATATACCCATATTATATCTATATGACCATCTTTCTAAAGCCAAGGAACGAGGGTGTATTATAGAAATGATCGTAAGCTACACTATTTCCCATCAGAAGTAGGCGCCGTGGTGGTCGTGATCGTATGGTAGTTGGATTTACAACTACCTGTGCAATCAGTGCCTATCACTACTGAATCGTGAGGTCGAACCCCGTTCATGGCGAGGTGTAATCGATACAACTTTATGTGGTAAAGTTTGTCAATGACATGTGGCAGGTCGGTGGTTTTCTCCGTGTACTCTGGTTTCCTCCACCAGTAAAACTGACCGACACGATATAACTGAAATATTGTTGAAAGTGGCGTTAAACACCATAATCCAACCAACCAACCATCAAAAAGTACAAGTTGTTAGAACTAAGCGTGTTGCCAAAAAGCAATGAAAAAAATAATAAAGTAAAAGTAAAGAAATGCGTTGTCGTTATAAAGTGTAGATGTTACAGTATCTATCGCAATTACCTGCTAGAAACACTAGTTTAAGATCATCCTTTTTGGGGTCATATTCCTTATTGAAGTCAATAGTGATGTCAAACGTTTGTCCACGTCTTACAACTAGATCTCTAGATTTTTCACTGATATCGTACTCATTTGTATGATGGTTTCGACTATTGGTAAATATATTCAGGTCAACATCTTCTATTATCAAATCTGGGTTCACTGGAGGTGATGTTTCTGAAACTATAAGAGAAATTAGGAAGGAGTGGAAATTAACATTAATTTTGTTAATTAAAGTAATATGAAACGAGTTTTTGGTGAAATAAACATCTTCAAAAATATTCTTGATATGTTTACATTCCCTAAAAACTAAACCATTCGTGCAAGTTTGAGGACGAAAATCGCGATCATCTGTGATTAAGAACAGAAAATCATTCCATCTCGTACGTGTTTTGTCAAGACAATGGCGGCTAATTAACTTTCGGGTGCACCGTTCCGATGATTGCCGATCACCAACGTAAACAGCATCTTCGCTAGCCAAGGGTTACGATTCGGGTCCCCCTTCTTTCCACCCTTGGCAGATCTAGAATACATTTTGAGGATTCGCGCTTTAATATTTCATTGGTTACGGCTACCAGTACACGTATCCAATCAGAAGACGTTTTACACGGAGCACATGTTATCGACGAAATGTAAACAAAGATGGCCCCTGAATGCTCTCATATGACAACGATTTGCCACTTCCCGTTTTGGTTCCAATGAAAACATCTTTCCCGTCTGCCAAAGCTTTGAAACTTTCAATTGGTTGACAGTAAGTGCTTCCAAATTAAATTGATCACAAATAAGTTTTTCTTCACTGGGCGCTGCCATTTTCAACTCTCCAACATACGTATAACAAAACGATTCTGATTGGCTGGCGATTACGACTATCTAAGGGGCGCAACTTCGATAAACCACCAGGTGGCATTGCGCGCGAATTTCAAAATGTATTATAGATCCGCCAAGGGTGGAGAGAAGGGGGACCCGAATCGTAACCCTTGGCTAGCGAAGATGCGTAAACAGGTGAGCACATGTATCATTCTGGTTTTGAAAGAAGTTAAATTTCTTGCATTTCTTGCCTTGCAAAGAAATTATTTCATGTATGTTTTACCTTAAAGATTATCAACTGCAATGAATTTCATTCTGACTTAATCAGTTTATTCGAAAAACTGGACAAAAACATTGAAATCGGTAATAATGAATGACACGGGGCCCCATTTGGGGAAATCGAAACAGAATTTAAAATCCTCGTCGGAACTAACGTATCGCATGTACAAACTGTGTAAATTATTATCAGTATGTACATTTCAAAACCATTACGATGAAAACATTTGGAGTTGTCAGAGAAGAAAATAAAAAATCAACAAGAAAAAAAATGCCATTAATACGACTTATTTTGTCCATAATTTGTCACCGTTATTTTGACACCAACCATTTCATAATTTGGTTCGTTTATTTCCTGGTTTGTTTTGGGGACAACCAATTGATTCCGCGGGGGGTCTGGCAGTTTTTGTAAATAAAATAAATAATCTGGCCTCCCAAAGTTGGAAAAAAATTCTGGCCTTTGCTTCATAGAAAATAAAAAAAATAATCTGGCCTGAACTGAGTAAACAATGTTATAACCTGTCCTGCACTATGTGTCGAATGAATTTTCTGTCAAATATTCTAACCTGACTAATCTTGCCAGGCCCCCTCAGAATCAAATTATTTGCCTATATATTATTATGAGATAAAGAATGTGTGCTTTCTTTCACATTCTTGTCTCTGAGACCAAATACAGTTTAAATAGATATGAAACAAAGTAGTATTCATTTTTAATATAAAAAAAACAACTAATGTTTTAACATAATTACAAGTTGCGTATGCAGTGTCCCCTTACTGGGCCCCGCGAATTTTGCTGAATTATACCAAGGACGTATATAAGATTCTATATACATATACCTCCTTGATTATACACATAATGCCGTTAAAACACATTTACGGCGGTTTAAATCATAAATGGTGATATATATTTATTTTCCAGGTAAAGAAATCATTGTTTAACGTTTCGCTTAGGGAAAATTATTTTTAATCGTGGATTGAATGGAAAATAATGGAATGTAAATCGAAACGAAAATGATGTTACCTGTCAAGACTATAACGGAGCATGCGCACAATCTCTACCGAATGAGTTCAAATCTGAGGTCAATAACAGAATAAAATGACGTTTTCTCCTGAATTATACATCGTAGCTCTCAAAAAGTGAATGGTTTACGTTCTTTATATATTTAATCTTTACATATATCAGAATTTTTTAGAAAACTGAAAATAGTGATTTTGGCATTTCATATTACTTTAAGCAATACAGCAGAAAGCCATTTCAGTATTTAATGTCTGTATTAAACTCGACACCATAGATTTAAAAGGTTAATTTTAATTTCCAAACATTTAAGAGTAGAAAAACGCCCAAATCTGCAACCAAACCCAGAAATGGCTATGCATATCTGCCGCGAGCGCTAAGCGACAAATTTTGTGTCTATATCCTCCTCTGACAATAAGTCGGTCAGTCATTGGATAATGTTTGATTATTTTTTTCATGTTTGAAAAGTAAACATTTTTTTCTTTTTAATTATGTTCCTCATCTATTCTTGGTCACATGTATAAAGTTCCATGGAAAAAAGATCGATAATAATTACATACTGACCCAAATTTGTTTACCCTCCCTTTTCCAAATGGCGTCGTATGACGTCACATAAAGTCGATCAAAGTTCAATAAAGCACATGATTTTGTCATAGGCCAACCAAACTTAAAAAGTAAACCAGATTAAGAAAGTACAGTATTTTAGCTTTTTCAGTGTAATTGATTTGTCTGAAAAATTTCAAAAGATGTTTTTTTTAAATAGTTTGAAATTGAAGTATTAAAAATTAATTATTTGATGCAAATATTAAACTTGCTTACCCACATAAAAAGTATTTAATCCAGTGAATTTGGTGTTTTTGCTTTTGTCAATACAATCTATTAGACCGACATATTTTGGTAAAACAATTAATGACTGATTTCAATTTATTTTAATCACATTTATTATCACAGAGTGGTAACAATACAGTTTTGTTGATGCAATTTGCAATAATGACAGGGTTTTTTTTACCCAGACAATCTCATTTTTATGTCTGGTTTAATTTAATTCTCTGTTCAATTTATGCTATAAATTTTGATTATTGCTGTTAAATTAATTCTTTTTCTATCTTCTCTGTGAATTTAATTTCATTACCCCAAGAAATAAGGGGTATATTTGTTATTAAAGCAGCAGTGGAAATGCAAAATAATCTGCCATTTTGTGACTAATGGAGAGCACTTGCATGTATTTTCCCGGTAAAATCGGCCATTTTCTAGAAAATGGTGGAATCTGAATGATCAATCATCATATTTTCAAAGTATTTTAAAATACAATTTGCTTGGCCTACATTCCAGAAACGGTCATGAACTGTGATGTCGATTATGTCAACAAACCGGAAAAATACAAATGCTTGGGGAGTACCATCGATGGAAACATATTTAACAAGCATAATGATCAGGAAAAAAAGACATTAGTAAAAAGGATCTTTTTTACTTGCATGGAATTTATTCAATTCAAACTTCTCTGTTTTAATCTCATCTTGTAATTTTGACGTTGAAAAGTATTCCCTCTGTGTTTATGTACGCTATGCATATACAGAATGACGTCATTGGTCTCGTGCTGCGCGAGAATTGTAAATCAAAACAAATGACCGACATTTTTGCATGACCGAGCAGATGTCACGGTAGGATACATTGAACAGAAGAATTTTTTTTTCACATAATATATTTCATGGCATTCCTAGTTGTTTTCAATGAGGTGGTATACAATTTGAAGGTTTGAAGACCCCAAAGGATTAATAAAACAAGGTAAATTGAAGAAGCACAGACAATGCAATGACAAAATGAAAAAGGACAAGACAATAAACAAGAGATTAAGAATGAAACAACTTGGCGGAAAATATTTCCCAATATAACAAATTCCCTTTTTATAAAGGGATGGCTACGGTGACATTATACACCGATAATGATATTTTATGCACTTAAGCAAATACCTGGTTTGTCAATGGTAGCTCTTCTGCCGTCATGGTACGGTGTTCGTGATACACGGGATGGCAGTCTGTATCTGTTGCCATAACGATTAATGACGTCAGAGTATGTAAGAAAGGTTGGTCTGTTAGTTCTGTGGTATCGGAAACTACAGGAATATATGCTACTCATGTTCGAATCTGCATAAATAACGATCAAAATATAATGTAGTCTCGTTTTAGTCATAGAAGAAGGCCAACTGTCTTTTTTTAATCAAATCAAAGACTACAAAATTGGTATTTGTGACTTCTCTGCTAAGTACGCACGCAGCATTAAGAAAAAAGAACAAAAAACTGGTTGGTTCGGAATCAGGATAGGGCGACATGTCTATCCGCGGATTGTTATTTCAATGAGCTAGCACTATACAAATCCAACTAAGCGTGGTGCTTTAGTATAAAGTGGACATCATCATCATCTCATTCAAAACTAACGTGTGCTCGCAAAGATATAGCTGAAAAATTGCTGAGTTGGCGTTAAACAACAATCACTCAATATTAATACTCTTTATACAGTATTTGCTGAGTTGGCGTTAAACAACAATCACTCAATATTAATACTCTTTATACAGTATTTGCTGAGTTGGCCTTAGAAAACGATCACTCAATATTAATACTCTTTATACAGTATTTGCTGAGTTGGCCTTAGAAAACGATCACTCAATATTAATACTCTTTATACAGTATTTGCTGAGTTGGCCTTAGAAAACGATCACTCAATATTAATACTCTTTATACAGTATTTGCTGAGTTGGCCTTAGAAAACGATCACTCAATATTAATACTCTTTATACAGTATTTGCTGAGTTGGCCTTAGAAAACGATCACTCAATATTAATACTCTTTATACAGTATTTGCTTACAGTATTTGAAAATATTTAAAACAAAATGAAATAGTAATATTTGTTAATATATTTTATACACTGCATTTTATTATAATGTTAAATACAAGATCATGATATTTGTATCTATGCCTTCAAAGCAAATAAGATATTGTACAAAATACCCACAAAAAACTTACCGTGAAAGTAACTTGTTTTCCAATATTACAGGGAGGTTAAATGATATATTTTTGAGTGCAGATTTATATACACCTTGCCAAACACACCTACGCTAAAAACTACAATACACCCGTTGTATTGTGATATCTGATATTTACATTGCTGTTTAAATAATCTACCGTTTACAATCCATGCATATGAATGAATGGTCTTAAATTAAAAAGAAATGATCCATTGATAATATAAAACTAGAAAGTCGACTACAATTACATCTATTAGTTTGTGCTGACGTTCGAGTTACTTTCGATGTTATACCAGTTGCATCGCGTGTAGATACGAGAGAATTCGACGTATCCGTAAGCATTCGAGCTATTTTCCAAATTGTCAATTGCATGGTGCATAAGATGCATGATGCCTGTGCAGTTTTCGTACTTGCTAGTGTTTCGTTGCTTTCGAATTTATGTCAGGTGTGTCGTGGATATACGGAGATATTGTCGTATGTGTTTATGTTCGAGCTCTTTTCAAACATGTATTGTACAGATTCGAGAATTTAGAACTTTAGTTTTTATGTTCGAGCCACTGTCGATGTTATAATCAATCTGTTTACATATGCTATCTACGCTTTGCCAGTTATGTGGGGACACGTGTGTATCTTTTGCATAGATTAGCGTTCAATCCATTTTGGAGGCTATGTCAGTTGTATCGTGGAAATACGGCAGAAACCCTTCATATGAAATAACATTCGAGCCGCTTTCGAGATTAACAGTGGGCAAATGCACGTCATGTAGCGTTGATTTTCTGAGCTCAAAATCAGACGACATTTGTTTTTGCCTCGGTGTACTGAAGTTTTTACTTATAGTTGTAGCGTGTAATGTGATAGTGTATCAAATTCCCGTCGAATAACGCCATATCCAGCTGTGAAACGATGCAGACAAATCCTCAAACACTTCGACAAAGTATTTGAAATCCTAAATTCAACTTACGTATATTTTTCTTTTTCAAATCGCCTGACTTATTTTAATACTAACTGCTTAAATTAATGGAAAATATTTCTTTCTTCTCAGATTATCTAGAGAAAAAAATGTAATTGATTATTTGTAAATTTTCACTTTGATCTTTACATACGATATTATCGATTATCGGTAATTTTTGACATTTTTTTAGTCAGTGTTATTGTCAGTAGCAACGAACTGACCATGCTAATGAAAATTACCGGTCAGGGTGACGTCAGCCACATTGTGACTTTACCGATAAAAACAATAATGTCAGTTTTGAAGATCTAGAATAACAGCTCGGACCAGCGATAACGGCTGCACTGTTTGTTTAACGATAAATTAGCGACTTGATTAGTTTTTTTGCTTTGTTTTGTTGTTGTTCCAATCGGAAGCACATCAAAAGAGACCCAAGTTAATGATACACATTCTTGATATTGCACCAAGAACTCGTTGCGAAGCCATAAGCTTGCCAAAGCTTGTAATGAAAATAGACAAACTTGCTACCATGATGGCTGGCATTAAACACAATGGCCAGTGACTGTATAGAGTACAAGCAGGTTGTTAGAACATACAAGAAGCAATCCAGTGAGATCGTTGTGAGAAATGGCAACATCGAATATGCGGCAGTCTCACTGCATATTGAAATACATTTTATTGACATATTTGCTATTAATAACATCATTCACAAATGACATTTTGAACAATATTATGCAAATTGTCTACAAACAGTAAGATATTTAAAAGTATCGAATTCAAGTTTAACAACCTTGTAAAGGTTATTAAAATTATGTAATCACGTTCAATCGGATCTCCCATGCTTTTTTTAAATGAAAACATATGAAACATAGAGGGCAAAGTCATTGTACATAACTCGATTTTAAAATCAAATGAATTTCTTCATGTAATGTGGGGGCGATTTTGTTCAATGTGGGGGCGATATTGACGGAGGCGACTTGAATTCTCTGTCTCAACCTTCTTAAATACACAATAAACGTACATTGTCGGAAAATATCAAATGTATTTGTACGAGCTTTAGAAAAGCTAGCCATTGATGTGCTTTCCTGGCCTTTTTCACAGCGAGTTCAAATAAATTTTATATTTACTGTTTATATTTTTTATCATCCTGCAATTCCAAAGTCGACAACAATTGCAAAATTGTCTGAAAAGAGCAGAAATAATCGTCTTTTTAGCCGCTTTCAATTATGTCCTCTGTCACGTCCGCGCTTATACGCAGGTGTGTTAAGGCTGTTTCTAAGATTGCATGCAATAAAAAAGGGGGGTCAGGTATGTAATACAAATTAATGAGTAAAACATAACAATATTTGATCCATATTGCAACCAGTTATCAGGGGCGGATCCAGGATTTGTGGTTAGGGGGGGCGTGAGTAGTCGAGGGGTCTGGGGACCGCTTAAGGTCCCCAGCTGGTCCAAGGCAGAGCCCTGGTAGGGGGCCCAAGGGGGCTAAGACCCTCGGAAGCTGGGGGTTTGAGGAATTACAGACATTTATTTGAACGACAATTTTGAACCAACCACACCATTTTTATCAGACCAAAAAAACTTTACTTTGAGTCTTAATTTTGTCGGATAATTGTTAACAGTATGTTTTTGTCAATTTATAAGAACCTAAAGTAAAGCTTTTCTTTAACAACCGTGATGCGAATTGTTCAACTCATGACTGATCGATCACGATATTTTAACCCTTCAAAGAACTGTTGGTTTAGTTTTAACTCATTCCTCATTTCATTAATTGGTCTGTACTTTCGGTGCTTGTTCTTTTGGGTGGTTCTAGTTAATACTGCCCGTCCGGATGAAGCTTTTCTTTTCGTCGTTTGATTCATTCATTGAAAACGTATGATTCGACCGTTCTTGTTTATAGACAAACAAAAGCGGAAATTGTCAATACATGAACTTGTTGTTGATTTCTGATAAGCTAACGTAACTAAATTAGATGATCAGAATCGTTTCATGCAGCATTAATCAGGCGCGTAGCTCCCTATACGCCAACACGCAGTTGCGTGCACATCGGCGTGCTGAAGAAAAAAAAAATAAAGAGCAAAACAAATAAAATAAATAAGGAATAATAAAATTTAAAAAAAAAGTGGAAAACAAAGTCTCGTTGTGGCTTTTTGTGAAAATTCAATGTCATAAAAATTACGGCATTTCAAATTTTATTCAAATGACGTTACGGCCGTATCATTAGTATGAGTTACATCGAAAATATGGACAAGCGGACCAAGCTGCGCACACTTTGCGAAACGCGATGGACGAGTCGAGCCGACGCACTGTACACATTTAAAACATCATTTCCTATAGTGGTTCATGCGTTGGAACGATTACAGGGACTAGGAGATGACAAAGCCGGACAATACCTTGCATCTATTACCAGATTTGTATTTGTTATAGCTCTGGTAGTATCAGAACACATTTTACAGAGTACGGTGTTTCTGTCGAAATTCCTGCAAGGTATCGAATGTGACCTGCTGGAGGCTACAAAAGAATGTAAAACTCTCATTGAGTTGTTACGAGCTGAACGACTCGATGAATCAGTTTGGGATGAATTGTATCAATCGGCATTAGATTTATCAGAACCTTTCGATATCGTTGAAAATATGCCGAGGCGATGTGGAAGACAGACTACCAGAGCCAATCACCCTGCAGACAGGCCAAAACAGTATTGGAAAGTTTCTTTGTACTATGCGTGTATAGACCACATGATAATGGAATTGGAATCGCGTCTGATAAAATCAGAAAATCGATTTTATGCACAGTATCTGCTTCCTCGTGTTATAGGAAATATTACGAACGAACAAATCGCGACATTGTATGAGACATACCAGACTGACCTGACATGTAATTTAAACGAATTCAAGAGTAAGGTCGCTCGATGGCGAACACGCTGGAGTATAACACCTCGCCATCAGATGCCAACTTCACTTTGTGAGACACTTGATGCAGTAAACCCGGTGCTATATCCTTCTATAGATACCATCTTGTGTATCATGTTGACAATGCCGGTAACAAGTGCTACCGCAGAGCGATCGTTCAGTGTACTACGTCGGTTGAAGACATATGTACGATCAACAATGAATAACGATAGGTTGTCATCGCTAGCATTAATGCATATCCATCGCGATTTCAGTGTGGATTTAGACAAAGTTATGGAGAAGTGCGTGTCTGCTAAGACACGAAGAACAGATTTTGGGCAATTCTATGTAAATTCTGTCTAACAAAATCATGAAATCAATGTGTTGCTTATGTATTCAATTTACCCATGAAAACACCTCAGAACGCACCATTTTGCATCTAGTAAAAAAAAAGACCCCCCTCTCCAAGGTATGGTTGCTTGCACTGCAACAAAGGCTAGCTACGCCCCTGTTAATGTTAACATATTCGCCTTTGTTTGTCTATAAACAAGAACGAATCATACGTTTTCAATGAATGAATCAACGGCGAAACGAAAAGCTTCATCCGGACGGACAGCACACTGATCATTTATCAATGGGTAGAGCTTTTTAGAATGATATCCCAAATTTACTCCTAATATCATTACTATTCAGTTAACGATTTAACGAGTTAACCATTCATGAAAAAGTTGTTTGTTGAACTGCTTAATTAACGTTGTATAACATATGCTTTGCGAATTTTAGGGGGGCGCACGCCCCGCACGCCCCCTCTAAATCCGCCTCTGGTTATTTATACATGTTCGAAATTGAAAATGTTTCAACTTTGTGCGAATCAACGTGGATTTCTGTTGATAAAATGATGGTCACGTGACTACAATCAGTGCCTTAACTAATTTCGAAAAGTTCTAGTATTTAGAGTGAAAGTTGAATTAAAAACTGGATATTTTCTGAAAGATTTTTTGTTTTTGCTTAAGAAAAGTGCTACGAGAGCTACTATACAGCCAACAATGGAGATTAAGACAAGATAAATGTGATTAAAACGCGGAAAATTGACGATTCCTGTTGGCCAATGGTGTAAAATTGTAAATCATCGTCTTCTGTCAAGTTTTTCATTGGTCTCGTAGCAAAATCATATATCTTTATTATCTGCTCTTTATTAATATGTTTTCAACTGTGAATCTATTGACGCGTATATTCTAGAACTTTCATGTTGAAGTGTACGTACTCAATATTTAATCAATTTCGAAAACAATAAAACACTCAAGTGATCCGGCGCACCGATAAAGGGAGGTAACAATATTTGTTAACTCTGTCGGCGGCAAATATGAAAACAATATAATTTTTTGCTTTATTTAATTAAAGTAAACTAAATTTGTCGTCGATTCGATAATTAATCTAATGTTTATTTCATATATAAAAAAATGTTTCTGCGAAGTGATTGCTAATCAATTGTAAAATGGTGTAATTATCCATGTCAACTTCTATCACTATCAGCATCACACAATCTTGTACCTGGTCCTGGGCGTCATGTACAAAACAAAATATTGAATATCCATGTATTACTTATTCATGTATCAGAGACATATAACACAATTATATTTTGAGTTGAAATACTTTTGAAAAAAAATGCCAAAAATTGATGTATTTGCACAGTCAAAGAAATTAGGAAATTGAAATCACAGGACAGTCGGACCAGTGAATGCCTAAGATTTACTGGTCCGAACAGAATTTCACTGGTCCGACAAAAAAATCTGAAAAGAGAGATCAGATGGAACCATTTTGACCATAATAAACAAATGATGCAAGTTTATATTAGTATTTTTATTCTCTAGAATAATAAAAAAATCATTTGATCCACTGAGAGCTCATCCATCTCATTATCATCATCATCATCATCGCTGTAGTCCGAGTCATATTCTTTACTAGAGGGCTGTGGTAACTCAACATTACAAGGTCAGGCTGGACTTCTTGATTCAGCTGTGAAAAATAACTTGTCAACAAAAAATACATTTATGAAGTAGCCCATATTTACGAATAATTCAATACCTACTGAATTCAACCCAACAGAAGAAAATAAATGAGAAATTAAAATGAAACAAGATAAAGTTCAATTGCGGTTTCAGCAAAATTCTTAATATAGAACTCGAGGTCATAAAGTAGAACTTTCTAAAACAAACGAAAACGATAACAAGACACACATTCATTGGCAATGAAAAGCGACAAACAGTCAAATATTAACAGCAAGAGGATACAAAATTAATTGTCAAAAATCCAGCCTTCAGTAGCAATAATTACGGCTTACGATATTAAAATTTAAAGGTCAACAGGTAGAACAGGTAACGCTAATTGGCGGTAAAACATCAATCGGCGCACAGGTGACCGAGAGCCATAAAATGTAATCCCCACCACCTTGTTTTATGGCCCTTTTTAGGTCTATCACAGTGGATGAGTGGGTTTATGTCCATGATGATATGTCTAAAGGATTAAAAATTTTGTCTCTCGGAGTGATAATAATGGAATCGAAAACCCCAGAGAAGTACGAGAAATTACTTCCGAATGATTATTGATTACTGGTTCCCTGACGATTTTATGCGTGACACCCACACCATACCAGTAGAGACCGATCACGTTTTTTTCGTGTTGTTTATCAACAACACGAAAAATACATTTTACGAGACAAAGGTTTTAAAGACAAAACACGTGTCATTTTTGAAATATATCTATAAATTAATAATGCTTTATTGATTTTCTACCGGACATTCGGACCAGTGTCATTGAGAAATTTACCGGTCCAACACGAGATTTACCGGTCGCGGTCCGTCGGACCGGTGCCAATTTCGACCAATGTTTGCAAACATAGTGAATATCTGAGTGTGCATGGTGTAATGATAGATTTGTTTCTTTTGTTCCCCTCACATCTCTTTTTTACAAAATAAAATGTTACTTTTTTATAATGGCCTACAGGGGCGTAGCTAGCCTTTTTTGCAGTGCAAGCAACCATACCTTGGAGAGGGGGTCTTTTTTTTTACTAGATGCAAAATGGTGCGTTCTGAGGTGTTTTCATGGGTAAATTGAATACATAAGCAACACATTGATTTCATGATTTTGTTAGACAGAATTTACATAGAATTGCCCAAAATCTGTTCTTCGTGTCTTAGCAGACACGCACTTCTCCATAACTTTGTCTAAATCCACACTGAAATCGCGATGGATATGCATTAATGCTAGCGATGACAACCTATCGTTATTCATTGTTGATCGTACATATGTCTTCAACCGACGTAGTACACTGAACGATCGCTCTGCGGTAGCACTTGTTACCGGCATTGTCAACATGATACACAAGATGGTATCTATAGAAGGATATAGCACCGGGTTTACTGCATCAAGTGTCTCACAAAGTGAAGTTGGCATCTGATGGCGAGGTGTTATACTCCAGCGTGTTCGCCATCGAGCGACCTTCCTCTTGAATTCGTTTAAATTACATGTCAGGTCAGTCTGGTATGTCTCATACAATGTCACGATTTGTTCGTTCGTAATATTTCCTATAACACGAGGAAGCAGATACTGTGCATAAAATCGATTTTCTGATTTTATCAGACGCGACTCCAATTCCATTATCATGTGATCTATACACGCATAGTACAAAGAAACTTTCCAATACTGTTTTGGCCTGTCTGCAGGGTGATTGGCTCTGGTAGTCTGTCTTCCACATCGCCTCGGCATATTTTCAACGATATCGAAAGGTTCTGATAAATCTAATGCCGATTGATACAATTCATCCCAAACTGATTCATCGAGTCGTTCAGCTCGTAACAACTCAATGAGAGTTTTACATTCTTTTGTAGCCTCCAGCAGGTCACATTCGATATCTTGCAGGAATTTCGACAGAAACACCGTACTCTGTAAAATGTGTTCTGATACTACCAGAGCTATAACAAATACAAATCTGGTAATAGATGCAAGGTATTGTCCGGCTTTGTCATCTCCTAGTCCCTGTAATCGTTCCAACGCATGAACCACTATAGGAAATGATGTTTTAAATGTGTACAGTGCGTCGGCTCGACTCGTCCATCGCGTTTCGCAAAGTGTGCGCAGCTTGGTCCGCTTGTCCATATTTTCGATGTAACTCATACTAATGATACGACCGTAACGTCATTTGAATAAAATTTGAAATGCCGTAATTTTTATGACATTGAATTTTCACAAAAAGCCACAACGAGACTTTGTTTTCCACTTTTTTTTTAAATTTTATTATTCCTTATTTATTTTATTTGTTTTGCTCTTTATTTTTTTTTCTTCAGCACGCCGATGTGCACGCAACTGCGTGTTGGCGTATAGGGAGCTACGCGCCTGGCCTACAGATGAAGTGAAAAAAAACCCAGATAACACTCGTAACCCTCAAATCTATTTTCTATTCCTGTAAATTTTCATATCTAGAACTTGAACCGGATGAAACTGATGGAATATTTAAATTTATTAAATCTTAATTAAATAAAAATGAATCTTGGGTTACATTGTTTTGTATATGTTTTGTGAATCTGGGAAAAGCTAGTCTACTCAGGGCCGTCTTAACAGCATTATAGGACCCCGGGCATATCAGTACACCGAGACGGCTACCTATACAACCATTCGCAGGAATATAAATGTAAATGTCGATTAAATTAAATATATAGTTATTGTATAGGTACTTCCAAACAAATCAGTGTTTAAACATTAAAAAAACATGCCGCACACAGCATACAAAGATTAGCATATGATCCCTATGCTCATGGGGCCCCCGGGCAACTGCTCAGCGTGCCCATGCGTTAATATGGCACTGAGTCTACTGATACATTTTTTGTATATCTACATATATATGGTTCAATGTTATGTATGCAATCTTGTTTTCGTTATGTGTGTATGCTAGGTTAAATAAACTTAAAGAAAGGGGCAATGAAATACAGCGGTACATGTAGCTTTACACCAAGTGTTTTCCCCATTAAATAGTAACAAGATAATTTATATTTCAGTTCTGCAAACATATAAACAAAATAACATAAAAGCTGTATCAATCTCCATGGGCTTTTGAACCAACAAAATAAACTATAAATAGTTAAAAGCTTTTAGACACCAGCAATAGGGACCATTTACTGCTTCTCCCATTTGGTGACGCTGCTGTTCCATAAGTGGTTACATGTGCGTTTGAATCACAAAAACGCTTTTATCTAACGTTAACCTAATGACGGAACTGAATTATAAAACTTGGACAGTGCAAACATTGAAGGTTTAACTAGTACAGCGTGGGGTGGTATTGCCTGTTAGAAGTATAGATTTAGTTGACGACTATATGTAAAATAAAAAAGTATAAGTCTTTAAGTCGTAAGAAAAGAGTTTTATTATGAACATATTAAGAAATACAACGGACGTTTACAAGCCATATTGGCATGTATCTTGGTGTAGCCTATACAAGGTGTACATGATGTTTGGTTACTCACACTGCAATACTGATGAACTTCATTTCAACATTTTAAAGTACCTGCATTTTGGGAAATACTACCTCTAAGTGAACAAAATAGAATGATAAAGACACCGTCTCCAAGTACAAAATTTTGAATCATGAATATATCTAGGTCTATCTATATTTAAGCAATCTTCAAATCTAAATCACACTCTTTAAAATTATTTGGTACAAAATTATACATATAATATATTCCTTCTTCGTGTAGTGTTATTAACTGTTAAAGATTCGACAACAAGCGGATTAATCATAGCATTTATTTTGGAAAGATTTTGAGCAGATGTATTATGAATGGCATAACTTGTGATAAATAGTTAAATAAAGAAAATTTGCTGTTTCTTACTATTTTAAATTATTTTCGACAGATTTTGGTACCACTCAACTATTTTGTACAATCAGACTGGCGGACCATGGTACAAAACCTGGAACTGCCATACAATGTAAAACTAAAGGCTCAAGTTGTCACCGACAGAGTTCCGTCCGGGTTTTAAGTGAGATTCGTACTGCTTAATCTTCAGTTTTCTGTGTAGTTTTTTTTTAGACCACTGTTTATCATTTTTTCCTTGTTCGATTGGCCATTGCATTGCATTCCGATAACTCTTTTGGCATCTACAAAAAAACTTTTCTTATCTGTTGACATATTCACGCACCACTATACTATCCCGATTATCAAATTTATTTCATTGTAGTATATATGCCACATTATTTTTTGTGGGTTTATTCCATTCTAATGCAGGTAAAAACGTTATTTATAACTTTAGTTAGCTGCATGTGGGCACCTATAAAGTGCGAAACGAAATAGAAACGAAACGAAACGAAACGAAATCAACGAAAACGAAACGAAACGAAACGAAATCAACAAAAACGAAACGAAACGAAACGAAATCAACGAAATGAAAACGAAATAAAACGAAACCAACGAAAGCAAAACAATATCAACGAAAACAAAACGAAATAGACTGATATGAAGAAAATGGATGGAAAAAAATAAAAGACAAAACGAAATAAAGAAATAAAAAAGAAAGATAATTCGATTTTTTAAATACAATAATTTTGATTAATTATAACCGGGAAACCCTTCTTGCATGTCTGTCCGTTACAGTACTCCTCACGTACATTACCCGCAACTCAATTCAAGCCGGGTTTGCTTGCCGACAAACTTTCAGAAGTTCAAATGTCATATTTTTATTTGTGTTTGAGTGTGGGTCAGTATTTATGAATTATAAAGTTTCTGGAGTGGGCATATAGAAAAAAAAGGGGGGATATGAGGGGGTATTTTCATAGATTGGGATATTGAGGGTTCATTTTTCATCTGATTTTATTACGTTTTTCGTTTGTATTTTTCATAAATTTGCCTATTCGCAAATCATTCAGGATGGTCTTGAGTTTCAGATACTGGGCACTATTTGACTACTGGATTTTCCCGACTTGTCGCGTTTAATCCACATGCACCCCCCCCCCCCCATTTGTCAATATGACGGAACTATTAACGACTGTCATACAAGTGGGAGGTTTGACCCACCATTTTCTTGGGAAATGCCTGTACCAAGTCGGGAATATGATAGATGTTTTCTAGTTTCACATTTGGTCATGTCTTAGGAATAGAGAATTTACATGTACCGATTGTTTTTATACTTGGTAACGTCTTAGGGTACGACGAGTGGCATCTGCCTATCTACTATCAGAACCCACCATTTTCCTGGGAAAATACCTGTACCAAGTCAGGAATGTGTTGTTTTTCAGTTGTTCCGTTGATTGAAAACTCAGATGGTTGAGCTTCTTATCGGTTTTGTCTGTTTTTGTGGACTTTCCCTTTTGAATGCGCCTTGGAGTACGGTACCATTGTTATTACCTTTATTCGGTAGTGTGCCAACAGATCTGGCGTAATGTCTTACCATTGTTCTTTTCGAGATATACAGGGGTCAAAAAGACCCAACACTATAAACTTTTTATTTCAAATCCTATTGTTCTATTTTGAAGAACTAAAAAAAAAACCAACAGCAACATAACAGGACGTACAGTGAGCGCCCTCCTTACAGAAGAACGTCTGGAAAAAATAATGCTTGCAAAAACTAAACATAAGAAACTCTGGAAGTTTTATTGAAATCCATTCTGTTGTTTAGGAAGAGTTATGGATAACGCAACAGTATCCTCTCTCTATTGTATAGACTTGTATGACAATTACATAGCCTTAAATGACAAAGTCCAAAAGTGAAGAAATTTTTGCAAGAACAGTTAAAATGGGAAAACAAAAATAGAAAGTGCACAATGCCATTTGGTACTAAAGAATTCATGAAATTAATGAACCTTGCCATATGGTATTAAAGATTTCCTGTAAGATTCATTCAATTCCATCAAGTTGTTAAGGAGGAATTGCATAGGCAGTGAGGGAAGCACTCACGGACATATACTATATACCCCCCTCCCGCTGGATAGCGGGGGGTATAAACATATGTGCCGTATCAAATTTTATTGATACCGGAATTTTGTTGGAGGGGGAGTGATTTGGGTTTTTTTTTTAATATGAAAAGGGATCAAAGGGAAAAAAGGTATTTTTACAAGATATGTAGATTTTTTAAAAATTTCTAAAGTTAATTTTTGATAGGATTTGTATACCTCCGCCAAAAGAAGATTGGGGTATATAGGACTTCTGCTGTTCGTTCGTTCGTTTGTCCGTCCGGTCGTCACACTTTTTCGTCTCTCCGACACACTTTTAAATTTTGCTCGGACGGGGACATTTATTAGTGAACTTTAACTACTGCACTTCTGTTATTTTAATTCCTCTCCTTTCAACAGACTTGACGTTGCTCTTATGGTTCCCAAATTTAAAAGAAGCCACTAAGTGAAAAGGACAGACTCCCGCTGAATAAATGCATGGTATTCTTGTTCAATGGTGATCAAATCCTATCCTCTCCTGATGAAAGTGAAAATAGGTTTGATTTCTTTTAGGCCCCTATTATTTTTTCTTCCATTTTCTATTTCGTTTTGTTTCGTTGATTTCGTTTTGCTTTCGTTGGTTTCGCTTTATTTCGTTTTCATTTCGTTGATTTCGTTTCGTTTCGTTTCGTTTTTGTTGATTTCGTTTCGTTTCGTTTCGCTTCGTTTTCGTTGATTTTGTTTCGTTTCGTTTCTATTTCGTTTCGCACTTTATAGGTGCCCAGCTGCATGTTATTGAAATGAACAGTCAAACGATTTGAATTACAATTTCAGAAATGCTACGAAAAAAACCCGAATTTGCATAAAACCCAGCGTTCTATACAATAAAAAAAACATAAATAAAATGTAAACGTACGGACAACTGGGTTTGGTGTTTAACACCACTTTCAACAAATTTCAGTTATATCGTGGGGGTCAGTTTTATTGGTGGAGGAAAACGGCGTGCACAGAGAAAAACACGGATCTGCCACAAATCACTGGCAAACTTTATAACATAATGTTGTATCACCTGGGCGAGATTCGAACTCATAACGTTATTGGTGATAGGTACTGATTGCATAGGTAGTTGTAAATCCAGCTACCAAACGATCACGTCCACGAAGGCCCCTAACGGACTACTGAGTTAAATATTGTAGGGAAGGTCAATTAAGATTATTTCCTTTCCTTAAACTGGATATATCATACAGATAAAGAATATTTTTTGTTGGAAAATTTTGGAAAATAATCATCAATGTGTTCCCTTTGGATTGTTTATTACAAACATAAATTTATTATTGCTATTAATTTTTTTTATCATTAGCCGTTTTGGGATTTATTTTGAATAAGCTCCCCTTTAAATGATATGAAGTACCAGCTATGTTATTTGAAAAGGTGTCTAGATCGAGATTGGAACAAAAATTCTGCTTCAGAGTGCATTTTGTTTTCAGTTACAAAAATGTAGCATCGAAATCTTTTTATAAGAGTTAAATAAACCCTTTTCCCCTAATGCTAATGTAAGAAATGAAATGTGATACACGTATACACCGTTAGGAATTTATATCCCTGTCGTTCTGTAGTCAACTGTTCAAGCGAAATGGTTTTAAGTATAAGATACAGTACTATTAAAAATTGTTATGTCAAAGAGGAACTATCAAATACGCAGAAAATTGGTCTCATTTCGACGTAAAAGTATTTTTGACATTTACGTCACCGAATATGGTACTGCTTTGACAACTATTTTACCTATTTTGTTCCTGTATTTAAATACTGTTACAGTGACAGACGGAACCTTTGAACCGTAATGAGAGCGGGAGGTTTGGCGCTTTAAAATCTGATTCAACCCACCATTTCTTTAGAAATGCCTGTACCAAGTCAGGGTCATTACGGTTTTCACAGTTTTCCGGTTGTTGACTGATTTTGTCTGTTTATATAATTATGAGTTTTGACTTTCCCTTTGTAAGATTGTTCGGAGTTCGGTAATTTTGTTATTACCTTTATTCACTAATATATAAAAAAAAATTGACCCACTTAGCCTTGATAATTATCGCCCAATTACTCTTTTGAATATTGACACCAAAATAATAGCATACACCTTAGCTCAAAGAATTAAACCACTGTTGCATAAAATAATAAATAGCGACCAAAATGGCTATATAAAAAAAGGTATATAGGATTCAATATCAGACAAATACAGGATATTATAGACTATGCAGATAAATTTAATGTAGAGGGGGCAATTCTTTTTCTTGATTTTTCAAAAGCTTTCGACTCCTTAGAATGGGAGTTTATGTATCTATCCCTGGAAAAATTTGGATTTCAAAAATCTATAATTATATGGCTAAGAACTCTCTATAGTAATATTAAAGGATGTATTCTGAATAACGGTTGGATTTCCTCACCTTTTAAAATAAATCGTGGGACCTGTCAACGCTGTCCGTTGAGCGTGTTAATCTTCGTAATTGCAGTTGAAATTCTAGCTTGCAGGATCAGACAGGATAAAAACCTCAAAGGTATCCAAATTAAGCTTGATGGTAGGACTCACAGCTTAAAGCTTAGTCAGCTAGCTGATGATACCACAGTCTTCGTTCAATCTAAAATAGAAATATCTATAGCTTTTAATATAATTGAAATATTTGGTTCATTTTCTGGTCTAATACTAAATAGAAATAAGACAGAAGGTATGTGGATAGGATGCTTAAAACATTGCAAAGATAAGATAGAAAATATTAACTGGGTCACAGATTATGTAAAATGTCTAGGAATATATTTTGGTCACATTAAAGCAGAATGCAAAAAACTTAATATAGAAAAACAACTTTTAAAATCTGAAAAAATAATGAATTCTTGGAAGAAAAGAAACATAACAATGGTAGGAAAGATTATGATAGTTAAGTCATTAATAATCCCAAATATAACATATGTAGCATCAGTTACCAATATAGACAAAGAATATGTATCAAAATTTAAAACCATGATATACAAATTCATATGGAATGATAAGCGAGAAAAGGTAAAACGAGAAACAATGAATAAAAACTATTTAGAAGGGAGGCTTAAAATGATTGACATAGACAAATATATAGAAGCTATACAAATAAAATGGACTAAAAAACTCACAAGCAAAAATTTTGCCAATTGGAAAGTCATTCCTTTCTATTACTTTAACAAATTTGGCCCTGAATTAATGATCTTTAACATGAGCATAGATACTATTAAATCAGTCGATCAGTTTACAAACAATCTCAGTGATTATTACCTTAATCTATTAAAATCATGGATATCCATAAACAAATACACTAAAATACCAAGCAACTTCAGAACTATAAGACAGGAAATAATATGGGGAAATCAACATATCAAGTTTAAGAATAAATCACTTATATATTTAAATTGGATAAATGATGGTATAATATTCATCAATGACATAATAGATCATGAAGGAAAGTTATCAGAAAACTTCATATTAAAAAAACTATCTTTAAAAACTAATTCAGTAATTGGATATCAGAATTTACAAAACTGAAGAAATCAATCCCCAAAAATTGGCTAAATGAACTAGAATCTGAAAATTCAACCAAGACTGCAGTAAAAACCAATAAAATTCTTTAAAAAATGAAAATTCCAAGAAAAAACTACAAGACTGTAATTCACAAGATATATATAAAACTCCAAACATAATGAATAAAAATATCAATGAATATCCTACTGGTTTCATGAAATGGAGGCAAAAACTCGGAAATACTATTTGTATTAAAGATATGCTCAAATTTACATTTCATCATCTTAAAGAAAATAAACTCAAAATCTTCAGATGGAAATTATTACATTTCATACTTCCATGTAAACAGTTACTGTATCAATGGAAAATAGAAAACACACCATTATGTGATACCTGTCATATTATAGATGATTATGAACACTATTTTATTTCTTGCAAAAGCCTCGACTCCTTTTGGATTGTAAAAATATTACCAGAAAAACTAAGAATGGGAATTCATATACTTTCATTGAAAAATTTAGTGTTTGGATATAAAATAGAAGATAAATACTATAATAGCATCAATTATTTTCTTACAATTCTATTATTCACAATATATAAAAGTCATTATGTGTCAAAACAAAAGGAAAACCATATTAATGTACTTCAACTGTTTAAAATTGAACTCAAGAATCGATTTGAATTAGACAAACTAGTAAACTGCCATACAAATGTATTTGTGCAGAAGGTTATTGATCTCATTTAGATTCACTATAGAATACTGTTCATTTTTTATTACAGTAATTGGGAAGCATATTTATGCCCCTTAATTTTCAGTAATAAATCAATAGTTATGTGGATGTATATGTGTGTGTAAATGTATGAATGTATATGTATGTACATGTATGTGTATGTAAATGTGCAAGAAGACATGTTTGGGAGTGTATGTAATGTATGTATATCCTGTTAGTATAACATAAACTGTACACATAATGTGTATGTCGCACACTATGTGTTGCCTCTGAGTCTTATGTGTTTGTACTTTCTTGTTTTGTTGTGTTTATTATCTGTATTTATGTGTGTGTTGCCCTATGTATATTTTTGTTGTTGTTGGGGGGGGGTTAGTTGTCACTCTTTTTGCTTACATAACAGACATATCTAGTAATATGCTATATACTTACACTTAGTAATGTGACGATGAAGATTCCATAGCTTGACCATTATTTATCCTTGTTAAAATTTAACGTTATACGTTGTTGAATAGAAATTGAGTACATGCTACTAATATTAACGAAGCCAGGATAAGGTACTGGTATTTTATGTTTCTCTAACTAACAAATGTAAAGATTTCGAATAAAGATTTTAATTGGAAAAAAAAAAAAAAAAAAAGAAGCGGCCCGTATTGAATATCCCGCAATACATACAACTTCTTTTGTTTCAATAGTAGTTTATCTACAGAGGGAACAGCGTGTTTTCTTTACATTTCCCACTATTCTGTCACGGAAATTAATCCTTTCCACGATGGCCCCGTCGCGGAAAACACGACGGAACAGGTAAACTGATATTTTTCATCCGCGGTGGTATCATCGTGGAAGGGATTAACTTTTATTATACGTGTGTTTTTTCCACGATACAGCGTGGAAATCATCGTGCAAAAGATTAATATATGTGTTTTCCACGATGATTTCCACGCTATATCGTGGAACATATTTTTAAAAGGTTTAATATGCCTAACATTAATATTTATTTGGAATGTATAAGCTTCCTAAAAGTATATACACGAGAGTCTTTACAGTCTGCATTGTCATATATGTCACAATGAAGCGTAGAAATTAATTATGGGACAAACAGATAATTATTTGTACAGAATATATGATTTTGTTCATCATAAATGGTATTGTCATTAATTTACCGAAGTGTATGAAAATTGGGCTTTTCAAATATAGAGTTCTATTCCTTATTTTGTAAGTTTATATAAAAAGGGAAACATTTTACGTTTTCTTGTCAATTTGGCGTAGTATAATAGAAAAAAAATTGTAGCGGTGATCGTCGGGTGTAAGTCCATTTGAATTGGAAAGGAGACCCTTTACGTTTACACTATACCAGTACACTTACAGACAATAACAATGTATATGGAGAGAATGTAGGGAAAAAAGTCACGGAAAAAAAGTCATCGATGAAAAGTCACAGGAAAAGAAGTCACAAGAAATTATTTCAATGCCTTAATCTTTAATTTGTTTATACTGTAATTAATATATTCTTCCTGAATAGAGACCCAGTTGTTTATTTAGTACATGTATTTAATTCATAAATGACTCAAACCATAATGATTTAAATGGAAAGGGGTAATTTATAAAAAGAAGCCACTTGATTGCTATTGTCATAATGTTTATACACAGACATACATAGGTCATTTTTAATAGTTAAGAATACAATTATGAAAGAAATTGTTGAACATCAACATATGGTGAAACCATACCTGGTGTATTCCATGCCCTAGTCAATTCAGAGCAAAATGTATGGTTTCTTTCACTTTTTGTATAAAAGGAAACAGTTAACTTTCACTAAAATTAAACGAAAATTGAGATTATACCAAGCAACAGAGGTGGTTCCAAGCTGTGTTACCAGGGGTACATGTGTACCAAACAGGCTACCAGGAAGACCAATCAGTGGTGGAAGTGTGTTAAACGGTCAAGCATAGGATGCAGAGGAAACCTTAGCACTACACTTCAGAATGAAAATCCAGTTCCTGGGCAGCCACACAATCACGCTCCCAGTGATACAAGCATCAAGTACTCAAAAACCAGAAATGCCATGAAAGACCTGGCAACCAACACCAGAGATAAACCCAACCAGATCTTTGCTTGCCCAGGTTGTGTCCCAGTGTGACGACAATGTCCAACCCTTGCTGCCCCGTGAAGAAAACCCCAAACGCACAATTCGATACCAGCGTCCAACTCCTCCAGTCCCAGCCACCTATGCAGATGTCAGATTGCCTGAGGAGTACACAACAACAACCAACAGTTCCTGCAATACGACAACGGCCAGAATGCAGAAAACAGAATGTTAGTCTTCTACTCACCAGAGAGTTTGGAAAGATTAGCCAATGCCCAGACCTTCTTCATCTTCATGGACGGTACCTTCTCTGTACCTCCGCACCCATTTAAACAGCTATACACCATCCGGGTTCCATTCAAAGATGTAACAGGCATTGCAGTATATGCGTTCTTGCCAAATAACTGTCAAGATACTTACAGGGAACTCTTCCAGTCTATTGTTTAAACTGCCATGCCAGCAACCTACATTTCAATGTCCAGACTTTGAAGATGCAGTTCTTCGTGCAGTTACAGCTGTATTTGGTCGTCACATCAACCACCAGGGCTGTTTCTACCACCTGACACAAGCATCATGGCGGCAGATACAGCAGCTTGGTTTGGTGCCTCTCTACAAGAACGACGACGACTTCAGACTGTTCTGTGGTATGATGGATGGTCTTGCCTTTTTACCAATCCCTGATTTGACCAATGGTATTCATCCGCTTAGAACACTATGCCCTGATGACCCACCAGAGGCAGCTGAGTTCCTAGATTACTTTGATTCAACTTACATCAGTGGTAGACTTAGACAGCAGAATCCAGCACAAAATCAAGCTGTCCGTCTGGTCTTAACACGTAGCCCACCTATGTTTCCACCAGCCATTTGGAACGTACATGATGCCACAGTCAACGGTGATGCCAGAACCAACAACATGTGCGAGGGCTGGAACAACAATTTCTTCAACCTGGTAGGACATGCCCATCCGTCTATATGGCGTGTCATCGAGTGGTGTCAAAAGGAAGAAGCTACTGTCCGTACTATTATCCAGCAAGATGCCGTCGGTAATCCACCAGCTAAGCGTCATCAACAGAGACATGTTCAGCTCCAGGAGCGTTTACAGAACCTATGCAGAGACCTCACTACTGGCCAGAAGACCATTGCCGAGTACTTGTGTGGAGTTGGGTGGAACATCAGACTCAATCACCAATATTAGTGCTTAAGAGATAATTGACATTATGAACATTTACAATTTTAAACTGGAAATATTCAATGTTTGTATGTTCATCATTATATCGTTATGATTTGATATATTTCATATGTTATTTGTTATATGACCTATAAATGCTCCAATCATTGATGTGATTAATTAAATGTAAATGCTAATTCATTGGTTTTTTTTTATATTATTTTCTAATTAGAAAGAGTTAGATGGGTGAATATCAATGAGTCAAATTTTGGTTCTCATATATCAAGGTCTCATTAAGAATCATTCCTTTATAATTAGAAGGAGTTGGGATTGAATACATAGACATCAATCGAATGTGGTTCTCAATCAAGGTCTTGAATAAATATCAAAACAAAAACAAGACAAAAAAACACACAAACAAATAAAAAAAAAACGTCAAAAACAAAGCAAAAATAATTATACACACTCTGACTTTTCGGGGTATAGTAAATGTGGAAAAAATTTATTGTGACATTTTTTCCTGTGATTTTTTTCTACCGACGCAACACATACTTACGATATTATATTGAACACAGACACTTTATCAATATTAATTCCATACAGTCAATGATAAGCAATAAATCGTGAACGTAAAATTTTCCAAAAAAAAAAGGAAAACAATTCGGTTTATTATTTTCGTGAACGGATTTCGCTATACAGTTGCGATGTTGTTGAACGCAGGCCTAATTTAGTGATTTCTACCTCACATGGCTTATTGAATTTGCAGACAACAATGCCATCGGCAATATCCAGGTTTGTTATGCTGATGCTCTGCCAGTTTCCATCGTTGAGCGTTCATAATTCTGCTGTCCGCACCAAATATTTATATTTGAAATTCATATGAAAGGAAAAAAAGAAAATAGACAAACTAAATGCATATTAATATGTTGCTTTATTGTGGAGCCCAGTAACTGACACGAGAATTTTAATTTTGTTTATACGAAATACTTTACGGAGCCCGTTTTCTGACATGAGAATTTTTTTTTTATTTCGTTTATAGAATTTTTTTTAATTTAGTTTATGCGAAATACTATTTCGTATAACGTCATAAAAATATTTATCATGTCAGTTAACGGGCTCTGTACTTTATTGTTACTCATCAAAAAAGAATAAATTCTAATTAAGAAAGAAGCGTCTTTTAATTTCATAATATTAATGTTATAAAAGATTCAGATTCAATATTTTATTAAAATCTCACCACTTGTAATACATATAATACACAATCATCACAATACATACATTAAAACAGAAGTTTTATAGATAAAATACAAGTGCCATTCTATAAAGAATTATGAGAGACTATATACATTTCAATAAATCAAAACTTTAAATCATGTCTATAAAACATTTCAGTTCTATAAAAACTTAACTATCAATCAAGAATATAAAAAACTATTTCTTCTACCTAAAATATTAAAAAGAAACCATCATAAAGAAAGATGATTAAAAAGTGCGGTGAAATATTTATCCAATTACGAATTATACCTCATAATTTGGTCTTAATTTATGGTACTAGGATGGGCTTTGCAAAGTTTTGACCTTTTTATCTAAGACATCAGCATATATGGCTTGCATCCGGGATATGTACAATAAAAGATGAACACAGGATTTACACAGACATCCTGGAACAATTATTTATATACACGACTATATGGTTTAAAAGGAATATATTACTTGATTCTAATTTAAGCTTGTCTTATTATTTGCTATGTTAATTTGTCAAGTACACACGGGTGGGAGTAGATGTACCTGATAGAAGAACCATCCGTGCGTAATGTATCTTACCTGTAAAATCTTTCTCTCAGCCACGTGTACTTTAGACGAACCTGACAAGCATTTCTCTCATAAATTATTGTTATATTTTGCATTTTTTGTAAAATGGGTAAAAAGTCTGACTTATCTCCGGAATGCCAAAAGTTTGTAACAAAGTTGTTTGCCTTTTATAGTAAGGAAAAGGCAACGAAGAAGCCAATTGTCTCATTTGATAAGGTATATCAAAAGACATCTAAAGCTTTGGGTGTGTCTTACACTTCAGTGCACCGTATTATGAATGGTAAGAGGCCTTGTAAGTCAAATAGACCCAAAGAAAGAGCTGAATTTTTTGACGACTTTGATCATTGTGTTATTAAAAGAACAATCCACGGTTTATATTCACGGAAAATTGCTCCGACCGTCTCAATAATACATAAGGAGATAAAAGATTCTATTAAAATATCAAAGTCTAAGCTTACTCTAACTCTCATTGATCTTGGATATACTTATAAAAAATAGGTGATAATCGAAGAGTTCTGTACGATCAAGTGTTTATTATTAATTATAGATGTAATTATCTGAGAAAGATCAAATCTTTTAGGGAAGGAGGGTATGATATCGTATACATGGATGAAACATGGGTTAACCCAAATCACTGCACAGATTATATGTGGCTTCCGAATGATGGGTCTGATGCCCCAAAAATACCCTCGGGTAAAGGCAAACGTTTGATTGTTTTGCATGCAGGTACGCGAAGTGAGGATTGACGGCTGCGATTTAGTGTTTCTGGCCAAATCAAAGGATGGTGACCATCACCAGGAGATGAATAGTGTTGTCTTAGTGGTTTGAAAATCAATTGATGGCTGCTCTGAAGATCAATCTGTTTCATCAATGGATCAATATGTACATGTATAACATGTTTAGAATCTTACCTTGATGCCCATTTATCATACCCTTAATATATCACCAAGATGATTGAATGCATAACAATGAACTTGGCTCAGTGCAGAGACAGTTAATATGCTACTCAGCTACTGAACTACATTTGTAAATCCAATGAAAATGCTGAATATTGACCATCTTCTAAAATTATTATTAATGTAAGATGCTGTATACATTGTATATGCCTACAAAATATATTGTCAAAACATACAATGATTAAATAACACTTAAGTTTATTTGACCTGTCTATTAGTACTCAAAATCACACAATTGCAGGATAAATTCATTCTACTATCGGGTTTTATATAAACAATTTTTTTAGAATTAACACTAACAGTACACTATACAATGTATGCATAACCAGGTATGTCTTCTAAGAAAAAAAGTTAATACCAGTATCAATGCTTATACAATTTGATCAGTGCAATTTTTAATTATGTAAAGGTTTAATTTTACTGAACATGTTTTGGCATAACTAAGTAAACTACAATATGTATATTAAAAGGAATTGAGCATCTGTCTTAATATATGTCTCAATAAAAATTTCTTTGATCAAAATGTGATATTGTAGCACAACCAGATCACCCACCTTTAATTAAAAATTGGATTTGAATTACAATGTACATAATTAAGTTTCATTTCAGGTTTTGGTTTTATGGTTTTATGTAATAACTGTATGGACCATGATCTGTTAGTTGGTAAAAAGACAAACTGGATTTAGAGAATAACTAACTGGTGTCAGATCAGTTTTCGCCCGTTGTTTATTTGATCAAATCTGTTATGTGCAAATGAATTTTGACCAAAACAAATTTCAGAAACTTAAATGTTTATGAAATTGAAGTCATCCTCACCAGTAACTTGACAGAAGATTTGTTTGAGGGAAAAAAAACCTCTGAAAAGGGATGTTATTCTCTGATAATACATACATACTTTTTGGTTGTCGATTATTAGTATGCATTGAGAATTGGTCCTACACAAGTTGTCAGAATGGACAATTTGCCTTTCCAAGCCAAGGTGTTATGGAGATTGTATGTTACTTGTAAAGAAAACAAATGTAAATTCTAAAAATAAACAGGACCCCCAACCTATCAAGATATTTTTTGTATAAAGATTCAAACGTTTTTTAATGGTTTTCATCATTATAGTCCTTATATTGATTATTTCTCTATAAATTGTGTTCCACAACTTGCAAAAAAGGGGGTGGTGGTGTCTGATTCACCTGTGCCTGTGGCAAAAATAGATACTGCATGCAAATCAAACATCTCGATCTTTAAAAAAAAGATCACGAAAATGTTGGTATTGACATGATAGAGTTCTAGGCTTATGTATCTTATTTTGATTCTCCATGTGCTTTCTTCAAGTTCGGTAGGTATAGTATACGACCCCCTTTTTCAGTATACATGTGCTTCAGGAGATTGCCATTATTAATTTAAACTACGGTTGACCTCTCAGCATCATTTGTCTGCAACTGACGATGTGTACATTTTCCTTTTTTGTGAAATTCTGCTACATAAGTATCATATTGATAGTAAACAGGTGCGTGTGTATCATTCTCGTATTTGTCAACAAACAAGCTTTTTGGCGATGGCGATTTCCAAATATGGGCATTGAAGGTGTGGAGTAAAAATACACGCACTACTTTCTATATTTATTTTACCATTAATTCACATTAGACCTAAGCTGCGATCACAGGGACTTGTCTTTAGGATATTATGTAACTTTTATTTAAAAATACTACCCCCTAGGTTAATATACAGGGTTTAGTATTTTTAAATAAAGTTGTGTATATCCTATATGACAAGCCCATGTGGCTGCGATTCTCTTATAATATCAAGACTAGAAAATACCGATCATTATCATTTCCTACATACTTTGCTCTATAATGCCAACACAGACATATACCGATAATTCAAGAGGAAAGGTAGTCAATATCATTCCCAAAAGAACCATACGCCATGCACACAATCCAAATGCACTGAAAACTGAAAAAAATGAGCAACCCACTTAAGACCCATCAAAATACTTTAGCTTCTCATCCCACCCCAAAATTGCCTTCCGCCTCAAACTTTTTCGACGTTTTAAGATCAATGAATTAATAGATTTTATTTATTTTGACCGCCTTTGTCAAAACATCTTCAGCAAATTTTTCATCACAAAATTTACCAAAACTTCAGGTATCATGAACATCATATAAAAATAAAAACCGCCTGGCTGCCTTGAATTTTCAGGAAAAGTCCATGAGAAACTACAAAATTTCTTAATTGCCCACAAACTAGGATGTTCCGGAAGGATAAGAAGTTCCTGCTCCACATGTGGCACCCGTCGTGTTACTCGATTAAAAGTTTCGACCAGAGAAGGGATCGAAATCAAGACCAAGGAAATATTCCGTCCTCGAGACATCAAAGAGATCAGAAGGATCAAAGGGGTTTAAAGAATCTATAAATAACTCATAAAAGGGCTGGCAACAAAAAGGGTTACCGGATGGTGTTAAATGGAAATATCAAAGGACAAGGTGCAATACGGGCCTTCTTTGGCATAAATATGAGCAAAAATGAAAATCCAAGTAAGCAGAAAGATATACTGGTAGTTGTAAAAGTAACCTTGATTTATTTCACTTTTTGACTTGTCGGGCCATTTACAGCTTGTTTTATATGGTGTGAGGTTCCTCACTGCGTTGAAGACCGTAATGCGATCTCTAAATGTATTGCTTTAGATCGTCTCGTTATGGAGATGGGATGTTGTCTCCTTGACATTTACCCATATCCGTTCTTTTTCATTTTTAAATACCTACTTTGTCATAAATGAAGAAAAGTCATTACTATGTATGGCATAAGTTATCATCAAAATGAAACACAGTCTTTGTGCAAATCCCTACTTTTGCTTTGTTTTTTGTTTTTGATTTTGTTTCAATTTTTGCCAATTTTTATATAAACTTTGAGACTGGAAATTTGCCTGCGCATGAAAGAAGAAACAATTTCATATTTCACGTATTCTCATATACCCATCAATTAATTATTTTTAAATATAAATCAACAGCAATATGGTGGGGGTAGGGGGGGAGTTGCTAACAAAACATATTTTTGGGCAAAATTTGATCCGAACCCATAGGCTGATAAATAATGACTGTTCCCTAAATATGCATTTCTGTAATATTGTCTTGTTTCATTAATACAGATATTGAGTATTGCCGACTCAGCGTATTATACTCTACAAAAATTTTGCAATTTTGCCGTCAAATGAGCAAAAATGTTAGCTATATTCTTCAGACAATTTTTATATGATACGGCATACGATTACAGCCTTACAGGTGAATGTTTGTACCACAGTGTCGTAACACCTTGCAGTATGTAGTTTCATATGTAAAGTTTCTGGAGGATTTTGCTCAAACTTAGTACTGCTCTTCAAAGGGAAAACAATTGTAGAGTATAATACGCTGGATCGTATTTACAAGTTTGAAGACAAACAGATGAAAACTGACATGACTCTGGGCCAGAAATGTTTCGACAAAAGAGGTGCTATACTATGATGACTTTTTGAAGTACTACTGCAAGTGTTTGCATGGCTTGTTGGATTCCAATATCAATTATCTATAATTTCAGCTTTAATTAGAAAGTATATTGCAAATTTTAGGTGAAAATGTAACATTAAACAGTGTCCGTCGTGAAATAGTGTCTGCCCTTACAATTGTCTCCTATGATAAAGTCCGAGAAATAGTGTCTGCCCTTACAATTGTCTCCTATGATAAAGTCCGAGAAATAGTGTCTGCCCTTACAATTGTCTCCTATGATAAAGTCCGAGAAATAGTGTCTGCCCTTACAATTGTCTCCTATGATAAAGTCCGTGAAATAGTGTCTGCCCTTATAATTGTCTCCTATGATAAAGTCCGTGAAATAGTGTCTGCCCTTACAATTGTCTCCTATGATAAAATCCGTGAAATAGTGTCTGCCCTTACAATTGTCTCCTATGATAAAGTCCGAGAAATAGTGTCTGCCCTTACAATTGTCTCCTATGATAAAGTCCGAGAAATAGTGTCTGCCCTTACAATTGTCTCCTATGATAAAGTCCGAGAAATAGTGTCTGCCCTTACAATTGTCTCCTATGATAAAGTCCGAGAAATAGTGTCTGCCCTTACAATTGTCTCCTATGATAAAGTCCGTGAAATAGTGTCTGCCCTTACAATTGTCTCCTATGATAAAATCCGTGAAATAGTGTCTGCCCTTACAATTGTCTCCTATGATAAAGTCCGTGAAATAGTGTCTGCCCTTACAATTGTCTCCTATGATAAAGTCCGTGAAATAGTGTCTGCCCTTACAATTGTCTCCTATGATAAATTCCGTGAAATAGTGTCTGCCCTTACAATTGTCTCCTATGATAAAGTCCGTGAAATAGTGTCTGCCCTTACAATTGTCTCCTATGATAAAGTCCGTGAAATAGTGTCTGCCCTTACAATTGTCTCCTATGATAAAGTCCGAGGATGGAATACAGCACGTTCGGTCTGTGTAAGGTTTTTTATTACAAATATAACACAACCGGACACAATTTCACAGGACACTATGATGTCTTACAAAAACAAGCAGAAAATCTGCCGTGTCTCGTACAATAAACAACTCATCCGCCGAACGCTCAAATAGCGCGACTCCGTATACAAATGTAGGTCGGTCGTGTCTTGGTCGGAACAAAGTAACTAAGTACAGTACACCTATAGGAAATTACTAAAACATGAAACGAAACGCAAAAATTCAGAAACGAAACGGAACGAAACGAAACGAAATAGTTTCGTTTCTTAAAATAGTGATATCCTTATAGTAATTACTAAAACAAGAAACGAAATCATTCCGTTTCGTTTCGTTTCGTTTCCTTTCGTTCCGTTCCGTTACACGAAATAGTATCACCCCATAACAACAGTATAATAAAACTGATAACAAAATTTAAAGTGCAAAATACCACCAAGAGTTTTAGGACGTTTGATCAATTTCTGAGGAAATTTGATCCAAATTTAAACAAACATAAGAGTCTTTATAATGAATTTAAATATCTAAAAAAAAGATTTATATAGACATGCATGGATAAACGTGTCGGGTAACTAGTGAATTTGGAGAAGCTTTAGTATTGCAACGTTTCTTAAAATAGTGATATCCTTATAGTAATTACTAAAACAAGAAACGAAATCATTCCGTTTCGTTTCGTTCCGTTCCGTTACACGAAATAGTATCACCCCATAACAACAGTATAATAAAACTGATAACAAAATTTAAAGTGCAAAATACCACCAAGAGTTTTAGGACGTTTGATCAATTTCTGAGGAAATTTGATCCATATTTAAACAAACATAAGAGTCTTTATAATGAATTTAAATATCTAAAAAAAAGATTTATATAGACATGCATGGATAAACGTGTCGGGTAACTAGTGAATTTGGAGAAGCTTTAGTATTGCAACGTTTCTTAAAATAGTGATATCCTTATAGTAATTACTAAAACAAGAAACGAAATCATTCCGTTTCGTTTCGTTTCGTTTCGTTCCGTTCCGTTACACGAAATAGTATCACCCCATAACAACAGTATAATAAAACTGATAACAAAATTTAAAATGCAAAATACCACCAAGAGTTTTAGGACGTTTGATCAATTTCTGAGGAAATTTGATCCATATTTAAACAAACATAAGAGTCTTTATAATGAATTTAAATATCTAAAAAAAAAGATTTATATAGACATGCATGGATAAACGTGTCGGGTAACTAGTGAATTTGGAGAAGCTTTAGTATTGCAAATGAAATATATAGCTTAGAGTTAGATAAAGTTGAACTGTTTAGTGAAAATATTCAATAAAAATAAATATGATATAAATTGCAAAAGATAAATAAAATGTTTCTATGCATCTTCGCTAGCGAAGATTTACGATCATAACCCCTACCTAGCATACTTTGTAGATCCACGTTTGGAATAACAAAATAATTATGCAATTAACATTTTAAGCAGAAAAATAATATCATGATTAACAACAAATTATAACAACCTTAGAATCTTTTTTTCCGATAGAGTGAAGTCATTTTCGCCTTCTATTTCGTCTTCCATACATCATCGCAACTTGTGTGCCTGAATAAGTGTTTTATCTTTACTGAAACGCATTATATTTCATGTGGGAAATAGTAAAAATTGTGATAAAAGTGGACCACGTTGTTTTTCACGTTCTTTTATGTCACGTCTTTGTCAACATGAGTGAGATAGAGCATTCAGTACGATGCAAAATGGTAAGCGTCAAATTGATGTTTAAATTACTTTGATTGCTCTTTATTAACAATAAAAAGACAAATGAGTCGTATTAGGCAAACTAGTTCCACTTCTGACAGGCACGTAGCGATGGTCATAAAGAAGCAACGTTAGTTCCAGACCGTCTGATAAGTCTGATTCATCTGATCGGTTTGTGCCTGCTATAGTTACTGACAAGTCTGATTCATCTGATCGGTTTGTGCCTGCTATAGTTACTGATAAGTCTGATTCATCTGATCGGTTTGTGCCTGCTATTGTTACTGATAAGTCTGATTCATCTGATCGGTTTGTGCCTGCTATAGTTACTGATAAGTCTGATTCATCTGATCGGTTTGTGCCTGCTATAGTTACTGATAAGTCTGATTCATCTGATCGGTTTGTGCCTGCTATAGTTACTGATAAGTCTGATTCATCTGATCGGTTTGTGCCTGCTATAGTTACTGATAAGTCTGATTCATCTGATCGATTTGTGCCTGCTATAGTTACTGATAAGTCTGATTCATCTGATCGGTTTGTGCCTGCTATAGTTACTGCTAGATAAAACACATGCAAGACACAATACTAGAATAGCTGTCCAAACTGTTCGCAACGGATTTAAACAGTCGGTCTGCGTTCGTTCAATCCAAGTCAAGTCACCGTGCAAGCTAACGTTGGGCAAATGCACGTCAATTCCGCATCCGTCGTAGAAAATGACAACACGTCCTTTGCTATAAATCACGTTTTCGTTTATATCGAATCGATGACAGAATGAGAGTTTAAATACGTAATGAAATTGAAGACTACACAAAAACCTATGTACATGAACATGACTGTTTCGGAGGATGCAGTATTATGGTTTGTGAATCAATTACTCACTGTGGACGTACTAACGGTAGTCCACGAAAATATTAATGCAGTGCTTTCTGATGACGTATTGTGTCACTCATTGCTACATATAAGAATCGCCACAGCTGTCAACAGGACAACACCAGATGTCACGTGGCACGGATATGTCGGTTCCTTGCCCAGAAAATATATTGACGTGCTTCCATGGCCTGCTTTATAATTAAATTTGTCATCCCTATATCTTCTCTGTGATGAATTTGGGAAACGAATGCACTTGTAAGCGTTCGCAGCCACCAGAGTCCACAGAAATGCCTTGCATGAAGAATAAAATCATCAATACATTTTTCTAACGTTCAATTAGATCGCTTTGGTATCGTATGTGTCCTTGATTTCACTATCGTTATAATACGAGAACTAAATAGAGAACTGTAAACTTACTTGAAAGATGTAAACAATAATTAATCTGATCCAGTTTTCAACAAGAAATTTGATTGAGGAACGACTACTGAATGTCTATATAAAAAAATATGATTTTCGTTTCACGTGAAGTAAAAATGTATGGCTTTGGGGAAAAAAATCTCCACAGCTAAAGCTTAAATGATCGATACCTTATAAGCTACCCACTGATTACATGTATTCCGAATTAATAATTAAGTAACTATGAATGAATGGAAAATGGGATATAACTCTTACTTTTCCTGTAATTCACCATGTGTTTTAATCGTCAGATTTAAGCCTTTAAAACCAAAGGATAAAAACAGGATAGCCAAAATCTGTTACGTTACCTATGTCTGAAGGGGTCGACTTGGTGTTGATAATAATTACATTATTTAGGACCTGTAAATTTCAAAAATAAATATATACATGATAAACCATGTCAGTGTAGAAGCACTGACTAACGGGCGGATTATTACCTCGGGAACTAATATTCTACCAGCAGAGGTGATAGTAATTAATAAAAACGGGTAGATATCTGATTTAATGCACATGATGTGTTTCTGAAATAACCTTCATAGGGTACACTCCTAATCAAATTATTGCACCCAAATTATTTTAAAATCTTTAGGAGCAAGAAAACCAAAGAGCCTTAACATGAGAGCCAAACAAAAAAAAGGACTAAGGAGTGAGCGACTGAGTGATTGTTGTTTAACTCAGCAATTTTTTAGCCGTATCATGGTGAGAACAAGTTAATTTCCAATGAGATGATTATTAGGTTCGCTTTGTACTAGACCAACAAGCCTAGTTGGATTTTTATAGTGCTAGCTCACTGAAACAACAGTCCGCGCGGGATAGACATCGCCCCACTAGATTACATTATTCTGATTCCGAGCCAACCAGTCTTTGCTCTTTCTCCTTAATGCTGCGTGCTGACTAAGAAGATTGACTTTATTATTAATAAGGAATGTATAACCTGTATATAAAGATATATCTTTATTATATATTTAATATTTCTTTTATTATTAAAACATATAGCATATGGGAGATTAATAATAGACAAATGATAAATATTTATATATCAAAATGTTAATATAATAAATGTCTAAAACAAGCTCGTGATATATACATGTTGAAATATAAGTTGCTGCCGAGGAGGGTTAAAAATGATTAAAAAATTCTTGAGTAAGATTAATATGATGTGTCTGTCACCTGCCACAAGCGCTGCAATTCAATAATGTCAGTTGCATAGTTGGTCTATGTTAATATAATGATGGCCATCTGATATCTGAAGCTGGTCGCATGTACCAACATAATAAATGGATGTTTGACATCTTCCATTTGGACTAATGTTAACTACAATATCCAATGTTAACTACAATATCCAATGTTAACTACAATATCCAATGTTAACTACAATATCTAATGTTAACTACAATATCTAATGTTAACTACAATATCCAATAAACAGCAGACATTTGAGCATTGTACATTATTCAGCAATAGTGATTTCACATGATCCTTCAACCATAGCAAGTTCTTTAGAGTTGAATGACACAACTAAATCCTTGGTTCCTGTTTTTCGGGGTAGAAACTCAAATGTCATCATAAAAGACTGCTTGCTCTTCACAATACTGAAATACATTTCAAATCGTGTAAAATGTGCACAAAAATGATAATCAGATGCAATATACAATTCATTATTACAAATGTAATTATCAAATGGATCTTTAACTGCAAATGAAATTAAATACAATTGTTGAATAGAAGTTACCTTTATATTTAAGTGTGCTTTCATTATAATCTAATTTTAATCAGTGAAAATAATGTTGAAAAAATGCACGTATTGTGCTTACAGTCGGAGAAATGCAAATTTCTAAATGCCAACAAAGCAAATTATTTGTATCTAATTAATTGCTAATTCTAATGAAGAACTAAAGATTGAGTTAATGATGGATTTACAAATTTTTACTCGTATCATGAATATCAACTTCATCGATGAGTACGTTGACAATTTGGATAATATGGAATGGCTGCCCAAGATAATGTTCTCAGAAATACAACACGACCTTTCAGGAACCAAGGTGACCGAGTAGTCTGCTGCTTCTAATCGCTGATTTGGGTCCATCCTCCGATACCGTCCTCGAGTGTTAATATTTCCAGACACCTACCTACCATGGTCGAGCGTTTCATCGACCAGTTCGTTTTAACTGAACAGGGATTTCATCCCCAATAAGTTTTTTAGACTCGAACTAACTGAAAAATCACTGAACGTGACCATAACACCAATTATTCAACCCAATCAACCTTTTAAGATCTTCAATACAGTCCAGCCCACTTATAATGAAATCGGTTATAATGAAACATGGATAATATTGAAGTTTGGTTATCATGAAAACATTTAATGTTCACCCTCCACTTTTATTATAAGTGGGCTAGTATGTATTTTAGTGTTTATTATAAGTGGGCTAGTATGTATTTTGGTGTTTATTATAAGTGGGCTAGTATGTATTTTGGTGTTTATTATAAGTGGGCTAGTATGTATTTTGGTGTTTATCACAAGTGGGCTAGTATGTATTTTGGTGTTTATTATAAGTGGGCTAATATGTATTTTGGTGTTTATTATAAGTGGGCTAGTATGTATTTTGGTGTTTATTATAAGTGGGCTAGTATGTATTTTGGTGTTTATTATAAGTGGGCTAGTGTGTATTTTGGTGTTTATTATAAGTGGGCTAGTATGTATTTTGGTGTTTATTATAAGTGGGCTAGTATGTATTTTGGTGTTTATTATAAGTGGGCTAGTATGTATTTTGGTGTTTATCATAAGTGGGCTAGTATGTATTTTGGTGTTTATTATAAGTGGGCTAGTATGTATTTTGGTGTTTATTATAGGTGGGCTAGTATGTATTTTGGTGTTTATTATAAGTGGGCTAGTATGTATTTGGTGTTTATTATAAGTGAGCTAGAATGTATTTTGGTGTTTATTATAAGTGGGCTAGTATGTATTTTGGTGTTTATCATAAGTGGGCTAGTATGTATCTTGGTGTTTATCATAAGTGGGCTAGTATGTATCTTGGTGTTTATTATAAGTGGGCTAGTATGTATTTTGGTGTTTATTATAGGTGGGCTAGTATGTATTTTGGTGTTTATTATAAGTGGGCTAGTATGTGTTTTTGGTGTTTATTATAAGTGGGCTAGTATGTATTTTGGTGTTTATTATAAGTGGGCTAGTATGTATTTTGGTGTTTATTATAAGTGGGCTAGTATGTATTTTGGTGTTTATTATAAGTGGGCTAGTATGTATTTTGGTGTTTATTATAAGTGGGCTAGTATGTCTTTTGGTGTTTATCATAAGTGGGCTAGTATGTATTTTGGTGTTTATTATAAGTGGGCTAGTATGTATTTTGGTGTTTATTATAAGTGGGCTAGTATGTATTTTGGTGTTTATTATAAGTGGGCTAGTATGTATTTTGGCATTTATTATAAGTGGGCTAGTATGTATTTTGGTGTTTATTATAAGTGGGCTAGTATGTATTTTGGCATTTATTATAAGTTGGCTAGTATGTATTTTGGTGTTTATTATAAGTGGGCTAGTATGTATTTTGGTGTTTATCATAAGTGGGCTAGTATGTATTTTTGTGTTTATTATAAGTGGGCTAGTATGTATTTTGGTGTTTATTATAAGTGGGCTAGTATGTATTTTGGTGTTTATTATAAGTGGGCTAGTATGTATTTTGGTGTTTATTATAAGTGGGCTAGAATGTATTTTGGTGTTTATTATAAGTGGGCTAGTATGTATTTTGGTGTTTATCATAAGTGGGCTAGTATGTATCTTGGTGTTTATCATAAGTGGGCTAGTATGTATCTTGGTGTTTATTATAAGTGGGCTAGTATGTATTTTGGTGTTTATTATAAGTGGACTAGTATGTTTTTTGGTGTTTATTATAAGTGGGCTAGTATGTATTTTGGCATTTATTATAAGTGGGCTAGTATGTATTTTGGTGTTTATTATAAGTGGGCTAGTATGTATTTTGGTGTTTATTATAAGTTGGCTAGTATGTATTTTGGTGTTTATTATAAGTGGGCTAGTATGTATTTTGGTGTTTATCATAAGTGGGCTAGTATGTATTTTGGTGTTTATTATAAGTGGGCTAGTATGTATTTTGGTGTTTATTATAAGTGGGCTAGTATGTATTTTGGTGTTTATTATAAGTGGGCTAGTATGTATTTTGGTGTTTATTATAAGTGGGCTAGAATGTATTTTGGTGTTTATTATAAGTGGGCTAGTATGTATTTTGGTGTTTATCATAAGTGGGCTAGTATGTATCTTGGTGTTTATCATAAGTGGGCTAGTATGTGTCTTGGTGTTTATTATAAGTGGGCTAGTATGTATTTTGGTTTTTGTTATAGGTGGGCTAGTATGTATTTTGGTGTTTATTATAAGTGGGCTAGTATGTGTTTTGGTGTTTATTATAAGTGGGCTAGTATGTATTTTGGTGTTTATTATAAGTGGGCTAGTATGTATTTTGGTGTTTATTATAAGTGGGCTAGTATGTATTTTGGTGTTTATTATAAGTGGGCTAGTATGTATTTTGGTGTTTATTATAAGTGGGCTAGTATGTATTTTGGTGTTTATTATAAGTGGGCTAGTATGTATTTTGGTGTTTATTATAAGTGGGCTAGTATGTATTTTGGTGTTTATTATAAGTGGGCTAGTATGTATTTTGGTGTTTATTATAAGTGGGCTAGTATGTATTTTGGTGTTTATTATAAATGGGCTAGTATATATTTTGGTGTTTATTATAAGTGGGCTAGTATGTATTTTGGTGTTTATTATAAGTGGGCTAGTATGTATTTTGGTGTTTATTATAAGTGGGCTAGTATGTATTTTGGTGTTTATCATAAGTGGGCTAGTATGTATTTTGGTGTTTATTATAAGTGGGCTAGTATGTATTTTGGTGTTTATTATAAGTGGGCTAGTATGTATTTTGGTGTTTATCATAAGTGGGCTAGTATGTATCTTGGTGTTTATTATAAGTGGGCTAGTATGTATTTTGGTGTTTATTATAGGTGGGCTAGTATGTATTTTGGTGTTTATTATAAGTGGGCTAGTATGTGTTTTTGGTGTTTATTATAAGTGGGCTAGTATGTATTTTGGTGTTTATCATAAGTGGGCTAGTATGTATTTTGGTGTTTATTATAAGTGGGCTAGTATGTATTTTGGTGTTTATTATAAGTGGGCTAGTATGTATTTTGGTGTTTATTATAAGTGGGCTAGTATGTATTTTGGTGTTTATCATAAGTGGGCTAGTATGTATTTTGGTGTTTATTATAAGTGGGCTAGTATGTATTTTGGTGTTTATTATAAGTGGGCTAGTATGTATTTTGGTGTTTATTATAAGTGGGCTAGTATGTATTTTGGTGTTTATTATAAGTGGGCTAGTATGTATTTTGGCATTTATTATAAGTGGGCTAGTATGTATTTTGGTGTTTATCATAAGTGGGCTAGTATGTATTTTGGTGTTTATTATAAGTGGGCTAGTATGTATTTTGGTGTTTATTATAAGTGGGCTAGTATGTATTTTGGTGTTTATTATAAGTGGGCTAGTATGTATTTTGGTGTTTATCATAAGTGGGCTAGTATGTATTTTGGTGTTTATTATAAGTGGGCTAGTATGTATTTTGGTGTTTATTATAGGTGGGCTAGTATGTATTTTGGTGTTTATTATAAGTGGGCTAGTATGTATTTTGGTGTTTATTATAAGTGGGCTAGTATGTATCTTGGTGTTTATCATAAGTGGGCTAGTATGTATCTTGGTGTTTATTATGAGTGGGCTAGTATGTATTTTGGTTTTTATTATAGGTGGGCTAGTATGTATTTTGGTGTTTATTATAAGTGGGCTAGTATGTGTTTTGGTGTTTATTATAAGTGGGCTAGTATGTATTTTGGTGTTTATTATAAGTGGGCTAGTATGTATTTTGGTGTTTATTATAAGTGGGCTAGTATGTATTTTGGTGTTTATTATAAGTGGGCTAGTATGTATTTTGGTGTTTATTATAAGTGGGCTAGTATGTATTTTGGTGTTTATTATAAGTGGGCTAGTATGTATTTTGGTGTTTATTATAAGTGGGCTAGTATGTATTTTGGTGTTTATTATAAGTGGGCTAGTATGTATTTTGGTGTTTATTATAGGTGGGCTAGTATGTATTTTGGTGTTTATTATAAGTGGGCTAGTATGTATTTTGGTGTTTATTATAAGTGGGCTAGAATGTATTTTGGTGTTTATTATAAGTGGGCTAGTATGTATTTTGGTGTTTATCATAAGTGGGCTAGTATGTATCTTGGTGTTTATCATAAGTGGGCTAGTATGTATCTTGGTGTTTATTATAAGTGGGCTAGTATGTATTTTGGTGTTTATTATAGGTGGGCTAGTATGTATTTTGGTGTTTATTATAAGTGGGCTAGTATGTGTTTTTGGTGTTTATTATAAGTGGGCTAGTATGTATTTTGGTGTTTATTATAAGTGGGCTAGTATGTATTTTGGTGTTTATTATAAGTGGGCTAGTATGTATTTTGGTGTTTATTATAAGTGGGCTAGTATGTATTTTGGTGTTTATCATAAGTGGGCTAGTATGTATTTTGGTGTTTATTATAAGTGGGCTAGTATGTATTTTGGTGTTTATTATAAGTGGGCTAGTATGTATTTTGGTGTTTATTATAAGTGGGCTAGTATGTATTTTGGCGTTTATTATAAGTGGGCTAGTATGTATTTTGGTGTTTATTATAAGTGGGCTAGTATGTATTTTGGTGTTTATTATAAGTGGGCTAGTATGTATTTTGGTGTTTATTATAAGTGGGCTAGTATGTATTTTGGTGTTTATCATAAGTGGGCTAGTATGTATTTTGGTGTTTATTATAAGTGGGCTAGTATGTATTTTGGTGTTTATTATAGGTGGGCTAGTATGTATTTTGGTGTTTATTATAAGTGGGCTAGTATGTATTTTGGTGTTTATTATAAGTGGGCTAGAATGTATTTTGGTGTTTATTATAAGTGGGCTAGAATGTATTTTGGTGTTTATTATAAGTGGGCTAGTATGTATTTTGGTGTTTATCATAAGTGGGCTAGTATGTATCTTGGTGTTTATCATAAGTGGGCTAGTATGTATCTTGGTGTTTATTATAGGTGGGCTAGTATGTATTTTGGTTTTTATTATTGGTGGGCTAGTATGTATTTTGGTGTTTATTATAAGTGGGCTAGTATGTGTTTTGGTGTTTATTATAAGTGGGCTAGTATGTATTTTGGTGTTTATTATAAGTGGGCTAGTATGTATTTTGGTGTTTATTATAAGTGGGCTAGTATGTATTTTGGTGTTTATTATAAGTGGGCTAGTATGTATTTTGGTGTTTATTATAAGTGGGCTAGTATGTATTTTGGTGTTTATTATAAGTGGGCTAGTATGTATTTTGGTTTTTATTATAAGTGGGCTAGTATGTATTTTGGTGTTTATTATAAGTGGGCTAGTATGTATTTTGGTGTTTATTATAAGTGGGCTAGTATGTATTTTGGTGTTTATTATAAGTGGGCTAGTATATATTTTGGTGTTTATTATAAGTGGGCTAGTATGTATTTTGGTGTTTATTATAAGTGGGCTAGTATGTATTTTGGTGTTTATTATAAGTGGGCTAGTATGTATTTTGGTGTTTATCATAAGTGGGCTAGTATGTATTTTGGTGTTTATTATAAGTGGGCTAGTATGTATTTTGGTGTTTATTATAAGTGGGCTAGTATGTATTTTGGTGTTTATCATAAGTGGGCTAGTATATATCTTGGTGTTTATTATAAGTGGGCTAGTATGTATTTTGGTGTTTATTATAGGTGGGCTAGTATGTATTTTGGTGTTTATTATAGGTGGGCTAGTATGTATTTTGGTGTTTATTATAAGTGGGCTAGTATGTGTTTTTGGTGTTTATTATAAGTGGGCTAGTATGTATTTTGGTGTTTATTATAAGTGGGCTAGTATGTATTTTGGTGTTTATTATAAGTGGGCTAGTATGTATTTTGGTGTTTATTATAAGTGGGCTAGTATGTATTTTGGTGTTTATTATAAGTGGGCTAGTATGTATTTTGGTGTTTATTATAAGTGGGCTAGTATGTATTTTGGTGTTTATTATAAGTGGGCTAGTATGTATTTTGGTGTTTATTATAAGTGGGCTAGTATGTATTTTGGTGTTTATTATAATTGGGCTAGTATGTATTTTGGTGTTTATTATAAGTGGGCTAGTATGTATTTTGGTGTTTATCATAAGTGGGCTAGTATGTATCTTGGTGTTTATTATAAGTGGGCTAGTATGTATTTTGGTGTTTATCATAAGTGGGCTAGTATGTATTTTGGTGTTTATCATAAGTGGGCTAGTATGTATTTTGGTGTTTATTATAAGTGGGCTAGTATGTATTTTGGTGTTTATTATAGGTGGGCTAGTATGTATTTTGGTGTTTATTATAAGTGGGCTAGTATGTATTTTGGTGTTTATTATAAGTGGGCTAGTATGTATTTTGGTGTTTATTATAGGTGGGCTAGTATGTATTTTGGTGTTTATTATAAGTGGGCTAGTATGTATTTTGGTGTTTATTATAAGTGGGCTAGTATGTATTTTGGTGTTTATTATAGGTGGGCTAGTATGTATTTTGGTGTTTATCATAAGTGGGCTAGTATGTATTTTGGTGTTTATTATAAGTGGGCTAGTATGTATTTTGGTGTTTATTATAAGTGGGCTAGTATGTATTTTGGTGTTTATTATAGGTGGGCTAGTATGTATTTTGGTGTTTATTATAAGTGGGCTAGTATGTATTTTGGTGTTTATTATAAGTGGGCTAGTATGTATTTTGGTGTTTATTATAAGTGGGCTAGAATGTATTTTGGTGTTTATTATAAGTGGGCTAGTATGTATTTTGGTGTTTATCATAAGTGGGCTAGTATGTATCTTGGTGTTTATCATAAGTGGGCTAGTATGTATCTTGGTGTTTATTATAAGTGGGCTAGTATGTATTTTGGTGTTTATTATAGGTGGGCTAGTATGTATTTTGGTGTTTATTATAAGTGGGCTAGTATGTGTTTTTGGTGTTTATTATAAGTGGGCTAGTATGTATTTTGGTGTTTATTATAAGTGGGCTAGTATGTATTTTGGTGTTTATTATAGGTGGGCTAGTATGTATTTTGGTGTTTATTATAAGTGGGCTAGTATGTATTTTGGTGTTTATTATAAGTGGGCTAGTATGTATTTTTGGTGTTTATTATAAGTGGGCTAGTATGTATTTTGGTTTTTATTATAAGTGGGCTAGTATGTATTTTGGTGTTTATTATAAGTGGGCTAGTATGTATTTTGGTGTTTATTATAAGTGGGCTAGTATGTATTTTGGTGTTTATTATAAGTGGGCTAGTATATATTTTGGTGTTTATTATAAGTGGGCTAGTATGTATTTTGGTGTTTATTATAAGTGGGCTAGTATGTATTTTGGTGTTTATTATAAGTGGGCTAGTATGTATTTTGGTGTTTATCATAAGTGGGCTAGTATGTATTTTGGTGTTTATTATAAGTGGGCTAGTATGTATTTTGGTGTTTATTATAAGTGGGCTAGTATGTATTTTGGTGTTTATCATAAGTGGGCTAGTATGTATCTTGGTGTTTATTATAAGTGGGCTAGTATGTATTTTGGTGTTTATTATAGGTGGGCTAGTATGTATTTTGGTGTTTATTATAGGTGGGCTAGTATGTATTTTGGTGTTTATTATAAGTGGGCTAGTATGTGTTTTTGGTGTTTATTATAAGTGGGCTAGTATGTATTTTGGTGTTTATTATAAGTGGGCTAGTATGTATTTTGGTGTTTATTATAAGTGGGCTAGTATGTATTTTGGTGTTTATTATAAGTGGGCTAGTATGTATTTTGGTGTTTATTATAAGTGGGCTAGTATGTATTTTGGTGTTTATTATAAGTGGGCTAGTATGTATTTTGGTGTTTATTATAAGTGGGCTAGTATGTATTTTGGTGTTTATTATAAGTGGGCTAGTATGTATTTTGGTGTTTATTATAATTGGGCTAGTATGTATTTTGGTGTTTATTATAAGTGGGCTAGTATGTATTTTGGTGTTTATCATAAGTGGGCTAGTATGTATCTTGGTGTTTATTATAAGTGGGCTAGTATGTATTTTGGTGTTTATCATAAGTGGGCTAGTATGTATTTTGGTGTTTATCATAAGTGGGCTAGTATGTATTTTGGTGTTTATTATAAGTGGGCTAGTATGTATTTTGGTGTTTATTATAGGTGGGCTAGTATGTATTTTGGTGTTTATTATAAGTGGGCTAGTATGTATTTTGGTGTTTATTATAAGTGGGCTAGTATGTATTTTGGTGTTTATTATAGGTGGGCTAGTATGTATTTTGGTGTTTATTATAAGTGGGCTAGTATGTATTTTGGTGTTTATTATAAGTGGGCTAGTATGTATTTTGGTGTTTATTATAGGTGGGCTAGTATGTATTTTGGTGTTTATCATAAGTGGGCTAGTATGTATTTTGGTGTTTATTATAAGTGGGCTAGTATGTATTTTGGTGTTTATTATAAGTGGGCTAGTATGTATTTTGGTGTTTATTATAGGTGGGCTAGTATGTATTTTGGTGTTTATTATAAGTGGGCTAGTATGTATTTTGGTGTTTATTATAAGTGGGCTAGTATGTATTTTGGTGTTTATTATAAGTGGGCTAGAATGTATTTTGGTGTTTATTATAAGTGGGCTAGTATGTATTTTGGTGTTTATCATAAGTGGGCTAGTATGTATCTTGGTGTTTATCATAAGTGGGCTAGTATGTATCTTGGTGTTTATTATAAGTGGGCTAGTATGTATTTTGGTGTTTATTATAGGTGGGCTAGTATGTATTTTGGTGTTTATTATAAGTGGGCTAGTATGTGTTTTTGGTGTTTATTATAAGTGGGCTAGTATGTATTTTGGTGTTTATTATAAGTGGGCTAGTATGTATTTTGGTGTTTATTATAAGTGGGCTAGTATGTATTTTGGTGTTTATTATAAGTGGGCTAGTATGTATTTTGGTGTTTATCATAAGTGGGCTAGCATGTATTTTGGTGTTTATTATAAGTGGGCTAGTATGTATTTTGGTGTTTATTATAAGTGGGCTAGTATGTATTTGGTGTTTATTATAAGTGAGCTAGAATGTATTTTGGTGTTTATTATAAGTGGGCTAGTATGTATTTTGGTGTTTATCATAAGTGGGCTAGTATGTATCTTGGTGTTTATCATAAGTGGGCTAGTATGTATTTTGGCATTTATTATAAGTGGGCTAGTATGTATTTTGGTGTTTATTATAAGTTGGCTAGAATGTATTTTGGTGTTTATTATAAGTGGGCTAGTATGTATTTTGGTGTTTATCATAAGTGGGCTAGTATGTATCTTGGTGTTTATCATAAGTGGGCTAGTATGTATCTTGGTGTTTATTATAAGTGGGCTAGTATGTATTTTGGTGTTTATTATAGGTGGGCTAGTATGTATTTTGGTGTTTATTATAAGTGGGCTAGTATGTGTTTTTGGTGTTTATTATAAGTGGGCTAGTATGTATTTTGGTGTTTATTATAAGTGGGCTAGTATGTATTTTGGTGTTTATTATAAGTGGGCTAGTATGTATTTTGGTGTTTATTATAAGTGGGCTAGTATGTATTTTGGTGTTTATTATAAGTGGGCTAGTATGTATTTTGGTGTTTATTATAAGTGGGCTAGTATGTATTTTGGTGTTTATCATAAGTGGGCTAGTATGTATTTTGGTGTTTATTATAAGTGGGCTAGTATGTATTTTGGTGTTTATTATAAGTGGGCTAGTATGTATTTTGGTGTTTATCATAAGTGGGCTAGTATGTATTTTGGTGTTTATTATAAGTGGGCTAGTATGTATTTTGGCATTTATTATAAGTGGGCTAGTATGTATTTTGGTGTTTATTATAAGTGGGCTAGTATGTATTTTGGTGTTTATTATAAGTTGGCTAGTATGTATTTTGGTGTTTATTATAAGTGGGCTAGTATGTATTTTGGTGTTTATCATAAGTGGGCTAGTATGTATTTTGGTGTTTATTATAGGTGGGCTAGTATGTATTTTGGTGTTTATTATAAGTGGGCTAGAATGTATTTTGGTGTTTATTATAAGTGGGCTAGTATGTATTTTGGTGTTTATCATAAGTGGGCTAGTATGTATCTTGGTGTTTATCATAAGTGGGCTAGTATGTATCTTGGTGTTTATTATGAGTGGGCTAGTATGTATTTTGGTTTTTATTATAGGTGGGCTAGTATGTATTTTGGTGTTTATTATAAGTGGGCTAGTATGTGTTTTGGTGTTTATTATAAGTGGGCTAGTATGTATTTTGGTGTTTATTATAAGTGGGCTAGTATGTATTTTGGTGTTTATTATAAGTGGGCTAGTATGTATTTTGGTGTTTACTATAAGTGGGCTAGTATGTATTTTGGTGTTTATTATAAGTGGGCTAGTATGTATTTTGGTGTTTATTATAAGTGGGCTAGTATGTATTTTGGTGTTTATTATAAGTGGGCTAGTATGTATTTTGGTGTTTATTATAGGTGGGCTAGTATGTATTTTGGTGTTTATTATAAGTGGGCTAGTATGTATTTTGGTGTTTATTATAAGTGGGCTAGAATGTATTTTGGTGTTTATTATAAGTGGGCTAGTATGTATTTTGGTGTTTATCATAAGTGGGCTAGTATGTATCTTGGTGTTTATCATAAGTGGTCTAGTATGTATCTTGGTGTTTATTATAAGTGGGCTAGTATGTATTTTGGTGTTTATTATAGGTGGGCTAGTATGTATTTTGGTGTTTATTATAAGTGGGCTAGTATGTGTTTTTGGTGTTTATTATAAGTGGGCTAGTATGTATTTTGGTGTTTATTATAAGTGGGCTAGTATGTATTTTGGTGTTTATTATAAGTGGGCTAGTATGTATTTTGGTGTTTATTATAAGTGGGCTAGTATGTATTTTGGTGTTTATCATAAGTGGGCTAGTATGTATTTTGGTGTTTATTATAAGTGGGCTAGTATGTATTTTGGTGTTTATTATAAGTGGGCTAGTATGTATTTTGGTGTTTATTATAAGTGGGCTAGTATGTATTTTGGCGTTTATTATAAGTGGGCTAGTATGTATTTTGGTGTTTATTATAAGTGGGCTAGTATGTATTTTGGTGTTTATTATAAGTGGGCTAGTATGTATTTTGGTGTTTATTATAAGTGGGCTAGTATGTATTTTGGTGTTTATCATAAGTGGGCTAGTATGTATTTTGGTGTTTATTATAAGTGGGCTAGTATGTATTTTGGTGTTTATTATAGGTGGGCTAGTATGTATTTTGGTGTTTATTATAAGTGGGCTAGTATGTATTTTGGTGTTTATTATAAGTGGGCTAGAATGTATTTTGGTGTTTATTATAAGTGGGCTAGTATGTATTTTGGTGTTTATCATAAGTGGGCTAGTATGTATCTTGGTGTTTATCATAAGTGGGCTAGTATGTATCTTGGTGTTTATTATAAGTGGGCTAGTATGTATTTTGGTTTTTATTATTGGTGGGCTAGTATGTATTTTGGTGTTTATTATAAGTGGGCTAGTATGTGTTTTGGTGTTTATTATAAGTGGGCTAGTATGTATTTTGGTGTTTATTATAAGTGGGCTAGTATGTATTTTGGTGTTTATTATAAGTGGGCTAGTATGTATTTTGGTGTTTATTATAAGTGGGCTAGTATGTATTTTGGTGTTTATTATAAGTGGGCTAGTATGTATTTTGGTGTTTATTATAAGTGGGCTAGTATGTATTTTGGTGTTTATTATAAGTGGGCTAGTATGTATTTTGGTGTTTATTATAAGTGGGCTAGTATGTATTTTGGTGTTTATTATAAGTGGGCTAGTATGTATTTTGGTGTTTATTATAAGTGGGCTAGTATATATTTTGGTGTTTATTATAAGTGGGCTAGTATGTATTTTGGTGTTTATTATAAGTGGGCTAGTATGTATTTTGGTGTTTATTATAAGTGGGCTAGTATGTATTTTGGTGTTTATCATAAGTGGGCTAGTATGTATTTTGGTGTTTATTATAAGTGGCTAGTATGTATTTTGGTGTTTATTATAAGTGGGCTAGTATGTATTTTGGTGTTTATCATAAGTGGGCTAGTATATATCTTGGTGTTTATTATAAGTGGACTAGTATGTATTTTGGTGTTTATTATAGGTGGGCTAGTATGTATTTTGGTGTTTATTATAGGTGGGCTAGTATGTATTTTGGTGTTTATTATAAGTGGGCTAGTATGTGTTTTTGGTGTTTATTATAAGTGGGCTAGTATGTATTTTGGTGTTTATTATAAGTGGGCTAGTATGTATTTTGGTGTTTATTATAAGTGGGCTAGTATGTATTTTGGTGTTTATTATAAGTGGGCTAGTATGTATTTTGGTGTTTATCATAAATGGGCTAGCATGTATTTTGGTGTTTATTATAAGTGGGCTAGTATGTATTTTGGTGTTTATTATAAGTGGGCTAGTATGTATTTTGGTGTTTATTATAAGTGGGCTAGTATGTATTTTGGCGTTTATTATAAGTGGGCTAGTATGTATTTTGGTGTTTATTATAAGTGGGCTAGTATGTATTTTGGTGTTTATTATAAGTTGGCTAGAATGTATTTTGGTGTTTATTATAAGTGGGCTAGTATGTATTTTGGTGTTTATCATAAGTGGGCTAGTATGTATCTTGGTGTTTATCATAAGTGGGCTAGTATGTATCTTGGTGTTTATTATAAGTGGGCTAGTATGTATTTTGGTGTTTATTATAAGTGGGCTAGTATGTATTTTGGTGTTTATTATAAGTGGGCTAGTATGTGTTTTGGTGTTTATTATAAGTGGGCTAGTATGTATTTTGGTGTTTATTATAAGTGGGCTAGTATGTATTTTGGTTTTTATTATAGGTGGGCTAGTATGTATTTTGGTGTTTATTATAAGTGGGCTAGTATGTGTTTTGGTGTTTATTATAAGTGGGCTAGTATGTATTTTGGTGTTTATTATAAGTGGGCTAGTATGTATTTTGGTGTTTATTATAAGTGGGCTAGTATGTATTTTGGTGTTTATTATAAGTGGGCTAGTATGTATTTTGGTGTTTATTATAAGTGGGCTAGTATGTATTTTGGTGTTTATTATAAGTGGGCTAGTATGTATTTTGGTGTTTATTATAAGTGGGCTAGTATGTATTTTGGTGTTTATTATAAGTGGGCTAGTATGTATCTTGGTGTTTATTATAAGTGGGCTAGTATGTATTTTGGTGTTTATTATAATTGGCTAGTATATATTTTGGTGTTTATTATAAGTGGGCTAGTATGTATTTTGGTGTTTATTATAAGTGGGCTAGTATGTATTTTGGTGTTTATTATAAGTGGGCTAGTATGTATTTTGGTGTTTATTATAAGTGGGCTAGTATGTATTTTGGTGTTTATTATAAGTGGGCTAGTATGTATTTTGGTGTTTATTATAAGTGGGCTAGTATGTATTTTGGTGTTTATTATAAGTGGGCTAGTATGTATTTTGGTGTTTATTATAAGTGGGCTAGTATGTATTTTGGTGTTTATCATAAGTGGGCTAGTATGTATCTTGGTGTTTATTATAAGTGGGCTAGTATGTATTTTGGTGTTTATTATAGGTGGGCTAGTATGTATTTTGGTGTTTATTATAAGTGGGCTAGTATGTGTTTTTGGTGTTTATTATAAGTGGGCTAGTATGTATTTTGGTGTTTATTATAAGTGGGCTAGTATGTATTTTGGTGTTTATTATAAGTGGGCTAGTATGTATTTTGGTGTTTATTATAAGTGGGCTAGTATGTCTTTTGGTGTTTATTATAAGTGGGCTAGTATGTATTTTGGTGTTTATTATAAGTGGGCTAGTATGTATTTTGGTGTTTATTATAAGTGGGCTAGTATGTATTTTGGTGTTTATTATAAGTGGGCTAGTATGTATTTTGGTGTTTATTATAATTGGGCTAGTATGTATTTTGGTGTTTATTATAAGTGGGCTAGTATGTATTTTGGTGTTTATCATAAGTGGGCTAGTATGTATCTTGGTGTTTATTATAAGTGGGCTAGTATGTATTTTGGTGTTTATTATAAGTGGGCTAGTATGTATTTTGGTGTTTATCATAAGTGGGCTAGTATGTATTTTGGTGTTTATTATAAGTGGGCTAGTATGTATTTTGGTGTTTATTATAAGTGGGCTAGTATGTAGTTTGGTGTTTATTATAGGTGGGCTAGTATGTATTTTGGTGTTTATTATAAGTGGGCTAGTATGTATTTTGGTGTTTATTATAAGTGGGCTAGTATGTATTTTGGTGTTTATTATAGGTGGGCTAGTATGTATTTTGGTGTTTATTATAAGTGGGCTAGTATGTATTTTGGTGTTTATTATAAGTGGGCTAGTATGTATTTTGGTGTTTATTATAGGTGGGCTAGTATGTATTTTGGTGTTTATCATAAGTGGGCTAGTATGTATTTTGGTGTTTATTATAAGTGGGCTAGTATGTATTTTGGTGTTTATTATAAGTGGGCTAGTATGTATTTTGGTGTTTATTATAGGTGGGCTAGTATGTATTTTGGTGTTTATTATAAGTGGGCTAGTATGTATTTTGGTGTTTATTATAAGTGGGCTAGTATGTATTTTGGTGTTTATTATAAGTGGGCTAGTATGCATTTTGAAAATAAATGAATGTAGTACATGTAAAATGTAAATGTAAATGTACATGTACCAGTATCGTACAAAATCGTACAAAACACATGGAAAAATGTGATTTCAAAACAACAAATGAAATATTCTTATATGGATATATACCTTTGTGGTGTAACAATAGTATCCTGTAATCCTGGTCCCTCCACTGTTAGCTCACATTTTGTCAGAGCACAAGGTAATGGGTTAGTAAATGACAAGTCAGCTTTTATTTTCTCTCCAACCTTACCAGTAGATGGGACCTGAAAGTCAAAATATCAGTAAGTTATTATCACAATTAGTAGGAATGTATTAACTATGCTGCTTTGGAAAGTGAGTGAAAAGGATATCATAACGATATTAATATTATTTGTATTTTGACTAACTAACCAAAACAAAAAGCAGTTGGAAAAATGTCTATTGTACAAAATTGATGGTATTTGTTGCTGAGCACAATACAATGTACACTGGTATATTGTGATATATGTGATCTATAATTGTTACATATCGTATTCATTACATCAGTCAGAACTTGATTAGTCAATATAAAGTTAATTTTAATATGTGAATTGTTCAAACTCGACATAAACTAAAAAATACTTTTGCTATAATGACGTTATAAATCAACTGCTATTAATTGTAATTAAATTCCATATCATATTCAATTCTGGTTACTAACAAGTGATCACTTAACAAGCAAATTTGCAATTGTTAAAGTAATGCAAACATCTGAGGGTCAAATCATGGCATATAACAGGGATTGCCCCCTTTGTTAAGAAATGACCTTTGACCTCTTACCTTTATTGTAATTTCTGGCTTGACAAGACGGAACGTATCTTGATCAACATAAATATGTTTTGTTTCCATGACTTTACACATACATGACATCTTCATGTGACATTGGTCAACCAATGATTCATAGTACTCATCAAATGTCACCTTTAGACTTAGTTCTTTACCTAAGTACAGAAAAAAAACTACTGAGTATAAAAGAAACTAGAAGTGGCAATACAGCATCATAAATGACCACCAGTTTTAATTAATTATCAGCGATATTTTACTTACTGTTCCGTGTGGTATTTTTTTGTTATTGTTCATTTTATTGGCAAATTTCTTAATTTTTTTTTAACAATATTTCACATGTAAATTAATGCTGATATTTATTATATATGTTGTAGCTATCAAAATAATACAGTACGTGAGTGGTTCAGAAATTTTACTCGCGAACTGGGCGACAGTTACGAAATATTTGTTTCTCAAACAGAAATGGATCTTTTCTTTTCTAGGAAGAATTTTGTTGTTTCTTATATCACCGACAATTCATTAACCGAAATTGACTGAGCAACACGCTGGGTTTCTTATAGGAAACGGAAACTGTTTAGCCTTGGCGAGCACCCGGATTGTTGGTTGCTCATCTTTTATTTTGTTTTTTGTGTTGCGTGGTTGTGTTTAATTTGTCGTCATTCTGTGATGTACCAATAGTTGCCCGTGTTTTTGAATTGTCCATTCTTGATTATCACAACGTTTATTTGCTATTTTAATGTGTTAATTCTGTAATTATTACAACAAACATGACTTACTTGATTTAGCTGGAATCTTTTCTCCATTGATAGATAACATCTTAACCTTAGATGCTGGTACCCCTGTATAATACATACTGCTGGTACACAAACAACCAGAAATGGTTCGTTGTGCGTCACTCTTGTTATTAATTTTTAAAATCAATTCAAAATCATTGCCATACAGAACCATTTCTTTGTCCATCAGTTCAAAGTCGACATCCTAAATAAGATAATAATAAACAATGATATCAAAGAAATTATGTAAAATGAAATGTTCAACTCTGTTATCCAAAAAAAGTGTTATTTGTTTGTCATAAATATGTGAACCTAACTGTACCTAAATATCAATTTCGAACAATAATCGTAAAGACAAAGATTATGCACAGATTCTGATTACCCTTTGGTATCCTCAAACTGTATAATTGTATCTTGTGTCGATAATTAACTTATCAGTAATTTCAACTCGACTTAAGTACAACATATTCTATGTAAAATGAAAGGTTCTGAAAAAAAATGTTCTTCTATTTTTGCGAAACACTTAGAATCAACATCGATTTCGCATGCTCAGTTCAATTGCTAATCGTTAAAATGTCAACATCAATTATTTCGCTACGTGTAAGCAAATAAATACATATATGTGTGTATCTTTTCTTCCTGTGAAAACATCCACTGATTTAGGAGTTGTGGCAATGGTTTATTTTTATATAGATTTTGAATCACAAGGTCCTATAAGTAGTTACATTATTCTGATATCTCAACAATCTGATTGACGCCATGGGAATCCTAGTCATTGTACCATTGAAGTTCCTTTGTTACTAATAATTCCAAATCTGCTTGACCTGATCACACTTGTTGCGAATTCTTTGCCACATTTCCTTTGAAGTCCAATCGAGACTGCCAAAATCAATGTGTGATTGATATAAACTGCTCATAAAAACAATGGAAACTGTTGCTCTGAAGTCACTTTGCGGCTACTCAGAATATCAAAGCACAAATAGCAGAAAAAACATGCTTAAGATATGTAAAAGGTCATTACAATTCAAGTTTCTAATACAAAAGTCAGTTCACATTCCAGGTTGTTAAGCCAAAGGGCACTACATTTATGAACAATGTATGACAAACAAAATTGCCTATTTGTTTTTGATTTTTTTCGTTCATTCTGTATGAAATACTAACCGATTGTTTTCCCTCATCATAAAGTCCCTTCTTTGTTGAATCTTGATTAGCTCTGATGACTGCAATTCTCTCTTCCTCTGAACCTAACAAAACAATACAAGAGATACAGCATTTATTTTATGATTATTCTGTATTGGCTATCCACCTATTCGACGTAATGTTACTGCTCATGTTGATATTAATATTTACTGAAGTGAATGTACATTTGTAAATGAATTCATATCCTATGCTGTTCCTATGGTATTGCATATATTCTGTTATAGCACTATTACATTCAAATTGGGGGTTTACTCCCTTTGTATATTGAACTGACTGACTGAACGTGGTGTAATTGTTAGCGTTCTCGTATGCGGTAGATCGTGCAGCATTACGGCTGATTTGCACCAAATCATGTTATTTTGATCTAATGTTGTTTCAGTGAGCTAGAACTAAGCATGCTGACCGAGTATAAAGCACACATCATCATTTCCTCATCGAAATGTAAGTTGTTCTTGACATGACATAACAGGAAAAAACTACTCATTTGGCTTAAAGCAAAAATCACTCACTCACGATTAATATTGTAAACAAATTAGAAAATAACGTAACTGAAAAGATATAAATGAGATATTGTGTTGTGCTTTTGCTTTGCTTTTCTTCGTCTTTTGTACGGTATATTGCCAGTTTCTCTGGATTGTCCATTTTTGATTACCAGTCAAATATTACGCAGCCTGTTCCCCTCTAGTTGTCTTTATCTTTCAGGCAAACACAAAACAAGGTAAAATATTTTCTTTGCTCTAAATATTGATAAACGGATCGTGAGCTTTGACACGGGATAATTCAAGATAATGACATTACCTTCCTTGTATTTGTATTGATCTGTTACATCTTCACGTTGACGATCGTAGGAGAAAAACTCATAATGTCCAAGTGGTTTTCCTTTAGGTATCTTGGTACTCATACGGAATCCAACACTGAAATGAAACGCACATGTAGGTTTGAATTCTGGTGTGTAACGACACTTTCAATGATATTTCAGTTCATGGCGGCCAGTTTTATTGGTGGAGGAAACCGAAGTACCCGGAGAAAACCACTGACATGTCGCAAGTCAATGACAAACTTTATCATATGGTTTCTGATTACTACTTTGGCATCTTCAAACTCTTCTCATCACATAATATTGCATCGATTTCATCCGCCATGAGCAGAATTCGAACTCACAATGTTAGTGGTGATAGACACTGATTGCACAGGTAGTTGTAAATCCGACTACCGTATGAACACGACCACAACGGCCCCTGAAACACACATGTATAATCCGGTGGACTTACAAAATATAATAATGAAGGAGAGCATAGTGCTCAAAGCAAAAGTGATAGCTATGCGAAGTGATGATATAGAGACATCAAAAACAATTGTACAACACATACGTAACATGTAATACCTCGCACGAAACGAGTTTCCATTGTTCAACTTTAGTGTTTTTAAACCACTAGACTTTTGTTTGCCAGACGTATAGATGTTTTGATTAATATAATTAAAATCTAGTTAATTTCAAGATGACAGTAAACATATGCATAAATTTGACAATGACTACGAACCTGCTTTTATTGATACCAATATTAGTCAATTCATCGTTGTCTTCTACCTGCCAGTTGACCCTATCGGCATTTACTTCAGCAAACACAAATGGTGTATCATAAGGTAGGTAAACTTCTCCACGCTTAATTGCCTCTAATGGTGCTGGTCCACATTGGTAAATTCCTAAAAAAAACATATTTTGATTAAAAAAAATCAGTTTCTGCTATGATAAGATTCCGTTGATATATATTAATCAAAAGGAGCAGGAATTGCTTACCCTTCGGAAGCACATGAGCTTATCCCCGGGTTTTAGTGGGGTTCCTGTTGCTCGATCTTTAGTGTTCTGTGTAGTATTTTGTCTTTTTGTCGTTTTTCTGTAGACAATTGTAATGTGGTTCCTTTCAAATACATTTTCTGATTACCCCTTTGGTATCTTCAAGATTTTCTCACAATAAAGATCATCAAAAAACAGAATCATATTGAAATATATCTAAGCTAATAATGAACAGTTTATAAATCTCATATTATATACTTTATCATACTTACTATCACTCAATTCTTGTGGAGTGGCATCCACTGCCTGCCAGCCACCATAGCCATTTGGAAGATCAGGTCTTGACATCCACACATCATTCCATACATGGAAATTCCTGTCAAATACAATATTTGGATTCTAATGTTAATTATTGCAGTTAATTATTTCTTATGAATTACGACAGTGTTCGGAGTAGTTACGTACTACATGTATAGTATAGCATTTCTGTTACATTAGGTGTTAGGAGGAGGATTTGTGTATCTTCAAGCTTTTTCTTGAGTCGACACGGATAACTGGGGTGGATAGTTGCGAAAACACACTGCGACTAATGATATTATGAAAATATCAATTTACGTTAGATAAAGTAAATGATTTACAAATACAGTCAAACCTGCCAATGTGGTCACCTCTATTAAGCAGTCACCTGTATTAAAAGGTCACCCTTTTTTTGTCGTGTCATAGAAAATTTCATATGAATTGAACCTCTTTTAAGAGGTCACCTGTCTTATAAGGCCACTTTCTATTTGTCCCAATGGTGACCTCTTAATACAGGTTTGACTGTATAAAGATAGTTACCAGACTGAATCTTCATTCAGCTCTTCTATTGGTTCCCCAGATTCCTCAAAGTATGAATCTATGGACACGGAACCATCACTGTCATGCGCAGATGCAAAATTAGTTACACTTCTTGCAGGTATCCCAAGACTCCTGCACACTGCCATTTGAAAAAGAAAAAAAAATGCAATAAATCAATAATAATCAAATTTACATATGTGTGCACATATGCCAATCTATGGCCTGAGTGAATTTGCATTTTCTCCTTTAAGGCCATTAATGTTCATATAATAATTATTGAAACTAAGGTACTCCGACAGGCATAGGTGATCTTAGCCGAATTTGGCCATTCTGTTTAGACCCTTTTCTTGTTCCCAAAGATTTTACAATTATTTGGCTTTGAGCGTACCCAGGGGCGGGTCCAGGATTTCAAGTTAGGGGGGCGCGCACTTAAAAAAATTGCGCCGAGCAGAGGGAGGCGCGAAAATTTTTGGGGTATTTCGTGTGAAAAATCACGATTTTACGCCAAAAAATCTTATATTTTCAATTGCCGAGGGAGGCGCGAAAATTTTTGAGGTATTTCGTGTGAAAAATCACGATTTTTCGCCCCCCCCTGAATCCGCCCCTGGTACCTGATAACGGTTATCCCAGAAACGGTTTGTGCACACTAAATTTGTTATTGTTATTGGTGGAAGAATTGTCAATCAACAGTATTTAACTTTTAATTTTAACGGATCTGTCTCTAGCCTATTTTGCTTCCAAGCTCAAAGCAAATGAAACGTTACAAGGTAGCACATGTTTGCTTAATATATGCAATAAACTTTTATAAAGGCATTTGTGAAAATGATTGGAGAAAAAATATCCAACGTGGCACATATTTGCTAAGTATATGCAATGTACTTTTAAAATTGTGTTTGTGCTAATAGTTGAAAAACATATTCAGATTTTGAACTTTTCCTTATGCACCCAGTTTCTTTCTCATTCCTATTTTTCAATGAGTGAAAACATTATCAATCTTGAAGAAAAATTATATATATATAAACTTACGTGTTGTCAGGAGTCCAGAGAAAACCCAACATTGTCCATAGCATACTGGTTTCTTTGTTTTGAAATATTCATTCAGAATGGCTACACTTCCCACCCAATGTAATGGCGATTTTCCTCCTTCGTAATCACCCGACCAATTACCAACTAGAACGTCATCGTTCGTCTAAAATTAAACATGGTTTGACATTGTTTATTTGATTCATACATATTACATGTTAATAAGTGAAATGAAAATAGAGTACAGCAAAAACAATCAAGGAAATTATACTTAAGGTTAACGCCACTTTCAACAATATTTCAGTTATATATCGTGGCTGTCATTTTATCGGTGGAGGACATGGAGTACCCGGAGAAAACCACCGACCTGCCACAAGTCACTGACAAACGTGATAGCTTGAAATATAATGTACACAGCAAAAAATAACGTAGTTTACAATCTATAAAAAACGAACTTACTTTTGCTTTTTCAAATGAGTTTTGTTTTCTTCTGTTAAAACACAGATTTAAATTCAAAGTCATAGGTCACTATGTTTTTTTTCGATTCGTCCTCGTGTACTCTGCTATATTTAGTCAAGAAGAATGACCATGTAAGTTATACACCGACAGGGGGTAAGACGATTCCCATAACTGACGTAATTGAAAATTGTTGTGAATTTTAGTCAAAATTAAGGTCTCCAATGATGAACATAACTGGTACAATGGAGTGAACGAAATAACAATCCATGCCTTATATAAACAAATGGAGGTAAAACAAAAAGTGATGCGGAACGCTAATCTTCTCTTATATTGAACATTTACAGTTGTAATTATTACTAAAACTAAGATAAATCTCTCTTAGACATAGGTAACGATTGGCTATTCTGTTAGGGTCCTTTGGTTCTCTTGTTCCCACGAGGTTTAACTTGTTTGGCTGTCAAATCTTTTGACTACGAGCGTACTTGGTAAAGGTTATCTCAGACAAGTGTCATTGGCACTAAGAAAGAGTTGAAGATACCAATGGGAAAATCAGAAAAACGTGAATCGAAGTAAGACAGTCAATGCAGTAAATTAGATATCTATGTTTCGTATTCATATACGACACTTTACACTCTTTTCCGGGCATCCGGGTATTTCGGTCAACGAATTATCTCCCTTGTCATTGAGGCGGTGAAACATTCGCCATTTTAAATTTGATTTTCACCGCCTAAAGATGGCCGACTCGTTGTTGTTAGAGGAAGTGACGTCACCCCGCAAAAGAGAAATGAAACAAAGACTACACAAATCACATAAATAAACATATAAAGTTGAACATAAAACATAAACATAATGAAAATAACATAAAAATGCAAAATGACCCCTAGTGAAGAAAGCAGACCTCTAACTCAGATATACTATTAGGTACTGTAAGAATACTTACAACTGCTGATAATTTTCTGGACATTTTGACAGGATCCCCTCTGATTGTCCACGAATATACGTTATTATCTAACATATACAGGGCACAATCTAGGACGTTCTCTTCAAACTGGAAAATAAGATTGTCAATACATCTGTAACAATCTAGTTCAAACTAAACGAACGTACAAATGTACATAAATGGATCTAAGACATGCCTTCACCTTCTGCAATGGTTGTTAATAGATACAAAAAGATTACTGAATACGAAACCAGAGAGAAAATAATAACTACAATTCTCTCTACAGTTATACATTAATATTGAATACAAATGTGTTGATCAAGATACACGGGAAGAGAAAACAATTTTTATAATTCAATTGTTAAATGTTATGATCGTGAGTGCTTCGGTACTGACATGGTTTATAAAATATAATTGTATTTATGCTTGAAATTAATAATCCCTAAATAATGCAATTTATTAAAACTAAGGTCTATATCGCTAAGATACGGGAAGCCTTGGCCGATTTTGGCTACCCTGTTTTGGCCCTTTGGTTTACTTGTTCACATATACTGAAAACCAACTAAGATTTGGAGAAATATACATCTCATAGGCAGTATTTATTCTTTAATAGTAAACAAAGCCAGGATCTGGATTTCCAAGTTTTTTGTCGTGTTTTTTTTTAGGTTCAATTATTGTTCGTTTTGTTGGTATTGTTGGAATTGTCGACCATCAATGTTTAAATTAACTTTTCATAATAATTGCAATATCAATGTGACCTTAGACAGGTTTAAAGATACCAAAAGAGTAAACAGAAGGCGAAAAAGAACAGAAATTCACTTCACCTGACCAAAGTTCCACTTCCTGCCATGTATTTGTTTCCTATTCCCAACATATATTTTGCCAGTGTCGTTTAATACATATTCCTCTAATAAACTATTGTCTGGCTGGTACACCTGATCATCTAGAATATATAACATTGCCTATTGAAGTGTATGACTAACTTGTTTGGTCTAAATAAAACGAAAGAGAAAATCTCTATTATAATCTATTTCATCCATTTTTGAAATTCGAAATCTGAAATGCTTGCAGAAATGTTCCTCTAGAACATTTTCTTACTTTGAGCCAATTCGTACTATAAGTTTTCACGCAGATTGCCCTGTACAGAACCCTACGAAACAACTAAGGTTTTGCTTCGAGAGAAATGATCTCGTAGATTCTTTTGTTATGTTCTTTATTCTTATTTCCTTGTTTCACTATTCGGGGTGATCATTCTCTTTGCACTTTTCTATAATTTTGTATTTTAACCTTCAAATTTGCTTTACATGCGCAAAATAGTAAAAAGAACAAACCTTCACACCAAGGATTGAATAATACGTAGATATCTTGGTCATGTGTATATTCAAAGATGATGTTTTTATTATCGGCTTTCTTTATGGTTTCCACTTGGAGTTTCCAGACTCCAACGTAACAAGTAGGAGGAGTGTTGATGCGGACTGATAACATTTTCTCTTCATTCTTACGGATCCAAGCTCCCCATTTTTTGTCCACGTCTCTGTCCGATAAGATAAGTGATATACGTGTTCCTTTCGTTTGTCTTGGGTCATCTCCTGGAATAATAGTGAAAATCAGAAGATTAGCTGTCGCCATTCAGAAAAATTACAAACAATGTTAGATTAGTTGTCGCCATTAAGAAAAATTACAATGTTAGAGAAAAGTTTGGAAACAACATTTCGAAAATTTATTATCTTTCAATCATGACGGGGTCGTCGTGGCCGTGATCGTATAGTTGTTAGATTTACAACTACCTATGCAATCAGAGCCTATCACCACTGGTGTTGTGAATTCGAATCTCGATCAGGGCAAGGTGTGCAACACTTTGTGATAAAGTTTGTCAGTGACTTGAACAGGTCGGTGGTTTTCTCCGGGTGCTCCGGTTTCCTCCACCACTAAAACTGTCCGTCGCGATATAACTGAAATATTGTTGAAAGTGGCGTTAAGCACCATCAAGCAAACAAACAAACGTCAAAATGACACATTAAGACTGTAAATACACCAAATAACAATAATCCACATAAGACATGACTAAAGCAGATAAGTGTATAAACACACACTAGGTATTGGTGATGATGCACATGGCTAAGCTCTCAGAGATTCATTAATATTGAATACAAGGATGAAAATCTAGGTTCCAGTTTTGGACAGATACAAAATGTAGATCTGTTAAATATGGTGTTGTGTGTTCTGCTTAATATCGAAATCTGTGTGTATTGGTGTGTGTGTGCTAACGCTCTGTGTATGATTTTAGTGCTGTGATAATTCGAAGATATTCGAAAAAATATCGCTGCATGTCAATGTTTTGTTTGTCTTCGTCTTGTGTACCATATGTTGCCAGTTTCTCTGTATTGTCCATTTTTGATTGCCCCTTCGTTTATTTTAAATGAAACAAACTATACCTCACCTGCAAGAAATACCAATTTCAGATCGTCCGTTTTGGGATCATATTTTTTGTTGAATTCAATAGAAATATCAAAGTGTTGTCCTCTTCTAACTATCAAATGTCGACCATTCTCTATAATGCTGTATTCATTGGTATGATGTTCCTTTGAATTGCTTAATATATTCAAATTGACATCCTCTATATTTAGGTCAGGTTGTACTGGAGGTGCCGGTTCTGAAATTAAATATTGTAACGAATATTGGCTGTATATACAGAGTTATGTTTTCATTTAGGAGTAGATTATTTGATGATGTATGTACATATATTTAACAAACTCACAAACCTATAATAATAGAACCCTTACACTTTTAATGTTTTTACTGCCAGTTGGCTAAAACTTGAAGGATCCGCTTAAAAACCGTCATTCAAATTCAAGGTTTTGATCACAACTCAATATATTGTTACTGTGGTATTAAACCTAAACCATGCGTTTCCTTACATTGTATCCCTCAGCTGTTTTTGTACGTTTTTTTTTGTGTTTTAATTTCTGTGGAGGGGGGTGTTGCCCTCAATGTTAACTTGATTGTTTTTAACTCTCATTGATATCATTATTCGCTAATATAACCGATACATTCTTTCCATAACATATAGATCTAGAATAAAGGCTGACTTTATGAGTCATAGAAAGCAGGAATTGACATAAATTTGCGATGTGTCAAACACATATAGATCTAGAATAAAGGATGCCTTTATGAGTCATAGAAGCAGGAATTGACATAAATTTGCGATGTGTCAAACACATATAGATCTAGAATAAAGGATGCCTTTATGAGTCATAGAAGCAGGAATTGACATAAATTTGCGATTTGTCAAACACATATAGATCTAGAATAAAGGATGCCTTTATGAGTCATAGAAGCAGGAATTTGAAAGGTGTCAAAGTGGTACAGCACAATTATAATGGTGTCTTCAACCTATGCCAACATTTTGAAATATCATATTCAAGGTATGCCAACAAACATTATATCACAGGTGTTTACATAGCAATTAATGACATTTACAGGTAAGTAAATTTGGAAATGCAGATCTCAAAAGTGAAATTTATTATTTAAAAAAAAACAAAGCAAAACAAAAAACAATCTAAAAATATAAGAATAAGTCTGGTAAAATTTAATAACTTGAAAAAAAAATAATTAAACTTTTGTAAAAATTTATATTTAAAATAAAAATCTGGTAAAATTACACAAAAATCTGTAAATAAAAAAGATGAAAATATAATTTTTTTTAATAATTTAAATAAACAATTATTGAAAAAACAAAAACAAAAAACAATCTAAAGATATAAGAATAAGTCTGTTAAAATTTAATAACTTTAAAAAAAAATAATTAAACTTTTGTAAAAAATTATATATAAAATAAAAATCTGGTAAAATTACACAAAAATCTTTAAATAAAAAAGATGAAAATATAAAATTTTTGAATAATTTAAATAAACAATCTTTCTAAAACGTATGAATTTAAAATATTATATTATACTCATGCAATTAAGCAATTTTCTTAAAATCTAAATTCAAAAGTTTTTAATAATATTTATTTATAAATTTAGAATTATCATACTTTCTATAATTTCGAAATCGAACATTCTTATCCAAAATCTAAGACAATTGTATTTTTAGCAATTTGTAATGTGATTGTGTATACTGATTGTTTTTGGTTATTTTGATAAAGTATGATAAAAAAATATATGTGCCTATATCTTTAATTTATTTTCATGAAGTATGATAAAAAAAATATCTGTGCTTGTAATATCCTAATTTATTTTCATGATGTATGATATAAAAATATATATGTTTATAATATCCTATTTTATTTTCATAATGATTGATGTTAAAATATATGTGCTTATAATAATATCCTAATTATTTTTTATAAAGTTTGATATTAAATATATGTGCTGATATACTGATTTTTTGTTTGTTATTTTCATAACATATTATTTTAAATACTTACTTTCTACTTACTATTCATTAAAAATTAATTGTGGACTTGGAGTACATTGACATCTCCCCCGATTTTACACTAATTAAACATGACTAGTCATGTTTATATAACAATTAACCTATTCAACCTATGCCAACAATCTTTCTTACCTTTTTATATATATTTTTTAAAATGTTGGCATAGGTTGAATGAACCATTTTAATCGCTTGATTGAACTAATTAGCATGAATATAAAAAAATAGCTTCATTTGCCAAATACATACCTGGTTTTTCTATTCTGGGTTTTCGTCCGTCGTCTACAGATTTATCAGAAAAACGAGGTCGGACATATCTGTTTCCCCGACCTCTAAGAAAGTCCCCGAATGTTCTAAATGTAAACCTTCTCCTTCTGCTGATTCTGTGTCTGTTTCCTGTTCTAGTCATTCTGAAAATTAAAATTATATAATCTCATTTCAATATTGTTACCTTCTACTTTTACGATTTTAGTGTGTGTGTTTCAGTTAATGAACCGAACAAATATGCAAAAACACATTTGCACTCAACGGAAGTAAGTCTCCATACGGTACTTAGGGAACGACCATTTAACTTGAAGGGGGGGAGGGGGGGTTATGGGTTTTTTCTAAAAAAATATTCTGATTCCCAATGTTGCTGAAAAAAATATTCTGATTTTGGTGGAGGAAAAAAAAAATAATCTGATCCAGAATTTTTGTCATATAACCTAATGTTAAATTCTGGCAAAAAAATTCGCGCATTGCGCGGCAAAAAATAATTATTCTAACTCTTGTGTTGTCCGAAAAAAATTTTTTTGAACGAAACAAAAAAACCATAACCCCCCCCCCCCCTCCTCCCTTTCAAGTTAAATGGTCGGTCCCTTACTTCCCACGATATACAAAACATGCTTATATATAAAAACAAATATATGCTGCTATTTATGGTGCAGCTAAATCATGGAAATCACAATTGACATAGAATACATTTCCGTCCTTGTACTTAACTATATATATAAGCATCCTTGTACTTAACTATATATATAAGCATCCTTGTACTTAACTATATATATAAGCATTGTTCTACAACAGATGGAAATCACATAAATGTGTGATATTGTTCTACTACACATGGAAGACACATACATGTGTGATATTGTTCTACTACACATGGAAGTCGCATAAATGTGTGATATTGTTCTACTACACATGGAAGTCACATACATGTGTGATATTGTTCTACTACACATGGAAGTCACATACATGTGTGATATTGTTCTACTACACATGGAAGTCACATAAATGTGTGGTATTGTTCTACTACACATGGATGTCACATATAATGTGTGGTATTGTTCTACTACACATGGAAGTCACATAAATGTGTGATATTGTTCTACTACACATGGAAGTCACATACATGTGTGATATTGTTCTACTACACAGGGAAGTCAAATACATGTGTGATATTGTTCTACTACACATGGAAGTCACATAAATGTGTGGTATTGTTTTACTACACATGGATGTCACATGTAATGTGTGGTATTGTTCTACTACACATGGATGTCACATAACTCTGTAGCATTGTTCTACTACACATGGAAGTCACATACATATGTGGCATTATTCTACTACACATGGAAATCACATATGTGTGTAGCATTGTTCTACTACACATGGAAGTCACATACATATGTGGCATTGTTCTACTACATATGGAAGTCACATAAATGTGTGGCATTGTTCTACTACACATGGAAGTCACATAAATGTGTGGCATTGTTCTACTACACATAGAAGTCACATAAATGTGTGGTGTTGTTCTACTACACATGGATGTCACATAAATGTGTGGTATTGTTCTACTACACAGGGAAGTCACATAAAATGTGTAGCATTGTTCTACTACACATGGAAGTCACATAAATGTGTAGCATTGTTCTACTACACATGGAAGTCACATAAATGTGTAGCATTGTTCTACTTCACAAGGAAGTCATATAAAATGTGTAGAATTGTTCTACTACACATGGAAGTCACATAAATGTGTAGCATTGTTCTACTACACAGGGAAGTCACATAAATGTGTAGCATTGTTCTACTACACAGGGAAGTCACATAAAATGTGTAGCATTGTTCTACTACACAGGGAAGTCACATAAAATGTGTAGCATTGTTCTACTACACATGGAAGTCACATAAATGTGTAGCATTGTTCTACTACACAGGGAAGTCACATAAAATGTGTAGCATTGTTCTACTACACAGGGAAGTCACATAAAATGTGTAGCATTGTTCTACTACACAGGGAAGTCACATAAAATGTGTAGCATTGTTCTACTATACATGGAAGTCACATAAATGTGTAGCATTGTTCTACTACTCATGGAAGTCAAATAAATGTGTAGCATTGTTCTACTACACAGGGAAGTCACATATATGTGTAGCATTGTTCTACTACACAGGAAAGTCACATAAAATGTGTAGCATTGTTCTACTACACAGGGAAGTCACATAAAATGTGTAGCATTGTTCTACTACACATGGAAGTCAAATAAATGTGTAGCATTGTTTTACTACACAGGGAAGTCACATATAATGTGTAGCATTGTTCTGCTACACATGGAAGTCGGATAAATCCCATCTATCCCATTGAACTTGAAATACAGGATACCACTGATACAGTTAAGTCTACTTTATACCTTTACTTACATCTAAGTTGACAGTGAGGGCCTGTTGAGAACGAAACTTTACGACAAAAGAGATTATCTCAAATTTTCTCATTGAGAACTTTCAATTTATATGCAGCAACATTCCAGTAGCACCTGCATATGGAATATATATTTTTCACTGTATCGTCTATCCTTCGATTTACGGATTCTGATTACCCCCTTTGGTATCTTCAAAATTGTCTTAACCCTGTCACAAGTATGTACTTGTACCAATCTAAGATCTAGATTCACCTCGACTTCTGTCGCTGAGATTGCCAGTTGTATTGCAACAACAATGAGACAAATTGAACCATTGGTCGACTCATTTCACATTGGGGTTTTTTAAATACCTTTGTCAATCGAAATTAAGCATGTACCACTGGTCTTTGTGTTTTGACTTTTAAAACTGCGGCTTAACCCATTTTATTTTTCAAAAGGTCATAACGTTTTATATATTGTAAGGTGAATTCGGGTAACAATACAAATCGTATCTTGAGGCTAATATTTTTTTATTAACATAGAATATGTTTTACTAATGAAAGGGTGGACTTTTTGGGGGGCCAGTTGAGTGTAATATTTTGTTAACATAAACTATTTTTTACTAGCGAAAAGATTAATATCAGCCATGCATTTGTTAATCCGTTCAATGATAAAGAAGTGTTGGTCTTCTCTATAGCTAATGCGCGCAGTTATTATTTTTGTAAGGACAAGTCAATAACAATGAATGTACATTGTACTTTAAAAAAATCTTGACAAGTCATGAATTGCTTTTAGTTCAATCTGTTTTAAGAAGAATGGATATAGTTCATGTTCTGGGTGTACGTGTTTAAAATATTAAATATCAGGAAGAAAATCTATCGGATTATAAATAAAAATTGCACACTGTGCATTTTAAATTTTTGGTTACGTAATATGATTTTGAAAAAGAAGTAACGTACCATAATTATATAACTTAATATAGAATATGATATTCAATCAAGACATATAAGGTTTCTTTGTTGTTGTTGTGCAAGGTTTTATTTGGGATAATATGAACGATCGTACGATGTTGCATTTATTTGACGACTTATGATTGGATAAAATCATTCCTAAAAATAACGATATCTATCTATCTATCTATGGTGTTGACTTGAAAAAGGTCGTTGACCCATCACTCAAGTATTTGTGAAGTCCTTCAACATGACAAAATTATTAGTATATACAGTAAAGTCCTAAAAGTGTGTGTATTTACAAGTGATTAAAATCAGGATAAAATCATCATCTTTTGTTCATGTTGTTCAGCCACCGTAGTAGAGCTTAGTGAGTCTGCTCTTAAATTCCTCACTGCTCTCTATGTCTAACAGTTCATCTGATAGTTGGTTCCAATCCCTGATGGTACGTGGGAAGAAACTGTATTTGTAAACATCTTTTTTCGGTCTAATTTGTATGTATCTCTTCGGATGATGGAATCTCGAAGTTCTCGTTGGTTTAATGATGTAGGATGGTATTGGTATCGCTACTTGTTCATGGATGGCTTTATGTAAAAGTGTGATACGGGCTATTTTTCTCCTTGTTGAAAGTGGTGGTAATTCCAGTTGTTCAAGTAATGTTGTCACTGTACCAGGGTCTCTTGAGTAGTTGCTTTTGATGAAGCGTGCTGCTCAGCGTTGGACCATCTCAATCTGTAGAATATATTTTTGGAGATGAGGGTCCCAAGCACTGCTGGCATACTCAAGGTGAGGTCGGACAAGCGCAAGGTATGCTTGTTTCTTTACCTCCTCTGGACATGATCCTACATTTCTACGTATGAAGCCTAGTGCTTTATTTCCTTTCGCTACAACTTTCTGAACTTGTTTGTCCCAAGACATGGTGTTCGTGAGTTCAGATCCTAGGTATGGATTTTAAGATAAATCGAATTCAACATGCTGGGGTTATAAGTGAAAATGAAAAATGTTCTTCTCTCTGAAAAATCAATGCTGCCATGTTGGATGACGTCACCATTTTTGCACTGATTTGAACAATAAAGTATTCAATTCTTCACTAATTTCGTTACATCCAAAGAGTATATATTCTATAGAAGGCAGAGAATAATCTAGAGAATAAGATTAATATGCTTTACTGGCCAGTGGAAAATTCCATACTTTATAATGATTTTATTGTCAACATATATATATACAATTGGATTGGGAACAAGTTTTTACAACTTACTAGTCCCTCTCCATACAAATACATTAATAGCGTAAACAAAACAAATCAAATGACAGCAAATGTACAGGCTATATCAATTATAATTAGTAAATTAAGCAAAATCATGTCAAACGAAGCATACATATTAAATATTGTTTTAATATTTAACAGAAAAAAAGGAGGAGGGGGGGGGGGGGGGGGGTAAAACTAATAAATTGTGTTGAGATAATATCACGGTTGGGAATTATTAATTATTACATCTACAAGTTTGTCGAATAAATTTTTGCACTGATTTGAACAATAAAGTATTCAATTCTTCACTAATTTCGTTACACCCAAAGAGTATATATTCTATAGAGATGGGAACAATGTTATTAAAATAGTTAAACAGAGAAATTCTATCGTGTTGATAAAGTGGACATTCAAGAAAAAAATGAATAGCATCCTCAAATAAATTACCACATACACAACGTGGATCATTCTTCAAATTTACTCTATATAAATCGGCATTAAGGCCACTACATCTATGTCTTAGCTTAGTATGTATTATGTTAGTTTTCCTATCGCCAATATTGTAAAATGAAGCCACCGGAATTTGGACAGGCTGAATGGTTTTTTTTAAATTTGGAAAAAGTGGGTAGAGATTTTACACTATCAGGTAAGGAATTCCACAATTTTATAGTGGAAGGAAAATTTCATATGCCAGGTGACTGCAGCATTGTGTAATCTATTATTGTATAATTTGACCTTGACGCTGTCCGATATAAAGAAATATTGTAATCGATAACTGAGACGACGTATGCCAAGTGTACTTGACCAGGCTCACTATATATATGTGTGTGTATTTTGATTTAGCATAATTAAACACAACTTTTCTCCATTGTGTTACGTTAGTCCGTTACATACCGATGCAGACGATAGATAAACGTGCAGTTACGAAACGATGCAGACGGAAAATTACAGAAGGTCAGTGGGCGGTGCTTAAAACTTCCAAGAAAGTCCGTCAAACATAGTTCGTGGAAAAAACTTAGTTACTGTTTCAAGCTATAGATCAGCAACATCGTACAAAAATCGCCCGTGACCGACTATGATTATTTAGACGGTAAGTAAATAGTGAAAGTCGGTTACTAGGCAGCTTAGAACTTATATTACGTGTATCTATTTTTAGAATATGGCTCAAAATACTTTAATTCACTGATATCGGATTTGAAGGCCATAAGACATATAATACTAAATAATGATTTAATACCCTGTGTATATGTATTAGAGAAGATATAATTGTAAAACTATACATATTTTTGATTTTTGTAGGACTACATAAAAAGACGTTTGCAAGCAAGGACAATGTATTGAAGGAAATAGATTAGGTTACATTTATCCAAAATCCAAGAAATGGTACTGGTCCAGGGTCTGTACACGTCACAGATGTGGTTTTGATAGTACATGTACTACATTCGCCCGCGCACTTGTGTAAAATACAACACTGACAGTGAACAAAATAAATGTCCAAAGAAAACGTTTACATTAAGCAAAAAAGAATAAATAAAACAATTATGGAAATGTGTTATTGGTTGAAGAAACTGGGGCATCCGGAGAAAACCACCGACTTGTCGGAAGTCGCTGACAAACTTTATCACATATAGTTGTATCGAGTACCCCTCGCAATGAGCGGGATTTTTGCTACATAGATAGTTGTAAATCCAACTACAATATGATTACGACTACGATGTTCCCTATCATGGAATTAAAATTGTAAAATTCTCTTTATATAAAGGTAAAATATTCTATAATTATTATGACAGAATAGCTTTTCAAAACACTATTTTTTTTTTTATATAGTACAATTTAGTAATTATTTCCTGTGTTTAAACCCGATAGGATTTCTGTATATGACGATTGATTGGGGGAGGGGGAGGGGTCGTAATATGATTTGTTTTCATTGTTTGAACAATATAGAAATGTGAATATATATATCTGAAATCCTGAAATGCCTAACACCGCCATAATATAACTGAAATATTGTTGAAAGTGGCGTTAAACACCATAACCCTAACAATAACCCGCTGAATAACAAAATTAGTTAACATTTACTTCTTCAACATTCTAACTTGGACATACATGTATATACAAAAGTGTAATCCAAGAACACCCAATACACACTATTTAATTTTGGTTGACTATTGTATGTAAAGTTGATTTGATCAACTTTATTCAAATATTTGAATTACCTGTATAATTATAATCACCCCCACCCCCCCCCCCCCCCCCCCCACAAAAAAAATTTGCCTATAATAAATCACTGTATATAATTATAAGCGCCTTTTTTTTGCATGAATTTCATCTCAGTACACAAAGGATGCGGGTTTCGGTTCGGAGGGGAGGGGCTATGTTTTTTTTGTTTTTTTAAATTCTGTCACTTAATATGATAGCAAAAATATCTTAAGCTGAAAAATGCAAAATGTATATATGCTGACCCTACAGTTTTCAACAAGAAATGTTGGTAATATTTCAATACAATCATCCAATATTTATTTCAGGCAACAACATTTTTTTGAGTCGGAGGAAAACATAGCACCCTAAATGGTCGATCCCTGAGGAATATACCACTCCTTCTTACTTTTCCTTATTACAATTAAAAAAAATCAGAAAAATGAAAAAGGGAGGAAACAACACGAGGAAAGGGGAAGCATTAACATTTATTTTTCCAAAGACAATGACAACTTTTAACTTGACGACATTCTTACATTCTCCGATTTGATTTTAATCGAAATAATTTAATAAGAATAAAACAATACCCGGAAATTTGAAATTATAAATATAAATGATTAAAATTACAAAAACAGCGTGTCGATCAAATAATTTGTCATGCAGGATGTTTTCTCGTCTGGTATTACCCACAATTCATATAAGAACAGGAGCCAATTTCGTGAGTTACAAGAATCAACCGTTTTTATGATTCGCACTACTTCGTTCAGGATTGTATATGGTTCATGATATCCCTTCGTAGTATGCCGTCGTGGCCATGATCGTATAGTAGTTGGATTTACAACTACCGATGCTATCAGTACCTATCACCACTGATCTTGTGAGTTCGAATCTCGATCAGGGCCAGGTGTACAACATTATGTGATAAAGTTTGTCAGTGACTTAGCTTGCGACAGGTAGGTAGGTAGTTTTCCCCGGGTTCTCCGGTTTCCTTCATCATTAAATCTGACTGCCACAATATAACTGAAATATTGTTGAAAGTGGCGTTAAACACCATCAAACAAACAAACAAACCTTCGTAATATCCACAATCTATATCTCCATTTAAACTAAATGACGGATTTCAACCATTTTTTTCTGTATCAATGGTCTGTGTACATGTGTTGACATTTTAATTTAGATGCAAAGAATGGGGTCTCTATGATTTTAATATAGTTCATAACCTGCAATTAACAACTCGACTTTAGCAAAGAAGAGGCATTTAAAGTAAACTTTGTCACATTAGGTATTTATTGCTGGTCGAAATTAAAGGGAGTCCAAATTTAGAGGACCAAGCAACATATTACATCCTGGAATTCACAATTTTAATTGAAGTGAAAGTTCATGATACAACCTACTTGAATCGACCGGATAAAACTTGTGCTCGGGACCACAGGCGCTCGTGGCACGGACCTACCACCCCCCTTTTTCTAACTTTCTGTTTACAAATTTATTTTCAATAACTGGGGATTTCTTTATTTCTTTATTATTTCATCTCTTTTTCCTTATTTTAACTTCATGAACTTGTTCGTGTCAATATTCATACAATCTTATGTTAACATCAAATTGCACGTGTCTACCCTATATCAGCACGAAATTAAATATTACTTTAAACACATAAATAATTGTTCATACAAAAGACAAGGTATTTTATTTAAGCCTAGGTAATAAATACTCAAAGTAGATCGAGATCAAATACAAAGAACAGGATGTCTGTGTAAATCCCGTGTTTTTCTTTCATTGTACATATCCCGAATGACCAAATTATGACAATGCCGTCTTTTGAGGTATAATTCGTAGTTCACGCATGACAACCACAGGTACTTGTTGACAGGACCCTATGTTGCCCCACAAGTACCTGTGATGCCAACTTTGTAATTATCTTTCTTTATGACGGTTTCTTCTTCAAGATTCTTTATTCTCATAAACCAATGCATTACAATGGTACAGAGATAAATACAAACATTCAATATCAATATTTGCATGCACATGACAAGATGATGGATGTAACACAATAAAAACACAACAAAGAAGGAGAGAGAGGTGACTAACCAGGAGGACGTGTTTTTGAAAAAATAATTTTGATAAATTTACAAAGGTGTCTTAACTTAATTTTATTTCTAGATTGGAATAAATTAGCAAATTTTAAAACATTAACTCTAGTCAAATAGGTAGAATCCAATAGACGTCGTCTATCGTCGTGAAGAGATGGGCACTGTAGTACATAATGGAATTCATCACCAATCTCATTTTTATCACACATGTTACATGTCCTATTTTGTCTCTCAATGCCTTGCCACCGACCAATTTCAATAGGTAATCTATGATTGCATGTCCTAAATTTACAAAGTAACTGTCTGTCTTTGTCATCAAGTAAATTTAGATAATTTTCGAATTCAAAACAATCCTTAAAATTTTTATAGCATAACCCTTTTGATGAATTATTCATGTCAGAACGCCATTTTTGCTGAAACTGATCAAATAGTTTTTGTTTTAAACTTAAACTAAGCCACTTTGAAATAAAATTTCCTTGATTTTCCCATATATTACTAAAACCACAACTATCTAATATATTTTTGACAGCTTTTATCCAAGGCATTTCCAAACCATTTTGTGTATGCTGTAAATATGCGTATTTATAAATAATACTTGACAATTTACTATTTTCACAGTTCACCAACTTTGACCAAAAATTTACAATGCGTGTTTGGATATATACAGACATAGGGCAAGCACCTAGTTCACCATAAATCATAAAGTTTGGAGTAGATTTCTTCAAATGGAGTAAGAGTTTACAAAATTTAAAATGGACACGCTCTATTGTATCTAAGTTTGAAAAACCCCAAATTTCACAACCATATAATAGAATTGGTTTAACTATCTTATCAAAAAGATCGTACTGACATTTTATAGACAAGTTATGAAGACGCCCCTTTTTTAGTACTGCATATATAGCCTTGTAGGCTTTATCGATGTTACGCTTTTTAGTATTCAAATAACTCCCAGTTCTTGAGAAATTTACTCCAAGATATACAATATCTGATACAATTTCTAAATTATTACCATCAAAATTAAAATTAACGTTATTTGTGGGAAATCGACCACCAGCAAAAATAACAACCTTTGTTTTACTGGAATTGACATTTAGTTTCCATAAACTACAATATTCTGAAAAATTATCAAGCTGTATTTGCATCTCAACTGCAGAGTCTGCAAATAAAACTGTATCATCAGCATATAGTATTACTAACATTTTAATAAAAATATCTAGCTCATTTTCTATTTCATCAGTAATACAATTTAGTCCTAAAGAATTTTTGCTCTGTAAAAAATGTTCCAAGTCGTTTAAATATAAAGAAAACAAAAAGGGAAGTAAATTTTCCCCTTGTCTAACTCCAACATTGCATTCAAAACAGTTTGAAGTCTCTTTATTATACTGTATGTGAGACTTGATGTTTTGGTACATATTAAAAATAACATTATACATCTTCCCATTTATCTGATTTATAAGTAATTTATTCCATAAACCATTTCTCCACACTGTATCAAAAGCTTTGGCAAAATCTATAAATGCGCAGTATAGCTTTTTCTTTTTCTTTTTCATAATATGTATCAATATATGAAGAATAAACAGATTATCATTTGTCGAATACCCTTTTCGGAATCCCCCTTGGTTTTCTAATATAACATGATATTGATCAGAGAATTTATTTAACCGATTATTTAGAACAGAAGTGAACAGTTTTCCAAAGCATCTTACGATTGTAATTGGTCTATAGTTTTTCGGGTCAGACTTGTCACCTTTGTTCTTGAAAATAGGTATAATATAATATCACCATATAACCACTGTTCTGGAATCAAACCTTTATCAAAAATCAGATTAAACAATTTAACATATATGTCAGACATAATTTCAAATGAGTGTTTTAAGTATTCGTTTGCAATTAAGTCTTCACCTGAAGCTTTGTTATTTTTCAAATTTTTCATAGCAGATTTTATTTCATCTATGGTGATTGGCGCATTAATGATATTATTCAAATCATCAGTATCTTGATTAAACACTGGTGGGTCGCCCTCATTTTCAGGTTCACCAGTATTTAGAGTTTTAAAGAAATAAAATAACACATTAATGGATATATTCGGACTTATTTGTTTTCTACCACTATTGATAATTTTCCAATATTCTTTTGGATTAGTAGATCTTAGGTTATGTATTTTTTGTCTCATTTTTTTTCTATGTTTTCGAATACAACGATCCATCACTTTTTTATATTTTTTCTCTAAAGATTTTGTCTGTTCAAGTTGGGGCACGGTACGGTTAAACTTAAGTTTGCGTTTAGAACATCGAAATTTTTGTCTCGCTTCTCTACATTCTGCGTCGAACCATGGTTTATGTTTTTTATTAGTTTCCTTCTTGCTATGTCTGCCAGGTACAAAAGTTCCGAATGTCGTCTTCGCGGAATTTGTCAAAAGTGATTCAATTTTTTTCACCATATCGTTTACAGAGGAGTTGTCTATTAAACCTGAATCTTGTTCAGAAAGGTTATTTAATAATAGTGCTAACTCATTAATGTCCTCAATATTAATGTTACTAATAAATTCACCTTTCTTTTCGGATTCCCAATTCTTAATTTTTTCAACCTTAGCATCATTGGTCTGAATAGCGCTACTCGTATTTTCTCTAATACAATTAAATACCATCGACAGAGGATTGTGAATATCGGAAAACAACTTACTAGTCTCCAATACTGAAAAATTATCAATAATCTTAAATAATAGTGGAGAACAAATTGCATAATCAACGATGCTTGCATTTTTACTAGTGAATTTACCTATCCCCTTATCATCTCCAATTCTACCATTACATATAAAGATATTATTACATCTACACAATTCTAGTAATCGATTACCAAAATTATTCTTTCTGTTATCCATGCTCTTTCGCAATATCTCAACATTTAATTCTTCTAACATTTGAACACCATCATTATCAACATTTAAAAAGTCAGAAAATGTATCAAAATTGGTTATAATATAGTCATGTTCTTCACATGTTCGTGCATTCCAATCTCCTATAATACAAACGTTTTCAAAATTAGTACTGAAATCTAATAATTCGTTTTCAATTTCATTAAAAGGATCTCCAATACAATATTTAGAATTTTCTGGTGGCACATATACAATTCCAAATAAAACATCTGGAGGCAGATGAAACAGACTTTTGTTCAATTTAAACCATAAAATGTATTTACTCTCAGATTCAACAATATTAACGAAATTACTAAGTTCTGTCTTATAAGCTAAAATAATTCCACCCGATTTCACCCTTTTAAAAGTAAATCTATTTTTCATATGCAATATAAAACCCGGTAAGTTAATTTCATCTGCGTCGTCTGTTTTCGTTTCAACAAAACAAAGTATGTCATAACCTTCGATCAACTCCATAAATTCAGTGTATTGAATACGTTTAACTAACCCGCATACATTAATCATTACAAGTTTAACAACATTTTTATTTACATTCACATTCAATGATTGATTATTTACATTATAATTATATCGATTTTGTCTTCCTTGGTTGTCCTATTCTCTCTCGGGAGTAGAGTTCACCCGACTACGTTTCTGTGGTCGTGAAGTGGAAGGACGAGGGTTCCCAGGAGTATCATCTCTTCTCATTTCTACAAGTTCATTGTTGACATATAGTCTATCACGCACTAGCACAACTTTTGATTTTTTCTTCTCTCATAATAGGGTATCAGAGTCTCCTTCGATCTTCTATCTCCGGCGGAAATTGTTCTCTGACACCGAAATGTGTGCCCTTCAAGAGTCTTCCAGAGTTCTTCACAAGTTCTAAGTCCTTATAATGTAAGAATCTGGCAACAATTGGTCGATGAGAGTCATCTCTAGTTTGTGGTCTTTTTCCGAAACGGTGAATATTTCCGAATTGAATAATGTCTTTGTCAATGTTCATTTCATAGTACAAGAAATCTCTCAATAACTCTTCACAATTCTCGCCCTCTTGTTCCGACAGACCAGTAAAAATCATGTTGTTCTTCATCGAACGACATTGCACATCTAGAAGACCTTCTTTCAGTTTACTATTTTCTTCTTCTAACTTTTTCATGTCCTCGGTCATCTTTGTTCTATCAAACTGTGTTTGTTGATGTTTTGTTATAATTTTTTCTAACCCTTTCTTCGTAGTTTCAGTTGTTTCTTTTATTTCATCAAATAAGTTGCTGGTACCTTGGGAACTTGTTTCTAGCTCTGAAACCCGGGTTTTCACACTCGTTATTTCGTTTTCTACAGTTATAACCCTGGATGTTAGAGATGTCAATTTATCATCCATCTGTTTAAGTGTTCTTGTATTTTTCCCTGTGTTTTCCTCAATACTAGATAGACGTGAGTCCATTCTACTAAATAGTGTAACCAAGTTATTTAGGACCGCTGTGAGTTGTGTATTCTCTCCAAACAATACATTTCTAGTTTCACCAAGTATCTGTGATGTGGATAGTTCATTCTTTTTATCTTTGTCTTTCTCTTTTTTTGACATCTTGGCATACTCGTACAGACCCTCAGTTCAAACGATATCAAATAGTGTAAAGCGGGTCTTAACAGATCGGATCGGAATTACAGGATGGACAATATTATAAATGTATCCTCGTCGACTTCAGAAAACGGGAGCTAGGAGGATGTAGGACCCGAAATACATGAAAAAAAGTACATACATGGTCAAGTGTCCTATGTATCCAGAAATACTCCGTTTTATATCACAATTTTAATCTCCGAAAAATAAACATCGACCATCCATCTTGTCATGTGATGTGAACATTAATATTATGAAATTAAAAGACGCTTATTTAGGATATATATATTTGTCTAAATCAAGTGACATACCATGTACATACCCCCACTGAATCTCGAAAGGATACCGAGATGTAGTAAATATTTTTTTTTATATAAGCGTCCAAGCATACAACCCAACAGTGTCAGAGCTAGGTTTTTAGTTGACAATTTTTGTTCTTTCCTCAGCGGTATTCCAACCCATTCCGTTGGTACACTGCAGCATGGATATGCTTAGCATAATTACGAGCCATTGAGCACCTCGGCCAAATCCGCAATATATATATATATACATGTATATAATACGGGGGTTGGAGTATTACAATAATAGAATGATATCCTCTATGGAACACCTCATTTCTTATTAATAAAAGCTTCATTAGTAGGATTCCAGATTTTAAGGTTTATCTGTCTAATATAGGATATAAAACATTTCAGATTGGTTTGTATTGTTTTCCTAATAGTCAATAAATTGGCAATGATAACAGTGTAGTGCTAAAAGGTTTCAGATTCTTGATATTTGTTTTAGAGTGGAATTTAAACGAGGACAAATCAAACACACACTAAATACTAATTCAACCCAAATTAGTTGTGAACACAATTATCTAGAGAGTGAGTAAGTGATAGTTGTTTAACGCTAGCTCAGCAATTGTTCAGCTATATCATGGCGAGAACAAGCTAACTTTACATTGATATGATGATGAGGTCCCCTTTGTACCAGACTGACACGCTTGATTGGATTTCCATAGTGCTAGCTCACTGAAACAACAGTCCGCGGATAGACATGTCACCCGCTCGGACATATTACCCTGATTCTGAGCCGACCAGTCTTTGCTCTTTCTCCTTAATCATGCGTGCCTAGCGGAGAAGCAACAAATACCAGTTTTATAGTGTTTGGTTTGACCCGATTGGGCCTTGAACCCACGATCTACTACACTTGAGGCGAGCACGCTACAAATTACAACACCGATGCGGTTCACAATTATCGACATGGGTATACCTCTTTGCAGGTTGTTGCTGCGACAAGATGATGCTATGCTATAAAGATAGCTAAACACGTCAATATTTAGATATGTACATGTGTATGTCTGTTTAAAGTAAAATGTTGGTATTTCAATATATGGAGGGGATCGTGTATTGTTAAATAAAGATATGTTGTGTGTTTTGTTTTGTTTGTCTTTGTCCTGTGTCTTGTGCACCCAATGTTGCCAGTGTCTCTGGATTGCCCATTCTTTATTTGCCCTTGGGTTTTCTCTATCCTTTGTCCTGTGTCTTGTGTACCCAATGCTACCAGTGTCTCTGGATTGCCCATTCTTGATTTGCCCTTGGGTTTTCTCTATCCTTTGTCCTGTGTCTTGTGTACCCAATGTTACCAGTGTCTCTGGATTGCCCATTCTTGATTTGCCCTTGGGTTTTCTCTATCCTTTGTCCTGTGTCTTGTGTACCCAATGTTACCAGTGTCTCTGGATTGCCCATTCTTGATTTGCCCTTGGGTTTTCTCTATCCTTTGTCCTGTGTCTTGTGTAGCCAAAGTTACCAGTGTCTCTGGATTGCCCATTCTTGATTTGCTCTTTGGTTTTCTTTAGTGAAGAAATGGTCAATTGATTGCCATTTAGGCTTTTCACGTTTTGACATGACGTTTTGTAAGGACGTTTTAAATCGGAAATGAATAATGAACACTAAATATATGAAATAGTCAACGGTGTAATATGAAGTGCAGACGTTAGCGTAACGTTTGCTAGTCTATATATTAACATTGCTAGTACGTCGTCTTATTAGCGATATATTAATTATACTGATATAATTAGACGGTTAAAAGTAGCAATACAATTTTTTTTTAACCTGCCGATGTGCACGCCATGGCGTGACAGTGTATATGCAGCTACGCCTCTGCAAATCCTTGGACAAAAGAAACACGGAAGGGAAACATAATATGATAATATGTGTTACCTAACTTGGGACGAAGTCCAATATTTAAAAAAAGACCGGGGGCGGATCCAGACTTTCTTAAAAGAGGGGGCAAATAAGGGGACCCAAACCCAACGTCTCAATTTCATAGAAAATATTATTTCGGACAGGAGGAGGAAGAAATGAAACTCTGTTTAATGATATCGTCAGTCCCATGGTATATGCTTAATGGGCTAGAACACATTGCGATTTTGAGTCATTTTTTAACATTCATAACCGGAAGTAGTTCCAGAGTTTCAACTCTACATACAACATTTTAATTAACGAGTTTATTACAAATCTATGAGTTGAAAAGAAGGTACGAAACGTCTCACTATACATTTTTACCTCGGTACGAAACGACCTGGTACGAAACGACCAGGTTACGAAACGTCCTGCACCCTTCCAGATTACTGCGCATCCGATTTTCTGCAGATTTAACCATGTATTGGTTTCCGGTGTATCATTTCCGGTGCAAGGAATTTAAGCCATTAGTGATATGGAAAATATTGCTATTTCTATCATAGTTGGGACTTCGTCCCATATAACATTATTGTACAAGTTAGATAAACTACTATGAAACAAAAGAAGTTACCCGTATTGCGGGATATTCAATATGGGCCGCTTCTTCTTTTTTTTGATAGTACTGTATCTATATCTTATACTTACAACCATTGCGCTGGAACAGTTGACTACAGAACGACAGGGATATTAGGTTATTAATTAAATTCCTAACGGTGTATACGTGTATCACATTTCATTTCTTTGCATTAGCATTAGGGGAAAAGGGTGTATTTTATTCTGATAAAAAGATTTCGATGCTACATTTTTGTACCTGAAAATAAAAATGCACTCTGAAACAAAATTTTGTTCTGGGAAAAAATTGTCCCTTTATGACTAATAATACAAATCTGGGTAAAAGGATAAAAAATAATTTTTGCTTCAATTTTTAGCTTAGGCCACACAAAAAAAAAACTTTTTAGATTCTCATCCCCTCCCTTCCCACTTTTTACCATTAAATTCACGATTTTCTATTTTCAATCAATTCATTTTCAAAATTTAACAAATTCTTCATTAGGGTATCAGTATACCAAATAAAGTATATTTTTTTTATTATGTGATGTTCTATCACGATAGTTACCATATGTATCTAGTTCTACAATATTTACCTCAGTAGTCCGTAAGGGGCCTTTGTGGTCGTGATCGTTTGGTAGCTGGATTTACAACTACCTATACAATCAGTATCTATCACCACTAACGTTATGAGTTCGAATCTAGCTCAGGCGATACAACATTATGTGATAAAGTTTGCCAGTGACATGTGGCAGGTCCGTGGTTTTCTCTGTGCTCTCCATTTTACTCCACCAATAAAACTGACCCCCATTGAAATTTGTTGAAAGTGGTGATAAACACCAAACCCAGTAGTCCGTACGTTTCCAATCGTGTACGTTTACATCTTTTATGTTGTTTTTTTTTTTATTGTATAAAGAACGCTGGGTTTTATGCAAATTCCCGATTTCTTTCGTAGCATTACTGAAATTGTAGTTTAAATCGTTTGACTGTTCATTTCAATAACAGGTAGCTAACTAAAGTTATCAATAACGTTTTTACCTGCATTAGAATGGAATAAACCTACAGAAATCTTTAGTCCTTTACTATTAAAAAGTTCATTATGCCAAATAATTGTAATCTTCAATATATTTTTACATATATATTACAATGAAATAAATTTGATAATTGGGATAGTATAGTTGTGCGTGTATAGGTCAACAGATAAGACAAGTTTGTAGATGCCAAAAAGGTTGTCAGAAGTCATAAATCGAAGAAGGGCAGGCAATGCAATGGCCAAACGAAAAAGGACAAAATTATAAACAGTGGTCTACAAAAAACTACACAGAAAACTGAAGTTTGAGCAGCACGAATCCCACTTAAAACCTGGACGGAACTCTGCCGGTGACAACTTGAGTCTTTAGTTTTACATTGTATGGCAGTTCCAGGTTTTTTACGATGATCCGCCAGTCTGATTGTACAAAATATTTGAATGTTACCAAAATTTGTCGAAAATAATTTAAAATAGAAAGAAACAACGAATTTTCTTTATTTAAGTATTTATTATGCCATTCATAATGCATCTGCTCAAAATCTTTCTAAAATAAATGCTATGATTAACCCGCTTGTTGTCGAATCTTTAACAGTTAATGACACCACACGAAGAAGGAATATATTATCTGTATAATTTTGTACCAAATAATTTTAAAGAGTGTGATTTAGATTTGAAGATTGCCTAAATATAGAGACCTAGATATATTAATTCAAAATTTTGTATGTGGAGACAGGGACTTTATTATTCTATTTTGTTCACTTGGAGGTAGTATTTCCCGAAATTCAGGTATACTTTAAAATGTTGGAATGAAGTTCATCAGTATTGCAGTTAGTCCGAGATTCCTCTGTCGTCCAACGACATTATATATTCTTGCTAGAGCCGTCGGACTATATTGCAGTGTGAGTAACCAAACATCATGTACACCTTTTATGAACATGTATAGGCTACACCAAGGTACATGCCGATATAGCTTGTAAACATCCATTTTATTTCTTAATATGGTCATAATAAAACTCTTTTACAAAAACTGGTCTATTCAGAATTTCTTGACTTTGTAGTGGGAGAAGCAACAAATACCAATTTTATAATTTTTGTTTTGACACGATCGAGGCTCGAACCCACGATCTATCGCACTCGAGGCGAGCACGCTAACACTAATACCACCGATGCGGTTACAAACGAGGGACTATGATATAGTCTATATATAACTTTAATAGGATTGAACTTTTAACATATAAAATACGGAATCATCAACGTTATAAAAGCAACGCGTTTCAGGAATAACCTTTACCAGGTACGCTCAAGTTTAGAAAGCCAAATAACTGAAAAGTTTTGGGATCAGGAATACCAAAGGGCCTACCCATCATAGCCAATTAGCCAGTATCGGAAACGGTCACATATCCATGATGGAGGAGAACCTTAGTTTTAATGTAATTTTCTTTATAAAAAAAAACAAACAAAAAACACCAAAACTGTTCTAAATTTGGCATTTAATTATCAATTAAAAAGGTTTTTTTTTGTAATCTCAATGATGTTCCGAGATACATGTTTCCGAAATATAAATCGCTGCTGAGCTTTATAAATAAATGTTTGTTTGTTTTTTTAATACCACTTTCAACAATATTTCAGTTATATCGTGGCGGTCAGTTTTATCGGTGGAGGAAACCGGAGGTCCCGGAGAAAACAAACCACCGACCTCTCGCAAGTCACTGACAAACTTTATCACATAATGTTGTACATCTCGCCCTGATCGAAATTCGAACTCACAACATCAGTGGTGATAGGCACTGATTGCATAGGCAATTGTAAATCCAACTACCATACGCTCACGGCCATGACGCCCCCTTTATAAAATACAGATATACGATTGAAATGTGAAATAATAATTTGACCAAAATAAATTGTAGTGAAATTTGAATTTTATTAATTATTTTTTAAATATTTATTCTCCGTTACCGGTGATTTCCATACCCACAATTTAATATCACGCGTTTATTGTTTAAAATAAAAAAAAAAGGAAAGAAGCAAATATCTTCTAATAATAAAAAAAAAGTCGGAACAGTTCAAAAATCCAAAATTCTAAAAAATAGAGCCAAGATCGATACCCGTAACACACATATACATGACCGAAATAAAAGTGTGCGGGGTTAAACTAAATTATTTAAAATAAAAAAAAAATAAGTTGATACCTACTTTTAAGAAACTTGCTCTGTCTCCTTGTATAAATAGGATTATTACATAACTTCTAACGATCTGTTTAAGGACAGTGTGCTGACAGCTTTAAATGCAAATATTTAAATGAACTTCACCCTTTTTCTTGATCGTTCTTGATAATAAGATGGGAGTTTAATGCGTACAATTACATTTTCAGAGAATCCGTGTGGGTATGTTCTAATCATTCAACGCCCGAACATGGATATTTGCGGTTAAAGGTGGGTTTTTTTTTATCTTGAAATATTTTAAAAGGTCTATTATATGAGTGAGTGATTGTTGTTAACGCCAACTCAGCAATTTTTCAGCTATATATCATGGCAAGAACAAGTTAATTTTCAATGAGATGATGATGAGGTCCGCTTTGTACTAGACCAACACGCTGAGTTGGATTTTTATATTGCTAGCTCATTGAAACAACAGTCCGCGGATAGACATGTCGCTCCACTCGGACACATTATTCTGATTCCGAGCCAACCAGTCTTTGCTCTTTCTCCTTAATGCTGCGTACCTAGCGGAAAAGCAACAAATACCAATTTTATAGTCTTTGGTTTGACCTGACCGGGGCTCGAACCCACGATCTACCGCACCCGAGGCGAGCACGCTAACCATTAGGCCACCGATGCGGTTACAAATCTATATGAATGCATGTTACTCTGCAAAATATCAGACACAGCACGAAAAACGTCACAATCCACCAGATACACCAATTAACACTAGAGAGACATAAAATAATAACCAGAGGCTCCCCGGAGCCTGTAATCGCTCACCTGGTTTTCAGTTTGACTTCCCAAAATTTTATAGAAAATGGAGGTGTCTGACATAAATTAAAAAGTGGGACAACGAAAAAAATCACTTCAGCTCAAGATTCTGAGCAGAAGATTTTAATGTATTTTTTAAAAAATAAATCTGCATGAAAATAGTTTTCACAGATTAAATTTGAGCTCATTTTGACTTGTATTAAAGCAGTATTAATCAATTCAAGAAATTTATATTTCTAGTAACAGCGGCCATTTTGAATGAAGGATGAGGCTGGTGAACACTTATAATTGTGAAAGGAAACACACAGAGGACATATCACAGCGAATCTTGGCTTAGTGTGTTTTGGCTCAGTCTGTTTTGAGGAGTAGATTTGAATCAAAATATTCCAACATTGCATGGTCGGAATAAATCGGATAAAAGAACATTTTACAGAAAAACGTGGAATATATGTTGCCATGTATAACTAGTGTTAAATGTTTGCTTAGCTCACTTTGATTAGTAACAAAAGCAGCGATATAAAATTAAAGACATTTTTATTTTTAGTAGCAAACGTCATCTTAAATGAAGGGCGGGACTGTCGGATACAACTTTGAAAGGAGACCACCTAAGAAACCATTTTAGCCAAGCTTGGTTTAATTTAGTTCAGTAGTTTCAAAGGATATGATTTGAATGTGATCTTTTATCAAAATATGCCTACTTTGCATAGTCGGTATTTTATACAAATCTGACAGAAAAACTCTGAATACATTGCAACGACGGGGTTCGGGCGTTTGGGGAATCTAGCAAATAAAGGAATAAAAACACATGTAAATTCGAAAACCTGTTTTCTTCAACTTTGCAAAACACAAGAGAGAGAGTACATGACGGATGGATACGACATAATTACGGAAAATATCTACAACTTATAACAGTGAACACATTGAGGTAGCTCAAGCATTCTGACCATGCAAACACCAGGATACAACAACATATCGAACTACTCAATGGTGTTTATTTACAGTTAAAACTTGAGCTCATTTTGATTAATCATAATGCAGCAATAAACAATTAAAACACATTTCAATTTTTAGTAACGGCTGCCATCTTGAATGACGGATGGGGCTTTCGGCCACAATTGTGAAATGGGACGACGTAATGACCAAAAACAGCCAAGTTTTTTTAATGTGTTTATTGGTTTCATAAGAGAAAATTTAAACGTAAAAGCTTACGACGTACGACGTACGACGGGCTGTTTTGATGTTCACCCACCCATTCAGTCAAGCCAATTGTTGCTCATTAGGGTAGATCTACAACACGTTGTTTTGCACGAAGAGGTGTATTTATTTACGTATTGTGCCCAGGACGAGCTGTGTATGAGAAATGGCAAAAGCTGATTGGCTCGAAATCATGATAATAAGTTCGAGTGGAGCGACATGTCTACCTGCGGAATGCTATTTCTGAGATCCAAACTCTATAATAATTATAAAGTAAGCGTGTTTGTCTAGTATAAAGCTGACATCATCTCATCGAATGTAACTTGTCGCCACGATAAAGCTTCAATATTGCTCAGTTGACGTTAAACAACAAATATCCTCTCTTATTACGAATTAAAACTGGTACTACATATTTGTAAACATGTTGAATAACAGGTTGTATTATTTACGGTCTTTTCAAGGACGAGTTGATTATGAATAACTATACCTTTCACCGAATTTGGTGCATTACTTGTTAAATACGTGGCCATTATTATTTTAATTATACGTAATATAATGCAGAATACCTTGAAAATGTGTAAATAGATACGGGTATAAAAAGAAATACTATAATTTATTTTATTAATGCACACAAATAACCAGGCGCGGATCCAGGATTTGTGGTTGGGGGGGGGGGGGGGCGTGAGTATGCGAGGGTTCTGGGGACCGCTTAAGGTCCCCAGCGGGTCCAAGGCAGAGCCCTGGTAGGGGGCCAGGGGGGCGATGCCCCCCCCCCCCCACGGAAGCTCTGGGGTTTGAGGAATTACAGACGTTTATTTGAACGACAATTTTGAACCAACCACACCATTTTAATCAGACCAAAAAAACTTGATTTTGAGTCTTAATTTTGTAGGATAATTGTTAACAGTATGTTTTTGTCAGATTATAAGAAGGCATGCCTTATAAGAACCTAAAGTAAAAATTTTCTTTAACAACCGTGATGTGAATTGTTCAACTCATGACTGATCGATCACGATATTTTAACCCTTCAAAGAACTGTTGGTTTAGTTTTAACGCATTCCTCATTTCACTAATTGATCTGTACTTTCGGTGCTTGTCCTTTCGGGTAGTTCTAGTTAAGTGCTACCCGTCCGGATGGAGCTTTTCTTTTCGTCGTTTGATTCATTCATTGAAAACGTATGATTCGACCGTTCTTATTTATAGACAAACAAAAGCGGAAATTGTCAATACATGAACTTGTTGTTGATTTCTGATAAGCTAACGTAACTGAATTAGATGATCAGAATCGTTTCATGCAGCATTAATGTTAACATATTAGCCTTTGTTTGTCTATAAACAAGAACGAATCATACGTTTTCAATGAATGAACCAACGGCAAAACGAAAAGCTTCACCCGGACGGACAGTATATACTGATCATTTATCAATGAGTAGAGCTTTTTAGAATGATATCCCAAATTTACTCCTAATATCATTACTATTCATTTTGACTTACAGGTCACGAGTTAACCATTCATGAAAAGTTGTTTGTTGAATTGCTTAATTAACGTTGTATAACATATGCTTTGCGAATTTTAGGGGGGGGGGGGGGGGGGGCGTACGCCCCGCACGCCCCCTTTAAATCCGCCTCTGATAACCCATTTGGGTTTTAGCATTACAATTTACATAATATACATGTACAGACAAGACAAATAAAGCATACATGACTACATAAAAAAAATACAATAACATGAACTGCAATTATGACTCAGTGTGACCACAGGCACTTGGATCCAGGATTTTTTTTCTTCAATTTTATCAATAAAATGTGCATCTACAACGTATATGAACCCGTTTGACATGCTTCGTTGTGAAATAAACACCTTTATGAACTATGCCCCATTTTCCTAATACAATGTATCTACTCTATACATAATTTTTTTTTCAAAGTAGACGGCCGGGGGCGGATCCAGACTTTCTTAAAAGAGGTGACAAATAGGGGTACCCAAACCCAACGTCTCAATTTCATAGAAAATATTATTTCGGACAGGAGGAGGAAGAAATGAAACTCTGCTTAATGATATTGTCAGTCCCATGGACATGGTATATGCTTAATGGGCTAGAACACATTGCGATTTTGAGTAATTTTTTAACATTCATAACCGGAAGTAGTTCCAGAGTTACAACTCTACATACAACAATTTAATTAACGAGTTTATTACAAATTTATGAGTTGAAAAGAAGGTACGAAACGTCTCACTATACATTTTTACCCCGGTACGAAACGTCCCGATCTAGGTACGAAACGACCTGGTACGAAACGACTATGTTACGGAACGTCCTGCACCCTTCCAGATTACTGCGCATCCGATTTTCTGCAGATTTAACCATGTATTGGTTTCCGGTGTATCATTTCCGGTGCAAGGAATTTAAGCCATTAGTGATATGGAAAATATTGTTATTTCTACCATAGTTGGGACTTCGTCCCATAATAAACTGAATTTGACTTCCAACAACTAATGGCATATGCTTGCAGCAGGAAGAAAATATCGGACGGAAACAAATATACAGATAAGTTCGTGTTTAGTCCGGATTGGGTTTTTAAATTAGAACGACAAATCGGAAGTATTTTCTATTTATAAAAAAATATTAGTGTCACATGATGTTGAAAGTTTACAACTTGTGAGGGGTGTTTTTCCTGTTTCTAGCGGATGCCATTTGATGATAATGCCCGGACTAGATGATGATGCGGTACGGAACACCGGTGGTCAAGTCGATGGTACGAGCAATATTCTACTGCTGAAAAACACATGAATATAATAAATCAAACACAACCTCCTAAAAAAAACCTTTTCTAACTACGATATAGCAGGGGCTTATAGATATAGACAAATGATTACCGGCAATTGTTTCATGCAATTGAGGTTTTAGAGGTAGAGACTGTACCATTGCATGATACAAGTACCTGTGCTATATGCAACACCCCTAGACCTGGCCAAATCATCAGATAAAAACATCCAAACTGACCTCATAATAATGGACTTCGCTAAGGCTTTCGACAAAGTGTCACATAAACATCTCATGTACAAAATCAGCTACTATGGTATAAACTGCAACGCTTTTCACTGGATAAAAGACTTTCTTACAGACAGAACAGAAACATCTAACAAAATACCTGTAACATCTGGTGTCCCTCAAGGAACAGTACTTGGACATATATTATTTCTCCTATTCATAAACGATCTAGCAGAATATATCCAACACAGCACTCTCCGTTTATTTGCAGACGACAGCATCATATACAAACAAATAAAAAACAAAGAAGATGCAATAAAACTCCAACAAGACCTCGATGCTGCAGGTAAATGGGAACAAGACTGGCTCATGCACTTCCACCCAGACAAATGCACAGTAGTAAGTGTAACACAAAAGCGGAAAACAATATCGCATACATATCAATTGCATGGGCACACACTAGAGAAAGCTGACTCTGCAAAATATTTAGGCATTACCATTCAGAATAACTTAAAGTGGGACAAACATATCAACACCATAACAGCTAAGGCTAATCAGTCACTAGGATTCATTAAAAGAAATTTAAAAGTACATTCACCAGCCATCAAAGAACATGCATTCAAAGCTTTAGTCCGACCGAAATTGGAATATTGTAACACCATTTGGGACCCACACACACAACAGCAAAAACTTCAAATTGAAAAAATTCAACGGAGAGCAGCCCGCTATGTTAGTAACAGGTACCACAATACAAGCTCTGTAACAGATATGATGTCTGACTTAAATTGGGCCCCACTTGAGGTGCGCCGCATAAGGTACAGACTCATATTCTTTTACAAAGTCATACACCACTTAGTTGCCATACCATATTCAAACCTATTAATTCCAGTTGACACCAGAACCAGACACACAAATCCAAATTCATTCAGGCACATACAGACATCAAAAGACTGCTACAAATACTCGTACTTCCCCAGGTCTATCACACTTTGGAATCAACTGCCTACAACATTTACCACTGCAGACACAGTTGACGGTTTCAAGAGCATGATCCCAGTATCTGCCTTGATTCCAATTTTCACACCATAATCACTCATATTCATAGTAGTTATCAAATGTATATAGTTTTAACCTTTGATTCATTGTTTATTGTACATATGTTAACTTATGTATAACTAAATTTAATACGGCGCTCGGCCAATAATCTTCAGTAGTGAAGGACGGCCAGAAATGTGAAGAAGATACATTGTAGGATTTCGGGTCCATTCGCCCTGGGTTCGTTCGCCTTGATAATTAAAAAGTATTTTAATGAACATTATTATATGAATATTTTAATTTAAAATAAAGAAGTAATGATATAGATAAATATTAATTTAAAGAAAAAATATGAGCTTTTAGAAATAAATTAAGTTCTTTTCAAGCAATTAATGAATTATTATGCTAGGTATAGACGTTTTCAGAAATCGGTGATTACCTAGTTATCGTTCGTGGACGCTAGGTGGTGTTACTATCGTCCGCCATTACGAAAGTGTAACAATCGGTTGTTTACACTAGTTACGATTAATCAGTATTCATAATTGGATTAGATAAACACGCTTCAGTTAATATTTTATGGCTTATTCCCGTGATTTTGGCCGAATATTTCGAAATATGGATTATTGAATTGAACTTAAACAGTTATTGTTTAAATTGTTCAGAATCACAAAGTTCAGGACCAGGTCGGACAAATCTATACGGTCATCAATATTATCAAAATTAAAGAATTATCTAGTCATTTTGCCAGATGTGGGCTAACAGATCGATCTGTAGCTATTCAGATTTTAACCTTGCTTATGTGGCAGAATTTCAATACAAAACGGGGTACGCAACAAAAAAATAACTGTCGGTATGGAAACCCTCAACACACATTTTTTTACTAACGGTATATATTTTGTACAAAAGTTCCCTTAGAATATTGTCTTCACTTCACAAAGTTGCATATTTTTATGATGTAGGAGCACTTATGCAATTGACCAAAAAATCAATCATTTGCACAATGATAGAGTAGCAAATATGTGGAGGAATAATGTTCCTTCCGTATGCGGTAGAGGATAACATAGAAAGGAAAAAAAACTGAGTTAAATGTTGTCTTAAATGAAAGTTTAAATAATGTTTTAAACAAAGGAAATGGGGACAAAGTGAGCAGTGTAGGAATTATTGTTTTTCATGTAGAAGCCGCATAAAATAATTAACAATTTACAAAGTGGCATCACCTTTCTGTAGATAAATCTTGAAATAAATCTTGATTCTGTAAGAAGTAAAAATGAACGACATGATGTCCTGCAACAAAATTCGACGATTTTTTTTCTTTTAGTTTTTTGTCATTATAATTCAGTTATATATATTTTTATCATTCTTAACCCTTTGTGGGAAGGGGGTAGAGTTTAACTGTCATATTGCAAATCAAATACATTTAAGAATCTACCCGATACATAAATTAAATTTTTGTGTTTTAGTGATGTCTTTGCTATAACATGTTATGCAATACACAGTTAACTATAAGTTATAATGATAGTTATCTTTCTACAATATGAATTTAACACCATTGTTACAAAATGACACGACTGTCTATTCCCCTAAGTGCCAAACCCGGGAAGCATCGCATCGCTGTTGACACGGTCGACCTTCAGCAGACTACAAGTCTAGAAAGCGCTACCACTTCCTTAACACGTCAATATTAAATTTTAATTAATCTTCAAAAACATATAAAATTAAAGAATAAATCAATATAAAACTGAAATCCTAGCAAAGAAATTTAAAAAAGAAGACAAATGGGGTGAAAAATGTCCATCCGGTTCATGTATCTGAAACCTGGGAGCAAATAGTTATATTAGGTTCCTCATGAAACTTTTTTTTCAGATAAAGAAATTCAGATATTCAGACGTTTTAATTTGATAAAACTTAAATTCCTTTTCATCTTCACTACAGAAATTGACCGACAAAAAGTTTAATTTGTTTTACAATTTAACAAACAAAAAATAAATAAAAATAAAACAGAATTGAAAAATGCACCTTAAGATGTCACATTCAAAGTTAAGTTATTTCTTATAAGTTAGGCACACTTTTTATTATTATTACTTCACTTTAAATCGTATGGTAATAATTTCAAAAAGCGTATATTATAATTTATATATTTACTTTTTAATTTCATACAAAATATTAATTTGATTACCCCTTTTTTCTTATGCTTGAAAAGCAACAAAAAAGGGAAAAAAGTGCATGCAGTTTTTTATCAAGTAGGATTCATACTGATTTTGTATGGGGAATATAACGGTAATTAAAAAAAAAAAACATACCAGGTAATTTATTTGTTGTCATTATATCATTGTCATTATATCTCTGTTTACAAATCACTTCACAGCAGGTGTTATCATTGAATTTCAAGCCGAAATAACAGTATATTGTGACACCTGTACTAGAGAAACCATACATTAGCGTATCGATAAACCCCGAGAACATAATATTTTGACACTTTACTAATGGCGGACACACTCGGAAGTCGATAATGGCCGCGCCCATGTTTTTAAGAATAAAAAGGTCTATATGGTTTGAAATGTTTAATTGAAATTAATGATTGTTGATTTCATCATTACAATTATTGATTGGAATTGGATTATTGTATATCTTTGATCTATTTATTTTCGTTAATTGATGGCTTTGGTTCTGTCATTATGCACTTTCGATGTAAACTTGGTATGAGTTAAACAACATTGAAACAAATTGAAAACACAAAAGGATTATATACCTCACAGCTTGTCTTCTTTGATCTCCTGCTATTTCGTGTGACGGGTGTGAAATATATTTATGAATTAAAATGATTATTGAGTATTTTAAAATGAAGTAAAAAAAAATTCTAACATATATGTATGTTCATTCTTCATACCCTTAATATAGTGTTACTTAGAGAAGAATGAACATAAATATATGTTAGAATTTTTTTTTCAGGCATCACACTTCAGGTGTATAATCTTGTCAGACAGGATAATTAGCTGCAGTTTATTTGCAGACCATGTACCCTTTTGCATTGAATATCAAATACTATACTCCAGCACATGTTTTATATTCTGTCTCATGTTGAATAAATGTAAATTGAATGATATTGTTAAAAGCTTCAATTTATTTAAAATAAGAGCAAATATAAAATGGACACATACAATTTCTACAGACTCTCGATTCACTCATCTTTACCTGTTTTACTTATTCCAAGGGACTGAAATATTTAACTTTTCTCATTATCGAAACATACACTTTAACATGGCACGTATTAAAAATATCTCAATTTATTAAATACCTGTATATACCATCAAATATCATTTACATTTCATTTATTTTTAATATTCTACATATATATAATTATTAGGGCGAACGGACCCAGGGCGAATGTGTATTAGGGCGAATGGATCCGGAACCGCTAGGATCGAACCTTCAACACGTACGTGCACTGAAGTGTGCAACCACTCTACTAGATCAAATTATTCTGTCGTTTAGAAAGCCCTTTCTATCATTCTATATTTATCTTTTACTTATCCGACTTTTTTTTATACTGCTTTCTAAAAATACATTTATTTCAGGTATTTAACAGGTATAGAAAGCAGCATAAAAAAAAAAGAAAAAAATGTCAGATAAGTAAAAGATAAATATAGAATGATAGAAAGGGCTTTCTAAACGACAGAATAATTCGGTCTACCACTCTACCAACTGAACAAAAGCAGATTTCAACTAGATCTAGATTAGCAAATCACAGGGTTTAAGAATTTATTAATAATTATGATACCTGAATGGCCAGCCCAGGTTATTAACCTAATTTTGTAACTTGAGCACCTATTCATTACAAGACTTTCCCGCTGCCACCATTGCAATGTCCCCATCTAGGATTGAACCCCATGCATTTTGCATCGAAGGCAATTGCTTTACCAAAAAATGTATAGCAATCATGCGTATTGACTGATGAATGAAATGTTTGAAAGTTATGTCATGACATGTACAATGTGATGTTTAGTTGTTAAATGTTACTGTATTGCCAAAATAATTCCAACAAACATCTAATTTAAATTGATATGTAATGGTCGACTGGTCGTTTGATTATTAGGTGAACTATGTCGACCAAGAGCGAAACGCATCAGTGGTGTAATGGTTAGCATGCTGGTCTTGAATGTGGTAGATCATGGGTTCAAGCCTTGATTGAGTAAAATCAAAGACTATAAAATTGGTATTTGTTGCTTCTTCTCTAAGCATGCAGCATTAACGAGAAAGATCAAAGACTCATTGGCTTTGAATCAGGATAATGTGTTTGAGTTAAGCAGAATCCAACTAAACATGTTGGTCTAGTACAAAGCGGACATCATTATCATCTCATCGAATGTAACTTGTTCTTGCCATGATATAGCTGGAAAATTGCTCATTTTGCATCACTCACTCAACCAAAAGTTTAACACCGATTGCAATTGGTTGACATGCATGTAGTCTTAATATTACAAAATTTCAAAAGATAATTGTCTTTAGGGTGCAAACAAATGACTGAAGCCATCCTAGTTCTAATAATAAAACCCTAAATGCTCACTTACTCGCAAGGGTTATAACGGGATGCCATTACACGTAATGGAGCAGCCGCCAAGATTTTTTGCACTCGCTTAGAGTTTCTGACGCCTGCATTTATCAATAATAAGACATAACTTTTCCTTTTGTCCATTATTATAACAAATTTTTATCACCTACCAGTATTTTAGAATGTAATTCCCACAAAATAAAAATCCATGTTTACTTTCTCTCTGAACATTTTGAATTTCGTCATTTCCGGCCTCACTATTTGGATGTCGAGTCCATATTTGGCGATTTGAGGCGTGAATGTTTACATAAGAAATACCATATTTAGAAAAGCTCTGCCTTCCGTAGTTTCCGGTTATGGCAAAAGATCGATAAAGTTGAACAAGGTTGTTGCAACCTTTGAAAAGCATATATTTCTCAGCCAAACCGATTTAACAAGGACTGGGATCATCAGTAATAGTTATAATGAAATGTTTGATGCGTAAATAGTGAGTTTTTATGTTTCAACTGCAATTTTTTTTTGCTCCATTGTGACGAATGGGACCGCATTGTAGCTCTGCCGAGACACAAGTTTGTCACAGGAGCTACATTATTGCAGCTAAAGCCATCCTAAAAAACTGGTTTGATGTAAGCCAACTTTTGAATCTAGCATATGTAAATAGACATGTTTTCTTTCTTTCAAATACATTTAAAAAACTTACTTCAAGGAAAAAAATCAAGCTAAAAATACTAAGTAGTAATTTTTTTTTAGAATTTGGGGAATATTTTAGTATATGCAATTTTTGTGGGTCATTACTGCTAACCAAAAAATATTTTATCGGTGGTCTAGCTGACTGGATATTTGTTATAATTCATTTATTTGCTGTTTTATTCAGACTTGTCCATGGCCATGATTGATGCTGCATATGACAAAGAATCAGATTGTCGAGATCAGATCTGTGATGCCTTGTTTGACCTTGGAAAGAGGAAGCCAGCTCTGGTTCTTAGTTCATGTCATTCATATCTTAAGAAACATAACAAGGTAAAATAATTATCGTGATTTCGAAAATAGATTGGTACATAGTTGATTTATAGTGCTGAACATTAGCTTGTTAAAAGGCATTGTAGTCTTTGAAATAAAAACAAATATTTTTCTACATTATGACATCATTTAAGATTATTAAACATCTGGACATTTTTCATTTCATTAACTATCTTCAAAGACAAAGACAGAATGCACCAATCAGAAGACAGTTTTAAGCAAGGGGATCTTCTGGATACATTCTGAACGGCACAGGAGACCATATTTGACATTATTATTGTATTGTTGATCTTCAGATTAACATACTGTACTAGTTCGACATCCAGATGGGTTGAGTTGAGCAAATACTCCATGGTCTTTCATTAATCTAGCATATGACTGACAGTCTGCGATTTTACCACTGATCCTATTGTTTCATGGGGCCAGTAAGCTTAATTGATTTTTCATTGATGTCCAAACTGTTTTGCATAATAGTCAGGGTTTTTTTCCTGTCTACATGAATTATTGGATTGTGGATTGTTGTTGCTGCTTGATATCTCGGCCAGATTTTCAGTACTTGGATTAGTTATCTAAAATTTATAAAATTTATCTAAAGCAGCCCGCTGATAGTTAAGTGCAAATTGTACATAATGAAAAAAGTGACATGTAATAATTTTTTCTTCCAAAAATTTTAATTTGATAAAGAAGAGACAGTATATATTACCGGTATCGTGTCCATGCTCCTTTTATTTTACATACTGAAATCATTGAGTTTCGTGTGATAACTTACAACAGTTATACAAGACTGAAATTCTCTGAACACAACATCTATGATACCTGAAATAATTGTATTTTTGTTAAATACACTGTACCTGAAATAATTGTATTTTTAGTTACATACCGGTACCTGAAATAAATGTATTTTTAGTTACATACTTGCAATAATTGTATTTTTAGTTACATACCTGAAATAATTGTATTTTTTAGTTACATACTGTATCTGAAATAATTGTATTTTTAGTTAAATACCTGAAATAATTGTATTTTTAGTTACATATCTGCAATAATTGTATTTTTAGTTACAAACCTGAAATAATTGTATTTTTTAGTTACAAACTGGACACAGAGTTGTGTTGTTACAATGCATGGAAAGGATAATTAAAGAAACAATTGATGAACTTGATACCATGTTAGCTGTGGATGTAATCAAACAAGCTGCTATGGAGTTAACAGTATCTAAGGTATAACATGATTTACACACATTTTGCATTTATTTTTTTTAGTTTTTTAGTCTACTTATAGTGGCCATCGTGGTTTTGATCGTGATACTATGGTAGTTGGATTTACAACTACCCATGTAATCAGTGCCTACTTTAATGAATAATTTTGTCAGTGAATTGCGACAGACAGGTCTGTGGTTTTCTCCGGGTACTCCAGTTTCCTCAAACAATAAAACTGACCGCCACGATATAGCTGAAATATTGTTGAAAGTGGCATTAAACACCATAAACCCACAACCCTATCTTCATTGAAATAGTTAGTTTGATGAGGTGTACTAGGTACAACTTATTTGTTACCACCACCAATAAACTGACTACCATGATACGACTGAAAAGTTTGAAAATACCAAAGGGGAACAGGGCTCACCACACATAGTTAAAACAGGGTGACTTGACTTCTCTCTCAGTTGACTTAAGGGCGAAGTGAGGGAAAATCTGGTAGACTTCCGAAAATCAATCAAAATTTTAGCATTTCTTTCTCCACTACTGCATGTCCCCCTACCTTTCACAAAACGAACGTGCTGCACAATGATCTTAAAAAGGATGCAATTAACGAGTTTGGAATAAAATATTGAACATCAAACCCTGTATGGGTCATATTTCAGGAACATGGGAGCTTCTTTTACGTGAATATTGAAGAAAAAGTATGATTATTGGTGAAAAAAATACTGACTTGAAAAGACTGACAGGGCGACTAAAGTTTCGCTTTTTGACAGAAATTGGGCGATTTCATTGAAACCAAGGCAAAAAAGTCACCCACTTCGCCTGGTTTGGTGAGCCCTGGGGGGAAATCAGAAACTGTAAATCGAAGAAGGACATACAATACAATGGCCAAAAGAAAATGTACAAACAATAATCTTCAGAACACTACACAGAAAACTAAAGATTGAGTAACACAAAACACACTAAACATTAATAACAATTTTTTTCAATAGTATTACAGTATATTAATAACTGGATGTATCTGGCATGGCATGTTTCTAGGTTACTCAATTTGATTGCATTATGCATTTCTTGTAAGGAAATCTTGCACTGGACATATGCATCCTATGTTGGAGGAACAGCCTGGGTGGTGTAATGGTTAGCATAATCTCCTCAAGTGTTGAAGATTGTGGGTATGATCCCATGTCTGCTTGACTTAGGGTATGATCCCATGTCTGCTTGACTTAGGGTATGATCCCATGTCTGCTTGACTTAGGGTATGATCCCATGTCTGCTTGACTTAACCCTTTATTTTCACTGTATTAGCCATGAAATGTCTCATTAAGACTGAAAATAATGTATGTATACAGTACAGATAGAGACATAGCATGATAAATCACTGTGATAGACGTACCACTCTTCTTAGTGATACTGATATATCTTTTGATCTGTTTAATCTATTTACTTATTTTGATATGCATTTTCAGGGATAATAAGTAAAACTTTAAATGTAAAAGAAATTTTGAAGATATATTTAATAGAACAAAAGATATATCCAAATCAATAAGATGTGTGATATGTCTATCACAGTGATTTATCGTGCTATGTCACTGACTACTGTATCTTAATTGAATTTTCATAGGAAGTAATGCCAGAATGGCAGACAGCAGCCAGTGGTGTTTTGGTTTCCATGGGAACTAAATTTTGTGACGAAGTTATGGATGAAATGTTACAAAGATTTCAGCCAGGAATTTTACCTCATTTCTTTGTTATTCAGACAATAGGAAATATGGCCACATCAAATGGTATGTAATAAGTGATTAACGATGTTTATTAAAACGAGATGACTGAGAAACGTCCTCGAGTTTTAAAAAACATCTTTAATTATTTTATCGCTATTTTGTATTCATAATTAAATAATTTTTGTTGAGATACTGACATTTTTTTAAACACAATTAATATTTTATATCATTAATCACTTAATTATCAAGAATTTGGTAATGTGACGTCATTATAGCATCATATTAGAAAACAAGATAATACTATGTGCGTCCTTGACAACGCTTAGAGATTAGCGATAATTGGAATCATCTCATGCACTTACGTGATATGAAATATATCGGTTTTAAACATCAAAGGGAAAATAAACAAAATAGCGATAATTTCATATACATATATTCTATTTCTCATAGGAAATAACAACACACTGTCACAGTACTTATTTTTCAATGTTGTCACAATTTCAAAATCTGTATGTGTTGTAATGACAATCTTATTTTTGTGGTTTTTATTTTTAATTTTTTTTTATAGTTTATTTAGTCTCTAAAATGTGAAATACTACATCATGTGGACAAAAGTGATTCCGTTTCCGCCATCTTCCCTATATATTTCATATAAAACCATTTACTTTCATAACATTTCCATGAAGTCATTCCTTAGCCGATTTTCATGAAATTTTCACCTTTAAAAACAGAATTAATTAGAGTTTATCTTAATATTTTCATGTCATTTTTTCGAACTTTTATTTGCAAGCATTTATGATTTAAACGCAAATGTAGATTCTTGACGTCACAATTTTATATGATTATATAGTAAGATTTGGTGAAAAAATTAAACTTTGTTTTTAAATCAATTCTTAAGAGAAAGTAGAAATAAAATTATTTGCAAATTATACGAAGAAGAAACTATATTTATTTCTGCATTTAATGCTGAAAATTTCATGAAAATCAGATAAAGAATGACTTCATGAGAATGTTATGAAAATAAATGGTTTTATATGAAATATATAGGGAAGATGGCGGAAACGGAATCACTTTTGTCCACATGATGTACATAGTATTACAGTATAACTAAGCCTTATTAAAAGTATTTTTTTTTTTTTTTTTGTTTGTTGGAGTTGATAAATGTATAAATTTGGCTTCTCAATTATGTAGTTTCTGAGTGAAGCAGTCTAGATTGCTTATTTGTAAATATAATATTTAATCCTATGATAGTTCATTTTACATCTATTCTTTCAGTGTATGGTATGGTACCTCATTTAACAGCAGTCATGGGAACAATGCTACCAATGTTAGGAATGGCTAAACATGAGAACATGAGATGGGTATTTTCTGCAGGTAAAACTTCATTTACTACAATGCGAAATTATCAGTCTACGGTTAATAACTCTTTTTATAGTTATTGGGACCTATTGATATGCTAGAAATGAGTAAACATGCTAGTACCCCGGTATATTTGTGTCAATTTGAAACAATGGTTTATGGTTTATGGTCTTTAATAGCGGCACTTTCAACAATATTTCAGTTATATCGTGGTGGTCAGTTTTATTGGTTGAGGAAACCAGAGTACCGGGAGAAAACCACCAACCTGTCGCATGTCACTGACAAACTTGATCACATAATGTAATTATTTTGGACATTTTGACTGAATGTAATTCAAAGTAGGACAGACAATGCAATGGCCAACAATACAGTGCCAAAAGAAAAAAGACAAGATGACTAACAATGATCCACATGATCCACAAAACATTCCAAAGAAAACGCAAAGTTAAGCAACATAAACCCCTAAGAAAAGCAGGGATGTACTCGGATGCTCGTATAAGGATAGGCAGAGATATGGTATCCAAGCTAGAAATCAGTTTGTATAACGATTATTTACATTTTCAATATTGTTACCTTTTCTCTTCCATTTAGCTTTATCAAAGTTTAGTGAAGCCATCATAGATTATTGTGCCAACAAAGATAATGCTCCAGATAAATCTGTGTCTAAGGACAGATTTGAACAAGAAATTGGCTCAGCATTTGATGTCTTATTCAACTCTTGGCTGCAAATTACAAAAGAAATGAAGGTTTTTATCTTATATGAAAATAATTCTTTTTTTAGGGAAAGATGTTTTATTATGAAATAAAAGCAGATTTGACTTAGTCTTTAATTTGATATATAGCTATCAAATCATATATGTAAAAAAGTCTGGAATCTTTAAAAAAATATGTTGAAAAACATTTTCCTCTTTGGTCTATTATTTGCATGTGTGCAGATGTATTTTTATTTAAGATCAAAATTCTTAATTATTATAGGAAATGGTTGATAGATGTTTTTCAATTATTTACTATTGTATTTTGAAATATTCACACCTCTATGAAGGGAGAGAAGCTCAGTGGTATATTTGGTAGTGAAAATTAAGTGTATCATATTGGAAAATGAGTGCATTAGTGGCATCTTGCCAAAACTTTGATTATTGGAGTGTATAATATGACTAAATGTACCTGTAATTTTATACTATTTTGAAACTAAAATTAATAAAGCAAGGATATGGATGTTAATCAACATTGGAAAGAAATCTTTCTGAAATTTCGATACATTCTATATTTTTGCAACGTAACAAGATTAAGCTTACAATAATCTATATTAAAGATACTTTGTTGACGTATACTTTAAGTTACGAGTGGCTATTGTTGAAGCGATTGGACATATGTGTCATCTAATGGCGAAAGATAAATTAGAAGAACAATTACAAAAGATACTACAGACAGTTCTAGGATTATACAAGAAACATCCAGAACCTATTCATGTTACTCAGGTAAATATCACGTAACTCAAGTAAATATCTTGTTACTCAGGTAAATATCACGTAACTCAAGTAAATATCTTGTTACTCAGGTAAATAACATGTAACTCAGGTCAGGGCTCACCAAACCAGACGAAGTGGACGAAATTCTCGCCCTATATCAGCTGAAATCGCCCTCGACTCCAAAGCGAAACTAAAGTCGCCTTGTTTCTTTTTGCAAGTCGCTCCTTTCTTGCAACTAATCTGCATTTTATGGTATAGCTGATTGACAAAACAATTTTTATCAGCGTTAGAATATTAAATAAGAATGAGAGAAAAAGGCTCTATTAAAGCAATATAGAAAATGTATCCTGTTGAGACAAAAGTATATCATGGCAAAATTTTAAATTTATACTGATGAAATTCCAGATGAAAATTAAATCCCAAATCTAAAAATAATCAAACAGATGCTTCCTGTACCAACCCGTAGCAGGAGATTCCGAATAGAGTTCGGAATTCCGAATGAAATAATTCGGAAATATTCGGAAACAGCTTGGAAATTTGGACTTTGCCATTTTTTAGGTCGGAAAAAGTGCGGAAATTTGAACTTTGTCATTTTTTATGTCGGAAAAAGCTCGGAAAGTTGGACTTAATCATTTTTAATGGCGGAAAAAGATGCGGAAATTTGGACTTTGTCATTTTTTAGGTCGGAAAAAGTGCGGAAATTTGAACTTTGTAATTTTTTATGTTGGAAAAAGTGCGGAAAGTTGGACTTTATTATTTTTATTGGCAAAAAAAGTTCGGAAAGTTGGACTTTATCATTTTTAATGGCGGAAAAAGATGCGGAAAGTTGGACTTTGTCATTTTTGATGGCGGAAAAGTTTGGAAAATAGACTTTGCAATATTTTATGGTTAGAATAAATTCGGAAAATAGGACTTTGTCATTTTTTATGTTGGATAAAGCTTGGAAAGTTGGACTTTGATTTTTTTAATGTTGGAAAAAGTTCAGAAAGTTTGACTCATTTTTTAGGCCAGAAAAAAACATTTTTTTGTGGAAAAGTTGATTTAGTCATTTCTTAAGGTTTTATTTTTAAATTTAATTAATATCTAATTGAATGAAGAATATCAACTAATATTAACTAATTGATTAATACTGCCAAGTCTTCAGTTAGAATAAAAATTTAATAAATAGTGATGTTTCTAATCTTCACTGAAACAGGTGTTAAAACTGTTCAACTCTTTGGTATATTCAAATTTTTTCAAAGAAAATTAGACAAAGACCAGCATAAAACATAGAAAATTGAAAACAAGTAACACGAACTTCACTAAAATAGTGAAAACTTGTGTTCTCCAGAAAATTGAGCATTCACTGTGCTACACATAGTTATTAGTTTGATGGATGCAGATTACATTTTTTCTGGGTTCTGAAAATTTACTCATCAAATATTCAAAATTAGATTAAGTTTCCATCATAGTATGCATAAGAAAGTTAATAGGTACTATATTGATCACTCATCATGTACATGCAATTACTGAGGTCTTGAGGTTTCTAATGATGATTGAAGTTTAAATATTGTATACAGTCGAACCTCATAATGTCAAACTTCTTACTTTTAGTTATCCAAAGAAACAACTTATCTGAGATTGAGTGAGTGATTGTTGCTTAACGCCAATTCAGTAATTTTTCGGCTATATCATGGCGAGAACAAGTTAATTTTCAATGAGAACATGTTCAGGTCCACTTTGTACTAGACCAACACGCCGAGTTGAATTTTATAGTGCTAGCTCACTGAAACAACAATCTGCAGGTAGACATGTCACTCAACTCGGACACATTATTCTGATTCCGAACCAACCTGCTTAGTGGAGAAGCAACAAATACCAATTTTATATTCTTTAATTTGACCCGAACAGGGCTCGAACCCACAATCTAGCGCACTCGAGATGTATCTGATATTGACATAACCAGGTATGACTGTATATACAACACTTTTCAACATTGTTCAGCAAACCTCATTGCACAGAAAATCATTTTTTCATAAAAACAAAAGGAAGAAATCTGAATATGGCAACTTTTACTTGCTGATAATAATATTTATATATTTATAGTACATAAACATAGGATAACAAAGTAGAAAATAAATAGAATACAAAGGCTTCTAAAAAAAAAAGACTTCAGGAATAGTCACTATATTATCTGTTGCATGCTTTCAATATTATAATAAAAATGGCCATCTTGATCGTATGGTAGTTTGATTTTCAACTACATGTGCAATCAGTGCCTATCACCACTAAAGTTGTGAGTTCAAATCCTGCTCGGTGGTTTTTTCCGTTTTCCTCCACCAATAAAACTGAGCTTCATGCACTGTGATACAACTGAAAGATTGTTAAAAGTGGCGATAAACACCCTAACACTTCAATATAATAAAGTGTCTTAATCATTTTTCATTGATTTTCCCCCAACTCAAGATTCTCCCAAACATTCAGAATAAGAGTATGTCCCAGTTCAATCTCTCTCAACAAAGTTCTCAACCAGTTCTTCTTCAAATGTCCATGTCTATCTGTAACAAGTGATTGGTCTGTACTAGTTAAATTTAGCCGTGCTTTTCTGTCTTCAACAGACATTTACACTTGATCCACACGTGTCAATATTCCCTGAATTGAAAATATGTATGTTGTGGTTCCTCTATGACTGACTGATCATCTTGTTCTTCAATTTTCCTGAAATAAAATTACAAAATATGTAAGAAAAACAAACCTTAAAATAACTTATTACATTTAAATATACAAAATGTAAAGATTTCACATATTAATACAATATAGTAGGTTATTACAGTTGTATCCTGCTGTCAAATTACAACTTCAGACAATAGAATTATACATGGAAATTTATAGGTAAAATGAAATTAAATATATTAAAAAAAAAATTGCATGTTTTATTTCTGCATGACCAGCACTAATTAAGTTGGTTTTTTTCATAATATATTTGTTCCATTTTGAAATCATATTGTGTAAGTTACAAATAATTGATTTAGCAACTCAATTATTTTCTTAATCATCAGATTTTATAATTATTTTACCTTGCTCTAAGTTAAGTCCTAGTTTAAATATTTATGGGAACAAATAACCAAAATTGTAGAACACTATACATCTATACATTTAGTAAGTGAATGATTGTTGTTTAGTTGTTTAATGCCAAGTGAGCAACGTTTTAGCTATATCATGGTGAAAACAAGTTACAATTTGATGAGATGGTGTCTGCTTCTTGTAGACCAACACAATTTTTAGTGCCAGATCACTGAAATAACAGTCTGGAATAAGGCATGCCTCTCCAACCTGGAACATAATGCTGTGTGATTAGTGGAGCACAAGAACCAATTTGAGTCTTTGTTTTAACCTTACCGGAGCTCAAACCCATGATCTACCACACCATAATGCACTATACACTTAAGCATGAAGCAGTGGAAAATGTACCAGGCATAACATAGACAAATACACAATGAATAAATACCTGCGATAATAAGGGGTCTTGGGCAAGGGAACATCTTCTTTTGGCTACATACAATTTGTACCAGCTGAAAACAAATAAAACACATTTAAAATATTACATAAAACTTATGGTGTTCTATATATATATAAAAGATTATTACAGTGAAATGTCATGTCTTTCTAAATAATCATAGTAAACACTGAACTTGACCAATATGGATAAACACCAAGTCTTTGCTTTTTATATTTGTGCATCATGCATTCATGACAGGACAAAAAAAATAAATGTGTCAATTTGTTTGCATAACGAACTGCAGAGGTCATTGAAATATAATGTATATATGATTATTTTTTTAGATCATTATTTATATAAACTAATCCAATTGGAAATGGCATTCCATTGATAGGTGATACTTTTACCTTTGTCTTTGAGTTTGAAAATTCTAATTTTCTATTTATTATGTACAGTGTATATAAATGTTGTTATTTTATCATTTTTGAATTTTTAATCTTGTCTGTTCGCGCCGATGTATAATCATCACGAGTGATGGAACATCGTAGGATGTAGAAGATCAATCATAAGTTAACGTGAAACAAACCGTCGAAAATGGGTTAAGTTATGATATATAGGCTCTTGAAATGTTACTTTAATGCAGAAAGAGTGGATCTCCTGTACTTGGCGATCACAATACTGGTATACTAGTATTGTGCACAATACTGGTATAAAAAAATATTCCAGTATTGTATTCTAGTATTGTTCCAGTATTGTTAAATTAGTTATTTTTTGGGAGTATTGTATATATTAACAATACTAGAACAATACTAGAATACGATATTGGAATAAATTGATAACAATGTGTGAAGTTGTCAATGTGTATTGTAGGACAGGAAATGGCAACATGAATTGACACTTTTTCAAAAGCAAAAAAAACACAAAAAAACATTATCTTATTTTTTATTGATTTAAGCACTATTCACTATTTCATTACAGTGTTCCAGCTAGGATTTCAAAAGGGCAGGGTGCTGGTCCTGAAAAAGGGCTCTTTAGTGCGCTGTTGGATTTTCAAAAAAGGCATTTTTAGGGACACTGTAAAATCAAATAAAGTATACAATGAAATATTGACTTTTATTATTTATACATGAGCAAATAGGTCAGTTTATTCAACAAATCAACCTAGATATAATTCTATCTTTCTGTCATTAACTCTAAAAAACTTGGCAACTACTGTATCTGACACATGCTCATAACATTGTTTGTTGCAATTTAGTTTGACATGTAAAATATTGTTCATTGTGACCAGTTTCATGCGATTTATGTGATCACACTTTACCAATTTGACCTGTGAAAATACCCTTTCTACTTCTGCTGTACTCAGAGGTAACACAGCAGCTGTACTCATTAAGTGTATGCTATTATTGGGGTACAGTGCTGATAAACCAAGCTTTTCATTTAATAAAAGCTTAAGGCATGCCATGATGCTCCTTTCATGACATTCCTCTATTTTTATCACTTGTTTAAGTTTCAGATGAATTTGAAAGTTCAACATTTTAAAATTGGATTAAATATTTTTTTTTATCAAAATACAAGGATGTTACGGGAGGACAGACGGACGAACGGAAGGTAGCGTTACTACATGTATATCCCTTCGCAACTTCGTTGTCGATGGGATAAAAACTACCCCCCCCCCCCCCCCACACAAAATAAAAACCTCTACAAACTATCAGTTGTAAAAGGCAACCCCTTACAACAATTACAGCAGCATCAATTATGGCAATAGACGATGTAAGTGGTTTTTTTTCTTCTTCAAATTTACAATAAAAACAATGATGCCTGTGATATGGCAGTTAAAGGCACTCACTAAAAACTATAAATATCATACTTCTACACAACATTTATACTTATATAACAAGTGCCATTCTATAAAGAATTATGAGAGACTATATAAATTTCAATAAATTAAAACTTTAAATCACGTCTATAAAACATTTCAGTTCTGTAAAAACTTAACTATCAATCAAGAATATAAAAAACTATTTCTTCTACCTTAAATATTAAAAAGAAACCATCATAAAGAAAGATAATTAAAAAGTTGGCATGCGGTGAAATATTTCTCCAATTACGAATTATACCTCAAAAAACGGCATTGTCATAATTTGGTCTTAATTTATGGTACAAGGATGTGCTTTACAAACTTTGACCTTTTTATCTAAGACATCAGCATATCTGGCATGCATTCAGGATATATACAATGAAAGATGAACACAGGATTTACACAGACATCGTGTTCTTTGTATTTGATCTCGATCTACTTTATTAGGTTTAAATAAAATACCTTGTCTTTTGTATGAACAATTATTTATATACACGACTAAATGGTTTAAAAGGAATATATTACTTGGCTCTATTTTAAGCTTGTCTTATTATTTGTTATGTTAATTTGTCAAGTACGCACATGTGTTTACCAAGAAGCTAATTGTATTGATTGATCAATTAAAAAGTAATATTTTTTTCTATTAGAATTACCATGCAGAGTCAGTGTGTTTTAAATCGGTCATCCAATCAGGATGCTCATTATTCTTGTCCAAGATAAAAATACATCGCTAAAGTAAATTTACCTGTGGTTTCAGAGTAGAAGATTTTTAGAAATCTAACATAAAATTTCCCCACTTCAACTGGTAAATTTACATAGAAATCGGAGATATTTCGTCATAAAACTTAAGACATGGTTTTGTCTATCATATTTCTTGAAGACAAACATAAAATTTTATTGCATTTATTCATATTGTATGAGTATCAACAATACTGGAATATGATTTTATACCAGTATTGTATTTTTTTTGTAAAAAAATTACAATACTGGAATAATTTTTTATACCAGTATTGTCAACAATACTGGTATACCAGTATTGTGATCACCAAGTACAGGAGATCCGAAAGAGTTTCAAAGGAAAGAAACGATACCTAATTACTGAAATTATTGAATACCTGGAATGGTGGCTCATGCCATTGTAGTGCTTGCGTGTAAACAGCTTGTCTTGTTATGCTTTGTGTACTTAGTGCTATATAGTTTTAATAGTTTTAATATTACCCTATCCTGATCTGCTATTATGCTCTTAGATTCAGTTCTGATTAATTTTATATGAAACTGTATTTATGTATGAATGAGTTTGCTTTTATGTATGTCTATGTATGCATGAGCTTATGTGTTATGCTTTTAGATTCAGTTCTGATAAATTTTATATGTAACTATTTATGTATGCATGAGTTTGCTTTTATGTATGTCTATGTATACATGAGCTTATGCTTTTATGCTTTTAGATTCAGTTCTGATTAATTTTATATGTAACTGTGTTTTATGTATGCATAAGTTTGCTTTTATGTATGACTATGTATACATGAGCTTATGTTTTATACTGCATGCATGTTTTTTTTTTAGTTGTTTTGCTTTGTGATGTCATGTAATATGTGCTTGTAAAGTTATTTTATACTTGTATGTGCTTTTTATGTAATAGTCGATTCAAAAGCTCACTAGAGCTTATGTTATGTGTTATAGATATTTCGACTTTAAATAAAACTTATTTGAAATTTGAATTTACAAATGGTGTCTGTGCATGATTAGATTCCCTACGACCGCTAGCCAGGTTGCATTGGCCATTCAAATGGGGGGAGGGGGGGGGTTACTATTTTCTGTTGTTTATAGTGCCTTTGAATCCATTTGGGATTCAATTTATGTTTAAGAATAGACTTGACTGTGTGCTTCATAAGTCGTTTTGTAAACAAATTACCTTCGATGCTACCAAGAACACGTTTTTAGTACTAGTTTGTGTTTTCATCTAACACTAACAGATTTAAAGATGGCGAGTTGTTTACAAATGGCATTATGGGAGAAAAATATTTAATAAATATTGTTGAAAAAGAAAATCCAGCAAATTAAAACTCTTTATTTATTTATTTTTTTACTAAAGATCAAATTTAACATTACTTTAAACATCCATATCTATGAGTTGATTAAACAAACTTTCGTAGACACGCATCGGAAATTAACGAAATGCAGGGAATCCGATTCAACGACGAATCATCGAGAAGCGTGGGAGGCGCCAATTTTGTAAATATTTTGAATATAAAAAATGTAAACAACAAAAATTATCGCTACGTTCAGTATGGATATCACGCATATTTGAATTTATTATATGGACAAACGACAACCCAATTACCGGCAACTTTCTTAATGTCAGCAACATAATAGAGTCTCGCAAAATCTTGACTTCTTGTTAGATTTGGTAAAGGCAGTCAGACATAGCTAGCCAAGGGCCAGGATTAGGAATGCATCAATGATTCGTCGTAAGTATCATATATCATAGGTAATTTATAACAATGTATAGACCAAGAACTGGATGATTTATCTCTCAAAAGCTATCTACACACCCATCTGGCTCAACAAGTTTTCTTAAAATGTAATGCAACTACCCTGTGTTGTCATTTAGGTCAAATTAGGGGAAAAAAGGGGGGGGGGGGGGCGAACTACTCCCGACCAAATTCAAATTATTTATTGATATAAAATCCAGTAAATGGATTATCATAAAAAATAATACAAAACTAACCCTAACCCAACCAGAAATGCTTGGACTCATTACCACAGTATCTAGCCTCTAGGTAAAATTTTTTTTACCAGAAACAAGTGCCTGTGCTCATTACTTGTGCTTAGATTCTAAGTTAGAACTCACTATTTTTTTTTACAAGTGAGACTCATGACTTTCTTTATTGACCAAAATAAGGGCGAATGGACCCAGGTTAAAAAAAAGAAACATGTAAAAAAAAATTAAAAATGAGGTCGTGCATATATATTATGTATATATTGTAATATAAGCTGGGTTAATTTATATAGACTATTCTTATTATGTAAATTTTAAAGTATACATGTACTAGCAGAATATGCACAAGAATTATGATTTTGAAACTTTCTGGCATTGATTTTGTCTTTAAGCCAATGACATGCTAATGTGTTAAATCAAACTTTTTCCTATATTACCCAATGTACATGTACCATGGTCATTTGACTTTCCTTTGTTAAAAGTGTGATGATATCTGCACATAAATGTATCACATAGGAGGAGTCAAGGCATTTGCCATTTCATCATCACACTTTTAACAAAGGAAAGTCGAATGACCAAGGTACATGTGACTTACTATATTGGAAATGATGGGTATGTATAGATACAGCATGGGTAGGACAAAATTAACTCGAAAGCAAAGCTTTCTCGTGAATTTTAGTCCCACCCATACTGTATCTATACATGTACATACCCAACGATTTCCAATATAGTAACTAAAACATAAAAAACAAGCTTGTTGACAAAAAATAATGCACAAGTACACCTTACTTAGGAAACCAATAATCAGTAAAAAAGCAGCAACTAGTTATGTCAAACACTAAATATTGAAACAAATATTTCAGAAAAACTTAAAAGACAGTTGTATTTCTAAATTGATTATTAGTTTTGTTAACAATTATATATCCTAAAACTGAATGCAAATACAATTATATTATAGTTACTTACCAGCAAGTCAACTCTTCAAAGAATCCATGGACATCCTAATGTCTCCAGAGCCTTCAACCAGCACGCAAAATCACGAAGTATGTGTAGATTGTACCATTCTACAAGAGGAGGTCACACGCAACAACCAACAAATACAATGTCTACAGAATCAACTCAATACCCCCAAGATTGAGAACCAGTATTTACAGATAACCACACAGAACATGCAGCAACAACTTGTAAATTTGCGGTACTAGGTACAGTACTAGTTGTGGAATAAACATCAGGTAAATTATACATTGGCATGCATTTGGTGTCAAGTTCAAAATCTGCTTATCATTCGATTGTCTTCTACTCTAAGGGAGCTGCCATTATGAATTCTTGATAACCACCATGTTAATAAATGCAATATGAATGATAGAAGAATGAAAATATCTACCATAAAAACCAGTTTTTGTTAAATTTATTATAGTTTAATACTTGCATATAGTAAAAGAGGGTTTTGATCATGATGTTTAACACCACTTTCAATAGTATTTTAGTTACATTGTGGCGGCCACTTTTATTGGTGAAGGAAGCCATAGGACCTGGAGAAAACCACGACCTGTCATAAGTCACTAACAATCTTTGTCACATAATGTTGTACTTTACTCAAGACATATTTTATTGACAATGAATTAGACACAAGTTATAAAGTTACGATGTCTTCTCTGTTACATATAAATCATTAAAAAGACAATATATTACCAAAACATAACATTATTTCGTTCAAAATTATTTGGGAAAATTGACATAATACTGCAAGTGAATTTGATATTGATGTTCTATGGAGGACACCTCACCATAAGCAGGGTTGCAAGTTTTGCATAGGTAATTGCAACTTGCATACGATTATGACCATTATAGCCCCATATAGAAATAAAATGTCCAGAATTTGTCTTCTATGCTGCAAATGATTAAATGACATCACATTTTCTAAGTCGTAAACAAATTATGAGAGAAAGAGATAGACATGTTAATGTAGGGAGTTGATATAAGCTTTTAAATGTTTAAAAATATTAATTAATATAATTGATATTCCTGTACATGATGTAAAATAACAACAAATAGTATTTCAATCTGAGTGGATGTGCAATAAATGTATATGAAACAAAATCACATTATAAACTGATACTGATAGTGATAAGCACGAATAAAAAAAACATGCTTTGATATTTACATGCATTACAAATAATCTTTCTTTTTCAGATATTATTGGTAAAAGGTGGCCAAATGTAACTAAAAAGGATATTACTGGGAAGTTGGCAGAAGCCTTGAAGCCAAACCTGTTCAAGGAGCTTTAAAATTAGATATCTACTTAGACAATAGTGCCAAAAACACTTTTTTACAAAGATAGTGGACATTGTTTTTTCTTTGAAGAATTTAAAATAAAACAAAAAGTATATTATGTTAAATGATTTCATTGTCAGACATAAATCTACTTTTTCTGATTTTATGGAAATTTATGTATAAAAAAATTTATACAGAATTTTTGTCCGAATGTAGTTCTGAAACTTTTTAACAAATGTAGTTTGGGGATTTTTTCCAGATATAGTTCGGAAATTTTTTCCGAATGAAGTTCAGAAATTGCACCAAAAGTGGCAAAGCTAATGCAGAAATTTTCTCAGGGCTAGCTTGGAATAATTTCCGAATCTGACAATATTTTCCGAATAAGGGTGGTGGTTTCCGACCTTAATTCGGAATTCCGAAAAAAAATTCTGAGGTCAATTCGGAGTATTCGGACAATTCCGAATTTTTTTCCGCGGTCATTCGGAGTATTCGGACAATTCCGAATTTTTTTCTGAGCTCATTCAGAGTATTCGGACAATTCCGAACTGATTTCCGAATTATATGCGGAAATAATATGGAAATTCATCAAAATCCTCTGTTTTTTCACGATAATATTTTTTTTCTCATTCGGAAAAGTCAGAATACTCCGAACTCTATTTTCCGAGCTAATATTCGGAATCTCCTACTACGGGAAATGTGTTGTTGGATTGTGTTATATATTTTTTTATTATTTTAACACAACTTGAGTTATTTGTAGCTTTCTCAAAGGTAAACAATCAACTTGTTAAGTTTTAAACATGGCAACATTTTAAATAGAAACAAAGGGAGGGAACACACATTTTGATGTAATATTACAGATTTCAATGTGAAACGAATAATATCTAAAATCGACAAATATAAGATCAACAACAATAATGCAAGTACAAAACATGAATTTAAAGTTAAATATGAATGATATTAGCAAGATATTAGCACAGGCACACTTCAAATACATTTTTTTTTTGAATGATGTGAAGAAAAACACATTTTTGCAGAAACATGTCTCTATAAAGCTGTTGGAAGTCTCCCTGTCATGTCTTCACTTCTCCCTCATGTTCTCTGAGGGAGAAGTCAAGTCCCCCTGTTTTTTGCAAGTGTGGTGAGCCCTGTCGGGTAAATATCATATATCTCAGGTAAAACTCATTTTACTCAGGTAAATATCATGTAACTCAGGTAAAATTATGTTACTCACATAAAAATCGTGTTACTCTGGTAAATATCAGAAAAAGTGGCTATTACTAAATATTACAGATTTAAATTGCAAATTGAAAATTATTGATTTCTGACCATTTTTCATTTTTATACAAACTCGAAAATTTTGAAGACATATTTTCCATTCAATTTTACTGCATTTTTTCTCTCAAAATGAGTCAATACAGAAAATGTACTACCGACATTTCTTATTGGAAAAGGGACTTAAAGGGGGCCCTAATGAAGTAATTTGGAAGTTACACACAATTTATATTTGCATCATTGAATTGTTTCATGCACTTCAGGCTGTATTCCAACAGATTTCAGTTATGGTTTTTGAGTTAAGCTTGATTACAGTAAAACTGATGTAGCAAGAAGCTCTTGTCATGCTCATATCTGGCAGTGCCTGGTGTAGCCCATTATTTGTTCACATCGACATATGGACATACATGTATCTTTTTGAGAAAAAATAACTATTTGCAAGTTATAAATTGATATTTCCAGGGTTTATGTAGTGTTTTAGATGCTGTCTGTGTGGAAGGAAACACCGTGTTAGAACCAAACCTTGATACAGTTTTATCTTTCCTATTCCCACAGGTAAGAAGTAACTATGTGGTATTGACCTCTGTCCATAAGTATATTTTTGATTTAATATACCATTTGGACATTCTGGACTTGTTTAGAAAATTTAAGAAATAATTCATGGCAGCCATAGATTTGTGCTCATTTAACCATGGGTTGGGCATTTATATTCGATTATTTTTTCCTGAGTGCTAGCGAGGGATAAAATACGAATATAAATGCCCAACCCATGGTTAAATGTACACAAATCTACCGACTACGGCTGCCATGAATTATTTCTTTTCTAATATTACAAATACAGTAAATTTTATGACCCTAGGCGACCTTAGAATCCGCCACACAACGGCTGTTCCGTTTAGCCCCCTTCACATATGATGACGGAATCAGCACAATTTGAGCACATATATTGAATCAAACTCCTATTGTGTGAGTAATAATATATTCAAATATTTATTTCAATTACTTTAATGACACAAAACAGATTTAATAAGTTATTAATATTTTTTTTGTTTCCAATCGATAATTTGAGTGCGCAGGTGCTGAAGGTAGATATATACCGACATATACTGGGTGACGATATATAGACCGTCATATTAGAATAGGCTTTTTAGCAGGAGTAGGTTTTCTTATGGTGTGAAAAATGGTACTGATTCCATTTAAGAGCAAAGTAAAGGATAAAGAATTAACAGATAGATTGTACTTTTCATATTATTTATAGATACATGTATTTGAACCTTGTAAAAAATCAGAGGATTAATCGCAAATAGAAAATTCACAAGTTGTTGCAACATTTAATTTTCTTTTACATATTATGGCCAAAATATATGTTATTTCCATTAAATTATGCATCAAAATGAACCCTTTCTGCCAGCATTAAAGGTAGATAACTCATATTAAAACACTCGAATCAAGTAGGAAATGCTGTACCAACATTATCAGATTAAGATAAGGATTATGGATGTTTTAAACACCACTTTCAACAATACTTCAGTTTTGTTATATCTGACAGTTTTATTGATTGGGGCAAGAGGAATATCCGGAGAAAATCACAGACCTGTTGCAAGTAACTAACAAACTTCATTACATAAAGCTGTTATACAACATATAGTAATATGTAGTCAGAAATCTTTCATGTATGTAAATGATCATACAAACTGTTTATATAGTTTTCTATTTTTTTGTAGATTATAAATCCACCTGATTATAAAAACCCACAAAGTATTAAGAACCATAATGAAGTTCTCAGGTGTTTAGCCATTATATGTAAGTTTTCTTCAGCTCATCTAACCTTAAAGGTCAATTGAGCTTTAGCCATCACTTGGCGGCATCTTCCGTCATCTGTTCGCCTGTCAAAAATAGAAGTTAAGTTCAAATTTATCGATTTTGATTTTTGCCGTTCCTGATTTGTTGAAAAATGTGATATTTACATGGTTTCCAGATGATAGAAAAAATACCAGTGTTAAAAAAATATCTGGAAATTTTGACACAATATCATGGTCCTCAAATGCAGTTTAATATTGAATTTTTGCCATTCCTTAGTCATTATTGCCCTTGATTTGTTTAAAAAAGGCATTTTTTATAGTTACCACATCTATAATAAATAAAATACCACCTGCAACAAATGTTTTAATAAATACTAAATCATTTTCTTTATCGATTATTTTAAACAAATTTGAATGGTGATTTGTTAGTTCATATATTGTTAATCTATTATCTTTAATGATTGTATATTACAGATTTCTTTCCTTTCAAAAGTCAACCTTATTATATATGCTATGGAATATGCAAAGGGGGGGAGAGGTACCTGCAGTGATTATCAGTTCAAATTTTTCTAGTTTTCTGTGATTTTGAGTGTCAGGATTATGTTTTCTGTGATTTTGAGTGTCAGGATTATGTTTTCTGTGATTTTGAGTGTCAGGATTATGTTTTCTGTGATTTTGAATGTCAGGATTATGTTTCATTATGTTATCTACCATTTTGTTTAAGAGTTTTGAAATATAATCAATCACAAATCTGTTCATATTTTACAGCAAGGTCATTTTCTGGGAAGTTGACTGGAATTTTACTTTCTAAGTTGGAAAGTGGAAATGAGAAGATGAAAATAGGCATGCTTACAGTGTTCAAACATCTAATAAATGCAGCAAGTAAGATACAATGTACATGTACTGTATTTCAGACAGAAAGTCCATATATTGTTTATTCTGCAATCGTTACTCATGCTGTACAAAAGGTATACAATGGAACTTGTGCAATCCGACAACTGAGTTTTCTGACATCCTGTGACATCCCACAGACATTTATGGTCCCAAAGTCTTTCTGTTAACTAAATTAAAACCTGAGTATTCTGACATCCTGTACAATCCAACACATTTCCCTGGTCCCTTGGTGTGTCGGATTAGACAGTTTCCACTGTACCAATATATAGATATAATAATTTTTTTTGCTTTATTCGTCCATTATGCAAATAACAGTCATCTGATTCATGTAGAGTGAATTGTAAGAAATAGAAACATCATAGAGAGGGAACAGCCTAAAAATAATTGGAATGACGCTTCTTTTTTTTTTTTTTTTAAAGTGTGATATTTTTATTGAAATCTGTACATTTGTTAGTTGAATACATAAAGTACCGGTACCTTATCCCGGCCTCGTTAACATTAGTAAAGCACATAACATATAAAGATGTTAGTATTCGTTAGTAATTTACATACAGAATGGCATACTATTTCTATTAGAATAACATGACAGAAAATACCAAATAATGTGATTCCACATAAAGATGAGTTTTTCAATCATAATAAACCAAATTAACAAATATACAGATAATCAAAAAATAGGGTTTTAAGTAGCTATAGAGCTATAGAAGTAAAAGAAAAAAAATGGAAAAAGTTTAATTTATTGAGTTTTTTAAGGCATAAAAATAATTTTTAAAGAGAAAAAAAAAAGTTTTTTAATTTGCTTTGATGAATAGGTAATTTTAGCATTCATAAAAACAAAAGGCTATTTCTTTTCTATCATGTTATATACAGAATGAATATTTGTATAAATCATTATATCTAATTAAACAGTAAAGTGAAAGCATTCCATATCTGGTTGAAAAAATCAATTTTTTAATTTTTAATAGCAATAGATTTCTCAATGTTATATAGTGACTGTATTTTCCTCTGCATTGTGACCAATGATAATTTTTTCTGAAAATATTTACAGTTAAAAATATACTGCTTTATTTGTAATAAAATGAGATTGATAGCATCTCCTCGAGACGATTTTGAAGTATCACCAAAAAGAAAAAATTGCATAGTAAATGGAATACTAACACCATTTGACAATAACCAAGAATCAATTTCATCAATAAAAGCTTGTACAATCTCACAGTTCCAAAATAAATGTTCTATAGTTTCCTCATCTTCCTGACAAAAAGTACAAAAGGCATTGTCTTTTACTTTAATTTTATACAGCAATTTATTTGTTCTTAGGATACGTTGGTTAATTCTGTACTGTAACCATTGTAGTTTGGTATTTTGTGTGACTATAAAAGGTAGTTTGAATATTTCTCTCCATTTCGTTTCATCTAAACCTAAGGCTAAAATTTCCTCCCACTTTTTCTGACCATTTGACACTATGTTATTCCTTATTAGTAACAAATACATATCTTTAGTTCCCCTTTTACTCTTCAAAATGGTCTTAACAAACGAAGGAATAAATGGGGTAAGTAGCTTATAACTATTATACACATTTTGTTTTCCAGCATGTTTTACAGCTGAAATTATACTATTAAATTTCATAATATTTTTTGAAATGTTAAATTTTTCCTCTAATTGATCAATGGAGAGAAATTTTCCATCTTCTGACATAATATCATTAACAAAACAAATACCTTTTCTGAACCAGTCTTCATAGAATACTGGTTTGTTTTCTATTTTTATAGTTTTGTTCATCCACAGTGGAGAAGACAAAACATATTCCCATGTAAAGTTTTCTTCTTTATCAATAAAGTTGTTCCAAGCATGGAACACATCTTTCCAAAATTTATTTTTTACAACATTTTCTTTTATGTAAGAAATATAACCATTACCAAAATTGAATAATTTTTCCTGATTTATTGTCGAAAATAAGATATTATCCCATTTACCTTCAGTTCGAAATAGCTTTCTTACCCAGGTTGTTTTTAGGGCTAAAATAAATAAATTTAGATTAATCATTTTTAATCCTCCTTCACAGAAGTCTTTTTGTAGCAATTCCTTTTTAACTCTGTGCACAGGTGAACTCCATATAAAGGTAAAAATAAGCTCGTTCACCTTCTTTAAGATGTCTTGAGTAGGATTAGGCAATGTAATGATTAGGTGATTTAAGACAGGTAAAATCAGAGTTTTCACAACAGTAATCTTTCCAATGACAGTAAGATTCCTTTTTGACCATATCTTAATTAGTTTTTTTATTTGCAAAATTCTCTCATTATAATTAATATTTACAATTTTATCCAAATCAACATCAAAATTAATACCTAATAGCTTGAAGGATGTTTTACCCCAGGATAAGTTTCTGTGTTGACCTAAAGTGTCATTACTGTATTTTTTACTCCCAATCCATACTACTTGTGTCTTGGTAAAATTAATGTTTAGCCCAGAGAGTTTTGCATACCAATCTAATTCAAGTAAAGCTTCATTTAGAGACTTTTCACTGCCATCTAAAATTAATGATGTGTCATCTGCAAACTGTGATAACTTATGTTCAATCCTTGTCACATTTATACCACCAATATTTGTATTACCCCGTATCTTAATGGCTAAAATTTTTGCACATAAAATAAAAAGATATGGCGATAACGGATCACCTTGTCTACAACCACGGCCTATTTGAAAAAATTCTGAAAGATTACCACCCTGAATGACTGCTGATGATATATTATTATAAAATACTTTAACCCAGTTTATAATAGATTCCCCAAAGTTGAAAAATTTTAATACAGATAAAAGAAAGTCCCAAGATATAGAATCAAATGCCTTTTCAAAGTCTATCAAAAGTAACAAACCAGGTATGTCGTTTTCTTCTGTAAATTGTAGCATATCATAGATTAATCTAATGTTATCTCCAATGTATCTTCCACTAATAAAACCTGTTTGATCTAAATCAATCAACTTTTCCAGAACTCTCTTCAATCTACTAGCAATAACACCAGAACCAATTTTGTATACAGTATTCAGTAGTGATATTGGTCTCCAATTTTTGAGAAAGTGTCTTGGTTTGTTATCTTTTGGTAAACATGTAATGATTCCCTGTTTTTGAGTTACTGATAGCTCACCTAAAAGTGACCCAAAATTTATAGAATTTACAACAAATGACTTCAAATCTATCAAGAAAAATTTGAAAAATTCTGTTGAAAAACTGTCCGACCTGGGTGATTTATTATTATTCATTTTTTGTAAAACCTTACTTGCTTCATTTACATTTATTTCCCCTTCTAAACTTAATTGTTCATCTAAAGACAATTTATTAAAGTTTAAGTCTTTTAAATCTCTTTCTAAATCACTCACTTTACACCCATTTCCTTCTCTAAATTTATATAGTTCTTCATAAAATACCTTTGTTTCTTTCAAGATATCAAATTGTTTAGTTATAGTTTTGCCATCATCCCTTTCTATTTTGGGAATTATTTTACTAGTAAAATTTTTTGATTCTAGCCCACAAAAATATTTTGTAGGTTTTTCCCCCTCTTCAATCCACTGCACTCTAGAACGTATTATTTTACCCTTTATTTTTTCTTTTCTTATATTTTCTAAATCTTGCTTCTTATTCTCTAAAAGTTGTATGGAGGCTTGGTTTACATTACATTCTAAAGTGTCAATATCTTTCAATAAATCTCTTTCTATTTTGTCTCTTTCTTTTCTCTTGTAGCTTGAATAAGAAATAGTTTTGCCTCTAATTTCCATCAACAGTGTTTCTAGAAACAATTGACTATTAATAGTGAAATGAAGATCATCGTTAGAAATTTCATGTATATTCTCAAAGTTATAAACCAAGGCACCATACTGTTTTTTAACCTCTAAAATCTTTTTTTTTACAATATTACTATATTCCAAATCATAAAGTAATGAATTGTTGAACTTCCATAGTCCTTTACCACGCATAAAAGGTATAAACTCTAATTCTAAAATTACCATGGAGTGATCTGAACGATAACTTGGTTCAATTTTACAGTTTACTAAATTTGTCAACATACTATCAGGAAAAAGAAAAAAATCAAGTCGAGCTTGTTTAAAAGGTGTCTTTTTTCTCCAAGTATATCGTTTTAAATCTGGAAAAAGTTCTCTAAAGGGGTCCACTAGGGAGCATTGATCTACTATTTCAATAAGTTTATCTCTAGCATTGGGGTTATTAACATGTAAATAGTTGTAACAATCAATATGTGGGCAAAGTACCAAATTAAAATCACCACAAAGTAAATAACGTTCATTTCCAACATCTTCAATGATATTCATAATCTGATCATAAAAATCAGGATTGTCCATATTGGGTCCATAAAGTGACAGAAGTGTAAGTTTCTGTTTATCAATTACAACATCTAATGCTAAATAATTACCATTCAGATCCCTTTTCTCTTTCAGGACTTCATATTCAAAATTGTTATTAAACAGAATTGATACCCCCCTGGAATTTGAAGAAAAAGATGAAAAGAAACAATCAAATCCCCACATAGATCTAATACTAGACTCTATTTCAGAAGTAAAATGTGTGTCCTGTAAGCAATAAATGTTATAATTTTTGGATTTTAGAAAATGAAACACATCTTTTCTTTTTTCAATATTACCAAGGCCTTGACAGTTAACTGTTAGAAATTTTATGGAACCCATTTCAAGGGGAATATAATTCTTCTAAATAAGTAGATATATACAAAACTCTGACAATACATATTCATCAAGCAAATAAGAATAGAACTATTGTAAATGTAAATGAATTTTTCAAAATATTCTTTTGAAAATAACTGAAAAAATGATAGATAAAAACATGTATTTAGAACTAAGATGACAAGTGTCATAATATACCTGTTGTAAACTGGTACAATTTTTGCAAAATCTGCAGTAAAATTTTCAATCAATTGTATAACATTATTGTTTTTTTATACTTAAATATATTTATGATATTAAATATTTAATACAATAAAGACAGATCTTATCAGTTGTCTAAATATTTTTCAACATCAAAAATTTAAAGTTACCACCCAGGACGTTGTGAAGGCCGTTGTCTGAGTTTAAAGTTAATGTCATCATACATCTGAAACTTCGTCTGTATTCCATTCTCTGTTCTACCATAAATGCCACAATTAAAGTACCACACCTGGTCGAAACGCTGACTTCGTTCTAGTCTTTTGATAAGCTCCATGTTCCTTTGTGTGACGTCATCCACAAATTTCACTCTTCCTTTCAGTTCCTTCCTTACCCGCATTACACTCCTTTTTACATCACTACTGAACAAGCGCACAATTAAAGGGCTCGGCTCATGTTCTGTTGGTAGCCTATGTATTGCTACTACATCCCTTTCTTCTAAGGTTACATTCAGATCTCGTTTGACCAAATTAATAAAATCCTGACGTAGGTTTTGCTTCTCTCTCCTAGGAAAGTTGAACACTTTGATATTGTTTTTCCTAGAGTACTGCTCATTGTAGTTGCTGCTCATATTTGCTTGCTTAGCAACTTGTACTGTTTCTGAAAATTCTTTTTTGATTGATGTTATTTGGGCTGTACCTACTTCTAGTCTCTTTTTCAAGTCTTCATTTTCAATACTAAGTGCCTCAACCTTTTCTTCCATCTCATTCTGAATTTTTATGATTTTTTCATTCATCTTTTTTTCTAACGAGGTCTCAAACTTGCTAAAGGGCTTTTTCACAATACCAGTGACAATATTTTCTAAGTCAGAAGTCTTGACAAGGTCTTTTGTCATTTCATTCAGATCATCTTTTGTAGTTACATCCCTCAAGCTAATTTGAATTTCATCAAGATCTTTTTGAAAGTTAATTAGTCCTGATAGATCATGACTGGTGTTAGAGTCGTTAGAGACTTCAGAGTGAGTTCTTTTTGCTCTAGGCTCTTTGTTACTAGTGTCTTTCTTTTTGGCTGCTAATAATGTCTGAACTGTTTTTACTGGATTAGGTTGACCAGGTTTACTCACAGGTCTAGTTGAAGTATTATTTCCTCCAGGCATATTATTATGTATGTGAATACTATCTACTTTAGAAAATCCAGAATTTCACAAATTTAACATGAAAATTAAGTCTTAAATTTCACAATTTTATGGCTTAAAAATCCATATAGAGGTTCTTCATTCCATTATGCATCACTTTATCACAAAAATATATAAATCCACATCAAATTAACAATGGATTTTGCAAAAAATGCAGGAGCTGACTTTTAGTGTGTGAACTGCTCATTTCAGTACAATTTGGCTATTGTTTTACCCATGTTTAAAAATATACATTTACATGCATTTCTTTTAAGTTTACCTTGTTTAAATCTCTCAACACAAGAATTTCTGAGAATATCTTTTAATTTTGTTTTCAACAGGATCAGTTTGATATTTTGATATTATAGATCTTCTAGAGAAATGTTTCTGTTTATATGATCATCATCCGATATCCAAGGCTCATCACACTGATATTTTCCTTCATCAGCTTTGGGTCAACTGACAAAGAAATCCTTATAGTCATGAATTATTCATGAGTAATTTTAAAACATTAAAACATCAATTGTTTAAGAGCCAATCAAGACACATTTTTATAAATGAAAGGGATTTCCTTGCAATTAAAATGATTAGAGCAGAGAAACTGAGCACAGTTACCCATGGGTTATCTAGGATGAATACAAAATCGAATAGTCAAATTTTATCTTCCAAAATATGTTCAATCTGGCTAATAGGAAAATGTGAGTGGTTTTTTGTTGCTGTGGAAACTAGAAAATGCAGATCAGTTACAAAATAAAACCTGAAATGTCAGTTTTCATATGTATTGACCTACGGTGATGAGTGGAGAGTTTCGGAGTGTGATCAGCTGTGGGTTACAGAAAATGACATTTAATGTATATATATATATATTTCACAGCTGAAGCCATGGAAGATAAACAGGAAGTGGTTGTATCTGGTTTGAAGATGATGCTAAATGAACAGAGTAACAAGGTTTGTATCTTAATTGATGTACCAACCGTCTTGGAATGGATCTATTATTTGAAACTTTTTTAGTCAGTAAGGAAAAGAAAGTTTAAACAGTATTGGTCAACAATTCCACCAATATCAACAAAGGGAACAATCACCTCAGGGCATTGAATATAAAAAATACCACAATATATAAAATTGGAAATCCAAGTTGGCTTGGGACAGACACAAAAAAAAAATACAAACAATAAAAAACACACTGAACAGTTTTGCTTCCACTCAAAAGAACTACATACTTTCTCAAAAATGAATGACAACATATACATGGACAGTACAATTGTAGGGTCGGTGAATGGTATTAGCTGTTAACTGATGACTAACAAGTATAACTGTATTTTCAAATCAGTGAATCAGTTTTGTCTCATATTGACTTGTATAAGATTGTAATTTCAGTTGAAAAAAGTATTTGCCCAGGTAGTGATAGCTATGGCTCACCATGGATACCTAGAATTAGAGGGAGGCCAACAGATGATAGAGTTTATAGTACAACAATGTGCATTGAAAGAAGACCCACCAGTAAGTATTTTCAGCTGAGTTGCAACGAAGTTGCAGTCGGCTTATGTTTTGGCGAAAGGCGGGCGGGCGTGTGGGCGTATGTTAGCCTATCTTCGTTAACGCGACAGCGCTCTTAGTTTTTAGCCGATCAACGTAATTTGTGGTAGGAAGCATTATTATACTATTATTTAGAGTGAGTTCGAAATTCAGATTAATCTATTGTTTTTTTCTTGTAAATCATGGTTTTTTATAGAAAAAGTACATATTTTGAGAATTATCTTCGTTAACGCGATAACACTCTTAGTTTTTGGCCGATCAACATAATTTTTGTTAGGAAGCATTATTACACTATTATTTAGAGCGAGTTCGAAATTCAGATTAATCTATTGTTTTTTTCTTGTAAAATCATGGTTTTTTTTTATAGAAAAAGTACATATTTTGAGAATTACACATTTCTCTGAAACTACAAAAGATAGAAACTTAATATTTGGTATGAGTGGAGATGCCAATGTGAAGTTGTGCATTCAACATATTTTATTCCCGGGGCTCAGCCCCACCCCTCTGGGGAATCTGTTTACAAAAATGTGACCGAGATCCCCACCCTAAGCCATATATATTTATGATCAGGGTGACTAGGCAAATTAAATGCATTATAGCTCAGGCCCCAGGGTCATACCCCACCCCCTACCTGAAGTGAACTTTTTAATGGTTGAGATCCCCACTCCTAAACCATATATATTTATGATCAGGGTGACTAGGGAAATTAAATGCCTTATAGCTCAGGCCCTGGAGGGTCATACCCCACCCCATATATATTTATGATCAGGGTCACTAGGCAAATTAAATGCCTTATAGCTCAGGACCCGGGGGGTCATACCCCACCCCCTACCTGAAGTGGACTTTTTAATGGTTTAGATCCCTACGCCTAAACCATATATATTTATGATCAGGGTGAATAGACAAATTAAATGCCCCAAGAGTTGAGGCCCGGGGTGATCCCCATCCCCTACTGGAAGTTTTTTTGAGAATTACACATATCTCTGAAACCATTTTGTCAATTTTAACCAAACTTTGCCCAAATGTTCCTTGGGTGATCCTCTTTCAAAGTTATTCTTTAGTTTCTTGCTTATTTATAAAACAAGACCAAATGATTTTGACTTGCAACTCGGCTGTTGCATCTCTGATGCTTTCTCGATTTTTCTTTTTTCTTTTCCATGTCCCTGATTTGATTCTAAAATTAGCTCTATTTGTTTTTATTCAGTTTTTATAGGCTTTAATAACGATCAGAAAAATTGTACCCGTTTTAGGAGGAGCAACAAAAAGGACATAGAATTATAAATTTTGCACAGAGTATGGAAAACATGTTATTTTCAAACCCTTTTGCCTGCAGTGAAGAGAATAATTCCTATAAAATGTGTAAGACATATAAATTTAGAATCAAGTTGGTAATGTGCAGTCTATTGGCCAATTCATTATCATTTTCATAGATCATTTAGTCACTAAATTTAAACATTACGATGCAATTGAAATTGTTTTATCAGATTGAATTTAAAACCTGTTGAATTCCTCCAAATCCACAAAAATTGGTATAAAGCGAAGTAAGAAAATAAAGAAAAAATGTCTTTTTTTCAATCAAATTAGTTCTCAAAATGTTATGCATTGGGCCATCGGTTTATGATATATTAATCGGTCAATGATATTTCAGTATAAACCGTTTTATAACTATATTAATATTATATACTGTTACATCAGGGTAAGAAGTCACCTGACCCAGAGTACGTCACTAACCAGGCTCTACGTATGATGTGTGATCACGTACTACAGTTGTTGACAACCACGGTTGAAGAAATGGAAGGGGTAAGGTCATCATTATACAATTGAATTTTCAGTGTTGGTAAAGATATTGTAATATGATTCCTATATGAACTTGATGTTATCTTTGTTATCTCTGTAAAGAGTATCAGCGTATTACCTATGGTAATTTTTTGCATACTCGTATTTTGTTGTTTTTGAGAAAAATGTCGATAAATATAATTTGAACAATTGTTAGTGAATCGAACAGAAAATAATTAATGTAATGTGAAAAGAAAACATCAATTGTTCATAATTATTAGAATGTATCCTACCTCACCATCTATAATCAGGAATCTGGTTCAGTAGCATAACTTCCTCGGTAAACATCGGAACTCCAGTCAATGCATAATGACGATTCCATCAACAGACAATGAATAAGGATCTTTTTTTTATTGATTATGCCTTTTCAACACATTTTATTGATAGGGAATAGCTTAGAACATATTTATTTATATTATACGTTACATATACCAACACGATTATAACAAGAAAACTTACAAATTTGATAACTTACAATTGTATATTTTTATTTATTTAAACATATTTTTTTGCCAGCTTGTACTTGTTTTCCATATTTAATGTAATTCTATATTAAAAAAGATTAAAACAACTTGAGTGTATATCTTCTTTGTAGGTATTATGGCCCTATTTATTAGAACTAATTCTCCCAGAACAGTACACAGAAGCAGCAGGCGTAGTATGTAAATGTCTGTCTCACCTAGCAACGAAAAAACGTAAAGAACATGCAGAAGATTATGATATAGATTATGACGCCCAAGGTATGTTGATTAATACATTGTTTAATAGATTCCCCTCTTATCAGGCCACCCCTTCTGCAATGATAAAGTGACCTTACAAGAGAGGTGGCCTCTTTTAAGGGGAGACAATTAAGTTCACCCACAATTTTAGCTCAGCTTTTGCCATCACTTGGCGTCCGTCATCCGTTAACTTTTCACATTTTAATCTTCTCCTCTGAAACCACTTGGCCAAATGAACAGAAACTTGGTAGCAAGCATCTATAGAAGGTCCTCTATAAAGTTTGTTCATTTTGTCCTGATTGGTTAACAAACATGGCCGTCACAGGCAATTCTTGTTTCTGATTGAATGATTTCTAAACAATCTTCTTTTTTATTAAAAAAAAAAATAACTCTTGTTTTAAATATAGATATCTGTATTCAAAATGCAGTTGTCTCTATACAGATATCTGAATTGAATTACAGATATATGCCTCTGAAACCCCTCAGCCAAATGAACTGAAACTTGGTAGGAAGCATCTATGAAAGGTCCTCTGTAAAGATTTCTCATTTCGTCCTCCTAACCATATTCACACAACTTAAACATGTATAAAAAAAAAAAAAAAAAAGCACTTGCACTTTTACACATCATTTGTTTGTTTCTTTTTATTTATTTATTTTTTTCTTACTAAAGCACACCAAATAACATTGACAACGTCTGATTAACACTTGATAATTCTCAATACACTTCTACCTTTCGATACTAATTAAACCTTGAACACCAGATAACAACAGGGATACGGGTTAATATAAGTTTAACCACTTGTTTCCGAATCCTATTGATTAATTTAAATGTATATATAATTTATATGTGTATTATCATAATGTGTAATATTGAATTAATTAATAAAATATGTTTATACTAGATCCGTTAACAAACATGGCCACCTCAGGCGACTCTTGTTTCTGATTGGCTAATTTTTAAAATTCTTCTCCTCTGAAACCGCTTGGCCAAATGAACTGAAACTTGGTAGGAAGCATTTATGAGCGGTCTTCTATAAAGAGTGCTCATTTCGTCCCGATCCATTAACAAACATGGCCGCCACAGGCAATTCTTGTTTCTGGTTAGTCGATTTCTAAAAATCTTCTCCTCTGAAACCACTTGGCCAAATGATCCGAAACTTGGTAGGGAGCATCTATGGAAGATCCTCTATAAAGTTTGCTCATTCCGTCCCGATCCGTTAACAAACATGGCCACCACAGGCGATTCTTGTTTCTGATTGGCTGATTTTTTAGATTCTTCTCCTCTGAAACCGTTAAGCCAAATGAACCGAAACTTGGTAGGAAGCATCTATGGAAAGTCCTCTGTTGCAATTGTTCATTTTATCCCGATTCGTTAACAAACATGGCCGCCACAGAAAATTCTTGTTTCTGATTGGTTGATTTTTAAAATATCTTCTCCTCTGAAACCGCTTTGCCAAATGAACCTAAACTTGGTAGGATGCATATATGGGAGGTCCTCTATAAACATTGCTCATTTCGTCCTGATCCATTAACAAATATGGCTGCCACAGGCAATTCTTGTTTCTAATTGGTCGATTTCTAAAAATGTTCTCCTCTGAAACCGCTTTGCCAAATGAACCGAAACTTGGTAGGAAGCATCTATGGAAGGTTCTCTATAAAGTTGGCTTATTTTGTTCCGATCCATTGACAAACATGGCCGCTACAGGCAAATCTTGTTTCTGATTGGTCGATTTCTAAAAATCTTCTACTCTGAAACAGCTTGGCCAAATGGACCGAAACCTGGAAGGTCCTCTATGGGAATGACTCATTCGTTTTGATCCGTTAACAAACATGGCCGTCATAGACAATTCTTGTTTCTTATTGGTCGATTTCCAAAACAGCTTTTCCTCTGAAGCCGCTTGGCCAAAGGATATGAAACTTGGTAAGAAGCATCTATGGAAGGTCCTCTATAGAGATTGCTCATTTCGTGTTGATCCATTAACAAACATGGCTGCCACAGGCAATTCTTGTTTTAGATTTGTCGATTTCTAAAAATCTTCTTCTCTGAAACTGCTTTGCCAAAATGAACCGAAATTTGGTGGGAAGCACTATGGAAGGTTCTGTATTAAGTTTCCTCAAAGCAGAATGAAAGGTGAGTGGCACAGGCTCAGCCCACTGAGCCTCTAGTTTTATGGTGTTCTTGTTGCTCAAATCTTTAGTTTTGTGTCTAGTCTTTTTTAGATTATTATTTTTCCTTTTGTCAGCTTCCAATTGCCCCTTTGACATCTTCAAGTTTTTCTTTAATGACATGCTGGTATTATTTGTGACTTCAATAAGCTAATAGAGAGGAACCTGTCTAATCCGACACACCAAGGGACCAAGGAAATGTGTCGGATTGCACAGGATGTCGGAAAACTCATGTTTTCTTTTTAGTTGAACAGAAATTTGCACAAATTTAACAAGAGAAGAAATTGTGTGTTTGATTATATAGGATGGTTTAAATAATTGGAACTACAATGTAGATGAAAACACATTTAAATCAATATATAATTTATACAAAATTAATATATTTAGAACAATTTCATAATCTGATCAGATAATTGTTGGTTGTAGCCATGTCCTTTACAAAGCAAGTGAAAACAGTTATCTGTAAAATTTTAATTATTATATTCTTGGTAAACTTAATTTAACCCTTAATAATGAGTCTTTAATCACCTGCCAATCAATAAATTCAAATAATAATTTATTTGTGTACACAAGCCTAGAACAATTTCATAATATATCAGATAATGGTTGTAGACATGTCCTTTACAAAGAAAGAGAAAACAGGTAGCTGTAAAATTTTAATTATTACATATATATTCTTTGTAGACCTACTTTTAACCCTTACTAATCAGCCTGCCAATCAATTAGTTAAAATCACAATTTATTTGTGAGGTAATCTGTCAATTTGTTAATGGTTTATAGTTAATAATACACATGGAAAAATGGTAATTTATTAATGAGCAGATCAAAGGGTCGGATAAGACAGGGTTAATTAAGTGTAATTAATAACATTGGGACCGTAAAACAGTGTCGGATGTCGGAAGTGACAGGTGTCAGAATACTCAGGTTTTTTTTAGCAAAGAATGTTAAAGAAATATTTTGGGACCTGAATTTCTTGTCGGAAGTCACAGGATGTCGGAAAACTCAGGTGTCAGAACGCACAGGTTCCACTGTACCAGTAGACATTAATTAAACTATGCTTGTCTAATATCACGCTATATAATCTGTTCAGCTGAAAAAATTATCTTATGGCTTAATAAACAACAATATCCACCGAAATTAATTATGTATCCAAATGGCTATAAAATAAGATTTGGTTCTCACTGGATGTTATAAAAACATGATATATTAGGATAATTCCAAAACTACATATATAGACAAATTAAAAAACAAGATTAATTTAATGAATTTACTTCATTCAAGTAAAATTGAACTGCATTGGTGGTTAAATGGTAAGTGTGCACGCCTCCGGTTGATCCTGAATTCAAGCCCTGGTTAGGTAAACCGTGAAATTAGTATTTACTGTTCCTCCACCAATCATGCAGCTTTAAGGAGTAAGAGCAAAGACTGGTTGGTTCGGAATCAGAATAATGTCTCCGAGTGGAGCAACATGTCTACCTGAGGACTGTTATTTCAGTGAGATAGCACTATAAAGATCCAATTAAGCTTGTTGGTGCTGTACAAAGTGGACATCATCATCATCATTATTTGATTGAGCTTGTTCTCATCATGATATAGCTGAAAAACTGCACACTTGACATTAAGCAACAATCACTCGCTCATTCAAGAAAAATTGTCTTAAAATCTTGACTCGTCCTTAAAATAAAATGTTATGAATATGAAAGGAAATAGTATCTTCATGTATTAAGTACAATGTAAATTTGTGTCTAATCTTATTTTAGCAAACATTCCTAAATCAGAAGCCTTGATAGCTCGATTGATGGTATTAGCAGGACGACCACAGAATGGTAGAAGTAGAGGAATACACGTCTTAACACTGATGCAGGGTCTTAGTCCTAACTTAAATGAAAACATTGTAGAACTATGGGATACAGTTATACCAAAACTTGTCCAGTATTTAGAAGGTGGGTAACAATTGAAGATGATATTGAATGGTGGGTTATAGTAACATTATACATATTTTGGCATATTATTGGGTTTTTTTTTAAATACAGGAATAATGTTGTAGACAATATAGTGCCAAATACTGACGTTTCCTTTACTTTATGATATATTTGTTTATGATGTTAACTTGTATAGGAATTATTTTTCTATGCCGTTTTCAGATTAGCACAACATAACATACTTAGAGGGTTAGGGCTATGGTGTTTAATGCCACTTTCAAAAATATTTCAGTTATATCGTGGCGGTCAGTTTTATTGGTAGAGGAAACCGAAGTACACGGAGAAAACCACTGACCTACCTCAATTTACTGACAAACTTTATCACATAATGTTGTATCGAGTACACCTCGCCTGAGCAAGATTCAAACTCACAATATTAGTGGTGATAGGCACTGATTGCATAGGTAGTTATAAATCCAAATTCCATGCGATCACGACCATGACAGCCCCAGTTTTATTCTTTATTCCACATACAAATGTATTAATAATGTGATACAGACTGTCATACCTTCAGAATGAGATTACGTTATTTTTCTAGATGCCGGTAAAGAAGATTCCTGGAACCAGAAAAATTGGGAGGACCTGTCACTGAAGGTGAATATCTTACATTTGTGTATAAGTTAATGTAATTTGAAATTGTCTGAATATTACCCTATCTAATCTGTGGAACTGCATAAATACATTCAATTGTGTGACCTCATATATGGTTGTCGTACGATGTTAGATGTGAGTATGTCTCTGGGAAAAAAAATGATAATAATAACAAATAAATGAATAATAGAATAATGATGCAAGAAACTATTAATTTTAAGATTAAGTAGTTACTCTGAGTAAATGACGATATAACTGAAATACTGTTGAATGTGGTGTTAAACACCATGACCCTAACCCTGAGTAGATGCTCATTAGAATACTTGTTAATTATGTACATATCCACACCTACATGTAATAACTACATCCTAGTGTTAATGTAGATGTTACAATACAAACTGGAATCCAGTAAAAATTCAAAATGCTACTAGTACAAATAGGAATCTTGATTTGTATTAGGAGAAAATAGACATGTCATATAAGCCTTTTTTTTTGACTGTTCAATGATATGCATAATGATTAAATACATGTATGTTGATCAATCAGACTATTGTTCATGGTGTGTTCTTCAGTTTTGATACTTTAAGATTTAGTAGGCTCATTGCTGATTGGTTGGTTAAAAATATGAACCCTGACATGACTCCATCCGGAATGTTGTTAGATGTTAGTGAAAAAAGATACAACAATCATCTAATTTTAATTAGATTGATACAGATTTATATTAATAGGTTCTTGATTATATTATGCTTCAATTTTCATTTCTTCATTTCTTCCTAAACAACTTGACAAGTAAAATGTTGTCACTATTAAGAGGATCCTGAATTATACTAATAATAGAAATTAGAATTCTAATGTAAAGTTATATACAGATCAGAATATCAGTTTGTACTAGTATACTATCAGTTTGTACTAATATAATATCAGTTTGTACTAGTATAATATCAGTTTGTACTAGTATAATATCAGTTTGTACTAGTATAATATCAGTTTGTACTAGTATAATATCAGTTTGTACTAGTATAATATCAGTTTGTACTAGTATAATGTCAGTTTGTACTAGTATAATATCAGTTTGTACTAGTATAATATCAGTTTGTACTAGTATAATATCAGTTTGTACTAGTATAATGTCAGTTTGTACTAGTATAATATCAGTTTGTACTAGTATAATTCTGATTATTAGGGTTAGGGTTATGGTGTTAACTGCCACTTTCAACAATATTTCAGTTATATCATTGCAGTCAGTTTTATTAGTGGAGGAAACCAGAGTACCCGGAGAAAACCACAGACCTGCCGCAAGTCAATGACAAACTTTATCACATGATGTTATATTGAGTACACCACGTCATGAGCGGAATTTGAACTCCCAACTTTTGTGGTGGTAAACACTAATTGCACAGTTAGTTGTAAATCCAACTACCATATGATTACGACCACAATTTGAATTGTAAAATAGATATATTCAAACCTTGTGTTTTATTTCAGTTATTAAGTAAGAGTTTAGATGTAGTAGATAATGAAGACTGGATAGCAGAACTTGGGGACATGTTTGGACAACAAATACCTATGTATAATAATTACCCAGAAGAAAAGGTACAGTAATAATAGAGATTCTTCAAAACCTTATGAATTTCTCAGAAATGTATAGGCTGATCCTATGGTTCTATGATACCGTTTCTTCACATGCTATTTCAACCAATTTTCGCCACCATATTTTAAAATTTAACAAACCACAGCACCATAGGACTCTGATATATATACAGTATTTCCTTTATTATAAGACCACATATTTGTATTGAAGTTAAGTGGCCTTATAAGAGAAGTGGCCTCTCTGGAGGGGGACAAATTAGTAGTAGTTCACTTTCAGTGCATCTAAAATTTGGCCTGATAAGATGGATAGTCTTTTAGTAGGATGAGGCTTATAAAAGGGAGACTATTTATCTAGAAACTTAACAAAGGTTTTGAAGGTCAAGACAGACACCATCGCTAGTATTGCAGTGAGTCTGATATGACAAGCGGTGATACTAGAGAAAATGTATGGAGAGACCTTCAAAACTGAGGTTATTGTTTTTATTGATGTTAAACGTCATAATGTGACATCACACTGACCGATATATATCTGTATCAAAGTTTGTGTGAGTGAGCAGGACTTATCAACAGTCTGCAGGAGTAATCACCAAATTCTCCCAACATTAAACAATAATTCCTGTGAAGATGACAAAAGTAAATAAAGTTCATCAACACCATTAGCTAGTTAACATTTCATTTTTTAAGCATAAATCAAATTAGGAACTTTCGCGTCAGCAATATCAACAATTATCATCCTGCAAAAATGTACTTGACACAATTCTTGATAACCTCTGCTGGGACTACATTTTTTAGGTCATAATCAAGGTCGTGACCCTAATCCAGAATGGAATTGTTAAGCAAAACCACAAATGAAAATGGGTGAATCGTGTTGTCGACTGATTTCATTTAAATTTTCATTATTTTAAATCATTGTCTTTGAACTATGTTTTTTTTGTTAAATATTAATCAAGATACAGTTGACTCTCGTTATCTCGAATTCGATGGGACCATGGAAAAAATTCGAGTCAACCGTAGTTCGACTCAAGAGGAGCTACGAAGATACCGGAAGTGTGGCTTGTTTAACAACGAAAGGGAGATAACTCGAGCGAAATTTTGAAGAGCTAAAACCAGCATCGCATGTCCCTATTCTCGGAACGATTTTAAACATATTCGATGTTTTTGTTGTTGTTATTTTCTCTCCATTAAATTCTTTGAATCTTGTGAAACGACTGATAACTTCTAGATATCTTTTTTTGTGTGAATGAATATGTTTATCTGTTTTGTTTATGTTTTTCACCTGTTGCATTGTCATTAAACTTCACCCATCATGACGTATTTTTCTTTGCGCAATACTGTTTATTTACAATAAATGGTGTCTTTTTATTATTCAATAAAGTGTAGAAGAAAACTATTCTTCTTTAATCAAAATTAATTTCCAACAAATAATTCAATAGATAAAACGCTTCCTTTGTGTACTTTTCATAATCATTGATGTATGCCGACCCAAGCGCACTTATTATGAATTGATAATTTTTGATTGGACACATCTAACCTGTGTCATAATACCAAGCCAATTCAAATATTATCACTAATTAATTTGACAGATTGTGAAATAAACATGTGAAATAGCCTAAGGTAAAAATGTCAAATTCAATGACTGGATGTTTCACCTGTAATCCGATTTTAATCCTAAGGTAATACACATGTTTTGATAGGTAAATTTGACTTAACGAATGTAAATAATATGGCTTTCTACAACTCGGGACCAAAACTTTTATTCGTGACAACCGAAATTTCGACTCATCCGAATTCGACTCACCTGTAGCAGGACATTCCGAATAGAGTTCGGAATTCCGAATGAAATAATTCGGAAATATTCGGAAACAGCTTGGAAATTTGGACTTTGCCATTTTTTAGGTCGGAAAAAGTGCGGAAATTTGAACTTTGTCATTTTTTATGTCGGAAAAAGCTCGGAAAGTTGGACTTAATCATTTTTAATGGCGGAAAAAGATGCGGAAATTTGGACTTTGTCATTTTTTAGGTCGGAAAAAGTGCGGAAATTTGAACTTTGTAATTTTTTATGTTGGAAAAAGTGCGGAAAGTTGGACTTTATTATTTTTATTGGCAAAAAAAGTTCGGAAAGTTGGACTTTGTCATTTTTATTGGCGGAAAAAGCTCGGAAAGTTGAACTTTATCATTTTTAATGGCGGAAAAAGATGCGGAAAGTTGGACTTTGTCATTTTTGATGGCGGAAAAGTTTGGAAAATAGACTTTGCAATATTTTATGGTTAGAATAAATTCGGAAAATAGGACTTTGTCATTTTTTATGTTGGATAAAGCTTGGAAAGTTGGACTTTGATTTTTTTAATGTTGGAAAAAGTTCAGAAAGTTTGACTCATTTTTTAGGCCAGAAAAAAACATTTTTTTGTGGAAAAGTTGATTTAGTCATTTCTTAAGGTTTTATTTTTGAATTTAATTAATATCTAATTGAATGAAGAATATCAACTAATATTAACTAATTGATTAATAATAAAAATTTAATAAATAGTGATGTTTCTAATCTTCACTGAAACAGGTGTTAAAACTGTTCAACTCTTTGGTATATTCAAATTTTTTCAAAGAAAATTAGACAAAGACCAGCATAAAACATAGAAAATTGAAAACAAGTATTATGAACTTCACTAAAATAGTGAAAACTTGTGTTCTCCAGAAAATTGAGCATTCACTGTGCTACACATAGTTATTAGTTTGATGGATGCAGATTACATTTTTTCTGGGTTCTGAAAATTTACTCATCAAATATTCAAAATTAGATTAAGTTTCCATCATAGTATGCATAAGAAAGTTAATAGGTACTATATTGATCACTCATCATGTACATGCAATTACTGAGGTCTTGAGGTTTCTAATGATGATTGAAGTTTAAATATTGTATACAGTCGAACCTCATAATGTCAAACTTCTTACTTTTAGTTATCCAAAGAAACAACTTATCTGAGATTGAGTGAGTGATTGTTGCTTAACGCCAATTCAGTAATTTTTCGGCTATATCATGGCGAGAACAAGTTAATTTTCAATGAGAACATGTTCAGGTCCACTTTGTACTAGACCAACCTAGCTCACTGAAAAAACAATCTGCAGGTAGACATGTCACTCAACTCGGACACATTATTCTGATTCCGAGCCAACCTGCTTAGTGGAGAAGCAACAAATACCAATTTTATATTCTTTAATTTGACCCGAACAGGGCTCGAACCCACAATCTAGCGCACTCGAGATGTATCTGATATTGACATAACCAGGTATGACTGTATATACAACACTTTTCAACATTGTTCAGCAAACCTCATTGCACAGAAAATCATTTTTTCATAAAAACAAAAGGATGAAATCTGAATATGGCAACTTTTACTTGCTGATAATAATATTTATATATTTATAGTACATAAACATAGGATAACAAAGTAGAAAATAAATAGAATACAAAGGCTTCTAAAAAAAAAAGACTTCAGGAATAGTCACTATATTATCTGTTGCATGCTTTCAATATTATAATAAAAATGGCCATCTTGATCGTATGGTAGTTTGATTTTCAACTACATGTGCAATCAGTGCCTATCACCACTAAAGTTGTGAGTTCAAATCCTGCTCGGTGGTTTTTTCCGTTTTCCTCCACCAATAAAACTGAGCTTCATGCACTGTGATACAACTGAAAGATTGTTAAAAGTGGCGATAAACACCCTAACACTTCAATATAATAAAGTGTCTTAATCATTTTTCATTGATTTTCCCCCAACTCAAGATTCTCCCAAACATTCAGAATAAGAGTATGTCCCAGTTCAATCTCTCTCAACAAAGTTCTCAACCAGTTCTTCTTCAAATGTCCATGTCTATCTGTAACAAGTGATTGGTCTGTACTAGTTAAATTTAGCCGTGCTTTTCTGTCTTCAACAGACATTTACACTTGATCCACACGTGTCAATATTCCCTGAATTGAAAATATGTATGTTGTGGTTCCTCTATGACTGACTGATCATCTTGTTCTTCAATTTTCCTGAAATAAAATTACAAAATATGTAAGAAAAACAAACCTTAAAATAACTTATTACATTTAAATATACAAAATGTAAAGATTTCACATATTAATACAATATAGTAGGTTATTACAGTTGTATCCTGCTGTCAAATTACAACTTCAGACAATAGAATTATACATGGAAATTTATAGGTAAAATGAAATTAAATATATTAAAAAAAAAATTGCATGTTTTATTTCTGCATGACCAGCACTAATTAAGTTGGTTTTTTTCATAATATATTTGTTCCATTTTGAAATCATATTGTGTAAGTTACAAATAATTGATTTAGCAACTCAATTATTTTCTTAATCATCAGATTTTATAATTATTTTACCTTGCTCTAAGTTAAGTCCTAGTTTAAATATTTATGGGAACAAATAACCAAAATTGTAGAACACTATACATCTATACATTTAGTAAGTGAATGATTGTTGTTTAGTTGTTTAATGCCAAGTGAGCAACGTTTTAGCTATATCATGGCGAAAACAAGTTACAATTTGATAAGATGGTGTCTGCTTCTTGTAGACCAACACGATTTTTAGTGCCAGATCACTGAAATAACAGTCTGGAATAAGGCATGCCTCTCCAACCTGGAACATTATGCTGTGTGATTAGTGGAGCACAAGAACCAATTTGAGTCTTTGTTTTAACCTTACCGGAGCTCAAACCCATGATCTACCACACCATAATGCACTATACACTTAAGCATGAAGCAGTGGAAAATGTACCAGGCATAACATAGACAAATACACAATGAATAAATACCTGCGATAATAAGGGGTCTTGGGCAAGGGAACATCTTCTTTTGGCTACATACAATTTGTACCAGCTGAAAACAAATAAAACACATTTAAAATATTACATAAAACTTATGGTGTTCTATATATATATATAAAAGATTATTACAGTGAAATGTCATGTCTTTCTAAATAATCATAGTAAACACTGAACTTGACCAATATGGATAAACACCAAGTCTTTGCTTTTTATATTTGTGCATCATGCATTCATGACAGGACAAAAAAAATAAATGTGTCAATTTGTTTGCATAACGAACTGCAGAGGTCATTGAAATATAATGTATATATGATTATTTTTTTAGATCATTATTTATATAAACTAATCCAATTGGAAATGGCATTCCATTGATAGGTGATACTTTTACCTTTGTCTTTGAGTTTGAAAATTCTAATTTTCTATTTATTATGTACAGTGTATATAAATGTTGTTATTTTATCATTTTTGAATTTTTAATCTTGTCTGTTCGCGCCGATGTATAATCATCACGAGTGATGGAACATCGTAGGATGTAGAAGATCAATCATAAGTTAACGTGAAACAAACCGTCGAAAATGGGTTAAGTTATGATATATAGGCTCTTGAAATGTTACTTTAATGCAGAAAGAGTGGATCTCCTGTACCTGGCGATCACAATACTGGTATACTAGTATTGTGCACAATACTGGTATAAAAAAATATTCCAGTATTGTATTCTAGTATTGTTCCAGTATTGTTAAATTAGTTATTTTTTGGGAGTATTGTATATATTAACAATACTAGAACAATCCTAGAATACGATATTGGAATAAATTGATAACAATGTGTCAAGTTGTCAATGTGTATTGTAGGACAGGAAATGGCAACATGAATTGACACTTTTTCAAAAGCAAAAAAAACACAAAAAAACATTATCTTATTTTTTATTGATTTAAGCACTATTCACTATTTCATTACAGTGTTCCAGCTAGGATTTCAAAAGGGCAGGGTGCTGGTCCTGAAAAAGGGCTCTTTAGTGTGCTGTTGGATTTTCAAAAAAGGCATTTTTTAGGGACACTGTAAAATAAAATAAAGTATACAATGAAATATTGACTTTTATTATTTATACATGAGCAAATAGGTCAGTTTATTCAACAAATCAACCTAGATATAATTCTATCTTTCTGTCATTAACTCTAAAAAACTTGGCAACTACTGTATCTGACACATGCTCATAACATTGTTTGTTGCAATTTAGTTTGACATGTAAAATATTGTTCATTGTGACCAGTTTCATGCGATTTATGTGATCACACTTTACCAATTTGACCTGTGAAAATACCCTTTCTACTTCTGCTGTACTCAGAGGTAACACAGCAGCTGTACTCATTAAGTGTATGCTATTATTGGGGTACAGTGCTGATAAACCAAGCTTTTCATTTAATAAAAGCTTAAGGCATGCCATGATGCTCCTTTCATGACATTCCTCTATTTTTATCACTTGTTTAAGTTTCAGATGAATTTGAAAGTTCAACATTTTAAAATTGGATTAAATAATTTTTTTTATCAAAATACAAGGATGTTATGGGAGGACAGACGGACGAATGGAAGGTAGCGTTACTACATGTATATCCCTTCGCAACTTCGTTGGCGATGGGATAAAAACAACCCCCCCCCCCCCCCCCCACACACAAAATAAAAACCTCTACAAACTATCAGTTGTAAAAGGCAACCCCTTACAACAATTACAGCAGCATCAATTATGGCAATAGACGATGTAAGTGGTTTTTTTTCTTCTTCAAATTTACAATAAAAACAATGATGCCTGTGATATGGCAGTTAAAGGCACTCACTAAAAACTATAAATATCATACTTCTACACAACATTTATACTTATATAACAAGTGCCATTCTATAAAGAATTATGAGAGACTATATAAATTTCAATAAATTAAAACTTTAAATCACGTCTATAAAACATTTCAGTTCTGTAAAAACTTAACTATCAATCAAGAATATAAAAAAATATTTCTTCTACCTTAAATATTAAAAAGAAACCATCATAAAGAAAGATAATTAAAAAGTTGGCATGCGGTGAAATATTTCTCCAATTACGAATTATACCTCAAAAAACGGCATTGTCATAATTTGGTCTTAATTTATGGTACAAGGATGTGCTTTACAAAGTTTTGACCTTTTCATCTAAGACATCAGCATATCTGGCATGCATTCAGGATATATACAATGAAAGATGAACACAGGATTTACACAGACATCGTGTTCTTTGTATTTGATCTCGATCTACTTTATTAGGTTTAAATAAAATACCTTGTCTTTTGTATGAACAATTATTTATATACACGACTATATGGTTTAAAAGGAATATATTACTTGGCTCTATTTTAAGCTTGTCTTATTATTTGTTATGTTAATTTGTCAAGTACGCACATGTGTTTACCAAGAAGCTAATTGTATTGATTGATCAATTAAAAAGTAATATTTTTTTCTATTAGAATTACCATGCAGAGTCAGTGTGTTTTAAATCGGTCATCCAATCAGGATGCTCATTATTCTTGTCCAAGATAAAAATACATCGCTAAAGTAAATTTACCTGTGGTTTCAGAGTAGAAGATTTTTAGAAATCTAACATAAAATTTCCCCACTTCAACTCGTAAATTTACATAGAAATCGGAGATATTTCGTCATAAAACTTCACACATGGTTTTGTCTATCATATTTCTTGAAGACAAACATAAAATTTTATTGCATTTATTCATATTGTATGAGTATCAACAGTTTTTTCAACACCGTATCTGTTTCTCGATACAGCCACAACTTCAACTCGTAAATTTACATAGAAATCGGAGATATTTCGTCATAAAACTTCACACATGGTTTTGTCTATCATATTTCTTGAAGACAAACATAACATTTTATAGCATTTATCAATATTTTATGAATATCAACAGTTTTTTCAACACTGTATCTGTTTCTCGATACAGCCGCCCGATTACAGTGACCCGTGACCCAGATTAGCAGATCTCAGCAGTTTTTTCTGAATAAGGTTATTTAATTAATTTGCTAATATAATGATTATATAAGTATTGGGATAACATATTTGCAAGTTTTCAATAATAATGTTAATTATTCAAATGTTCATACACAGCTGTTGTTATCAGGCAAATTCTCAAATCTTCAATGGTTTTGTTTTTAAAAAACTGTATGTTGGCGTAGGACATCCACAGTTTCTTGAGAATTGCTGATATTTTGCTGTAGTTGTTGTTTGGTCATTCTCATAATATTGTGTAAAGAATTTTTGATTGAGATAGCCGTCTCTATATTTGGATCATCAGCGATGTCATCCTCATTGTTGTCTTGTGTATTTGCAAGTAATCTCTTCCGATACTGGTACTCTGTTTCGTCATCTTGCCGTTTCCGTTTTACAGCATGTCCAGTAGGTTGCTGTGATGGCACTTGGACGGCTTGAAAATGGTAACCAGACCGACACATCTGCTAAAGATGGTTTTGGATGGCGCTGTGCCAACCAAAGATGTCCGAAACGCCGTACATACCGTACCATTCGTGCTGGATCATTTTTCGAAAGGTCTCGCATCACCTTAGATAAATGGTTATACGTCACATACCTATGGAGTCAAGGAACAAAAGTTAATTCCGTAGAAAGACAAGTACAGATTGACGAGAAGACCATAATACAGATGTTTCAATACTTGAGAGATGTCTGCTCCACTAAACTACTATCAACTCCAGTTGAATTAGGTGGACCAGGTGTGATTGTCCAAATTGATGAAAGTCTTTTTAATCACAAATCAAAATACAACAGAGGGCGACGGGCCAGCAAAGAGCAGTGGGTTTTCGGTTTAGCAGATACATCCAGCAAGCCTGCCATTACTACATGGAAACTGTTGACAAAAGAGATGCCGCAACTCTTTTACCTATTATACAACGTGTTGTAAAACCAGGGACAATCATCCATTCAGATCAGTGGAAAGCGTACCATAACATCAGCTCACGACTGCAGCTTAGCCATGGCACAGTTAATCATTCGCTCAACTTCGTGGACCCTGCAACTGGCATACATACTCAAGCAATCGAGTCGTACTGGGCTAAAGCCAAACAGAAGTTTAAAGAGATGAAAGATGTGTCATCACATCTACTACCCAGTTACCTAGATGAAAGAATGTGGAGAGACAGATGGGGTACCACAGGTGACAATGCATTTACAAACATTCTCATACATATTTCAGAACAATATCCTGTGTAAAAGTGATATTTATTATGGACATGATAGACTCTTTATAATTCTAGTGCTAGTACATTATATTGTCAAATTATATATATTTATACACAACGAAGTTCGGGACTTCGATAAAAATTCGACTCAACCGGAAATTCGAGTCAACCGAATTCGAGACAATGAGAGTCAACTGTACTTATAAAATCCACCATTCACTGTAATAATGAATGGTATACATTTGTATTTGCAAATTACTTATGAACTATGTTTTGAAGCATATTTTCATTCATGACTTATCACTGGGTTTGTAACTAGATTAACACGACGGGTGTCACTAGTGGAGCAGGAACTGCTCACCCTTCCGGGGCACCTGAGTTCACCTCCGGTTTCTAGTGGGGTTCATGTTACTCGATCTTTAGTTTTATGTGTATGTTTTGTAGATCGTTGTTTGTCCTTTTGTACGTTTTCTTTTGGCCATTGTGTTGCCTGTTCTTCTTCGATATATGGATTCTGATTACCCCTTTGGTATCTTCAAATTCTTCTTGCCTAAAGGAGTGAGTATGGATGAATAATTTGAATCATGTGATTTTTCCTGCGAAAATACAAATATTGAAACCAATAGATGTACCATATATCCGTGTTTATGTTTGATTTAAGGATGATAAACATGTCATCTGAACGTGAATATTATTGATACTGTAAAATATCAACTTGCTAGACACTCACCAATAAACTTCATATTTTGTGTCGGCAGGCTGATATTTTTGGTATCAATCAATTCACATTGAGATAACATATACATATCAAAGTCTATCCCTTGATACAGACTATATCACTCAAAGAGATCAAAGGAAAAATGACCAATATACTGATTTATAACTCACTTATATAATGTAAGTTGAGTATGCATGTAAGATGATGAAGATTAGCAATTCGTAATTATCTAATTCAGTAAGTGTCTGCAGAGGAAAGGTCTTAAAGAATTTGACAGGGCTATACCATACGAGTGCCAAATATTGAATACGTATATAAGTTAGGCAGCACACAAATACTAAGTACTGAAAAAACAAATGTTTATTAAAATCATACTAAACTAGTTATATACAACATGGCAACTGGGGACTTTTACGACTGCATAGTAAACTTAAATGAAAACAAAGAATCATCTCCATACAAAGGGAGACTACTCAATTAATTCTTGAAAACTTGGGTATGAGAGAAAAAATTCTTTCAAATTTACCAAATTTTTTATCGAAATAGCCAAACCATTAATTGAAGGATAAATTAATAATTTAAGTATACACGTAGTATAGTATCAAAAAGTAAGATTTTTGCAATTTTTTTTACTGTAGACTGCTCATCCCAAGTAAATTTATTGCACTCTGTTGTTATTTAACTATGAATTTCCATGAGAAAAACACATTTCAAATCATTACAGAAGCAATTGATATGTGTACATGGATAAGATTTTTTTTTTTACCATGGAAGATAGAAGGAGGCGGAAATTACACCTGACATGAATATATGAATTCATTTACTTGACCATCATTTCCAAAATTAATGTCATGTATGAAAACATACTATGTAGTTCATCATTTATTTTCAGAACTTTCTATACAAATGCCTTGGTGTTATAACAAGAAAATCAACAAAGAAAGATTTTGTAGGGAAACAGTTAGATATGATATTTAGTACAGTAAAACACTCGGATCAAACAGAACGGGAGGTATGTACATGCATATGCACGATTTTGATAATTTATTTTATTTTGCAAGCATAAATTTTTGATTTTTAAATTTTTTTTGCCATCAGGTTTCGAGGCCATGTGAGCTTTTGCCATCAGGTTTCGTCCGTCGTATGTCGTCGTCGTTGTCTGTCGTAAACTTTTCACATTTTAATCTTCTCCTCAGAAACCACTGAGCCAATTTAGACCAAACTTTGCTGTAATGGTCCTTGGATGGCCCCCTTCCAAAATGTTTCCGGTGATCCCGACTTTCAACCAAGATGGCCACCAAGCTAAGAATAGAAAAAGTGGGGATGAAATTTTAATTGCCCATTGCTGCTTTGGTACAAGTCAAAATGAGCTCAAATTTTAGCTGCAGCTACATGGCAAGGAGTAGTTTAACATATATTCTGGGTTTTTCTGTGAAATTTTTCTTTCAACCGATATATACCGATTATGCAAATTAAGCATATTTTAATAAAAGATCACGTTTAAATCTTCTCCTCTGAAACCGCTGAACCAAATTAAACCAAACCTGGCTTGGATGGTCCTTGGGTAGTCTTCTTTCAAAATTGTGTCTGTTGATCTCGACTTCCAACCAAGATGGCCACCAAGCTAAAAATAGAAAAAATGGGGGATGAAATTTTAATTGTCCATTGCTGCTTTAGTATAAGTCAAAATGAGCTCAAATTTTAACTGCAACTACATGGCAAGGAGTCGTTTATCATATATTCCGGGTTTTTCTGTAAAATTTTTCTTTCAGTCGATTTATACCGATTATGCAAATTAGACATATTTTGATAAAAAGATCACATTTGAATCTTCTCCTCTGAAACCGCTGAACCAAATTAAGCCAAACCTGGCAGGGATGGTCCCTAGGTGGGTCCCTTTCAAAATTGTGTCCGACATTCCCGCCCTCCATTCAAGATGGTTGCTGTTACTAAAAATAGAAATTTCTTCAATTGTCCATTGCTGCTTTAGTATAAGTCAAGATGAGCTCAAATTTTAACTGCAGCTACATGGCAAGGAGTAGTTTAACATATGGTCCATTTTTTTTTTCTGTGAAATTTTTCTTTCAGCCGATTTATACTGATTATGCAAATTAAGCATTTTTTGATAAAAGATCACATTTAAATCTTCTCCTCTGAAACTGCTGAACCAAATTAAAGCAAATATGGCTGGGATGGTCCTTGGGTGGTCCCCTTTCAATATTGTGTCCGACAGCCCTGCCCTCCATTCAAGATGGCTGCTGTTACTGAAATTAAACATTTCTTCAATTGTCCATTGCTGCTTTAGTATAAGTCAAAATGAGCTCAACTTTTAACTGCAGCTACATGGCAATGAGTAGTTTAACATATATTCTGGGTTTTTCTGTGAGATTTTTACTGTTTTACCTCTGTCCTTCTGTCCATCCTTCCGTCCTTCCATCCGTCCAAGATATTTTTCGTCACACTTTTCTCAGTAACTATTGATGACAGGAATCTGATATTTGGTCACAAGCATCATATAGGTATACCATATTGTGGGTAGCGTTTTTGGACTCGTCAGATTCCTACTTCCTGTTTGACGACTTTGTTGATTTTTATACATATTGAACATATATGCTCATTTTTCCTGATTTTTATACATATTGAACATATATGCTCATTTTTCCTGATTTTTATACATATTGAACATATATGTTCATTTTTCGTCACATTTTTCTCAGCAACTATTGATGGTAGAGATCTGATATTTAGTCACAAGCTTCATATAGGTACCCCATATCGTGGGAAGTGTTTTTGGACCCATCAGATTCCTACTTCCTGTTTGCCAACTTTGTTGATTTTTATACACATTGAACATATATGTTCATTTTTCGTCGCATTTTTCTAAGCAACTATTGATGACAGGAATCTGATATTTGGTCACAAGCTTCATATAGGTATGCCATATTGTGGGAAGCGTTTTTGGACCCGTCAGATTCCTACTTCCTGTTTGCCGAAGAGCGGGGGTATCAGAAGTGAGCATTAGCTCACAGTTCATCTTGTTTCAGCCAGTTTATTCCGTTTAGGAATATTATGAGATAAAAATCACATCTAAATCTTTTGCTCAGAAATTTGAGTTGAAATGATCTTTGGATGGCCCACTTTCAAAATTATGTGTAACACCCCCATTTTCTATTAACTTTAGATGTCAAATTGAAAACCAGGTGAGCAATTACAGGCTCCTGGTAGCCTCTAGTTTTTAATTTCTGCATTTTATGGAAAGTGCACAGTGAGTTGATTTTGTGTAATTCTGGTTTGAAATTTACATGAATTGTCATAAAAATGAAATTGTGTTTAATTGTGCATTGTTTTCTTACAGGGATGCGCCATAGCCATGGGATTTTGTGCGGCCTCACATTTAGATGCTGTACTTGGTAAACTAGAAGCAGTTGCCAAATCAGAACTACAACAGAAATCATCAGGATTATTCAGTTTTATGAAGGTATATCATCTGTTTTATCAGCTGAATTGTTGTAGTTTGTTGCCCAACATACCAACATACAGTATTCCCCCTCTTATTTGACCACCCTCTGTGTTAGCAGTAGAATTTTTTTTTTATTAGCCACTGTGGCTAATGGGTAATAATTTCTTTTAGCCACACTCAATTTCAGTTAGCCACACTAAATATAAACAAAGAGCATAAAACAGTTGAAAGTTCAAAACTTTATTATTTAATTAACTAACAATAATAATTCATATATTATCATGATAAACAACAAACTTTGAACATTAGATAAACAGAACATTCAATATTCGTATGATTTTGTTTTTTTATGCTGTGTGGGGGCGTTGCCAAAAAAGGATAAAATAGATCCTTGGTGCTTGGCCATGCTTGGTATCGGGTCCGTTCGCCCTGGGTTCATTCACCCTAAAAGTGGGTCCGTTTGCCCTGATAATTAAAAAGTATCTTAATGAACATAATAAATATTGTAATTGAAATTAAAGAAGTAATGATATAGAAAAGATTTAATTAAAAATATAAGCTTTTGTTAAAGAAATTAAGCAGCTATTAGATATTGTTTGAAATGAATGATTGTTGATTTCATCATTACAATTAATTGATGTAAAGCTTGGTTTGAGTAAAACAAATTTAAGCATAAAAGAATTATTTACTTTACAGCTTGTGTTCTTTGATCTCGTGTGTGTTTTGATAAACTTTTTTATTATCGAAAGACACTTTTTAGTTTTTAGCATGTCAACACCATATTTAAAATTTCTAAATTTTTAAACCATCAAATATCATTAATACTTCATTTATTTTCAATAACTTTCATATATATAATTATCAGGGCGAATGGACCCAGGGCGAACGTGTATTAATTAGGGCGAACGTGAATTAGTCATGCTTGACCTTCTCGTTGTCAAATAATTTACTGGTTTTAGATGCAAGCGTAGACAGAAGGACAGACAGAATAAAGCGTAATTTAGGAAACCAGTCAGTCGGTGACTAAATTCGAAACTATTTCCGGAATGGGACCCGGATAATGTTATTTCAACTGAAAAAAACTACCGGAAATAATCAATTTGACCCGCTTTAAAATCATTTTGGATATTATACATCGATCAAATCATTGTCTATAACACGTTTTATTCGACGTTGACTTTCTACCTAATAAAAGATCGTTGTCAGATGCACGCTCTAAAAGTTTTTCGTTCGCCAGTGTGGCTACTGCTACACAAATCATACTCGCCACACTACCGTTATATTCACAAAATGCGACGTGGCGATCGACTACCGCTAACACAGACCCTTTATCCAAGGAAAAAGGGACCTTATAAGTAGTGGTGTACCGATCATCGGAAACATCGACTAATCAGTCGGACGTCATCATACGATCCGATGATCGATTTTTAAACCTTGTGGTCGATTCTGATTCTATAGTGTCTAACATATATATGCTTAACTTGTTCTTTGGTTGTTTTTTTTTTCTGTCTCCATACTGACAAAAATATTGCAGTTTTATCCCAGCTGGGTGTTTTTTTGCCCTCATACTGACAAACATCTGGCAATTTTGTCCAAGCGTACTTTTGACACTCAGTCAATACACGTATTTGGACTAGTCTATTATTTATTTACTTCCCGGAATAGTCCATTTTATATCAGGTGTTACACATATGGAAAACGATCTTTTGTTTTGTTCCAAGTTAATGTTTACAAATGGAAATATTGTAGTTTGTAAATATATTTTTTGATTTTATTCAAATCTTTACTTTTGTCAAACACATATTTGGACTAGTCTATTATTTATCTATCTATATCAGGTGTTACACATATTGAAAACGATCTTTTGTTTTGTTCTATTTTAAAGTTTAATGTTTACTAATGGAAAAATTATAGTTTATAAATTTATGATACAATTTTATTCATATCTTTACTTTTGTCAATCATACTCTTGAAGTAAAGGCTATTTGATTAATTATAGTCAGTAAATACATTTAGCAGGCAATTGTCACCGATGATCGATCATCGGTCGATGTTGATATAACGATCATCGATCTTGAAAATGTTACCGATTCCCATCACTACTTATAAGAGAGGTGACCTATCTTGAGGGGAACAATTTAGTAGTATTTTACTGTCTAAATGCAGCTGAAATTTGCCCTAATAAAAATTGTGGCATGTGGTGAAAGTGGCTTTATAAGAGGGGAACTGTGTCAGTTTCATAGTCAGTATTTGGGTAGCAATACTTCAGTGTTTGTGCACCAGATTTTATTATATGAATTTGATGAACCATGGGAGACATCACTGAAAATTCTGTTTTCCTTTATTTTTAACTATTGATGAACCAAGGGAGACATTACTTGGATTCCTGTATGTCATCCTTTATTGTTTAATAGTTGTAGATCAATGGGAGACTTCAGTTGGTATCCTGTTTTCGTCATCCTTTGTTGTTAATAAAAGCATAGATATCTAATTTAGATAATTTAGAATAACCTTCATCAGGCATGCTCTTAGTCAAATAAGCCAAATAATATAATACTCTTTGGGAGCAATTAATCCAGAGGGCCTAATCAGGACAGTAGAAATCAGCTAACTTATGAAGATCCAAGGAAGAAATCATTTGTAATCCTGTTTTTCGTCATCCTTTATTGTTAACTTTTTCACATTTTTATCTTCTCCCACAACACTACCTGATCAAATGTGGCAGTGATGATCTTGTGGAAGAGGCAATTTAAATTTGTACAAATAGGTTGGTCCTCAAAATGGAGGGGCCAGCAGGAGGGCCTGATATGAGAAATAAAATAAATCTTTTTCTTTTCAAGGATCAAAGCTATAAGATTTTCTGTGCAACAATATTGTGATATTATATAGATTTGTACAAATGAAGTTCCCAGTTATGAGAATCAGTTATCAAAGATTAAAAATATAAATGTCATGAATTAGTATTGTGAAAAACAGATTCAAGCTTCTCCATATGAAGGTCCAGTGATATGGGGTGTGCCCCCTGGCTGTTCAAGAGTTTACATAGGCTGCAATAGAGAAAATAAATAAAATATTCTCAAGAACCAGCAATAAAATTGTAATTGTATTTGGGAAGATACTTCATTGTTAAATGGAGATTCAATCTTGTACAAATGCAGGGCACAGTATATTAAAATGAGGCTTTGGGATTTTATGTTTAATGTACATGTCGAGGATAAACTTTTAGAAATGATTTTTTTATCCGTATCAAATAGGGAATTGCTTGAAGCATAAATATGCAGATTCAAGCTGCACAAATGAAGGCCACATGGTCAATAGGATCCAGATACAAAAAGATCAAGTGAATTTAACATGGACTGCATTCTACAATAGAGAGATACAGGCTCAGGAACCTCTAGTTGTATATCCTTTTTAGTGAAATGGATATACCCACTTATTCCGACGGGGCCGTCATGGTTGTGATCGTATGGTAGTTGGATTCACAACTACCTTTGCAATCAGTGCCTATCACCACTGAAGTTGTGAGTTTGAATCCTGCTCAAACAAGATGTACTCGATACAACATTATGTCATAAAGTTTGTCAGTGACTTGCAATAGTTCGGTGGTTTTCTCGGGGCACTCCGGTTTCCTCCACCGATAAAGCTGATCGCCATGATATAACTGAAATATTGTTGAAAGTGGCATTAAGCACCATAAACCAATCAACCACCCATCTTTTATTCTATAATTTCAGAAGAGTCGACAGGTAGTATAATGAATTTGCTTGTAGATATTTTGCTAAACATGATATCATCTTTGATTGATATAATACATTCTACATAACAGCTTGGTACTTCTGTCTATATTTTAGCTTTTTCATTTTGAAAGCATTCTTAATTTGTATGCTACTATGACATGTGATGTTGGTAGGGAGATTTTGGGTAGGAGCTATGAGACTTAAAGGATCAGAAAATATATAGCATTTTTACTTTTCGTTCAATTTTGATGTGGTCTTTTTCTTTGAGTTGATTGTGTTGAAAGCAATTGGTAGAATGTGGACGGATTTCCTGTATCTTTTGCAATTTCTCAGATAAACTTGACTGACAGTGCAGTTTTTGTTCAATTTATGTTGAAACACACCTATTGTATACTGAACGAAATGCAATTCTACTTTCAACCTCTATGTACAAGAAAAGGCCATGACAAAAAATATGTGTAGCAAGGCAGCTGGAATTTATCTATTTTGAGTTCATTTGCAAATGGCCTCCTGTGGGGAGGGTTTGATGGGGTTAATGTGATTTTGAGTAAAAAAGGTAATGACAATAAGCCAACAGTCGTAAGGCAAAAATCTCTTGTACAACATTTGTGTAACTTTGTTTTCCAAAAAGCATATGATTGTAATCGTATATAAATAATATGTATATATCTGTATAATTTATAATGTACATGTAAAGCTTTGCTTAAATTTTCCACTCATGTACATATATTTTCTCATAGTAAGAAATCCATTTGGACATTAAGAAACTTATTGATTACAAATAGTTAGTCCACAAAACAAATAAAACCAAGAAAAAACAAAAAATCAATTAATTAATCAACACAGAACGAAAAATAGGACAGCCTAAAATATCATAACACTGGGAGTTAAACCAACAATATGACTCTAAAATAGTGTATATGTAAAAATGGCATTACTTTTTTGTTGAGTTGAATTATTGAATTGTCTAAAAGAGCATTCAATGCAACATCAGTGCTAATTTTCTGACATGGTAGCTCACTTTCCTAACTTTATTCTAAAAAAAAAAAAATAATAAAAACCATGCAAATTTATATGCCAAATATTGTGGAAGATGTGGAAGCACTATTTTATATTAGGTTTTTGGAATATTTTGTAACCAATTCTTACCAACATATTGTACATAAAAACATCTTTTTTGTAGTAAGAAGTAAATATTTTATATTAAACCTTGCTAATGAATGGCAAAAAATCAAACATGTACCAGAAAAAGTTTAAAAAAAACAACAACATACAAAAAAACATGCATGGTATGCCTATTTTTAAGCCTCCCAAACAACGTTTGGAGACTTATTGTTTTTGTTCCGTTTCTTCTTCTTATTATTATTATTATTATTATTATTATTATTACATCACCCAGACTGTTGTCGGGTGATGTATTGCTATTCTACGTTTCTTTTTCACTATTATTATTATTATTATTATTATTATTCTTCCACACATTTTTGTCCGCTCTATTTCTCGGAGATGCCTGGATCAAACTTTATGAAACCTTGTAGGAATATCATATGCCATGTGAAGTTGTGCTGTATAGGGTTAATTTTTTCAAAATGGCTGCCATTGCCATGGAAACGGCCAAAATGCTAAAAATTGAAAAACACAAAAATGATCATAGCAGGTTACTCGCCAAACAGAAATTGATGAAACTTGATAGGAACAACATCCACAGCTAGTGGAACGAGATAAGCCAAAAACATCGGAATCGGTTGGACAAACTTTGCTGCAGTTGCCATGGAAACAAAAAAGGGAGGATTTAAAATAATTTTGGATTCCTTTCATCAAACTTCATGAAACTTTGTAGGAATATCCACTGTAGTGTGTGGCAGCTTTTAGGGGGTTGAAAAAATTCAAAATGGTGACCGTTGCCATGGTAACCAAGGTGCAAAAAATGTTAAATTCACTTCCAACTTCACAAAGTTTTGCAGTAATGTTTCCTGTCACATCCACATCTAGTTGAATGAGATAGGCCAAAAAAATCGGAATCGGTAGGACAAACTTTGCCGCAGTTGCCATGGAAATAAAAAAAGGGGGGAATTAAAAAAAAATTGATTTCTTTCATCAAACTTCACGAAACATCGTAGAAATATTCACCGTAGTGTGTGGAAGCTTTTGGCGTGTTGATAAAATTCAAAATGATGCTACCATGGAAACCGAGGTACCAAAATAATGGGGTGGGGTGATGTCCGCTATTGTTTTGCAATGGCAATTCTAGTTATTAAGTCTCCCAAACAACGTTTGGAGACTTATTGTTTTTGCTCTGTTTCTTATTATTATTATTATTATTCTTCTTCTTCTTCTTGTTCTTGTTATTCTCCTTTCTTTCCGTGCACCATGAACTTGTCCACGGCAGATCTCAGGAACTACAGGACAGAATTTCATGAAACTTGGTGGAGTTATAGATATATGTTTCTAGTTGATCCTAAAGTTTTCAGATTTGTGGTAAAGGGGGTCAAAGCCATATTTTTGGGGGTTCAAAGGGGGTGGGGGTTACTATAGAATCCTATGGGAAAGTTGAAATTTCGTACATTAATGTTGATAACTTCTAACTGGATAATGAAAGAGACATAATTTTGACATAGTGATAGGTCACCATTAGAGGAGCAATTCTGCGTTTTCAAAATTTTCAAGATGTCTGCCATTTTCAAAATGGCTGCCAAAACACGGCATAAAAATGGGGGGTAAAAATTCAACATTGTCCGATATCATCAAAATTTGATATTTATTGAAAGATATTGACACTTTAGAATGTAATGTAAACCAAGCCTCCATACAACTTTTAGAGAATAAGAAGCAAGATTTAGAAAATATAAGAAAAGAAAAAATAAAGGGTAAAATAATACGTTCTAGAGTGCAGTGGATTGAAGAGAGGGAAAAACCTACAAAATATTTTTGTGGGCTAGAATCAAAAAATTTTACTAGTAAAATAATTCCCAAAATAGAAAGGGATGATGGCAAAACTATAACTAAACAATTTGATATCTTGAAAGAAACAAAGGTATTTTATGAAGAACTATATAAATTTAGAGAAGGAAATGGGTGTAAAGTGAGTGATTTAGAAAGAGATTTAAAAGACTTAAACTTTAATAAATTGTCTTTAGATGAACAATTAAGTTTAGAAGGGGAAATAAATGTAAATGAAGCAAGTAAGGTTTTACAAAAAATGAATAATAATAAATCACCCAGGTCGGACGGTTTTTCAACAGAATTTTTCAAATTTTTCTGGATAGATTTGAAGTCATTTGTTGTAAATTCTATAAATTTTGGGTCACTTTTAGGTGAGCTATCAGTAACTCAAAAGCAGGGAATCATTACATGTTTACCAAAAGATAACAAACCAAGACACTTTCTCAAAAATTGGAGACCAATATCACTACTGAATACTGTATACAAAATTGGTTCTGGTGTTATTGCTAGTAGATTGAAGAGAGTTCTGGAAAAGTTGATTGATTTAGATCAAACAGGTTTTATTAGTGGAAGATACATTGGAGATAACATTAGATTAATCTATGATATGCTACAATTTACAGAAGAAAACGACATACCTGGTTTGTTACTTTTGATAGACTTTGAAAAGGCATTTGACTCTATATCTTGGGACTTTCTTTTATCTGTATTAAAATTTTTCAACTTTGGGGAATCTATTATAAACTGGGTTAAAGTATTTTATAATAATATATCATCAGCAGTCATTCAGGGTGGTAATCTTTCAGAATTTTTTCAAATAGGCCGTGGTTGTAGACAAGGTGATCCGTTATCGCCATATCTTTTTATAGGTACGGGGTAATACAAATATTGGTGGTATAAATGTGACAAGGATTGAACATAAGTTATCACAGTTTGCAGATGACACATCATTAATTTTAGATGGCAGTGAAAAGTCTCTAAATGAAGCTTTACTTGAATTAGATTGGTATGCAAAACTCTCTGGGCTAAACATTAATTTTACCAAGACACAAGTAGTATGGATTGGGAGTAAAAAATACAGTAATGACACTTTAGGTCAACACAGAAACTTATCCTGGGGTAAAACATCCTTCAAGCTATTAGGTATTAATTTTGATGTTGATTTGGATAAAATTGTAAATATTAATTATAATGAGAGAATTTTGCAAATAAAAAAACTAATTAAGATATGGTCAAAAAGGAATCTTACTGTCATTGGAAAGATTACTGTTGTGAAAACTCTGATTTTTACCTGTCTTAAATCACCTAATCATTACATTGCCTAATCCTACTCAAGACATCTTAAAGAAGGTGAACGAGCTTATTTTTACCTTTATATGGAGTTCACCTGTGCACAGAGTTAAAAAGGAATTGTTACAAAAAGACTTCTGTGAAGGAGGATTAAGAATGATTAATCTAAATTTATTTATTTTAGCCCTAAAAACAACCTGGATAAGAAAGCTATTTCGAACTGAAGGTAAATGGGATAATATCTTATTTTCGACAATAAATCAGGAAAAATTATTCAATTTTGGTAATGGTTATATTTCTTACATAAAAGAAAATGTTGTAAAAAATAAATTTTGGAAAGATGTGTTCCATGCTTGGAACAACTTTATTGATAAAGAAGAAAACTTTACATGGGAATATTTTTTGTCTTCTCCACTGTGGATGAACAAAACTATAAAAATAGAAAACAAACCAGTATTCTATGAAGACTGGTTCAGAAAAGGTATTTGTTTTGTTAATGATATTATGTCAGAAGATGGAAAATTTCTCTCCATTGATCAATTAGAGGAAAAATTTAACATTTCAAAAAATATTATGAAATTTAATAGTATAATTTCAGCTGTAAAACATGCTGGAAAACAAAATGTGTATAATAGTTATAAGCTACTTACCCCATTTATTCCTTCGTTTGTTAAGACCATTTTGAAGAGTAAAAGGGGAACTAAAGATATGTATTTGTTACTAATAAGGAATAACATAGTGTCAAATGGTCAGAAAAAGTGGGAGGAAATTTTAGCCTTAGGTTTACATGAAATGAAATGGAGAGAAATATTCAAACTACCTTTTATAGTCACACAAAATACCAAACTACAATGGTTACAGTACAGATTTAACCAACGTATCCTAGGAACAAATAAATTGCTGTATAAAATTAAAGTAAAAGACAATGCCTTTTGTACTTTTTGTCAGGAAGATGAGGAAACTATAGAACATTTATTTTGGAACTGTGAGATTGTACAAGCTTTTATTGATGAAATTGATTCTTGGTTATTGTCAAATGGTGTTAGTATTCCATTTACTATGCAATTTTTTCTTTTTGGTGATACTTCAAAATCGCCTTGAGGAGATGCTATCAACCTCATTTTATTACAAATAAAGCAGTATATTTTTAACTGTAAATATTTTCAGAAAAAATTATCATTGGTCACAATGCAGAGGAAAATACAGTCACTATATAACATTGAGAAATCTATTGCTATTAAAAATTTAAAAAAAGATTTTTTCAACCAGATATGGAATGCTTTCACTTTACTGTTTAATTAGACATAAAGATTTATACAGATATTCATTCTGTATATAACATGATAGAAAAGAAATAGCCTTTTGTTTTTATGAATGCTAAAATTACCTATTCATCAAAGCAAATTAAAAAACTTTTTTTTTCTCTTTAAAAATTATTTTTATGCCTTAAAAAACTCAATAAATTAAACTTTTTCCATTTTTTTCTTTTACTTCTATAGCTACTTAAAACCCTATTTTTTGATTATCTGTATATTTGTTAATTTGGTTTATTATGATTGAAAAACTCATCTTTATGTGGAATCACATTATTTGGTATTTTCTGTCATGTTATTCTAATAGAAATAGTATGCCATTCTGTATGTAAATTACTAACAAATACTAACATCTTTATATGTTATGCGCTTTACTAATGTTAACGAGGCCGGGATAAGGTACCGGTACTTTATGTATTCAACTAACAAATGTACAGATTTCAATAAAAATATCACACTTTTAAAAAAAAAAAAAAAATTTGATATGTGGGTAGATAGTGTCAGTGGCCGGTTTGGGAGACTTCATAATCGTTAGATTATAATCATATCTTGTTATTATTATTCTTCCACATTTTTGTCCGCTCGATTTCTTGGAGATGCCTTGATCAAACTTTATGAAACCTTGTAGGAATATCATATGCCATGTGAAGTTGTGCTGTTTAAGGGTTGATTTTTTCAAAATGGCTGCTGCCATTGCCATGGAAATGGCCAAAATGCTAAAAAAATGAAAAACACAAAAATGATCATAGCGGTTTACTCGCCAAACAGAAATTGATGAAACTTGATAGGAACAACATCCACATCTAGTGGAACGAGATAAGCCAAAACAAATCGGAATCGGTTGGACAAACGTTGCCGCAGTTGCCATGGAAGCAAAAAAGGGAGGATATTTAAAAAAAATTTGGATTCCTTTCATCAAACTTCATGAAACTTTGTAGGAATATCCACCGTAGTGTGTGGCAGCTTTTGGGGGTTGAAAAAATTCAAAATGGTGGCCGTTGCCATGATAACCAAGGTGCAACAAATGTTAAATTCACTCCAAACTTCACAAATTTTTGCAGTAATGTTTCCTGTCGCATCCACATCTAGTGGAACGAGATAAGCCAAAAAAATTGGAATCGGTAGGAAAAACATTGCAGCAGTTGCCATGGAAATAAAAAAGGGGGGATTTTTAAATTGTTTTGATTTCTTTCATCAAACTTCATGAAACATCGTAGGAACGAACAGAAATTGATGAAACCTGTTAGGAACAACATCCACATCTAGTGGAACGAGATAAGCCAAAAGAATTGGAATTGATTGGACAAACTTTACTGCAGTTGCCATGGAAACAAAAAAGGGCGGATTTAAAAAAAAAATTGGATTCCTTTCATCAAGCTTCATGAAACTTTGTAGGAATATCCACCGTAGTGTGTGGCAGCTTTTGGGGGGGTTGAAAAAATTCAAAATGGCAGCCGTTGCCATGGTAACCAAGATCCAAAAAAGGTTAAATTCACTCCAAACTTCAAAAATTTTTGCAGTAATGTTTCCTGTCACATCCACATCTAGTGGAACGAGATAAGCCAAAAAAATCAGAATTGGTAGGACAAACTTTGCCGCAGTTGCCATGGAAATAATAAAAAGGGGGGATTTTAATTTTTTTTTTATTTCTTTCATCAAACTTCATGAAACATCATAGGAATATTCACCGTAGTGTGTGGAAGCTTTTGGCGTGTTGATAAAATTCAAAATGGCGTTACCATGGAAACCGAGGTACCAAAATAATGGGGTGGGGTGATGTCCGCTATTGCTTTGCAATGGCAATTCTAGTTATTATTATTATTCTCCTCCTTTCTTTCTTTCCGTGGCACATGAACTTGTCCACGGCAGATCTTAGGAACTACTGGACAGAATTTCATGAAACTTGGTGACGTTATAGATATATGTTTCTAGTTGGTCCTAGAGTTTTCAACTTTGTGGTAAAGGGGGTCAAAGTCATATTTTGAGGGGTTCAAAGGGGGTGGGGGTTACTATAGAATCCTATGGGAAAGTTGAAATTTCGTACATTAATGTTTATAACTTCTAAATGGATAATGATAGAGACATAAAATTTGACATAGTGATAGTTCACCATTAGAGGAGCAATTTTGCGTTTTCAAAATTTTCGAGATGTCTGCCATTTTCAAAATGGCTGCCAAAACACGCCATAAAAATTCAACATTGTCCGATATCATCAAAATTTGATATGTGGGTAGATAATGATGTCCCGAATTGATTCCCGACATTGAAACATTTCTACTGATCACCATTTTCAAAATGGCCACCACAATACCGCAAAAATTCAACATTGTCCGATATCATCTAAATTTGATATGTGGGTAGATTATGATGTCCCGAATAGATTCCCGACATTGATAAATGTCTAGCGGTCACCATTTTCAAAATGTCCGCCACAATACCACACAAATTCAATATTGTCCGATTTCAACGACATTTCAGATGTGGGTAGATTATGATGTCCCGAATTGATTCCTGACATTGAAAAATTTCTAGCGGTCACCATTTTCAAAATAGCCACAAAAATTCAACATTGTCCGATATCATCAACATTTGATATGTGGGTAGATAATGATGTCCCGAATAGATTCCCGACATTGAAAAATTTCTAGCAGTCGCCATTTTCAAAATGGCTGCAAAAATTCAACATTGTCCGATATCATCAAAATTTGATATGTGGGTAGATAATGATGTCCTGAAATGATTCCCAACATTGAAAAATTTCTACCGTTTGTCATTTTCAAAATGGTCGCCACAATACCGCACAAATTCAACAATGTCTGATTTCAACGACATTTCATATGTAGGTAGAATATGATGTCCCAAATTGATTCCTGACATTGAAAAATTTCTACCGGTCTGCCACAATACCGCACAAATTCAACATTGTTCGATTTCAGCGAAATTTCATATGTAGGTAGATTATGATGACCTGAATTGATTCCCGACATCGAAAAATTTCTACCGGTCTCCATTTTAAAAATGGCCGCCACAATACTGCAAAAATTCAACATTGTTCAATTTCAAAGGTAGCTTTTGATTTATTTTTTAAACCTGTTGTCAGTGGCCGGTTTGGGAGACTTGAGACTTCATTACATCGTTAGATTATAATCATATCTTGTTTAATTTGATATTATGAGGTAACTCATTAAAATTACAAACTGAAAGAAAAATCTTGACAATTGAGAATTGACTGAACACATTTGGTATCATGTTGCTTTAATTCAAAATAAAAATGTCAATTTTTAAAATGATTTTAACATGAACGTTTTACTATACTTGTACAGGGTGAGAAGTCAGAAGCTGATATAGAGAAGACTAAAGCTACCCTTATGTTGTGTTATGGTTTTGTAGCTTTGTAATTTTAATGATGATTTTAACATGAATGTTTTATTATACTTGTACAGGGTGAGAAGTCTGAAGCAGATATAGAGAAGACTAAAGCTACCCTTATGTTATGTTATGGTTTCGTAGCTTTGTTTTCACCTGCCTCACTTATCGTATCCAGAATGGAAGCTACAATCCTTAGAAGTATACAGCCATATTTTGCTAATGTCAAGGTAATTATATTAAACTAACTTTCTATATTTTTATGTACAGTGAAACCTGTCTTAAGCCAGTGTTCAGTTTACATAGGGTTTCACTGTATAAATTTTAAATCAATGATATTAAAAAAAATTAATTAATGCAGTCAAATCAGAATCATAATATAGAAGAAAATGTTTATGCATACATTATGATATTCATAAGATCATCCATAGTTTGTTTTCTTGATGACAATCCTGGGAAATAAAATTCTCTACACCAAATAAAATCAGGATCACAAAGATACCCAGAAGTAGTATTTTATCTACTCAAAGTAAAGACTACTGCTCAACTAAGAGCTGTTTCATACTCATTTTAGAGTAAGTAAAGACTACTGCTCAACGAAGAGCTGTTTCATACTCATTTTAGAGTAAGTAAAGACTACTGCTCAACTAAGAGCTGTTTCATACTCATTTTAGAGTAAGTAAAGACTACTGCTCAACTAAGAGCTGTTTCATACTCATTTTAGAGTAAGTAAAGACTACTGCTCAACTAAGAGCTGTTTCATACTCATTTTAGAGTAAGTAAAGACGACTGCTCAACTAAGAGCTGTTTCATACTCATTTTAGAGTAAGTAAAGACTACTGCTCAACTAAGAGCTGTTTCATACTCATTAAGTAAAGACTACTGCTCAACTAAGAGCTGTTTCATACTCATTTTAGAGTAAGTAAAGACTACTGCTCAACGAAGAGCTGTTTCATACTCAATTTAGAGTAAGTAAAGACTACTGCTCAACTAAGAGCTGTTTCATACTCATTTTAGAGTAAGTAAAGACTACTGCTCAACGAAGAGCTGTTTCATACTCATTTTAGAGTAAGTAAAGACTACTGCTCAACGAAGAGCTGTTTCATACTCATTTTAGAGTAAGTAAAGACTACTGCTCAACTAAGAGCTGTTTCATACTCATTTTAGAGTAAGTAAAGACTACTGCTCAACGAAGAGCTGTTTCATACTCAATTTAGAGTAAGTAAAGACTACTGCTCAACTAAGAGCTGTTTCATACTCATTTTAGAGTAAGTAAAGACTACTGCTCAACGAAGAGCTGTTTCATACTCATTTTAGAGTAAGTAAAGACTACTGCTCAACGAAGAGCTGTTTCATACTCATTTTAGAGTAAGTAAAGACTACTGCTCAACTAAGAGCTGTTTCATACTCAATTTAGAGTAAGTAAAGACTACTGCTCAACGAAGAGCTGTTTCATACTCATTTTAGAGTAAGTAAAGACTACTGCTCAACTAAGAGCTGTTTCATACTCATTTTAGAGTAAGTAAAGACTACTGCTCAACTAAGAGCTGTTTCATACTCATTTTAGAGTAAGTAAAGACTACTGCTCAACTAAGAGTTGTTTCATACTCATTTTAGAGTAAGTAAAGACTACTGCTCAACTAAGAGCTGTTTCATACTCATTTTAGAGTAAGTAAAGACTACTGCTCAACTAAGAGCTGTTTCATACTCATTTTAGAGTAAGTAAAGACGACTGCTCAACTAAGAGCTGTTTCATACTCATTTTAGAGTAAGTAAAGACTACTGCTCAACGAAGAGCTGTTTCATACTCATTTTAGAGTAAGTAAAGACTACTGCTCAACTAAGAGCTGTTTCATACTCATTTTAGAGTAAGTAAAGACTACTGCTCAATGAAGAGCTGTTTCATACTCATTTTAGAGTAAGTAAAGACTACTGCTCAACGAAGAGCTGTTTCATACTCATTTTAGAGTAAGTAAAGACTACTGCTCAACGAAGAGCTGTTTCATACTCAATTTAGAGTAAGTAAAGACTACTGCTCAACGAAGAGCTGTTTCATACTCATTTTAGAGTAAGTAAAGACTACTGCTCAACTAAGAGCTGTTTCATACTCATTTTAGAGTAAGTAAAGACTACTGCTCAACTAAGAGCTGTTTCATACTCATTTTAGAGTAAGTAAAGACTACTGCTCAACTAAGAGTTGTTTCATACTCATTTTAGAGTAAGTAAAGACTACTGCTCAACTAAGAGCTGTTTCATACTCATTTTAGAGTAAGTAAAGACTACTGCTCAACGAAGAGCTGTTTCATACTCATTTTAGAGTAAGTAAAGACTACTGCTCAACTAAGAGCTGTTTTATACTCATTTTAGAGTAAGTAAAGACTACTGCTCAACTAAGAGCTGTTTCATACTCATTTTAGAGTAAGTAAAGACTACTGCTCAACTAAGAGTTGTTTCATACTCATTTTAGAGTAAGTAAAGACTACTGCTCAACTAAGAGCTGTTTCATACTCATTTTAGAGTAAGTAAAGACTACTGCTCAACTAAGAGCTGTTTCATACTCATTTTAGAGTAAGTAAAGACTACTGCTCAACTAAGAGCTGTTTCATACTCATTTTAGAGTAAGTAAAGACTACTGCTCAACTAAGAGCTGTTTCATACTCATTTTAGAGTAAGTAAAGACTACTGCTCAACTAAGAGCTGTTTCATACTCATTTTAGAGTAAGTAAAGACTACTGCTCAACTAAGAGCTGTTTCATACTCATTTTAGAGTAAGTAAAGACTACTGCTCAACGAAGAGCTGTTTCATACTCAATTTAGAGTAAGTAAAGACTACTGCTCAACGAAGAGCTGTTTCATACTCATTTTAGAGTAAGTAACGACTACTGCTCAACTAAGAGCTGTTCCATACTCATTTTAGAGTAAGTAAAGACTACTGCTCAACTAAGAGCTGTTTCATACTCATTTTAGAGTAAGTAAAGACTACTGCTCAACTAAGAGCTGTTTCATACTCATTTTAGAGTAAGTAAAGACGACTGCTCAACTAAGAGCTGTTTCATACTCATTTTAGAGTAAGTAAAGACTACTGCTCAACTAAGAGCTGTTTCATACTCATTTTAGAGTAAGTAAAGACTACTGCTCAACGAAGAGCTGTTTCATACTCATTTTAGAGTAAGTAAAGACGACTGCTCAACTAAGAGCTGTTTCATACTCATTTTAGAGTAAGTAAAGACTACTGCTCAACTAAGAGCTGTTTCATACTCAATTTAGAGTAAGTAAAGACTACTGCTCAACTAAGAGCTGTTTCATACTCATTTTAGAGTAAGTAAAGACTACTGCTCAACTAAGAGCTGTTTCATACTCATTTTAGAGTAAGTAAAGACTACTGCTCAACTAAGAGCTGTTTCATACTCATTTTAGAGTAAGTAAAGACTACTGCTCAACTAAGAGCTATTTCATACTCATTTTAGAGTAAGTAAAGACTACTGCTCAACGAAGAGCTGTTTCATACTCATTTTAGAGTAAGTAAAGACTACTGCTCAACTAAGAGCTGTTCCATACTCATTTTAGAGTAAGTAAAGACTACTGCTCAACTAAGAGCTGTTTCATACTCATTTTAGAGTAAGTAAAGACTACTGCTCAACTAAGAGCTGTTTCATACTCATTTTAGAGTAAGTAAAGACTACTGCTCAACTAAGAGCTGTTTCATACTCATTTTAGAGTAAGTAAAGACTACTGCTCAACTAAGAGCTGTTTCATACTCATTTTAGAGTAAGTAAAGACTACTGCTCAACGAAGAGCTGTTTCATACTCATTTTAGAGTAAGTAAAGACTACTGCTCAACTAAGAGCTGTTCCATACTCATTTTAGAGTAAGTAAAGACTACTGCTCAACTAAGAGCTGTTTCATACTCATTTTAGAGTAAGTAAAGACTACTGCTCAACTAAGAGCTGTTTCATACTCATTTTAGAGTAAGTAAAGACTACTGCTCAATTAAGAGCTGTTTCATACTCATTTTAGAGTAAGTAAAGACGACTGCTCAACTAAGAGCTGTTTCATACTCATTTTAGAGTAAGTAAAGACTACTGCTCAACTAAGAGCTGTTTCATACTCAATTTAGAGTAAGTAAAGACTACTGCTCAACGAAGAGCTGTTTCATACTCATTTTAGAGTAAGTAAAGACGACTGCTCAACTAAGAGCTGTTTCATACTCATTTTAGAGTAAGTAAAGACTACTGCTCAACTAAGAGCTGTTTCATACTCATTTTAGAGTAAGTAAAGACTACTGCTCAACGAAGAGCTGTTTCATACTCATTTTAGAGTAAGTAAAGACTACTGCTCAACGAAGAGCTGTTTCATACTCATTTTAGAGTAAGTAAAGACTACTGCTCAACTAAGAGCTGTTTCATACTCAATTTAGAGCAAGTAAAGACGACTGCTCAACTAAGAGCTGTTTCATACTCATTTTAGAGTAAGTAAAGACTACTGCTCAACGAAGAGCTGTTTCATACTCATTTTAGAGTAAGTAAAGACTACTGCTCAACTAAGAGCTGTTTCATACTCATTTTAGAGTAAGTAAAGACTACTGCTCAACTAAGAGCTGTTTCATACTCATTTTAGAGTAAGTAAAGACTACTGCTCAACGAAGAGCTGTTTCATACTCATTTTAGAGTAAGTAAAGACTACTGCTCAACTAAGAGCTGTTTCATACTCATTTTAGAGTAAGTAAAGACTACTGCTCAACTAAGAGCTGTTTCATACTCATTTTAGAGTAAGTAAAGACTACTGCTCAACTAAGAGCTGTTTCATACTCATTTTAGAGTAAGTAAAGACTACTGCTCAACGAAGAGCTGTTTCATACTCATTTTAGAGTAAGTAAAGACTACTGCTCAACTAAGAGCTGTTTCATACTCATTTTAGAGTAAGTAAAGACTACTGCTCAACTAAGAGCTGTTTCATACTCATTTTAGAGTAAGTAAAGACTACTGCTCAACTAAGAGCTGTTTCATACTCATTTTAGAGTAAGTAAAGACTACTGCTCAACTAAGAGCTGTTTCATACTCATTTTAGAGTAAGTAAAGACTACTGCTCAACTAAGAGCTGTTTCATACTCATTTTAGAGTAAGTAAAGACTACTGCTCAACTAAGAGCTGTTTCATACTCATTTTAGAGTAAGTAAAGACTACTGCTCAACTAAGAGCTGTTTCATACTCATTTTAGAGTAAGTAAAGACTACTGCTCAACTAAGAGCTGTTTCATACTCATTTTAGAGTAAGTAAAGACTACTGCTCAACTAAGAGCTGTTTCATACTCATTTTAGAGTAAGTAAAGACTACTGCTCAACTAAGAGCTGTTTCATACTCAATTTAGAGTAAGTAAAGACTACTGCTCAACGAAGAGCTGTTCCATACTCATTTTAGAGTAAGTAAAGACTACTGCTCAACTAAGAGCTGTTCCATACTCATTTTAGAGTAAGTAAAGACTACTGCTCAACTAAGAGCTGTTTCATACTCATTTTAGAGTAAGTAAAGACTACTGCTCAACTAAGAGCTGTTTCATACTCATTTTAGAGTAAGTAAAGACGACTGCTCAACTAAGAGCTGTTTCATACTCATTTTAGAGTAAGTAAAGACTACTGCTCAACTAAGAGCTGTTTCATACTCATTTTAGAGTAAGTAAAGACTACTGCTCAACGAAGAGCTGTTTCATACTCATTTTAGAGTAAGTAAAGACGACTGCTCAACTAAGAGCTGTTTCATACTCATTTTAGAGTAAGTAAAGACTACTGCTCAACTAAGAGCTGTTTCATACTCAATTTAGAGTAAGTAAAGACTACTGCTCAACTAAGAGCTGTTTCATACTCATTTTAGAGTAAGTAAAGACTACTGCTCAACTAAGAGCTATTTCATACTCATTTTAGAGTAAGTAAAGACTACTGCTCAACGAAGAGCTGTTTCATACTCATTTTAGAGTAAGTAAAGACTACTGCTCAACTAAGAGCTGTTGCATACTCATTTTAGAGTAAGTAAAGACTACTGCTCAACTAAGAGCTGTTTCATACTCATTTTAGAGTAAGTAAAGACTACTGCTCAACTAAGAGCTGTTTCATACTCATTTTAGAGTAAGTAAAGACTACTGCTCAACTAAGAGCTGTTTCATACTCATTTTAGAGTAAGTAAAGACTACTGCTCAACTAAGAGCTGTTTCATACTCATTTTAGAGTAAGTAAAGACTACTGCTCAACGAAGAGCTGTTTCATACTCATTTTAGAGTAAGTAAAGACTACTGCTCAACTAAGAGCTGTTCCATACTCATTTTAGAGTAAGTAAAGACGACTGCTCAACTAAGAGCTGTTTCATACTCATTTTAGAGTAAGTAAAGACTACTGCTCAACTAAGAGCTGTTTCATACTCATTTTAGAGTAAGTAAAGACTACTGCTCAACGAAGAGCTGTTTCATACTCATTTTAGAGTAAGTAAAGACTACTGCTCAACGAAGAGCTGTTTCATACTCATTTTAGAGTAAGTAAAGACTACTGCTCAACTAAGAGCTGTTTCATACTCAATTTAGAGCAAGTAAAGACGACTGCTCAACTAAGAGCTGTTTCATACTCATTTTAGAGTAAGTAAAGACTACTGCTCAACGAAGAGCTGTTTCATACTCATTTTAGAGTAAGTAAAGACTACTGCTCAACTAAGAGCTGTTTCATACTCATTTTAGAGTAAGTAAAGACTACTGCTCAACTAAGAGCTGTTTCATACTCATTTTAGAGTAAGTAAAGACTACTGCTCAACGAAGAGCTGTTTCATACTCATTTTAGAGTAAGTAAAGACTACTGCTCAACTAAGAGCTGTTTCATACTCATTTTAGAGTAAGTAAAGACTACTGCTCAACTAAGAGCTGTTTCATACTCATTTTAGAGTAAGTAAAGACTACTGCTCAACTAAGAGCTGTTTCATACTCATTTTAGAGTAAGTAAAGACTACTGCTCAACTAAGAGCTATTTCATACTCATTTTAGAGTAAGTAAAGACTACTGCTCAACTAAGAGCTGTTTCATACTCATTTTAGAGTAAGTAAAGACTACTGCTCAACGAAGAGCTGTTTCATACTCATTTTAGAGTAAGTAAAAACGACTGCTCAACTAAGAGCTGTTTCATACTCATTTTAGAGTAAGTAAAGACTACTGCTCAACTAAGAGCTGTTTCATACTCATTTTAGAGTAAGTAAAGACGACTGCTCAACTAAGAGCTGTTTCATACTCATTTTAGAGTAAGTAAAGACTACTGCTCAACGAAGAGCTGTTTCATACTCATTTTAGAGTAAGTAAAGACTACTGCTCAACTAAGAGCTGTTTCATACTCATTAAGTAAAGACTACTGCTCAACTAAGAGCTGTTTCATACTCATTAAGTAAAGACTACTGCTCAACTAAGAGCTGTTTCATACTCATTTTAGAGTAAGTAAAGACTACTGCTCAACTAAGAGCTGTTTCATACTCATTTTAGAGTAAGTAAAGACTACTGCTCAACTAAGAGCTGTTTCATACTCATTTTAGAGTAAGTAAAGACTACTGCTCAACTAAGAGCTGTTTCATACTCATTTTAGAGTAAGTAAAGACTACTGCTCAACTAAGAGCTGTTTCATACTCAATTTAGAGTAAGTAAAGACTACTGCTCAACTAAGAGCTGTTTCATACTCATTTTAGAGTAAGTAAAGACTACTGCTCAACGAAGAGCTGTTTCATACTCATTTTAGAGTAAGTAAAGACTACTGCTCAACTAAGAGCTGTTTCATACTCAATTTAGAGTAAGTAAAGACTACTGCTCAACGAAGAGCTGTTTCATACTCATTTTAGAGTAAGTAAAGACTACTGCTCAACTAAGAGCTGTTTCATACTCATTTTAGAGTAAGTAAAGACTACTGCTCAACTAAGAGCTGTTTCATACTCATTTTAGAGTAAGTAAAGACTACTGCTCAACTAAGAGCTGTTTCATACTCATTTTAGAGTAAGTAAAGACTACTGCTCAACTAAGAGCTGTTTCATACTCATTTTAGAGTAAGTAAAGACTACTGCTCAACTAAGAGCTGTTTCATACTCATTTTAGAGTAAGTAAAGACTACTGCTCAACTAAGAGCTGTTTCATACTCATTTTAGAGTAAGTAAAGACTACTGCTCAACTAAGAGCTGTTTCATACTCATTTTAGAGTAAGTAAAGACTACTGCTCAACTAAGAGCTGTTTCATACTCATTTTAGAGTAAGTAAAGACTACTGCTCAACTAAGAGCTGTTTCATACTCATTTTAGAGTAAGTAAAGACTACTGCTCAACTAAGAGCTGTTTCATACTCATTTTAGAGTAAGTAAAGACTACTGCTCAACTAAGAGCTGTTTCATACTCATTTTAGAGTAAGTAAAGACTACTGCTCAACTAAGAGCTGTTTCATACTCATTTTAGAGTAAGTAAAGACTACTGCTCAACGAAGAGCTGTTTCATACTCATTTTAGAGTAAGTAAAGACTACTGCTCAACGAAGAGCTGTTTCATACTCATTTTAGAGTAAGTAAAGACTACTGCTCAACGAAGAGCTGTTTCATACTCATTTTAGAGTAAGTAAAGACTACTGCTCAACGAAGAGCTGTTTCATACTCATTTTAGAGTAAGTAAAGACTACTGCTCAACGAAGAGCTGTTTCATACTCATTTTAGAGTAAGTAAAGACTACTGCTCAACGAAGAGCTGTTTCATACTCATTTTAGAGTAAGTAAAGACTACTGCTCAACTAAGAGCTGTTTCATACTCATTTTAGAGTAAGTAAAGACTACTGCTCAACTAAGAGCTGTTTCATACTTATTTTAGAGTAAGTAAAGACTACTGCTCAACGAAGAGCTGTTTCATACTCATTTTAGAGTAAGTAAAGACTACTGCTCAACTAAGAGCTGTTTCATACTCATTTTAGAGTAAGTAAAGACTACTGCTCAACTAAGAGCTGTTTCATACTCATTTTAGAGTAAGTAAAGACTACTGCTCAACGAAGAGCTGTTTCATACTCATTTTAGAGTAAGTAAAGACTACTGCTCAATTAAGAGCTGTTTCATACTCATTTTAGAGTAAGTAAAGACTACTGCTCAATTAAGAGCTGTTTCATACTCATTTTAGAGTAAGTAAAGACTACTGCTCAACTAAGAGCTGTTTCATACTCATTTTAGAGTAAGTAAAGACTACTGCTCAACTAAGAGCTGTTTCATACTCATTTTAGAGTAAGTAAAGACTACTGCTCAATTAAGAGCTGTTTCATACTCATTTTAGAGTAAGTAAAGACTACTGCTCAACTAAGAGCTGTTTCATACTCATTTTAGAGTAAGTAAAGACTACTGCTCAACTAAGAGCTGTTTCATACTCATTTTAGAGTAAGTAAAGACTACTGCTCAACTAAGAGCTGTTTCATACTCATTTTAGAGTAAGTAAAGACTACTGCTCAACTAAGAGCTGTTTCATACTCATTTTAGAGTAAGTAAAGACTACTGCTCAACTAAGAGCTATTTCATACTCATTTTAGAGTAAGTAAAGACTACTGCTCAACTAAGAGCTGTTTCATACTCATTTTAGAGTAAGTAAAGACTACTGCTCAACTAAGAGCTGTTTCATACTCATTTTAGAGTAAGTAAAGACGACTGCTCAACTAAGAGCTGTTTCATACTCATTTTAGAGTAAGTAAAGACTACTGCTCAACTAAGACCTGTTTCATACTCATTTTATCTACTCAAAGTAAAGACTACTGCTCAACTAAGAGCTGTTTCATACTCATTATAGAGTATGAGTTATGCTCATTGTTGAAGACCCTACTGTGATTGTGAAATGTAGAACAGTAATAAAAATGCCATTCCTTTACTTTAATTTGTGTAATGTTGGATAGTCTTAAATGTTCATTTGCATCCATAATCTAGTTTTCACATATATGTATTTGTAGGTAATCTCATGTATTGAATTATTTTGTTGAATATTAAAAAAAAAATTCAGTAAAGTAGGAATTGTTATATGGTATTGGTACAAGATATAAATGATATAGTTAAGCAGATGAGGTCTTTCTACCTTACAATTTTTCATAGTATTAATCATGTGACCTCCCAAATTATTAATGTTGGAAGATTACTTTCATCTAATGCTGAATTTTGTTTGTTGTAAATAATTGACATTTTAACATTAAAAATTAAATATATAAAATCATTCTTTTGAAGTTTGACATTAGTTTTCACTATGAAAATGTTTTTACCAAGCACCTTAGAAAACATTCCATTACAGGCTGCTGCTAATCTTGATCTTAGAAGATGCTTAATCAGGACTATTGAATTGATTGGGAAAGCTTTTGATCCCAAGATATTGAAGAAATCTCATACATTTATCCCTAGGCAACAATTAATATTCTCTCTTGAGGTAATTTTGCTTTGAAATATTTGTTTGTGGCGTTCCTTGTTTAATGGAGAAAGAAAAGATTTCAAGCAAAGTTTTGAATTTTAAACTTTTCTAAGACAGGTAATTTTCAATTGAAAAATTCATGAATGAACAAAAAAATAAATTAAAACTTGGATTTTAGTATAATTTGTATGGAAATGGGTGCAATTTTATCTGTTACACTGTCGTTTGTTAGTTTTATTTTCTGGTTATTAAGGGGCAGATAATTTAATGAAATCAAAATTTCTGGTTATTAAGGGGCAGATAATTTAATTAAATCAAACTTTCTGGTTATTAAAGGGCAGATCATTTGATTGAATCAAAATAGAAACAATGATTCATATAATATTGTTAGTAACAAAAAATGTAAGTTGTTGATGGGGTCATAGAAAAATGACCTACATCCATAAAAGGACACACTTTTAAATAAAGGTATATAATTCTTTTCTTTTCTCCATTTCTTGGTAAATCACATGTTTGTTGCATGCATAATGTGTGTACACAGTGTACTTTATTTATATAGAATTTGACTTTATTAGGATACGTCTGTTAAGCAAAATCTTATACGGACACTTGACTTGATTGGCGATGCCTTACACCCAGATCATCTTAAGACAACTTATAATTTTACCAACCGCAGTGAATTTATCAGTCATCTTCAGGTATAGTGAAACTAACTATATCCCATTAAATGCACTAACTACTTCCCAAGTCACCATTTTCAACGCTATCCAATACAAACCTATAGACATAATTTTCTTACCATATATATGAAACTATGTTATGTGGGTAGATATAAATTTCAATATACAGTAAACATACCTTAAAGGGCTCCTTATATAACAAATAACTGTCTATAAAGGACAGCTTCATTTCTGCATTCAATGAATAGTGCATATAACTTGAAGATGTATATAAAGGACAACAGCTCATAATGGGCACATTTTCAGATTCCCTGCAGTGTCCTTTATATACAGGTTTGGCTAGTTTAGACGGAACAATAAATCAATTTTATTAATGATTTTGTAAATTTTTCTATTATTAAGCAGCAAAACATGATACAAACATATTATATCTATATGTAATAATGTGATATTATATTGACATCAGTGACATCACCTTGACACATTTTTGATAAACTGATAAACATACTGTTGATACAAAATGGACTTCTCATCGCATCTAAAACTTTGTCTTCGATACGATATTGCTCTGAGAAATCCATTATCGCCAAACAAATCGACAGCATAGATATTATATGTTATTCAGCTATCAGACAGGGTATATAATGTGACATTCCCGGCTTATGATCTATATTCCCTGAAGCGCAGCCGAAGGGAATATATATCATAAGCCTGGAATGTCACATTATATACCCTGTCTGATAGCTGAATAACAGATATATTACGGATGTAACCATTGTTTTTTTTAAATACAAAGTCCAACTGTATTAAATTAATTTGTGTCTTTTATTTTCATTTTCGTATTCCTAGATGTCCCTTTCCGTATCTTTGACGTCATTCTTCAATGACGTCACAGTATGTGTCACGTCATATTTCATGTATGGAGTGTCTCATGAGGGAAATACTGTACTAAATTTCTAAATCAATACAATTTCATATTTAGTAAATTTTATAAACTTTATAAATATAGCATTAATATATCACATAACAAAACAACGGGTTTGCGAAACAGTTTCAATAATTTAAATGTTAACAACATGTAAATAAAACCTTGGTGTGGCCCCATGACGTCGAAAGTTTTCAAGGCTCAACGTTTTGTTTATTTGTTATGGTACAGCAGTGGAACATAGGAGTTTGCTGAATCAATCAGATATTTGTGACGGAATTAACCGTTGTAATATTTTTTTTGTTCATGCAGCCGTTTTGAGTATAAAAACAATCATTTAATTTGGTAAAAATACATTTATTATTCCGTATTATACCATTGATTCAGTGAAGCGTAATGTTTTTTCGTCCATGTTTTAATCGTTTTTGGGGACTGAAATATATACCCCGTCTGTTTTCCAAATATATGCTGACATTTAGGGTTGAAGAACCAATGAAAATATGTGTAACAAACTAAATCCGTAATATATATATAAATCCATTTCTAATCAGATAATTATAAAGTGTATCATGGAGAAACAAGCTTATTTATAGCACAGCTCTCCCCCTCCCCACGACACATATTTGTTCCTATTCTACATGCTAACTCACCTGGCCAAATTGAAAAAAATATTTTTTCATAACCAGGATTTAAAATGCAATTGTATTTGGCTTAAAACATCATTGTGATATGTGAAGATTTTGTACCAATGAATATCAAAGGTTATATTGAGTCCATGGGTGGTCAAAATTTAACATACAGTATACTATGTTATTACCTAATTATAATTTTAATTTTATGCCTATTATTAGGTATGTATTATTTTTGACTATTTTGTTTAACATTCAGAAGCTGTCTATTTCCCCGGGTAATAGATCTATCGATAATCCGGGATTTCTATCATGATGTTTCCGTCGTCGTAATCTAAAGCGATTTGATGATTAAAATTTTAAGAATCTTCATGTTTATTATGAAAAAGACAATTTGTGTTATTTGTTAAAATTGTTAAACAATATTAAAATATTGAAAACAGTATTTTTTTTAATCTGTCTTAAAAGTTATAATTAGGTAATAATACAGTTATTTAATTAGATGTGCTGGCAATATATCAAGCAATTTTTTCTGAGGTACTGGGCAAGACCAAAATGTTCTATTGCCTGAGGCCAACAGCCGAGAGCAATTGAACACTTTGATCTTTCCCAATACCCAGGGAAAAATAGTTTGATCTATTGCCTGCAGTCCCATCAAATATCTGTTTTATTATCTAATTATATAAATATGCTTTACCAGGTGATCAAGGCAATAGTTCAATAAATATGCTTTATTAGTTGAGCAAATGCCGGCTCAATTGACACGAGATTGAGAATTTCTTCTGTTAGATTATAATATAAATTTAATGACTACCTTGTCTTTGATGGTAAGAACTATTATCACAATATGCTAGTATGCACCATCAATGATAACTAATAGCTTGCTGGTTTTTACTTGATCTGATATAAATTTAATGACTACCTTGTCTTTGATGGTAAGAACTATTATCACAATATGCTAGTATGCACCATCAATGATAACTAATAGCTTGCTGGTTTTTGCTTGATCTGATATAAATTTAATGACTACCTTGTCTTTGATGGTAAGAACTATTATCACAATATGCTAGTATGCACCATCAATGATAACTAATAGCTTGCTGGTTTTTAGCTCACCTGACCCAAAGGGTCATGTGAGCTATTCTCATCACTTGGCGTCCGTCGTCGTCGTCCGTCGTACGTCGTAAACTTTTTCAAAAATCTTCTCCTCTGAAAGTACTAGACCAATGGAAACCAACTTGGTCTGAATCATTACTAGGGTATCTAGTTTCAAATTTGTGTCCGGTGATGCCGTGCACCAACCAACATGGCCGCTGTTACTAAAAATAGAACATATGGTAAAATTGCAGGTTTTTGGTAATAACTCAAAAACCGTTAGTAATATCAAAAATCTGACATGGGGTAAAAATGATCAGCACATCAAGATCTACCTACCCTGCAATTTTGAAGTAAATCTGATTACCCATCTTGGAGTTATTGCCCTTTTTTCATCAAATTTGTAAAATTTTAATGCTTTTCGTCTTATATTTCAAAAACTATAAGAGATAAAGGTTAACTTTAAATTCCAAAATGTGCGGCATATCAAGATCTACCTACCCTGTAATTTTGAAGTAAATCCCATTACTCATTTTGGAATTATTTCCCTTTTTTCATTAAATTTTCAAAATTTTAATACTTTTCGTCCTTTATTTCAAAAACTATAACAGACAGATGGTAAGTTGAAACTGCAAACATGCTCAGCATGTCAAGATCTACCTACCCTGCAATTTTGAAGTAAATTTGATTACCCATCTTGGAGTTATTGCCCTTTTTTCATCAATTTTTTTTTTTCATTTTAATACTTTTCGTCTTATATTTCAAAAACTATTTAGAGATAGATGTTAAGTTTATTGCAAAAATGTGCAGCATATCAAGATCTACCTACCCTGCAATTTTGAAGTAAATCCCATTACCCATTTTGACCGATTATGCAAATTAGAAAAAAGGGGGGATGAAATTAAAAAAAAATCTTCTCCTCTGAAACTACTGAACCAATCTCAACCAAACTTTGCTGAAATGATCCTTAGGTGGTCCCCTTTCAAAATTGTGTCCGTTAGCGCCGTCCTGTATCCAAGATGGCCGCCATTACTAAAAATAGAAATTTCTTCAAATGATCAAAACTGCTCTATTTTAAGCCAGAAAGTGCCCAAATTTGAACTGTATAAGCATAATGATGAGCTTTTTAACATATATTACGGGATTTTTTATGAACTTTGAACTTTTACCGAGTTTGACCGATTATGAAATTAAAAAAGGGGGGATGAAATTTAAAAAAAATCTTCTCCTCTGAAACTACTGAGCCAATCTCAACCAAACTTTGCTGAAATGATCCTTAGGTGGTCCCCTTTCAAAATTGTGTCCGTCAGCGCCATCCTGTATCCAAGATGGCCACCATTACTAAAAATAGAAATTTCTTCAAATGGCCAAAACTGCTCTATTTTAAGCCAGAAAGTGCCCAAATTTGAACTGTATAAGCATAATGATGAGCTTCTTAACATATATTACGGGATTTTTTATGAACTTTGAACTTTTACCGATTTTGACCGATTATGAAATTTAAAAAAAGGGGGGATGAAATTAAAAAAAAATCTTCTCCTCTGAAACTACTGAGCCAATTTCAACCAAACTTTGCTGAAATGATCCTTAGGTGGTCCCCTTTTAAAATTGTGTCCGTCAGCGCCGTCCTGTATCCAAGATGGCCGCCATTACTAAAAATAGAAATTTCTTCAAATGGCCAAAACTGCTCTATTTTAAGCCAGAAAGTGCCAAAATTTGAACTGTATAAGCATAATGATGAGCTTTTTAACATGTATTACTGGATTTTTTATGAACTTTGAACTTTTACCGATTTTGACCGATTATGAAATTAAAAAAAGGGGGGATGAAATTTTAAAAAAATCTTCTCCTCTGAAACTACTGAGCCAATCTCAACCAAACTTTGCTGAAATGATCCTTAGGTGGTCCCCTTTCAAAATTGTGTCCGTCAGCACCGTCCTGTATCCAAGATGGCCACCATTACTAAAAATAGAAATTTCTTCAAATGGCCAAAACTGCTCTATTTTAAGCCAGAAAGTGCCCAAATTTGAACTGTATAAGCATAATGATGAGCTTTTTAACATATATTACGGGATTTTTTATGAACTTTGAACTTTTACCGATTTTGACCGATTATGAAATTTAAAAAAAGGGGGGATGAAATTAAAAAAAAATCTTCTCCTCTGAAACTACTGAGCCAATTTCAACCAAACTTTGCTGAAATGATCCTTAGGTGGTCCCCTTTTAAAATTGTGTCCGTCAGCGCCGTCCTGTATCCAAGATGGCCGCCATTACTAAAAATAGAAATTTCTTCAAATGGCCAAAACTGCTCTATTTTAAGCCAGAAAGTGCCAAAATTTGAACTGTATAAGCATAATGATGAGCTTTTTAACATGTATTACTGGATTTTTTATGAACTTTGAACTTTTACCGATTTTGACCGATTATGAAATTAAAAAAAGGGGGGATGAAATTTAAAAAAAATCTTCTCCTCTGAAACTACTGAGCCAATCTCAACCAAACTTTGCTGAAATGATCCTTAGGTGGTCCCCTTTCAAAATTGTGTCCGTCAGCACCGTCCTGTATCCAAGATGGCCACCATTACTAAAAATAGAAATTTCTTCAAATGGCCAAAACTGCTCTATTTTAAGCCAGAAAGTGCCCAAATTTGAACTGTATAAGCATAATGATGAGCTTTTTAACATATATTACGGGATTTTTTATGAACTTTGAACTTTTACCGATTTTGACCGATTATGAAATTTAAAAAAAGGGGGGATGAAATTAAAAAAAAATCTTCTCCTCTGAAACTACTGAGCCAATTTCAACCAAACTTTGCTGAAATGATCCTTAGGTGGTCCCCTTTTAAAATTGGGGCCGTCAGCGCCGTCCTGTATCCAAGATGGCCGCCATTACTAAAAATAGAAATTTCTTCAAATGGCCAAAACTGCTCTATTTTAAGCCAGAAAGTGTCAAAATTTGAACTGTATAAGCATAATGATGAGCTTTTTAACATGTATTACGGGATTTTTTATGAACTTTGAACTTTTACCGATTTTGACCGATTATGAAATTAAAAAAAGGGGGGATGAAATTTTAAAAAAATCTTCTCCTCTGAAACTACTGAGCCAATCTCAACCAAACTTTGCTGAAATGATCCTTAGGTGGTCCCCTTTCAAAATTGTGTCCGTCAGCACCGTCCTGTATCCAAGATGGCCACCATTACTAAAAATAGAAATTTCTTCAAATGGCCAAAACTGCTCTATTTTAAGCCAGAAAGTGCCCAAATTTGAACTGTATAAGCATAATGATGAGCTTTTTAACATATATTACGGGATTTTTTATGAACTTTGAACTTTTACCGATTTTGACCGATTATGAAATTTAAAAAAAGGGGGGATGAAATTAAAAAAAAATCTTCTCCTCTGAAACTACTGAGCCAATTTCAACCAAACTTTGCTGAAATGATCCTTAGGTGGTCCCCTTTTAAAATTGTGTCCGTCAGCGCCGTCCTGTATCCAAGATGGCCGCCATTACTAAAAATAGAAATTTCTTCAAATGGCCAAAACTGCTCTATTTTAAGCCAGAAAGTGCCAAAATTTGAACTGTATAAGCATAATGATGAGCTTTTTAACATGTATTACTGGATTTTTTATGAACTTTGAACTTTTACCGATTTTGACCGATTATGAAATTAAAAAAAGGGGGGATGAAATTTAAAAAAAATCTTCTCCTCTGAAACTACTGAGCCAATCTCAACCAAACTTTGCTGAAATGATCCTTAGGTGGTCCCCTTTCAAAATTGTGTCCGTCAGCACCGTCCTGTATCCAAGATGGCCACCATTACTAAAAATAGAAATTTCTTCAAATGGCCAAAACTGCTCTATTTTAAGCCAGAAAGTGCCCAAATTTGAACTGTATAAGCATAATGATGAGCTTTTTAACATATATTACGGGATTTTTTATGAACTTTGAACTTTTACCGATTTTGACCGATTATGAAATTTAAAAAAAGGGGGGATGAAATTAAAAAAAAATCTTCTCCTCTGAAACTACTGAGCCAATTTCAACCAAACTTTGCTGAAATGATCCTTAGGTGGTCCCCTTTTAAAATTGGGGCCGTCAGCGCCGTCCTGTATCCAAGATGGCCGCCATTACTAAAAATAGAAATTTCTTCAAATGGCCAAAACTGCTCTATTTTAAGCCAGAAAGTGTCAAAATTTGAACTGTATAAGCATAATGATGAGCTTTTTAACATGTATTACGGGATTTTTTATGAACTTTGAACTTTTACCGATTTTGACCGATTATGAAATTAAAAAAAGGGGGGATGAAATTTAAAAAAAATCTTCTCCTCTGAAACTACTGAGCCAATCTCAACCAAACTTTGCTGAAATGATCCTTAGGTGGTCCCCTTTCAAAATTGTGTCCGTCAGCACCGTCCTGTATCCAAGATGGCCACCATTACTAAAAATAGAAATTTCTTCAAATGGCCAAAACTGCTCTATTTTAAGCCAGAAAGTGCCCAAATTTGAACTGTATAAGCATAATGATGAGCTTTTTAACATATATTATGAGATTTTTTTATGAACTTTGAACTTTTGCCGATTTTGACCGATTATGCAAATTAGAAAAAAGGGGGGATGGAATTAAAAAAAAATCTTCTCTGAAACTATTGAGCCAATCTCAACCAAACTTTGCTGAAATGATCCTTAGGTGGTCCCCTTTCAAAATTGTGTCCGTCAGCGCCGTACTGTATCCAAGATGGCCACCATTACTAAAAATAGAAATTTCTTCAAATGGCCAAAACTGCTCTATTTTAAGCCAGAAAGTGCCAAAATTTGAACTGTATAAGCATAATGATGAGCTTTTTAACATATATTATGAGATTTTTTTATGAACTTTGAACTTTTGCCGATTTTGACCGATTATGCAAATTAGAAAAAAGGGGGGATGGAATTAAAAAAAAATCTTCTCTGAAACTACTGAGCCAATCTCAACCAAACTTTGCTGAAATGATCCTTAAGTGGTCCCCTTTCAAAATTGTGTCCGTCAGCGCCGTACTGTAACCAAGATGGCCACCATTACTAAAAATAGAAATTTCTTCAAATGGCCAAAACTGCTCTATTTTAAGCCAGAAAGTGCCAAAATTTGAACTGTATAAGCATAATGATGAGCTTTTTAACATATATTATGAGATTTTTTTATGAACTTTGAACTTTTGCCGATTTTGACCGATTATGCAAATTAGAAAAAAGGGGGGATGGAATTAAAAAAAAATCTTCTCCTCTGAAACTACTGAGCCAATCTCAACCAAACTTTGCTGAAATGATCCTTAGGTGGTCCCCTTTCAAAATTGTGTCCGTCAGCACCGTCCTGTATCCAAGATGGCCACCATTACTAAAAATAGAAATTTCTTCAAATGGCCAAAACTGCTCTATTTTAAGCCAGAAAGTGCCCAAATTTGAACTGTATAAGCATAATGATGAGCTTTTTAACATATATTACGGGATTTTTTATGAACTTAAAACTTTTACCGAGTTTGACCGATTATGCAAATTAGAAAAAAAGGGGGGATGAAATTAAAAAAATCTTCCTCTCTGAAACTACAGAGCCAATCTCAACCAAACTTTGCTGAAATGATTCTTGGGTGGTCCTCTTCCAAAATTGTGTCCAGCATTTCAGAACACCGACCAAGATGGCCGCCACAGCCGAACTTAATTTAACATAGGACCCTATGGGAAATTCCCATAAAAATCTTTTTGTCTGAAACCATTTGCTCAATAAGAACAAAATTTTGATGAAATAGTCATTGGATGGTTCTCTTCCAAAAATGTGTCTGGCGGTTCGACCTTTCGATCAATTTTTTTTTTTACCTGCAATTTTGAAGTAAATCTGATTACCCATCTTGGAGTTCTTGCCCTTTTTTCATCAAATTTATAAAAATGACGAAGGCTACAATTGTTAATTTTTTTTACCGAAGTTATCAAGTTTTATTGACTGATGTTGTTATTATACCCAGGTGAGCTATACAGGCTCCTGGGAGCCTCTAGTTACTTGATCTGATATAAATTTAATGACTACCTTGTCTTTGATGGTAAGAACTATTATCACAATATGCTAGTATGCACCATCAATGATAACTAATAGCTTGCTGGTTTTTACTTGATCTGATATAAATTTAATGACTACCTTGTCTTTGATGGTAAGAACTATTATCACAATATGCTAGTATGCACCATCAATGATAACTAATAGCTTGCTGGTTTTTACTTGATCTGATATAAATTTAATGACTACCTTGTCTTTGATGGTAAGAACTATTATCACAATAAGCTAGTATGCACCATCAATGATAACTAATAGCTTGCTGGTTTTTACTTGATCTGATATAAAGAATGTAAATATATGAAGAACATATGGGAATAATGGAATAATAATATAATCTTATATGGTCCACCATTTTCTTTTAACAGACTTATATGCAGATGGAGAGTACATCAACAATAACCAATGAAACAAGAGCCTTATCAATGAATGCTTGTGCTACTTTGGTGTATCCTAATATTGTACTGTGACTTCTTGCCAATAAACATGTATTTATACCCCGCTCCCCGAAGGGGGAGGAGGGGTATGCTGTTTTACCTCTGTCCGTTCTTCCGTCCAAGATATTTTTCGTCGCATTTTTCTCAGCAACTGTTAATGGCAGAAATCTGATATATAGGTATACCATATTGTGGGTAGTGTTTTTGGACCCATCAGATTCCTTACTTCCTGTTTGCCGACTTTGATGATTTTTATACACATTGAACATATATGCTCATTTTTCATCGCATTTTTCTCAGCAACTAATGATGGCAGAAATCTGATATTTGGTCACAGGCTTCATATAGGTACCCCATATCGTGGGAAGCGTTTTTGGACCCATCAGATCCCTACTTCCTGTTTGCCGATTTTGTTGATTTTTATACGCATTTTTCTAAGTAACTATTTGATGACAGGAATCTGATATTTGGTCACAAGTTTCATATAGGTATGCCATATTGTGGGAAGCGTTTTTGGACCTGTCAGATTAATACCACTTTCAACAAAATTTGAGTTATATTGTGGCAGCCAGCTTTATTGGTGACCATGAGTGGGATTCCAACTCACAACTGTAGTGATGATAGGCACTGAATTGCATAAGTAGTTGTAAATCCAATTACCATATGATCAGGACTACGACGACCCTCGTTTGTGTTTGGAATAGACAGGTGTTCAGTCTATACAAGTTAAATCAACAAAGATTTCCTACAATGGAACTTCATTTAACAAATTGGTTTATACAGAATTCTGTTTAATTCAGGGTTCAGTTTAGACAGGTTTCACTGTAGTATAATGCTTATCTCCTATAGTTTTAGTTTAAACATATTTTATTTGTTAAATATAACAAATTGGGATCGGACACAAGTTTTCCCAACTTATAAAGTCTTCTCCCTGAAAACAATAATTTGCCATATGTAGATATAGTTTAATATGACTATTATAATACATATAATTGGTTACTTTTTTGTTATCTTGAAATATTATCAAAAAATATTTGTTCAAACCAGGGATCACCATTTTAATAGTAAGATCTTCTAATTTTTATGAACATGTGGTGTTTTCATAATCACAATTTGTATATCAAGTACAGTCAAATCTGCCCATGAGGTAGACCGAATAATCTGTGGTAGACCGAATAATCTGTGTCTTGTGTGTCTATATTTGTCATTATATATTTCCTTTTTAATATTTGGACATTTTGTTTTTTTGATATTCCCTTTTTATTATTTGGACATTTTTAAAAAAAAAATTTGTGTCAAAAAAAATAAAAATGTCCAAATAATAAAAAGGGAATATATAATGATAAATATAGACACACAAGATACAGATTATTCGGTCTACCCATGAGGTTACCTCTATTAAGTAGTCACCTGCATTAAAAGGTACCTTTTTTCTTGTCCTGTCATGGTAAATTTCATTTAAATTCAACCTCTTTTAAGAGGTCACCTGTCTTATAAGGCCATTTTTTTCTTTGCACCAAAGGTGACCTCTTAATACAGGTTTATCTGTATATATCAAGTTGTAAAACCCAAATTTACTAAAAAGAAAATCCATCAAAGGTGCAAGAAAATCCCTTAACTTCATCAGTAAGCTTGATCCACGGTTATCAGAGGCAGAAGAACTCGACCTCATCAAAACCTCCATAGATTGTGTCTATCCTCTACCTCCTGGTGGCCTTGCAGTAAAGAAGGGGAAGGAAGAATCGTATGATAAAACACTAGAGGCAGAGGTCCTACTTCAAGCAACCATTGACGCATTACATGATCTACTAAAAGAAATGCTCATCAAAGATCTCTCTCCAAATGGTTTAAATACTGTTTTTAAGGTAACTTAAGTACAAACTCTAAAAAAATTCAGTTTGAAGTGCCTCTAAATATCTTAATATTATTTGATCATATATAGACAATATACATATATTGTATTTATCCTGCAATGTCAAATAAATCAAAACAAACTGCCACATTGTCTAAAAACAGCAGAAACAAGCATCATTCTAATTGTTTTTGGTGGCATCCTCTGTGAAGTCAGCTCTTATACAGTTACAATTTCTTACTGTTGCTCTACAAGAACCAGGCACCAGAAAAGTTATATTTTGGTCAGTGAATGTATATAGCAAAAATGTAACCAGTCAATGCAATTTGACTGCTCAAATAAAACCAGTGCAGGATAATATGCAGTAACACTGATAGTAGTGTGAAGGGCTAATTTAAGAGAAAAGACAGACAATTTACCAATACTATATATATATATACAAAAATCTCAATATAAAATTAAGGTTATTTGTTTAAACACCAGCTTTCAACAATATTTCAGTTCTCTCAGTTCCAGATGCAGTTTGCATTTATAACAAAAGTCATATTATTTTTATATTCATTAGAATTTGGTAGAAATATTTAAAAATTTTATAATGAATCTTTGGTTTGCTTTGAAGAAGGTGAATTGCATGATATTTATTGAATAATTAAAACCAGGAATCTATTGATGCAAATCTTCTATGTGCACTTTTTACTTTCAGCAATTAAGTAAATGGTTTGTCTCCCTTGAAGACCATGAACGACAAAGAAGTGTAGCCACACTTTTACTTGTTGAAGAATTTGTGTTGGAAAATATTGAACCCAGTTCTAATGTAAGTAAATATAGAACCCAGTTCTAATGTAAGTAAATATAGAACCCAGTTCTAATGTAAGTAAATATAGAACCCAGTTCTAATGTAAGTAAATATAGAACCCAGTTCTAATGTAAGTAAATAAAATGAAAAACAAAATTTTCAAAACTGTTCAAGAAATAATTCTCGGATGCCGGCCGCCATCCGAGAATTATTTTGATTCTAACAGGGCATTTACAGTAATTTTATGCATTCAAGAGTACCTAGACAGAGGTTATTTTTGGGCGCTGTTCCAATTACCTTCCGCTATTATTTACAAGAATATATACCACTACAGAAGCTGTTCCAATTACCTCCCACTATTATTTACAAGAATATATAGCGCTACAGAAAGATTATAAAAATTTATAACAATAAAAAATTAGTTTCATCTGATTTTTTTTGTATATTTATTATTTTTATTCTTTTAATTTAACATACATAAAGTACAAATATGCAAAATACCCCATCGATTAGATATGCCTTCTGCGCATGTGCTAGGGTGTTCTGTGCTATTTAGAGCCCTCTATTGTTTTCAAAGCGAAAGTAGCATGTCATGTTAGAATCTATAATTCTGTCAAAATAAATATATATGCACATCAAATGTAATGTTGATATTTCCCATCAACAAAAGGTTGATTGATCTTTTTTTTTTTTTTTTTTTTTTTTTTTTTAAATCATATACATTTATTTATCATCACCTGTTAACAATGCACCTTGGTCATCCAGGTTCAACCAACGATCCCTGTTTTACAACAAAAGATAACATGCACATGGTCAGACATGTAACTTATACAATAAAAATCATCATATATTTATAAATCATGACACACAGAGAAACAGGAAAAGTTATACTTATATTAGATATATAAACAATTATGCAACAAATAGAATAAGTATTCATTCATTATTTATTATTATCATTCTATATTTCGAATACACCAATCGATTGCACCCTTAAACTATCCTGTTGAGTGCACCCGATAGTTATCCATTTATTTCATTTCTGATAATTGTTAATTTGTCCTTTTCTATATTATTTAAAATGTTTGTTTTTAGTAAAATGTCTTGATTGATCATTTTTGATTGGATGCACACCATGAAATAAGTTGAAAAAGTATGAGTGGTTTTACCACATACATGACAATGGGCAGTGTCAAACTCAGTTAGGAATATCAATTCTTCATGGTGGTAAGATGAAGAAAAGCTATGAAAGCAACATTTCCTGACAAATTGTTGTTTTTATTAAGCATGTGGCATTTATTCAAACATTATGCACTCATTTACATCTCAACCTAAGGAGAAAATGTGTATTTGATTTGTCCAAACACCAGTGGATGTGATGTTCTCCTATGTGGAGATTCATGGGGCACCCTTTGGCGAGAATGATATGGAAGACAATATCAATGTTTTATTTTTTGTTTAAATGCTTTGTGTGTATTTTCAGAATATAACAGATTTCCCAACAGAATGTGTTATTCTTGCCCGACTAATCCCACGGTGTACAGATCCCGATTTAAAAGTTAGACAAACAGCAATGGACTGTATACAATGTACTTTGAGGATTGCTGCAAAAATAGCAGGTATAATCAGTGTGTAATATTCTGTTAGATTTTAATTAAAGTAATGAAAGATTGGTTATGTAATATTTATACCACGGTTTTCCACGTTAAACAGTTAAGCAATCGAACGTGAAGCATGAGATTGTTAAACCATTTAACTCAGAAAACCGTAGTATAAATGATTTGTAGCATGTAGCCATGCAATATCACATCTAGGTTGTTGATTATTGCATGGCTCTTTCAGAGTAATAAAACCATAGCCCAGATTTAAAGTGTGCCATATCTTGTATCTGTGTGTATTATTTCATAGTTCTTAGCTGTTGCTTACATTCTGGTATATAAACAATAAAAAGATCAAAGGAAAAGAATGCATTCATGTTACAAGTATGAGTTGGAAGTCTTATAACAATTTTTTACAGGGAGGGGATTTTTGTGTAGCAGAGCCAACATAGAGTGGTTACTAATTCATCATAGTCTTTGTCATCTGCATCATGTCACAATTGTTATATTCTACTACTGTAACATCCTGTCTATTTTATTTTCAATGCATCGATGATGTAATGGTTAGCATGCTTGCCTTGAGTGTTGCAGATCGTGTGTTCGAACCCGGTCGGTTCTACTCAAAGACTAGTAAATTGGTATTTGTTGCTTCTCCGCTAAGCATGCAGCATTTAGGAGAAAGAGCAAAGACCTGTTGGTTCGAAATCAGGATAATGTGTCCAAGTGAAGGATTATGTCTGCCCACAGGCTGTTGATTCAATGTGGCAACACTAGAAAGTCCAATTAGGAATGTTGGTTTTATACAAAGCAGACATCATCATCATTTCATGAAAATCTAACTTGTCCTCACCATGTTAAAACTTAAAAATGGGTCATTTGGCATTAAACAACAATCAATCACTCTATTTTGTTTGGCTTATTAATGATGGGAATGATAGTAAAAAATATTTTTTGATTTCCACATTCCAATCTGAGTTAGGTTCTTGTTCAACTTTGATATTTTATGTGTCAGTGGGGGGACAGACAATGCACATTTTTTGTGAAATATCCTTATAGTGATATATTGTCATTTTATTTTTCTCTGAAACCACTGGGCCAATTGGAACAAAATTTGGGAACTCCGGTTTCCTCCACCAATAAAATTAACAACCACGATATAACTGAAATATTGTTGAAAGTGGTATTAAACACCATAACCCTGGTAGGAATGTTCATTGGATGGCCCTCTACACAGTTTAGGTTCATTTGTTATTGTAAATACCCACAAGAAAATAGTCCCAAAAGGAACCAAATAGGATGTTTCCAAATAAATGGGTATAAAAGATTTATTTGTCATCTGTTTTTGATGAGTTTTATTTAATGAATTCCTCAGGAAAGTCCCTCCAAAATAAACACTGAGTCAAATTTCATTGTGACATAGTTCTACAGGTAATTTTCTACTTTTATTTATTTTACAGGTAATTTCCTACTTTTGATTATTTTACAGGTAATTCTATGGACCAGCCTGATCAGATGATTGATGCTTTGTCTACACTTAAAGAAAGACTAGAGAAAGATGATCCTAATGTTTTATTTAGTGTTATAAATGATCTGGCAAAGGTAAACAAGAATCTTAAACCAAGTAAAATTTACAGTTAAAAGAAAGAATAGAGATGGATACACGAAATCCTTAAATATTTTTTATCCTATTCCATCATTCTCAGCTTTTACCCACTTATTTCTCCTATCCCATAAATTTTCCACTCTTACCCCCACTTGGGTAGTTGGATTTACAACTACCTGTGCAATCAATGCATATCACCATTAACGTTATGAGTTCGAACCCTGCTCAGGTGATGTGTACTCAATACAACATTATGTGATAAAGTTTGTCAGGGACTTGCGATAGGTCTGTGGTTTTCTCCGGTTTCCTCCACCTATAAAGCTGTCTGCCACAATATAGCTGAAATATTGTTGAAAGTAGTGTTAAACACCATAACCCTAACCCACTTGTCTGTTATCTAAGCTCTTTGCATTTATCTGTTATTTTCCATGTAATTCTCAGCTTTTACCCACTTGTCTTGTTCTATCCCAAAATGCATTGCTTCTACACCCTTCTATCTCCAATCCACTTTTATTACTTCTCCTGCAGATACTTTCTCTATATTTTTTAATTTTATGAAGAAAACAAAATTAGTACTGATTTATTGTTTGAAATATTTATTCATTTTTTTTTTAATTATAATTTTTGGTAATGAATTAAATTACATGTAGTAAGAAAAGATGGATGTAAATGACCATGAGAGATTATCCAACATTATACTACCATATATTATATTTCATATTTCTCAGCTCTTCCACATTTGTTGTCCTATTCCATAGGAGGAGTGATAAGGAGTGAATGGTTTTTTTCTGCAACCAGACAGTGACATACAATACATGAACAATAGTTTCTAAAACCTGTGATTGTATTTTGAACTCTTAATATTTTTTTCTACAAAGGTCATAGCTAAGAAATTACCCGGTGGTCAACTAGTGGAATTTTTAGACATTTTACAAGAAGGATTACTGGACCCTCAGTCTCATAGTTCATCAGGGGCATGTGTTGTTCTTAATGGTATCCTTAAAGCTAGAGGCAGTGAAGTTTCAAAGCAGGTAATATATGTTTGGAATTTTGTAAACTTAGTTCAAAAACAGTACAGTTCTTAGATCTAAGATTTATTTGTATCTGGCTGATAAACATGGGTAATGAACATTTTTGTTAACTTTTAATGATAATAGCAACAAAATCTGTCTTCAATTTTTAAAAAATTATTAGTTACCGTAAATGCAATTTTTAGCTCACCTGACCCAAATGGTCATGTGACCTTTTGCCATAACAGGGTCATTTGTTTATCAGCTTGTGAAATTTTTTTCCTACTCTGAATCAACATGAACAAATGTCTTGCAACTTTATACAAATAATGTTTTGTCAGGTCTTGTACAAAAAATATTATCATTTAATCATAATCAGACAAAACAAAAATAGTTTTAAAATAAACATTTTTGGAGCTATTTGCAAACCAGGTGAATGATACAGGTTCCAAGGAACATCTTGTTTGTACTTGTGCAAGTACAGTTTTATGTTAGATACTGCTTTTATCAAATGGTAAAATATATACAGGTAGCATTTATATTTAATAAATATAACAGTTCAAATTATCAAAAACAGTTGACCACTTTATAAACAGTTGAAAAACAGTTAACACCAAAAATGGCAGACACATGATTTTACAGTCTCAAAAAAAAATGATTGAAACACATTGTTCTTGTTTACAATGCGTACACCTCCTGCCAAATAAAGAAACTACATGTTTGTGTAAAATCTAGCGCATTATACATAGGTAGTTGCGGTATAAACATTCATGATTATAATAAATGTTATATGCATAGTTATCAATATTTGTTGGAAAACATAAGGGTCAGATTGGAAAATGGTACTCTTGGGATATTTATGCAAATTTAAAATAACTTTTTTGTAGGTCTCCAATATAATAAGCTATCTTCATGAAAAACTAGGCCAGATTGAGTTTGATCAAACAAGGACTGGGACGTTAAGATCTGTTAGAACCCTAGCATCTCATCACCTCACTAATGCGTTGAAAGCTTTACTTAATTATCCATTACCATATGATAGGTAAGTCTATTGTAACAGTTGACATTCACAGTCCTCACGATGAACACTTGTCCTCAGGCCCAAGACCAGTAAAACTTTGTTTGGACTAGAACAATTTTCAGTTTTTATTTAGATATATATATATATATATATAAATAGATTTAAGAATTTGATTCGGACCAGTAAATTCAAATTATCATTTCGAGGACTGCATTCAAGTCATGTAAAACAAAACTACCCAAATAATACAGTGAAACCTGTCTAAACCAAACCTCCTTGTACAGTGAAACCTGTCTAAGCCACACCTTCTTGTACAGTGAAACCTCTCTAAACCAAACCTCCTTGTACAGAGAAACCTGTCTAAACCACACCTCCTTGTACAGTGAAATCTGTCTAAGCCAAACCTCCTTGTACAGTGAAACCTGTAGCCAAACCTCCTTGTACAGAGAAACCTGTATAAACCACACCTCCTTGTACAGTGAAACCTGTCTAAACCACACCTCCTTGTACAGTGAAACCTGTCTAAACCAAACCTCCTTGTACAGAGAAACCTGTCTAAACCACACCTCCTTGTACAGAGAAACCTGTCTAAACCACACCTCCTTGTACAGTGAAACCTGTCTAAACCACACCTCCTTGTACAGTGAAACATGTCTAAACCAAACCTCCTTGTACAGAGAAAACTGTCTAAACCACACCTCCTTGTACAGTGAAACATGTCTAAACCAAACCTCCTTGTACAGTGAAACCTTTCTAAACCAAACCTCCTTGTACAGTGAAACCTGTCTAAACCAACTTCCTTGTACAGTGAAACCTGTCTAAACCAACTTCCTTGTACAGTGAAAACTGTCTAAACCAACTTCCTTGTACAGTGAAACCTGTCTAAACCAAACCTCATTGTACAGTGAAACCTGTCTAAACCAAACCTCCTTGTACAGTGACACCTGTCTAAACCACACCTCCTTGTACAGTGAAACCTGTCTAAACCAAACCTCCTTGTACAGTGAAACCTGTCAAAGCCACACCTCCTTGTACAGTGGCACCTGTCTAAACCAAACCTCCTTGTACAGTGAAACCTGTCTAAACCACACCTCCTTGTACAGTGAAACCTGTCTAAACCAAACCTCCTTGTACAGTGAAACCTGTCTAAACCAAACCTCCTTGTACAGAGAAACCTGTCTAAACCACACCTCCTTGTACAGTGAAACCTGTCTAAACCAAACCTCCTTGTACACTGAAACCTGTCTAAGCCACACCTCCTTGTACAGTGACACCTGTCTAAACCAAACCTCCTTGTACAATGAAACCTGTCTTGGCAAAAATGTAAATCCTGATTATACCGTCTTGATTTTTATACCCCCGCTTCCCGAAGGGGGAGAGGGGTATTCTGTTTTACCTCTGTCCGTCTGTCCTTCCGTCCGTCCAAGATATTTTTCGTCGCATTTTTCTCAGTAACTGTTGATGGCAGAAATCTGATATTTGGTCACAAGCGTCATATAGGTATACCATATTGTGGGTAGCGTTTTTGGACCTGTCAGATTCCTACTTCCTGTTTGCCGACTTAGTTGGTTTTTATACACATTGAACATATATGCACATTTTTCTCAGCAACTATTGATGGCAGAAATCTGATATTTGGTCACAAGCTTCATATAGGTACCCCATATCGTGGGAACCGTTTTTGGACCCATCAGATTCCTACTTCCTGTTTGCCGATTTTGTTGATTTTTATACACATTTAACATACATTTGTATATGCACATTTTTCGTCACATTTTTCTAAGCAACTATTGATGACAGGAATCTGATATTTGGTCACAATCTTCATATAGGTATGCCATATTGTGGGAAGCGTTTTTGGACCCGTCAGATTCCTACTTCCTGTTTGCCGACTTAGTTGGTTTTTATACACATTTAACATATATGCAAATTTTTCGTCACATTTTTCTCAGCAATTATTGATGGCAGAGATCTGATATTTGGTCACAAGCTGCATATAGGTACCACATATCGTGGGAAACGTTTTTGGACCCATCAGATTCCTACTTCCTGTTTGTTGAAGAGCAGGGGTATCATAAGTGAGCATTAGCTCACAGTTCATCTTGTTTTATATAAAATTGATTAATTCAATGTTTTGAAAATGGAAAGCAATACTTAGCATTTGTCTGTAAACTGTTGTGATTGAAATAATAGGAAATGTTGCTAATTTTTGTTGTTGTCTGAATTAAATATAGGGTGGTAACTTGTGTTATAGAGAGAGAACAAATATTTTGAATTTTTTCTATTGTTACTAACTTAAAAAAAATAATTTTTGAGACTTTTTGTTGGTTATATGAATTAAGATGATCTTAGGAGGTGTCAAGGTGCTAAAACAATTGCTTTGTTTGAATGACTTTAAATGTAGATGTCTATTGGCATGAATTAAGTACATTGTATATACGATCAAACCTGTATATAAAGGACACTCAAGATAACCTGAAAATGTGCCCTTTATGAAGAGTTGCCCTTTATAAACAGGTAAAAATTGTATACACTGTTCATTAATAGGAAAAATGAGACTGCACTTTATAGACAGTGATTTGTTATATAGAGGTGCCCTTTAAGACAGATTTGAATGCATATTGAACCATTAGATTTTTTTGGATTTTTTTTTCTAGTAATATTGTGGCAATATGGCAGATTCTATCCCAGGATTCCACATTGACAACTGTTTTGATTAATCAAATGTTGGACATGCTACAGAGACAGTTGCCATATGAAGAGAAAACAGATGGGGATAAAATGACAAAATTAGCAACAAAACAGCCATTAGCTGTATGTAAATTAGTGGATTTTAAAAGCTCATTAGAGCTTGTGTTACATGTATGCTATATATCGACTTTAATTAAAACTTTGAATTGAATTTATGTTATATATTAGCTTAGGAGAAAATGTGAGAGAAAATTGTTACTAGAAATAAAACCTGAAAATGAATCAAACACAAAGTGAGATGGTCCCTTACAAAGTTGGATTTTTTTTGGCAGCCATTGCAGTATTTAATTTATAGTATAGGACCATATGAAAATGAATAAAAGGTATTTCTGAAAAACTATACAAATATATAAGATGATAATCAGGTGAGCAACAAGGCCCTGTGAGCCTCTGGTTTCTTGTAAAATGTTATTTCTTGTACATATATCTTGTTGGTTTATAACTGTTTATTTATGGTAAGCATCAAGTTGTCAACACTCAATAGGTTGTTTTCATTCAGGCTACAGCCGTCAGGGAAAGCAACCACCCTCTGGTTGACAACTTTTGATGTTCACCTGATATGAAGGCAATAATTGTATATTATTATACCTCACATAATAAAGAATCAATTCTATTGGTTAAAAGATAATCACATGACAGAAAATAATCTGGATATTTTTGCTTCTAATCGCCGCCAACGGTGAATAACCTCAAGAATTACACACGTTCATTGAATAATCCTATTATTCAACGGTGAATAACCCTCGAAACTTACAACGTCCAGTGAATAACCCTAATGAAATAATACTTTAACAATTCAAATATTATACAGTATATTTCAACTACATGTTTTTAAGATCTATTTATATATTGTAGGATAAGTGATTTTAAGATCTATTTATATATTGTAGGATAAACGATTTTAAGATCTATTTATATATTGTAGGATAAGTGATTTTAAGATCTATTTATATATTGTAGGATAAACGATTTTAAGATCTATTTATATATTGTAGGATAAGTGATTTTAAGACCTATTTATATATTGTAGGATAAGTGATTTTAAGATCTATTAATATATTGTTGTATAAGTGATTTTAAGATCTATTTATATATTGTAGGATAAGTGATTTTAAGATCTATTTATATATTGTAGGATAAGTGATTTTAAGATCTATTTATATATTGTAGGATAAGTGATTTTAAGATCTATTTATATATTGTTGTATAAGTGATTTTAAGATCTATTTATATATTGTAGGACAAGTGATTTTAAGATCTATTTATATATTGTAGGATAAGTGATTTTAAGATCTATTTATATATTGTAGGATAAATGATTTTAAGATCTATTTATATATTGTAGGATAAGTGATTTTAAGATCTATTTATATATTGTAGGTTACTTGTGCTCTAAAGATCATTTTTGAAGTAGAAGACTCAGAAGAAGTAATATGTAGTAACTACCATAAATTATTTTCTTCATTACTGCTGAGAATAGGTTCATCTATAGACTGTAAACCTCCTAAACAACAAGCACATGTAAGTTTTTAATTGTAAAAATAACAGCTATTGCTATTCAAATTTGTTTGCTAAAACAACAAGGATAAATGTGTAGTGTCTTTACATAGAAAAAAACAACGAACAAACAAACAAGCAAGCAAACAAACAACAACAATTAAACAAACAAACAAATAAAAAAACAATAAGTAGATAGTCATTTGTTTGCAGTAATAACAAGGATAGATTGGTCATCTGCATATGTTTCAAAAGTACCAAGGTTAAAATATTTGCATGTTTACAAAAGTGAGAGAGAGTGATTGTTGTTTAACGCCAATTGAGCAATTTTTCAGTTATATTATGACGACAAGTTACATTTTGATGAGACGATGATGATGGGAAAATAAATATACAAAATAACCAGAGAAGATAGTCACATGTTTACAGAAATAAGAGGAAAAGATAGTCACATGTTTACAAATATAACAGGAAAGGGTAGTCACATCTCTACAGAAATAACAGGAAAAGGTAGTCACAAATTTACAAAAATAACAGGAAAGGGTAGTCACATTTCTACTGAAATAACAGGAAAAGGTAGTCACATGTTTACAAAAATAACAGGAAAGGGTAGTCACATCTCTACAGAAATAAGAGTAAAAGGTAGTCACATGTTTACAGAAATAACAGTAAAAGGTAGTCACATGTTTACAAAAATAACAGGAAAAGGTAGTCACATGTTTACAGAAATAACAGTAAAAGGTAGTCACATGTTTACAAAAAAAAACAACAGGTAAAGGTAGTCACATGTTTACAAAAACAACAAGAAAAGGTAGTCACATGTTTACAAAAGCAACAGGTAAAGGTAGTCACATGTTTACAGAAATAACAGGAAAAGGTAGTCACATGTTTACAGAAATAACAGTAAAAGGTAGTCAGATGTTTACAAAAATAACAAATCAACAATGGAGAAACGTTTTTCAATGAAGTTACATGGCACCATTTCTAATAGAAAGTACAATGTTAATATATATATAATCAAGAATATTTCTGTCGATTCAAGATAATGAAACAGATGAAAAGGTGCATGTAAATATTTTGCACTTTATTACCTTTTGTCAGATAAGATAGTAAGAAACTGTCATGATTTAGCCGTGTGTTTGCAGTTCAATGATAAATATTGTTTGCTGTGTAAAATCTTATAGTGAATAATATGTTTACAGAACAATGTAGTTGTCAGTACAGTATATAAATGTCTTTTTAACTTTTAGGAAGAAAAGGAAACAAAATCAAAAGACAAAAAGAAAAATGTTCCATCTTCATCAAAAGTTGTTGTTCCTTGCTTGTAAGTTCTTTATAAAATTTAGAAATAATGTCCAGTGTATATTTATAAAAAATATGGAGATAAATTATGTAAAATATTTAGTGCCAACCAGCTTTTGGTAAGGTTTACTTGTTAGAAAATGTTGAAAACATCAAAGTGGTAATCAGAACCTGTAAATCCAAGGAAAGATAATACAATGGCCAAAATAAAAAGGATTAAAGAAAATCCATGATCTACAAAAAACTACAAAGAAGGCAAAACTAAAGATTTAGCAATATATACCCCACAAATATTGAGGGTGAACTTGGGTGCTCTGGAAGGGTAATTAGTTCCTGCTTCACTATTGACACCTGTAACTTATATATGTATTTTAATGTCTTCTATATATCACCTCCAATTACAATATAGCTGAAAGGAGAATAAATTAAATTTTCATGGAATTGAAGTGAGGTGTATGGGTATGTTTAAGTTTGAATGTATTCACATCATTATTTTATCAATAGACTGGCTGTCTCACATGTCCATCTTTAACAGTTACTAAGCAAAACTTCACTTTGTGATTTAAAAAGGAAACAACATAATGGTATCATGTTGCATTTTTTTTTTACAGAGCTGCAGTAGAATCATTCAAAGCGTTTCTACACAGGTCAAAATCAGAGGACATTATTGAAGTTCTTGACAAGGAAGAATGCTGGGAAATGTTTGAAGATGAAGAAAAATACCCAGAAAGTGTCACCATATTGTGCAGGTGAGAACAGTTTCTGAAGCTCATACAAATAAATTATATATTTTCTGACAGTGTGCATATATTGCATATACAGTCAAACCTGCCTTAAAGGGCACCTCTATATAGCAAATCACTGTCTATAAAGGGCAGTCTCATTTTTCCCATTAATGAATATGATTTTAACCTGTATATAAGGACAACTGCTCATAAATGCCACATTTTCAGGTTCTCTCGAGTGGCCTTTATATACTGGTTTGACTGTATACAGTATACCGATTGGATGATTTTGGAGTAATAAACTTGAACTCAATAGTTTGTTTTATGAAGCCATTTTTTATGAGCATGTTTTTATCCATTTGTTGTTTTTTTTTTGACAAAGTAATAGAGAATAATTATTATTTTAGGGCTTTAGTTGATAGCAGTGTTGGAGGACCACATATATCTAAAATAGTTACCTCCCTTACATCAGGATTGTCAAGTTTGTATGACCCACAGAGGATAACAGTGGCTGCTTTCTTTTCTGAGGTAAATACTTAAGATTACAGACAAAATTAAATGAACTGATCTGGGTAAATGGGTTATCATTGAGGAAATTCTTAATTTCTACTATAATTATCTGATTCTACCAAATAACAGGACCTGAAATCACCCAAAACTTTGTTTCATTATCATATTTGATTAAATGACAATTTCATGCAAAATTTAAAAAATGAAAAAAAAAACCCACATAGATGACTATTGTTACATGCTTATCAAAGGATGAATGCAATATGAATGTTTAAAAAAGGAAAGTTTTGTCTTGTAATCAAAGACAAAAGTTTTCCTCTAGGTAACAGACTTCCTCTTTTTTTTAACAAAATATTTGGAAATAAAATGTGTCAAACTTAGTCTATTCAACTAGATAATGAAGGTATAGAGGCACTGTATAAAGGGTTTCTGTTTTTTTCATGAATGAATACTTTCATCTCTGTGTAATAGTTACAATTTGTATATTGTTTCTCTACATTTACAGTTGATAAATCTGAAATGTGCTGGTAATGATGATATGATTGAAATGGTGATGAATAGTTTACTTGGAAGATTGGTTGATTCGTCACACCAAGTCAGGATGTTATGTATCAGAGGTCTAGGAAATGTAGCCAGTAACGAAAAACAACAGGTAAAAAAAATAAATATAGAAACATAGTAAAGATTGGTTGATTCGTCACACCAAGTCAGGATGTTATGTATCAGAGGTCTAGGAAATGTAATTAGTAACGAAAAACAACAGGTAAAAAAAATAAATATAGAAACATAGTAAAGATTGGTTGATTCGTCACACCAAGTCAGGATGTTATGTATCAGAGGTCTAGGAAATGTAGCCAGTAACGAAAAACAACAGGTAAAAAAACGAATACATTTTGTGTATAGAAAGATAGTATTCATGTCTGTTCAACAACAGGGGAAAAAAATAGAAACATAGTGTTCATGTGTGGACAACAAAATGTTAAAAAGAAACAGATGGAAATGTTCATTTGGAGGCCCTTTACATTGCACTGATCGGAAATCTAAGATGACCACCAGCACAGGGCATAGTTTTAACGTAGGACTCAACGGGAAAATTACTACAAACTTTTTTCTATTATAAATGAACCGTTAAAAAAGGAAGCTTGGCTGAATGTTCCTTGAAGAGACATGTAGAAATTTTATGATAGAAAATCCAAAATGGTCCTCAACAGAGATTTTTTTTTTATGTTGATTAGAAATTAGAGAATATCACCACAGCAGGAAATTATATATAATCTTCTCACAGAAACCACAATCTACATAAATAGTTGAATGATGAATTGATAATTTATAACTGTTGTCATATGGTATTTTGACCCCGGCTTTCAAATACCATGTGGTATTTTAATGTGTTAATATGATACTTGGACCTTGGAGTCAAAATATAGTCATATTATTTTAAACTCTATCATGGAAAATTGAACGACCTGACTTTTATCAAGAAAGGGGGTCATTATACCATAGTTAGCGAGTTCAATATACCATGGATGGGGTCAATATACAATAAGTATCTTTTTTTTCTTAGGTACAGCAATATTCAACAACAGTCCTATCAGCCATGATGGCAGGCATGGACGACAAAGAAGATTCTGAAGATCTTATTACAACAGAAGCCATGTCAGGTCTATCTAAAATACTGTCAGAGATTGACGAAAGTCACATTAGAGCTATACTCATTAATGTTTCACTCAGGATTAGACCTTGTTTTGAAAAGGTAGGTATCTGACAATTGATGAAAGAAAAAATATATCCTAAATTTATGTATACATTTGAGTTGGTTCATTTTGATATAAAAAAAAAAGAGAAGTAAATTAAGAACTTGAAAATTTGAATACCACTATATGTAGGGGTCATATGCTACCGTGGCGACGAAAATTGGTTGAAATAACATGTGAATAAACAGTATCATATAACCCACATAGAATCGGACTATTTTCAGTAAAACCTTGTTATCTTGAACTCTGATAACAAGTACAATGTATTTTCTGTTTTTAGTACTTGTTAGTATAATACAAAATGTATAACCTTGATATAGTGGCCGTCGTGAGCAGAACGTTCTGTAGTTGGATTTACAACTACTTATGCAATCTGTGCCTATCACCACTGAAGTTGTGAGTTTGAATCCTGATCATAGCGAGGTTTACTCGATACAACATTATGTGATAAAGTTTGTCAGTCACTTGTGGCAGGTCTGTGGTTTTCTCTGGGTACTCTTGATTTCCTCCACCAATAAAACCCGACAGCCATGATATAGCTGAAATATTTTTGAAAATGACATTAAACGTTATAATTATAACCCTAACTTTATAATCGGAATATTGGGATAATTCGAAGTTTTATTGTTGGTGCATTGCTCTTTGACACAACAAAATTTGATTGTACTTAATACATTTGATGATTGGTTCCAATGGATAATGTCACTGTAGAATTAATCTTGGTTGATTTTTACAGTAACATGTTTTCTTTATTTACAGGACAGACCTGCAGTGAGAGCACAAGCATTCTATTTATTTGGTAATTTGTCAAGATTTGGAGACGGTCCCTCTAAGGCTCCATTTTTAGAACAGATACATAGTAACATGGTCAGCTTATTACTACATCTCAATGATCCAGAAAAAGATGTTAAAAAGGTAACTCTTTATTTGTATAGTACCAATCTGTTGTCTCAATTTCTTAAACAGTCCAGTTCACTTATATTATTAATTTTTTTTGTAATTGTTTATTTTAAAAAGAATAGAAAAGTGTTATACAAATGAGGTACAATACATACACTACGTATGGAAAATACACAAAATAATATATGTAAAAAAAATATTTTGTTTTCCTACAAACGAATTAAAACTAAAGAACAAATAATAATATTATATGTTTCAAAAGATAATCAGACATTCATTGCCACCTCAACATTAAGCCATTTTTTAGCTCACCTTGCCAAAGGCAATATGAGCTTTTGCCATCACTTGGCATCCGTTAACTTTTCACATTTTAATCTTCTCCTCGGAAACCGCAAAGCCAATTGATCTGAAATTTGGTAGGAAGCATCTATGGAAGGTCCTCTATAAAGATTGCTTAATTCGTCCCGATCCATTAACAAACATGGCCACCACAGGCAATTCTTGTTTCCGATTTGTTGATTTCTAAAAAATCTTCTCCTGTTTAAAAGAAAGATAACTCTTGCCTAAACTGTTAAAAGAAAGATAACTCTTGATATTATCTCCCTTAGAAATTAACTAATGCTGATATAGTGTAACATGTTTATTCTATACATTACAAGTAGGTATTCACATTTTAATATTCTTTTTAGCAAACCTTGCCAAAGGCAATATGAGCTTTTGCCATCCCTTGGTGTCCGTCATCTGTCATCCATTTACTTTTCACATTTTAACCTTCTCCTCTGAAAATCCTCAGCCAAATGAACTGAAACTTGGTAGGAAGCATCTATGGAAGGTCCTCTCTAAAGAGTGCACATTTTGTTATGATCCTTTACCAAACTTGGCCACCACAGGAAATTGTTGTTTCTGATTGGCCAATTTTTAAAAATCTTCCTCTGAAACCGCTTGGCCAAATGAACCGAAACTTGGTAGGAAGCATCTATTAAATGTCCTCTATGTCGTCCCGATCGGTTAGCAAACATAGCTACCACCGAAACTTGGAAGGAAGCATCTATGGAATGTCCTCTATGAAGATTGCTCATTTCGTCCCGATCGGTTAACAAACATGGCTACCACCGAAACTTGGAAGGAAGCATCTATGGAATGTCCTCTATGGAGATTGCTTATTTTGTCCCTATCGATTAGCAAACATGGCCACCACATGCAATTCTTGTTTCTGATTGGTCGATTTCTAAAAAATCTTCTCCTTTGAAACTGCTTAACCAAATGAACCGAAACTTGGTAGGAAGCATCTACATGTATGGAAGGTTCTGTATTAAGTTTCCTCAAAGCAGAATGAAAGGTGAGCAGCACAGGCTCAGCCCACTGATCCTCTAGTATTGATGTGCTTTCTGTTTTAAGAAAATTAAAAATAATTTATCCCTTTCAACTACATTTATGCCGTTCAGTTTGTTTGCTCAAATCAAACATGAATCGTGTTCTCAAATGTAGTCATATATTTATGAATTAAGTAAAAAATTGACATCATTATTCTTACTATATATTTGATTTTATTCTAGGCTTGCAAGTTTGCACTCCGTCTCCTTGGTCCACTTCTAGAATCAGAGGCTGTTAATAACAAGTTCCAGAAATATCTGCTCGAAGATGCTAATCTTATATATGGAGAATTTATGAATGATCTGGCAAAATCTATTGTAAGTATGTGTACTCTCTTAAAGAGCCCCACAATGACCCTGTTAGTTGTCTAAAGGTGTGTATACACATGGTCCAATTTGCCCTTCTAATTCACTTCAAACTTTTTCTGTGCATCAGTTTCAAACACAAATTTGACAATCTAAACACGATGACAAACATTTTTGATAGGTATATCAAATATTGTAAGGATGTTTAAAAACGGTCAAATTAATTATTATAAACAATAACACAGGTAAAGTTTGAAGTGAAGTTGCATGAACATTTTGATTGTGTAAATGTACCTCGAGACATTCTGCTAATATTTTTTGAATTCTGACTGCTTATTACAATGTGTGATTGGATTCTGAATTACCCAGATTTTGATGTTAATCTGCACATAATTCTTTTTCTTTTGTCACCCCTTTAATTACATTCACCATATATAGCTAAGCATTGTATATATCACACTCATTCAAAATATAATGAAAGAAGCTCACTTAAATTTTGAGTTTGTTTTATAAAGAGATACTTTATTTTGAATAGATTTTTGTAATGTAAATTGATACATGCCATTTTTTATGTTATATGTTTTTAAAAAACATTTGAACAGTTGAGCATATCTTATATCTGAAAATGCAATGTCCCCAATGGGATTCAATCCTGAAACATTTTGCATCGTAAGCTCCGACAACTATGATAAAGGAGATCTCCATTAACACAATTAGCAGAGAGGATTATTATGAACCTATTACAATTCCTATAACCTAAGGTAGATGAGCATACCCGTTACACTCCCCCCCTTTTTGATGATGATTTTCACTACATTCAATTCTACACAAAACTACCATCATTCAAACCAACTAGATTCCTGTTTTTACCAGTGTTATTTAGCTTAGGCTCCAATGTAATAGTAGAGTAGTTTATCTCTTAAATGTGCAATGCCGCGATGGGATTTAATCCTGGGACCTCTGGCATCGTAAGCCAAAACTTCTGACTGAGCTAAAGTTGATATCCTCTAACGCAGTTATAGGTGGGTGGTTATGAACCTACCATGATTCCTATAACCTTAGGTAGAGGAGCGTACCCATTACACTTTACAGCAATACTTAAGATTGAATTTCATTTTAAAACTTGAATGTTTTTTTTAAATCTAGATTTTGAACCATTTGAAAGCAACTCGAATATTTCTCTACCATATTGTTACATGTTTGTGATAATTGGACACCTGAAGTATACAAATTAGATGGTGAAAATGCAACCATAGATTTATTTTTATTTAACCACTAAGGAAGTAAGATTTGCAAATACAGTGAAACCTGTCTAAACCAAACCCTGAATAAACCGAAATCCTATATAAACCAAACTTTAAATAAAGTACTAATGTAGGAAATATTTGTTAATTTAATTTGTATAAACTGAACACCTGTCTATTCTGAACACAAAAGAGGTTCGGTTTAGACAGGTTTCACTGTATATAAATTATAAACAGACCATTTACATCCAGATGATGGCTAGAAGGTAATGAGTCTGTCGGGTTTTTTCAGATTCAAGATTTTCCTGACAAAGTAAATTTTTATGTGATGGGTTGTGTGTCTTTCTACAAGAGTATGTGGCCAGAAATAAAGTGTAATGCAGCCTTGTTTACAGGTATGTTTGTTAATTATTTTGTAGAGGTTTAACTGTACTACAGTTGTTATAAGGACATTCACCAAAGGCATCCCTTTTATCAGGCCAGATTTCAAGTGAATCTATATAGTAAAATACTTCTCATTGCATCACACATATCAGACTTCGTCTTCAATGTGATATTGCTATGAGAAAACCATTCTTGCAAATCAAATTAACAATAGTATATATATTTACTATTTCAAATTGAATATACACATGTACATGTATTGATTATCAAAGATAATGATATTGATAATGATGTTTCATGCTCGCTACATTTGGTCATTTAGTACTTTACCCTAAGCAGTTGGAATTTTAATACTTTTACCAACCAATGAAGGGGGAGAAAAAAGCAAATCAACTGTGATATGGGCCATTTATTTTAAGTTTAATTATTTTGCTGTCAAAGATACCTGTTTCTTTTTATTTATCTTGAGATCAATATATTTTTCAGGATACATGTTAGGAAATTTAGACGAGGACAAACGACATGCTGTTTCTAAAGAACATGTCTGTTCAGGTAATGTTTTAAGTTTAATTACATGCTCATATTACTTTTAATGAAATCAAAATTAGAACAGACTTGATAATGGAACTACTTCACTATCAACATTGTCCATTTTTTTTAACTGTAGTCCCACACTAAGCATACGGCATTAAGGAGTAAGAATAAAGACTAGTTGGCTCAGAATCAGTATAATGTGTCTGAATGGAGTGACATATCTACCCACAGACTGTTGTTTTAATGAGCTAGCACTTTGAAAATCCAATAGTGATGGTCAAGTAAAAGGCAGACATCATCATCATCTAATTGAAATGTAACTCGTTCTCATCATGATATTGCTCATTTGGCATTAAACAATGATCACTATCTGTAATCTAGTGACGGTTATAAAAAACAAAAACAAAATACAAAAAAAAATACATGTACAAATGTACATTAATATGATGATTATTATCTAACTGTTTTTTGTTCTTTGTAACCCAGTATACAATCATATACTTCATTTGGCTGTTGTGAGAAAGTAACACTTGCTTATTGATGCCAAATAAAGCAGCAAAGGGTTGGAAGTTCTGAAAAAACAATGAAAACAGTTTTTTTGGCAGTGAAGTTAGGTGATATGAAAATTAGAACATAGCTAATAATCAAACTGAACATTTTTTTCTTTGCTTTCAGCTTTAATTATTCTGCTAAAAGACCAGACAGCTACTGTAAGGGCTGCTGCAGCAGAAGCCATGAGTTTACTATACGAGTACTAAATTCCAGTAAAAAGATAACCAGAACTATTTACACAGTACAACTTGTGCAATATTTTGCTATTTAATAGTTGAACTATATTTATATATGATTACTGTATGAATGACTGATGCGAGTTTGATGAAAAAGAAATTTGCAGAGTCCATAATTGATAACTTGTTTGTTTGTCCCAATGCGACATACCAGAAAAAAAAGGTGTCTACCCAAATTCTTTTTGTTTTCTTCAAAAACAATTTGTTTTTATTTTGGGATATTTTCAAGTTCCATAGTGGTAATATATATTATTCCAAATTTTAACAAATTTTAAAAGAAGAAGAAAAAAATCCCTACCTACATGTATCCCCATGGCAACACCCATGGGCCATGTTTGGGCAAATTAAATTAAAAAAATAAGTTTCAAGTGTAACATGTAATACAGTTTTAAGATTATTTAATTGAAACATTGCCAAATGCTATATATTTTGTATTTGCTGAATATGATAACCTTAGACTTTATGTTAAATTCTGTAGAGATTGGAGTGACTGTATCTGTAATATTTTGTGCCATACACTATAAATTTTAACTATACCTGGTTGTGAGCTTGTGATATAACTTTATAAAGTAATTCTTGTATTAATTTATCGCTATTTTTAAAAAAAAATGATAGAAGTAATTCCTTCTTTTACAATAGTTCTTGGCAATCATGTTCAGTAATATATATATAGCTTTGATAATTTAGTGTTTCATAATAAATTTGTTTATGCCTTCACCACTAGCCATCACAGGCATTAAGTTTTACCATGTTTGTACGTCCGTCCCACATTTGATTTCTGCTTAATAACTTAAGTTCTTCTTAAGGAAATCATTTGAAAATAATACACTAGATCAGGGACCACCAAAGGAAAGCCCAGTTTCATTTCGGATGGCCACTTTTTTCCCATTATGCCCATGTTAACTTTAGCTGGAGCATCCAGAGGACATGGTTCTTTAATTTTTTATTAATGATATGGGATAAAAAAAATTCTTTACTTTTGTCACCAATATAGCAAAATATATTGCTCACTGGACATTAAATAACAATCAACCAATCAATCAAATCATGTCTTACTTGATAAGGTCAGTCTGTAATGTCATCTTAATAATTTTTAAGATTTGCTTATTAATACTCTTTTCATAATAAATTTGTAAAAGAAAAAGGCTTCAATTATCATTCTGTTTGCTTTATTTCATCTTGGACAATGAAGTTTCATCACTTTGACAGTGGCATGATAGCTCACCATTGTGAAATATGATATAACAGAAAAAACTATTGATATATATTTCATATATTTATGAAAGTGGCATAAACCAACCAACCTATATTATATTGATCATTTTCCAGCTATTGAGATAAATTTGCATGGATGATCTTTGAAAGAATCATGTTACATGAAGTTTATGTGTATTTATTCAGTTCATTTGGGAGAAATCCCCATTTTAATTTATGTCTAAATTTAGATGGTTGATTTAGAATACATCTGTATCAGTTGTTGATATATATACACCTTTAATTATTGAGAAGTATATTATTTTCTTCTTTTTTTGTTCTCTCATTCAAAATTGCCAGGAAAAAAGAGCAGTCATGACACATATATGTGTGTTAGAAGTATTCATTTTAATTTTGTTTCTATGAATTTTCTATTGGATTTTGGAACTGTTCCGACAGTGTGGCATTTTTTTTACTTGTCAAGAATAAAAAGTTTTTGTTATTAGTTTTTGACACATTTTTGCTGATTTTGACTGAAGGATACATTTTATTTATAAGAGGGGAGACTACTGTACTCTTGTTAAATATTTGGTGTAAATGACTGGATCATGCTTATTATTAAGATATATTTGGTTTTTTATGTGTATGCATATCATATTGAATACATTATAATAAATTTGTTTTGTTGATTTAAGACAATAAAAAGATTCATGGCAAGTAAAGCCTTGTTTTGATTTACTCTGTAAACCCATTGTTATACTTGTAAATGTTAATTCCTATACCAAATATAAGTGCATCTTCATTTCCCAATGTGATTCTCCATGCCCAATTCAATTGAATTTTCAGTGCTAGTTTTTAAGCAGATTTTTCTGGTTTCTTTTCTGCATCCGAGGTCTTGGACCAAATAAATCATAGGGTCTTCATATGACAATATTTGAAACTGCATATTATGATGTTTCATGCAAAAAAAAAAAAGAACAAAAACAAAATAATAGCATCAGCATATGTGAAACTCATCATCATAAAGATCGTTCCTGTTAAGTTTGGTTCTACATGTCTGTACAGTTCATCAGGAAAAGATCAGAATGTGAAATGATGACAGATGGCAAAATACTCCTAGCTTAATACAAGCTAAACATAGGAAACCATCTAGACACATACATTTGAGTGACCAAAAGATCATCAATTAACCCATTGCATCAAATGGACTTCTGATGCCATTATTTCTGATGTGGCAAGGTATACTTGAAAGAATTTTATGCAGATAAATATTTGTTGTCAGTGACATGCAGGAAGTCTGTAGTTTCTCTGTGTATTCCATTTTTACATCAAATGTCTTGCATCTGGACTGGCCCTTTGCTTTGACTTTTTACTTAAGCTTTTATGTACAGCCTTTAGATGTGGAGAATATAGTCTGACATTATGATATAAAACATTAATTTTAGGAAATTTAAAGATTGTGCATGTTCAGTTTTCATCCACAACATGAAAAAGTTGGGGATATACTCTAAATCATTCCAAGTATATGATGATGGTAAATGTTTGATAGTTTATTAAGTATATGTTTTCACACCCACAATTATTGCTCGGGCACACTCAAATTCAACAACTTTAAAGCCTTCTCTACAAGATCTCCTTTCTTGTCCTTTGATTTACATATAACACCCCTTTCTTTTAGCCAGGTCACTAATGTAACTGTATTTACTTTGTTGAGCTGAAATAAATATGAATAAAGGATTTATTAGGGAAAAAAACATGTACAAACAACTTACAAGATTTATAACTTCCCCCTTAAGGGGCAGACATATTGTTTCAGACCTTTCAGTCTGTTCGTTTCTCAATTGCAATGGTTCCTGTCCCTTATAACTATAATTGAGTAGCTGGCAAGCTCATTGTTTTCAATATTAACATAATATTGTTTCATAATCGCCAACTCATAAAGTGATATTGCTAAACCATATGTTTTTCACATGACAACACACCACGAGAATAGGTTAACATATTAAGTCTTTGCAAGCATTTATACTGTTATATTGATTTCCATGTTAATACTTTTCATTCATTTCTAAAGCTATATACACTGTTTTACTTGTCAAGTTCTCACAAGCATGGTTTTACTACATTTGTAATTGGACCATGATATCATTTTTCATTTTATAGTGACTTACTTGATTACGGCTTGCTAGAATTTCTACATTTAGATTCTGGACTTGTTGTTTTGGTCTGGACTTTTTCATCACTGGTGTACTTTCATTGCTCGACTGAAAATGAATAAAAGTAAAAATCATATGTATTTCGCTATGGATATTCCATCCATTAAAGTATATGGCGAGTAAGACAGGAATTGAAAAATTGATCCCATGTCTACAATACTGCACAAAACCAATGATAAGCCACAACCCATGATATGAAAATAATATATACACAGCTACCTCACTAGAATTTAAAAGGGTTGAGTTTATGTGCTTATCTTAGGACTCCAATACTACTTGTTAAATGAATAAAAAAAAAATAGAATTTGTTTTATTTCATCTAAAAATCAGCCACTTTATAACAATGATAACCATTTGTGCAGTAAATACTCAGTTTATGGGACATGTTCCTGTAAGAACAATCATATGTCCATGTAGAAGTCAGTTTAAATTTTTTAGGCAGCTTAAAAACTTACTGGATAAGGTCTCTTCATTGCTGGAGTACAGGGTGTACCAGGACAAATATTCTTCATCGCTGGAGTACTGGTTGTAACAGGATAAGGATTCTTCATGGCTGCAGTGCTGGGTGTACCAGGACAAAAACAATTTATTGCTGGAGTAACGCGAGTACGAGGACAAAGACTCTTCATTGCTGGAGCACTGAGTGTACCAGAAAAGTGAGTTAAATTTGGTTTACATATGCTTGGTGTGATTGGTACAATACCCACTGGTCTTTCATAAGAGCTTTGTAACAGATTACTGTTCCTTTGTGACAGTGGAATCCTATCAGGTGTGTTATTAGTGGATACAGTACCACCTAATGCTGTAGATTTCACTGTCATTGGTGTTTTACACATATTCTGAGGACTTGCAGCTACTTTTCTTCCTTTTGATGACGATGGGATTTGTCCTTTCCTTGATATTTGTTCTATGTTCAGACTTGCTGATGGTTGCATGTTGAGTTTTCGATTCAGATTTCCTGACTTTGGTGTACCTCTATTTTGTTTCATGTTTCCTTTGCTTAAAACGTCAGACATTTTCTTGGTATTAAAAATAGGAACACTTTTAGACCTAAACATGTCTTTCTCACTCTGATTTGAACTGTCTGTTACAATTAAACTACTTGTTGTCTGTGGTACATAATGATTTAGTGGGGTTTGATATGATGGCATAACAGAAGTCTTAAAAGTCTTGGATTTAAAGCTAGGAATAACTTTCTGGAAAGTTTCAGAAGATTTGGCTGACTGTGATTGTTGACATAAAACCTTTCCTTTTGGTTTAAATGCAGGAACTTTTCTGTCCACTTTTTCTTCTTGGTAAAATACCTGAGATGAGCCATTTAATTTATTTTCTGAATCATTTAATTTAGATTGCTTCCAAGTGGTTGAATTTTCAATTTTGTCATTTTCTTGAACATCTTTATGTTTTTTAATATTGTTAATGTTACCGCCTGTAACCAAGTTATTCATTTGACCTATATTGATACTAGCAGTATTTTGTTGTGGAATCAATGTATTTGTTCGGACATCTTTGGTGTTCCTTGAAACAAGTCTCTGAATTTCATCTGTGTTTCGATAAACCAATTTCTTACATGGAAGCTTTGCTGTTAAATTGTGTGTTGATGTTTTTTCAACCTAAAACGAAATATTTCAGTTTTTAAGATTCAGATATCTCAATGTCTTAGTATTGCAACCTAAAAAATACATAAAAGAGTATCTAAAAACTAAAAAAAGTCAAGGTTAATGAAATATTATTGAAGCAATCCCTTCAGATGTTATAAGGTATTCACCATAAATCAGATGACTATTACAATCTTTCCGTATCTTGAGGAATGTCAAGTTTGAGTAAAAAATTAGAACAAAGATTAATTCACGAAATTCATGTCTGATGTCAAAATATTTTATCTTAGTCTCTCAAATAAAGATTTACATTTGCTTAAAATGACTTATCTATCTGTTACATGTTCACAACATCACAGGTCACTTCAAAATAGCAAAATTATTTATACATGTACAGTGAAAATGTCTAAACCAACCATTCTTGGGACAAACTTTTGTTTTGTAACAGACAGGTGTTTGGATTATACAGGTTAAATTAACCAAGATTCCCTACATGGGTACTTCAGTTTATAAAGGAATACATTTTATTCAGGGTTCAGTTTAGACATGTTTCACTGTACTAACTTGCATGTCTGGTTATAAGAGACTGCCTCTGTGATGCTACGGTGAGCTTGATTGCCTCAAAAGCAATAGATACCAGGGACAGATCAATGGTCAGTTCACATCAAGGACAATAAATTAGGTATTTATTTTGATGTTTGTCTGTGAAGTACACTTCTTTTAATAGGCAATAGCCAAGACTGGTTGTCTTTGATGTTGGATAATTTTTACAAGTGGACCAATATGCCTATTGTTGTTTCCTAAAGTAGCATTTAAACAAATTAGGCTCAACCAACTGGTCTAGTACAAAGCAGGCATCATCAACATCTTATTAAAAAGTAACTTATTCTCTCCATGATATAGCTGAAAAAATTGCTCATTTGACTTTTAAACATCACTCATTCACAAATAAGTAAGACCATAGAAAATGTGCAAATGCGAAATGTGTCCAAATTCAAGTCACCTCACACTGATATCAGGTTAGGCTGTTTTTCAAACTTGTGTTATATTATATAATTATCATGGTATCTGTGTGACTTCAGGGTTTTATTTAGCTTGTATTATCATGGTACACTGTGTGACTTCAGGGTTTTATTTAGCTTGTATTATCATTGTACCTGTGTGACTTCAGGGTTTTATTTAGCTTGTATTATCATTGTACCTGTGTGACTTCAGGGTTTTATTTAGCTTGTATTATCATTGTACCTGTGTGACTTCAGGGTTTTATTTAGCTTGTATTATCATTGTACCTGTGTGACTTCAGGATTTTTTAAAGCTACTATTACATTATAATGGTACCTGTGTTACTACATTTAGATCCATGGAAGGATAGCTAACTTTGCTGTGTAACTTCAGTGGAAATCCACATATTTTGGGAATCTTTTTCTGTAAATCTTGAAGAAATGCTATCAATATGGGTTTAGGGTCTACTCTGGGAACTCTCTGTATATCTCTTGCTTTTAAACACAGTTCTGGGTAATTTCAGTTAGTTAAGGATTAATACTCTTTTTGGTTAAATATTTTACCATTTAAATATTATCCAATATGTAGTGCTCTGTTAATGTCTCAAAGATACAAATAAGGGGTAAAAAAGTATCAAAATGCTCAACAATAATTAGCATAATGAAAAGCCTATTATAACATCTTAAATTAAATTTTGACAAACTTTTCATTAATCATCTGTTTTCCTTTTACCGGTAGTCTTATGAATGCGGGGGTTAAGGGTTTAATGCCACCTTCAACAATATTTCAGCTATATCGTGGGGGTAAGTTTTATTGGTGGTGGAAACTGGAGAAACCAGAGAAAACCACTGCAAGTCCCTGAGAAACTTTATCACATAATGTTGTATCGAGTACACCTCACCCGAGTGCGATTCAAATTCACATCATTAGTGGTGATAGGCACTGATTGCATAGGTAGTCATAAATCCAACTACCATACGATCATGTCCCCTGAGGCAAAATAAGAAAGAAAATTGATAAAAAAGTTTTCTAACCAGAAATATTTCTTGTTGGTTTTTTTTTTTCTTTATTAATGAGTAACTTGTACGATGTGGAAAACAAAATCAAAATGTAGAACTTTATACTATATAGAAGTTTCTGATATTTATGATAAATTGTTCATACAAAATCATCTTATTTTAACTACTCAATAATCTTAGCTATGTCCTGATATCACAAATTAAATTACTAACATCTGAATCCATTTCTTTTACTCGATCTTTAGTTTTATGTGTAATATTTTGTAGATCGTTGTTTGTCCTTTTTCTTTTGACCATTGTATTTTCTGTCCTTCGATTTACGGATTCAGATTACTCCTTTGGAATCTTAAACTCTTCTAATAGCAAGTTTTACAGGCTTTATTACAAGATCAGCATGGAAATAATTAATGGAAGTCATGATTGAAATTATTTCAGGTTGTACACAAATTTTATCCTTTGCTAGTATTGCTCCAGAAAAGCTTCAGCTGATGCATTGCTTCAATAATTTTTGTTTAAACAATTGATCAAATAATTCATTTAAGAAAAAGGATATGTAAACAGCTTTTCTCCAAGTGGTCGGAAATTTATTCGATAATAAATCATATCATCTTCATCCTCTGGCAATCTATAACCATACTGGAAATTAATGAAAAAATGAATCATTAAATAAAATAAATATGGGTGTCAAGAACACTCACATATATATACATGTGTTAACATAGGAGTATGAAAACTGGTCGACATCAAAGTGAAGTAGAAGCTACTCCACAAAAACTTATTTCAAAATTATTTATAAGCCAAAGAAAAATCTCAAAAGTAGGAATCCATGTAATCTGAGTTTTTGTTCTTTTCTTTTGTTTTTACTTTTTTTTTGTATTCAATTTTTATTTGTACCCCTTTACTGGAGAATCTCTTCGGTTATGGGTTCTTAATATACAATTTGGTTTATGGTGTTAACGCTACTTACAACAATATTTCAGCTATATCGTGGTGGTCAGTTTTATTGGTGGAGGAAACTGGAGTACCTGGAGAAAACCACCAACCTGTCACTGACAAACTTTATCACATAATGTTGTATTGAGTACACCTCGTCATGGGCTGGATTCGAACTCACAACTTTAGTGGTGATAGGTACTGATTACACAGGTAGTTGTAAATCCAATTACCATATGATCACGACCACGACGGTACCTCTTAATATATGTTATAATTATATGATGACATACGTTGCTAAATAACATACATGATTCTTCCAATGTCTCTTGATTTCTTTATATGATTTAAATGGGCCATCATCTGATAATTCATGTGATATACTGACAATCTTCCCTTTTTTCATACTACAAACAAAATTTGAATAAATGATAACAATATTCCCAATATTATAAGGCCTTCTGAAAAGAAAAAAATTGCTTTATAAGAGTGCTAGTCTGTGTTGGTTGAGGTTGTCTTTTTAGTATTTAAAGTAACCAACTGCACAATGAATATGACAATGTACAAAAGAATAAAAGAATCACTAAAAGAGTCTCTAAAGCTTAAAGTAAAATAAAGTATTTAGAAAAAGATTTCAGGGATTAGGGTTTGGGCTGTGGTGTTTAACGCCACTTTCAACAATATTTCAGTTATATGTTCATGGAAACCGGAGTGCCCGAAAAAACCCACTGACCTGGCACAAGTCACTGACAAACTTTATCACATAGTGTTATATCAAGTACACCTCGCCATGAACAGGGTTCGAACTCATTACCTTAGTGGTGATAGGCACTGATAGCACAGGTAGTTGTAAATCCAGCTTCCATACCATCACGGCCACGATGGCCCCCACAATGAATATGACATAAATATGCATAAAAGAATCAAATTTAGAGTCTTTAAAGTTTATAGAAAAAAAAAGTATTTAGAAAAAAGATTTCATTTTTGGAATGAATTTACAAGTCTTTAAGTAAAAATAATTGTAGAAGTTCTTTGAAAAGAATTAGTTAGAGTCAGTTATTTATGTTAAAAATGAACAATGTACCTTGGTAATATTTGACACCACACCATAGGAATAGAATGCTGATGTATTATAGCTTTTGGGTTTTGAAGAAAATTATTGTAACATGGTGCTGGTATATCTAAATCCTCTAACTGAAAAAGAAACAACAAAACATGACCTAATATTAACCACACAGTGACTGTTTATTATAAAAAAAACAATTATACATTTAAACTGAATTGTCAAACAATAAAAAAATAAACACCTGTTATTTAACTTTTTTTTTATTCCTTAACAAAATAAATATTCTTTTTTTGGTGGGGGGGGGGGGGGGGGGACCTTGGATATTGTTCTCGTGACGTTAAACAACAGACAATTAATCTTTTAGTTAGGTTGTTAGTTAGTATTTCCAAAAACTGCTTTAAATATGTTATATAAATCAGCATATATTTCATGTGCATTAAATTTATAAGAAACTAAATTAGTATTCGTGCTTACAAGCCTAATACAAGCATATTGAAAATTTAAAGTTAATTTTTCTATCAATACTGTCAACTAGGAGAACACATGTTTGCAAATTAAACAGATTAAATTTGAAATTAATGCCAAACAAATTAACATGGATCTGTTTCTTCCTCTGAAGTATTTCCTTTCCTTTACCTGCCATATATCTTTGCTGAAAAAGATTGGAATCATTTGATTTTTACCAAGCTTCAAATATTTTAAATTACATTTTTTTAGGAACACATAATATTGATAAAAAGATTTAGTCCCCAATTGCCATAATTTCAGTTTCATTTTACCTTCAAACTAGGAAATCTTACTGTTGAAGCATCAATGGTGAAGAAAAATTCTCGGATCGTCACATTTAAATCCATTTCTACAAATACAAATTTTCAAAATGATATTCAGGAAACTTGTATGTCTTCAAACAAATATTTTGATTATACAATGATGTACATTAAATATTAAAATAAATAAGTATCATAGAAAACAAAATAATATACATTGTAAATGAAACAAAATAAGATTGTTTTGTCCTTCAAACTAATCATATGAATGTAACATCTCTAATAAAAAGTGTTTTTTAGTATTTTTTCTAAGTTTTTAAATTCTAAATGAGTGAGAGAGTGATTTTTTAGTTATATCAGGGCAAGAACAAATTACATTTCGATGAGATGATGTCTGCTTTGTAATAGACCAACATGCTTGATTGGATTATTTTAGTGCTAGTTCATGGAAACAACAGTCTGCCGTTAGACATGTTGTTCTCTTTGGAAACAATATCCTGATTCTGAGCCAACTAGTCTTTTTTCTTATTCCTTAATGCTACATGCTTAGCAGAGAAGCAGCAAATTCCAATTTTTTCATCTTTGGTTTGACCCGACCAGGGCTTGAACCCACGATCTACCACATTCTAGACGAGCATGCTAACCATTACATCACCTATGCAATTAAAATCCCAATGATAAATACAGTGAAACATGTCTAAACCGAACCTCCTTGTGACCTACTTTTGTGTTTCGGAATAGACAGGTGTTCGGCTTATACATGTTAAATTATCAAAGATTTCCTGCATTGGGACTTTATTTAAAGTTCGGTTTATTCAGAGTTCAGTTTAGACAGGTTTCACTGTGTCTGTACCAGTAAAAAAAGGATAATGTTTTTTGTTATTGATACTTACTGACAGCATTGGCATAACCTGCTTGTATTAAGAAATCTCTACCTAAGAAATGAAAAAAAATCTTAAGTAAAATGAGATGCTATACAAAATTGTGATAATGATAATACAGTCAAACTTGTATTCAATGGTCACCTTCGTGACAAAGAAAAATTGGCCACTTCAGACAATTCACCTGCTTATTTAAAATCTGTCAATCTAGATGATCCGTTTCAATTGATAATGATTTGGGTATATCTGTCAACATAATGTAATTTATTGCAAAATATGATGGATGAGTCGAATGCTGCAAGTGTTTTTGTAAAAATTTACAATTAATTAGCAAATTATTCAATGATTTGATAGTTTAATTGGTACAATTATGTATTGAGAACACCTCAAATGTTAATTACAGATTATTTTTTTAATTAGTTTAGGATGAAGATTTACAGTTAAATGTCAGTAAACAGATATGATGATAGAAACTTTGAGTGACCATGACCGTTAATAAGGTGACAGCTTATTTGAGCTGAAATAACATGCAAATCTTCAGTCAGGAGGGTTTTAAACTGTCCATTTACAACAGTTAACTGCTAATTTAAGGTGAACGTCAAGACAAGTTTGACTATGTGTTAAGAGCCATAGAATATTTGAAAATAAACTGATAGCCTTATGTTTTAGTTTAATTTTTTTTTTAAATCACAGAATTAATAGTAAGTGTTTAAAAGAAAAAATAGATGAAGACAAATACTATAGCTTGTTCATAGAAACCTGATTTCAAATCTTTTCATAGTGTATGATGAAAATAAGTACTGAAAAGGGGAGGTAATTAAATTTCTACAATGAATTATCTCCCATATCACAATAAAACAAAGGTTTCAACAATATTCAATTTTAAGAAAGATATGATCTTGAATTTATTCACCTTGTATAAGCCATTGTCCTGCTTTATTCCAATTAGGGGCTAATTTTGCCAGTAATGTATACCTCAAACAAGACTGGTACTGTGATGGGGAGACTCGGTCTGGTTTACTCATCTAAACGGAACAAAACAAAAGGAAAAAAATATTAAAAGGCACTTAATTCAAATTTGCACTAGTTGGAAGGGGGTGGGCTCAGATACTTTTATCTGAATGGAAAATAAGAAAAAATAGAAATATATATATATATATATGATGTAATGCTAAAAAGTGTCATTATTTGTGATGTGGGGGCCGGCGTGGTCGTGATCGTATGTAGTTGAATTTACACCTATCACCACAAAAGTTGTGAGTTAAAACCCCGTTTATGACGAGGTGTACTAGATACAACATTTTGTGATAAAGTTTGTCACTAACTTGGGACAGGTCAATGGTTTTCTCCGGGTACTCCGGTTTTCTCCACCAATAAAACTGACTGCCACAATATAACTGAAATATTGTTGAAAGTGGCATTAAACACCATAAACCAAACCAAACCAAGCCTTGTGATGTAAAACTTGTCTTCTTTTGGAGTTGGATATGGTTTATTTAGTCTCAATTTAAACCTGGGTGAATTAATTCAAACTAGTTAATGCTTATATGGTCTAATAAACAATGTACAGTAAAACCGAAAAATATGGCCGGAATGGACAGTTGGCCGGTGTATTCAGATATGCAAATGACCGGAAGTCAGGGGAAATCACTGAAAAGGGGGGTGGGAAAGGTTTGACGACAGACACCAGTGATGCACACAACCATTGTATTTTGATTACTTTTGTAATAAATTGTATAATATTAAATAAATACTTTAATGAAAAATATTGTTTTATTATGACACAATAATAATAATTCAACGGACAAACATATCAAGTGTTTCGTTTTTTACCATTTTTCGTCTCACGATGGTGTTCTGTGTCATGGACTGCATCGGTAACAGAAACTTGAGATAACGGTCATCCTTAGTATTCGCAAAGTTAATCATGTGTGTTATGTTTCTAAGCATGTCCTCATGTGAGTATTAAGACCCTGTATTGTCCATTTCTACGTCATCACCTTCATCGTCACTTTCACATTTGCTGATTTCGAAATCCTCTCGTTTTTTTAATTGTTCCACGAGGCTCTTCTACCACTCTCCGTCGAATATTACCTCGGTAGGCACGGACTCCTCGATATCAAACATTTCCTCAAATGAAATCAGTTCATGAGTCTGCCCCTTGATGAACCACACGGATCAGCTGTGCCAACATAATGTCATCATCCGGGTCACTTTCTTCTTCACTGTGTATTTCAGTGGGGCACTGTAAAGGGAATCCAGCGTGCCTGGATTAAATCATATTTCTCCTTCAGACTCTCCATTTTTACTCTGACTTAAATGTTTAAACTACATGTAATGGTTATAAAAACAATTCACCTTTATTTTACGCTTTGGTTCATTCCTAATTAGATTCACCCTCAGGGAGACCTCGCATGTCAATAACCTTGTCTGGATAGTTTATCATCGATTAAAAAACACACCTGACCATGTCAATCAGCACAGTTTCGACAGGTGAATTACTATTGAGAAATGTGTATTGGGACTGGGTTAAAGGATCGTTATTCGGAATACACAAGGTCTGGTTTGCAAAAGTGGAATTAACAAAGGATCTAAAGGGAAGAAAACAGGACTTAAATATTCGGCCGGAATCGACAAGAATCCGGTTTATTCAGTGGCCGGTTTTGATAGGTTTTACTGTATATTCATGTCATCATTTACAACTGTCATACTATATAACAGAATAAAAAAGCATTACTGAGACCAGATATTTAAAAATTTCAGTTTAAAATGTCCAGTTTGTTCAAACCTCCAATCCCAGTTTCTGAAATCTAGCTTGAATCCTTCCAGTCTTGTACAATGATTGCTGAAAAATAAGAAAAGAAAAAAATAGTTTTTAGCTATTTCTTGCTAACTAATCAAAATGATCTGAAAGAGAGGATGTCTCATGAAAGGCGAGTCCATCAATTTTTTTTTTTATCAAAATCTAGAAAACAAACCCAACAGATTATTTATATATCATTCACCTGATGATACGATACTAACAACAAAACATAATTTTCAAACAGGAATTTAAAGTTTTAAGATGTCAAATGTGACTGCCAATTTTTTAAGTAATAAGAATTAAGCAAGCCCCATCTCTAATTTTTTCATTTGTGTATATCCACATCTACAATATATGTACAAACATTCTGAAAAGCAAACCAATCCAAACATGAAAAGTAGAGGAGTACATGCAGTTAGCTATACAAATATTACACTTTGTAGACCAAAACAGTCCTCTAACAAACTTAAAAATCAAAAACACAGAAGAGAAAATTACAAAAAGCTGATGAAAATCAATGATTAAGAACAATATACCTGTAGTATTATATGAAATATGGATTCACACTCAAAAACAGGAGAAGCAATCACATCTGGCTCTGTAAATATTATTTCCCTGCAAAAAAAAAGAAGAAATTTGAGCTGTATATATACATTAATACACCCTATATCATCTATGATAGAACCTGACATATTTAGCTTAAACAACTTACTGGAACTTCAGAACTATAATAATGTCATTTTAATTAATATTTAAGCAAAATAAGGGGTTAGATTACTAGTAATATACATGGGTGTTTACAAATCGTAATATGTCACCCTTTGCAACATTGTAAAAAAATATTACTTTCCTTGAAGCATACAATACAAACATCAGATGATCCTAAGCAAACACTTTAAACATGTTATATTTTCAAAAGTATTGTGTAATTCAATTTAATAAGAAAAAATCATAATGATAAAGGAATTTAATTGGTGATCTAATTTTACCTGCACTTAATTGTTTGAATCTGAAAGCTGGATGTAGATGGGACAGTGGACAAAATTTTATCAACACTGACTAAAATCATACACAAGTCATCCAAAGGTGGTGGATCAGCAAACAAAACAACAGAACTTTGGTTGATTGGTCTGTTATACATTATTTATCTGGAAATACCCCAAAAAATAATAATAAAATGAAAACTATTAATTAATGTACTTTTCTAGTATGAAGGAATAATAGACCATTTGCACATTTAACAAGTTTTGCATTAAAATCCATGAATTTCGCTCAATGACAGTCAGACACTTTCGGTATTCCTCTAAATGACCAGCATATTTTTGATAACACCAAATGTTACATGATCTTTCAGTAGCTATTATAAAGGAGAAAGGTCTTCTTTTATTGGGAAAGTGACGGAGGGTGCAAGCTTTAGGGGACAAGTTTCATGGAAAGACCAGAAAGTGGGAAAGGGGAGGACAAGCTTTCAAAAACAAAAAAACAAAAAAATTATAAGTGCTCTTAACGGTAGAGTTGAGGTAAAACAAAATTAAATGCTTACTATGACTGCTGATGTTTATGCTGTAAAGATATCATATACATTTCACAGATTTAAGTTTATGCTTGAAGTTGTACTACAGAGTAGACCAATCATGGCATTATCACAATCAAAAAATTTAATTTTAATACCTATGACTACATGTATGTACAGTTTTTAATAATTCAGTTTTATTCAGATTTTGCCTCAAGATGAAAACAGATTTCTTACAATAATATTTATTTTCTCCAACATAATTTTGTCACAAGTTTTGGAAACAAAAATATTTCGTCTACATCTTCCTTTCAGAATTCAGTGTCTATAATTATAAGATATAAGATTTTTATTTTCCTAATCATAGGGCCCAAAATGGGCATATTAATCAACAATATGATTATGAAGATCATTCATACATCAACATTTACAATCATTCACACTAATTTTAATCATTATTTGGAGACAACATAAAGAAAACAAAGAGAAAAAATAATACGAGGAAAGAGTCAGTCAGCCACAAAGAGGATACTAGGCCTATTTATGAATATATTTATTATCGTATCCATAAATTAAAGTCAATAAAAATAATTATACTTTATCTTCTTTACTCTAAATAATCTTACATTACACCTGCTATTAATAAAATTATAAATTACAAAGAAAAGGAAATTATAATAATAGGTCATTTGGCTTCTAAGAATACATGTATAGCCTTAAATCCCGTGATTCACAGCAGATTTTCTGTTTCCATGCTCAAATTTCAGATGTTTCTAATTTGTTTGTCAAAAAAGTGGGAAGGGGGACAAAATATAGTTTTGCCAGTAATCCCAAACCGGCTTCTACGCCCCTGCAACGTGATACCCATTGAAAGAACTGCTATGAAAGTCATGAAAATATTCTTCAGAAAAAAAGCAAAAAAAGAAAGACGAATTCCGTCGTCTGCTATCAGGAAATCGTAGTAAAACAATCTCTCTATTTTGATCCATTTTTTTATATTTAAAGAAAACACAATATTGATCCAGACTTTTTCCAAAGCGGAATGTTAGAAACCTTTTGATTGGAGAAAAAGGAAAGACGTAAACAGTAGATTTGCACGTGCAGAAGTTGATGGAAAGCACGAGTTTTTGGTAAAAGTTTCACAGGATTTATTATAGGTAACATGGATTAACATATTTATTTTTATTCTTATCATTATGGCAAGATATTGGTATTAATTTACAAAACATTGGAAATTTAATTTGCACCGTTCTTTTTTTTTTATTTACTGAAGGGTGTGTTCGATTTTTAATTCTGATAATGCATAATGTGTTATTGTTTCAAATTCCATCCCCAGTTAATATAGACTAATACCATTGAAATTAGATTTCTGAAGAAATTTTCTGCTCTGTATCTCCATCCTTATCTCGCCACCAGCACTAGGGAAGGTATTCTGGAAATTTAAAATCTGACCCACGGTGCATTTCGATGCACATTTCATTTTTTCCTTTGAATGGTTACTGCCATACAGGTATGGTATCATGTTTTAGGGCTATGGATTATTTTCAATTCTCAAAAATGTTATTGTTTAACAGCTGTGTAGGAGTGGACATGAAAAGGGGGCAAGCTATACAGATGGAACTCAGTGCATATATGTAAATATTGTGTCGTGACATCTGCTCGGCCATGCAATAAAGTCGGTCATTTGTTTTGATTTACAATTTTTGTGCTGCAGGAGACCGATGGCGTCATTCTGTATATTCATAGCATACATAAACACAGGGAATTCTTTTCAACGTCAAAATTACAAGATGAGATTAAAACAGATAAGATTGAATTGAATAAATTCCATGCAAGTAAAAAAGATCCTTTTTACTAATGTCTTTTTTTCCTGATCATTATGCTTGTTAAATATGTTTTAAGCGATGGTATTTCCCAAGCATTTTTATCTTTCCGGTTTGTTGATGTAATCGTCATCACAGATCATGACCTTTTCTGGAATGTAGGCCAAGCAAATTGTATTTTAAAATACTTTGAAAATATGATGATTGATCATTCAGATTCCACCATTTTCTAGAAAATGGCTGATTTTATGGGGAAAACACATACAAGTGCTCTCCATTAGTCACAAAATGGCAGATTATTTTGCATTTCCACTGCTGCTTTAATAACAAATATACCCCTTACTTCTTGGTGTAATGAAATGATATTCACAGAGAAGATAGAAAAAGAATTAATTTAACAGAAATAATCAAAATTTATAGCATAAATTGAACAGATAATTAAATTAAACCAGACAGATAAATGAGAATATCTGGGGGAAAAAAACCTGTCATTATTACAAATAGCATCAACAAAACTGTATTGTTACCATTCTGTGATAATAAATATGATTGAAATAAACAGAAATCAGTCATTAATTGTTTTACAAAAATATGATAGTTACGTAATCAGTCTAATATATTGCATTGACAAAAGCAAAAACACCAAATTCACTGGATTAAATATCTTGTTATATGGGTAAGGAAGTTCAATGTTTGCATCAAATAATTAATTTTTTATACTTCAATTTCAAATTATTTAAAAAAAAACATCTTTTGAAATTCTTCAGACAAAACAATTACACAGAAAGAACTGATATACTGTACTTTCTTAATCTTGTTTACTTTTTAAATTTGGTTGGCCTATGACAAAATCATGTGATTTATTTACCACTGACTGGTCTTATGTCATGTTATCGATCTTTTTTCTATGGAATTTTACACATGTCACATGATGTGAGCAAGAATAGATGAGGAACATAATTATAAAGAAAAAATATTTACTTTTCAAACATGAAAAAAATAATCAAACATTATCCAATGACTGGCCAACTTATTGCCACACGTGGATACGCTACTTTTTTAAAATTTATTATTGATTAAATTGTAAATATATGGTCTCTTCACGCCGATGCATAGTCGTCATAATTTATGGAGCATTGTATGATGTAGATGTAGAAGCCTTTCAATAATCTCGTTTTTTGTCTGTATGTTCATCCTAATATCGTCACAATCCCTATCAAAGGTATTCTGGAAATTTAAAATTTGACACCCCCTCTCCACCGGTGCATTCTGATGCATATTTTGTCATGGACCAATTGTGACAGATCAAGTGCATATTTTCTAGTTCAAATCTTAGAATTCACTATATATTTTTGCAAAAAAAAGCTTGAGTGAACATGTATTTTTTATTACAGAGACGTAAGAAAATGAAGTTTAAAGGTGGAAGGGCAGAAGGAAAAGCAGCCATCATAGGACTATCATGTAGACTTCCTAAGTCAGATAATCTAGAGGTATTTAATAGTACTGCAGAGGATTTCAAGGTCACAACAAATAAAAAGAATAATTTGCAACAATAAAATGTAAAGTTTTACACTGGTAAAGCTTTCACAAGGAATTATTTTTAAACTAAAAATAGTGACTGACTCGTCCGATGTTTGTTTTGGCAGATTTTTAAAGAGAAGCCATGGTACCAGAGAGTAGGCTTACTTTAAAAATAAACATTCCATTAGTTTTGAAGCTGTCTTTGCATATTATCCTTAAGCTTGGATCACAAAATGACATTAATAATCATATGAATGAAGTATAGAAGAATGTCCAAGTAACTCTCCATTCCTTAAAAATAATGGAGCCGAGGCCCATTGTTTTTAAGGAATGTAGAGATGCGAGGACATTCTCCAACTTAAAATCCACACATTGTACTTTATTAATTTTATTAATTATTAATCTTGTAACAAAAAAAAGTCTGTGTATTATAGTATCTAAAGTACCGGTACAAAGTATTAAATTGTTTGCCCCTGGTGGGATCTTAAAAGTACAAAGAGAACAATAACTCTCCATTCCTTAAAAATAATGGAGTTTTGACAATAGATTTACATCACAGGTGGATTTTAAATATTTGTAAAATTAAAAAAAGAAGTGTTTTACTAATATATGGCAATTTTTAAGTTGCTATTCCATTGCCATGGTTTTCACTTACCTGGAACAAAACATAAGACTATTAATTTTCACACATGACTTCTGTAATTTACTCTGAATAAATATTATTTTGTGGAAGTCATGGATACGGAAATTTGTGGACCCCCACCCGAAACACATGTATAATTAATATGACAAGATGAGTTTGAATATACCAAAGTGACAATGTGTGGTATGATTTTTGTAGCTACATGTATATCATGTCATACTCAAGTTCTGTGTATGACATCAGTAGTAGTCAGGGGTCCGTTGTTGAACTTGTGATTAAGCTAATCATATGATTTGCCATAATTGCATGATTCATTCCTAATCACATAATTAGCTAATTCAATGGTTAAATATGATTAGTTAATGCATTGATTAAATTTCAGTTCCGGATTAGGAATTAATTATTTAGATTTGGCTAATCATATAAATGCTGACCAAATGATTTTTGAATTTCATGGTTTTATGTGACCGGTTAAATTCACCAAAATTGTTTTAATAAACGAATAATAATGAACTATTAGTACCCTATTTTTTTTGTATTATATTCTATCATGGGAAGAATTTAACATGTATTTATTGAACCATATGACATGAGTCCTTGCCCATTCATGCATCTTCTTTTTTTTTTTGGTATTGATGCATTGTAAGATTGGTCATATATTTAAAAACAATATTTGATAATTGAATCAATCAATATGATATCATCATCTATTTTATTGGAATTTTGGGATAAAAACACTATTTGTTATAAGATTTTGAAGCATTGTTTTAAATTTTTGTTTTGTTTTATTTTTCTTTATCAATATGATATCACTGTGTTATTTTTCAGGAATTTTGGGATAATTTGATAAAGGGAAGAGATTTGATAGGAGAAACAAGATGGCCGAAAGGTTTATATGATACTCCTCCTAGAGCTGGCCTTATCAAAGGCATTGATAAATTTGATGCTCAATTCTTCCAGTTTACAGATACAGAGGTAGGGCAATACAAACTGGTGTTTCATTGTTTGTTGTGAAGAGATAGATAATGGAGTTAATTATACCCCCCGCAACGAAGTGTAGGGGGGTATACTGGTTTCACCATGTCCGTCCGTCTGTAGACAAATCCTATGTCGTACGATAACTTGAGTTTTATCAGCTGTTTACTGGTGAAGAGAGGAGAATCCCTTTCATTTTTGACGATTTTCACTTTTGCCGTTCCAGAGTTATTGGACTTGATATGACGGAAAATAGGATTTTTACCCCATGTCGTATGATAACTTGAGTAGTGTTTCTCAGAATGTCTTGAAATTTTATCAGCAGCTTATCGGTGAAGAGAGGGGGATCCCTTTAATTTTTGACGATTTTCACTTTTGTAGTTCGAGAGTTATTGGACTTGATATGACGGAAAATAGGATTTTTATACGCCCGTTTTTAAGACGAGACGTATTATGGTATACCACTGTCCGTCCGTTCGTCCGTTTCACATGTCGCACTCTAACTTAAGAACCCCTTGGCCAATTCACATTAAATTTCACAGAGTTATTGGTATTGATGGTCTGATGGTCTGTATACTTTATGGTGAAATTTCGAATTTTCATTCCAGAGTTGTGGGACTTTATTCATTAAATTGTAGGCGATTTTTCGTATGTCGCACTGTAAATTGAGAACCCCTCGGCCAATTCACTTCAAACTTCGCATAGTTATTGGAATTGATAGTCTTATGGTCTGTATACTTTTTGGTGAAATTTCAATTTTTCATTCCAGAGTTATGGGACTTTATTCATCAAATTGTAGGCGATTTTTCGTATGTCGCGATGTAAATTGAGAACCCCTTCACCAATTCACTTCAAACTTCGTACTGTTATTGGAATTGATAGTCTTTACCGATTTCTCAAAAAAAAATTGTTTTCAATTGTATAAATATTGTATAAATGTTCCAATTCATGTTTATAGTGCAGCTGTTGGTGAAATTTAAATTTTTCATTCAAGAGTTATGGGAAAGAAAGTCTTTACAAATATTGTACGAATGTTGACGACGGGCGTATCATGCGCTCTTGGCACAGCTGTTTATTACCCTATGGCTTATGATAACTTGAGTAGTGTTTCTTAGAATGTTTTTAAATTTTATCAGCAGCTTACCGGTGAAGAGAGGAGGATCCCTTTCATTTTTTATGATTTTTCACCTTTGCCGTTCCAGAGTTATTATGTCTCCCCTTCGAATGAAGGGAGACATATTCAGACTTTTTGAAATTTGTTTTCATTTTGCTGGACATAGGTCCAGCACCCAGGAATTTTCAGCTGGACCCTCTGAATTTTTGCCGGACCTACATTTTTTATGTAAAATTGTTTTAAAGCCAAGCAATGTCACACCGTTATTATTATTTTAGTCTAGCAGAGCGCTTTCTGTATTTAACTTCATTAGTACTGGTAGAGGCCTAAAAATAGGAAGACAAGTCACCATCCAGAATAAACTAAAAAGTTGAAACCATGCACCAAAAAAGAGTAGCCAAATCCAGCTAGGGATACCCTCAAACTTTGAAAAATTTACCAGATTTAAAACATAATTATTAAATTTTTTATTGAGATTACAATAACAATATTCTAAAAGTCATTAGACTCTCAATCTCCAGTTGGGATGGCACTGGCCGTTTTCCATTTGTCCGGCTGAGCTCCGTCGTAATGCTTCAGGAACGACCACATTTTTATTATCGACACATTGCCATGTTGCCGGAACTGTAAACAAAATTCTAAATAGAAACGGATTCGGTGAAGGGAACGATACAAATCAGGGACGTCATGTTTTTTTTTATTTTATTAATTTTTTGGGGGCTTTTCACTCGAAAAGATCATCTTACGCATTACAATATATTCAAATATATTTATTTTCATGACAGTTACCAATAATATTTACCGAAAACATATAAAATATCACGTATTCAATGCGGTTACGAATTCTGAGTTGACCAAACTTGTTCCGGTATTTACAAAACGACCTGCGTTTCCGACTTCCGTTAAAAAAGTAAACACATCATTCAAAAATGTTTGGCGGACATGGGGAACGGCATTACCAACGTTATTGGCGGACCTCATGATTTTCTGCCCCTTAGGTCCGATAGGTCCGACGAATTTCAAAAACTCTGCATATTGTTTTAGTCTGATTTTTTTTTCTGCTTCTTCTCAGTGAAGCTTGTCCGGACCATAACTTTTTTGTCTTTCCAGATAGGTCAATGCTATTTGGTATGTGGGTGCATGACCATAAGGCAGTGTGTTACGTACCGTAATGACCTTCGTGGGACCTTGACCTTTGACCTCAAGGTCAAATAATTGTTTTTTAAATAGTATTTTCTTGTCCAGGCCATAACATTTTTGTCTTTCGAGATAGGTCAATGATATTTGGTATGTGGGTGCATGACCATAAGGCGGTGTGTCGCATACCGTAATGATCTTCGTGGGACCTTGACCTTTGACCTCAAGGTCAAATAATGGTTTTTTAAATAGTATTTATTTGGTATGTGGGTGCATGACCATAAGGTGGTGTGTTGCATACCGTAATGACCTTTGTGGGACCTTGACCTTTGACCTCCAGGTCAAATAATTGTTTTTTATATAGTATTTTCTTGTCCAGGCCATAACATTTTTGTCCTTCGAGATAGGTCAAATATATTTGGTATGTGGGTGCATGACCATAAGGCGGTGTGTCGTGTACCGTAATGACCTTCGTGGGACTTTGACCTCAAGGTCAATTAATTGTTTTTTAAATAGTATTTATTTGGTATGTGGGTGCATGACCATAAGGCAGTGTGTTGCATACCGTAATGACCTTTGTGGGACCTTGACCTTTGACCTCAAGGTAAAATAATTGTTTTTTAAATAGTATTTTCTTGTCTGGGCCATAACATTTTTGTCTTTCGAGATATGTCGATGGTATTTGGTATGTGGGTGCATGATCATAAGGTGGTGTGTCCATGTACCATAATGACCTTCGTGGGACCTTGACCTTTGACCTCAAGGTCAAATAATTGTTTTTTAAATAGTAGTTTCTTGCCCGGGCCATAACATTTTTGTCTTTCGAGATAGGTTGTTGTACAGATGTCCGCATTAAGGGGAGACATAAGTTTTAGGTATCTAAAACAGTTCATCCTAATTGGACTTGATATGACGGAAAATAGGATGTTTCTCAGAATGTTTTGAAATTTTATCAGCAGCTTACCGGTGAAGAGAGGAGGATCCCTTTCATTTTTGATGATTTTTCACATTTACCGTTCCAGAGTTATTGGACTTGATATGACGGAAAATAGGATTTTTACCCTATGTCGTATGATAACTTGAGTAGTGTTTCTCAGAATGTTTTGAAATTTTATCAGCAGCTTACCGGTGAAGAGAGGAGGGTCCCTTTCATTTTTGGTCGGAACAATCGGTAATGTTTTGGTTATGGAAATAGGTTGGACAGATGTGGGGAGTGGGGGGTATATCTTAGTGAGCCTCACTTTGTATAGAAATATTGCTTTTGACTACAATTTTTGCACTGTTGCTAATTATTTTATTATCAAAAATGAACAATAAAGTTTCAAGAATTACATAATATTGGGAGTTTAGGAAGTATTTTATAATGATTGAAGGAAAAAATAAATGGTAAATGAGGAATTGTGTATAAGGAAAGGCGTGGCATAGATGGTCAGTATGGGGAATGGTGTAACTTGCATACATGGTGTAATGATTTGCATGTATGGTGTGTGTGGTAATGTTGAAAACATTTCAACAACTGTAAAGTGAGTAATTTTAACAGGTGCTTGCACAAGACCTGTGGTTTTCTCAAGAATATTAATATTTTTTTTCACGATTTAACCAAGTTGCCATGATATATATCGCTCGCTGACAACTTGACCAAACATTCAATGTATCCGTACTGTATTTCAGGCACATAACATGAATCCTTTACTACGACACTTGTTTGAAGTATCCTATGAGTGTATCGCTGACTCAGGAATTCCATTAAGTGTGTTGCACTCCAATACCACAGGAACATATACTGCTTGTTTTATACCAGACAACGATCCTCTTGAAACATCTAAATGTGCCAATTCTAAATATTGTAAGTAACACAAATGAATTATTCTGTTGTTTCTTTCGTTTCTGCTTAATCTTACTTTTTGTATATCAGGGGCCGTCATGGTTGTGATCGTATGGTAGTTGGATTTATAGTTCTACCTTTGCAATCAGTGCCTATCACCAGGTACTCTGGTTTCCTCCACTAATAAAATGGACCACAATGATATAACTGAAATATTGTTGAAAGTGGTGTTAAGCACCATGACCCTAACCCTATGATGTATTGGTTGCCAAAATATGTTTGACTTTTTTTTGGTGAAAAATAAATGAAAAACTATATTGGTTAAGGGATCTTTATTAATGAATGGAAAGCCTTAAAGTTATTCAATTATCAGTCCTTTAGGTACATTGCCATGTATACTCCAGCTTCACTGGAATATTCATCATCATCAGAATAATCGGGAGTCGGCCATGTTTATGCTACAACCAATCATTTCTCTGACCTCGATTATCATTGGTCGCGATTTTCCATCTGGACCAATCGTTGCATTCATTACATTCCCATAAAAAAGGTCAATTTGTCCCAAAGCTTGTATATAATTTGCAGATATTACATGGGCCGGAAATGAACTTGGGACGAAAAATCTAGAGACGTTACAAAATGAAAGCGGCTTCTGAGAAAGGAAGAAGTAGCATACAGTTGCAAAACTTTTAAATGACCGATAAAAATAAAACAAAAATTATGATATTGATATATTTTAACAGTCTATTGGCCAGTCACCCAGACATTGCTTTGGGTCAGTGACAACTTATCTTGTGGTTGCCCTGATACAAAATAAGTCGCTTTTGGCGACAGTCAATTTCAGGCACTGCTCACTGAGCATTTGTTTGAAATTGTCCTCTGTATCTCTTTCATATACCTTTAAAGGAATGATATATGACTGTAGAATCCAAAAAATAACATCCTCATTTTGTTAATATAGGACATATTCTTCTTTCATCCAAAATCGGTAGAGTCAAATTGTTTTTAGTTCCCGTCAATATTTAGTTTTAAATTAAGTTTTAACTCGGTACCATTTTGTCCTACAATGGTACATGCTATACAGAGAACAAAATGTGTGTAGTTTATTATGTGACAAAACCAATATTATACAATTGTCACACGTGTATAATTATCTCCCTTGCTTTTTACAGGTACAACTGCCCCCATGATAACTGGTCACCTAATGAACCAGTTTAGATTTACTGGTCCCAGTGCCACAGTTGACACAGCTTGCAGTTCCAGTATATCTGCATTAGAGATGGCTGTAACAGATTTGATGACAGGTCGTTGTCAGTTTGCCATGGTTACAGGTGATGTTATCTTCTTCTTACCATGAATTGGTGTTTTATTTATTAATATACAATAAAGACAAAACATTATAAGACTCATTTTATGAGTTAAATATTACAGTACTTTTTTTATTCAAAAGTTAACAAAATGGGAGGTCATCAATTGGGGACAATTTTACGTGGAAGATCAAATATTTGATTTAATTTTTTTTTTATTTCAAAGTAATTAGGCATTGAAATAAATGACAAGAAAATTGCTATTTTTAAAGTGACATACATTGCAAAATTTCATATAGTCAACCCTGCACATGCGGTCACCTCTATTAAGCAGTCATCTGTATTTAAAGGTCACCTTTTCTTGCCTTGTCGTGTAACATTTCATATGAATTGAATCTCTTTTAAGAGGTCGCCTGTCTTATAAGCCCACTTTTTCCAAAGGTAACCTCTTAATACAGGCTTAACTGTATGTCAAAATAACATCATCCTATTTAAGTCTTATTAACCTGTATTATGGTAAACTGCTTTATAATTTACTAGCTTTATAAAGGATGAAAGGTTACCTCAAAATTATATTTTAACATCTTTTTCAATGCCTAAATATATATATAAATATTAAACTTATTTACAGCTTGTAACTTACTCCTCAATCCAAGCTATTTACAACAGATGTGTTTTCTTGGCATGTTATGTTCTGAAGGACAGAGTCGAGTTTTTGATGCAGGTGCTAAGGGATATGTACGAGCTGAGGGTATTGTTTCTATTTTACTCACCAGGTAAGTGTAGGTCTTAACAAAATGAAGACTTCAATATGCTGTAGTATGCAGATTAGATTTGTAACTAGTCAGTCCTTGCAGGAAGGTATAAAGAAACACAAGTTTGTTTAATATTGAATTGGACAATCTAAGTTTCATAACAACAATGTTAATAAGTTCTAAAACTTTAATATCCTATACTATTTACCGGTAGTAATACTATCATTAGTTTTGAGTCGTATCTTGGAGGTCAGTATTGTTGGTAAAGCAAAGCAGAATATTTCAAGAGGACAACCTTTACACACACCCCTGATGTAGACATGAGTGATATTTACATAAACAGTCAATTCTAATGTTTTAAACCACCTGCATGCATTTTTATCTTTCAGAAATTTACCAGCATACCACAGAACTTTTCCTTCAACTTGTCTTCTGTTAGTTGTTGGTCTTTTACCATAGGAACAAACTGCTCAAAACCTACCAAACCAGAAAAATAGTTTCATTGGACATTTCACATACGCTTGCAGAGAACACCATGCACAAAGTCTCAAAATTAAACTCACAATATAAGAATTACATATCTAAATTTTAGAAGTATAGGAGATATTCTAATTTTTAAATATAAAATTCTTTAATTTATACCTATACATGATCTTTCCATTTTTCAAGGCAAGCCAATATATGTCGAAGAATCTATGCCTCTGTTATTGATGTTAAAACCAACTGCAATGGATACAATCCAGATGGTAAGATCATTTAACAGATAAATATTGTTTGTTTTAAAAATAAATTACTTTTGCCTGTAAATTTTGTCAGGGAATATTAGCTGCAATAATGTAACTCCTGTGACAAACTTGTGTCTCGGCAGAGCTACAACGCGGGCCCATTCGTCACAATGGAGCAAAAAAAAAGTTGCAGTTGAAACATAAAAACTCACTATTTACGCTTCAAACATTTCATTATAACTATTACTGATGATCCCAGTCCTTGTTAAATCGGTTTGGCTGAGAAATATATGCTTTTCAAAGGTAGCAACAACCTTGTTCAAATTTATCGATCGTTTTCCATAACCGGAAACTACGGAAGGCGGAGCTTTTCTAAATATGGTATTTCTTACTACATGCTGATGTAAACATTCATGCCTCAAATCGCCAAATATGGTATCGACATCCAAATAGTGAGGCCGGAAATGACGAAATTCAAAATGTTCAGAGAGATGGTTTTTATTTTGTGGGAATTACATTCTAAAATACTGGTAGGTGATAAAAACTTGTTATAATAATGGACAAAAGGAAAGGTTAAGTCTTATTATTGATAAATGCAGGTGTCAGAAACTCTGTAAGCGAGCGCAAAAAATCTCGGCGGCTGCTCCATTACGTGTAATGGCATCCTGTTATAACCCTTGCGAGTAAGCGAGCATTTAGGGTTTTATTATTAGAACTAGGGAATATCAATGTAGAAGTAACTTTTGTCTATCCTCTTATCAGAAAAGACTAGATATTTATGAAAAGAGCCATATTTGGACATGAGTTTTTAACAAAACATGAAATAGGACTTGAGAATTACCACATTCCCCCTGTTGTTTTCCCATACTCATGTGCAACACGTATAATTGGTTGCCCTTCTTCATGAACACAAGACCAAGTTTGTCTTATGTAATATCTGAGTAGTATTCTCAGGGTATTCCATAGCAGCCTGGCACAGGGCTAATTGCCCATCTAATTGCACCAACACCACCCCTTTTCAAAAATGAATATGTTAAAGTGAAAGTAAAATATATCTTTGATTTGCATACTGGTTTATCTTTTGAACTCTAAATTGCTGAAATTGCAAATCAAAATAAAGGAATACGAATGGGAATTTTGCATGATTTTAGAATACATTTCATTGGGAAAGGGTCTTTTTACCGGACACTGGGGAAGACTAGAAAAATTCCTGCCTTTCTGCTTTAGGTTTATCACCTCTTACTTGCAAATGAGTGGAATGCCCTAATTCCAATTTTGTAAAATCATAATCAAATTTCGTTTCACTAGTAAAACTCCTTTATCAATTATTGGTTAACCTTGATTTCAGTTTCATCATAAATATTTTAACAAAGGAGACATCATTGTATGTTTCAATAGGGGAAAGTTATTATAGTATTGTCACAAGTGCTTTCGTAACAATGAATGTTTATTTATTTATTATTTTGGAGTAACAAATTTTAGACATTTAGAAATCACCGATCATCTTTATATAGTCATTAGATCTTAATTTGTAATTATTTTTTACTTGGGAATATATATATAATATTTGTTTCAGTAAGAACAAATGCTATGGTGGAATTTTTCTTTAATAATCTTCACATGTTTATCACAAATTATGTTATTTATAGGTATAACATTTCCCAGTAAAGATGGTCAGAGTACCTTGATGAAAGAAGTATACAAAAGGTCAGAGATCAAAACTGATGATATTGCTTTCATGGAAATGCACAGTACTGGTACACCTGTAAGTAATGTTAGAAAAAGTGTACATTTTTTGTTTTTGTGTGGGTAAGATGGATATATACAATATACGTACATTGTCGGTAAATATAAAATTTATTTGTGCGAGCTTTAGAAACAGGCAGAATAGGGAGCCTTAGGCGAGCTTTTCAGGCCTGTTTCGCAGCGAGTACAAATGAATTTTATATTTAACGACAATGTACGTATATTGTGTTTATCCTGCAATGTCAAAAAAGTCGGAAAACTTGTCAGATTTAAACAAAAAGGACAGAAACAAGCGTCATTCCTCGCCTTTCATAAATGTTGTCAAGGGCGTCTTCTTCGTGGTCCGCGTTACATTAGTACCAGTTTCATACTTGTCTGCGCCCTCCACTGTACATAGCTACAGGGTACCAGGAAAGTTTATTCGTCTAGTACGAATAAAGCAAAAATTTATTCGTATAGCATATTTGTACAGCAAATGTACTGATTGCAGGATAAATTCAGTATACACAGGTTTTAGTAAGCATACTTTTTTGACAAAAACTAATTATAATCTCCTACCAATATGGGTATATTTGTGCTAAAAATGATTCTGTATTTACCAGTTATCTCAATAACTGATACCACAATGATTAAATATTTAGTCAGGTTAGGTCATGGCTGTTAAATGCCACTTTCTAAAAGAATTATGTTATATCGTTGTAATGAAGTTTATAGGTGGAGGAAACCAGTGTACCCTGAGAAAACCATTGGCTTGCTACAAGTCACAAGATGATAGAGGTGTATCAAAGTACACTTTGCCACATGTAGGAAATGAATGCACAACTTTAGGGTAATGGGCACTAAGCATAGTACTTGTAAATCCAACAAAAATACCATTAAGGTTATGAATTCCCTTTAAATAATAAGGTTATTTATTGTGCAGTGGTAAATAAAAACTTTTAAACAACATCAGTAAATTGCTCCAAATAATATTTTGAAAGGAAAGTTTAAACAGTGATAATCAACTATTCCATTAATATCAACAAAGCAATCACCTCTCACCTCAAACCATTGAGCACAAAAAAAGACAACAGCATATGGTGATGGAAATCAAGGTCCTGGCTTGGGACAGACACGTAAATGTGGTAGGGTATTTCAGAAATATATTTATTATGTGTTTGCATTTATTATCTAAAGGTTGGTGACCCTATAGAAGTAAGGAGTGTAACTGATGCTATCTGTTCTACCAGAGAAAAGCCTCTACTGATTGGATCTGTCAAGGCTAATATGGGACACAGTGAAGCTACAGCAGGTTTGAACTTAAAACAGATGCCAGTATATTAAATCAATTGATAACTATAACTCAACTTACATGTGTGATGACGTTCAAGTTAAGTTAGGTTCACATTGACATGACCTTGCCATACCAGTCAAAGGTATGCCAATGCTGTCAGCAAGTGTCAATAACGAAAAAAATTCTTATTATACCCCCCACAAACAAAGTTTGGGGGGGTATATAAAAATCACCCTGTCCGTCCGTCCGTCCATGTACCTTGTAAGCGCAACTCCTACTAAACTGCTTATTGAATTTTTATGAAACTTTACACAGTTGTAGTACATTACCTGTAGATGTGCATGAAGGAATACCGTTCATTGCTGTCTAAAATTTAGAAGGGGAGATATTTCAACTTATACTTTCACAAAAAGGGGGGTTGTGTATCTTGTAAGTGCAACTCCTCCTAAGCGGCTTATTGGAGTTTTGTGAAACTTTACACAGTTGTAGTACACTACCTGCAGATGTGCATGAAGGAATATGGTTGCTGTCCAAAATTTAAAAGGGGAGATAATTAAACATACTTTCATGAAAAGGGGGGTATGTACCTTGTATGCGCAACTCCTACTAAACTGCTTATTGAATTTTTATGAAACTTTACACAGTTATAGTACACAACCTGCAGATGTGCATGCAGGAATACCGTTGCTGTCTAAAATTTAGAAGGGGAGATAATTAATTTGCTAATATACCTGTATTCCAAGGTATGAACATCATAGTATTGCAAGCGGGTGGTATCACTCAGTGAGGTCACTCACAGATCTAGTTTTTATACTGGTATTAATCGATGGGATTTTAACTGAATCAGTGATGAAATGGCATTCGACTCGAGTGCGGAAGATCGTAGGTTCGAGCCCAGATCGGGTCAAGTGAAAGACTATAAAAAATGGTATTGTTGTTTTTCTGCTAAACATGCAGCATTAAGGAGAAAGAGCAAGGACTGTTTGGCTCGGAATCAGGATAATATGTCTGAATTGGACGACTTGTCTATCATTGTACTTGTTTCGGTGAGCTAGCACTATAAAAACTCAACTAAACGTGTTGGTCTAGTACAAATCGGACCTCATCATCATCTCATTGAAAATTAACTTGTTCTAGTCATGATATAGCTGAAAAAATTGTTGAGTTGGTGTTAAACAACAATCACTCACTCAAACTTGTTTGTGGAACGAGTGAATATTTCTTAAGAACACTGGAACAAGGATAATCAAAGACAAACAAATTTTGTAATTTTATGATTAGAGAGGCCATTTAGGATCTTAAAATTTAATTGAATTATGCTTTTAATATACCTCTTTCTTTGTTACAATACATGCACCATATTCATTGAATTACAAGTCAAGGACTTATTTACTTCAAAATCTTTAGTATACTATTATAACCCTATAAAGAATAAACAAAATAGATCAATATAATCCACATAGACTTGTATTCCAGAACTGATAAATCCTGAAATGGTTTTCTCCGGCTACTCTGGTTTCCTCTACCAATAAAACTGATCGCCACGATATAACTGAAATATTGTTAAACACCATAACCCTATAAATTGTGAAAACTGTTGAGAACTGCTAGTTCTGTTGTAGGTCTTGCCAGCTTAGTCAAGGTTATTCTAGCTGCTCAACATGGTGTTATACCACCTCAGTGTAACTATAGTAGTCCCAATCCTAACATTGAAGCCATCCGTGAAGGAAAAGTTATAGTTGTAACAGATCCTACAGAATTACAAGGTATATATTATAATGTCAATAAAATATTATCAACAATGGTAATATATAGATGTAAAATCATCAATATAGATATATTTATCAAATCCAGTAGCTTTGTAACTATTCCATGTTACTTTGCCTATGGAGACAGATGCAACCTATCAAAATGTTGTGTAACCTGTTAAAATGTGGACAATCAACTCCATCTATACTTTTTGTTTTTATCATGTTTAGAATCGATGAGCATATTAGAATTTTCATTGGTATATTTTTTTGTTCATAGATATTTCCCCTTGTTAGCATTATAATTCAAATACTCAGTTGGAATGTTGTGATTACAACTGCTGTACTTTTACAGTATAAATTAATGAATGACTTTCTCATTTGGCATGTTTAATTGTCGCTACTTTTAGCTCAACTCACTGTGGCAAAGGACACTTGATGTATCAATGTGTCATGTAGATGTTGCATTTTCATCTACTTTTCTGAAGCCATAGAACAAAGTGAAAGCAGCCTTTGTATGAAAGTCTTCTGAACCAGTTTTCAGCTTTATTTAGCATGAGGTTGATGTATGTAGGTGTATGATTTGGTTCCTAAGCACTTATTATAATAGGCATAGCATTCCTTTATTTTTCGACTTTTGTGGTGTAATGGTTAGCATGCTCACATTGGGTGTGGTAGATTGTGGGTTCGAGCCCCAGTGAAATTGGTGCTTGCTGCTACTCTGCTAAGTACGCATCATTACAGAGTTGTCTTGCAATCAGGATAATGTGTCAAAGTGGAGCTACATATCTACCTGTGAACTGTTGTTTCAGTGAGCTAGCACTGTAAAAATGCAGCTAAGCTTAGCTTGTTATTTTAGTACAAATTATATATTGTCATCTCTTTGAAATGTAGCTTGTTCTTAGCATGATAAACCTAGCTGAAAAATTGGCAATAAATAACCATCACTTACTTGCTCGCCCTTTATTACTGTAATAGGTGCATATCACCACCAACGTTGTCAGTTCGAATTCCGCTCGGGCGAGGTGTACTCGATACAACATTATATGATAAAGTTTGTCAGTGAATTGCAGCAAGTCTTTGATTTTTTCTGGGTACACTGGTTTCCTCAACCAATAAAACTGGCTGCCACAATATAACTGAAATATTGTTGAAAGTGCTGTTAAACAACATAACCCCCCTTTATTATTGTTTATTAAATATTTAGATAGAAATATTAGGTTGATTGGTTATTTGTTATTTTCAGATGGATATATTGGGTTGAATTCCTTTGGGTTTGGTGGATCTAATGGACACGTCATTTTAAAACCATTCAAAAGAAAAAGAAAAGAAATGGGTTTGTCTATTTGTCAAATGTTTCATATTGTTGAATATTGAAATAAAAGCAACAACACTTTAAAATGCAATATACAAATTCTGATGGCAATTTATGTCCTGACTTAAGCACAAGGTCGGGAACTATAAAAAGCTAGCCAAGTTTGATTTCAGAATTTAGTTCTTTTTCCGTTCCTCTTTATTTGCTCTGGAGTTATGTTCCTTGATTTGCTGAAAAATACAAATTATTCTGGTTCCCTTCACTAATTTCAGTTACATTGCAGCAAATCATCTGAAATGTATACACGAAGTCATGATCACTTTTTCGGTGTTGGAGCAATTCCATTTTATTTTCCAAAAAATTCCAATTTCTCAGTTTTCTGATCAATAACATGTTCACCTTTAGTATATCATTTGAAATTTATGCACAATGTCAAGAGAGCATTAGCTTTCTTTTAACTTGACAATTTTTATCCCGTTCTAGAGTAATGCCCCTTGTTTGTTGGGAAAAACAAAATAATTTCTCAAGTTTCTGCTCAATAACTGAATTTCTTCTTATGCAAATCTTTTAGAATTTACTAGGCAATATTTTTGACAGCAATGCACAAGTCATGTTCTAATTGGACAAATTTGCAAATCACAATTTTTTTTGTTTTCCGTGCTGACTTTATAGTTTTGATCTTTTTCTATTCAGGAAAACAGTGTTGCATTATACCAGTTACTGCCCGTACTCTAGAAGAGCAAAAGGAGATAAAAGATTTTGTGAGCAATAATATGGACGATACTTCATTGATGGCTCATCTGAGTTCTTCTTTACTCAGTTATGATGGTAGAAGACAGATTAGAGGATACTTTGTTACTGAACCTAATTCAACAAGTATGATATTTCTTTTCTCATCTATAGAATACAATGTCTAATGTATGATATATACAGTCAACCTTGCCTGAAAGGCACCACTATATAACAAATCACTCTCTAAAAAGTGCAGCCTCATTTTTTCCCGTTAATGAATAATGCTATAATTTTAACCTGTAAATATTGAGCAATTTTATTTCAGGTTCCCTTGAGCACCCTTTATATATAAGTTGACTGTACCTGTATGTCCACCTGTTTAAAATCGTTATTTTAAGCTCAACTGACCCAAATTGTCATGTGAACTATTGCCATCACTTTGCATCCATTGACTGTTCCTCCCTCAACAATGAACTTAAAATTTAGGATATAGCTACATCATTTTTAATCTATTTTAAGAAGATAATGATATATAGCAATAATATGATAATGACAGTAATTGTAAACTATTTAAGCGATTTCATGCACCTGTTTTGTCCATTGGAATTGCTTACTTGCTTATCTCCAAATGAAGATTCACATATCATTATGGCAGTTTGTTTGAACCATATTTGAAGGAGTTGTTGCCCTTTTAAACTTTTTTAATATCTCATGCATACATTTTATGTGGGAATCCCCAATCTCAGATGTTTTCTTATTATTATTTGCAGATTAGCATATTTTGGCAGTTTGATCAGATCATTTATACACAGTTCTTTTCGTTTTTGACTTGGAATGTTTCATCAAAAAGTTTTTATGTTTGTAGGCATGGCTTATCTTTTATTTTAAATGGGAATTGCAAGATATATTTCCCTTAAGATTAAAGAATGTGTTTTTTGTATCAAAAATAACATCAGGAGTTAAAAAATCTGGCGATTTGTGGGTTCAGACCTAACATTTTCTAATCCTGTAAAGACCGACGGACCAGTTGAAACTGTCCAGTTACGTACTTGATTTAAATAGGAGGTTAAAAGTCCGAGTGACAGATGTACTGCATAATTTTAATCCAACATTGATTGCCTCTTTTAATATTGTTAACATTGGATTACGTAATCTGAAATAATTCAAGATCGTTTTAGTGCTTTACCAAGTGTGTTTTGTTCCGTATGAACCTCCTGTACTTACCGGAGCACACACACCCGGGATGGTTATAACAGAATAACTCGATCAGTTTTGCGCTTTACGGAAACAGTAATTCTTTCGATAATACTTAAGTGTATTAATGAAGCAGTTCGAACATAAAAATGGTCCGAGTCATTGACCATTTTTTATTAGGTTAACAGAGCGGCTTGTGATACTGACAACAATATATTACATAATAAAAAAACACCACAACTAACAAAAGGTCAAAGATATGATAGGCTTAAATGGAAGAGTACATTTCAAACATCGTGGAAGGAAAACATTTCCTTGGGTTGAGGCAAGTGGTATGCTGATAACCGAGGCGATCTAATTTCGTTGAAATTAAACTTCCGAAGACATTTCTGCTCTGTGTCTTTAGAAGTATAATCTCAATGAGATTACCGGAGATTATGCTAATGAGAATTATGAATTAATATGTGGGGTAAATACTGTAGAATATATCCAGAATTTGCGAGAGAGAGAAAACAACACTGCTTTATTTAAAGTACCGTACAACAAATATACGAAAATTGACTGTTTTATAGCCCAAGACAAAATCTACTACAGTGGTAAGTTAATTTGTGTTCAACAAATTTGATTTCCTCTATTCCAATATTCAGGACCAGTAGAAAATTGTTCAGGACCAGTAGATTCCTGGTGTTCACTGGTACCGGACCAGTGAACTTTTGGGAAATTTGTTAACCCTTGAACATGTAATTGATATTTGTTTTTTTCAGAGTTGACAAGTAATTTTGTGGACAAAGAGCCCACCTGCCCCAAACTATGGCTGTGCCTACAAGATTTTATATGGGACTCATTAGATTTTGACCCACAGCTACTTAATAATAGCTGTTTCATGAAGTCCATTATGCAGTCACAAGTTGTAAGTATACAAAGTTATTTGGTCAACTTTTATTGTTCAAATAATTACCGTTCACATGATTAACACTTTGTCATCCATGTATGTCTCATTAAGTCTTAATCTACAACCACATTTATCATTTTTAAAGATGGGGGTGAGGTTAGGGTCATGGTGTTTAACGCCACTTTCAGCAATATTTCAATTATATCGTGGCGGTCAGATTTATTGAGGAAACCGGAGAAAACCAATGACCTGTTGCAATTCACTGACAAACTTTATCACATAATGTTGTAGCGAGTACACCTCGCCTGAGTGGGATTCAAAATCACAACGTCAAAGATCTTTAGGGAAATAAGTAAACATTTCCAAACAAGTTAGGGAGGAATGTAGTTATCTGACAGTTTTGGTGCATTTTATATGAATGCATAGTACACACTGCTTTGTGCATGTGTCTTCCTTTTTATAAATACAAATGTATTGTCCAATCAAATTGTCTAAATAGTTAACATTCGTTTCAACAGAAAAATGCAGGTATAATGATTTTACTGCCAAATTTAATTGTGACACACAGGTAGAAAGAACTAGGTGTGGCATGGAGACGTGTATCAAATGTTTTAAATGGATTAATAACAAATTTACACCTTTAGTTATAGTTTATAAGCATATGATTTGTTTCATGTGTGCTTATGTTGCTATGAAATGTGCACAGGGTGGTAGTTCCTTTATTTATGTTTAAAATACATATAAGGCATTTTATCTTACTTTGTCAAAAGCATTTTTGGGTTTTGCAATAGATATTATTTAGATCTGTATCTCTCCTGCCTTTCACATTATAATCTTAGCACTTAAATATAAGCCAATCTTGTCTGTCTGGAATTTTGTTCTATTGTGTACATACACTTGAGCATGAAAAGTTTAAACTTTTATCTCATCATGATAATGTATATTAAGCGCTTCAGTACAAATCATTATATTTAATATTATTTCAGATAGTGAAAGATAAATTAGGCTTGAAGATGATAATGACAGAGGCCTTGAAAGTTGCTGTGAAACCAACAACATCTAATGGGTTTATCAAAGCTGTTGCTGTTATGATTGGTATGTATATAAATGAAAATGTTTTTGAAATTTATGGTTTCAAAGATGGGATAATAAAATATTGAATCTGTTCTTTAGTAGTTTTTATGTCACTTGCATAATAGAGTCAAACTATAGGGATCACTATCTGTCTCATTTGTGTCATACTTTCCTTAATCCACAGCTCCTCCTAAACCGCTTGATAAAAAACAACCAAACTTATATACATACCCTTAAACAGGACATAAAGTTGTGCACCTGCTATTTTATTTTTTATGACATTAATATATGGGATTTCCCAGAGCCAAACAGTGATTTTCAATATGGTTCAGAGGAGGGTACACAATTCTAATCAACTACACACAGATCACTCAATTCACATTTTAATCTTTTTCTGCAAACCTGCTCAACTATATGATACTAAACATGACAGGGATGGTAGAGGAGATTCACATTTTTTTTTAATAAAGTTAATCCTCTGGGGAGGGGCTATTAGAATCATTTGGATAGGTATATTTAGAATTATATAAACAAAACTCCCAGTGTTTAAGGGACCAGAGCCCTGTTGTATAAAGTTTAAAATAGATTGCATTGTTGAACATTCAAATGAAAAATATTTTTTGAAGAACCCATACCTGTTAACCTCTGGGAACTGCTAGGGGGGAGATCTCCCCCTAACCAACTCTTCTAAGGGGGAGATTTTGTGCGTCGCCTTTAAACGCACAAAATTGTACCTTGTAGTTGTATACATGTACATGTGATACTCACTCACTCACTCACTAGAGTTGCTATGCTGCAACTGGAGATTTGTAAATTTTTGGCTGGAGATTTGGTCTCATAACTGGAGATTTTTAATCGACGTATTTGATGCATGTTTTTATTGTTAATTGATGTTTTCTTTTTGTTTGTTTCAGTATTGAACCAACTGCATCCCATTTCAATATATATTGTTTACATTTCTGTCTTATTATTAGTAGTGTTTCATATGATGAATGAAGGATAAAAACTGTATTTATAATTTATTCATAATCATAAGGTTATAACAAAGCAATAACAATGAAGACAGAATGTTCTGAACAATAAAGTCATAGAGCACTAAAATTAAAAAGTCACTTTGCTGCTGGTGCGTTGGGTGATAGCATGCGTTTTGGCATTTTTGTGGTTTATCAATTCCATCCTGGAACTTAGTCCTTAAATAATACTTTGATTGGCTTTGATCCCAAACAAGCCGTAACAACTCAATCCAAGATGAATTCATTGCACGTTTGATCGAAATAATAAGTTTTCCTCGGCATCAAAGGTTGTCCGACTCCTGTTTGCACTTCCTTATCCCCAATTAACTGTCAATCAGTGGATAATTGTTGTATAATCATCAACACCTTAATTAATCTCCATGACCCAATTTACCTGTAAAGGTGTCAAACAGATCAATAACCGGGTATCATTTAAACACCTTTACCATTCGTATCTCTCGGCATTTTTCATCAGCATAGGAGTTCCAAATGGGGAATTTCCAGAAATATTGATCGCAAAATGTAGGTCAAGATTTTATTGTACTTTTTTTTGTTGGGGGGAGATCGTGCGGGAGATTAATGTCTCCCGTGCAGGAGACCCAGTCCATGCGGGAGATAAGGCTCTTACGCGGGAGACTCCCGCACAAAGGGGGGGGTTGTTAACAGGTGTGAGAACCAGTAATGGAAATGCAATTGTAAGCTTCTTGGATCATTATTATAACATTCAGATTCACACTTGCATAAATGAAAGCTCCAGGATCTCTGGGATATCCCCTGTATGTTACATTTTACATAGTCCTTTGATGGGGGAAATTTAGATATACTTTTATCATAAATATAGCTGAAATGCTGATCACTTGAAGATAAACAACAATCTATAAAATTAATTTCAGGGATAGTAGACTGTTTACAGGCAGCCAAGGTAAACATCACAGGTGTTCTTGGGATTGGATTATCAGAGATTGTAGCCTGTTATGTAGATAATAGTCTTACCAGAGAACAGTGTATCAGGATAGCACACATCATAGGACAAGTATTGGAGGATCATTCAAAAAATAATGGTATATATTTAATCATTGACATTTTCGGTAAGCCATTATTTCTATGGCAGTTGCACTTTATTTTCTTCTTTTTTTGTTTTTTTGCTTTATTGAACAGGAGATGAGTGGATGTAATTTACATCATTTAAAGACAGTTGTTAAAAATATTGAGGATCTTGTGCACAAGTTGCATCATCAAGCAATACACCTTTATTCATTTATAGTTTATTTATTAATAAATTGCATAACACAAATACGTATATATTGGAGATCAAGTGCATGTGTTGCAACAAATTTGAGTACGATTTTAGTTATCTTGTTTAATTTCTATTTCAGGAAAACATTATAAAGTCTACAAAGTGCATTTAAGCCTGCAAGCTGTTTACTGTTTAGGGTCAAAAGTTAAAGTGCTCACTACATTATCAGACGATTGTGCAATCATAGCCTTTAAAAATGTACATGCTGACAAAATTCTACAACTTATACATGACAAAGGTATTGTTCTAAAACAGCTTTGTAGTTCATTGTTCATTCGTAATATGAAAAAATGCTCAATTTTGTGGAGTGGCCATGATTGGATTTACAACTACCTGTGCAATCAGTGCCTATCACCACTAAAGTTGTAAACCCTGTTCATGGCGAGGTGTACTCAATACAACATTATGTGATAAAGTTGTCATTGACTTGCGACAGGCCGGTGGTTTTCTCCAGATACTACAGTTTCCTTCATCAATAAAACTGACCACCACAATATAACTCAAATAATGTTGAAAATGGCATTTAAACACCATAAAACAAACCACCAATTTTGTGGAAACTAGTGTCATTGGAGTTATGGCCCCTTGAACTTGTAAAAATCATACGTTGTATTGTATTCTAACAAACACTGTTGGAGTTGTGATGATAAGGTCCCAACTGGATAGATGTGGGTAGGATTTAATTTTTCAAGCAAGATGTTTTTATATTTTGCCACGATTGTGATCTTGTATACAATTGGTACAGCTTATTATCCAATCAAATCACAACTATTTTACCTATTTTGTTCCTGTATTTAAATACTGTTACAGTGACAGCCGGAACCTTTGAACCGTAATGAGAGCGGGAGGTTTGGCGCCTTAAAATCTGATTCAACCCACCATTTCTTTAGAAATGCCTGTACCAAGTCAGGGTCATTACGGTTTTCACAGTTTTCCGGTTGTTGACTGATTTTGTCTGTTTATATAATTATGAGTTTTGACTTTCCCTTTGTAAGATTGTTCGGAGTTCGGTAATTTTATTATTACCTTTATCACAATTTTTATTATTAACTAAAATATTTATCTTTTGTATGATTATATATGTTTTCATAAAAATACTTGACGAAGGAAATTTCGCAAGCTCTATACATAGTTGAATTTACGATGACGCGTATCAGTACATACTTATTTTGTTATTGATGCATATTCAACATTATGCATGCATAATTGTACCCTGACATTTTGCACCTTGTGTATTTTTATCAAATTTTATTGTGTAAATATGCAGGTACTCAGCTCATTTGCCTTAATAGAACATCTTTGAGTGGCAAAAGAGAATGACCCCTAAAGACAGGGTTCAGTTTTGAATAATCATGTTTCTTTTTTGCTGTTGTATATGGACATTCAATATGGAATGTGCCTGTCACCTAACCTCTACATCCTTCTTCATTAAAACACTTGACTACTGGGTATTTTGTTGATATTTAAGGTGGTTATTACCAGCAGTTGAGTGATGGTTTAATGCTGTATAATAGAAGTCTTGACAGCTTAGCTGAAAAAGTGAAAGACAAAGTTAAAATTGTTATCCAAGAATGTAAATTGAGGTTTGTTTTGATGATAGACTTGTTTTTGTAATCTATATTGTATGTAATGTAACAGAAGTGGGTAACCAGACCATGCACAGGAAACAAGGAAAATAATCTTGCATATATTAAAATGTTATATAAATTATAACTTCTGCAAAATTATTTAAGAATTGAATGCAATTTTTTGTAGTTTTATTGGCATGTAAAAGCGTGGACCGAAGCACATTTTGTATGAAGCACGCTTCATACAAAAAATGTGCCTCGGTCCACGCTTTTACATGCCTATAAAACTACACAAAAATGCATTCAATTCTTATAAGTACATTTAAATCACACCAAAATTTAATATAGTTGAATTTTTCGTTGTGAATTTTATTTGTGTTAGATTATTTGCTGTTGGAAATTACTACGCCATTGATTGTTTACATCTGACGTCGTCATGGAGGCACGTGCACGTTCGGGTTTGAGTTTTATTGGGATGTAAAGCATCTCTTTTATAATCATGTGACCACTTCATAACCAATCATATTGTAACATTTCAATGAAAAACGGAAGTAATGTAATTATTCTGATTTGAAGCGGAAGGCAGTATGAGAAATGCATCTCGTAATAAATCCAGTTGTGAGTGAGTGAAATTTTAATGCCAGGGAGGAATTGTTTAACTATATCACAATGAGAACAAAAGTATGTTTGTTTCCCCGTACCCTACCGACCCTGTCAAAATCGGCCGACTGAACATTTTATATTGGAACTTTGCCGTCACTTTTTTTTTTTTTTTTTTTTTTTCGTTTAGCTGAAAATTCCGTATTTTAGATTCGTTTCGCCAAAAAATCGATATTTTCGCATTACCGAGCACATCTTTGTCGTCAAAGAAAGAAAAAATCCTACCCACTTCCAAAATTGTGGGTCGGGTAAGGGGAAACAGAAATATTTTTAATTGTGGCCTGAGACCAACATGTTCTCATACTATGTAATGGCTCCAAGCCAATCAGTTATTGTTCTTGCTTATTAATGACCTCTTCTTAGCTAAGAAGCAGTAAATACAAATTTTATAGTCGTTGGTTTGACCCAAAAGTCATTCAAGCCCACATCTTTCTTATCAGAGGTTTGCTAACCACCTAATAGTAAATAAGTACAAGCAGCTCATAAAATATTCAAATTATTTATTGGTTCTCTTGCTCTCAAAAAAAAGATATATATAGTATGTACACTCAATCTATTAAAAGCTTTATTCTAATATATGATTATTGCTTTATTAAAGATCTGGATTGATCAAGAATCCAAAGCATCTACACCACCCAGAGGAATATGTTGATGCTACATCAATTGGAGGTTTGATAAACAGAGTTGTAAGAGCCAATGATATTGTAAAGTCCACCCCTTCAGATGTTACACTGATCAATGTTTGTTTGAATGGAGTACAGGTGATTACTAAAGAACAATGTATAGAATGTAGACCTAATCCTGTATCAGTCCTACAAACATTAGGAGAAGTTCATATCAGAGGTAAGCATGCCTGTCAATCATGGGTAAAGACTTGTAATTTAAATTAAACAAAAAAACAAAATTGAAATTTACTGGAGAAAAGATACTGATTTGTGTGTCAGTAAAATAAGAAAACATACCACTTTGTTTAGAATAATATATCTATTTGGAATTTAGCAGAGACAATCAACTACCATTTTCCATGTTCATTTAATTTATATATTGTATGTCCTAAAATTTGATTGTTAGTATCAATTTGTTTTCTTTGTGGATCAGTTTTATCCTTCAATGTGGGCACTATGGGGGATTACAGAATTTGATTTGATGAAATAGGAAAAAGACCCATTGCAGGAATTATCATAGGAGAGTCCTCAAATACAAATCCTTTATAATTTATTTTGATCTACCATTTTATTTAGTCACCATTGGGAATAGCAATTTTGATTAAGGAAAATTTTGAATTTTACAATCGCTATGGAGACCACATATTCTTACAATCATTTCCAATTATATTAAAGCTTTTGTGTATTTTTATAAATCTGGAAACATTCCTATAATACTTATGATATTGGGACAGACAAGCCATCCCTTTTTTTTTTTTACCAAAGATCAAAAACAAAATTCTTTGAAAACTTGAATACAGTGAACTTTCTATGAAGCTCAATATGACAGGTCTAAACTTTTGCCCTTTTGTAAAAGACATTTTCAGCCAAAACCGATGTGCCTTAAACTGAGATAAATCACGATCACAAATAATTTAGCATATATGATCAGTCCTCACAATGACCACCAGTCCTTCGGCCAAAGACCAGTGAAACTTTGTTCAGACTAGTAAATTTTTCCAGTTTTTATTTAGAACTATATAAAAATAAATTCAAGAATTTGATTCGAACCAATAAATTCAAATTTTCATTTCGAGGACTGTATGATCATTAGAGCAAGTTGATAAATTGTTAATTTTATTTTAGGTCATCCTATTGATGTCAGTGTTGTTTATCAAACAGATTTTCCACTTGACATAAAATCTCCTTCCATTAGTTCATTGGTCAAATGGGATCATTCTTCCTCATGGGCAATACCAGAATGGCCTGAATTCTTTGCAAGAGGTTAGTAATTCTTTTATCTATTAATTGATGGAAATATATAGTGTTTCCCCAGAAATTCAGAAAGACATGGTATTTGTGCAATCATGCGTCATTTTATTAATTCTGAGGGTGGGATAAATGAATATCTGAGGGCACTATTTGTTGTCGGATATAATGTATGTTAAAATATTTATGCTGATTCCTATGCCACTATTTTACTACTATAGTAAGAATAGAAGTATTTTAAAGGTGAAGCAATGTTATAATTTCACAAATTAAATTCAACTTTGAAGGCAGCATTATGCTGGAGAGGGAAGACATGGTGCTACAACCTTGCTAAAATTGTCTAGGAAAAACACCAAGTTAATACTTGTGGATTCAAAATTCGACAGGAATGATGAATTTAGTTTGAAATATCTGAATATTCAAGATAAATTAAGCTGAAAGCAACATGTTCTGTGAATGGACTAAATTTTTATTTCGAAGGATCATGGGAAGTGCCTTTTGGCACATGCCAATATTTCTTTAATTCTCAAAAGAACAAAAAGAAAATATTTCAGAGAAAATAAAAATTTGCATATTTGCTAAAGAAAAAATATAAAACTTTACACCTCTCCAAAATAATGTGATCTCTTGGGTGGTTTAAATGTTTTTACTCTAAATCTTTGAATGACCCAATACTAATATATTTTTAGTAAAGAATGAAGCAGTGATGCCTTACACTATAGAGCTTGATGATTCTGAAGGAATACATACACCACTGTGCACTTTACTATACCACAGCTGGCTAGCTATTTCACAGAAAACTACAAAAGATAAAAACAAGGTCTGTTATTTTACTAGCTGTTGGTTAAAATATTTAAACTGAAACAGACTTGTCTACACTTAAAATCTGTGCATTGGGCTTACAATTTGTTTGGCCTTTGCCATTTATCTGTTTTCCTAGCTGTGAAATAAATGAAGTTATCATAATACTTGCATCTTTTGACAAAAGAATTCAGTCTTAGTTGGAAGCAGAGTAATATCTGTCATATGGACTCTTTTTTACCCCTTTCTTTTTATTAAATTAACTTCTTCAAAGCTTGTCTTTTATGACCAGATTTCTATGTTTAATATACCACCACTCGGATGAATTAATGGAGGCTGTGCTGGATTATCCCTGGTCTGTCCAGCTCACTATACCCCACCCGAAGGATAGAAGCTGTACTAGATTATCCCTTGTCTGTCCGGTGCAGAATTTATTATATTACATACATACTATCATTGATTTGTTTTGTGAGAATGGACTTCTCAGAGCAACGTTGCATCAAAGGGGATAACTGAGATTTGAGATGTGATGTGAAGTTAATTTTGAGCTAAACATATCGACAATAGTACATTTATCGAGGAATTGAAAATGAAACATGAATTTGATCTTTTTTCACCTCTCTTGTGTCTATACACATATCAATTTTTTTCTGACTTAAAAAAAGCATTCAGTTTACACTGATAACAAATGAAGCAAGCCTTATTGGAAACAAATTGAGATTTTTTTTTTGGTCAGTTCATTTATGATTATAAAATGTTTATAAATTGTTTACTTACAGGAATCAAAGTTGGTCTTTGATAAAGGAATAACCTTTTCTAACTTAGATTTGCACTCAAATACGGAGGTAGTCCGTGATCTGTTGCATGGTGCTGTTGTACAGATTCTTCAAGGAAGACAAAGATTTGCTGTTCATAATGATGGTAAGATGAACTTAGAGGTTAAAGGTTAAATATGTCAGAAAATAGTTATACCATCTTTAGGTGTGCATAATACATATTACGGTATTATACATTTATACATACTCTCTTTCTGCTCCTGCATATCTGGAAAAAAGGTCAATTTGGGTGGACTTTTTCTTTAATTGTGTTTAACATACTGCTTGAAAAGTATACATAACATTTTTAACTTGCTCATTTGAGCAGTTTTCATTGTCATATTTTGCATTTTTTTAAACGTAATTATGGTCTGCTTGTTGAAGTAGGAAGTTTTATATTGTTAGGCTAAACGGGAAACAAGTTTGGCATTGTCAAATTGAATATGGAAGAAACTGTAGTAGATTGCTGTTGTTTTCTTCTTTTTTTCATGATTGTTAATGTTTTCATTACTAAATATATACTTAACATAATTTCATGGTGTTAATATTTACATTTTTGTGAAGATGGAAGTGGCTTCTGGAACTATTTAAAAAAATAATAATTTGAGATGAGTGTGACTTAAATCAGGATTTTAATTTGATATATTTCCAAACTTAAGTCCCAAAACAACTATTTGACCTTTACGTCCTTTCAACAGAAAGCCAGTAAAATTTAGTAAATGCAAACAGCTATTCGACCTATACACTCATGACCTAAAACCCATAAAATATGGTAAATGCAATTATATTATAAGCATGAAGTATCGTGTTGATATGCAGATTTAATGAAAGTTAATTTGTTCAATTTTAGGGACAGTGTTATTTTCTGGTAACTACAGTCTGTCTAAAGAAATATTAGATCTACCAAAGATTCCTGGATATGATCTAGACATCAATGAAAATGTGGAATATGGGGATGACAGGTAATTCATATTTTAACTAATTCTAATTTGATCCAAAATAAATAATCTTCTCAGCAACGTTTGCAATTATTTCATTCAGTATAGTAAAATGTTATTTCCAAAGAAAATGTCATGAAACCAACTTACTAATCTGAGTGTTATCCACAAATGAAGAAAAGTATTATCTTGCAATATTCTGGTTACATCAAGTAATGGAGTAATGCCATTGAAATGGTAGAAATACAATATTTTGTTTTGCATCATCTTACTTGTTGTAAAGAAGATGGTCATATACAAAAGATATCCACCATCACACAATATTACAGTGCAAGAGTCTGGTCGTCTCCGACCGGTGCATTCCATTCATTTTGGAGTAGAAGGTGCCAAGATAAAAGTATCAGCATTTATATTTTCCTTATTATGGAATAGAATCATATTCTACTCCGTTGACGATACATTTTTTTTGTGCCACTGATGTAAATTAGATATGTAGTAGTATTTATTTTTCTTTCTTTTTAGTGACCTACTGCAAAAGACAGAGATATTATGGGAAGATAACTGGTTGGATTTCATTAACACTGTATTGGAGTTTAACATGGAATTTTTTGAAGCTGGTTTGATAAAAGTAATGATTGATCCTATTGCTCTTCGTAAAGAAGTCAAAGAATGTGCCAAAGTTCTAGCAGTGGCAGAAAAATACACAGGTAGGAAAGCTTAGCTGAAAAGTAGAAAAGCATAGCTGAAAAATACACAGGTAGGAAAGCTTAGCTGAAAAATACACAGGTAGGAAAGCTTAGCAGAAAAATGTGCAGGTAGGAAAGCTTAGCTGAAAAATACACAGTTAGAAAAGCTTAGCTAAAAAATACACAGGTAGGAGAACTTAGCTGAAAAATACACAGTTAGGAAAGCTTAGCTGAAAAATACACAGGTAGGAAAGCTTAGCTGAAAAATACACAGTTAGGAAAGCTTAGCTGAAAAATAAGCAGGTAGGAAAGCTTAGCTGAAAAATACACAGGTAGGAAAGCTTAGCTGAAAAATACACAGTTAGGAAAGCTTAGCTGAAAAATGTGCAGGTAGGAAAGCTTAGCTGAAAAATACACAGTTAGGAAAGCTTAGCTGACAAATATGCAGGTAGGAAAGCTTAGCTGAAAAATACACGGTAGGAAAGCTTAGCTGAAAAATACACAGTTAGGAAAGCTTTGCTGAAAAATACACAGTTAGGAAAGCTTAGCTGAAAAATACACAGTTAGAAAAGCTTAGCTGAAAAATACACAGGTAGGAAAGCTTAGCTGAAAAATACACAGTTAGGAAAACTTAGCTGAAAAATATGCAGGTAGGAAAGCTTAGCTGAAAAATACACAGGTAGGAAAGCTTAGCTGAAAAATACACAGTTAGGAAAGCTTAGCTGAAAAATACACAGGTAGGAAAGCTTAGCTGAAAAATACACAGGTAGGAAAGCTTAGCTGAAAAATATGCAGGTAGGAAAGCTTAGCTGAAAAATACACAGGTAGGAAAGCTTAGCTGAAAAATACACAGTTAGGAAAGCTTAGCTGAAAAATACACAGGTAGGAAAGCTTAGCTGAAAAATATGCAGGTAGGAAAGCTTAGCTGAAAAATACGCAGGTAGGAAAAGCTTAGCTGACAAATATGCAGGCAGGAAAGCTTAGCTGAAAAATATGCAGGTAGGAAAGCTTAGCTGAAAAATATGCAGGTAGGAAAAGCTTAGCTGAAAAATATGCAGGCAGGAAAGCTTAGCTGAAAAATACAGTTAGGAAAGCTTAGCTGAAAAATACGCAGGTAGGAAAGATTAGCTGAAAAATAAGCAGGTAGGAAAAGCTTAGCTGAAAAATATGCAGGCATGAAAGCTTAGCTGAAAAATATGCAGGCATGAAAGCTTAGCTGAAAAATAAGCAGGTAGGAAAGCTTAGCCGAAAAATATGCAGGTAGGAAAGCTTAGCTGAAAAATATGCAGGTAGGAAAGCTAGGCTGAAAAATACACAGGTAGGAAAGCTTAAGCTGAAAAAAACATAGGTAGGAAAGCTTAGCTGAAAAATACACAGTTAGGAAAGCTTAGCTGAAAAATATGCAGGTAGGAAAGCTTAGCTGAAAAATACACAGGTAGGAAAGCTTAAGCTGAAAAAAACACAGGTAGGAAAGCTTAGCTGAAAAATACACAGTTAGGAAAGCTTAGCTGAAAAATACGCAGGTAGGAAAGCTTAGCTGAAAAATATGTAGGTAGTAAAGCTTAGCTGAAAAAAACACGGGTAGGAAAGTTTAGTGGAAAAAACCACAGGTAGGAAAGCTTAGCTGAGTCACAATGTATTAGTATTAAGGCTTTAACACAAATTTTGTATTTATGAAGCATTGTGTTTGCTTTATATATTGAAAGATAATAGTTTTCGTCCTGTCTATCCATCATAAAAGTTTGTACATGCAACTCCTCCCACATTTAAAAAGTAGAAAATGTTGGATGAAAGCTGCTGCAATTAGATTACACTTTTTAGTTCACCTGGACCAAAGGTCCATGTGAACTATTGCCATCACTTGGCGTCCGTAGTCTGTCGTCTGTCGTCGGTAAACTTTTCACATTTCAAGCTTCTTCTCCGAAACCACTTGGCCGATTGGAACCGAACTTAGCAGGAATGTTCCTTGGATGGTCCTCTACAAAGTTACTGTTTTTCGTTCCAGTCGGATATTCAATATGGCTGCCAGGGCCAATAATATGCTCTGATTGGCTGAAATTTCAAAGATCTTCTTCTCCGAAACTAATGAACTGACTGAACCCAAACTGTAAAGGAATGATCATTGGAATGTCCTTTACCAAGTTACTGTTTTTTATGCCGATCGGAAATCCAAGATGGCCGCCATCGCAGGACATAGATTAACATTGGACCCTATTGGAAAATGTTCAAATGCCTTCTTCTCAGAAACTACAAATATGATTAAAGCCAAACTGTACATGAATGTTCATTGGATGGTCCTCTACAATCTTAAGGTTTTTTGTTCCGATATGAAATTCAAAATGGCGGCTACGGCAGGACTTAGTTTAACATTGGACCCTATGGGAAAAATGTTTCAAAATGCTTCTTCTCTGAAACCACTTGGACAGTTGAAACCAAACTGCCCAGGAATGATCATTGGAAGGTCCTCTACAAATTTTTTGTTTTTTATGCCGGGTGGAAATCCAAGATGGCCGCCACCGCAGGACATAGATTAACATTGGACCCTATGGGAAAATGTTCAAATGCCTTCTTCTCAGAAACTACAAATATTATTAAAGCCAAACTGTACATGAATGTTCATTGGATGGTCCTCTACAATCTTAAGGTTTTTTGTTCCGATATGAAATTCAGAATGGCGGCTACGGCAGGACTTAGTTTAACATTGGACCCTATGGGAAAAATGTTTCAAAATGCTTCTTCTCTGAAACCACTTGGACAGTTGAAACCAAACTGCCCAGGAATGATCATTGGAAGGTCCTCTACAAATTTTCTGTTTTTTATGCCGGTCGGAAATCCAAGATGGCCGCCACCGCAGGACATAGATTAACATTGGACCCTATGGGAAAATATTCAAATGCCTTCTACTCAGAAACTACAAATATGATTAAAGCCAAACTGTACATGAATGTTCATTAGATGGTCCTCTACAAACTTTACGTTTTTTGTTCTGGTATGAAATTCAAAATGGCGGCTACGGCAGGACTTAGTTTAACATTGGACCCTATGGGAAAAATGTTTCAAAACGCTTCTTCTCTGAAACCACTTGGATAATTGAAACCAAACTGCCTAGGAATGATCATTGGAAGGTCCTCTACAAATTTTATGTTTTTTATGCCGATCGGAAATCCAAGATGGCCACCACCGCAATACATAGATTAACATTGGACCCTATGGGAAAATGTTCAAATGCCTTCTACTCAGAAACTACAAATATGATTAAAGCCAAACTGTACATGAATGTTCATTAGATGGTCCTCTACAAACTTTACGTTTTTTGTTCTGGTATGAAATTCAAAATGGCGGCTATGGCAGGACTTAGTTTAACATTGGACCCTATGGGAAAAATGTTTCAAAATGCTTCTTCTCTGAAACCACTTGGACAGTTGAAACTAAACTGCCCAGGAATGATCATTGGAAGGTCCTCTACAAATTTTCTGTTTTTTATGCCGGTCGGAAATCCAAGATGGCCACCACCGCAGGACATAGATTAACATTGGACCCTATGGGAAAATATTCAAATGCCTTCTACTCAGAAACTACAAATATGATTAAAGCCAAACTGTACATGAATGTTCATTAGATGGTCCTCTACAAACTTTACGTTTTTTGTTCTGGTATGAAATTCAAAATGGCGGCTACGGCAGGACTTAGTTTAACATTGGACCCTATGGGGAAAATGTTTCAAAACGCTTCTTCTCTGAAACCACTTGGATAATTGAAACCAAACTGCCCAGGAATGATCATTGGAAGGTCCTCTACAAAGTTTCTGTTTTTTTATGCCGATCGGAAATTCAAGATGGCCGCCACTGCAGGACATAGATTAACATTGGACCCTATGGGAAAATGTTCAAATGCCTTCTTCTCAGAAACTACAAATATGATTAAAGCCAAACTGTACATGAATGTTCATTGGATGATTCTCTACAAACAATACGTTTTTTGTTCCGATATGAAATTCAAAATGGCGGCTACGGCAGGACTTAGTTTAACATTGGACCCTATGGGAAAAATGTTTCAAAATGCTTCTTCTCTGAAACCACTTGGACAGTTGAAACCAAACTGCCCAGGAATGATCATTGGAAGGTCCTCTACAAATTTTCTGTTTTTTATGCCGGTCGGAAATCCAAGATGGCCGCCACCGCAGGACATAGATTAACATTGGACCCTATGGGAAAATATTCAAATGCCTTCTACTCAGAAACTACAAATATGATTAAAGCCAAACTGTACATGAATGTTCATTAGATGGTCCTCTACAAACTTTACGTTTTTTGTTCTGGTATGAAATTCAAAATGGCGGCTACGGCAGGACTTAGTTTAACATTGGACCCTATGGGAAAAATGTTTCAAAACGCTTCTTCTCTGAAACCACTTGGATAATTGAAACCAATCTGCCTAGGAATGATCATTGGAAGGTCCTCTACAAATTTTATGTTTTTTATGCCGATCGGAAATCCAAGATGGCCACCACCGCAATACATAGATTAACATTGGACCCTATGGGAAAATGTTCAAATGCCTTCTACTCAGAAACTACAAATATGATTAAAGCCAAACTGTACATGAATGTTCATTAGATGGTCCTCTACAAACTTTACGTTTTTTGTTCTGGTATGAAATTCAAAATGGCGGCTATGGCAGGACTTAGTTTAACATTGGACCCTATGGGAAAAATGTTTCAAAATGCTTCTTCTCTGAAACCACTTGGACAGTTGAAACTAAACTGCCCAGGAATGATCATTGGAAGGTCCTCTACAAAGTTTCTGTTTTTTATGCCGGTCGGAAATCCAAGATGGCCACCACCGCAGGACATAGATTAACATTGGACCCTATGGGAAAATATTCAAATGCCTTCTACTCAGAAACTACAAATATGATTAAAGCCAAACTGTACATGAATGTTCATTAGATGGTCCTCTACAAACTTTACGTTTTTTGTTCTGGTATGAAATTCAAAATGGCGGCTACGGCAGGACTTAGTTTAACATTGGACCCTATGGGGAAAATGTTTCAAAACGCTTCTTCTCTGAAACCACTTGGATAATTGAAACCAAACTGCCCAGGAATGATCATTGGAAGGTCCTCTACAAAGTTTCTGTTTTTTTATGCCGATCGGAAATTCAAGATGGCCGCCACTGCAGGACATAGATTAACATTGGACCCTATGGGAAAATGTTCAAATGCCTTCTTCTCAGAAACTACAAATATGATTAAAGCCAAACTGTACATGAATGTTCATTGGATGATTCTCTACAAACAATACGTTTTTTGTTCCGATATGAAATTCAAAATGGCGGCTACGGCAGGACTTAGTTTAACATTGGACCCTATGGGAAAAATGTTTCAAAATGCTTCTTCTCTGAAACCACTTGGACAGTTGAAACCAAACTGCCCAGGAATGATCATTGGAAGGTCCTCTACAAATTTTCTGTTTTTTATGCCGGTCGGAAATCCAAGATGGCCACCACCGCAGGACATAGATTAACATTGGACCCTATGGGAAAATGTTCAAATGCCTTCTTCTCAGAAACTACAAATATGATTAAAGCCAAACTGTACATGAATGTTCATTGGATGGTCCTCTACAAACTTTGCGTTTTTTGTTCCGATATAAAATTCAAAATGGCGGCTACGGCAGGACTTAGTTTAACATTGGACCCTATGGGAAAAATGTTTCAAAACGCTTCTTCTCTGAAACCACTTGGATAATTGAAACCAAACTGCCCAGGAATGATCATTGGAAGGTCCTCTACAAGGTGTGTGTTTTTTATGCCGATCGGAAATCCAAGATGGCCACCACCGCAGGACATAGATTAACATTGGACCCTATGGGAAAATGTTCAAATGCCTTCTTCTCAGAAACTACAAATATGATTAAAGCCAAACTGTACAAGAATGTTCATTGGATGGTCCTCTACAAACTTTACGTTTTTTGTTCCGATATGAAATTCAAAATGGCGGCTACGGCAGGACTTAGTTTAACATTGGACCCTATGGGAAAAATGTTTCAAAATGCTTCTTCTCTGAAACCACTTGGACAGTTGAAACCAAACTGCCCAGGAATGATCATTGGAAGGTCCTGGCGGCTACGGCAGGACTTAGTTTAACATTGGACCCTATGGGAAAAATGTTTCAAAATGCTTCTTCTCTGAAACCACTTGGACAGTTGAAACCAAACTGCCCAGGAATGATCATTGGAAGGTCCTCTACAAATTTTCTGTTTTTTATGCCGGTCGGAAATCCAAGATGGCCACCACCGCAGGACATAGATTAACATTGGACCCTATGGGAAAATGTTCAAATGCCTTCTTCTCAGAAACTACAAATATGATTAAAGCCAAACTGTACATGAATGTTCATTGAATGGTCCTCTACAAAATAAACGTTTTTTATTCTGATATGAAATTCAAAATGGCGGCTACGGCAGGACTTAGTTTAACATTGGACCCTATGGGAAAAATGTTTCAAAATGCTTCTTCTCTGAAACCACTAGGACAGTTGAAACCAAACTGCCCAGGAATGATCATTGGAAGGTCCTGTTTTTTATGCCGATCGGAAATCCAAGATGGCTGCCACCACAGGTCATAGTATTAACACAGAACCATATGGGGAAAATACAGAAATATATTCTTCTCTGAAGCTATTGCACTGATTGAACCTAAACTGTGCATCAATCATTTGAAGGTCCTTTACAAACTTTGTGTTTTTTATGTTGATCGTAATTCCAAGATGACGCAGGACATAGTTTTTACATAGGACCAATTGGTTTTTTTTATTACCAGGTGAACGATACAGGCTCTTGAGAGCCTCTGGTTTTTTACAACATTATTCAAACTTTGCACAGTGATTGCACACACATTGAAGACATGCACTTTGTTTTTGGACAATTTTGACAAATTAAAATAAATTCATTTCTAGAATTTAATTTTTTTTTGTTATCGCATGCCGTAGAGGGTAACTACTATGTGTAATCTGTAACTTCAGTGGTTTTCGTTATCAAAATCTACAAATTGAAGATTTGCATCTCCAAAACAAATCATTCCATACAATATGGACACCTCATGTCGATATTTTGAAAAATATTTACCAGATTTTTTTTTAATGTGTAAACCATAATAATTTTCCCAACATTTTTGTAATCTGTAAATCCAATGATTAACAATATTGTTACTGTGTACCTACAGTACATATATACAATCTTCTCCCAAAAAGTGACAATTAAAATGCGGTCAGTGTCATTGCAGCAACACATATGCAGTCTTGACCTGGTCATGTTTTAATTTGAATTGAAACCACAACATACGTAGTAAATGTTTTAATTTATTTGTTGAGCAGAATAATAACTTATTTCTCTGATTTTTCTTTAAGGGCTGTGTAAAGCTGGTTCATTCCTTGTACAGAATTTAGTTAAATATAAATCAGCATCAACTAGAAAAACAAATGTATCAGACTTCAGTACGACATCTGTACACAGTGTTATGGCCTATAGTATACAGAGTGCAGGATCTGACAAAATTCTGGTATATCAAGGCGCAAGCAGTCAAACAATGAGTGATGTTCTTGGACTGGTTTTGATGACAGGTATGTCATTTTGAAATTTGTATTGATTTATTTTTTATGCCATTTTATTGTTGTAAAATGATATGGCAGTATTCGTCTTTTGCAGCATCTGTTAGAAAGTTGATTTTCATGTATTGATCCGAGTTTTTCACTAATAGTAGAACATTTTACTCAATTATATTTTTATATCAACATATAAAGAAGATTACATTACATTTATCTCAAATTAAATTTTTTTAATTTATAGATATATATGAAATTATGAGCTTGGTCGAATTGAATTTTTATTACATCAATATCATGCACCTCTATCTGTCAGAGCTAAATTGATGCAAAATTCTGGTTGCTTTCCATTTGTAATTTTATATAGAAAAAAAAACCAAATAGAAAATATTTAAGAAGTGAACAATTCATTCACAATCAGGGTGGAAAGGAGTATAATTAAATGCAACTTTCATAGAATATTAGAATGTTTATATATCTAGTGACTTGTTTCAGATGAAGAAGTGACTTGTAAGGAGATTCCATTATCCCCTGATGAGAAATGGCAAAAAGAAGAAATAGAACAAATTGTTCCTTATCTGATAGCTTTGTTCCTTGTTTCTGAATGTACAGAAAGTATACAGAAACCAAGAGTACTTATTTGTCCTCCAATAGGTTTGTAATGATATACAGGTGAGGGATTACAGGTTCCTGGGAGGCTCTGGATATTTTTTTTATTCAGACTCTATGTTTGAGAAATGTTTGGGATAAATCAATATGTTCAATAATAATGGAAATTCCATCCAAAAAGAATATATACTCATGTGTTACTCGTTAAGAAAAGTGAATATGCAGATAAGTAACACTGATAAATTTAAAAAAAATTTCTAAGTAAAATTTACTTTTATTAAATAAATACTTACCACTATAAATTCTGAGACGCTCCCACAAGCGACCTTCACCCACAGTAGTTGAAAACCACCATCAAAATAACATTGAGATACTCCCTCAACACAGGATATATCCCAACAATTCACCCATAAACCTCATTCCATTTCCCCAAGAGAAGCCTCAACAGGGGAGGAACGGGTGGGACCTATAATTTATAGTGGTAAGTATTTATTTAATAAAAGTAAATTTTACTTAGAAAAATTTCTAATTTTATAGCAATAAATAGCTTACCACTATAAATTCTGAGAAACTCAGAATCTAACAGACAGCTGAATCCCCTGATCTCTCAGAAACCAAAGGAACACTGACATGTTGAGCAGCAACTATAGGTCCAAGTGAAAAAAGACTGCTTGTGCAGACATAGATCTAAGATAAAGGAAGTAAAAGAATCCTGACATCTCCAAAACCCAGCCGACAAAACCTCTGAAATAGAGGCTGAATTAAAAAGTGCCCAGGAAGAAGCAAGGGCACGAACTTCATGAGCTTTAACCGAGTGGCGGTTAAGAAATTTTCCCCCTGAAGACTCGTAAGCCAGAAGAATAGTACGACAAATCCAAGAGGAAATAGTCTTGGCAGAGATGTCAGAAATTCCCTTTTTCAAAGGAAGAAAAAGCCTAGTATTCTTGGCAGGACGAGAATTCTTAGTTCTATCTAGATATATGCTAAGGATTCTGATTGGGCAAGACAACCTAGAAGAAGCATCTTCTGGCAACGCTGGAAAAATGACTGGTTCAGCACCCCTATCTGGAATCTGATTCTTTCCAAGGAAACAAGGATCTGTTAACAGGGTTACAGAAGATTTGTTTCTGTTGAAACGTAGACAAGAGTCAGAAACAGAAAAAGCATGAATCTCACTTCTCCTTCTGCCAGAAGCTAAGGCAAGCAAGAAACAGCACTTGTAGTAGAGAAAACGTAAATCTACTTCTTCTGCTGGTTCAAAAGGGGGAGAGTTTAGGGCAGCTAAGACTAACCCTAAATTCCACTGAGGAACCAACTTATTCTGTTTAGGTCTCTCCAGACTAAAACTTCTAACCAGTAAAGAAATGTATTCATTTTGCCCAAAATCAGGTCCACCAAGTATAGAAATAGTTCTGCCAATAGCTGATCTGTACCCCTTAATAGTAGAGGGTACTAACCGTTTAATCTCAAAAAGGTAAACTAGAAAATCAGCTAGCTGTTGAACAGTGACTCGGACTGGATCAATATCCCGTCCACTACACCAATCACAGAAGATTGCCCACTTGGCTTCATACACGATCCCTGTAGACTGTCTGACAGACTTTGAGATGTGCGAGGTTGCTCCTTCAGAAAAGCCTTTCTGACGGAGTCCCTCCCTGAGAGTAGCCAAGCGTGAAGATGAAGAGACTCTGGCCTTGGATGTACCACTTTTCCCTTGAACTGAGACAGAAGATCTCGTCTGAAAGGAAATTTCAGAGGCCTGGCACAAGACAGAAGCAGAAGTTCTGGAAACCATGCTTGTCTTGGCCAGGCTGGTGCAATAAGAATGATCTTGCAATCTGATTGCTTGATCTTGAGAAGCACTGGAAGAAGAAAGCAGAACGGAGGAAAGGCATAAGCGAACATTCCGTCCCAAGAGAGAGACATGGCATCTACTGCAAAGGACAGAGGGTCTGGAACTGGAGATACAAAGGTTTCCAGTTTGTGATTCAGACTGGTAGCAAAGAGATCTACATGAGGATGATCCCACCGCAGAACAACTGAGTCGAACACTACTTGCCGTAATTCCCATTCTGTGTTGACTGGATTGTGGAAGCGAGACACAATCTGCCAGTACATTGAAGGTCCCTGGAATATGCCTGACTACCAGATGAATATGCGATAGAAGACAAAGAAGAAGAATTTCTTTGCAAAGAAGAAAGAGAGCATGACAGCGAGTTCCTCCTTGATTCTGCAAGTAGGCCACTACTGTTGTATTGTCCGTCGCTAGCACTACTGCTTTCGAAACTAGAAGAGTCTTGAAATGTTGTAACGCTAATAGGACAGCTCTCATCTCTAGCAAATTGAAGTGTTCTTGTTGCTGAACAAGAGACCACACTTCCCTCTAGAAAAGCTCCCCATCTTTGAAGACTGGAATCTGTATACAGAGTTAGAGAAGGAACTGGGTGAAGCAAAGCTACACCTGTCAAAACATTTTCCCTGTGAGTCCACCAATCTAGGTGAGGTAGTAAGACAGGAAGAATAGGTACTAGAGCCTCCCAAACTTGAGAAGCGGAGTCCCAATGTTCCTGAAGAAAGAATTGGAGAGGTTGAATGTGAAGGCGACCTAGAGGAACCACATCGGCTAGAGAATTCAGAAAGCCCAGTAGTTGAGAGAATTGTCGAGCCGTGACTGAAGGACTGTTGCTGAAAATAAGAATTTTCTGGCAAAGTGACTGAAATTTTTCCTCTGGGGGAAAAATCAGACCTAAATCTGTCCTGTAATGTTCCCCCAAAACAGGAAGTCTTGGGAAGGAAGTATCTGAGACTTTTTCCAAGAAATAAGGAAGCCTAGGTCCAGAAGAAGTCTGATAAACAGGAAAGTATGACGAGAAAGAATTTCTGAATCAAATTCCTTCAGAAGAGAATCGTCCAGATAAGAATGAGCTTGAATCGACAGAGTATGCAGGTGAGCTATAACTGTCTGAAAAACCCGAGTAAAAACCTGTGGTGCAACCGCCAGGCCAAACGGGACCGCCAGAAATTGGTAAACCTTGTTGTTCCAGACAAATAGGAGAAATTTCCTGGAAGCCAAAAAAATTGGGATATGGAAATAAGCATCCGAAAGGTCCAGTTTGGTGGTCAACATACCTGGAAGAATACAAGCTCTGATAGATCTGTTGGTCTCCATTTTGAAATGGGGAACAGAAAGGTAACTGTTCAGAATAGAGAGATCTATCACAGGTCTCATTCCCCCAGTTTTCTTGGGAACCAAGAAGAGACGAGAATAAAACCCTGGTGTCGACTGAGTCGGAGGAATTTCCTCTATTACTCTTTTCAGTAATAGAGATTGAACTTCCTCGGACAGAAGACGGAACTTCTCCTTGTCTGAGGTCTGAGACATAGGAATCGGACTGTCCGACAAAGGAGGGCGTTCCTGAAACACAAGATCCAATCCCCCTCGAATTACTGACAAAACCCACACATCTGTGGTGAACTTCTCCCAATGATGTAAAAACTGGGTAAGTCTCCCTCCCACTGGAACAGAAGGCAGAGGAACAGGAAACTGTTCCTCTCCTAAGGGAGGTGTCAGCAACATACAAGGGGGCAACAACCTATTTACGAGACCCAGGCTTCTTGGCACCTTTAAAACCTCTTTTCTGATGGGGTTTCTTAGGACCAGAAGCCTTGGGAACAAACGTTTTCCTCCTCTTGTCAATACCCGTTGGGGCAGAAGATGAAACAGAAGCTGACCTCTTACCATTAGTCAATTGCACATTGACCCTAAGAGGTTGAGGTGTCTTATTGACCTCCTCCTGAACCTTCTGTAAAGATAAACCAAAAACCTTATCAGAAAGAGGAGAACGAAGTAATGAGTCCTGAAGAATTTCATTAACAGAAGACTTCTCAAGTATTTCACACCCTTTAGAAAGAGTGAAATTGGCAAGTGTGCCCATGAGAAGGCACTGAGAGGACCCAAGGGCCTGATCTACTTGCAGAAGAAGAGACTTTACCTCTGCTAGATCATCACCTTCCTTGCCCTGAAGCAAAGCACCGACTGCTGAAAGAAAGAACTCAGCAGTACCCAGAACATGTGAAGCACTACGGAGCAAGTTCTCCGATTTGGCCCACAAGGACTGAGAAAGGCGAAGCCCATCAACTGGTTTGGCCCCAAGAAGTTGTGAAAAAGACTTATCACAAACTGGGGCCGTTTTCCCGATAGAAGAGTCATGGATTTCAAAATCTTTACTCTTGAAATTACCAGGAAAAGAACTGGCACCAAACCCAGAAAAAGAAGAACCCTGAGAAGACTTGTCATTAGCCTTCACTGAAAGACAATTATTCACAAACTGAAGTGCAGAAGAAGCATGATTAGATTCAGGAAAAGAGCCAAAAGTATTAGGTTTATCCTGAACCAAACCACAAGAAGTCTCAAAGATAGAGCTAGTCTTCTTAAGTCTAGGAGGAGAAGACAGGGGCACATGAGCAACTTCTCGCAAGAGAGAGTAAACTCTAGCCCTCAACTGGTCTTTAGAAGACACAGAAGAATCCTCTGCCTCCGATTCCCTAGGGGAACCAACATCCGTAGATGTAATAGACTTAGTCCGACCAGCCAAAGGAACCTTATCAGAAACTCTAGCCATTGAAGACTCACCTTCCTCGTGTTCATCTTCACTGAGGAAGGTAGCTTCTTGACTCCCTGGTGCCATAGAAATTAGATCGGATACTTCCTCACAAGGAGTGGGAAGAGAGACCCGATGGCCAACTTCCAAAGAAGAAATCCTGGAAGAAATGGTAGCCAAATCAACAGACATTGACTTCTTAAAGTCAGATAAAACCTCCTTAACAGAAGACAGAAGAAGAGTTAGACTGACTACAAGTAACCGGAGTCCTAAAGGTATCCTGACTGAAAGGAACTGGCTGAGGCCAGTAAGCAAAGGGGTTAACACCCAGAGAGCCAGGATAAGACTGGGTGGGTACAGCCCATGGTGGACGAGCCCAAGTCTGCACAGGAGGTATGGAAGGACCCAGTAAGCAGTATCCATATGAAAAAACTGGTGGTCTAGAACCAGGAAGGTTCAAACCCATAGAAGAACCAGGTGCTGAAGAAGAAGACCCTGTAGTGTTTACTGGTCTGGAAACAGTATGGGTAACAGTGGACAAGGTTGGTATACCCACCCTTGGTCTTGACGGAACTGGGCCCGCAAGACCGCCAACTCTCGCACCTGCTCCCGAAGTCTCAGGCATAATGGAAGAGACGGACATGGTTGGGCTACCAACCGACACTAAAGGATTAGGCACAGACCCATCCCAGAAACAATCTCTACCCGTTATATTAATTGCCTCGAAGGGCAAAGTATCACTTACACTACTAGTCACACTTTGTAAGTTATCAAAATCCATAACTCACCAGTTAAATACTCACTATTTTACCTCGGTAAAAGCAGTAATGATAAAATTAAATACTAATATATATATATAGTATTAAGCAACAAATTAAAATTTAAGCAATGATAAAAGTTATCTTTGGTTTCTGTAAATCTGCTGCTGCACGAAATTAACGTGTGTGTTGTATCGCAGTAGGAAATGGAATGAGGTTTATGGGTGAATTGTTGGGATATATCCGGTGTTGAGGGAGTATCTCAATGTTATTTTGATGGTGGTTTTCAACTACTGTGGGTGAAGGTCGCTTGTGGGAGCGTCTCAGAATTTATAGTGGTAAGCTATTTATTGCTATAAAAACTTTATTTAATGGAATTTATGATTTTTTGTTTCCTATCAAACTAATTTACCATATTAATGTCAGAAAGTCCAAAGATACGTCAAATCAAATTGCTTATAAAATATAAATTTGAGGGTTCTATATAGCAATGCTACTCACTCAGTTATATGTGAGGGATGACATTTTACTCACAAATGGAACACACTTGCATGAATACATCATTTCATTGAGGGGGGGGGGGGCATACAACTAGTTTAACCCTGCCACTTTTATTGAAGTGCCTGTACCAAGCAAGGAGTTAGTGGTATCAATTTTGCCTCTAATTCTACAATTATTTAATTAGATTTTGGGACTATGAAGATAGTGTGGTATTGATTTATTTTTTCATTTTATTACTTAAGCAAAAATGTATTGAAAAATAAATGTTTTGTTTCAGATACTGTTGGGATGTATATTATGGCATTAGCCAGTGAAGAACCTGGTGTTAGTGTATATACATCTAGTTATGATGTGGAAACAAGACAGATGGTGATAGCTAATTTTCCATTTGTTTGTGTGTTGCCAGGGGAACACCTTGTTCAAAATATCAAATCATTGACGCAAGGAGAAGGCTGTGATGTCTGTATTAAATTTACAAGTGGGGGTAAGTAGGCTTATGGTTCTCTTTTTGTTGGAGGTTAAATTATAGGGGGCACATGTTTTAAAAAGTCGCACTGCCAAAGAACAATAAAAAGGTCAGGCTATGGTTGTTTAACACCACTTTTTAACAATATCATAGTTAAATCAGTTTTATTACAGAAGGAAACCAGGGTACTTGCAGAAAAGCATAACAATCATTGAAAAAAATCTTCTTCTCTGAAGCAATTCCACTTATTTGAACCAAATTATGCAGAAACCGTCCTTGGATAGTCCCCATTCTAAAATATATCTGATTAGTCCGAACTCATCCAATATGTCCACCATTACTAAAAATTGAAAATTCTTAAGTAGACCAAATTCTTCTGATTTTAAACCAGTATCTGCTTAAATATTAACTCTAGGAGCATAATTAGTAGTTGGTATTATCTGCTTAAATATTAACTGTAGGAGCATAATTAGTAGTTGGTATTGTCTGCTTAAATATTAACTGTAGGAGCATAATTAGTAGTTGGTATTATCTGCTTAAATATTAACTGTAGGAGCATAATTAGTAGTTGGTATTATCTGCTTAAATATTAACTGTAGGAGTATAATTAAGTCTCCCAAACAACATTTGGAGACTTATTGTTTTTGCTCCGTTTCTTATTATTATTATTATTTATTATCATTATTATTATTATTCTCCTTTCTTTCTTTCCGAGGACCATGAACTTGTCCACGGCAGATCTCAGGAACTACTGGACAGAATTTCATGAAACTTGGTGTAGTTATAGATATATGTTTCTAGTTGATCCTAAAGTTTTCAAATTTGTGGTAAAGGGAGTCAAAGCCATATTTTTAGGGGTTCAAAGGGGGTGGGGGTTACTATAGAATCCTATGGGAAACTTGAAATTTCGTACATTAATGTTGATAACTTCTAAATAGATAATGATAGAGACATAAAATTTGATATAGTGATAGGTCACCATTAGAGGAGCAATTCTGTGTTTTCAAAATTTTCAAGATGTCTGCCATTTTCAAAATGGCTACCAAAACACGGCATAAAAAATGGGCGGTAAAAATTCAACATTGTCCAATGTCATCCAAATTTGATAAGTGGGTAGATAATGATGTCCCGACATTGAAAAATTTCTACCGGTCGCCATTTTCAAAATGGCCACCACAATACCACAAAAATTCAACATTGTCCGATATCATCAAAATTTGATATGTGGGTAGATAATGATGTCCCGAATTGATTCCTGACATTGAACAATTTCTACCTGTCGCCATTTTCAAAATGACCGCCACAATACCGCACAAATTCAACATTGTCCGATTTCAATGACATTTCATATGTGGGTAGATTATGATGTCCCGAATTAATTTCTGAGATCGAAAAATTTTTGTCGGTCGCCATTTTCAAAATGGCCACCACAATACTGCACAAATTCAACATTGTCTGATTTCAACGACATTTCATATATGGGTAGATTATGATGTCTCGAATTTATTCCCGACGTTGAAAAATTTCTAGTGGTCGCCATGCCATTTTGAAAATGGCCACCACAATACCGCACAAATTCAACATTGTTCGATTTCAACGTCCTGAATTGATTGCCGACATCGAAAAATTTCTACCGGTCTCCATTTTCAAAATGGCCACCGCAAAAATTCAACATTGTTCGATTTCAAAGGTAGCTTTTAATTTATTTTTAAACCGGTTGTCTGTGGCCAGTTTGGGAGACTTCATAATCGTTAGATTATAATCATATCTTGTTAGTAGTTGGTATTATCTGCTTAAATATTAACTGTAGGAGCATAATTAGTAGTTGGTATTATCTGCTTAAATATTAACTGTAGGAGCATAATTAGTAGTTGGTATTGTCTGCTTAAATATTAACTGTAGGAGCATAATTAGTAGTTGGTATTATCTGCTTAAATATTAACTGTAGGAGCATAATTAGTAGTTGGTATTATCTGCTTAAATATTAACTGTAGGAGCATAATTAGTAGTTGGTATTATCTGCTTAAATATTAACTGTAGGAGCATAATTAGTAGTTGGTATTATCTGCTTAAATATTAACTGTAGGAGCATAATTAGTAGTTGGTATTATCTACTTAAATATTAACTGTAGGAGCATAATTAGTAGTTGGTATTATCTGCTTAAATATTAACTGTAGGAGCATAATTAGTAGTTGGTATTATCTGCTTAAATATTAATTGTAGGAGCATAATTAGTAGTTGGTATTATCTACTTAAATATTAACTGTAGGAGTATAATTAGTAGTTGGTATTATCTGCTTAAATATTAACTGTAGGAGCATAATTAGTAGTTGGTATTATCTGCTTAAATATTAACTGTAGGAGCATAATTAGTAGTTGGTATTATCTGCTTAAATATTAACTGTAGGAGCATAATTAGTAGTTGGTATTATCTGCTTAAATATTAACTGTAGGAGCATAATTAGTAGTTGGTATTATCTGCTTAAATATTAATTGTAGGAGCATAATTAGTAGTTGGTATTATCTACTTAAATATTAACTGTAGGAGTATAATTAGTAGTTGGTATTATCTGCTTAAATATTAACTGTAGGAGCATAATTAGTAGTTGGTATTATCTGCTTAAATATTAACTGTAGGAGCATAATTAGTAGTTGGTATTATCTGCTTAAATATTAACTGTAGGAGCATAATTAGTAGTTGGTATTATCTGCTTAAATATTAACTAGGAGCATAATTAGTAGTTGGTATTATCTGCTTAAATATTAATTGTAGGAGCATAATTAGTAGTTGGTATTATCTGCTTAAATATTAACTGTAGGAGCATAATTAGTAGTTGGTATTATCTGCTTAAATATTAACTCTAGGAGCATAATTAGTAGTTGGTATTATCTGCTTAAATATTAACTGTAGGAGCATAATTAGTAGTTGGTATTATCTGCTTAAATATTAACTGTAGGAGCATAATTAGTAGTTGGTATTATCTGCTTAAATATTAACTGTAGGAGCATAATTAGTAGTTGGTATTAGATCAGAAACTATAATGAAATGTACAATTATCATCTTAAAGTAAAAGTTTGTTCAGAGGAGCTTTTTTAGTTTAATTTCTTACATTCAGTGGAGCAAAAAAAGAACCAATTGTTTAAATAACGATTTTTCATATTTCAGAATTGAATTCTAGCTTAGATTTGGTAGGTCCCATTGGAAAGTTTCTACAATGTGCAAAACCTTTAGAAACCATAGAAGTAAAGAATCTTCAGCAGAGCAAGACATTTATTTTAGTTGATGTAAAGAAAGCTTTCCTTAGCTTTTCAACTAAAAGTCAGGAAGAAGTACAAACATTGTTGTTTGATATGAAGGATGGTTCTGTTGGAAAGGTAATTAATTAGTAGGTGGATTGTTTTAGGTAGAAGACTAATTAAAGATTAATGATGAAAATATATTGATATTAAATTAATATTCCAGTAATGGATGTAGATTGGTTATTATGTTGCATTTTATCCATTGACTTATGTTAATCCACAACTCCTTGACCACTTATGTTAATCCACAACTCCTTGACCACTTGCTAGAAAACAACCAAGCTTACACATAGCCTTCTACTGGACATTAAGTTGTGCATCTGCTATTTTATGTTTGTTTATCATATTGATCTTCAGGGATTCTCTGAGCCAAACGTGGATTTTCAATGTGGTACAGAGGGGTTTATTCACCTCTAATCCACAACTCCTCGTAGACAACTTGACAGAAGCCAACCAACATGGCCCATTTTCTTTTCAGGGGAACTGAAGTCGTGCACCTTCTCTTAAATTTTCTGAACATTGATTTCTGGGCTTTCCTAGATCCAAATATGAATTTTCAATGTGGTACAGAGGAATGTGCACATCTCCAAATCTTTATTCATCATAGACCACTCAGCAGAAGCCAAACAAAGTTGCACATTTTCTCTTACATGAACTGAAGTCATGCACCTGTTATTTATTTTATGATCATATTGAATTAATGGTTTTCAGAGCTAAACATGGATATTTAGTTTGGTCACGAAGGGTGGATGGAGAATGCAAGCATTTTTAACATATAATAGTATAAATGGTCAGTGTTAAATATCTATTTTTAGCTTAGGGAAGAAGGCTACCCAGAGACTAAAGGTTTACTGTACAGTTTAGATGAATACTCACAGTTCGTTGATCCAATATCTATCACACAAATTGTGAACATGTTGGATGAACCTAGAGTTAATGTGACGGGAAAAACTATGATGGAAGTAGATCTACTAGCAATGGAAAGACTACACAACGCTGTCACGGCAAAGCCAAAGGTATTGTCTTAGCAGTCTCCTTTACATACAATTATAATCAGACTTAAAACAGTGATGGTCAACATTTCCACCAATATCAACAAAAGGACCAATCACCTCTCACCTCAAATCATTGAACATAAAATAAGGACTACTTAAGATGTACTCAAAATAGCAATAACCAACAAAAGTGGAGGGTGTTACAATAAAAACCTGGATATCTAATTTAGTGTGCACGACATGTTTCTGAAATAACCTTCATCAGTGACACTCATACTTGAAAGTCAAATAATTCGTCTTTATACCAAAAGGCCTAAACATGATAGCCCAAGCCAACTATGGTCAACAATGACCACTGGAGCTTGACATAAGTTTTGATCAATTACATTATTTAGGAACTGATTTCAAACATAGTATATCTAATAAACCATGTCAGTGCCAAGGCACAGCTGACTACTGGCTGGATGATACCCTTGAGGGCTAATAGTCCACCATAAGAGGTATTGGCCCAGTAATACAAATGTATATATCTAATTCAGTGCTCACAACAGTGTTCTGGAAAAACTTTCATCAGACACACTCATATGCTGTTAAAAATTGTATACATAATTGTATTAATTAAAAGCACATTGTGTACGGCTGCTAAAACAAAACGGCCACACACAAAATACTAAAAAAGCAAATACTTATTTGAAAACGAGGTGAGTGATGTAGGCTGCTATGAGCCTCTGGTTAAATGTCTCCTTACATCAAACTATGTAATAAACAGTATACCTACTCTTGCATTTCGAATGTAGAAAAAAATTGCTCGTATTTGAACAACTGATAATTCACTTGTGTGCTAACATGCATTCATGAATTGCTGCATTGTTAGTTACTCATGATATTTTCGATATACGGAATGCCAACCTCTTGATATGTTATGGTGGGTCATGACCCACCAGCCAGGACTGTGATGGTGGGTCATAGTGTGTGACGTGCCATTTTGAAGAAAAGTTACGTAATGTTGGAAAATATGTTCATACAGATATAGAAAGAATGATATAATACCAGTTACACAATTTATTTCAGACTCAGATTGTAATTTACACATGCCATCTTAGCACTTTTAAGAACATCAGGTGATGGCTTAAAGTCGTAACAGTCACTTGCATAGCTTTGGTAGTAATTTTGTGAAGTGGTCTGCCAGTGAAAAAGGCAAATTGTGTTCAGCCACAAAATTGCTGAATAATGTCTCAGATAATACAACACTGGATGATTTCTTATAATCAACAAAGTTGGTTATACTCTTGGTTTTTGAGGACGCCTCTACAGCAGTAACATGAGTGGACCTCTTGGCATGTTGTTTAACATCATAAAGGGCACCGGCTGCGACTGAAAAATTGGTATTACAAAGTTTACAGTGTGCCATGTCTTCACCAGTATCGCTTTTTTTTAACCACGTAAACTTTCTCCCAGAACTGCTGATATTTGCAAACATATTTTTTGCGTTTTGATGGTGTACTTGTACAGGGCTCAGACAAAGACCTCTTCCTCCCTGAAGAAGCCATTTCTTAAATCTTAATTCATTATGATTATAAAAACAACTTGCCAAATTGTCTTGCGGCAATTTTTTTGTTGATTATATCTGTTCCTAAGAAAAGTGCCATCTAGCGTTGTACATCCGATTTTTATTGAATTAGAGTTATCTTTCTTTACCCATTGGTGGGTGATTTTGTGGGTGAAAATGATATGATCGGGGGCGGGTGATGGGGCGTTTTTGCAGGTGTAACCCGCCAAAAGCGGGTCAGTTGGCAAGTTTGATCTTGGCTTCCAAAATTAATTCTTTCTCTACCATATTAAGGGTATCTTATGTGTCTTTCAGACCTACAATTGTGTTCAAAGGTTTCAGAAACAAAATTAATTATAAATCTGAAGATATGTGAAAGCCTCTTTTGACTAGTGACCTAATTTACAGTATCATATGGTTGATAATAGATTTTGTACAAGATGTAAAAAAGAACGATTTTATCATCTGTTTAATTAATTACTTCATTACAAAGTTTTGATAATAAAATTACAGGATTTTTCTTTTTGGGAATGTGAAAAAGGAGAACCTAATAGTCAGAACGGTGGAAATGATGATGCTTTAGATGAATCAGGGATACAACCAGAAAGTTCAGATCTAAAAATTAGTTCTGTGGGTCCTGATGCTGTTGTGGTGAGAGTACCAAATGTTTTAATAATGTCACCAGATGAGAAACACAGTTTCCAACCAACATCAACACCCATGGCAACTGTTGTTAAGGAAGACATGTCTGTAGATCTTCATGAAAGTTATATTTACATTCCTCCAGTACACAAGAAAAAAGTTAGAAGAATATCATGTCTTCCTCCACGCCCGATGATTATTGCCCCGGTGGAAGTGCCGAAAAAAAGAAGACATAGCAGACCTGTAGAATTATTTTTTTCTGCAAATTCTTGTGGTTTGACGCCCGGTAATGTGTTTGCTCCCATGACAACTGCCATTAAAGAATTGCTGCAACCAGCAAAGAGGGAGCCATCATTGGTATCACTAAATGATGTATTGAGCTTGGACAAACCATTGTTTGTCGTACATCCCATTACTGGTAAGAACATACATAAACAAAGTTCTTGTTATCAATTTTTAAAAAAGTATGTACTTAGATTTCTGTTTAAGTGAAAAACATTTTAAGGTTGTATTGTATCATGACACAGTGAAACCTATCTAAACTAAACTTCCCTGGGACTAAGTTTTGTATTTGGACTAGAAAGGTGTTTGATTTATAGAGGTTAAATTTACAAGTATTTCTTACATTGAGACATTGTTTATAGTTCAGCTTATACAGGATTCAGGTTTATTCAAGGTTCAGTTTAGACAAGTTTGACTGTATTAAGGTAGAACTATACGATGATGATAATTTTATTGAAGATAACAGACTCAGTTGATGAATAAAAAATGGGAAAGGGAACAATTAAACAAATTATATGTTCACATCGTCTTAGTTCCATTGAACTTTTTTTTGTTTATTTTTTGTTATACTGATTCTGATATGGAGTGGTTTGTGGTTCATTGTGAGAAAAAAACATATGCTATATATATTGCATTATAAATGTTCATTTCTGAAATATTAAAAATAGGAAAAATAAATTTACTGAAACCCCTTGGAGGCTTGTTGTCTAGAAAATGTTATGGTATACAAAGAACAGCTAGTACCCCCAGAGATTCATTACACAGTACTGCTAGGTATTCATGTCTATGGTGATGGGTTTTCACATTGCATTTTTTTTTTTTTTTTTTTACATTGCTTTCACATTGCATGTTTATTCAGATATTGCATACCATAAAAAAACACCTTTTCACTGATGTTATATCTACAGTTGTCTTATTGAGAAAGTACTTTGTTTTCTTTAAACCTGCTCTAACTAGAAGCAAAAGAAAAAATTGTAGTACATTGTTTTAGAAACATCATAGCTTTATTTGAATATTGTTGCCGTGATTGTCTGGTAGATGGGCCGTTGTGACCATGATCGGTATGGTAGTTGGGCCGTTGTGGTCATGATCGTATGGTAGTTGAGCCGTTGTGGTCATGATTGTATGGCAGTTGGCCCGTTGTGGCCATGATCATATGGTAGTTGGGCCGTTGTTGCAATGATTGTATGGTAGTTGGACCGTTGTGTCCATGATCATATGGTAGTTGGGCCATTGTGGCCATGATTGTATGGCAGTTGAACCATTGTGGTCATGATCGTATGGTAGTTGGACCGTTGTGTCCATGATCGTGTGGTAGTTGGGCCATTGTGGCCATGATTGTATGGCAGTTGAACCATTGTGGTCATGATCGTATGGTAGTTGGACCGTTGTGTCCATGATCGTGTGGTAGTTGGGCCATTGTGGCCATGATTGTATGGCAGTTGAACCATTGTGGTCATGATCGTATGGTAGTTGGACCGTTGTGTCCATGATCGTTTGGTAGTTGGGCCATTATGGCCATGATTGTATGGCAGTTGAACCATTGTGGTCATGATCGTATGGTAGTTGGACCGTTGTGTCCATGATCGTGTGGTAGTTGGGCCATTGTGACCATGATTGTATGGCAGTTGAACCATTGTGGTCATGATCGTATGGTAATTGGGCTGTTGTGGTCATGATCATATGGTAGTTGGACCGTTGTGGCCATGATCGTACAGGTGGTAGTTGGACCGTTGTGGCCATGATTGTATGCTAGTTGGGCCGCTGTGGCCATGATCGTATAGTAGTTGGGCCATTGTGGTCATGATCATATGGTAGTTTGGCAGATGTGGCCATGATCGTATGGTAGTTGGGCCATTGTGGCCATGATGGTATGTTAGTTGAGCCATTGTGACCATGATTGTATGGTAGTTGAGCCGTTGTGGTCATGATCGTATGGTAATTGGGCTGTTGTGGTCATGATCATATGGTAGTTGGACCGTTGTGGCCATGATCGTGTGGTAGTTGGGCCATTGTGACCATGATTGTATGGCAGTTGAACCATTGTGGTCATGATCGTATGGTAATTGGGCTGTTGTGGTCATGATCATATGGTAGTTGGACCGTTGTGGCCATGATCGTACAGGTGGTAGTTGGACCGTTGTGGCCATGATTGTATGCTAGTTGGGCCGCTGTGGCCATGATCGTATAGTAGTTGGGCCATTGTGGTCATGATCATATGGTAGTTTGGCAGATGTGGCCATGATCGTATGGTAGTTGGGCCATTGTGGCCATGATGGTATGTTAGTTGAGCCATTGTGACCATGATTGTATGGTAGTTGAGCCGTTGTGGTCATGATCGTATGGTAATTGGGCTGTTGTGGTCATGATCATATGGTAGTTGGACCGTTGTGGCCATGATCGTACAGGTGGTAGTTGGACCGTTGTGGCCATGATTGTATGCTAGTTGGGCCGCTGTGGCCATGATCGTATAGTAGTTGGGCCATAGTGGTCATGATCATATGGTAGTTTGGCAGATGTGGCCATGATCGTATGGTAGTTGGGCCATTGTGGCCATGATGGTATGTTAGTTGAGCCATTGTGACCATGATTGTATGGTAGTTGAGCCGTTGTGGTCATGATCGTATGGTAATTGGGCTGTTGTGGTCATGATCATATGGTAGTTGGACCGTTGTGGCCATGATCGTGTGGTAGTTGGGCCATTGTGACCATGATTGTATGGCAGTTGAACCATTGTGGTCATGATCGTATGGTAATTGGGCTGTTGTGGTCATGATCATATGGTAGTTGGACCGTTGTGGCCATGATCGTACAGGTGGTAGTTGGACCATTGTGGCCATGATTGTATGCTAGTTGGGCCGCTGTGGCCATGATCGTATAGTAGTTGGGCCATTGTGGTCATGATCATATGGTAGTTTGGCAGATGTGGCCATGATCGTATGGTAGTTGGGCCATTGTGGCCATGATGGTATGTTAGTTGAGCCATTGTGACCATGATTGTATGGTAGTTGAGCCGTTGTGGTCATGATCGTATGGTAATTGGGCTGTTGTGGTCATGATCATATGGTAGTTGGACCGTTGTGGCCATGATCGTACAGGTGGTAGTTGGACCGTTGTGGCCATGATTGTATGCTAGTTGGGCCGCTGTGGCCATGATCGTATAGTAGTTGGGCCATTGTGGTCATGATCATATGGTAGTTTGGCAGATGTGGCCATGATCGTATGGTAGTTGGGCCATTGTGGCCATGATGGTATGTTAGTTGAGCCATTGTGACCATGATTGTATGGTAGTTGAGCCGTTGTGGCTATTTATTGCACAATCTTTTAACATTTTTTAGCACAAATAATTAATATACATTAGTTAAGTTTGCATGCATTCAAATGAATTAATATTTATATCCACTATTTGCATGGTTTTAACCTGCTATAAAGTGGATCACATTTGCTTTACTGCTATTGAAATATATCTGCATTACTATTATCAAGTATTTTGAAAAATAAAGTGGACATCATCACATAAAAAGGTAACTTGTTCTTGCCATGATATAGCTGAGGAATTTCTCATTTTGCATTTAAGTACAATCACTTACTCACTCCTACAAAGAACTAGACAAATTGTAAGCTTTTTTTGCCTCACCAGAAGTTGTCGGGGCATTAAGATTTTCCATGTCTGCCTGTATATATATCCCCATTTGATTCCTGCTCAATAGCTTAAGTTCCTCTTATGCAGTTCATTTGACATTTATACACAAGATCAGGGACAATAAAAGAAAGCCAAGTTTGATTTCGAACTTTACCACTTTTTCCATTCTGCAGTTGTGCCCCTTGATTTGCTGAAAAAATAAAAAATTGAATTTAATACACAAGGTCAGTGATCATAAAATGCAGGTCAAGTTTGGTCACTTCCAGTATACAGGTTTATATAAACATGGGACTGGAATGGGTCAATTTTTTACAGCTTTCAAATACCGTACAAGTGGTTTTTTTCGCGGGTACCTAATTTTCGCTTTATTCGTGATGGTCATCGATCAGCGAAAAAAAGAATCCACATTAATTTCCACCCTTTAGTACATAACGTTTAGGTCCAATGTAGACAAACTACTTGGTCCAGGTTGATGAAACTTCACATGTGAGTTTGTCGTGGACAGTTAAAAACACTGCACACAAATATAGGTTACTGTGACCTACTATTTCTGCCTGAATGACTTCGACATTTTTGCATTGACGTTTGCGTTTAGGTCCAATGTAGACAAACTACTTGGTCCAGATTGATGAAACTTCACATGTGAGTTTGTCGTGGACAGTTAAAAACATCGTACACAAATATAGGTCACCATGACCTACTATTTCTGCCTGAATGACTTCGACATTTTTGCGTCAACGTTTGCACCTAGGTCCAATGTAGACAAACTACTTGGTCCAGGTTGATGAAACTTCACATGTGAGTTTGTCGTGGACAGTTAAAAACACCGCACACAAATATAGGTTACCGTGACCTACTATTTCTGCCTGTATGACTTCGACATTTTTGCGTTAACGTTTGCGTTTAGGTCCAATGTAGACAAACTACTTGGTCCAGGTTGATGAAACTTCACATGTGAGTTTGCCTGAATGACTTCGACATTTTTGTTAAGACCTGTTTTACTATTACATTTATATGTCCATTTTGAATACCATTAAATGGTTTTCTTTTGGCTAAACTGAAGTATTGTTCTTAACCAAATTAAACACTAACCACATGGTTATGACATTCACATGTAACTATAGATTGCACAGGCGAGCTGGATGGTCTGCCTTGCGACCAGCTATTCTTAATTAATATTAGCATTCACCGATTTTTAATTACCTGTAAGTTGACAATTTTTGGTGTTAATTAATTGATAATTTTATTTTGTCGGACTCTATTAAAAGAGACTTGTCTGTGTTTAATTTTTGTAAATGTGTTGTAACAATACATGTATATTAAATGCCCTTACACAATTTTCTATTAATGAACATGAATACAAAAAAGCATTTACTCAATTATTTCAAAACATTTCCTATTTTGAATTGTTAGTCAACCAATTCAGATAATGTAATTATAATATAACGGTCAAACCGCTAAAATTTTATTTTGGTTAAAACTCAGGATATTGAAAATTTAGTACAGCTAAAAAAAAAATCCACCAATTTGGAAGAAAATCACTAAAATTTGCCTCCCGCGAAAAAAAACCACTTATACGGTACGGTATATGATTGGGTTGTAAATTTTCCAAAATATTTTTACAAGTTTATCCAACTTCTTTATTGTCAATGCAAATTCTTCTATAATTTTATTATGATTTAACATGGACACAGACAAATAGGAATATATATAGTACAACCTCAATCTGATATTAGTAAACTACATTGTAAATGCTAAGGTGGGAGCAAGCATGACTAGTTTTGAGCAAATATTTAGAGTGGTCAACTGAAAAAGATGATTCATAACCTTTCCATATGTAACATAAAAATAAATAATAGTCATTTTTAATTGTGTTGCAATATTCAGATTTGGTTGTTGCCAAAAACAAAATAATATTTTGAATTATTTTTAGGTTATCTCCCTTTTAATGTATTTTCCCTACTTCTGAAAAAACATTGTAATCATTTTGTGTCTACACAATCAAAAGAACTTGTGTATTTTTCATGTATTTGATGTCTTACAATTAATATTGTAGTTATTATAACAATGCCATACAGATGGTACAACCAAGAGGCCCCTACATCATAGCTGGATATTCATTTGGAACTATGGTGGTACTGGAAATGGCTTTACAGCTCCAATCTGAAAAGAAAAAGGTATTAGAAAACTATATATACAGTGAGTAATGGAAATGCAACTAGCTTTTACAATGAAAGGTTCCAAAGGTTCCAGGTTGTATCTGTTTTGAAATCCTAAGGATCCAAATTTTGAAATAGCCTGTAATGGGAAAAAAGGGTATTTTCAAGAATTTTCAATGTAATTGTAACTGCATTTGACATGAAGTTTCCTTGTAAAATGGTTGGTTGGTTGGTTGGTTTTATGGTGTTTAACGATACTTACAACAATATTACAGTTATATCGAAGCGCCAGTATTATTGGTGGAAGAAACCGGAGGACCCGGAGCAAACCACCGACCTGTCGCAAGTCACTTTATCGCATAATGTTGTACACCTCGCCCTGATCAAGATTAGAACTTGCAACATCAGTGGTGATAGGCACTGATTGCATAGGTAGTTGTATTTATACTACCATACAGGGGTTTCAAAGTTTTTAATAATAGGAGGTACTTCTTAAATTTTAGGAGGTACCTAAAAAATTAGGCTGAGGGCCGTAAGGGGTCCAGGGGGCAGAAGCTCCTGAAATCTAGCATTTTGTGGACCAAAAAATGTACTTCAGAGACTGCAAAACATTAGTGTTTTTGAAAGAAAAATCCCATTCACTTTAGAGTTCAGATTTCACCAAGAATGAAGACCATGCATAATGCCTGGATTTCTCCCCCCCCCCCCCCCAATTTCTTTATTGAATATTTCAGTTTACAGACTTCAGCCAAGATTATTCATAGATAGTCTGCCATATCTTAAAAAAAAAAAAAAAAAGACCATAAAGAGCTACGGTTCCGCAGCTAGGCTTGACCAAGCCATTGTTATCAAAGCTGAAACTTCTCAAAATTCTTTTGTTGGCTTTGTCCTTTTCTTTTTCACAATACCTTGGCTTGTGTGGTTTTTTTACTTTATTACCAGTAATTAAACTCATCAAAGACCATTGGCACGGATCAAGACCATATAAGTGTCATAATTAATGAAACCAAGGACGTATATAGAATACGTCCTTGATGAAACATATAAATTTAATTTGCAATCATCAATCTTTAATAAAATTTATAATTTTAATAGATCAATACAAATATAATTAAACAAAAACAATATATATTGTTACTTTCACGACTTATGTGCAAAAAAAATGTTCGAACAAAAACGATTCGCGGGAAGATATTTATTAACATTTGAATCACAACAGTTAAATTATTTTGGAAAAAAAGTGGGGGCCGGCGTTTTGACATTACAATGTAATTCGTATTTGAGCCATGTCCGGTCCTTTTTCAAGATTTCTAGTAATTTTCTATCCCTTATCTCCTCGTACCCCCTTTTAAAAATGTTTTTCAGCACACTTTCATTTCTGTGAACAACCGCGGTAGGGCCCCGTCAAAATATGTAAATAAATTAGCCATAGGTTTTTATTTTTTTATACCGGAAGTTAAACAATATGGACGGAGTTAAGCAACAAGACAGTTCGCCCCAGAATGATTCGACCCTGGGTTTTAAATGGATAATAAAAATCGCACAACATATTGTGTAGTCATATATTCATAATACATAATGATCATACTTATATTACTGGAGATTACACTAAATTGTGTTTGAACATAATTTGTAATCAGTCATTTTTTTATTTTGAAATGATGTCATCTTTGTTCCGGTCCGAGTTTTACACAAGGATGAAAAAATATTGGGACGAAAACATATCTATTTACTGCATGCGCAAACTGCTATTTACGATTCTAAGGTAAAGTTATTTTTAAAACAGGGAATATCCCATCAACTTGGTCGTGACTCAGTTGTTCGATTTGAATGCGAGAATTCAGCAATTGACGTGATCATTAATTTTTTATGAAAAATATTCCACAAGCCTATCGACCATCGTACTTGTGGTTTTGACCACCGCTAATTTTGGGGGGGGGGTTCAGTAATTTCTGCCGGTACTATACACGATCTCAAGCGGGTAAAAGTACCGGGTACCGGCCCACTTTGAAACCCCTGACCATACAATCATTCCTAATTTGTCTTTACAAAGTTATGCTGCAAGCCAAATTACTCATTTGTCTTTAAGATGGAATTTGTTTAGTGTTCAAATCTTGGTAATACACTTGCATCTATGTAATAATACTCATTATATTTATCAGGTAGAGAAATTAATTCTACTAGATGGAGGGCCAAGCTATTTCTCTGCACAGTTCAAAGCAGCACAAAGGTTGGCTCAGGATGAAAGTGAAGTAAGTAAAAAAAACATTAGCTGAATGTAAATAAAAATTTTAAAAAGGGCATCAAATGTCACGCATAAGGAAGAACAAATAGTCATAAAGCTTGCCGAGGTTTTAGCTACTTATAATGCCCTATTGAGGAGGACAATTTAGTAATCTTGTACTTTTAGCTAATCTGAAATCTGGCTGATAAGAGTGGTGGCCTTGTAGGAGTGATTGAGTGATTATTGTTTAACAATTTGTCAGCTATATCATGGTGAGAACAAGTTAATTTTTAATGAGATGATGATGAGGTCCACTTTATACTAGACCAACATGCTTAGTTTGATTGTTATGGTGCTAGCTCATATTGCAGTCATTCGGTACCTGTGTCCGGAAGCAGATTGCCGACCACAAGATTGGTAATGACAATATCATCAATATGAATGAGGTACCACTCAAGTTTGATATCCCAATGAACCGTACAGTCGAGCAAAAGGGCATCGGCAGCATAACCATCCATACAACTGGTCAAGAGAAATCCAGCTTCACTGTAGTACTAGCGTTTACTGGCAGTGGTAGAAAGTTGCCACCAATGATGGACTTCAAAAGGAAAACTGCCATCTGGTGTTATAGTCCACAACAACGAAAAAAGCTGGATGTATAACGATGTAATGGACCTATGATTGAACATGTATGTCAAAAGACCAGGTGACTTCTTCTGTCAACAGAAAGGTTTGCTGGTGTTAGACTCCATGAGGGCACATATCAGTGACATCTCCAAAGAGAGAATACAAGCTACTGATTCAATTCCCACTGTCATTCCAGGAGATCTCACCAAGCTTCTGCAACCTTTGGACATATCCGTTAACAAAACGTTTAAAGCAGAACTTCACAAGCTCTAGGAATTATGGATGTAGACGTGGGGAAAAGAGTTTTACCAACACAGGCAACATGCACCCTACTAGACTGTCCAGTAATGGGTAAAAGAAGCCTGGAATGCAGTACCGGACCACATCATCATTATTGGATTTGTCAAGGCATAAATACTAGACGTCCCTGAACTACCAACAGAAGATGAAGAAATGCCACTTGATGATGAATATGATCTGCCACTGGCTTTTGCATCATTATTTCACAGTGACATACGAAGACTGAACTTTATGATCATTGAATGTGAACTTAAGTGTCTAAATAACTGTTGTCTTATAGTGCCTGATGATTATTTTTAATATGTATTGAACATTTTTTGTTGCTGATATACTGCTTTTCATTCATATGAACATTATAAATTGTTGATATCTAATAAAAGTACTGACATATTTTTCAGCTGGACCTCTTCCTTGAAATAGGAGCACTGATCAACTTCCTGATGATGTTCACCAAAGTACCTATTGTTTCCTTGGTACAAAATGTCCTCTTTCAGTTACCTAGTCAAGAAGCTAGAATTCAGACAGTGGTAGAAATGTCATTTAATAATGTGGAAATTAGGCAAGACAAATATAAATTGGTTTTATCCTGCACTCGTTACATTTACAATAGTAATGAAGGGATGCATATTTACCTTAGCTTTATACATACATATGTCATGCTTGTAAGAGCAAATAGAAATGATAAGAGAGTAGCTTGGCAAAGGCAGTGGACGTCCTTGAAAAGATTTGGAACTATGCTTTTTGTGTTCTTTTCATTAAAATTTGGAAGTTGTTTTCACTTTTTTGACATTATAGGATAAACACTTCATGTACACTTTCACTTGTCAGTAAATATTCAAATTTTATTTTCACTGAACGTGAAACAAGGTGCCCACTTTTCTACCTGTTGCTGAAGCTCGTACAAATATATTTTATGTTTTCTGACACTGCAATTGCTGAAATAAGAACAGATATTGACAATAGAATCATCTCCTTTTTTTGCTCATCTGACCCAAAAGGATCCTGTGAGTTTTTACCATCACTTGGCAACCATCGTCTCTAAATTTAAAAAAAAATCTTCTCGTCTGACATTGTTGAACCAAACATTACGGGAATAATCCTTAGTGCTTTCCTGTTAAAATATTCGGGTTTTTTGTATTAAAATTAGAATTTTTGTGATTTTTACTGATTACTATGCAAATTGTGTTTTGTTTTCACAAAATGCATTTACAGATAAACCAACAATTTTCCACCTAATGAACTTAAATGTGAAAGTTAGAGTTTGATGGACCTATTTTAGCATAAGACCTTGTGTGTTATTATTTAAACATAGATCCTTGTGTGAAAATAAATAAAATAATTTTTCAACGAAGACTTGATTGAACACAAACTGCATGAATCACATTTTTTTTTTTCTCGAGTATAATGTAGTACATGTAATGCGTGGTATTAATAATGTGGGGAACATTTACAAATGGACAGTGGTTAGCACAAATTGTATATACAGTGGAACTTTGCTAGCTCGAACTCGGATGGCTCTAAAGACCATGGGTCGCTCAAACTGGTTTTTTTTTAGTCCCGTCAATATTGCCTTTATTTCCTTGTCAAGTAAACAAAGATTTCTCGAACGTCAATTTCTCTTCCAGTTGAACTATTTTCATGATCCCATAATAATAAATCAGTACAAATTACCTTTTAAAACTCGAACTCAAGTTCATCGGAAGCGTCAAGCATTTCATTAGGCATAATTACAATATCCAGATAAAAGAAAAATACCAATAGTACTGCATAACTTTTTACACAACAATTAAAGGCTATTTAGCTGTGGCTTGATTATTAAATTATGATTAAAAAAGTAAGATTATTGAACCCAAGACATATGTCGCTTATTGAATCAAGCTACACTCGATAATAATTGAAACAATCAAATGGTTACAGTAGTAATAAAGTTGATTAAACATTTTTTTCAATTGTTATTACATGAATTAGTATTATTGAGAGTGGTTTTTATCTCCAATTTTTATAGTTGCTGGAATCGAATAACATCAAACTGCATGATCTCAAGGTTCATCTAAAAACCAAAAAATTAGAAATGTACTAGTAGTGAGAATTCCGATTAACCTGAGTTTTTATGTCTATATTATACTAAAAGAAACAAATATAATTGCTTCCAATTCAAATTTTTTTAATAGAAAATGATCATTGGCTAAAATTTGAAAAATGGGAATTAAATATATATATCCGAATTAACAAACATTTTACCGATATCAATCCAGCTGTTAATACCCGACCTCGTATTTCCTGTATATAAAATAGATCGCAGACACAGTGACAAAACATTTCTAAGGAACGCTTGAAGATACCACAGAGGTATTCAAAAGCCGAAGTCTTGAGAATTTTATAACGGGTTAAGTATAATTTTATGACAAAGGTCCACTCTACTGTTCATCAGTTTATCATAGTGTAATGAAACCATATCGGGTCAGAACTAGATTTCTTTCTCTCTGAAATTACGGAACTTCGGTAGCTCGAACTTCTGATAACTCAAGCACATTTTGACAGTCACTTCAAGTTCGAGCCATAGAAGTTCTACTGTAATATAATGATATTGTACAAAGAAAATACATGGTTATTTTTCAGTCAGGTAGATATTGCTTCCCTTTATACATAGGAAGTGTTTCTATTTTCTTTAGAAAATTGACCAACCACATTGGTGACCTTTTCTTTTCAAAACCTTATTTTTCTTACTAGTACCAATTGTTATCATTCTTGTGAACTTTGCTCATTTGCTTAAAGTACCTCTAGTTAAATTTTAATTCTAATCATTCTTACAGTAAATCTTCAGTCAAAACAAAATGGCTTTCAGCAAAGGAAAAGGTATGCAAGAAAATTATGGGTAATACTGTTCAGGAAAAGTGTTCGGTGGCTGATGCAGCACAGGAAGTACTAACTTGGAAGAGAAGAGAACAGGCTGCAGACTTCATAAAAAGTGTCAGGATGGTTAACAAATATAAGAATGAGGTTGTCAAATTTAAAGGTATGCTATCAGAATGTCCTTGAGAATTGTATCAAATCACAAACTGTATACAGTCACCTTGAATTGGCAATCAGCTGCTGTAAGTGGCCAGTTTAAAACCCTTTTGTCTGGAATTACATGTTATCTTTTTTTTATTACAATAAGCAGTTACTTCACTATTAACGTGGTCAACCACATCGGTGACATAATTGTTAGCGTGCTTGCCTCGAGTGTGGTAGATCCTGGATTTGAGCCCCGGTCGGGTCACACCAAAGACTAGAAAATTGGTATTTGTTGCTTCTCTGCTAAGCATGCAGCATTAAGGAGAAAGAGCAAAGACTGGTCGGCTCGGAATCAGAATAATGTATAGGAGTGGAGCGACATGTCTACCCGCGGACTGTTGTTTCAGTGAGCTAGCACTAATAAAAACCAACTAAGCGTGTTGGTCTAGAACAAAGCGGACCTCATCATCATCTCATTGAAAATTAACTTGTTCTCGCCATGATATAGCTGAACAATTGTTGAATTGTTACAACAATCTCCCACTCACTCTATAACGTGGTCAACTGTCTAAAGTGTATTCCATCACACCAGTTTACTAGTATTTAGCAATTACTTTTCATTTTAGATTTTTTTTTTAATCATTGAGGTGTTCTCAGTACATGATTGTTCCAAATAAGCTATCAAATTATTGAATAATTAACTAATTAATTGTAAAACATTACAAAAATACTGAATCATTACAAAGGGACTGCCATTTTTTCCAATAAATGCCTTCTGATAACAGTAATACACAAATCATTTTAGACTGGAACTGAAAATCATGATTGACGGATCTTAAATAAGCTGGTCATTTTTCCTTTTTCCCAATGGCAACCATTGAATACAAGTTTGACTATTTATAAGATTAGGTTATTTGTGTTGAACACCACTTTTAACAATACATGAAATTCAGTCATAACAAGCTGGTCGGTTTTTATTAGTAGAGAAGTTTTGGTCGTGATCATATGGTAGTTGGATTTACAACTACCTGTGCAATCATTGCCTATCACCACTAAAGTTGCGAGTTCGAATGCCACTCATGGCGATGTTTTCTCGAAACAACATTGTGTGATAAAGTTTGTCAGTGACTTGCGACAGGTCAGAGGTTTTCTCAGCGTACTGGGTTTTTTTTTTTCCAAATACAACTGAAATATTGTTAAAAGTGGTGTTAAACACCATAAACCAGCAAACCACTAACTATGAATTCTATGTCCTATCATAGTTACATGTCATCTATTAGCTGTCTACCGTGAGCTGTTACTTCAGTAAGCTATTAATCTCTTATCTTGGTTAAGTTACTGTTCTTGCGAGATTAAAATATGTGGTTCACAATATAATTGTTCTTGTCCCGAGTAGCTTGCAAGTTGGCTTTTATTTAATTGAATGATATTTAGCAAATAAAAACATAATTAATGTTTAGTCATCTTTTTACACTTGATTGTATATGTTTTTTAACAGGTGACATACATTTATTGAGGATAAAGTCAGATCCAGTAATGTGTGACTTTTTACCAGTAGACTATGGGTTACAGGACTGGTGTACTGGAAAAGTACATATACAATTCTACAATGGTGAACACGAAACGTTCCTTAACCGTGAATCAGGAAAAGAAGTGGCTGAAGAGATCACATCAATTTTGTCCACGGTGAAATAATTTGAAATGTAAACTCATCTAAATTCGTGATGTGATAGAAGTAGCTGTGTAGAAAATATATAAAAGTGGCAAAGAAGTAATTTTTTTGGATAAATAAAGCTTATTGTCCTCATTTGATATACAGAGAAAGAATTGAAAGAAAATTATTTACCATTATTGTGAAATTCAAGAGAGGGAAGATTTTTGTGGACATGAGAAGATTTTTATTATTATGTGTTAAAATTTAATTATGTTATGTTGATCATAGATTAAAATATTTGTGTATTGCCTCTGACACAGAAAGATCACTTCATTCTTTCTTGTGTAGTGGTCATCCATTGATTCTCTATCATGGACATGGAGATACATCAGCCATTGATTCTCGATCATGGACATGGAGATCAGAGATAGTGGTCAGCCATTGATTCTCGATCATGAACATGGAGACACATACATCAGAGATAGTGGTCAGCCATTGATTCCCATTAAGTATTGAGACATGTATATATCAGAATTATATGGATTTTTTTTTTTAATAATTAAAGTTTGTATAATTAGGTAGGAAATATGGTATATAGATGATACTATGTTATATTAAGAATTGTATATTTATTAACATTTGCCTGCCATAGTGCATTTTGAATGTATTACAATAATTTTGTCTTTCAGTATTGTTTACATGTTATACATTTGTTACTTTATTTAAATAATTAAATCGTGCTGAAAACTTTTCTTCTAGCATTTTATATTGCTGGATATTGTAATCTTAAAAAGTTGTTGAAAGTTTGTTTTTTAGGCCAAACAAAAAAAATTATTAGCTTCTCGGGCCAATTACCAACAATTTTTATGAGGCAGGGAGGCACCTTTTGTTGTTGTTGTAATAATCATTGGTTCAAATGCAGTGGCAGCTTATATCGGAAACAACCATGCAGGCCTTCGACATAAGCGCTTTACTGACAATAATCGCGATCAACAAACTTACGGAGCGAACCCGGAAATGACCGGAAACGGACACACAAAAAAATTTCCAATGTAAAAACGATCAATGCGGCAGTGCCTGAGAAGCTAACAATTAATTATTTTTTTTTGCCTTATTTGAAAGATTTGTTTGTTTGTTTATTAAATAGTGTTTGTTATTTACTTGTTTAATTCTTTGTCATATATTTCTTTTGTAAACAATTTGTATTGATTGAAATATAGCTGGCACTTGTTTAAAACTGCTTGCAATTTTTGTCCACATTCTGCATAATGAAATACCATTTAGCCTCCTCAGCCGAATCCACTAGACAAATATATATATACAAGCTTTTCTTTTCTGTGATACATCAGTACATCAAGGTACATAAAATATTTCCTGAGGTATGAAAATAGGACATAATTTCTCCACTGCAGGATATAAATGAGTAACATGTTGGGTGTCTTATAAGAAGCAGGAACTGCTTACCCTTCGCGAACACCAGAGTTCACCCCCGGTTTTTTGGTGGGGTCAGTGTTGGTCATCTTTTTAGTTTTTTATGTTGTCCTATTATGTGTCGTCGAGTTCCGTGTGATTTGTGTTTGTTTGCGTATAGTGGTGTCCAACACATATTGTGTTGTGTTTTTAATTTGTTTTTCTTCGTCTTGTGTACCCTATGTTGCCAGTTTCTCTGGATTGTCATTTTTTTTTATTGCCCCTTCGGTATTCTCTAACGTGTATTCAGAAAAAAAGAATGGAATTGCAGTCTAATATGAACTTCCATGGCAGAGAAGTGTTGGAATTCCATTAACCAGGTTTACCCACCACAATTTCTGTTATTGTGACATAATTTGGATTATCAGGCAAGGGTATCTAGGAGTTAGAATATCACAATTAACTAAATATGTTAATTCATTTCCATAATAATACCTCTTAAAATTAAAGATGCAATCAGAAGTCTGTTTCAAAACATATCAACAATGGTATGTAGAGAACTTTTATAGATAATCTTAACAAAATAATGATAGTATGATCAATTCAACTAAATATGGGGAGTTTTACAGCTATTTTATAATAAATCGTGTAAATTGGTTGCATATGGCTGGATGTTTTGACCACCTCTAAAAATGGATGAAGATTAAGAAAAAAAAATAAAGATACCAAAGGTGTAATCGGGTTTGAAAATTTTGCATTGCAATGGACCGTCAACGACCACTCCTAACAATCAGTTTGTTATTGTATTCCTTTACTTTGAATTCTTGAAAACATGAACTCCTTTACATTTACAACCAGTTCTTCACTGCTTCAAGTAAATTGTGTATTTTGTCCACAAAAATAGTGGCAATCCCAGATGGAGGCAAAATACCCACAAGTTGGGAAGCAAAATTTTCAAAATTATTCCATGAGTAATGTAAATGAAAGTATAAATGGCATGAATCATCATTTGATAGACATATTCTAACTTAGTAAATGAAGACACCATGGTTTGTGGGGTCCCAAGTTTCCTTCATGACTTTCAAACCATATCAGTGATTCAGTTGTGTTGAGATATGTGGTACATGCATGTGTTATGGGGTCATTTTATCATTGATGAGGTTTCTGAAACGAAATGAAGGTGATACATTTGCATGTTTTACTTGTTCCTCTTGTATTTGGAATGAATCATTCTTATAAAATGCAGTTTGTTCTGCTTCAAATGAAATCCTAAGGTATACTCTAATTTGGCTTTCCAATCTTTCGACTTTAAGCATACCGGTATATTATGGTTATTGAAGAACAGTGTCTTGCAGACTAAAATAGATGTTGACATTTTTATTTTATTGACTGAAATGGAGAAAATACCAAACCTTAAAACATTGCTGCAATAGATAGATTCAAGTGTTCATAAATTTAGACCGTCTTATGTCAAAAATAGCCTTTAATTATCTGTTTTGAAAAACGACTGGGAAGCCATATCAAAATCCATTGCTAATTATACACATGTAATATAGAGGTACATTAAGTATGGTAATTCATGATCTGATTATCAGCTGTGAAGACCTAACATATAAAGCATTAATACATCAATAAGACATTTGTATAATTTAGACATTATTACAGAGGATCCTATTAAACTATTTTATTCTAATTGTGGCACGGAAATCAATACTAGTATATAGTTTCCTTTTCTTTGTTGAGTACAATTTTATTGGTCTGATTAAACAATATTATTAAGAATTAACTGGTTAAACAACTTTATTAAGAAAAAACTGGTAGAAGTGCTAAAGTGGGTCACTGTATTCGGGCGGCTGTATCGATAAACATACGGTGTTGAAAAAACTGTTGATACTCATTAAATTTTGATAAATGCAATACAATTTTATGTTTGTCTTCAAGAAATATGATAGACAAAACCATATGTGAAGTTTTAACAACTGTTTTACCTGTTTTGTTCAAGTATTGTTTTAAATACTGTTATAGTGACAGTGGGAAACTTTGAGCCGTAATGAAAGGGGGGGGTTTGGCGCTTTAAAATCTGATTCAACCCACCATTTCTTTAGAAATGCCTGTACCAAGTCAGGGTCATCACGGTTTTCACAGTTTTCCGGTTGTTGACTGATTTTGTCTGTTTATATACTTATGAGTTTTGACTTTCCCTTTGTAAGATTGTTCGGAGGTCGGTAATTTTGTTATTACCCTTATTTATGACGAAATATCTCCGATTTCTATGTAAATTTACGAGTTGAGGTGGGGAAACACCCACAGGTAATTTTAGCCATGTATTTTTTATCTTGGACAAGAATAATGAGCGTCCTGATTGGATGACCGATTTAAAACACACTGACTCCGCATGGTAAAAAGATGCATGTAAAAGAAATCTATGTTATATTTATTCATTTAATTGATGCTGGAATATTGTTGATCATTGATTTAAACAAGAGAAAAGGGGGGAGGGGGGTTAAATTTACAGTTAAATAAATGTTATGTTTCGACAGTTTAAAGAGAAAAATAAGAATTTGTTGCGACTAAAGCTTAAATCAGCATTAAAAAATTGAACAAATATCAGTGGTTTTGTAAATGAGATTTATTTTAAATAGAAAATCTGAATTTATTATTTATTAATTTATTATTAATGATACAATTTTATATCCCTTGTGAAGGGGAGGGGGGCTATGATGAAAATTTGAAATAAAAACACAGGACAGGATTTTAAGCAATAATAATAATCCAGGATTAGTTTTTTATTAAAAAAAAATCCAGGACCCCTGTGTCCATGATTTTTTTTTTTTTTTAACGTTAATAATATGAAATATTGACATCCACACTCACCTTTTGGACAGCACATTTCTTTGTCCACACTTGTATTATAAAAAAATTAATAAAAGTACTGCAATGCTTTGGAGAATAAAACCGATACATTTGGAAAGGAAGTTGATGAGTTTTTCATTATGTATACTCGTTTACCATACTGATAGGATTCTTTAAGTAATCCTTTATTTATTAAAAGTAAGCCTTTACTTATTGGGATAATTGCAATGAAAAATGAAACGAGCTGGATTCGTGGCAATTTTGACATGAATGGTCACTGATAGTTGTCTGGGCACTGCCATGTAGAACTGGAGGAGTATATTCTGAGTTATGTTGGGTTGATAAAGTCTTAACAATATGGTTAATGAAGAATACTTAAGTTGTACATGTGGATAAAGAAGAACACAAGTATTGCAGGGATATCTTGCTGTACCTATTTCAAAGTACAGTGTACTACCAAAAACGTTAGCTATTGCGTCCATATTTACACTGTTGCTAAGCTCCAAAGTCGTCTTGGTATTCACTATTCTTCATATATATATAACAAAGTAAAACACATTTCGTTTAAAACCTTTAAGAACTAACAAACCAATATGGATCTGGGGCATTTCAAGTTCAAACGTTAATCAAAATCCACTATAAACATGAAAGAGGTAACATAGCTTGTTGAAATTTTATACCCATGTAATATTCCCCTTGATTAATTAACTATGTTATTGTTGTCAATACAACCTAAACTGTCTTTACAATATAAAAATCATAAACTCTGCCAATATCAAAAAACTAATCCAATATCGATATTGGCTTATTTTTTTTATATTCGCCGAGTTTATGATTTTATAATACCCATTATAAGATAAAATTATATGGTTAATTAATAAATATATCAATTTAATAAATACCCATTTTATGGTTAATTAATAAATATATCATTACGTGACGATTTCCGTATTGGCCTAGTTATTAGTCCTCCGGGCAGCTGTATTGACCTTCGGCTTCACCTCGGGCCAATACAGCTACCCTCGGACTAATAATAGGTAACTACAAATGGGTAATTTGCAATATATACACCAAGAAAAAAGTTAAGCACCCCCATGTTTTTTTGAAATGACATGATATGACAAGTATCACGAGATTACTGACCAGATAATCTCAAGAACGCAATGGCGACCTGTTAGGACATTACATTGGCTTTAAGAAACCACACAAAAAAAAATCAAGAAAAATGTTAATTTAATGAATATATTTAATCACAATATCACAAGGCCAGTTTTTGCAGTAAAACATGTCTATTGACCTTCACAGTTCAAAAAGCACGATAAGATTGTCATTTCACTTTCAAAACGTCACTTATGAATCACTTGACGACATCTATTGTTCAAAGTTAAGTACCGGGTGTAACCAAAACGTGCTTGGATGGCGGCCTCGATCAACCCTGCGTCTCATTTCTCCAGTTAGACGTTGGATGTCATGTGATAGCTGCTGCCATTCCCGATGCAATGCTGCTTCCAACTGACGAATGTTTTGCACAGGAGGTTCCCGAGCCTGTATACGACGGCCTAACGTGTCTCAAATATGCTCTATGGGATTATAATCCGGGCTCATGGCTGGCCAAGGAACAGAAGTCACGGCTTCGCTTTGAAGGTAGGCGGTTACTGCTCTTGAACGATAAGGCCTGGCGTTGTCATCCATATACACAGGCCTTGTAGCTAGTAGGTGGTTGTCGAAATGGGGGACGACAACTGGTTGCAAGACCTCTAATGTACTGATCACCAGTTAGGTTGCCTTGTATGGTGATTAAATCCAGCTTGCAGTCATGAGAGATACACCCCCAAACCATTACTGAGCCTCCACCGTAAGGGACAGTTGGCTGGATGTTCCTTGGGGTATAGGCTGTATTTTTGTGTCTCCAAACCCTCATCCGGCCGTCGGTTACATGAAGCAGAAACCGGCTCTCGTCTGACCAATGGATCTTGCGCCATGTCCTTAAATTCCAACCTCGTCGTGCTAAACATCATGCCAAACGTGATCGTCGATGTGGGTCTGCCAACAGTGGACGTTTAATGACTCCTCGACTTGAGTTCCGCTGATTTCAGACGGTTTCTAACTGTTCTTGTTGACAGACGTCTATTGGGCAGCCAGTGTTTGAGTACGGGACTGGTTGCGAATGGCATCCGTCTAACTAAACGCTGCAATGCCCTGTCGTCACGATCAGATGTTACCCGTGGTCTGCCGGATCTTGGCAAGTCTTTCACATTGTTGGTTTGTGTGTGTTTTCTCACCAGTCGGCTGACTACAGTATAATGGTAGCCCATTTGACGTCCAATAGCTTTGAAGGACATCCCTGTTGTATGCATGCCAATTATTTGCCATTTTTGTGCTTCTGATATTCGCCTTACTGAGAATGAATAATTTTTTCAAAACACCGAACTTAAATACAATGTACTAGTACCCAAATTCGAAGCGTGAACATACTGAATTTTGAGTAATGCGTGAGAGGCATGGTTCACGTGCATGACTAGTCGATATTATACATGATGGTCACACCTGTGTGAGCACATCTTTTTAATGGAACATTGTTCTTGCTATGATCAATATAAATATTAGAATCTAAACTTAGTGTAACTTATCATGTTTTAATATATCAGGGGGTGCTTAACTTTTTTCTTTGTGTATATTACTGATGGGTACTGGATAAGCATAAACAAGAAACATTAGAATGGTATGATTTTGAATTGTATTTTGTTCAATCATAACTTGAAAAAATGAGTATACGTTTCCCGCAGTGCTGGATTAACTCTTAGCCAAAATAAGCATGTTCTTAGGGCATCAAGGGGCAAGGGAGAACCTCAAAACCCGGCCACAAAGAAATTTATTTTATCAGCAAGATATTAGGCTAAAAAATCCCCAAAAATGCAGGGAAAATGAAATAAAACACTAATAAATTTTATAAGTTTTATTTGTGCATGTTAAAACAATAAAACATTATGTTGAGTTTTGGCATCAAGGGGTCGTGTTAATTTTTACACTATGCCAGTGGAAGGTGCGGAGGCACTAAGGTTGGCCTGTGCTTAAGGCATAAATAGGTTTTAATCCGGCCCTGGTTGTCCGGTATAACTTGACAAAAGAGACTTAAATATAGATGGATGCCACGACTGTCAGTAAAGGATCAGTGATGTCATAAGTTACAATGGCTTCCATGAATTTTCACTGCGCTTGTAATGAAAATAACACGACGGGTGCCACTAGTGGAGCAGGAACTGATTGCTCTTCCGGAACATCTGATTTCAACTTGGCGTTTTTGGCGGGTTCATATTGCTCAATGTTTTTCTGTGTGATGTAGATCGTCTTTTTGTCCGTCTCTTCTTCCATTTATTGCTTCTGATTTCACATTTAGTACCTTCAAACTTTTCATTGGTAATTGAGGGTGGTGTGGTGTTTAACCCCATTTTCAACACTAGTTTAGTTATATATCGCGACGGTCAGTTTTATTGGTGGAGGAAGACGGGGAAAATCACCTACCTGCCGCAAGTCACTGACACACTGTATCATAACTTCTCTGTACTGATATCTGTGTACTTAAAAGTATTAAGTACGTTGATGCCGCCAGGGAAATGTATTTCCCCATCTTTAGCTTTAGTGCCAAATGATTGCAGAACTGAGACTTGTGGTTGTCTAGAAGTTCATTCTTAAAGAGCATAATAAATCTATATGTAGGATTACCAGGTGCGTCATCGATTCCTCGATCCTATAACAGACAGTCGTAGTAATGTATTGCTTTCATTTGTCACTGTTGTCTTGTAGATGGGTTTGTTTTGTTGATTATTGATATTGAATTCATTAGTTGGAACACATGTAATCGATTTTCTTTATTCTTGGCATCAATATTGTTCCAGTTAACCTTCTAAAAAGGCAACTGGTTTCGGGCGTACTTGTTGTAATGCACAACAATGTATAATTTTTCTCAAATATCCGAATAATGTTCATGTGATACTAGGGCTTTATCCAAACAGGACTCGTTGATTTTTAAATAGCAGTCTATCTTTAAATATATATACTTTTTATGTTTCATGTTGGTTTGGATATTTATAACTTCAAAATGCAATTAAATCGTGTAAAATAAGCCCTGAATCCGTAAGTTACAACCATTGGTTAAACTTAGAATTAGCAAATTAATATAATTGTATAATATTAATATATTAAACTTTACTTTGTCATTTGCAAATAATCTCGTTACATTGCTGATAAGGCATTTAAAATAATGCATGTCACCGATCAGCAATTTCCATATAGCGAATGTAACGTGTCAGAATGAGATACCTGTCTTTCTTTCTTTTTTTAGGAAATTAAATCATGATAATGCTAGCTTTTAGACTGCAAGTCAGAAGAAATTTGTGCAGTGACAATCCAGACACAAATAATAATTGCACAAACAAAGGAAAAATCTCGATACAAATACAACAATAGTAAATACCCAGGATCATCGTTATACAAGTACGATACAAACACAAAGGCTGTACAATCTCATATACATGTAGTACAGAATATCACAATTTCACCAATGAATAAAGTAACCTCTGTTTCGGGGTTGCAAACACAAAGCACCACCCGAATTAAAAAACAGTAACCGTATCAACACAAAACACCACCGGATGTAAAAGCAGGAACGATATCACCACAGATTACTATCCGGATAATAATAACACAATAACAATACAAATGTAAAGTGACCACCAGGATAAATACACTCAAACATAATACAAACACAAAGTGACCACCAGGATAAATACACTCAAACATAATACAAGCACAAAGGACTATTCAAAGATAACAGTAACAGTACAAAGGTCTGCAAATATAATGGGAACATCTGAATACAAACAATAATACGATCATGACCACAAATTATTCAGGGTTTATTTTGCAAGTTAAGCCTGTCGGGGCCAGACCTGTTTTTATCGTCTCAATAACACATATGATGCATTCCTATTAATTTGCTACCATACTGTCTTCTATATATTTTATTTATAAACACTCAAGAATTGAAGGGGAACATACATTTCGGTACCTTAACCATTATTTTTAAATTACACACGGTTTTTTTAATCAATATAGTTAACAGTCATATGTTGCACCCATTTAGTGTTTTCCCTTCCAGCAGAGCGAATGATATTAATATCATATGACGTATATGATGGCATATCTTTCCTGTTTTGGGATGAACCATGCAGATAATTTCACATGTATTAATAAAAATAGCTATAAACAATATTGTCTTCTAATTATATTGAAATAACCAGCGTTAATGGAAGAGCAATGTGTGTTTCATTTAATAACAGATAATATCTCCAGTCTCTGTCTTCCTGCTAACTTTAAACATAATCTGAATTGTCATATGATTTATAGATATACATCTTGTTTTTAGTATGTCCATTAGGTATATATAGTCTTTGGCATTTGACTAAAGGTGTTTACTACCATGTATTAAAACAAATTAGAAATATATCAATGAATAAAACACACAATACCATTGATACACAGATTGACATATTGTGTGTACATTAATTATTTTGTATTTGTAAAATAGTTTTTTTTTTACTAATTTACTAGTCTCGTCTACAAAAGATGATGGAATATGTTTTTGTTTTGTATTGTGATGGATTGATTTTATTCCGGTTTCATCTACATCGTGGTTATTTGTAAGTTTTAGATCGACCGCCTTTAACAAATACAATGCATAGACAATCTGAGACTAAACCATGAAAAATCTTTTCCTCTATTGCTACATGTACAGATCCACAACATTTGTTACATGATCTACCAAGTCTTAAATAAAGATTCATCTATTGCAAGAAAGAATGGTGATTGGTAATTCTTAGTGAAGAATTTAATACTTTATTGTTCAAATCAGTGCAAAAATTTAGTCGACAAACTTGTAGATTTAATAATTAATTATCCCCAACCGTGATATTATCTCAACACAATTTATTAGTTCCCCCCCCCCCCCCCCCTCCTTTTTTTTCTGTTAAATATTAAAACAATATTTAATATGTATGCTTAGTTTGACATGATGATGATTTTGCTTAATTTACTAATTATAATTGATATAGCCTGTACATTTGCTGTCATTTGATTTGTTTTGTTTATGCTATTAATGTATTTGTATGGAGATGGACTAGTAAGTTGTAAAAACTTGTTCCCAATCCAATTGTATTGACAATAAAATCATTATAAAGTAAAAAAAAACTTTTCTCAGAAATGATGGACTTGTTTGAACCCTAATACACCTAGTGCATGGATAACCAGGTGGTGAGGCTCTAGTTATTCCTTTGATATTTCTAGAGCTATATCTCGTATCTCTTCATTATTACAGTTACATAAAAATCACTTCCCCGTGTGCAAATTTTAATTTCCTGGGATTATTGTATTTCCACTTTCATCTTAAATGAACGTGTAGTGTTGGCTACTTCACAAGCTATATATATTTGTTATTTTCCAATATACCCACATAGCTATTTTCAAGGAGAAACTTACAATTAAATCGTTCAAAATCAATCTACACTGTAATTAAAATAAGATCTCCACACTTGCTCCAGTGGACCAAAACAATTTTTAGCAAATACGAATATCTAATTTTAATTAGATTGGTTCAAACTAGTCGTAATATACTATATTTTTCGTCGAGTGATTGATTTCCTGATTGTAGTTTAACGTTACTAGAATAGTATTACGTGACGTAAGCCAGTTTACAAACAATTCGAAAAAGGTATAAGATACACAATGGTAATCCAGAAATTCAGAAAATACAATAGCTAAAGGAGAAAGGATAAAAGGAAAAACAATGATCTACAAAACAAAACAAAAAGTTTGAGCAACACGGACTCCACTAAGAAACGAGGGGGTGAACACGGGTGCCTCGGAAGTATAAGCAGACTCTGCTCCACCACCAGCAACCATTGTATTACTGTAAAACGACACGAACATCATGTGATATGGAACTCGTCCTGGACATCAGTATATGTCAATAAATACAAATAACAATTAGAAAAACGAATCCCAACAAAACAAATGGGAATAAAGACGAACCGAACATCGTTTTTACGCGAAATTCGTAGAGGACAGCGCAATACGGAATTAAAAGCAGGAAAACATTTAATTGAATGACATGAACAACACAAACCTAATAAAAACATAGGATGAACTTGGATGTAGAGTTCAGTTGTGGGATGGACTATATTAGTCTGCAATAGCTAAAAATATAAATCATTTGAGATAATGGAAACAATACCGAGGTGATAAGCAGATAAATAGAACGAATCACTCCGCCAATACCCCTCAACAGTATTAATATCTATATGAGCAATTATTAGACCACAATAATGGAGCTTAATTTGCGGCTTTTGAAATCTGAAAATCGCTAATACGCACAGTATTTGCTTCTGTGAAGTGTAAGCAGCAAAGCAGATGAACAAACAGTTATCATGATTGATACCTGTCAAGCGCTGATATTGGTTTTATCAATCGACGATTTCCGAAGAGAGTTGGTGTAAGATGCTGTACTCACTGGACGTTTACTCCTTAAGATCAGATTTTATATCCATCGATGGATACAACCATGTGTATATTGTTAACTGTGCATATTGCTATTGCTACTACGGAATGATCGTTTGTCGTCTTCAGAAGTTTAGAAAACGTATGTAAGGTCATCAAAGGGTAATGACAGCATCTTATCTTTTGGTATGAAGCATATTCATACGAAGTTTTGTTTAAGTCGATTTTCGACAAAGTAATTGAAACATGTCTAGCTGTAAAAACTCGAAGGGCCAATTTTGGACAATTTAAAATTTAAGAAATTGAAATAATTTAAATAGTAGACGAGAAGTTCTTGATTTGTTACTTGGAAACAGATAAAAAATGCACCACTTTGCGAGCGTCTACTCTCAAAATTTTCTCTGTAAGGCTAAAACCCCTGACAATCCCTAATACGGCGTTTACATCATTTTCCTATTTTTAGCTACTTCGGATTTACTACTATGAACAAAATTATTCAATTGCAATAAAACTGTAGATATCTAATTTAGTGCGCAATAATACAAAGAAGAAAATGTGAAGAAAAAACATGTGTTATCCTATTAAAATTAGAAATCAATGACATAAAAGTGAGGTAGAAGTATAGAAATCCAATATGGTATTTGAATCGTGATCCATGTCGTTCCTTTCCGCAAGGGAAGTCCGTGGACGTGATCGTATGGTAGTTAGATTTATAACTACCTATGTAATCAGTGCCTATCTCCACTAAAGTAGTGAGTTCGAATCCAGCTCTTGGCGAGGTGGACTCGATGCGTTTGTCAGTGACTTGCAACAGGTCAAAGGTTTTCTCCGTGTACTTCGGTTTTCCCCACCAATAAAACCGCCACGATATAACTGAAATATTGTTGAAGATATAAAAGGTGTAATAAGAATCTGCAAATCGAAGATGAACAGAAAACACAATGAAAGTGGCGTTTAACACCATCAGCATAATCCCTAACCCCGTTTCCCAAATATTATGTAGCCGTTCATTCAAAGTTTTGGTACTATTATTTGTATTAAATCTGTCTATAAATAAAAGTGCTAGTGTGCTATTAAAACAAAAGCTCACAACGTCCTCGCACTTCTCTGTTATCTTCTTGTCATTGTACTTATTAGGATGGACGCCATTTGTTTTAACTAATTGTATGTGATATTTAATTGTACTGGTTTGCCCTTCTAACAGGAAGGTTTCCAGAACACCATTTGATATGTAGTTGTAAATGTATTTATTTTTGATTATAAATATTAAAGGTTAACAGTATATACAATTAGTATGTATGACAGATGATACCAGTAAACATCAAACACTTGTAAGATTTGTTAAATTTAACTAGTTTCCGGTGACTACTATCATGTCTGTATACAATATGGTAATATGAAATATTTTGTTTTGTTTTTGTTTTCCTATTTCCTTTCGGATACTGTTGTTATACAATTAATATCATTCAGATGATCTCATATGGCAATTTGAAATATGACTGTTTTCGTTTTCTTTTCCTATTACTTTGTCTCAATGCACCAGTAGAAAAGAGAAATATGATAAAACTATCAATTCCAATGTATTTTGGACAGCTATAATGATTTGGATAGATGTAAATTTAATTATTGCAAGCCTATTTACACTTCTTCCAATTACAAAGTTTCATTCCACAAGATCTAGTACTAAAAGAACATGTGACTTGTTCTATTAAAATTAGAAATTAATGACATATTTGATGCATTAGGTGCCTTCCGTAAAAACCGCACTTAGCCAGTATTTTGACATCACTTTAAATATTAGTGAGTTGATTAAAGTTAGAGAAAACCGAAGGCACAATCACGAATGGACAATCCAGAGACACTGACAACATTTGGCACACAAGATACAAGACACAGGACGAAGACAAACTGGACAAATATGTTGTCGATCAACAAATCTAACATGCCAAGTGGTAAAAGCAAACTGAAGTTGATGGACAGAAAGACAATCATTTATTATTAGAACGCGATGTACATTGTACATGTAATATGATCATTATATGGTTAAAAATGTTAGCTGCCGTGTAAAATACCTTGTCTTCATTAGGTACAAAGTTTAAATAGACACTGCAGAGGAGATTTATTGAAAAAAACTCATTTTTTTGTGTTTTTTCTGGACATTACATTATTATAAGTCCAGGTTACACTGGTATTAATATATAAAAATAAATAGATTGATATTAAGCCAAAAAACAAAAACAAACAAACAAAAAAACCGATATTACATGACGATGATGTTTTAATATTTATATAATAATGTTGTGTTAGCAATGACTATGTCAATATAGTGGTCAGGGTTGAAGACATAGTGCACTACCCGAAGATATGTCTTCAACCCTGACCACTATATGGCATAGTCATTGCTAACACAGAATTATTATTATTATTATGCTGACTGTTATATGTAGACAAAATATATTGAGAACTATTACAATAAAGGAGGTCCTGATATTGGTGACTAATATATTGGATCAGATAGTCTTGAAAATGTGAGAATATTCTTTGTTTCATTTAAGGCTTTAAAAATATAAAGATTTTTGAAGTTTGAAATTTAATTAACAACAATAACAAGTATTAAAAAACAGTAACATTATTGAACATTATTACGGAAATGATACTTAATTTAAAGCGTTTAGACGACTATGATAGATTGACAGATTGGATCCGCCCCCTTGCACGTGGACTAGCTACAAATAGCTTGACAGATAGATGAAAACCCAACCTTCCCCGCGTGAAACTGGCATAGTAGATGTACTATTTTCGCATAGTATATCAACGCTATATAATTCTTTGTGATATATGCCAAAATATCGTATGAACTTATATTACAGAAGAAATTTACAGAAAGCATAATAATATGAAATAAATCTATGACTAATCCATGGCAAACTCCGATATTAATGACAAATTAAGGAATAAAATGAAAAACAGCAACATCACTGTCGGAACAGTTCCAAAACCCAATACAAAAATAGTAGAAAGATGTAAGATCAATATACCTAACGCACAATGACATGACCGCCTCCTGGCTAAGTACAGACACTTCAAGAAAAACAGGTCAGGGCTAAGCTAGATTTATGGGCCCAGTCCGTTTTTAATTGTTATTATTCATTTACACAATAATTGTGTGGCATTACATATACAAATATAATACAAAACAATATTTTGTGCAGACAAAAAGGCAAACAATAGTGGACAAAGCACTACAACGGGAATGAACCCCGGGTGCGTTAGCAGTTCCAAGTTGCATCCGTCGCATTACTCTCCCGTGTGTGTTAGCAGTTCCAAGTTGCATCCGTCGCATTACTCTCGTTACAAATCCGGTGAAAAGTCATGGATATGGACCGGATTGTGATTGCGACAAACGGAACATATCAGTTGTCATCTGCGACACACATATTCCGTAACGGTTAACCAAGTCATGGTGGAGACCTTAAATCTTTTGAAGTGATGACTTCGACTTAACCAATAGGAGCCTTTGGTTCATCAGCTTCCATGTAAGAAGTATTCTTCTATTAAGGAAATCTTGAGAGGAACCACTAGCACTGGAATATGGTATCAACTACGAGATGTATAAAGTGTATATGTACTCCATATACAGGTGTTGCTGGAATTTATTTTGCTATCTATAATGGTGTGCAAGGTATATAACATATCTGTGGCGTCCTTTAATTCAAGTTCAATGGGATCGATGCTATCAACATAGTCAGTAAACTTGTAATTAGTCTGTGAAAGGACATCATCTATTCAGAGGAACGTAAAATTAAAGAACCGGGCTAGCTTTTTTTCGTTTTTCTTGAGAAGCCCCTGTATGAAGTGTGTTTCATACGAATAAAAGAACAAGTCATCTAGAAGAGGAGCATAATTGGTGCCCATAGGATTGCAGAGCACAGACTCCAAGCATAAAATATGTTGTCAATGAAAAACAAACTCCAGCAATATTATCATGTCAGATTCAGATAACCATTTGACAGAATCAGACGGTTTTTCTACAGAGTAAGATATTTGTATCTACATTGACCATTCTGTTCTGTGAAATACGGTGTAACTAAATTTTTTAATCTGCCTCTTAGCACACAGCTTAAAGGAGTAAGAGCAAATGCTTGTTGGCTCGGAATCAGGATAATGTGTGGAGCGACATGTCTACCTGCGGACTGTTGTTTTTTCAGTGAGCTAGCATTATAAAGATCCAATTAAACTTGTTGGTTTAGTTCAAATCGTACATCAACGTTCCATCAAAATGTAACTTGTTCTTGTCATGATATAGCCGAAATATTTCTCATTTGGAGTGAAACAACAATTACTCGCCACTCTACAAGATTGTATCGATGTGCAATCAATATTGAAACATAAATAGTTGGAGTTATGTACCTTAGATCTAGTGATACCTTCATGACAGAACATTCAGCATGCATTGATTGATTTATTGTGTTTAACGCCACTTTCAGCAATATTTCAGCTATATCAAGGCGACCAGTTTTAATGGTGGAAGAAGCAGGAGTACCCGGAGAGAACCACCGACCATGGGCAAGCAACTGGTAAACTTTATCACTTGCGACTGCGATATTCAGCATTCAAGTGAAATACAACAGAATATTATGGTTTATAGAAAATTACTGTATTTTCATTGGAGCTGTGTACACGAATGGAGCTTATTTGCATATCACGTCATTCAAAGGTTTAACAATTTCATTCGCCTGCCTGCTGTACCCCTGTGTTTCTGCTCACCTTAGGTAGTTTCACTGTATGTGTCTGTTTCACTGTATGTGACTGTTTCACTGTATGTGTCTGTTTCACTGTATGTGTGTGTTTCACTGTATGTGTCTGTTTCACTGTATGTGTCTGTTTCACTGTATGTGTCTGTTTCACTGTATGTGTCTGTTTCACCCTATGTGTCTGTTTCACTGTATGTTTCTGTTTCACTGTATGTGTCTGTTTCACTGTTTGTGACTGTTTCACTGTATGTGTCTGTTTCACTGTATGTGTCTGTTTCACTGTATGTGACTGTTTCACTGTATGTTTCTGTTTCACTGTATTTGTCTGTTTCACTGTATGTGTCTGTTTCACTGTATGTGTCTGTTTCACTGTATGTGTCTGTTTCACTGTATTTGTCTGTTTCACTGTATATGTCTGTTTCACTGTATGTGTCTGTCCTTCATAGATGTTGGGCATCTGATTTCTCTTTTTGGTATGATTCTAATATTTCTTTAATTGTGCTGGACGGTGAATTAAAATATTCTTCCTGAAAAATGTTAAATGGAGCTGAAATGCAGAATATGAAACCCGTGTTTTAGGAGATTGGTATCCCTTTGCAAGAAAACATGAACATTAATATCAAATAAATGTCATCTGGAAAGAAAAAGACCAAGCACCCTTTTATTCTATGTAGAAGTGCTATTCAGTGGACCGTGGCATTAATAGTCACTGCCGTAGCACCCGGTACGGTTGTTACGGTTCCGACCGTACCACTTTTTTTGGCTGGTACGGCAAACCGTACCACAATTTGGACAGAAAAAAATTATTTTGAGATGAAAAAAGGATATTCTTTGTTAATGTCGTTGTAATAAAAAAATTTTGAATGTCTGTTCAATAAAATGTTACAAAATTGTTACAGCTAGACGAGTTGCCTCTCTTGTATTATCAAGAAATCGGGATCCGATCTTTATCGGCCCCGGAATCGGTTTACTTATTTATTTCTATTAATTAATCTTGATCTGCTATTGTTTTTATGCAATTAAACGGTACCATTGCGTTTCAGAAACCAAAAATCGGAAAGGGAATTACAAATAAAAACTCCAAATATTTTTCTTTATAAAGGAAACATTTAATGAAAATTGGTGGAGGAATGGCTTCAAAATATTTTTTTGAAGAAAGATGAAATAACATAGAAAGTAAGGGGGAATCGGAAATCAGGAATACTTATGTCCATTGACTGTACTAAAGAATCACATCCCACCAGATAGGATTGGGAGAAAACGATAATAAAACATGCATTGAAATACTACCAGCCTGAGGAGCTCCTAAAATCCTACTATAACCCATTTGAAATTGTCCCACATCTCTGTGAAAATATTACATAACTATTAGTAGTTAACCCCCAACCATTGGCGTAGCTACCATTGACGCAACGACGCACTTGCGTGCATAAGCAAATCAGCAAAAAATTAAATTTTATATTTTGTAGCAAGATAAACAAATACACCTTTATATTAACTAAATGTATATGAGTTTTATTCAAATGCTGTAAATCTGTGCCGTCAAAAGGAAATGTTATATTCAGTGGCTTAAAAAGACTGTGTCTTCGGTATTCATTTTCAAAGGATGCTGTTAATTGCATTTCATTTGTTTTATTTGACAGTAAGGCTAGTAGAGACAATAATTTTGTATCTACACCCTTAAACGACTGATCAAACATTCATAACTATATAAAACGACACGAAGTACTGAGTTCTCATGTAGCTAGTCAACAGACAGCCGCTCATTTTCTTGATATTAAGTCCAAAACGTCAAAGACGGTGTCCATTACTTCAATTCTTTCGTCTCACCGCAAAGAGGATATTGCCAGAAACAAACACATTGTAAAGGAGATAATCGAAGTATTGATTCTTTATGGTCGTCAAAATATTGCAATTCTTTGGCATAACAAAGACAAAAGTAATTCCATGGCAATTTTGCCTCATGTGTCCATGAAATACTACAGTTTCACCTGGATAACACAGTCTCTAATTCGATGAAATAATAAAATAGACATCCCCAGATATACAGAAAAAGATAATCGAAATTAGCGGTGAAATGGTACGTCAAAACATTGTAAGAGCGTGTAATATCTCCGAATACTTTGCTTTAATTTGTGGTGAAGAACTGATGTATCAACACATGAACAAGTCTCCGTGTGTGTAAGGTTTGTAGGGTGTACTGGTGGTAGAACCACTCTTCGGGAGGAATTTCTTGTTTTTCTGAGAGCAAGCGAACATATTGGTGAAAATCGTGTTGAACTGTTTTAGCAAGTATTGAGAATTTCTTGATAATATGAGAGCACAAGGGTATGATGGAAGAACAAGCATGTCGGGCATTCATAGAGGAGTCCTAGTCATGATTATGGAACGGATTCCAACAGCGCAATGCGTACACTGTAAGGCACATGTGTTAAACTATTGCACATTCGTCATCAGATGTATCAGTAAGTACCATGATGGCTACTGTGCAAGAAATCTCAATCTCCTTCCACTATGCATCTACACTTGCAACTTCTAAAGCTGCATTTTCTGTCATATGATATTTCGCGCCCTAGAGTATTTACAAACCAATGGTGACATGCGACCATTTATCTGCCCTTTTGCGAATTTGACTGTATTTTGCCACTAGTGGTTTGCAGTCACATTTTGCACGTTGTTGTTCTGATTGCAGCAATGTTGCATATCATCTACTACGATTTGATAGAGGCTGTGAGTGAATGTCAAATCTTGATTCGATATTTTAAGACTGAGAGAAATGACATTAGAGTTTACAACACTTTACATGATGAAGCTGTAGATCTAGTGGAGCAATTTGGTATTGTCTCGTCTAACACGAACAACCGGTAGACAACGAAATCGTGCCAACCCGTAGGTTACAGATACCAAGGATTACTGGCGGATTACACTGTATTACCAGTTCCTAGATCACTTGTTGAACGAGTTAAGGGACCATTTGATGAAAAACGAAGATCGATTTCTGGCATAGTTATTGATACTGATCAATTTAAACAACCTAAAACACTACAGGAGGATGAATTGCATATTTATGATGCTTATAGAGCAGATATGCAAACCCAGGAAGACTTTACTCTTGAGTAAACAAAATGGAAAGCAAGGTGGGAACTATATCACAGAGGAGGTAACACCAATTCATCTGTGTGAGACATTAGAACTTGTAAGCAAAAAAAGCTTGCATCCGAAAATATGTTGTATGCTGAAAATTGTGCTGACAATGCCACCCCCACATTCAGCTTCCATTGGATTCTGCAGTTGTATACAAGTTTAATAATTCCAGACAAAGACAAATATATTTGCTTTGCTTGTGTGTAAACATCCATCACATTATTAACATGATTAAAGGATGCCAATAGTAGTTTTAAATAGATTTTCCTGCTATCTATATAATATATATATTAGATTTTCCAAATTTCATATGGACTTTGCCCCAGTACCCCTATATCTTGAATGGAAAACCCCAAACCTCCAGTGCGTGCACTTTTGATCACTTGTTCCTACGCCACTGCCAACACACACATAGGTTCTTATCATTTATGTAATAAAAACTTATGAAGAATTTCACAAACAGTACCCAAAGTATGTGTAAAAAAAATGATGAAAAGAATTACTGGAAAAATCAAATTAGGCTGTGACAAAAATAATTAATTTATATTGTGAAGGAATGATTTTACATGTGCACAAAGACAAGACTGATGAGATGAACTTGCAATCCGTTGCAAGAGACTTTTGTTTCAGAGAATATAGACAAAACATTTTTGGACCATTCAAATAAATTTTGCCAGAGATATCATGTACCAGTGAATTCAAGGGTAACCACGGTTAAAGCGATATCCAAAACTCGAAATAGAACGTAGATATCAAATTTAATGCGCGTTTCTGGAATAACCTTCATCAGGTGCGTTCAAAATCGAAAGGTTGGAAAGCCAAATAATTTAAAAAGTTTTGCGAGTAAGTAAACCAAAGGGCCTAAATAGGATCGCCAAAATCGGCTAAGGTCACCTATACCCGAGGGAGGAGAACCTTAATTTTAATAATACTTTTATTATTTAGAAACTGTAAATTTCAATAACACATCTATTAAGCCATGTCAGTGACGAAGCACTGACTATTGGACGGATGATACCCTCGGGGACTAATAGTCCAACACCAGTGATGTCGACCCAGTGATAGTAATAAAACGTAGACATCACATTTAGTGTGCACAACGCGTTTCTGGAATAACCTTCATCAGGTACGCTCAAAATCGAAAGGTTGGAAAGTCAAGAGACAAAGACGAAGCAAAGAAAACGGAGACAGAAATAACGAACAACATACAGAAACTGAAAGAAAACACACAGAAAACTAAAAGTAAAAGAGTAACTAGGACTCCACCAAAAACTGGGAGCAAGGACCAGGTGCACCGGTAGGTAAGCGTTATTCTTTATTTGGCTGAAAATGCACAAGAATTGATCTTTGTGCATATACCTAAAAAAAATACGGGAGATAACCTCCTCCGAAAAAAAAAAATTGGCCGTACCACTATTTTTTTAGGTGCTACGCCTATGATAGTAAAAGACTAATATATCTACTGGATGTGTTACATTGCTGCGGTGGCATGGAGTGAAAGTATGGTGCATATATAGCTAAATTTTACTGTCTTCAATCAATGTCTACATCACTAAAATTGTGGTTTCGATTCCCTACTCGTTGTAGTGTGCTTTCATTTAATCTTCACGTGACGCAGTCTGACAGTGACATTCGGCATGTCATTTTCGTCTGATACTATGGTTTTGATATCGTTGAAAATGGTGTTAAACAAATCATCCCATAATCCTAAGTCTACACACATATTAAAGAAAAACCTTTCATTGTTTCATTCTTATTGTTTACAATTTGTGTTATTATCGCTATAATATATGTTGTGCAACACACTAATTACTTTTAATTACGGAGATCGTGGTGGTCGTGATCGCATAGTAGTTGGATTTACAACTACATATGCAATCAGTGCCTATCACCACTGATGTTGTGATCGAGTTCGAATCTCGATCAGGGCGAGGTGTACAACATTATGTGATAAAGTTTGTCAGTGACTTACGACAGGTCGGTGGTTTTCTCCACGTTCTCCGGTTTCCCCCACCAATAAAACTGACCTCCACGATATCACTGAAATATTGTTGAAAGTGGCGTTAAACACCACCAAACAAACAAGCAAAACTTTTATTTACTTGTATTTTATTATTTTTCTGATACGCCTGCATGCAAGAGATGAAAAATGAAACGAATTTAGCCCTAAGTTAATGGAAGGTACATAGTATCACTTATCTGAAGGTTAGATGCAATCGTTCTGTCACTGTAATCCTGAAGGACTACTTATTGATGACTGCGAGATTAAGAAACAAAAATGATATTCCTTAATCTCTGAACTTTGAACTCTAGCCGGAATTTATTTTATTTTAATAGTATAATATAAACAGTTCGTGCACATGGAAGCAGGAAAATATCAAGATCATGAAACCGTTTCCTTATAATGTTTAGCATACTTTGTAGAATGTCAGTTCCCAAACCAGGACCTGAATTTCCAACGCCACATGTCATGGTCTTTCTGTGTTCAATGGCTTGAAGGGCCCGGATGGCTCAATGAGTTAGGTAGTTGGATTACCTAACAACTCATACAAGCCTATCACCAATACGGCGTGGGTTCGCCCCCGGCTTTGTAAATTACCAAAAGGGTGCACTCGACTCGCAGCCGCAAGTGATAAAGTTTACCAGTTGCTTGCCCATTGTCGGTGGTTCTCTCCCGATACTCCGGCTTCTTCTACCATTAAACCGGTCGCCATGATATAGCTGAAATATTGCTGAAAGTGACGCTAAAACACCATCAACCAATCAATCAAAATCAATCAACCAATCAATCAAAATCAATCAACCAATGGCTTGAGGTGAGAGGTGGTTATTTGTTTTCTTGATATTGGTGGAATTATCGACCAACATTTAGTCGTATTTAAATACGAGGTGGATATCTAATTGTCTGTCGAGTAATTTAGAGTTGGGTGTGATTATGTTTCAGTAAACACTAAAACTTGAGCTGTTAAAAATTGACATTATCAGTTTAATTAAAACTATGATTCTTATAACCATTTTTGATTGTTTGTTGTTATCCGGGTATCCTATAACATCCCACACTACCACATTAGAGGTCACATTTGAAACGGCAAATCAGCGACCACCCTAAGCAATCTTAAAGTACAAAACGTATTAATACACAATAGTAGTAGATTGTTATTACGTACAGTGGTTTATTTTAATATGAAAGATTACCTGACATAGTGATACCTTGCCTGATGCTCTTAATTAGATCTCAAGAGGATCGCCGGATAAAAAGAAATATAAAAATGTTGGGTTTTTTTTATTCATCAAAAACATCTAATTTTAATTAGATTTCTTAACGATATCTAATACATGTATATAAGTTAAACAGATGCCCTTGAATAAATCCTACTCCATAATACTATATTTAATATCAGTTAACAGATAAACAAATTAAAAAAAAAGGTACAAACATTAATCTTATAAAGTTTACAGGGGGTGAATGTACGTCATAATGTAGGATGGCGAATTCGAAAACTGGAAGCCATGTCGTGCCGCTTGAAGGTAATGTTACTTATAGCATTAGTTATTGTAAGGATAACAATGTGTGCGCATGTGCAAGTAATATGGACGTCTAAAATTTGCAGCTGAAATGTTTGTTTTGAACTAGACTTACAAGCTAACTCAACAGTCCTGGAACTGTTCTAGTACATCCCTTTGGTATCTTTCAACACTGTTAAACATTTTCTCAGTTTTATTGACATATTTTGTAAATTTTTAAGCTGATTTATGTACAGTGGCTGGAAATTAATATTAATACTACTTTCGGAAATTTGTTCAAACATCCGGTATTATGGTAAACATTGTCTCTGATATACATATGGTATATAAAATCCCTTCTATCACACCAGTACCTTTGTTTATATAATATGGCTACCTCTTGTGTAAATACCTGGTGTCCTTGAGTCGCCCAAGGAACGAAGATAACAGTAGTAAGAACCAACACCTCTTATTAAACTTTATATATATATACGTCTGAATATTAAACCAAACAGTGTTAGAATTAGATTTTAGAGCTGTCAAATTTTGTTCTTCCCTCGACGGGATTTGAACCCACACCATTGATACACTGCAGCACCATTCGCTTAGCCTTACGTCCAGCGCCCTAGACCACTCGACCAAATCCACTCCCTATATACATACATGTTGTCAGCACTTCCCCCATCTTCATCCCCTGCACTTTCCACAGAGACAGTGTAAACATCATGCTTAATCACATGATAATAATTATTTTTTCAATTTTTGTATTATTTTTGAATAAAGAAAATTATTGTAGAAGTTGTCTAGTGTTGAATGATAACATCGATGAAATAAGTTTGCAACACGATGCTTTATTTAGCGTTCAAACGCAGTTATATTACTGGCATCTGCATGTGTCAAGCTTCAAAAAGAGATCTATTTTTGTTAATTCAGATAGACACATCCATTTGCTCGTCAGAAATTTGCTTAGTAATCAAGTTGAACTCAATCCTGGACCACAAAGCCTAGATGATTCCAGTTATCCTTGCTCTCTATTTGTTCCTAATAATGTACATGGGATTCTGATGCAATTGTATGTGACAACTGTGACAAATGATGTCATATTGGATGTGTTAACATAAGTCCATCCATGTACGAAAAATACGGGAATACTTCAGTTCTTTGAATTTGCCCAATATGTAGAACAATATTTCAATCATACTTATCCTCAGGGCATTCACTTCTTTGTTTAAACTCATATTCCTTGTTAACTAATAACTCAGAAATTTCATTAAATATTAATGATAATATTGGAGATCCCTTGGCAGCATCATCTCCCAAACCTCCTCCTCCACCAAGAAATAAGAAAAGGTTTTATGTTCAGAATAATCTTAGAGTCCTTACAGTAAATTTTAGAAGTTGTAAAAATAAGGTTCCTCAAATTGAGAATTTGTTGACATCATCTAAACCAGACATAATCATTGGAAACGAAACATGGTTAAATAAAAATATTCTATCCTCTGAAGTATTTCCATCGACACTATTTGAAGACGTATTTCGTAATGACCGTGACTCAAGAGAAGGCGGTGGTGTTCTAATTGCAATAAAAAAGGGTAACACCGGAAGTATAAAAAAGCCGACAAGAAGAGGGTACAGTTTGTTCCCATTGGGATATAGATGATATAACAAAAAAGAAACCTTCCGAACTGAAGAAATATGCTATCAATAAGGAACTCTAACATACTGATGAACTCATTATCTGTGTAAAACCTTCTGCCTTTTGCTTCCAGTACTTGAAAAAATAAGTTAATTCGTGACCCAAATTTATAAACTTGTAACGTTGTCTACCTTTTTAAAAGGTGTAAACAATTCAAGATGACTTATTTCGTTCATAATGTGCATTAGTTATCGATGATTATCAGCGTTTCAGACATGTTATAATCGCCATCATCAGTGGGTTAATCCATACATACTGTACATGTAATTCCCCTGGCTCTACTGGTTGTAGACATGTTTCCAATAACACATTCTGATCTCTGGTTCTTTCGGAAATGATTTATATCTTAATTGACGTCAAGTGAGCAGTAACTGTAGTCGTTTTTTTTAATATTCGCAACAATTAGTACATTTCTGTATAACGGTATTTAACATGTATTTCAACGTCAATTGAAGTGTAAATGGGTTAAGCTATCATGTCTATTGGTAACGGGGAATTAAGATTAGGAGACAGGTAGAAAACATTGATTATCAAATGGTGATGTAATTTCTGGTGCCTATATATAGCTGAACATGTCTTCCTTAACTGCTGAGCTTAAATTAAAAAAATATGCAGAGGATTTCTATGGAACTTTCCTACATAATATTTTATGTTATTTCGGCATTGACATGGCTTATTAGATATATTTAGTATTGAAAGTTACAGTTCCTAAATAATTCAATTATTATTAAAACTAAGGTTCTCCTCCCTCAGGCGTGAGTGACCTTAGTCGATTTCGGCTATCCTGTTTAGATCCTTTGGTTTACTTGCTCCCAAAACTTTAAATTATCTGGCTTTCCAACCTTTCGACTTAGAGCGTACAATGTACATAATGAAGGTTATTACAGAAACGCATCTTGTGCACTCAATTTGAAATCTACGTTTTTATTCTGGACATGTCGTTAATATATATTATTGTTTATAGAGAAATACTTTATTTTCATTGGCCATTAATACATCAGGCTATATAGAACCAGAAGATATATATAACGTGATTCAAATGATAATTGTATTATGCCTACTTATTCTAGCAATGTTGTTTTCCCTATCCATTACGACATACCGAAGTCATTCATTGTACTGATCAATAAAATAAACATTTTCGTCCTGGAAAACACGTGGAATGGTGCTAAAATGTCGTTGCTACATGTATACCGCAACGGATGTTAATGTTTCTAACGTATTGCATTAAATGACGTCCACTCGTGACCGAACAACGCTATTTTTGATATTCAAAAAATTCGATTAATTATTATATATTTCTTGACTGTTTAAAGGGTCATGTAGATAGCGAATTGTTTTGAATTTAAAAGCATTACACCATAATATAAACAATGTTCAGGTGCTAGAAGGGTATATTGTATATAAACCCAAAGCCATGAATGTTACATTATTTACGCTATGTAGCACCCGAATGACATAAAAACAATCAGGAATTCAAATTGGTATTAATATATATCATTTGAATCCATTTATATTAAGCTAAAAGTATTTTATTACATGAAAGTAGTGTTTTGATGCTATCATACTATCATGATATCAGTTTAACACGAACATCCTCTCCCATAACGCCGATAAAAATCCAAGGTTAAGAAAAAAACATCATCTATTTGAACATGACTGATGTTCTGAGTGATATAGGTCAAATGGTATCTGAGCATTATAATTTTGAATTTTGAAAATTGGCACAAATGTCATTTAACCAACAAAGAAAGAATTCAATGTTGAAGAAACAGTTCAATTATCAGCACGAATACTCAAACATCACTTTGTACTTTTCTATATTGTTACACCCGTATCTTTACTTACGTCACATCATTTATTTTGTTTTTTGCATGTGGGTAAAGATAGAATACTATGAAATATCTAATCAATTTGTACTTTTAATAGACATTAGACCTATATAATTGGTTAGGGTTATTAGTGTTTAACACCACTTTCATTTGAAATTTATAGCTCAGAAAATTTAATTTCAAACTAAAAGTTGTTTTCCCATTTCCTTCAGGCATAGGTGACATTAGACGATTTTGGCTATCCTGTTTAGACCCCCCCTTTTTTTCCTCCCAAAGACTTCTTAGTTATTTGGTTTTTCTATTTTGTTTATTCTGAGTTTTCCAGAAAAGCGTAGTGCGCATTAAATTAGATATCTACGTTGTTATAACTATCGATCACTGAGTCGATACCTCTGCTGGTGAACTTACATGTAGTCCACGAGGGTATCATCTGCAAAGTGGTCACTATTTCGGCTCTCGCATGTGGTTTATGAATATATTTTCTATTCAAATTTAGTTCTTAGATAATGTAATTATTATCAAAACTAATGTTCTACTCCCAAAGGTGACCATAGCCGATTTAAGCTATCATGTTTAAGCAGAATTTCGCAAATAAATCAACCAAGTATTTCAGAAATTTGGCTTACCATATGAGTGACATCATCGTTGTTCGGTTACTTCTGATTTATTTCCATAAATTCTGCACCTTTGTTTGTGCCAATGATAAGACGTTAGAGCTGTGGTGTTTTATTGGAGGAGGAAACCGGAGTACTCCGAGAAAACCACCAAGCTGCCACAAGTCACTGACAAACTTTTTCACACAATATTGTATCGAGTGCACCTCGCCATGAGCGGGATTCGAACTCACAACGGTAGTGGTGATAGGCACTGAAAGCACTGGTAGTTGTAAATCAAACTACCATATGATGACGACCACGACGGACCCATGATAAGACGTTTCAGAGAACAACCTTGCATTGTCTGAACTCAATAATATTTTGGATTTTGACTATGTTGGTGCTCTGTCGTCAAGCACAAGCAGTGCAATAAACAGATGTTGTATAACTGGATAAGATACAGGCTTTTTCTGTCATTCGAAAATCGAAAATATTTCGTGGGCATCTTTGTAATTATAGAAATAATCAATCTATCATATGATGAACACATAATTATTGTAAATATTTCAATTTATTTTCTTAATAGGATTTACAGGTAAGAGAACATAATATGCTATAGACGAAAGCTGATCTGTGATACAAGTTAAATTCAAAGATGATTCCCTGTGCTATAACTCTGTAATTATTTACCTTGATCTTGGTTTAATGCTGAAATACCAACCACCAGAAGCAATTAGATGACAAAAAATATCTATATAATTAAAAAACTACACTGAGTCCTTAAATATACAGTAACGATAAACGAATCAATACAAAACATGTTGTAAACAACGAAATATGAGAAAATAATATACTGTCAACAATTAGACAAGTTTAATATTTAATAAGAATAATTTGTATGTTCTGTCATTTTACGTAGTTTTTGTAGAACGAGTGTACGTAGACATGAACTAGCTATATGTATTTAATACGAAACATAAAGTTGCATAGTCTTTCTTTCTGTCTTCAATTTTTCGGAATTTACATCATAAAATGGCGGAATTTTTCACGCTGTATGGTGCAAATCCCGTAACTAGAGCACTGCATTTAAACATGATGGAATAACGCCGCCACTATACTAAGCTAAGAAACATTGTATGGAAACGACGAAATATGGACACCGAAAGCGATCCGAAAAGTCCAAAATCATGTGCGACAGAACAACGGGTTGGGATATAGATTGGGTCTTACATTCGCCTTTAAACTACCCACTCACGACAAAGTTCTCTATTATCTGCAGGGATGGTGGAATCCTCATAGACGAGGCACTCATGTTATTCCATTCTTTAACAACTTCTGTATTTGTTTCGTTCCTTACAAGTTTATCGCTGTCATAAGAAATTGAAGTTTAATCTTGTGCTGCACAACATCAAAAATACTTGTATAGCTATACTCCAAAGTATCATCACAAATTTACTCATTAGCACTAACATGTCTAGATGTAAGCCACATGAATATAGTTAGTGTTGTTGTAGCTGGTTATATGTTTGACCATTACTTTCTTTTAAACAGATTTTTATATTTTGTTGCATACAATATATAAATGTAAGCTGCTGCGTGCACATAAATTATGCCATCTTGAGACCATAAAACTGGCTAAACACCACCCCATTTTATTGAAGTGGTTATATTAAGTTACAGAAGTGAGTGGTCGTGTATATATGTGTTTGATGTATCGACTTTAAAATATGTAATTATTAATAAAACTAAGCTTCTCCTTCATCAGGCATAGGTGACTTTAGCCGATTTTGGCTATCCTGTTTAGGCCTTTTGCTTCTGTTGCTCCCAAACCTTTACATTATCTGGCTTTCCAATCTTTCAATATTGAGCGTACCTGATGAAGATTATTCCAGAAACGCGTCATGTGCACTAAATTAGATATTTACGTATTTGCTGCCTGTTTCTACGATGTAATATTAGAACTATTGCCTGTTTCTACGATGTAATATTAGAACTATTACAACAGTGTGGTATTTTTGTTGTTGTTCATCTTATTACTTCCTTCAATCTGAATCTATTTACTAAAACACAGTAAACACATTAACTTTTTATTAATATCAACTGGAGCCAAAATAGAACACAACACTATACACTTATTGACTGGGTATGAGGGTAATAACACTTTTATTGTCCCCAAGGTACCAACTATTTTCCGAAGCAACGCCGAGGAAAATAGTTGGTACAGAGGGGACAATTAAAGTGCTATTACCCGAATATCAAGTCTACAAGTGTTTTATTATACTGAACAACTGTGCAATTCAAAATTCTAACTTGATTAGATCCTTTTCTGGTGGATTTCTAGTCTACTTTATTAATGCTTTTTAAAGCTAATACATTTTCATGTGTGCATTTGAAGAAGAAATTAACTTAAAAAAAACAACAACAAAAACATGTGATTAAAGTGCTATTCACCGGCCGGTGAATAGTCATTTGTGCTATTCACCGGTGAAAAGTACTTTTCAGACAAATTGAATGAAACTATGGAAATAGTATTTTTATTGCAATAAAATTTATATAGAAGATACCGAATGGGTAATCAGAATCCGTATATGTAAAACTGATCTACATTTTAGCATTATAAGTGTATAAAATACACGTAAATTGGCTTCTTTTACTTTTAGTATTAAATTTAATCAATTAGCCTCTTTCTATGATTTTCTATCTACTTACTTCTACAAACTAATGACCGCTTTTCACAAGTTGAGGATTATGTCTATTATTTCTATTGGATGTTGTAGCTGGTCTGACAGTGTGATGTCAATTATTTCTATTGGATGTTGTAGCTGGTCCGACAGTGGGCTGTCTATTATTTCTATTGGATGTTGTAGCTGGTCTGACAGTGTGATGTCTATTATTTCTATTGGATGTTGTAGCTGGTCCGACAGTGTGATGTCAATTATTTCTATTGGATGTTGTAGCTGGTCCGACAGTGTGATGTCAATTATTTCTATTGGATGTTGTAGCTGGTCCGACATTGTGATGTCAATTATTTCTATTGGATGTTGTAGCTGGTCCGACAGTGTGATGTCAATTATATCTATTGGATGTTGTAGCTGGTCCGACAGTGTGATGTCTATTATATCTATTGGATGTTGTAGCTGGTCCGACAGTGTGATGTCTATTATTTCTATTGGATGTTGTAGCTGGTCCGACAGTGTGATGTCTATTATATCTATTGGATGTTGTAGCTGGTCCGACAGTGTGATGTCAATTATTTCTATTGGATGTTGTAGCTGGTCCGACAGTGTGATGTCTATTATTTCTATTGGATGTTGTAGCTGGTCCGACAGTGGGATGTCTATTATATCTATTGGATGTTGTAGCTGGTCCGACAGTGTGATGTCTATTATTTCTATTGGATGTTGTAGCTGGTCCGACAGTGGGATGTCTATTATATCTATTGGATGTTGTAGCTGGTCCGACAGTGTGATGTCTATTATATCTATTGGATGTTGTAGCTGGTCCGACAGTGTGATGTCTATTATATCTATTGGATGTTGTAGCTGGTCTGACAGTGTGATGTCAATTATTTCTATTGGATGTTGTAGCTGGTCCGACAGTGTGATGTCTATTATATCTATTGGATGTTGTAGCTGGTCCGACAGTGTGATGTCTATTATATCTATTGGATGTTGTAGCTGGTCCGACAGTGTGATGTCTATTATATCTATTGGATGTTGTAGCTGGTCCGACAGTGTGATGTCAATTATTTCTATTGGATGTTGTAGCTGGTCCGACAGTGTGATGTCAATTATTTCTATTGGATGTTGTAGCTGGTCCGAGAGTGTGATGTCTATTATATCTATTGAATGTTGTAGCTGGTCCGACAGTGGGATGTCTATTATATCTATTGGAAGTTGTAGCTGGTCCGACAGTGTGATGTCTATTATATCTATTGGATGTTGTAGCTGGTCCGACAGTGTGATGTCTATTATATCTATTGGATGTTGTAGCTGGTCCGACAGTGTGATGTCTATTATATCTATTGGATGTTGTAGCTGGTCCAACAGTGCGATGTCTATTATATCTATTGGATGTTGTAGCTGGTCCGACAGTGTGATGTCTATTATATCTATTGGATGTTGTAGCTGGTCCGACAGTGGGATGTCTATTATATCTATTGGGTGTTGTAGCTGGTTCGACAGTGTGATGTCTATTATATCTATTGGATGTTGTAGCTGGTCCGACAGTGTGATGTCTATTATATCTATTGGATGTTGTAGCTGGTCCGACAGTGTGATGTCTATTATATCTATTGGATGTTGTAGCTGGTCCGACAGTGTGATGTCAATTATTTCTATTGGATGTTGTAGCTGGTCTGACTGTGATGTCAATTATTTCTATTGGATGTTGTAGCTGGTCCGACAGTGTGATGTCAATTATATCTATTGGATGTTGTAGCTGGTCCGACAGTGGGATGTCTATTATATCTATTGGATGTTGTAGCTGGTCCGACAGTGTGATGTCAATTATATCCATTGGATGTTGTAACTGGTCTGACAGTGTGGTGTCAATTATTTCTATTGGATGTTGTAGCTGGTCCGACAGTGTGATGTCTATTATATCTATTGGATGTTGTAGCTGGTCCGACAGTGGGATGTCTATTATATCTATTGGATGTTGTAGCTGGTCCAACAGTGGGATGTCTATTATATCTATTGGATGTTGTAGCTGGTCCGACAGTGTGATGTCAATTATTTCTATTGGATGTTGTAGCTGGTCCGACAGTGCGATGTCTATTATATCTATTGGATGTTGTAGCTGGTCCGACAGTGTGATGTCTATTATATCTATTGGATGTTGTAGCTGGTCTGACAGTGTGATGTCAATTATTTCTATTGGATGTTGTAGCTGGTCCGACAGTGTGATGTCTATTATTTCTATTGGATGTTGTAGCTGGTCTGACAGTGTGATGTCAATTATATCTATTGGATGTTGTAGCTGGTCCGACAGTGTGATGTCTATTATATCTATTGGATGTTGTAGCTGGTCTGACAGTGTGATGTCAATTATTTCTATTGGATGTTGTAGCTGGTCCGACAGTGTGATGTCTATTATTTCTATTGGATGTTGTAGCTGGTCCGACAGTGTGATGTCTATTATATCTATTGGATGTTGTAGCTGGTCCGACAGTGTGATGTCTATTATATCTATTGGATGTTGTAGCTGGTCTGACAGTGTGATGTCAATTATTTCTATTGGATGTTGTAGCTGGTCTGACAGTGTGATGTCAATTATTTCTATTGGATGTTGTAGCTGGTCCGACAGTGTGATGCCTATTATTTCTATTGGATGTTGTAGCTGGTCCGACAGTGTGATGTCTATTATATCTATTGGATGTTGTAGCTGGTCCGACAGTGTGATGTCTATTATATCTATTGGATGTTGTAGCTGGTACGACAGTGTGATGTCTATTATATCTATTGGATGTTGTAGCTGGTCCGACAGTGTGATGTCTATTATTTCTATTGGATGTTGTAGCTGGTCCGACAGTGTGATGTCTATTATATCTATTGGATGTTGTAGCTGGTCCGACAGTGTGATGTCTATTATATCTATTGGATGTTGTAGCTGGTCTGACAGTGTGATGTCAATTATTTCTATTGGATGTTGTAGCTGGTCCGACAGTGTGATGTCTATTATTTCTATTGGATGTTGTAGCTGGTCCGACAGTGTGATGTCAATTATATCTATTGGATGTTGTAGCTGGTCTGACAGTGTGATGTCTATTATATCTATTGGATGTTGTAGCTGGTCCGACAGTGTGATGTCTATTATTTCTATTGGATGTTGTAGCTGGTCCGACAGTGTGATGTCTATTATATCTATTGGATGTTGTAGCTGGTCTGACAGTGTGATGTCTATTATATCTATTGGATGTTGTAGCTTGTCCGACAGTGTGATGTCAATTATATCTATTGGATGTTGTAGCTGGTCCGACAGTGTGATGTCTATTATATCTATTGGATGTTGTAGCTGGTCTGACAGTGTGATGTCAATTATTTCTATTGGATGTTGTAGCTGGTCCGACAGTGTGATGTCTATTATATCTATTGGATGTTGTAGCTGGTCCGACAGTGTGATGTCTATTATTTCTATTGAATGTTGTAGCTGGTCCGACAGTGTGATGTCTATTATATCTATTGGATGTTGTAGCTGGTCTGACAGTGTGATGTCTATTATATCTATTGGATGTTGTAGCTGGTCCGACAGTGTGATGTCTATTATATCTATTGGATGTTGTAGCTGGTCCGACAGTGTGATGGCTATTATATCTATTGGATGTTGTAGCTGGTCTGACAGTGTGATGTCAATTATATCTATTGGATGTTGTAGCTGGTCCGACAGTGTGATGTCTATTATATCTATTGGATGTTGTAGCTGGTCCGACAGTGTGATGTCTATTATATCTATTGGATGTTGTAGCTGGTCCGACAGTGTGATGTCTATTATATCTATTGGATGTTGTAGCTGGTCCGACAGTGTGATGTGTTTTGCTTTTCCTTTTATTTCCACATTCTTGACCGCATAAATATTGGTTGTAATAGACTCAATTGTTCCGATATTTCAGATCTTCTGGTTCTTATCTGGATTTCCTTGATTAAGGGTTGCGGCTAATAATGAACCAAGAGTTCTTATTGGTTAAGTTGAAGTTATCACTTCGAAAGTTTTATGACCTATCACCGGGTTTGTAACTAGATCAACACGACGGGTGCCACTAGTGGAATAGGTACTGCCTACCCTTCCGGAGCACCTCAGTTCAACCCCGGGTTTTATTGGGGTTCGCGTTACTCGATCTTTTGTTTTCTGTGTAGTGTTTTGTAGATCCCTTTTTCAGTTGGCCATCGTGTTGTCTTTCCTTCCTCGATTTACAGATTTTTATTACCCCTTTGTTAACTTCAAACTCATTTTTGATAAATTGTGAATGACACAATCTAAATTCGGAGTGATAAACAGCTGTATTGTCTTTCAAATGTGCGGGTTAAAATGTAATTTTCAATGTAACGATGAAAATCATCAGGGTAATACAATATTGATTATTTCGTATTTGAAAAAATGCGAACTGAAATTGAATTATTGTCAGTAGTAATTTCTGAATGTTTCCAGACGTCACGTGATATATAAATTTTTCTGCAGATGCACTTTTCATGGTTAATTTAATAACATTTAAGGTTACATAGCAAAAACCTAGACGACAAAGAATACTTTTATTTAAAGTAAATTAAAAACATATATAATCACTATAAAGAAATCATACAAGTATACATATAAGATGACTAGTCCATTGAAGCAATTTCTTGTAGAAAATAAGATTATGTAAAGTCAGCTATATACTTCACTGACTAGCGTGATCTCTCGATGAACTAATAGTCTTGTTCTGTCTGGATTTCCTACTTCAGTAAGTCAAGTATTGTGTTAACTGAATATCTCTCTGGAGGATCATTCTTGTACTAGCTAGATATCTTACTGACATTGTAGTCTTACATTAGAATTATATGCAGACAGTCTAGCTTGTTTCTGCTGGATATCTAATTTCAGTGAGCCTTGTAATAGCTGGATATCTTACACAACATTCTTGTACTACTAGCCTAATATATTTTTGAAATAAGCTGGATATTTGTCTGAAGTTCATTACGGTTTTTAGTGGGGTTCGTGTTGCTCAATCTTCAATTTCTGGATAGTGATTGGTTTTTTTTGTCTTGTTACTTTTGGTCATTGCTTTATCTGTTCTGATTACCCTTGTGGGATCGTCAATATGTTCTCGTCAATATGTTCTCGTCATTCAAATAGCTGAAATAATGACGTTAAGCAATCAATATTTACATCATGTCGGAAATTTACAGTTAATAGAAAATTTAATTCATTAAAACTAAGATTCCCCTCCCTCGGACATATGTGTCCTTAGCCGATGTTTGTTATCCTGTGTAGGTCATTTGATAAGATTCCCCTCCCTCGGACATATGTGTCCTTAGTCGATGTTTGTTATCCTGTGTAGGTCATTTGATAAGATTCCCCTCCCTCGTATATATGTGTCCTTAGCCGATGTTTGTTATCCTGTGTAGGTCATTTGATAAGATTCCCCTCCCTCGGACATATGTGTCCTTAGTCGATGTTTGTTATCCTGTGTAGGTCATTTGATAAGATTCCCCTCCCTCGGACATATGTGTCCTTAGTCGATGTTTGTTATCCTGTGTAGGTCATTTGATAAGATTCCCCTCCCTCGGATATATGTGTCCTTAGCCGATGTTTGTTATCCTGTGTAGGTTATTTGATAAGATTCCCCTCCCTCGGACATATGTGTCCTTAGTCGATGTTTGTTATCCTGTGTAGGTCATTTGATAAGATTCCCCTCCCTCGGACATATGTGTCCTTAGCCGATGTTTGTTATCCTGTGTAGGTCATTTGATTTACTTGTTTCTTAACAGTTTTTAATCATTGACTGTCCAATCATTTGGCTATGAATGTACCTAATGGGGTTTTTCTTTCCAGAAACGCATTAAATTTGATTTAGAAACTGTAAATTTCAATAATAAATATCTCTAATAAACCATGTCAGTTTCGAAACACTGACTACTGGGCGGATGATACCCCCGTGAACTAATAACAAATTAGACTACCTTGATTAAGCTGTAGCATGCATCTTGTTAAATAGATCTACGAACAATTGTATATAGCTGTTTAGTTATTATGTATTGTGGTTTACTTTAATTTGTTATCTGTATACTACGAAAGCCCAGAAGGATCACTGGAGATTCGAAATTCAGTATCCTAAATATTTAGATATTGAAATTCGAATTTGAGATATTGAAATTCAAGATTTGAAATTCAATATCTAATACAACCAATCAAGAGAAAGCTTTTAAATTACGACTTTTTTATGGACAATGAAATGTCTTTTAGCATAATTCCATACAAAACAAACTAGAAGTAGAAAAAAATAATCTTTCATTATATGAAATAAATCCGTTCATAAACCTGAATAAAAGAACAAGCAAAAAATTAATAATTTTAAGTTTTTTGGTTTATAAAATGCACTATGTGCATAAATTAGAATAGGTTTATTATACCCATCAATTCACAACTTATTTATAGCTAATAAACGTATTGAAGTGAAACTTGCACAACATACGATGTGTGCAATGTAGTTGTGCATATGCTTTTTCAAATGGTTATTTATTTTGGGGGTCCAAAGGAGTGATATGAGAAATTAACGCCCTATAATCGGCATCTACTAATGTATTTAGCCCAAGCTTTTATCATGTCCACTGTGTGCAAGGTAGTTTTCTATTAAATATTATTTGCTGCATTGTAGGAGGTGCATTCTTTTTATCCACATAACATTATTATAGGGTTATGTCCTGCAATCCACATCTCTTCTACAAGCAATAAATAGATTGTTATTCTAGACATATTCTAAAATATTGTTAAAATTGGATATCATTGAACTTCAGAATAATATTTTGAAAACAATGTAGTTTTATATGAAATATATAGGAGAAATTGGAATTGTGGACTGCAGGGTATTAAATTGTAGGAAAGCCCCTAATCAAAAGAAAATGAATTTTTAACTCTATAAACAAAAATACTTTTCTTAGTTCCAATATTATGCATTGCTTCAGAAATAAGACGAAGTTCGTAATTAGGATGTTAAATATGTAATCTATTGCAGATAAACGTGACTGATTTGTCATTATTATGAAACAAAAATCACCTTTCCTCGTTTCCCTAATTCTCCAATGAAATTTTCGTCAATCTGATTCTTTTAATATTAGTGTTTGTTAAGTTTAATTAGTGACAAATGCTTCCTGTAACAGTATGGAGAAAATTGTACGTTTCAATACAAATTTCTTTTATGTCTATAATGTTTGAATGGTTTACACTCTTGATAACTTTCCCTATACAGCAGATATTACTAGAAGTAGACAGAAACAAACAAAAACCTCTTTCTTTATATGAAATAAATTCATTCATAAACCTAAATAAAAGAACAAACAAAAATCAATAATAAATAATTGAAAGCAACTAGGAAGCGCACATGCCAGAGAGTCTAGGTTTTTTTGAAAGCAACTAGGAAGCGCACATGTACGAGAGTCTAGGTTTTTTGTCGACTTGCCAACATTCAAACGCAAAAAAAAAAAAAAGCTTCAAAACTTATCAAGTATCTTTCTCAAAGAATACTTTATCTATAAAATAAAAAATATGCAATCATACTTTGAAGCTTCACCCATATCAGTCTAAAATTGGAATTTTTAAAATCTATTCAAAAAAAAAAAATACAAATTAAAAACGTTGATATTAAATCTAGGATAACCCATAAAGCTTACTAAGCTTATTTCCAATATTTTACAAAGTAAGATTTTATTTATTTAATTATTTTAGTATTATGTTATTTAAGATTTGGAAAAAAAAATTGTTGTATTTTATTTCATCATTTATTTATTCATGAGATTTATCATGGTATTTATCACTATTTTAGGTAAACAGATCAAAAGGATTTTCAACGTTGAAGGATATCAAGAGGAGTAGGAAAAGAAGGGGAGACCGGAAAGATATGTTTATGTATGTAAGTATAATAAAAAAAAATTCACTCGGCCAATAGCGGAAATTTCCTGAACTGTTTATATATTGATTTAAACTAGCGCAATTTCTGCTATTATTACTTACAGAACTTAGTGTACATGTGATATATCACTGTTCGATGGAAATAAATAGTTGAATCATTTTTATTCAATGCTAGAGTATGTTTTTGTATGAGAGAAAAGGGAATAATCTTGGTGAAGAGAAATTGTCATTATTGATAATTAATGCATATTTATTTATTTGTATTTAAGTTCTTCATAACATTTAAAATGACATTGGATATGTTGTGTATGTCCGGAAGTGGGGGACAACATTTAAACGAGTAACGGGTTGAAGTTGATGACGGGAACTGGGTGACGAAACTAGAAGGAAGAACCGTGAACCAAATAAGCTTAAACGGGCATTAGCTACGATTTTGACCAGCAAAATTATGTTTTGGAAATTGGTAAATAGCTTTAAAATGATGAAATAAAGGTAAATATTTCACATTAACCAGCTTATCGTACCACTTTTCGCCTTTTGAGAACGAAAATTACCATCGATTTATTATTTCCTTGCAAGCAAATAATTTGACCTCGCTTTATCCGTATGCAACTGACCTTACTAGTGACAGGTAAAAACGAATAATTTGTATTTTGTCACTTATTAACTGCAAACTTGCATGGTTCTTTGTCCGTAATTAACGCCGACTAAAAGCAGATTCACAGAAAATAAGAAATAAGTGCATTGTTGTACTGATTTAATGACGATTCGGCAAACTCCGTAAACAATGCCGCATGACCGGAAGTGACGTGACCGGAAGTGACTTCAGGAAGTGGCGTTAGTCACATGCCCGGAAGTATGTTCTGCGCATGCGTAACCGGAAATTGCACAATACACGCCCTAGTGGGGCCTTTTTGACTGGAAGTGACAAAGTCACATGACCGGAAGAGGACCGGTCCGGATGCGGTCTTGACCGGAAGTAGGTTCTGCGCATGACCGGCTTTTCCCCGCGCTTTTTTCTTAGTAGCAGTAACATGGCTACCGGATGTGACCTAAGGTCACTTGACCCCTTCGGTGGTGGTGGAGGAGGAGGAGGAGGAGGAGGAGGGAGGGACGGAGGAGGAGGTCTCTTTGGGTGTGATTAAAACAGAAATCAAGTTTCATCCGAAGGTCACTTGACCCCTTCGGTGGTGGTGGTGGTGGTGGTGGTGGTGGAGGAGGAGGAGGAGGGACGGAGGAGGAGGTCTCTTTGGATGTGATTATGACTAACATAGAAATCAAGTTTCATATTTTATTGTTCACTTTAAGTTCAAGTTCTGTTTCTCAGTCTCTTTCATTTAATCTTCTCCAGTCACTTTATTGTCCATTGTCCTCAGTTCTGGCTCTCTGTCTTCAAATAAAGGTATGGTCTTTTTCAGTTCTTTCCATTCATAAAGACTCAGGGTCACTCCTCTCTTCGTAGGATGCAATGTCCATTCTCCAATAGGCACGAAGTACTTCCTGATGTGAATTGTCAGTTGAGGGGCTTTGATGATGACGTAGACGTCTTCTCCCAGGTCATATCTCCAGTCCACGGGTTCTCCGTCTTTCACTCGACTGATCAAATCGTCCACCACCTGTGTAGCACTGCACAAGATTTTCCACTGTGGTAATGATAAGCTGACACCGACTTTGGTAGGAATCGTATCGGTTTTCCAAAATCTCAGATCCACTCTCTTACTGCCATTCCATTCTGTGAGTTCTGCGTATCTTCCACCTCCTAGGGGTACTTTGACCGGAATGTGTTTTCCGGAACATTCGAGTTTTCATTTGGGAGGAAACCTATACCTGATTGCAGAACAAGACGGAATCCTGCTAACTGACAAGAATACCATGAGTGATATTTACTTTCCACTAGTACGTTGGGTACAACTGCAGACTACTTGGGGCTACATAGATGATGCTATACGTTATTTGGAACACAACAGATATACTCCCTTAGATGTCCATCTTGGAGCTAACGTGTTCGTGACGGCAGAGAGTCCAGCGTTACACTTGCACATTCGTCATTATTATTGGATGAATAACAAACGACACCCCTCATCCCATGGAGTCTCCTTGGATTTCGACCAATACCAGAGGTTGAAAGATGCAGATCGAGTGCTGCCTGATATCGTTCCAGACCTCAAGAAGACATCACCATGTCAGTTGACACACCAGAATGTAGACAGTGGCATGTATTGCAGTGAATGTAATCCTTGTTGTATTTAGTTGAAGGGAAAAAAAATGAAGAAAAAAAAAAAAAATAATAAAAATAAAATAAACAAAGGATAATGCAGCCTCTATAGAGCCAGTCACAAGCCTTGATAAAATGCAGAGTGGCCTTTTGGATTAACAAAAAAAAAATACGGATTGGGATATGTTCCATAGTCAACCAATCAACAGCCAGGAAATCTGACCAATCAGAAGTCACCATTTCTGGTCGAATCGCCAATCAGATCACAGGAAAAAGAACCAATCAGAAAGCAGGATACAAAAAGAAACAACCAATCGACTCACACCCAAAGAGATCTCCTCCTCCTCCTCCTCCTCCTCCTCCTCCTCCTCCTCCTCCTCCTCCTCCTCCTCCTCCTCCTCCTCCTCCACCACCACCACCACCACCACCACCACCACCACCACCACCACCGAAGGAGTCAAGTAACCGTAGGTCACATCCGGTAGCCATGTTACTACTACTAAGAAAATAGCGCGGGAAAAACTGACTCATAATTAATTATAAATTTTGGCAAAAATAATATAGGACATCCCTTTGGCCCCTCTTCTACATGAGATCTATCAGCGTGTGTTGAGTTTTATATAACCATAAATTGGAGAGATGAAATTTTAACTACAGCCAGGACGGGATGCATGATTATAAATAAAAATATCTTAGCTAGTTCATCAAGAATGAAATTATTTTCAATTATGAAAGAATATTCTTAATTACCGCGAACAGTTAGTTTGCCGCAATTAGCTGCCATGTTCATTGTTTTAATTACTCGTACAGTAATTTGTTAAACAGCATTTAATTTCTCATAAGGAACATCAGTTTGTTATTTTTCCTCCCATTGGTTAATCAGGATATTGAATTTCGAATCTCGAATTTCAGATAATGAATCTCGAATTTCGAATGATCCTTCTGAGCTTTCGTAGTATAACATTGTATTAACACTGTTTAACAGAAATACAGATATGCAGATTATTTTGGGTGTAATCATATCATCCGTCCAAATAAGATTATTAGAGCTGCCCATTAACTACTTGACTTTTTATTTAGACGTCAATGTACCTATTGACAGGATCCATCTCGCCACGATTTTACAATATTATTATTTGGCTTAGACTATAATACTCCCATAGAGAATTAAATAGAGACAAGTAATTAATTTATATTGACAAACTATCTTAGCTGTGACAAAATATAATGCAAAACTTATTATTTGAGCAGTAATTGGAAGAAAACGCCTGAAAATCCTCTTTCGATCATTTGATCCGATCGTATTAAACAGTATTTCAATCAAGGCAACAACCATTGTAGCATAAAGTTGATCATTTGTCAATATTTTGTTGACTAAAAAACATCGATAGTAATGTCTGTGTAAACACGTATTAATTAAAATGTAGATGCCTTTTTAGTGTTTGACCCGTTTTTTTAGAATAAAGTATGCTGCTAGTCTATAGATTGAAAAACCAAATAATCTAAAAAGGGTTATGATGATTAAGATTATGATACTTAACGCCATCACTTTCAACACTATTTCAGTTACATCGTGGCGATCAGATTGATAGGTGGAGGAAACCGGAGTACCCGGAAAAATCCAGCGACCTGCCGCAAGTCACTGACAAACCTTATCACATAATATTGTATCGAGTACACCTTACCTATGTGGGAGTTCAACTCACAACGTTAGCGGTAATAGGCACTGATAAAATAGGTAGCTATAAATCCAACTACCATGCGATCACGACCATGACGGCCCTAGGTTGATGAGTAAGCGAACTAAAGACCCTTAACAGGATAGCCAAAATTGGCAAAGGTAGCATATGCCTGAGGTATAATGAGCTGAAAGTACATTATTAAGGAATTGTTAATATTAAAATAAATCGTATTAATATAAATATATCTAGTAAACCATGTCAGTGCCTAAACACTGACTACAGGACAGATGATACCCTCGGAGACTAACAGTCCACCAGCAGAGGTATCGACACAGTGATAGAAACACTGACTACAGGACAGATGATACCCTCGGAGACTAACAGTCCACCAGCAGAGGTATCGACACAGTGATAGAAACACTGACTACAGGACAGATGATACCCTCGGAGACTAACAGTCCACCAGCAGAGGTATCGACACAGTGATAGAAACACTGACTACAGGACAGATGATACCCGCGGAGATTAACAGTCCACCAGCAGAGGTATCGACACAGTGATAGAAACACTGACTACAGGACAGATGATACCCTCGGAGACTAACAGTCCACCAGCAGAGGTATCGACACAGTGATAGAAACACTGACTACATGACAAATGATACCCTCGGAGATTAAAAGTCCACCAGCAGAGGTATCGACACAGTGATAGAAACACTGACTACAGGACAGATGATACCCTCGGAGACTAACAGTCCACCAGCAGAGGTATCGACACAGTGATAGAAACACTGACTACAGGACAGATGATACCCTCGGAGACTAACAGTCCACCAGCAGAGGTATCGACACAGTGATAGAAACACTGACTACATGACAAATGATACCCTCGGAGATTAAAAGTCCACCAGCAGAGGTATCGACACAGTGATAGAAACACTGACTACAGGACAGATGATACCCTCGGAGATTAACAGTCCACCAGCAGAGGTATCGACACAGTGATAGAAACACTGACTACAGGACAGATGATACCCTCGGAGACTAACAGTCCACCAGCAGAGGTATCGACACAGTGATAGAAACACTGACTACAGGACAGATGATACCCTCGGAGACTAACAGTCCACCAGCAGAGGTATCGACACAGTGATAGTATTGAATCAATTACAGGCCTTGCATACTGATTGGGGTCATCAGATCTCTTTAACAGAACTAATATTTTACATACGTCGACTTTTTGTGTCACGAAGATTAAATATAATATGAATAATTTTCTGAAGATTATAGCATGCTTTATAATAATGCTGCTCGCCCACTTACATGTGAGGGTTGGTAAGCTACTCTCACGTGGAAAGTACTTTCATGACCGCATTATTTCACTAAGAGGAGAGGTTTGGGCCCACAAAAACCCGTCACTGAAGTGCATGTACCAAGCCATGAAAGTGAACGGTCGTTCATTTGTGTGTTGTTAGGGATATCGATTTTGCCTATTTATACAATTTGCTAGTTGATTTTAGAACTATTCCGACAGTGTGGTGTTTGACTCTCATTTTATTACAGTATTGACATGTTGTAGTAATCTTGTGATAGTATCTCGCTCTACAACATGTCGAGTGTTGTTAATATTACCATGGTATTAAACTGGCTTTGGCTTTTTTGATCGATTGACAGTAAAATTAAACATATTTAAACCGAACCCCATTTGGACCAACTTGTTTTCGAATTAGACCGGTGTTGGGTTTATATAGGTTAAGTTAACAAAAATGTCCTACATTGGGACTTTATATAAAGCTTAGTTTGTACAGGTTACATTGTAGGTTTTTACTGGATCAAAAAAATGTAAAACAACTGTTGTTCACGTTGACTACTCATGTCTACACTTGTGATAGAAGGACATGTAATCCAGATGGCAGCGAAGCCTATGTACTTTAATCTCAAGGAAAATAAACGGAGATTGATATTTAAGTTGGCTTCTTACGCGTTTCCAAATGTTTTGAAGGTTCAATCGTTAATTTCAGGATTCATATTTCTTTAGCCATTGTATTGCAATTGTCTGTCCTTCGATTTAAGGCTTCTGATTACCCATGGTGTATCATCAAATGTTTCTTTTATTTTAGTGTACAACATATTTTGTCCTTTCGAATTTAAAATAGCATTGAAGCAGTCTGCCATACGAGTTGATTGAATTACGAAATACACTAGTAATCTATGTGAGATTACGAACAATACTAGTAATTTATGTGAGATTACAAAATACGCTAGTAATTTATGTGAGATTACAAAATACACTAGTAATTTATGTGAGATTACAAAATACACTAGTCTTTTATATGAGATTACGAACAATACTAATAATTTATATGAGATTTAAGAAATAGCGAGCTCGGGGTTAAATATTCATGAATATAATGCCTACCCATATTTGAATAACAATAAAGTATGGCCGGCATGAATTATTTCGATTCTAATAGGACAAATACGGTAATTTTAAAATTCGAGGCGGTCAAGGTGATGCGCTGGTAGTGGCTATTCCATCAATCTCCTACGGAATTTTAAGAATGGTAAAATTGGGAATTAAGAGATGGAAAGCGAAATTGTGGTTGAAACTGTGGCTTAAAATACCGAAAAGAATTTTATTGACAAGGTTCAATATAAATTTTATTACAAATAAACAACTTTAATTGATTAACAACGAAATTACCAGTTGAACGCAGCCAGTCGGATCGGAGATAAAGGGAGATAAACATGGAGACAGTGAACGAAAGGTAAGTAAGTAAAATGTTTATTCCTGGCTTACGATGTTAAATATGAAGGTTCTTCCCGAAATATTAGCATACTGTAATCATTTATTTCAACAATTTTTAGATAAACAATAATTGAAAATCGCTAACTATGAAGAATTTTCTGAAAATAGTCAGTGTTTATGTAGGTGCTTTTTTTTCTAGCTCAGCGCGCATGTGTGGCCTATATTTGATTGTTATTCAAATATGCCTTTATTTGTATACCGAATACGGGACGTCATATTAGAATGCGAAATACACTAGTAATTTATGTGAGATTACGAACAATACTAATGATTTATGTGAGATTGCGAAATACACTAATAATTTATGTGAGATTACAAAATACACTAGTCATTTGTGTGAGATTGCGAACAATACTAGCAATTTATGTGAGATTACAAAATGCACTAGTAATTTATGTGAGATTACGAACAATACTAATAATGTATGTGAGATTACTCTACGTTCAATATCAATTTTGTAATGCCGTTAAAGAACAATAATAAAATATCGGACATATAAAAAATCCAAAACGTGTGTGATTTCATAATCAAAGAACCCTGTAGTAATCCCTTATTATAGGAATAGAACCTACTCGCGCCCGCATGTTAAGTCAGACAAATCAAATTCCAAAGTGGTTCCTTGGACGGAACTTAAAATGAGCACCTCGATGAAGGTGAATACCACCTTCATTGCAATATAAAGACAACTTGCAAAAGCTCTACAGTCCTCCCCATAAGTATGCACCATCAAGTCGGGTTAAATTGGCCCAGTAGTAGTCTACAGTCCTCCCCATAGTATGCACCATCAAGTCGTGTTAAATTGGCCCTTTAGCAGTTTACAGTCCTCCCCATAAGTATGCACCATCAAGTCGGGTTAAATTGGCCCTGTAGCAGTCTACAGTCCTCCCCATAAGTATGCACATTCAAGTCGGGTTAAATTGACCCTGTAGCAGTCTACAGTCATCCCCATAAGTATGCATCATCAAGTCGGGTTAAATTGGCCCTTTAGCAGTCTACAGTCCTCCCCATAGTATGCACCATCAAGTCGGGTTAAATTGGCCCTGTAGCAGTCTACAGTCCTCCCCATAAGTATGCATCAAGTCGGGTTAAATTGGCCCTGTAGAAGTCTACAGTCCTCCCCATAGTATGCACCATCAAGTCGGGTTAAATTGGCCCTGTAGCAGTCTACAGTCCTCCCCATAAGTATGCACCATCAAGTCGGGTTAAATTGGTCCTGTAGCAGTCTACAGTCCTCCCCATAAGTATGCACCATCAAGTCGGGTTAAATTGGCCCTGTAGCAGTTTACAGTCCTCCCCATAAGTATGCATCATCAAGTCGGGTTAAATTGGCCCTGTAGCAGTCTACAGTCCTCCCCATAAGTATGCATCATCAAGTCGGGTTAAATTGGCCCTGTAGTAGTCTACAGTCCTCCCCATAAGTCTGCATCATCAAGTCGGGTTAAATTGGCCCTGTAGCAGTCTACCGTCCTCCCCATAAGTATGCATCATCAAGTCGGGTTAAATTGACCCTGTAGTAGTCTACAGCCCTCCCCATAGTATGCACCATCAAGTTGTGTTAAATTGGCCCTGTAGCAGTCTACAGTCCTCCCCATAAGTATGCATCATCAAGTCGGGTTAAATTGGCCCTGTAGCAGTCTACAGTCCTCCCCATAGTATGCACCATCAAGTCGGGTTAAATTGGCCCTGTAGCAGTCTACAGTCCTCCCCATAAGTTTGCAGCATCAAGTCGTGTTAAATTGGCCCTGTAGTAGTCTACAGTCCTCCCCATAGTATGCACCATCAAGTCGTGTTAAATTGGCCCTGTAGCAGTCTACAGTCCTCCCCATAAGTATGCATCATCAAGTCGGGTTAAATTGGCCCTGTAGCAGTCTACAATTCCTCCAAATAGTATGCACCATCAAGTCATGTTAAATTGGCCCTGTAGCAGTCTACAGTCCTCCCCATAGTATGCACCATCAAGTCGGGTTAAATTGGCCCTGTAGCAGTCTACAGTCCTCCCCATAGTATGCACCATCAAGTAGGGTTAAATTGGCCCTGTAGCAGTCTACAGTCCTCCCCATAAGTATGCACCATCAAGTCGGGTTAAATTGGCCCTGTAGCAGTTTACAGTCCTCCCCATAAGTATGCATCATCAAGTCGGGTTAAATTGGCCCTGTAGTAGTCTACAGTCCTCCCCATAGTATGCACCATCAAGTCGGGTTAAATTGGCCCTGTAGCAGTTTACAGTCCTCCCCATAAGTATGCATCATCAAGTCGTGTTAAATTGGCCCTGTAGCAGTCTACAGTCCTCCCCATAAGTCTGCATCATCAAGTCGGGTTAAATTGGCCCTGAAGCAGTCTACAGTCCTCCCCATAAGTATGCATCATCAAGTCGGGTTAAATTGACCCTGTAGTAGTCTACAGCCCTCCCCATAGTATGCACCATCAAGTCGTGTTAAATTGGCCATGTTGCAGTCTACAGTCCTCCCCATAAGTATGCATCATCAAGTCGGGTTAAATTGGCCCTGTAGCAGTCTACAGTCCTCCCCATAGTATGCACCATCAAGTCGGGTTAAATTGGCCCTGTAGCAGTCTACAGTCCTCCCCATAAGTATGCACCATCAAGTCGGGTTAAATTGGCCCTGTAGCAGTATACAGTCCTCCCCATAAGTATGCATCATCAAGTCGGGTTAAATTGGCCCTGTAGTAGTCTACAGTCCTCCCCATAGTATGCACCATCAAGTCGGGTTAAATTGGCCCTGTAGCAGTTTACAGTCCTCCCCATAAGTCTGCATCATCAAGTCGGGTTAAATTGGCCCTGTAGCAGTCTACAATTCCTCCCCATAGTATGCACTATCAAGTCGGGTTAAATTGGCCCTGTAGCAGTCTACAGTCCTCCCCATAAGTACGCACTATCAAGTCGGGTTAATTGGCCTTGTAGCAGTCTACAGTCCTCCCCATAGTATGCACCATCAAGTCGGGTTAAATTGGCCCTGTAGCAGTCTACAGTCCTCCCCATAGTATGCACCATCAAGTCGGGTTAAATTGGCCCTGTAGCAGTCTACAGTCCTCCCCATAAGTATGCACCATCAAGTCGGGTTAAATTGGCCCTGTAGCAGTCTACAGTCCTCCCAATAAGTATGCATCATCAAGTCGGGTTAAATTGGCCCTGTAGCCGTCTACAGTCCTCCCCATAGTATGCACCATCAAGTCGGGTTAAATTGGCCCTGTAGCAGTCTACAGTCCTCCCCATAAGTATGCACCATCAAGTCGGGTTAAATTGGCCCTGTAGCAGTCTACAGTCCTCCCCATAGTATGCACCATCAAGTCGGGTTAAATTGGCCCTGTAGCAGTCTACAGTCCTCCCCATAAGTATGCACCATCAAGTCGGGTTAAATTGGCCCTGTAGCAGTCTACAGTCCTCCCCATAAGTATGCATCATCAAGTCGTGTTAAATTGGCCCTATAGTAGTCTACAGTCCTCCCCATAGTATGCACCATCAAGTCGGGTTAAATTGGCCCTGTAGCAGTTTACAGTCCTCCCCATAAGTCTGCATCATCAAGTCGGGTTAAATTGGCCCTGTAGCAGTCTACAATTCCTCCCCATAGTATGCACTATCAAGTCGGGTTAAATTGGCCCTGTAGCAGTCTACAATCCTCCCCATAAGTACGCACTATCAAGTCGGGTTAATTGGCCTTGTAGCAGTCTACAGTCCTCCCCATAGTATGCACCATCAAGTCGGGTTAAATTGGCCCTGTAGCAGTCTACAGTCCTCCCCATAGTATGCACCATCAAGTCGGGTTAAATTGGCCCTGTAGCAGTCTACAGTCCTCCCCATAAGTATGCACCATCAAGTCGGGTTAAATTGGCCCTGTAGCAGTCTACAGTCCTCCCCATAAGTATGCATCATCAAGTCGGGGTAAATTGGCCCTGTAGCAGTCTACAGTCCTCCCCATAGTATGCACCATCAAGTCGGGTTAAATTGGCCCTGTAGCAGTCTACAGTCCTCCCCATAAGTATGCACCATCAAGTCGCGTTAAATTGGTCCTGTAGCAGTCTACAGTCCTCCCCATAAGTATGCACCATCAAGTCGGGTTAAATTGGCCCTGTAGCAGTTTACAGTCCTCCCCATAAGTATGCATCATCAAGTCGGGTTAAATTGGCCCTGTAGTAGTCTACAGTCCTCCCCATAGTATGCACCATCAAGTCGTGTTAAATTGGCCCTGTAGCAGTGTACAGTCCTCCCCATAAGTCTGCATCATCAAGTCGGGTTAAATTGGCCCTGTAGCAGTCTACAGTCCTCCCCATAAGTATGCATCATCAAGTCGGGTTAAATTGACCATTTAGTAGTCTACAGCCCTCCCCATAGTATGCACCATCAAGTCGTGTTAAATTGGCCATGTTGCAGTCTACAGTCCTCCCCATAAGTATGCATCATCAAGTCGGGTTAAATTGGCCCTGTAGCAGTCTACAGTCCTCCCCATAGTATGCACCATCAAGTCGGGTTAAATTGGCCCTGTAGCAGTCTACAATCCTCCCCATAAGTATGCACCATCAAGTCGGGTTAAATTGTCCCTGTAGCAGTCTACAGTCCTCCCCATAGTATGCACCATCAAGTCGGGTTAAATTGGCCCTGTAGCAGTCTACAGTCCTCCCCATAAGTATGCACCATCAAGTCGGGTTAAATTGGCCCTGTAGCAGTCTACAGTCCTCCCCATAAGTATGCATCATCAAGTCGGGTTAAATTGGCCCTGTAGCAGTCTACAGTCCTCCCCATAGTATGCACCATCAAGTCGGGTTAAATTGGCCCTGTAGCAGTCTACAGTCCTCCCCATAAGTATGCACCATCAAGTCGGGTTAAATTGGTCCTGTAGCAGTCTACAGTCCTCCCAATAAGTATGCACCATCAAGTCGGGTTAAATTGGCCCTGTAGCAGTTTACAGTCCTCCCCATAAGTATGCATCATCAAGTCGGGTTAAATTGGCCCTGTAGTAGTCTACAGTCCTCCCCATAGTATGCACCATCAAGTCGTGTTAAATTGGCCCTGTAGCAGTCTACAGTCCTTCCCATAAGTCTGCATCATCAAGTCGGGTTAAAATGGCCCTGTAGCAGTCTACAGTCCTCCCCATAAGTATGCATCATCAAGTCGGGTTAAATTGACCCTGTAGTAGTCTACAGCCCTCCCCATAGTATGCACCATCAAGTCGTGTTAAATTGGCCATGTTGCAGTCTACAGTCCTCCCCATAAGTATGCATCATCAAGTCGGATTAAATTGGCCCTGTAGCAGTCTACAGTCCTCCCCATAGTATGCACCATCAAGTCGGGTTAAATTGGCCCTGTAGCAGTCTACAGTCCTCCCCATAAGTATGCACCATCAGGTCGGGTTAAATTGGCCCTGTAGCAGTCTACAGTCCTCCCCATAAGTATGCACCATCAAGTCGGGTTAAATTGGTCCTGTAGCAGTCTACAGTCCTCCCCATAAGTATGCACCATCAAGTCGGGTTAAATTGGCCCTGTAGCAGTTTACAGTCCTCCCCATAAGTATGCATCATCAAGTCGGGTTAAATTGGCCCTGTAGCAGTCTACAGTCCTCCCCATAAGTATGCATCATCAAGTCGGGTTAAATTGGCCCTGTAGTAGTCTACAGTCCTCCCCATAAGTCTGCATCATCAAGTCGGGTTAAATTGGCCCTGTAGCAGTCTACAGTCCTCCCCATAAGTATGCATCATCAAGTCGGGTTAAATTGACCCTGTAGTAGTCTACAGCCCTCCCCATAGTATGCACCATCAAGTTGTGTTAAATTGGCCCTGTAGCAGTCTACAGTCCTCCCCATAAGTATGCATCATCAAGTCGGGTTAAATTGGCCCTGTAGCAGTCTACAGTCCTCCCCATAGTATGCACCATCAAGTCGGGTTAAATTGGCCCTGTAGCAGTCTACAGTCCTCCCCATAAGTTTGCAGCATCAAGTCGTGTTAAATTGGCCCTGTAGTAGTCTACAGTCCTCCCCATAGTATGCACCATCAAGTCGTGTTAAATTGGCCCTGTAGCAGTCTACAGTCCTCCCCATAAGTATGCATCATCAAGTCGGGTTAAATTGGCCCTGTAGCAGTCTACAATTCCTCCAAATAGTATGCACCATCAAGTCATGTTAAATTGGCCCTGTAGCAGTCTACAGTCCTCCCCATAGTATGCACCATCAAGTCGGGTTAAATTGGCCCTGTAGCAGTCTACAGTCCTCCCCATAGTATGCACCATCAAGTAGGGTTAAATTGGCCCTGTAGCAGTCTACAGTCCTCCCCATAAGTATGCACCATCAAGTCGGGTTAAATTGGCCCTGTAGCAGTTTACAGTCCTCCCCATAAGTATGCATCATCAAGTCGGGTTAAATTGGCCCTGTAGTAGTCTACAGTCCTCCCCATAGTATGCACCATCAAGTCGGGTTAAATTGGCCCTGTAGCAGTTTACAGTCCTCCCCATAAGTATGCATCATCAAGTCGTGTTAAATTGGCCCTGTAGCAGTCTACAGTCCTCCCCATAAGTCTGCATCATCAAGTCGGGTTAAATTGGCCCTGAAGCAGTCTACAGTCCTCCCCATAAGTATGCATCATCAAGTCGGGTTAAATTGACCCTGTAGTAGTCTACAGCCCTCCCCATAGTATGCACCATCAAGTCGTGTTAAATTGGCCATGTTGCAGTCTACAGTCCTCCCCATAAGTATGCATCATCAAGTCGGGTTAAATTGGCCCTGTAGCAGTCTACAGTCCTCCCCATAGTATGCACCATCAAGTCGGGTTAAATTGGCCCTGTAGCAGTCTACAGTCCTCCCCATAAGTATGCACCATCAAGTCGGGTTAAATTGGCCCTGTAGCAGTATACAGTCCTCCCCATAAGTATGCATCATCAAGTCGGGTTAAATTGGCCCTGTAGTAGTCTACAGTCCTCCCCATAGTATGCACCATCAAGTCGGGTTAAATTGGCCCTGTAGCAGTTTACAGTCCTCCCCATAAGTCTGCATCATCAAGTCGGGTTAAATTGGCCCTGTAGCAGTCTACAATTCCTCCCCATAGTATGCACTATCAAGTCGGGTTAAATTGGCCCTGTAGCAGTCTACAGTCCTCCCCATAAGTACGCACTATCAAGTCGGGTTAATTGGCCTTGTAGCAGTCTACAGTCCTCCCCATAGTATGCACCATCAAGTCGGGTTAAATTGGCCCTGTAGCAGTCTACAGTCCTCCCCATAGTATGCACCATCAAGTCGGGTTAAATTGGCCCTGTAGCAGTCTACAGTCCTCCCCATAACTATGCACCATCAAGTCGGGTTAAATTGGCCCTGTAGCAGTCTACAGTCCTCCCAATAAGTATGCATCATCAAGTCGGGTTAAATTGGCCCTGTAGCCGTCTACAGTCCTCCCCATAGTATGCACCATCAAGTCGGGTTAAATTGGCCCTGTAGCAGTCTACAGTCCTCCCCATAAGTATGCACCATCAAGTCGGGTTAAATTGGCCCTGTAGCAGTCTACAGTCCTCCCCATAGTATGCACCATCAAGTCGGGTTAAATTGGCCCTGTAGCAGTCTACAGTCCTCCCCATAAGTATGCACCATCAAGTCGGGTTAAATTGGCCCTGTAGCAGTCTACAGTCCTCCCCATAAGTATGCATCATCAAGTCGGGTTAAATTGGCCCTATAGTAGTCTACAGTCCTCCCCATAGTATGCACCATCAAGTCGGGTTAAATTGGCCCTGTAGCAGTTTACAGTCCTCCCCATAAGTCTGCATCATCAAGTCGGGTTAAATTGGCCCTGTAGCAGTCTACAATTCCTCCCCATAGTATGCACTATCAAGTCGGGTTAAATTGGCCCTGTAGCAGTCTACAATCCTCCCCATAAGTACGCACTATCAAGTCGGGTTAATTGGCCTTGTAGCAGTCTACAGTCCTCCCCATAGTATGCACCATCAAGTCGGGTTAAATTGGCCCTGTAGCAGTCTACAGTCCTCCCCATAGTATGCACCATCAAGTCGGGTTAAATTGGCCCTGTAGCAGTCTACAGTCCTCCCCATAAGTATGCACCATCAAGTCGGGTTAAATTGGCCCTGTAGCAGTCTACAGTCCTCCCCATAAGTATGCATCATCAAGTCGGGGTAAATTGGCCCTGTAGCAGTCTACAGTCCTCCCCATAGTATGCACCATCAAGTCGGGTTAAATTGGCCCTGTAGCAGTCTACAGTCCTCCCCATAAGTATGCACCATCAAGTCGCGTTAAATTGGTCCTGTAGCAGTCTACAGTCCTCCCCATAAGTATGCACCATCAAGTCGGGTTAAATTGGCCCTGTAGCAGTTTACAGTCCTCCCCATAAGTATGCATCATCAAGTCGGGTTAAATTGGACCTGTAGTAGTCTACAGTCCTCCCCATAGTATGCACCATCAAGTCGTGTTAAATTGGCCCTGTAGCAGTGTACAGTCCTCCCCATAAGTCTGCATCATCAAGTCGGGTTAAATTGGCCCTGTAGCAGTCTACAGTCCTCCCCATAAGTATGCATCATCAAGTCGGGTTAAATTGACCATTTAGTAGTCTACAGCCCTCCCCATAGTATGCACCATCAAGTCGTGTTAAATTGGCCATGTTGCAGTCTACAGTCCTCCCCATAAGTATGCATCATCAAGTCGGGTTAAATTGGCCCTGTAGCAGTCTACAGTCCTCCCCATAGTACGCACCATCAAGTCGGGTTAAATTGGCCCTGTAGCAGTCTACAATCCTCCCCATAAGTATGCACCATCAAGTCGGGTTAAATTGTCCCTGTAGCAGTCTACAGTCCTCCCCATAGTATGCACCATCAAGTCGGGTTAAATTGGCCCTGTAGCAGTCTACAGTCCTCCCCATAAGTATGCACCATCAAGTCGGGTTAAATTGGCCCTGTAGCAGTCTACAGTCCTCCCCATAAGTATGCATCATCAAGTCGGGTTAAATTGGCCCTGTAGCAGTCTACAGTCCTCCCCATAGTATGCACCATCAAGTCGGGTTAAATTGGCCTTGTAGCAGTCTACAGTCCTCCCCATAAGTATGCACCATCAAGTCGGGTTAAATTGGTCCTGTAGCAGTCTACAGTCCTCCCCATAAGTATGCACCATCAAGTCGGGTTAAATTGGCCCTGTAGCAGTTTACAGTCCTCCCCATAAGTATGCATCATCAAGTCGGGTTAAATTGGCCCTGTAGTAGTCTACAGTCCTCCCCATAGTATGCACCATCAAGTCGTGTTAAATTGGCCCTGTAGCAGTCTACAGTCCTTCCCATAAGTCTGCATCATCAAGTCGGGTTAAATTGGCCCTGTAGCAGTCTACAGTCCTCCCCATAAGTATGCATCATCAAGTCGGGTTAAATTGACCCTGTAGTAGTCTACAGCCCTCCCCATAGTATGCACCATCAAGTCGTGTTAAATTGGCCATGTTGCAGTCTACAGTCCTCCCCATAAGTATGCATCATCAAGTCGGATTAAATTGGCCCTGTAGCAGTCTACAGTCCTCCCCATAGTATGCACCATCAAGTCGGGTTAAATTGGCCCTGTAGCAGTCTACAGTCCTCCCCATAAGTATGCACCATCAGGTCGGGTTAAATTGGCCCTGTAGCAGTCTACAGTCCTCCCCATAAGTATGCATCATCAAGTCGGGTTAAATTGGCCCTGTAGTAGTCTACATTCCTCCCCATAGTATGCACCATCAAGTCGTGTTAAATTGGCCCTGTAGCAGTCTACAGTCCTCCCCATAAGTATGCATCATCAAGTCGGGTTAAATTGGCCCTGTAGCAGTCTACAATTCCTCCCCATAGTATGCACCATCAAGTCGGGTTAAATTGGCCCTGTAGCAGTCTACAGTCCTCCCCATAAGTATGCACCATCAAGTCGAGTTAAATTGGCCCTGTAGCAGTCTACAGTCCTCCCCATAGAATGCACCATCAAGTCGGGTTAAATTGGCCCTGTAGCAGTCTACAGTCCTCCCCATAAGTATGCATAATAAAGTCGTGTTAAATTGGCCCTGTAGCAGTTTACAGTCCTCCCCATAAGTATGCATCATCAAGTCGGGTTAAATTGGACCTGTAGTAGTCTACAGTCCTCCCCATAAGTATGCATCATCAAGTCGGGGTAAATTGGCCCTGTAGCAGTCTACAGTCCTCCCCATAGTATGCACCATCAAGTCGGGTTAAATTGGCCCTGTAGCAGTCTACAGTCCTCCCCATAAGTATGCACCATCAAGTCGCGTTAAATTGGTCCTGTAGCAGTCTACAGTCCTCCCCATAAGTATGCACCATCAAGTCGGGTTAAATTGGCCCTGTAGCAGTTTACAGTCCTCCCCATAAGTATGCATCATCAAGTCGGGTTAAATTGGACCTGTAGTAGTCTACAGTCCTCCCCATAGTATGCACCATCAAGTCGTGTTAAATTGGCCCTGTAGCAGTGTACAGTCCTCCCCATAAGTCTGCATCATCAAGTCGGGTTAAATTGGCCCTGTAGCAGTCTACAGTCCTCCCCATAAGTATGCATCATCAAGTCGGGTTAAATTGACCATTTAGTAGTCTACAGCCCTCCCCATAGTATGCACCATCAAGTCGTGTTAAATTGGCCATGTTGCAGTCTACAGTCCTCCCCATAAGTATGCATCATCAAGTCGGGTTAAATTGGCCCTGTAGCAGTCTACAGTCCTCCCCATAGTATGCACCATCAAGTCGGGTTAAATTGGCCCTGTAGCAGTCTACAATCCTCCCCATAAGTATGCACCATCAAGTCGGGTTAAATTGTCCCTGTAGCAGTCTACAGTCCTCCCCATAGTATGCACCATCAAGTCGGGTTAAATTGGCCCTGTAGCAGTCTACAGTCCTCCCCATAAGTATGCACCATCAAGTCGGGTTAAATTGGCCCTGTAGCAGTCTACAGTCCTCCCCATAAGTATGCATCATCAAGTCGGGTTAAATTGGCCCTGTAGCAGTCTACAGTCCTCCCCATAGTATGCACCATCAAGTCGGGTTAAATTGGCCTTGTAGCAGTCTACAGTCCTCCCCATAAGTATGCACCATCAAGTCGGGTTAAATTGGTCCTGTAGCAGTCTACAGTCCTCCCCATAAGTATGCACCATCAAGTCGGGTTAAATTGGCCCTGTAGCAGTTTACAGTCCTCCCCATAAGTATGCATCATCAAGTCGGGTTAAATTGGCCCTGTAGTAGTCTACAGTCCTCCCCATAGTATGCACCATCAAGTCGTGTTAAATTGGTCCTGTAGCAGTCTACAGTCCTTCCCATAAGTCTGCATCATCAAGTCGGGTTAAATTGGCCCTGTAGCAGTCTACAGTCCTCCCCATAAGTATGCATCATCAAGTCGGGTTAAATTGACCCTGTAGTAGTCTACAGCCCTCCCCATAGTATGCACCATCAAGTCGTGTTAAATTGGCCATGTTGCAGTCTACAGTCCTCCCCATAAGTATGCATCATCAAGTCGGATTAAATTGGCCCTGTAGCAGTCTACAGTCCTCCCCATAGTATGCACCATCAAGTCGGGTTAAATTGGCCCTGTAGCAGTCTACAGTCCTCCCCATAAGTATGCACCATCAGGTCGGGTTAAATTGGCCCTGTAGCAGTCTACAGTCCTCCCCATAAGTATGCATCATCAAGTCGGGTTAAATTGGCCCTGTAGTAGTCTACATTCCTCCCCATAGTATGCACCATCAAGTCGTGTTAAATTGGCCCTGTAGCAGTCTACAGTCCTCCCCATAAGTATGCATCATCAAGTCGGGTTAAATTGGCCCTGTAGCAGTCTACAATTCCTCCCCATAGTATGCACCATCAAGTCGGGTTAAATTGGCCCTGTAGCAGTCTACAGTCCTCCCCATAAGTATGCACCATCAAGTCGAGTTAAATTGGCCCTGTAGCAGTCTACAGTCCTCCCCATAGAATGCACCATCAAGTCGGGTTAAATTGGCCCTGTAGCAGTCTACAGTCCTCCCCATAAGTATGCATAATAAAGTCGTGTTAAATTGGCCCTGTAGCAGTCTACAGTCCTCCCCATAAGTATGCATCATCAAGTCGGGTTAAATTGGCCCTGTAGCAGTCTACAGTCCTCCCCATAGTATGCACCATCAAGTCGGGTTAAATTGGCCCTGTAGCAGTCTACAGTCCTCCCCATAAGTATGCACCATCAAGTCGGGTTAAATTGGTCCTGTAGCAGTCTACAGTCCTCCCCATAAGTATGCACCATCAAGTCGGGTTAAATTGGCCCTGTAGCAGTTTACAGTCCTCCCCATAAGTATGCATCATCAAGTCGGGTTAAATTGGCCCTGTAGTAGTCTACAGTCCTCCCCATAGTATGCACCATCAAGTCGTGTTAAATTGGCCCTGTAGCAGTCTACAGTCCTTCCCATAAGTCTGCATCATCAAGTCGGGTTAAATTGACCCTATAGCAGTCTACAGTCCTCCCCATAAGTATGCATCATCAAGTCGGGTTAAATTGACCCTGTAGTAGTCTACAGCCCTCCCCATAGTATGCACCATCAAGTCGTGTTAAATTGGCCATGTTGCAGTCTACAGTCCTCCCCATAAGTATGCATCATCAAGTCGGGTTAAATTGGCCCTGTAGCAGTCTACAGTCCTCCCCATAGTATGCACCATCAAGTCGGGTTAAATTGGCCCTGTAGCAGTCTACAGTCCTCCCCATAAGTATGCACCATCAAGTCGGGTTAAATTGGCCCTGTAGCAGTCTACAGTCCTCCCCATAAGTATGCATCATCATGTCGGGTTAAATTGGCCCTGTAGCAGTCTACATTCCTCCCCATAGTATGCACCATCAAGTCGTGTTAAATTGGCCCTGTAGCAGTCTACAGTCCTCCCCATAAGTATGCATCATCAAGTCGGGTTAAATTGGCCCTGTAGCAGTCTACAATTCCTCCCCATAGTATGCACCATCAAGTCGGGTTAAATTGGCCCTGTAGCAGTCTACAGTGATCCCCATAAGTATGCACCATCAAGTCGAGTTAAATTGGCCCTGTAGCAGTCTACAGTCCTCCCCATAGAATGCACCATCAAGTCGGGTTAAATTGGCCCTGTAGCGGTCTACAGTCCTCCCCATAAGTATGCATAATAAAGTCGTGTTAAATTGGCCCTGTAGCAGTCTACAGTCCTCCCCATAAGTATGCATCATCAAGTCGGGTTAAATTGGCCCTGTAGCAGTCTACAGTCCTCCCCATAGTATGCACCATCAAGTCGGGTTAAATTGGCCCTGTAGCAGTCTACAGTCCTCCCCATAAGTATGCACCATCAAGTCGGGTTAAATTGGTCCTGTAGCAGTCTACAGTCCTCCCCATAAGTATGCACCATCAAGTCGGGTTAAATTGGCCCTGTAGCAGTTTACAGTCCTCCCCATAAGTATGCATCATCAAGTCGGGTTAAATTGGCTCTGTAGCAGTCTACAGTCCTCCACATAAGTATGCATCATCAAGTCGGGTTAAATTGGCCCTGTAGTAGTCTACAGTCCTCCCCATAGTATGCACCATCAAGCCGTGTTAAATTGGCCCTGTAGCAGTCTACAGTCCTCCCCATAAGTCTGCATCATCAAGTCGGGTTAAATTGGCCCTGTTGCAGTCTACAGTCCTCCCCATAAGTATGCATCATCAAGTCGGGTTAAATTGACCCTGTAGTAGTCTACAGCCCTCCCCATAGTATGCACCATCAAGTCGTGTTAAATTGGCCATGTAGCAGTCTACATTCCTCCCCATAAGTATGCATCATCAAGTCGGGTTAAATTGGCCCTGTAGCAATCTACAGTCCTCCCCATAGTATGCACCATCAAGTCGTGTTAAATTGGCCCTGTAGCAGTCTACAGTCCTCCCCATAAATATGCATCATCAAGTCGTGTTAAATTGGCCCTGTAGCAGTCTACAGTCCTCCCCATAAGTATGCATCATCAAGTCGGGTTAAATTGGCCCTGTAGTAGTCTACAGTCCTCCCCATAGTATGCACCATCAAGTCGTGTTAAATTGGCCCTGTAGCAGTCTACAGTCCTCCCCATAAGTATGCATCATCAAGTCGAGTTAAATTGGCCCTGTAGCAGTTTACAGTCCTCCCCATAAGTATGCATCATCAAGTCGGGTTAAATTGGCTCTGTAGCAGTCTACAGTCCTCCCCATAAGTATGCATCATCAAGTCGGGTTAAATTGGCCCTGTAGTAGTCTACAGTCCTCCCCATAGTATGCACCATCAAGCCGTGTTAAATTGGCCCTGTAGCAGTCTACAGTCCTCCCCATAAGTCTGCATCATCAAGTCGGGTTAAATTGGCCCTGTTGCAGTCTACAGTCCTCCCCATAAGTATGCATCATCAAGTCGGGTTAAATTGACCCTGTAGTAGTCTACAGCCCTCCCCATAGTATGCACCATCAAGTCGTGTTAAATTGGCCATGTAGCAGTCTACAGTCCTCCCCATAAGTATGCATCATCAAGTCGGGTTAAATTGGCCCTGTAGCAGTCTACAGTCCTCCCCATAGTATGCACCATCAAGTCGTGTTAAATTGGCCCTGTAGCAGTCTACAGTCCTCCCCATAAATATGCATCATCAAGTCGTGTTAAATTGGCCCTGTAGCAGTCTACAGTCCTCCCCATAAGTATGCATCATCAAGTCGGGTTAAATTGGCCCTGTAGTAATCTACAGTCCTCCCCATAGTATGCACCATCAAGTCGTGTTAAATTGGCCCTGTAGCAGTCTACAGTCCTCCCCATAAGTATGCATCATCAAGTCGGGTTAAATTGGCCCTGTAGCAGTCTACAATTCCTCCTCATAGTATGCACCATCAAGTCGTGTTAAATTGGCCCTGTAGCAGTCTACAGTCCTCCCCATAAGTATGCACCATCAAGTCGGGTTAAATTGGCCCTGTAGCAGTCTACAGTCCTCCCCATAGTATGCACCATCAAGTCGGGTTAAATTGGCCCTGTAGCAGTCTACAGTCCTCCCCATAAGTATGCACCATCAAGTCGTGTTAAATTGGCCATGTAGCAGTCTACAGTCCTCCCCATAAGTATGCATCATCAAGTCGGGTTAAATTGGCCCTGTAGCAGTCTACAGTCCTCCCCATAGTATGCACCATCAAGTCGGGTTAAATTGGCCCTGTAGCAGTCTACAGTCCTCCCCATAAGTATGCACCATCAAGTCGGGTTAAATTGGTCCTGTAGCAGTCTACAGTCCTCCCCATAAGTATGCACCATCAAGTCGGGTTAAATTGGCCCTGTAGCAGTTTACAGTCCTCCCCATAAGTCTGCATCATCAAGTCTGGTTAAATTGGCTCTGTAGCAATCTACAATCCTCCCCATAAGTATGCATCATCAAGTCGGGTTAAATTGGCCCTGTAGTAGTCTACAGTCCTCCCCATAGTATGCACCATCAAGTCATGTTAAATTGGCCCTGTAGCAGTCTACAGTCCTCCCCATAAGTCTGCATCATCAAGTCGTGTTAAATTGGCCCTGTAGCAGTCTACAGTCCTCCCCATAAGTATGCATCATCAAGTCGGGTTAAATTGACCCTGTAGTAGTCTACAGCCCTCCCCATAGTATGCACCATCAAGTCGTGTTAAATTGGCCATGTAGCAGTCTACAGTCCTCCCCATATGTATGCATCATCAAGTCGGGTTAAATTGGCCCTGTAGCAGTCTACAGTCCTCCCCATAGTATGCACCATCAAGTCGGGTTAAATTGGCCCTGTAGCAGTCTACAGTCCTCCCCATAAGTATGCACCATCAAGTCGGGTTAAATTGGCCCTGTAGCAGTCTACAGTCCTCCCCATAAGTATGCATCATCAAGTCGGGTTAAATTGGCCCTGTAGTAGTCTACAGTCCTCCCCATAGTATGCACCATCAAGTCGTGTTAAATTGGCCCTGTAGCAGTCTACAGTCCTCCCCATAAGTATGCATCATCAAGTCGGGTTAAATTGGCCCTGTAGCAGTCTACAATTCCTCCCCATAGTATGCACCATCAAGTCGGGTTAAATTGGCCCTGTAGCAGTCTACAGTCCTCCCCATAAGTATGCACCATTAAGTCGAGTTAAATTGGCCCTGTAGCAGTCTACAGTCCTCCCCATAGTATGCACCATCAAGTCGGGTTAAATTGGCCCTGTAGCAGTCTACAGTCCTCCCCATAAGTATGCATCATCAAGTCGTGTTAAATTGGCCCTGTAGCAGTCTACAGTCCTCCCCATAAGTATGCATCATCAAGTCGTGTTAAATTGGCCCTGTAGCAGTCTACAGTCCTCCCCATAAGTATGCATCATCAAGTCGGGTTAAATTGGCCCTGTAGCAGTCTACAATTCCTCCCCATAGTATGCACCATCAAGTCGGGTTAAATTGGCCCTGTAGCAGTCTACAGTCCTCCCCATAAGTATGCACCATTAAGTCGAGTTAAATTGGCCCTGTAGCAGTCTACAGTCCTCCCCATAGTATGCACCATCAAGTCGGGTTAAATTGGCCCTGTAGCAGTCTACAGTCCTCCCCATAAGTATGCATAATAAAGTCGTGTTAAATTGGCCCTGTAGCAGTCTACAGTCCTCCCCATAAGTATGCATCATCAAGTCGGGTTAAATTGGCCCTGTAGCAGTCTACAGTCCTCCCCATAGTATGCACCATCAAGTCGGGTTAAATTGGCCCTGTAGCAGTCTACAGTCCTCCCCATAAGTATGCACCATCAAGTCGGGTTAAATTGGTCCTGTAGCAGTCTACAGTCCTCCCCATAAGTATGCACCATCAAGTCGGGTTAAATTGGCCCTGTAGCAGTTTACAGTCCTCCCCATAAGTATGCATCATCAAGTCGGGTTAAATTGGCTCTGTAGCAGTCTACAGTCCTCCACATAAGTATGCATCATCAAGTCGGGTTAAATTGGCCCTGTAGTAGTCTACAGTCCTCCCCATAGTATGCACCATCAAGCCGTGTTAAATTGGCCCTGTAGCAGTCTACAGTCCTCCCCATAAGTCTGCATCATCAAGTCGGGTTAAATTGGCCCTGTTGCAGTCTACAGTCCTCCCCATAAGTATGCATCATCAAGTCGGGTTAAATTGACCCTGTAGTAGTCTACAGCCCTCCCCATAGTATGCACCATCAAGTCGTGTTAAATTGGCCATGTAGCAGTCTACAGTCCTCCCCATAAGTATGCATCATCAAGTCGGGTTAAATTGGCCCTGTAGCAATCTACAGTCCTCCCCATAGTATGCACCATCAAGTCGTGTTAAATTGGCCCTGTAGCAGTCTACAGTCCTCCCCATAAATATGCATCATCAAGTCGTGTTAAATTGGCCCTGTAGCAGTCTACAGTCCTCCCCATAAGTATGCATCATCAAGTCGGGTTAAATTGGCCCTGTAGTAGTCTACAGTCCTCCCCATAGTATGCACCATCAAGTCGTGTTAAATTGGCCCTGTAGCAGTCTACAGTCCTCCCCATAAGTATGCATCATCAAGTCGGGTTAAATTGGCCCTGTAGCAGTTTACAGTCCTCCCCATAAGTATGCATCATCAAGTCGGGTTAAATTGGCTCTGTAGCAGTCTACAGTCCTCCCCATAAGTATGCATCATCAAGTCGGGTTAAATTGGCCCTGTAGTAGTCTACAGTCCTCCCCATAGTATGCACCATCAAGCCGTGTTAAATTGGCCCTGTAGCAGTCTACAGTCCTCCCCATAAGTCTGCATCATCAAGTCGGGTTAAATTGGCCCTGTTGCAGTCTACAGTCCTCCCCATAAGTATGCATCATCAAGTCGGGTTAAATTGACCCTGTAGTAGTCTACAGCCCTCCCCATAGTATGCACCATCAAGTCGTGTTAAATTGGCCATGTAGCAGTCTACAGTCCTCCCCATAAGTATGCATCATCAAGTCGGGTTAAATTGGCCCTGTAGCAGTCTACAGTCCTCCCCATAGTATGCACCATCAAGTCGTGTTAAATTGGCCCTGTAGCAGTCTACAGTCCTCCCCATAAATATGCATCATCAAGTCGTGTTAAATTGGCCCTGTAGCAGTCTACAGTCCTCCCCATAAGTATGCATCATCAAGTCGGGTTAAATTGGCCCTGTAGTAGTCTACAGTCCTCCCCATAGTATGCACCATCAAGTCGTGTTAAATTGGCCCTGTAGCAGTCTACAGTCCTCCCCATAAGTATGCATCATCAAGTCGGGTTAAATTGGCCCTGTAGCAGTCTACAATTCCTCCCCATAGTATGCACCATCAAGTCGTGTTAAATTGGCCCTGTAGCAGTCTACAGTCCTCCCCATAAGTATGCACCATCAAGTCGGGTTAAATTGGCCCTGTAGCAGTCTACAGTCCTCCCCATAGTATGCACCATCAAGTCGGGTTAAATTGGCCCTGTAGCAGTCTACAGTCCTCCCCATAAGTATGCACCATCAAGTCGTGTTAAATTGGCCATGTAGCAGTCTACAGTCCTCCCCATAAGTATGCATCATCAAGTCGGGTTAAATTGGCCCTGTAGCAGTCTACAGTCCTCCCCATAGTATGCACCATCAAGTCGGGTTAAATTGGCCCTGTAGCAGTCTACAGTCCTCCCCATAAGTATGCACCATCAAGTCGGGTTAAATTGGTCCTGTAGCAGTCTACAGTCCTCCCCATAAGTATGCACCATCAAGTCGGGTTAAATTGGCCCTGTAGCAGTTTACAGTCCTCCCCATAAGTCTGCATCATCAAGTCGGGTTAAATTGGCTCTGTAGCAGTCTACAATCCTCCCCATAAGTATGCATCATCAAGTCGGGTTAAATTGGCCCTGTAGTAGTCTACAGTCCTCCCCATAGTATGCACCATCAAGTCATGTTAAATTGGCCCTGTAGCAGTCTACAGTCCTCCCCATAAGTCTGCATCATCAAGTCGTGTTAAATTGGCCCTGTAGCAGTCTACAGTCCTCCCCATAAGTATGCATCATCAAGTCGGGTTAAATTGACCCTGTAGTAGTCTACAGCCCTCCCCATAGTATGCACCATCAAGTCGTGTTAAATTGGCCATGTAGCAGTCTACAGTCCTCCCCATAAGTATGCATCATCAAGTCGGGTTAAATTGACCCTGTAGTAGTCTACAGCCATCCCCATAGTATGCACCATCAAGTCGTGTTAAATTGGCCATGTTGCAGTCTACAGTCCTCCCCATATGTATGCATCATCAAGTCGGGTTAAATTGGCCCTGTAGCAGTCTACAGTCCTCCCCATAGTATGCACCATCAAGTCGGGTTAAATTGGCCCTGTAGCAGTCTACAGTCCTCCCCATAAGTATGCACCATCAAGTCGGGTTAAATTGGCCCTGTAGCAGTCTACAGTCCTCCCCATAAGTATGCATCATCAAGTCGGGTTAAATTGGCCCTGTAGTAGTCTACAGTCCTCCCCATAGTATGCACCATCAAGTCGTGTTAAATTGGCCCTGTAGCAGTCTACAGTCCTCCCCATAAGTATGCATCATCAAGTCGGGTTAAATTGGCCCTGTAGCAGTCTACAATTCCTCCCCATAGTATGCACCATCAAGTCGGGTTAAATTGGCCCTGTAGCAGTCTACAGTCCTCCCCATAAGTATGCACCATTAAGTCGAGTTAAATTGGCCCTGTAGCAGTCTACAGTCCTCCCCATAGTATGCACCATCAAGTCGGGTTAAATTGGCCCTGTAGCAGTCTACAGTCCTCCCCATAAGTATGCATCATCAAGTCGTGTTAAATTGGCCCTGTAGCAGTCTACAGTCCTCCCCATAAGTATGCATCATCAAGTCGTGTTAAATTGGCCCTGTAGCAGTCTACAGTCCTCCCCATAAGTATGCATCATCAAGTCGGGTTAAATTGGCCCTGTAGCAGTCTACAATTCCTCCCCATAGTATGCACCATCAAGTCGGGTTAAATTGGCCCTGTAGCAGTCTACAGTCCTCCCCATAAGTATGCACCATTAAGTCGAGTTAAATTGGCCCTGTAGCAGTCTACAGTCCTCCCCATAGTATACACCATCAAGTCGGGTTAAATTGGCCCTGTAGCAGTCTACAGTCCTCCCCATAAGTATGCATCATCAAGTCGTGTTAAATTGGCCCTGTAGCAGTCTACAGTCCTCCCCATAAGTATGCATCATCAAGTCGGGTTAAATTGGCCCTGTAGCAGTCTACAGTCCTCCCCATAGTATGCACCATCAAGTCGGGTTAAATTGGCCCTGTAGCAGTCTATAGTCCTCCCCATAAGTATGCACCATCAAGTCGGGTTAAATTGGTCCTGTAGCAGTCTACAGTCCTCCCCATAAGTATGCACCATCAAGTCGGGTTAAATTGGCCCTGTAGCAGTTTACAGTCCTCCCCATAAGTATGCATCATCAAGTCGGGTTAAATTGGCTCTGTAGCAGTCTACAGTCCTCCCCATAAGTATGCATCATCAAGTCGGGTTAAATTGGCCCTGTAGTAGTCTACAGTCCTCCCCATAGTATGCACCATCAAACCGTGTTAAATTGGCCCTATAGCAGTCTACAGTCCTCCCCATAAGTCTGCATCATCAAGTCGTGTTAAATTGGCCCTGTAGCAGTCTACAGTCCTCCCCATAAGTATGCATCATCAAGTCGGGTTAAATTGACCCTGTAGTAGTCTACAGCCCTCCCCATAGTATGCACCATCAAGTCGTGTTAAATTGGCCATGTAGCAGTCTACAGTCCTCCCCATAAGTATGCATCATCAAGTCGGGTTAAATTGGCCCTGTAGCAGTCTACAGTCCTCCCCATAGTATGCACCATCAAGTCGTGTTAAATTGGCCCTGTAGCAGTCTACAGTCCTCCCCATAAATATGCACCATCAAGTCGTGTTAAATTGGCCCTGTAGCAGTCTACAGTCCTCCCCATAAGTATGCATCATCAAGTCGGGTTAAATTGGCCCTGTAGTAGTCTACAGTCCTCCCCATAGTATGCACCATCGAGTCGTGTTAAATTGGCCCTGTAGCAGTCTACAGTCCTCCCCATAAGTATGCATCATCAAGTCGGGTTAAATTGGCCCTGTAGCAGTCTACAATTCCTCCCCATAGTATGCACCATCAAGTCGTGTTAAATTGGCCCTGTAGCAGTCTACAGTCCTCCCCATAAGTATGCACCATCAAGTCGGGTTAAATTGGCCCTGTAGCAGTCTACAGTCCTCTCCATAGTATGCACCATCAAGTCGGGTTAAATGGGCCCTGTAGCAGTCTACAGTCCTCCCCATAAGTATGCACCATCAAGTCGTGTTAAATTGGCCATGTAGCAGTCTACAGTCCTCCCCATAAGAATGCATCATCAAGTCGGGTTAAATTGGCCCTGTAGCAGTCTACAGTCCTCCCCATAGTATGCACCATCAAGTCGGGTTAAATTGGCCCTGTAGCAGTCTACAGTCCTCCCCATAAGTATGCACCATCAAGTCGGGTTAAATTGGTCCTGTAGCAGTCTACTGTCCTCCCCATAAGTATGCACCATCAAGTCGGGTTAAATTGGCCCTGTAGCAGTTTACAGTCCTCCCCATAAGTCTGCATCATCAAGTCGGGTTAAATTGGCTCTGTAGCAGTCTACAATCCTCCCCATAAGTATGCATCATCAAGTCGGGTTAAATTGGCCCTGTAGTAGTCTACAGTCCTCCCCATAGTATGCACCATCAAGTCATGTTAAATTGGCCCTGTAGCAGTCTACAGTCCTCCCCATAAGTCTGCATCATCAAGTCGTGTTAAATTGGCCCTGTAGCAGTCTACAGTCCTCCCCATAAGTATGCATCATCAAGTCGGGTTAAATTGACCCTGTAGTAGTCTACAGTCCTCCCCATAAGTATGCATCATCAAGTCGGGTTAAATTGGCCCTGTTGCAGTCTACAGTCCTCCCCATAGTATGCACCATCAAGTCGGGTTAAATTGGCCCTGTAGCAGTCTACAGTCCTCCCCATAAGTATGCATCATCAAGTCGGGTTAAATTTGCCCTGTAGCAGTCTACAATTCCTCCCCATAGTATGCACCATCAAGTCGTGTTAAATTGGCCCTGTAGCAGTCTACAGTCCTCCCCATAAGTATGCACCATCAAGTCGGGTTAAATTGGCCCTGTAGCAGTCTACAGTCCTCCCCATAGTATGCACCATCAAGTCGGGTTAAATTGGCCCTGTAGCAGTCTACAGTCCTCCCCATAAGTATGCACCATCAAGTCGTGTTAAATTGGCCATGTAGCAGTCTACAGTCCTCCCCATAAGTATGCATCATCAAGTCGGGTTAAATTGGCCCTGTAGCAGTCTACAGTCCTCCCCATAGTATGCACCATCAAGTCGGGTTAAATTGGCCCTGTAGCAGTCTACAGTCCTCCCCATAAGTATGCACCATCAAGTCGGGTTAAATTGGTCCTGTAGCAGTCTACAGTCCTCCCCATAAGTATGCACCATCAAGTCGGGTTAAATTGGCCCTGTAGCAGTTTACAGTCCTCCCCATAAGTATGCATCATCAAGTCGGGTTAAATTGGCCCTGTAGTAGTCTACAGTCCTCCCCATAGTATGCACCATCAAGTCGTGTTAAATTGGCCCTGTAGCAGTCTACAGTCCTCCCCATAAGTCTGCATCATCAAGTCGGGTTAAATTGGCCCTGTAGCAGTCTACAGTCCTCCCCATAGTATGCACCATCAAGTCGGGTTAAATTGGCCCTGTAGCAGTCTACAATCCTCCCCATAAGTATGCACCATCAAGTCGGGTTAAATTGTCCCTGTAGCAGTCTACAGTCCTCCCCATAGTATGCACCATCAAGTCGGGTTAAATTGGCCCTGTAGCAGTCTACAGTCCTCCCCATAAGTATGCATCATCAAGTCGGGTTAAATTGGCCCTGTAGCAGTCTACAATCCTCCCCATAAGTATGCACCATCAAGTCGGGTTAAATTGTCCCTGTAGCAGTCTACAGTCCTCCCCATAGTATGCACCATCAAGTCGGGTTAAATTGGCCCTGTAGCAGTCTACAGTCCTCCCCATAAGTATGCATCATCAAGTCGGGTTAAATTGGCCCTGTAGCAGTCTACAGTCCTCCCCATAGTATGCACCATCAAGTCGGGTTAAATTGGCCCTGTAGCAGTCTACAGTCCTCCCCATAAGTATGCACCATCAAGTCGGGTTAAATTGGTCCTGTAACAGTCTACAGTCCTCCCCATAAGTATGCACCATCAAGTCGGGTTAAATTGGCCCTGTAGCAGTCTACAGTCCTCCCCATAAGTATGCACCATCAAGTCGGGTTAAATTGGCCCTGTAGCAGTCTACAGTCCTCCCCATAGTATGCACCATCAAGTCGGGTTAAATTGGCCCTGTAGCAGTCTACAGTCCTCCCCATAAGTATGCATCATCAAGTCGGGTTAAATTGGCTCTGTAGCAATCTACAATCCTCCCCATAAGTATGCATCATCAAGTCGGGTTAAATTGGCCCTGTAGTAGTCTACAGTCCTCCCCATAGTATGCACCATCAAGTCATGTTAAATTGGCCCTGTAGCAGTCTACAGTCCTCCCCATAAGTCTGCATCATCAAGTCGTGTTAAATTGGCCCTGTAGCAGTCTACAGTCCTCCCCATAAGTATGCATCATCAAGTCGGGTTAAATTGACCCTGTAGTAGTCTACAGCCCTCCCCATAGTATGCACCATCAAGTCGTGTTAAATTGGCCATGTAGCAGTCTACAGTCCTCCCCATAAGTATGCATCATCAAGTCGGGTTAAATTGGCCCTGTAGCAGTCTACAGTCCTCCCCATAAGTATGCACCATCAAGTCTGGTTAAATTGGCCCTGTATCAGTCTACAGTCCCCCCCATAAGTATGCATCATCAAGTCGGGTTAAATTGACCCTGTAGTAGTCTACAGCCCTCCCCATAGTATGCACCATCAAGTCGTGTTAAATTGGCCATGTAGCAGTCTACAGTCCTCCCCATAAGTATGCATCATCAAGTCGGGTTAAATTGGCCCTGTTGCAGTCTACAGTCCTCCCCATAGTATGCACCATCAAGTCGGGTTAAATTGGCCCTGTAGCAGTCTACAGTCCTCCCCATAAGTATGCATCATCAAGTCGGGTTAAATTGGCCCTGTAGCAGTCTACAATTCCTCCCCATAGTATGCACCATCAAGTCGTGTTAAATTGGCCCTGTAGCAGTCTACAGTCCTCCCCATAAGTATGCACCATCAAGTCGGGTTAAATTGGCCCTGTAGCAGTCTACAGTCCTCCCCATAGTATGCACCATCAAGTCGGGTTAAATTGGCCCTGTAGCAGTCTACAGTCCTCCCCATAAGTATGCACCATCAAGTCGTGTTAAATTGGCCATGTAGCAGTCTACAGTCCTCCCCATAAGTATGCATCATCAAGTCGGGTTAAATTGGCCCTGTAGCAGTCTACAGTCCTCCCCATAGTATGCACCATCAAGTCGGGTTAAATTGGCCCTGTAGCAGTCTACAGTCCTCCCCATAAGTATGCACCATCAAGTCGGGTTAAATTGGTCCTGTAGCAGTCTACAGTCCTCCCCATAAGTATGCACCATCAAGTCGGGTTAAATTGGCCCTGTAGCAGTTTACAGTCCTCCCCATAAGTATGCATCATCAAGTCGGGTTAAATTGGCCCTGTAGTAGTCTACAGTCCTCCCCATAGTATGCACCATCAAGTCGTGTTAAATTGGCCCTGTAGCAGTCTACATTCCTCCCCATAAGTCTGCATCATCAAGTCGGGTTAAATTGGCCCTGTAGCAGTCTACAGTCCTCCCCATAAGTATGCATCATCAAGTCGGGTTAAATTTACCCTTTAGTAGTCTACAGCCCTCCCCATAGTATGCACCATCAAGTCGTGTTAAATTGGCCATGTTGCAGTCTACAGTCCTCCCCATAGGTATGCATCATCAAGTCGGGTTAAATTGGCCCTGTAGCAGTCTACAGTCCTCCCCATAGTATGCACCATCAAGTCGGGTTAAATTGGCCCTGTAGCAGTCTACAATCCTCCCCATAAGTATGCACCATCAAGTCGGGTTAAATTGGCCCTGTAGCAGTCTACATTCCTCCCCATAGTATGCACCATCAAGTCGGGTTAAATTGGCCCTGTAGCAGTCTACAGTCCTCCCCATAAGTATGCACCATCAAGTCGGGTTAAATTGGCCCTGTAGCAGTCTACAGTCCTCCCCATAAGTATGCATCATCAAGTCGGGTTAAATTGGCCCTGTAGCAGTCTACAGTCCTCCCCATAAGTATGCACCATCAAGTCGGGTTAAATTGGCCATGTAGCAGTCTACAGTCCTCCCCATAAGTATGCACCATCAAGTCGGGTTAAATTGGTCCTGTAACAGTCTACAGTCCTCCCCATAAGTATGCACCATCAAGTCGGGTTAAATTGGCCCTGTAGCAGTTTACAGTCCTCCCCATAAGTCTGCATCATCAAGTCGGGTTAAATTGGCTCTGTAGCAGTCTACAATCCTCCCCATAAGTATGCATCATCAAGTCGGGTTAAATTGGCCCTGTAGTAGTCTACAGTCCTCCCCATAGTATGCACCATCAAGCCGTGTTAAATTGGCCCTGTAGCAGTCTACAGTGCTACCCATAAGTATGCATCATCAAGTCGGGTTAAATTGGCCCTGTTGCAGTCTACAGTCCTCCCCATAGTATGCACCATCAAGTCGGGTTAAATTGGCCCTGTAGCAGTCTACAGTCCTCCCCATAAGTATGCACTATCAAGTCGGGTTAAATTGGCCCTGTATCAGTCTACAGTCCCCCCCATAAGTATGCATCATCAAGTCGGGTTAAATTGGCCCTGTAGTAGTCTACAGTCCTCCCCATAGTATGCACCATCAAGTCGTGTTAAATTGGCCCTGTAGCAGTCTACAGTCCTCCCCATAAGTATGCATCATCAAGTCGGGTTAAATTGGCCCTGTAGCAGTCTACAGTCCTCCCCATAAGTATGCACCATCAAGTCGAGTTAAATTGGCCCTGTAGCAGTCTACAGTCCTCCCCATAGTATGCACCATCAAATCGGGTTAAATTGGCGCTGTAGCAGTCTACAGTCCTCCCCATAAGTATGCAACATCAAATCTGGTTAAATACAATGCATAACAGTTGTTTAGTAGTGTTGGGAGATATAGATCCAATGGAAAAACCAGATTTGGAAAGAGGTTTACTGAGCCGATAAATCAGATTGGAAAAACATTTTCAATTCTATAATTTACTTTGGTCTAATGTTGGCTAATTGATTGACTGTATGATGATGTTGACATCAAATGAGCATTATTTCATTATTTCAGGTATTATCATGACAACACTAGTCTTCGGTCTTTTCCCCCATAGCATTATCTGTCCTTCTTCGATTTACGGCTTCTTCAAACTTTTCTTAGAAACAATAAATCAGGTCAAATGGCACTGGGATGGACCTATGGGAGGAAATTGAGATTGTCATAGGAAAAGAGAGGATATAATGATATACTGGATAGGGTTAGTGAACTTAGCGTTGCACCAGTCTATCAATGACCGCTACCTAATAACATATTGCTTATTATGATTTGCTACAAATTTTAATTTACATGCAAAGAGAATGGCATTTCCCACACATGAGACGCTCATTTCCGTCCTGTCCTACAGACGAGTCATGTTTCAAACAGCGGACGCCCGAAGGAAAACACGGTTCTATTTATATACCACAGGGTCCACCCGGGGTTAAATATGGACAAAGTTGAGAAAAGTAAGATTGGGATATTCAAACCCCAGTATTGTTCAGCCATTTTCAATCGGATGATAGATATTGTCCATTTATATATTTTGTGTTGAATTATTAATACATTGTCTTATTATTATAACTCTATTATTAACTTGTCCATCATGGCTTACTGATTTATGTCAAATTGAGCTCGTAGTAATGACATGGAATATAATAAACATGATATATACTGAAATAAATTCCTGTGAAACATCCGTTAGTTATTGATCTACATGGTTATGAATATATGAAAGTCTCGTAAAAATGAATGGGATTTTCGTATCTTAATTGTCTTACAATACCATGACTAACCTTGAATTATAAAATGAGAGCGTGTACATTTTGTGTACTTGCAGTTGAAAGCAGTTTTAACAAATGCGATGTCGGCTTTGCCAATTACTAGTAACTAATATGCATTTGCTTCGAAAAAATATTTGAAAAATATTGTTTCATTTTTTGGCATGGATTAAAAATTTGATTATAATTGTCAGCCCTTACCAGTTATTTCTGTAAATAATTCAATAACAGCGATGTTCTGTTTGTCTTTTTCTCCAGTTGTTTGTAGGAGGGCTCAAGTCTTATTTACGTTATTTGTGTGTGCTTATGTAATATGGTATCCAACACATAATGTGGTGTGTTTTTGTTTGTCTTCGACGTGTGTACCCTATGTTGCCAGTTTCTCTGGATTGTCCATTTATGATTGCCCCTTCGGTATTATCTAACGGTTATTTAAAGAGAGCAATGTTCAGTTATAGAGGTAGCATGAACAACTATCCCAAGACACAAAATAACAACGTTCAATCTAGTTCTGTATAGATTGCCAACAAATCGAATGAACACTTGCGTCCGCAGACACATGAACAGTAAATATTGATATTCAGTGAATACACGTACTTATATGATATATAATATGTTGATTTTATTACCCTACTAAACCATCACAGCTAATATATTCTTATGAATTTACTATAAATCCCATTATAAATTGTGATCTTTGGAAAGATCAGCTAAAGATATGTGGGTTAGGGTTATGGTGTTTAACGCCACTTTCAACAATATTTCAGTTATATCGTCGCGGTCAGTTTTACTGATGGGGGAAACCGGAGTACCTGGAGAAAACCACCTATATGTTGCAAGTCACTGACAAATTTGATCACCTAATGTTGTAGCGAGTAGACCTTGCCATGCACGGGATTCGAACTCACAACTTTAGTGGTGATAGACACTGAATGCATAGGTAGTTGTAAATCCAACTACCATACGATCACGACTACGATGGTACCATATAGATATGTGTAATCCATGCTAAGTATTATTCCGCGCATATAACAATAGAAGTAATATCTGCAATACTTAAAACTTATTTGGAATGTAGAGTTATTAGCTATCAAATAATATGGATTAGGCAAGCCTACAGGCGAGCATCGCATCTACGCATAGACATGTACATGTATTTTACTAGTCTATGAGTATGAGTCTCTTGAAGTTCCAAAAATAAAAATAAAAATGAGAAAAACATTTTTTTCTTATTTTTATTTTTATTTTTGAAACTTCAAGTGACTGTGAAGAGTCAAACGTCTATCATTTAAAAAAGTATCCTTTTCATCCGGGGGTCGTCCACAGGCCCTGTGGGTCGTGTTGCTCGTATGTGTTTATGTACATGTTTTGTAAAATAAATGATGAAAGTTCATAACGTTAAATTTTGACATGATTATTTGTAAAAATGTGGTTCAAAGTTCACCGAAATGTCAATGATATAAGAAAACAAATAATAGCTTTCATAAAGAAACATATAATCATCCTTTTCACGCACAAATCAATTCATAACTCCGACAGAAAAGGCATAATATATCGAATGTCTTACCCCCGCTGAACCACTTCTCTTGTTGTAAACAAACAATTTTGATCGGACCAATGAGCAATCGGCAGTTGATCAAAATGAAACAAATAAGAGAAACCAGCTACCTCACGATCCTACGACCAACCCTGGAATACGCAGCAATGGTTTGTGATCCCACCACCTAAACCCTGATACAGACATTAGAAAATGTACAAAGAAGAGCTGCCCGCTTCGTCATAAATGATTACACCAGCAGAACACAAGGATGCGTGACAAGCATGTTAACATTACTTGAGTGGCAGACTTTAGAACAACGGAGGGAGATAAGCAGATTCGTTATAATGTATAAGATCCAGCATCAACTCGTGGACATCGACCGAGACTTATACCTTAGTTCTAATAATAAAACCCTAAATGCTCGCTTACTCGCAAGGGTTATAACGGGATGCCATTACACGTAACGAAGCAGCCGCTCGCTTACAGAGTTTCTGACGCCTGCATTTATCAATAATAAGACATAACCTTTCCTTTTGTCCATTATTATAACAAGTTTTTATCACCTACCAGTATTTTAGAATGTAATTCCCACAAAATAAAAATCCATGTTTACATTTTGAATTTCGTCATTTCCGGCCTCACTATTTGGATGTCGATACCATATTTGGCGATTGGAGGCGTGAATGTTTACATCAGCCGTTTACTACGTGTAGTAAGAAATACCATATTTAGAAAAGCTCCGCCTTCCGTAGTTTCCGGTTATGGCAAACGATCGATAAATTTGAACAAGGTTGTTGCTACCTTTGAAAAGCATATATTTCTTAGCCAAACCGATTTAACAAGGACTGGGATCATCAGTAATAGTTATAATGAAATGTTTGAAGCGTAAATAGTGAGTTTTTATGTTTCAACTGCAACTTTTTTTTTGCTCCATTGTGACGAATGGGACCGCGTTGTAGCTCTGCCGAGACACAAGTTTGTCACAGGAGCTACATTATTGCAGCTACTTATACCTCAGACCTGGTGACAGCAGAACCAGAGGTCAACATAGGTTCTTCCAGGAGAGGTCCAATTATGACACTCTCAGAAACTCCTTCCAAAGAACAGAACGAGAATGGAACCACCTACCAGACACCACAGTTGGGGCCAGCTCCATAGAGGAGTTCAGGGCTAATCTCCAGCAACAGGTTAGCCACGCCAACCAGTGTAAATAGTTTTAACTGTGTCATAGTGAAGTGTTTAGTTGTACATAGTCTTGGGGACATCAGCTGTGTGTGCCTGGCATGCCTAGTCCCGCAGAACTTAAAACAGTCGGCGACGACTCCTGTTCTACACTGGAAGAAGACGAAGAAGATACAATGCAGTTGTACGTCAGTGTGTATGATTTATTGATTGCGTTTTCAAAATTTCTTACAGAAAGACATGTACATATTAGACAACAGTCTGAGTCAGTTGGTCTTTCATGTCCGGACCTCAACCTGTCCATCCTACATATATTTAAGAGCATGATTTAATGTAGCTGCGGAACCATAGTTCTTTAGGTCCTTGTGAAATGTTCTGATAGGGCGGACCCCAAAAAAACCCCAGAGGCTCTCAAGAGCCTGTATCGTTCATCTGCTTATAAAAAGAACCAATTGGTCCTATGTAAAAACTATGTCCTGCAGTGGTAGTCATCTTGGAATTCCGATCAACATAAAAAACACAAAGTTTGTAAAGGACCTTCCAATGATTGATGCACATTTTAGGTTCAATCAGTGCAATAGCTTCAGAGAAGAACATATTTCTGTATTTTCCCCATATGGTCCCGTGTTAATACTATGACCTGTGGTGGCAGCCATCTTGGATTTCCGATCAGCATAGAAAACAGAAACTTTGCAGAGGACCTTCCAATGATCATTCCTGTGCAGTTTGGATTCAACTGTCCAAGTGGTTTCAGAGAAGAAGCGTTTTGAAACATTTTCCCCATAGGGTCCAATGTTAAATTAAGTTCTGCCGTAGCCGCCATTTTGAATTTCATATCGGAACAAAAAACGTAGAGTTTGTACAGGACCATCCAATGAACATTCATGTACAGTTTGGCTTTAATAATATTTGTAGTTTCTGAGAAGAAGGCATTTGAACATTTTCCCATAGGGTCCAATGTTAATCTATGTCCTGCGGTGGTGGCCATCTTGGATTTCCGATCGGCATAATAAACAGAAAATTTGTAGAGGACCTTCCAATGATCATTCCTGGGCAGTTTGGTTTCAATTGTCCAAGTGGTTTCAGAGAAGAAGCGTTTTGAAACATTTTTCCAATAGGGTCAAATGTTACACTAAGTCCTGCCGTAGCCGCCATTTTGAATTTCATATCGGAACAAAAAACGTAAAGTTTGTAGAGGACCATCCAATGAACATTCATGTACAGTTTGGCTTTAATCATATTCGTAGTTTCTAAGAAGAAGGCATTTGAACATTTTCCCATAGGGTCCAATGTTAATCTATGTCATGCGGTGGTGGCCATCTTGGATTTCCGATCGGCATATAAAACAGAAATTTGTAGAGGACCTTCCAATGATCATTCCTGGGCAGTTTGGTTGCAATTGTCCAAGAGGTTTCAGAGAAGAAGCGTTTTGAAACATTTTCCCAATAGGGTCCAATGTTAAACTAAGTTCTGCCGTAGCCGCCATTTTGAATTTCATATCGGAACAAAAAACCTTAAGATTGTAGAGGACAATCCAATGAACATTCATGTACAGTTTGGTTTTTATCATATTTGTAGTTTCTGAGAAGAAGGCATTTGAACATTTTCCCATAGGGTCCAATGTTAATCTATGTCCTGCGGTGGCGGCCATCTTGGATTTCCGATCGGCATAAAAAACACAAAATTTGTAGAGGACCTTCCAATGATCATTCCTGGGCAGTTTGGTTTCAATTGTCCAAGTGGTTTCAGAGAAGAAGCATTTGAAACATTTTTTCCCATAGGGTCCAATGTTAAATTAAGTCCTGCCGTAGCGCCATTTTGAATTTCATATCGAAACAAAAAATCTTAAGATTATAGAGGACCATCCAATGAACATTCATGTACAGTTTGGCTTTACTCATATTTGTAGTTTCTGAGAAGAAGGCATTTGAACATTTTCCCATAGGGTCCAATGTTAATCTATGTCCTGCGATGGCGGCCATCGTGGATTTCCGATCGGCATAAAAACAGAAACTTGGTAAAGGACATTCCAATGACCATTCATTTACAGTTTGGGTTCAGTCAGTTCATTAGTTTCAGAGAAGAAGATCTTTGAAATTTCAGCCAATCAGAGCATATTATTGGCCCTGGCAGCCATGTTGAATATCTGACTGGAACGTTCCTGCTAAGTTTGGTTCCAATTGGCCCAGTGGTTTCGGAGAAGAAGCTTGAAATGTGAAAAGTTTCCAGACGACAGACGACAGACGCCAAGTGATGGCAATAGTTCACATTTGGTCCAGGTGAACTAACAAAAAGGACCTAAATAGATTTAACGTAGCTGAGGGTCCTTTGGATATTTTTTTATTTGTGTGGACAAAACAAAGGTCCATGATAAAGAGCTACGGTTCTGCAGCTAGATTTAACGTTAGGTTTGGTAACCCACACTCAAAATTTTATTAACTTCAGTATTATTAGGAATATCAGTAATTCTGGTGGCACATACCAGATTTTAGGGGCATTTGGGAACCCCTGCTAATATATTTCAAATTTTGAAGTCATGTTATGTCCGAAATATGTTCTTTTTTGGTAAAGAAAAATATGAAAAGGCTGGTAATCGCTCGCTCTTATAATTTTTGTCCATGTTCTACTCGTTTATTGCCTACAAAATATAAGTTAACTTAAACCGTTTGTAGTACTCCATAAATGGCCATATATTGTCGATTTGTAGGCCTATAGCTGCAAACTAGGCGTATCGCAGAAAAATGCAACGTTTTTTGCACGGAAGGGCGCTTGATAGGTAGATTTAGAATTAAAGAGAAAATCATAGATATGCTGTTAAGATAGCAATTACCTTTAACGCTTTCACTGATTTAAAGCAGTTTTCTTTTATATATTTTTTTCGCTCTTTTCGACATTGTGTCTTGTAAAGCTAGATCATAGCAAACGATATTTTTGCATCACACAAACGACAAGACTTTGAATGTCTTTTTCTGTCTCATGTGTACAAAAATGTATTTAAACGGTTTGCATGGCAACTGAATCAATATTGTTTTAAAAAAAAATCATCTTTATATTCCTTTTTTTTCTTTGTTTTGAAACCATGAGCGACATGATCAACGAAATCGTGTGACGACAGCTTTAGCGGCGAAACAAGAAGGTCTAACGATTGTCCAATTTTTAAATAAATTAATCGTTTCATGTAAAGAAGCTGTACGGTTTCCTTTCTATTTTTATTTTGGGGGGGGAGGTTATTTTTAAACTGGATAGTTATTTTTTATTCAAATTAAAAGGCTGTTTCATGTACTTCACTCTGTAATGATCATTTATCTAACCTTAAGTATGTATTCTATAGAAATACATCTATTTCTCTATTTCTTGTTCAATTTTCACACTTCTCAACCCGTGTGAGAAGAAATCGATAATCAACGTGTGGATCACTTTGTTCTCAGTCGCTGATTGGTCAATTACGCAATTATGTCTCAACCCGTGGGTGAGATAAGAATTTCACGCTACTTTTCCCGTAAACATGCTACGTTTCGCAAAATGTCATTGTGTCAATAAAATCGCTTAATTAACCGTAACTAACCGTACCGTCATCAAGAACCCCTCATCTGGAATCTTGTCCCTTCTCCATCATTGCTTCAAAAACATTCCTTAACGGGTGTGACGTCATTGAACGTCGATTTGAGAAAGTGAAAAACGGCCATATATTTTGTTAAATTAGTGAGAAAAAGAATCAAACAAATGTTTATTGATTCATTAGAGAAACAATCTCTAACAGTTTTTCCCGTAATTTCTCAAATCTCGATAGTTAAATTTTTACATTTTAAAGTTCTCGGTAAATCTCGAACTTTAAAATGTGAAAATTTAGCTATCTTGATTTGAGAAATTATCGTAATAAACGGGAAACAATGTTAGAGACTATTTTTTGCTAATAGATACAACCTATGTGATACAAGATGTACTTTAGTCGGAACTAACTTTCGTGACGTCATAGGTTAGGAATGCGAGAAAACCCCAGTGACGTCTTTGTAAACATTGCGGAATCTCCGTGAGGAAAATCGCAACGTACTCAAGATGTATCTTAACTAATTTTAAATATTAAAGACGTTCTTTTCACATTGCTGGGAACTGCACCGTTCAATACATAAACAATTATTCGGCAACCAACTGTAAATCGCCACCAACTTGAGAAACGCAGGGCAATGATTGTTTACTCTGACAGTGACAGCGATCATGAATGAATGACGTGACGTAACAATACTTGTGTGACGTAAACTATAGAAATCGTGTGACGACTGCTTTCATTGTTTTTTAGGGGCGAACCAAGAAGGTCTAGCGATTATCAATTTTTTTTAATAAATTAATCGTTTAATGTAAAGAAGCTGTACGGATTCCTATTTTTTGGGGGTTATTTTTAAACTGGATAGTTATTTTTTATTCTAATTGATAGGCTATTTCCGGTCATTCGCTCCGATTGTCCATTCAATGCTGAAACTTAGAAACCACTTCCGGTTGGTATTGTTAGTATATTGATTCATCTCCTTACACACATGTTGCTGTTTAGCTCGCATCCTGCGATGCTCGCTATTAGTTATTTTAGCAAGGAAATCCTGTCTAGATTTAAAGTGGAAATAATCAAATGGAAAACACAAAGACAAAGTAAACGCATGTGATATACAATTAGATCGCTTATCATTGCCTACAGCATAGAAGCACTTATTCAATGAGAAATACTCCATAATAATCCTAATACCTGATTCAATCCATTTTAATACCAAATCTTCATACAAGTACTACGTGCATAAAGTCAGGCGCTTACAATAACTTTATTATTTTAAATAGTGAGCTCATGTAAACTTTGTTTTTTTATTTAAGTGCTTTAATACACACCATGATTCTCGCGTGATACTTGTCTCGGCAGGATGTAATCGATGTTTAATCTTTTAAAACATTTGATACGGTTCCCGTTTTTTCTGTGAGAGTTTTGGTTCTTTCATTTCATCTTATCTTCATGATTTTACCATTATTGTTTTATATCAATTAAATGTGTAGATATCTAATTTAGTGCGCACGACACATTTCTGGAATGACCTTCATCAGCTGATACGCCCATAGTCAAAAGACTTGAAAGACAATGATCCTATTATCATTTTCCTGTTAATGGACATTGATCTGTGACTTCCTCTTGAACTTAGATCACACAGATTTCCGCTATCTCGCGGTAGTCAGTATATGTCACATGATTTTAAATTAATACACGAAATATTGTGTCAACAAGAAGCAGATGACAGAAAATAACAAAGTTAATCGCAAACTGAAATTTACGAAATATTGTGTCAACAAGAAGCAGATGACAGAAAACAACAATGTTAATCACAAACTGAAATTTCGTGATAAAAACATTGTTTGTATATAATATAAGGCAAAGGAGCACCATGTTTGTAATAATCGACCCGATTCTTTACTTTTCGGTTTTAGTTCACGAATTTCAAATGAATAAACGAGTTCATTGAGCTTAATAAATAAACGTTAGAGAATACTGAAGGGGCAATCAAAAATGGACAATCTAGAGCAACTGGCAACATAAGGTACACAATAATTTGAATTTGAATTGTTGTTGTTTAACGCCACTTTCAGCAATATTTCAGCAATATCATTGCGACCTGTTTTAGTGGTGGAGGAAGCCGGAGTACTCGGAGAGAACCACCGACCCTGGGCAAGCAACTGGTAAACTTTATCACTTGTGGCTGCCAGTCGAGTGCACCCTTTTTTGTAATTTACAAAGCTGGGCGCGAACCCACGCCGTATTGGTGATATGCTTGTATGAACTGTTAGATTCAACGACCTAACTCATTGAGCCACCCGGGCCCCAGGTACACAAGACGAAGACAAGGAAAACAAAAACATAGCACAATATGTGTTGTACACCACTATCCGCAAACAAAGATAACGTAAATAAAACATGAGCCCTCCTACAAACAATCGTAACGGACATCACAACACGGAACTCAGAACGTAAAGACACATAAAAGGGCAACTCAAAAAACGTAAAGCGATGAGCAACGCGAATCCCACCAAAAAATCGAGAGTGAACTCAGGGTAAGCAGTTCCTGCTTCTTATAAGACACCCGATAACTTTGGTTTTTTTTCTACCAGGCATATATTAACTAAGCTGTATTATACTGTGTGATATATGTATCTCATAATAGTTTTAAATGAAGGACTGATCCAGATACAAACACAAACAAAACTGACAACAACAAAAACAAAAGAATAAAACCCATACAGCTAGAACATATACGGTAAACAACGCCAAGGTCATGAAAACTAAAGAACAAAGACTCCGTACAATCAGAACGTCTACAAAAAGCCGTGAGTAAGGTCATGTACTTCCGAAGGGTTAGTATGTCCATGTAATGGTATCCGCCATTAATTATTAGAGCCAGGTATAGAAGCACATATTCTTAATTACACATCGACAACATATATGACTTTAGTTGAGACACTGCCATGGAATTTCGAAGATATCTACATTTATTTTCTTTTACCATAACTGTTTATGTTAAAAAAAAATACTTATGTAACTGCACTAAGCAACATAGACATACGAATACATGATTGAAAAGGATTGCACAGTTATTTCTAAAACAAGCTCTAAAGGCCTGATACTATTTATTTTGTAGATTATACTGCATATGCTATATACATGATGGCGTCAATAATAAAACAGTTACCGATTATTTCGTGCTTTTAGTGTTACGATTAACATAAAAGAAAACTACCCACGCCAAGTAAGGCAACCAAGCAAAGATCGGTCCATGTAAAAGAAAACTACCCACGCCAAGAAAGGCAACCAAGCAAAGATCGGTCCATGTAAAAGAAAACTATCCACGCCAAGTAAGGCAACCAAGCAAAGATCGGTCCATGTAAAAGAAAACTACCCACGCCAAGTAAGGTAACCAAGCAAAGATCGGTCCATGTAAAAGTTAACTACCCACGCCAAGTAAGGTAACCAAGCAAAGATCGGTCCATGTAAAAGTTAACTACCCACGCCAAGTAAGGTAACCAAGCAAAGATCGGTCCATGTAAAAGTTAACTACCCACGCCAAGTGAGGTAACCAAGCAAAGATCGGTCCATGTAAAAGTTAACTACCCACGCCAAGTAAGGTAACCAAGCAAAGATCGGTCCATGTAAAAGAAAACTACCCACGCCAAGAAAGGTAACCAATCAAAGATCGGTCCATGTAAAAGAAAACTACCCACGCCAAGTAAGGTAACCAAGCAAAGATCGGTCCATGTTAAAGAAAACTACCCACGCCAAGTAAGGTAACCAAGCAAAGATCGGTCCATGTTAAAGAAAACTACCCACGCCAAGTAAGGTAACCAAGCAAAGATCGGTCCATGTAAAAGAAAACTACCCACGCCAAATAAGGTAACCAAGCAAAGATAGGTCCATGTAAAAGTTAACTACCCACGCCAAGTAAGGTAACCAAGCAAAGATCGGTCCATGTAAAAGAAAACTACCCACGCCAAGTAAGGCAACCAAGCAAAGATCGGTCCATGTAAAAGTTAACTACCCACGCCAAGTAAGGTAACCAAGCAAAGATCGGTCCATGTAAAAGAAAACTACCCACGCCAAGAAAGGCAACCAAGCAAAGATCGGTCCATGTAAAAGTTAACTACCCACGCCAAGTAAGGTAACCAAGCAAAGATCGGTCCATGTAAAAGAAAACTACCCACGCCAAGTAAGGTAACCAAGCAAAGATCGGTCCATGTAAAAGAAAACTACCCACGCCAAGTAAGGTAACCAAGCAAAGATCGGTCCATGTTTTTCTTTGGATATGTATTTTCCCAAGAAAATCCACGATAAAAAGACTTCGGTAGCATCACATCATACATCAGAAATCTATAGTGAAACGTAGTAAAACTGTAATCTAGATCTCAAACAGAGAAGAGCAAGAAGGCATTATAATCTGAATGATGCGAACATTAACGAATTATTTTTTACAGCTATCGGTACCACCTGCCACAATCGGAAGATGACTACTTCTATTACTGTATGAAATCTATACATGCATAAAAAAGAAGCGTAAGTTCAGTTTCTGGTAATATAACGTTTTACCTGCAGACCAAATAAGTATTTATATTTTACACCTGATATAATATAACCTCAGTGTAGTGGTCTGAAGAATCGCTGGTTTAAATAGCTCACCCCTGACCAGGTATGACACTGCATGCTTAAAAGCGGTTTTCCAAAAACACGTGCATCCAGGGAATTGATTTGAAAACAATTATGTCTATGGCTTTGTGCACAAAAACGTTTTACTTGGTTCAATGGGGACGTGTTTTATTTACAGACTAGTCACTTTTCACAAGTCAGACGGACCACAATGTGTCTATCAACATCAAGGCGAGTCTTATTTATACGCTTGTGTTAAGGAAAACGAAAGATTCGGGTGAAGCGTCTGTGATTGTTTGGATATTTCTCATGGCGTAGTAACACTGGGCAGTTATACAGCTGGAAAATATCGAAATCAGGTTCTCAGATCTTTAATTTTTTCACTTAACGATGCTCGTAGCAATACGTTGATGCTAGACAATGCCAGACCACATGTTGCAATGGTTTGTACTTCTAAACAAACATAATGTGCAGATTTCGATTTACCCCGCCCTTGCAGTCCAGATTTGATACCCATCGAACATTTGTAGGACGAGCTTGATAGAAGGGCCTGAAAACTGGTCAACGTCCCAGCCAACGTCGTCCAGTTCACGGACGCGAATATATGTTCATAAATTCAATATAAGCGACAACATAATGGATACACTTTTTGTATTATTGACATTTATTAAATAATTTATTCACTGTGAAAATATGCATAGCATTTGAGGTATCCTGATTCTCAGATGTAATATAGGAGATAAAACATAAGAGAGAGGAATACAAGCTCTAAAACTTCATAAAAAATGTGATTTAATAATTAGTACGGAGGGTTAGAGCAGCATTATCCATACAAATATCGTCTGTTTCAAGACAACACAACTCGTCAAGATTTAATTAGCAATGCAGATATAACCTATATTCCCATACACTGATATAATCATCAACATTATATTGAAATATTTAACACCAAATGAAAATTTGCGTTTAGTCTTTCGACTAGTGTATAAGATTGTATAGTTCAATACTGGCAAGTTCGTTAGCCCAAGTATACTTTAAGCCGAGGCACTCGTGCTATAAAAAATCATCATCCGAAATTCATATAGTTACATGTCGTTATTCATTAAAGCACATCATCAACTATGAAGATCCAAAAAACTGACGCACGGAACTAATACGAAACTGACCAGACGTTACAGAATTTAATGGAATGTTTAATTGTTGGAACTGGAAGTAATTGATACATTACATGACGGCTAATTCTCCCATTTGCTCGCATCAAGGAGCAGACTTTCAGACCAATCATTACCCATGAGAAAGGAATTGTTTAATTATTTAGTCATTCCACTAAACACGCCAGAAAATTAGTTGCTGAAGTACATCAAGAAAAATATATTAGAATGATCGAAAAAATATAATATGGAACTTTCAAGCAAGAAAATGTTTTGGATCCTCAACAGAAACAATCAAATAGGTAGAAAAGACACCTTGATTAGCTTCATCCGAAAATTTAAAAAAAATGGAAAACAAACAAAAACAAAGCAAAAAAAAAAAAAAAAAAAAAAGAAAAAAAAAAAAAAAAACACACACAAAGAAAATCAAAACAAAATCACAAAACAAAATAAAACAAATGAAAATGACAAAAAGAGACCTTTGATGCAAATTTAGATAAATTATTACAGCCGTTGAAAAATGGTTTCTATAATCATTATTAGCCGACATTGTTATCAAACAACGGAAATATCTTACGACGTGTAACATGTATAATATAGTACTGCGTTGGGAAAATAAGAGATTAAATAAAAACAATTAAATATATTTTCGATTTTTCCAATGGAATATTCAACCTTTTTAGAAGATTTTTAGATCTCCTACACGAAAAAAACACAGAATAGAAAGAATAGAATAGCACTTCTCTAACATTAGTTCGTGTATTTGTATCAAACACAACACATGAGTAACCCATTCCAACAAAGTTATTTTGAGTCAGGTGTCAGGAAGAGTAAGAGGAATGCGAAATATTTTCAAGTGTATTATTTATTACACTTTTAGATTTTAGTTTTAGAAGTTATATTATTCTATTATTGTCTTCTCCCGAAGAAACTGTTTTCCTATAGTGTTGCTTGGTGAGGCTCACAAAACAACGTAACAGGACAACTCAAGTAAAACACTTGGGAGTAAAAAATGTAAGCTTTTCCTGCTTAAAGAATTGAATGAAAAACAATAAAATATCACATTTTCTGAATAGTCCAACAATTCAATAAAACCAAAATCGTAGAAACAGAAGACAAGGCGATAACCATGACACACATATATATGATTGCTCACTTTCTCGGCTTAGTAGAAGCTGAAAGTGGCGGGGTGAAACAAGCTAAATGAGCTCAAACAAACAATCGATAGTAGATAACAAAAATACAAATTAGTTCTCATGTAAATTCCTATTTTTCAGTATATATCAATAAAGTATAATTCGTATATAAATTGGAATAATGAAAGACCTTCATGTCTGCTGAATTAATATAAAGAACAAATACAGACAAGGGACGAGGTAATATATATGTCGCATGTTAAACAGCACGTATTCTCTGTGTTCGTGTAAGTTATTTGTTAACTGATATGTCTATTTGCACAGACACGGAGTCTGTTTGTTTTACTGGAAAATATACCGGCTCTCCAATTGAGATACAAATGTATACATGGATAGGGTAACAACCCCAAAAACGCCGTCATATCAATTCATCTGGTCAGTGAATTTTTTTTTAACATAAAATGTAACATGATGAATATTTATCGTTTGCACATCTAATGTAGTCAGTTTTCTCCCATTATTACGGCGTTTTAACCCCGCTGAACCAGTGGTGGAAAAATCTGTAATCCTCTAGAGGATTAAAATGTCTCGTGCCTTTCTCTGCATGTTGTCAAATCGGTCCGCCAAAGGATTTTGAAATAAAGTTCGTGTTAAATAATGGGAGAAACAAATTCTCCTTCAGTTGCCCATGTGGGTTACGATATTTCTCCACTCTCGAGAGTTAGATTAAAAAATTTAACTCTCTTACGAAGTAAGACGAACCTCACTTAAAACCATGGTAAAAGAAGGTGCTAAGGAAGAATAAGTAATTTATGTTCAATTAGTGGCACGCGCCATGTTACTCATGTAAAACAAAATCAGGTAATAAGTTATATTCGGTAATGAGTAATGTACAAGGAAAGAATGACAAGATTGAGATTACGACAAACGTGACATCTTCGTGGTATTCTGTGTCACAGACATCAGCAACGGTTTAACGGGTCATGGTGGCTATAGTAAAACTTTCGAAGTGATGACTGCAACATTACCACTACTGTCCAAAGGTTCAGTGGCGTACTTCTTAGCAGTACACTTCTATCAAGGAAATCCTGATAGGTAGCATACGTTCTGAAATACCGTAGAGAGAGATATACTCCAATGCAAGTGCTGTTGGAATGCTGCTACATACAAATGGAATATTCACAATGGGAAAATTGATGTTTCTTACGAATAAAAGACATACGTCATCACATAGCGTTATATCGAGGTTATAGGAACATATTGCAAATGTAAACCACACATTCACGCCGATAACGTCTAAGCCTAATATGTAGTTTTACTCAATTTGGAAGAAAAAAAAAATGATATTCACTGTGGCCAATGGTGGAAGTGAATATCACCTTTTCAAACGTAAATAAAAACACACCACTTGTTTTTGTTTATTACATATCATGAACAATTAAAAATGCTAACTACAATCATACATCATATATTCTTCATGTCCGAACATGACGCATGGCATACTATCTCGGAAAGAGCTGAGTTTGGATTGGGAGTTATAACTATGTATATTGTACTTATAATTGCGCGATTCCAAAAATAAAGATTTCCCGGTTGATTTTATTCAAAATACATTCCAATTTATTTTTACTATGGAATTAAATATATTAGTGTATAATTCTATTAAATGTAGATATGAATAATAATAATCCATCCTTATCTCTTACTGATAATTAACAGTATATGTATATTGTGTTGGTACTACTGTTTGTATCATGTCGAGTCAGTTGTGTAACAATATCACTACGATACCCATAGCGTCGAGTAGTGATGCGGTTTACACAATTGACGTAACGAAAGTAGAACTGACCGTGTGATACAAGGTTTTGTATCGAATGGTTTGTACCGAATAGTTAATGTCATGTAGTTTTTTAAAAAAATTCATACTTAAATCATCTGCATACATCAGATACATTTTCTATGCTATTTGGTTTGTTCACCATTGCTCTAACTTTATCGTTGGTTCACAAAATTTTGCAATAGTTTGGGCCTATACAACTAAACTAAGTGCCTGTATCAATCCAGCAAGTGAGTTGTCATGTATCTGTGTGATATGAGTATCAATATTGCCTCTTTCTACCATTTTGGTATTAGATTTTGGAACTGTTGCGACAGTGTGGTATTTTTTGTTATTTATTTTATAGTAATTAATTCACGAGTAACATGTTTTTTCTGTCTAATCTTGATTTTTCATGTGCAATGTCCACAATTGAAATTGGTGAAACATTTCACTCGTTCGTATACACAAGAACTAGTAGTACAGATAATTGAAGAGTTTGGAGTGACAAAATAATAAAGCTGAAATTATGAAATACTTCTGGACTTACGGTCATCAAACTTTCGAGGTCGAATTCGTATTCGTACTCCAAAACCGACCAATCATAATACTCTACTTATTGAATATGACGTTCTGATTGGATGTTTTCGAGTGCGATTACAAAATAAAGTCAATGACGGTATGTCTGGAAATTTTCATGGTTAAGTTTTATGTTTTCATAGCCACTGTAAATGTAATAAAACTGCAGTGATGTATTATGATTATGGCTGATTTAAATGGCAAACTAATGTTCTTGTCAAAAAGCAAACCATAAAGCTTGCACTCTGTTGTAGCGAGTTATTATATGTCATTGTCCGTGAATATACTGCGGAGTAAATCAAGCTTTCTGTACTATTTTCCTACCAAATGAGATTTTGACATGGATTTATCCCGCATTGTAATATAATGTTTTGAAACGCATAAATCCTTATATAAGGACGAGACAGGTTTTTCTTAGGAAAATCATTCAGCTCTTAAGTAATGTGCAATAACTTGTAAATGTAGCCCATGAAACAGACAAGCAATGTACTTTTTGTAAGCATATGTCTATCATAAACTAAGAGAGTTAGTTCAAACATGGACTAGAATTTCAAAATAGGAACTGTTAAATTTACAAATAACATTCCACAATATAGTCAAACCTTTACAAAACGCCATCGATTTCTAATAAATAAACGTTAGAAAGAACCGAAGAAGCAATCAAGAATGGACAATACAGAGATATTGACAACACTGGACAAGACACAGGGCGAAGAAAAACAACAAAAGACACTTCACAGAACATTACAGGATGAGCAACATGGACCTCACCAAGAAACGGGGATGAACCCATGGGTTCGCAAAGGGTAGAGAGTTCCTGCCTCCTATAAGACACCCGTCATGTATGACATCTGAAACAATTGTAGTAACATGATGATTAATTAGATGAAACACTATCCATTTTTATGCTTTACATTTAAAAAAAAAAGAAAAATCTTAATATTGCTGTCTGTCAGTGTATAGATAGGCAGAAGATACCAAGACGAGATAAAATACGTCAAATGTCCACCCTCCCATGCTTTGTGTTCAGTGAGTTAAGCTAAGAGGTCATTGTTCTTTTAGCTGATATTGTTGGAATTACTTATCATCACTATTTAAACTTTATTTACATAAGTAAATCAAACACATTGCCAAAAATAAATAAGAGGCACAATAACAAACATAAGGTCGTAGCTATTGACAACACCGTGTGTGCTTCCAAAATAAAAGACGGACAATTGTGCTATGGTGACAATAAAGGAAAATAGAAACCTACCGCTCATAATTTCCAGCTGTAATCATGCTTATAGCTCGATCTTATTCATTCGGCATTATGGAAGACTACTAGCTATTTTAATAGCTTGAATATGAAGTAATATTGGAACCATTTGTTCCACCTTCCGAGTGATCCCAGGGTATATACATAAGATCTAGTTTATCAGATGGGCGTTACACAACCTCTTCATCTGAAGGAGACGTCCTTAAGTTGTCCAGGAGGAATCAAATACACACCTCACCTTTTGGACAGAACGTAAATGATTGCGCTTATTGAGAATGGCAAGGTCCTTCCAGGTACGACATCTTGCAGCATTTCAGAACGAGCAATTTCTTTGAATGATATCGTATTGTATCCCGTTACAAGGCAAAATGTTCAGACCAGATCATTATAACTTCTTTTTAGTGGCAATTTAAATATCCGATTGCGATTAAAAACTTTGAAGCAAATTCGCAATGACGTTTCAAGTAAAAAGTGTGTCCCGAGATACGAGTTCTCGTACTTTGTGTTTTTAATGCCGTTTAGTTTATTACCCGTTGTATCAAATCTTTAATTTAATTGTTATGAATAAAATACATGAACATAAATATTTGTTTTGTTTCAAATTTTGACGGTGTATGAAAGAGAATACGGAGTAAGTAAGGATAAAATTAAAATGTAAAATGTTTTCATTTTCTCATGAAGGCTTTTTTTTAAATAATTGTCTTTTAAGTAAATAATCAAGTATTACAATAATTGCTTTTTGCTTCTTATATGGACGACACGTGATAAAAATACGTAACCACCACATTGCTTTAGTTCTGGTTAAACACTCTAGTAAACGGGAAAATGACAGTCAAAACACAGCTGGCATTCTATCATGTGGTATTTTAAATTAACAATGTGGTGGTAGTACGTCATTCAAATGTTGTGGTTGGAAGTTATTTTAAGCTTGAAAAAGTGTCATCACAGTGTTTTATGTAAATACAGATTTTTTTTAATAACACAATGGATTCCTAATAGATGAAAAAATGATGATGTTCATTGGTAATAAATCTATATCATTATAATTCTGAAATCGTCATCAGCCTATGACATGGATAAACACTGGAGGAAACATCCCGTCTATTAAATACAAAACAGAATAAATACGACCGCAGAGAGTCGAACTCGGCAGATATATCTCGAGCAAAATGACGATCAGGATATAAAAGCAATTACAGAATAAATAATAAACCAAGAAATGTCGGAAATCTGTCACAAAAACTCGGAAGTTACAACTAGGATAAGTAAGCATAGTGGCATCGAACGTTCGTGATGTACATTAAACATATATTTGATATCAAACCGCTTTACTGACAAGAGGTGCTAGATCGCACAAGGTATCAAGAAGTGATAAATAAAGTCGCCAATCTATGTGGAAATACAAATTAAACAAGTGGAGAAACAACACTTGAGTGAGTGATTGTTGTTTAACGCCAACTCAGCAATTGTTCAGCTATATTATGAATAGAACAAGTTAACCATTAATGAGATTATGATGAGATCCGCTTTGTGCTAGACCAACACGCTTAGTTAGACTTTTATAGTGCTACATGTAGTTCACTGCAATAACAGTCAGCGGGTAGACATGCCGCCACACTCGGACATATCATCCTGATTCCGAGTCAACCAGTCTTTGCTCCTTCTCCTTAATGCTGCATTCTTAGCGGAGAAGCAACAAATATCAATTTTATAGTCTTTGGTTTGACCCGATCTACCGCACTCGAGACGATCGAGCACGCTAACAATTATACCACCGACGTGGTTAACAAAACAACTTGAATATTAGGCAAAGACAAACAACAATCAGACTGAGTAAAAACATATTACTAAAGATCAGCAACACGGATCCTATTAAAACATATTACTAAAGATCAGCAACATCTAATGTAGTCAGTTTTCTCCCATTATTACGGCGTTTTAACCCCACTGAACCAGTGGTGGAAAAATCTGTAATCCTCGTGCCTTTCCCCGCATGTTGTCAAATCGGTCCGCCAAAGGATTTTGAAATAAAATATCTGTTGAATATAACCAGATGATATAAAAAGAAGGATACTCTAGTGCCTAAGACCTACACATTTTTGTAAAATTTATAGTAACGATACCCCAGATAATTTTGAATAGACATAAAAAGTGAAAGATTCCATGTTCGACTGAAAATTCTAACAGATATACATAGAAACACGATTAAATGTCAGAACAATAAATCATGAGGAGTTTCTACATACTGTTAATATGGTTAATATATTAGGAATGGAACTGGGACAGTTAATGTTAAACTAACTTGAATTAAACAGATTTTATTATGCTGACTTCGTGTTATACAAACATGACCTTTTTTCAAACATCACAACGATTTTTAATATTGCTTAAATTTATTTAATAAATATCAATCGATTCTCGAAAGGATTCTTCACACCTACACAATTTTGGGATTTATGTCAACATGACATTGGATAATCATATATGGCTACTTCAGAGACAATAAAGGTGGGAAAAATCATATTCAACTAGTAAATGCTGACAGAAATACACCAGAGACTAGTTTTTTAGATAAATGGAAAATAGCAGGAGAAACTGTGACAGCAATAAAGCATGGGGATTTTCTACAAATTGTAAACAGATTCAACACATTAGGAATGAAAAAGAGGACATTTAATCTTAAAGCAACCTTAATTGATACATCGACATTCTTAGCTTATTTCATGCTTCTAAGTAGTAACTGAAATAAACGCTAAAGAAAACCTATGGGGCAACTAAGAATGGACAATCCAGAGACACACGCAAAGTCGAGCACAAAAAATAAAACGAAGACAAACAAAGCAAAACGCAACTAAAACGATAAGCAACACGAACCCCATCAAACACTTGAGGTGATCTCAGTGGTAAGTAGTTCTTGTTTCTTATAAGACACCGTGTTATCAGTATAGTCAAGTTAGGTAAATGTCATGACAGTAATTGAGGAAAGAACACATCTACCCGAAAGGGAAAAGGTCCATTGCCATCTGAGAAATGGATATTTCATAACGGTCAACCAGTTCGTGATGACGACTGCAGAAAATTGTATTCAGTATATATTTTAAATATCAATCAGATGTGATTTTTAATATCGCTCTCATTAAAATGATATTGAAGTTGTGAGTTTGAATCCCGCTCATCACGAGGTGTACTAAATACTACATTATGTGATGAAGTATGTTTGTGACTTGCGGTAGGTCGGTGGGTTTCTCCAAGTTTCCTCCACCAATAAAACTAACCGCCACGATATAGCTGAAATATTGTTGAAAGTGGGCGCTAAACACCACTATTTTGAGATGAACATAAAAACAAAAAAAATATTAATTTTAATAATTCAATTAAGTACTACTAAAAGTTGTAGCTAATCCGTACGGTCTTCTGTTTTGATCAAGCGGTGAATTGAAAAGAATATTGGTAATACTATTTACCTATAGGGCCAAAATAGTCAAAAAGTGTCCATCATAACCCATATTTGTCAACTTATATTGTCTTAATTTTATCTTTGTTCGATCTGTCGCACTTATATATGAAATATTTCCAGTCAGTGCGTCGGCGCTCACATGGTTTATTAGATATATTTGTTTAATAATCTTACATTTCTTAACTAGTAAATCTAATGTTAATCTCCCTCAGGCAGTCAACCTTACTATGGATTATGAGTTAGGATTAGGGTTACAGTGAATGCTTAACGCCACTTTCATCAATATTTCAGTTATATCGTGGTCGTCAGTTTTATTGGTGGAGGAAACCAGGATACCCGGATTAAACCACCGACCTGTCGCTGACAAACTTTATCACATAATGTTGTATCGAGTACACTTTTGTCAGCTATATCATAGCGAGAACAAGTTACATTTTGTCAGCTACATCATAGCGAGAACAAGTTACATTTTGTCAGCTATATCATAGCGAGAACAAGTTACATTTTGTCAGCTATATCATAGCGAGAACAAGTTACATTTTGTTAGCTATATCATAGCGAGAACAAGTTACATTTTGTCAGCTATATCATAGCGAGAACAAGTTACATTTTGTCAGCTATATCATAGCGAGAACAAGTTACATTTTGTTAGCTATATCATAGTGAGAACAAGTTACATTTTGTCAGCTATATCATAGTGAGAATAAGTTAGATTTTGTCAGCTATATCATAGTGAGAACAAGTTACATTTTGTCAGCTATATCATAGCGAGAACAAGTTACATTTTGTCAGTTATATCATGGCGAGAACAAGTTACATTTTGTCAGCTATATCATAGCGAGAACAAGTTACATTTTGTCAGCTATATCATAGAGAGAACAAGTTACATTTTGTCAGCTATATCATGGCGAGAACAAGTTACATTTTGTCCGCTATATCATAGCGAGAACCAGTTATATTTTGTCAGCTATATCATGGCGAGAACAAGTTACATTTTGTCAGCCATATCATGGCGAGAACAAGTTACATTTTGATGAGATGATGTCCACTTTGTACTCGACCAACTCACTTAGTTGGATTGTTATAGTGCTAGCTCACTGACACAGTAGACAGCGGATAGACATGTCTTTCCACTCGGACATATCCTGATTCCGAGCCAACCAGTCTTTTTTTATATACTTATTTGACTTTTGAGCATACCTAATGAGGGTTATTCCAGGAACGCATCGCGTGCACTAAATTTGATATTTACGTTTTTATGTTTGCTCTTACTTTGCAGAGAAGCAGCAAAAGTCTTTGGTTTAACTCGATCAGGACTTTAATTCACGAGCTATCGCACTCGATGATTACATAATAACCATTTCAAAACCGTAGTTAATTCAAATAATAATGAAGCATCCGTTTTCAATTAACTTCAGGTCAGTACACTCATGCACTAAGTTTAAAGTACACCTTGTTTATTAAACTGAAATACACTTAATTACGATAATTTGTTTACCTATATTTTTTAATCAAATCCACACGAGAGGAAACACATCGACTATTTCAAATAAACGTTAGAGAATACCGAAGGGGTAATCAAAAATGTACAATCCAGAGAAACTGGCAACATAGGGTACAGAAGATGAAGAAAAACAAAACAAAAACAATCCAGAGAAACTGGCAACATAGGGTACAGAAGACGAAGAAAAACAAAACAAAAACAATACAGAGAAACTGGCAACATAGGGTACATAAGACGATGAAAAACAAAACAAAAACAATCCAGAGAAACTGGCAACAAAGGGTACATAAGACGAAGAAAAACAAAACAAAAACAATCCAGAGAAACTGGCAACATAGGGTACAGAAGACGAAGATAAACAAAACAAAAACAATCCAGAGAAACTGGCAACAAAGGGTACATAAGACGATGAAAAACAAAACAAAAACAATCCAGAGAAACTGGCAACATAGGGTATACAAGACGACGAAAAACAAAACAAAAACAATACAGAGAAACTGGCAACATAGGGTACAGAAGACGAAGAAAAACAAAACAAAAACAATCCAGAGAAACTGGCAACATAGGATACACAAGACGAAGAAAAACAAAACAAAAACAATCCAGAGAAACTGGCAACATAGGGTACACAAGACGAAGAAAAACAAAACAAAAACAATCCAGAGAAACTGGCAACATAGGGTACAGAAGACGAAGAAAAACAAAACAAAAACAATCCAGAGAAACTGGCAACATAGGGTACAGAAGACGAAGAAAAACAAAACAAAAACAATCCAGAGAAACTGGCAACAAAGGGTACACAAGACGAAGAAAAACAAAACAAAAACAATCCAGAGAAACTGGCAACATAGGGTACAGAAGACGAAGAAAAACAAAACAAAAACAATCCAGAGAAACTGGCAACATAGGGTACACAAGACGAAGAAAAACAAAACAAAAACAATCCAGAGAAACTGGCAACAAAGGGTACATAAGACGATGAAAAACAAAACAAAAACAATCCAGAGAAACTGGCAACATAGGGTACACAAGACGAAGAAAAACAAAACAAAAACAATCCAGAGAAACTGACAACATAGGATACACAAGACAAAGAAAAACAAAACAAAAACAATCCAGAGAAACTGGCAACATAGGGTACAGAAGACGAAGAAAAACAAAACAAAAACACAGCACAATATGTGTTTGACACCACTATTCGCAAGCAAACACAAATAACGTAAATAAGACCTGAGATATCATACAAACAACTGGAAGTAAGACGATCCGAACATCGCTTCTATGCGGAAATCGTCACGGACATCACAACACGGAACTCACGATCAAATATAAGTATGATCACAATTTTCAGCTTAACCTTAAGTGACAAGGTGTCACCTCGGTATATGAAGCTGTATTTTTATATACATGTAGTGTATATAGTCGAATTATTCTTTATACATCAATAATTTATAAGTACCTCATTCAGTACAGACTTATTTTACATAGTTTTAACATCAGAAGACGTTTATAAAACGGTCATTAACCCCCGACCACATATTGGACAGATATATCTCTGTTCTGAGAATATCATTGAGAAATAACAAGTTTATTATATAAATTTCTGTATTTTTCTTCAGATATTTTTATATATTGACTTACTCTACTTCGATGCTCTGTCGTAAACATTTAATATTCCATTCAATATATAATATAAATATGGAAAGGATTTCATTATGAAAATACACTAAAACTCACAAATATTAACCATTTTGTTTTAACACGGAATTATATTAGAGCTACATAATACAATATATTTTACAACTGCAAATCCAGAATACTTTTCATGCTGTTTAAGCGATTGCTGAAATGCACTTTTACGGATTCTGGTATAGTACGTTTGTCTCCTCTTACCAAATTAGTAGTTGTCATTTGTTTTATATGAATGGGATTTCAGCAGATATTATTATGCTGTTACTGGGAAAATAACGGAAATATCAAATAAAAACGTGGATATTTAACGTAGTGCAGACGACGTGTTTCTGGTATAACGTTCTTCGGGAAGACTCAATGTTAAAAGATTGGAATTACAAATGATTTAAAATGTAATCAGAAGCCGTAAATCGAAAGACAGAAAATACAATGGTACAGTTGGTAGCCATCGGTTGTAATGTGCAGTTTGATAGGTCCTGGAACGTTCGTATCAACATAGAAATGATCAAATAAATGTTAAATACAAGGATCCTACGGGCACATTTTGGATTCACTGCCCTAGCAAAGTGGTGAATATCCAATTGTTTTTTGTATGGGTTTATGGTATTTACCGCCACTTTCAACAATATTTCAGCTGTATCGTGGCGGTCAGCTTTACTGGTGAATGAAACCGGAGTACCCGGAGAAAACCACCGACCTGTCGTAAGTCACTGACAAACTTTATCACATAATGTTGCATCGAGTACACCCCGCCATGAACGGGTTTCGACCTCACAACCCTAGTGATGATAGGCACTGATTGCACAGATAGTTGTAAATCCAACTATCATACGATCACGACCGCGACGATCGCTAATAACAAATTGGATTAAAATTAAAGGCGTTGTTTCATAATAAGAACTAATGTATACAAGTAGTTTATCTACTTAAATGTCATTTACCACCCTCTCCTAAATATAAGTTGTAAATAAATAACACGAATATGCTGACAACTTTTTATTTTATTATGATATTTTCATGTAAGTATGAGCAACACGAAATAGAAAATAAATATAGTTTATTCCAGTAAAAACACATGTACTTACAAGTACTTCAGGAATATATATGTCAATAAGATTACATTTCTGCACTTGCAATGTTCTCGTTACATAATTCTAGTTAATCTTCCCTATGTTGGCATTCATCAAACTAATATTCTTTATTCTACATTGTACTTCATTGAAAATTATTGTATTTATGAGAATATCGGGACAGATTAATTTCATTGGAGACGGCATGAACATATGAATGGATACTTCTAGAGAGGTTGCATATCCGTCCCTTATCAAGTGCACCTAAAATAACCTCGTTACTGTATTTAACATATACTTCTTAGAAATCAAAACTAGTTGTTGATATATCTGTTTTCATTTCTAATAATTTGTCTTAAACGAAAGAGATCTGACACCGAAGCGTGCACAGAAGGTTCTCAATCCACATGTACGTTGTATTACCCATGGGAAAGATTGAATTTGAAAGGGTGAAAATGATAATGAAACTGGGGTGAAATTTGAAAAAAGCACTCTACACCTCCCCCCCCCAAATTTTTTTTTTATAAAATGTCGGAATGTCAATGGAAATTAGTTTCTGACATTGTATATACTGAATATATATTATATAGAATTATGTCAGGTTAAAGCAGATTGCTGTCATTTTTGTAAACATCACCTTGAAGGACAAACACATTTATTTTTATTGAATAGATATTAAATATAATTAACTCTGGTTCCGATGTGCTTCCATTTTATTGTAAACACCGCCTTGAAACACAACAACATTTTTATATTTTTTTTTTATATTTTTTTTTTTTTATAATTGTAAGATAATATTTCCCACAATTCAATATATTTAATTAGGGTTCAATAGGAGTAATAACGGGAAGTATACACTGTTGACAAAGTACATATTGGCAAATGGACAATTTGAAAAATATGAAATAAATTAGCAAAATATATTGTGTCAATCAGCTATCTTGATTATGCTCTGTGTCACCCATTCAAAGGTCAAGAAAACTGTGTGGATTCATTCGTGTGTCTACGGAGATTTAACATTGATGTTTCAACCATTGTATATTGTAATAGGGGAAGCGTAACATGTTAACTGGTAGGTGAAATTAAGACAAAATATGGGCAGGTGACGTAATAAAATTTTGATATACAAAGTATTAAACAAACTTCAAATATGCCAACATATAAACTGGGTGTTGCTATGAAAAATGTAAAGGTAAAATGAGCGAAGGGAGATAAACAACTGAGTGTACTGTTAGAAACAAAGATGGCGACCACGTTATGTTAAATCTCTGTTGTGAAAGTCAAGGACATACCCAATAATTCAAATCGTCAAGGCAGAATATAAAATATTGAAAATTTATCTTGGATTGGAGTGTGGTGTTGGTTTTCAATGCAAAGCGCTAACGAATGAGAGTATTAAAATAATAAGTACCAATTTTGGGAAACTGATTCATATGACACATGTTATAGATATTTAAAGCTAAACTGAAAGAACGTATCGGTCTCAGACAGATATATTATCATAATACTTCACCTAATATAGGTCATGAAATAAATTCAACAATTGCAAAATTGAATTAAATAAACTACTATACTGTATTTGAAAACTGTTCATTTTCACTAACTAGTGCATAACCTTTAAAAATAAATAGATTGTTTTCGTCCCAACCAAAATATCCATACCTTTCCAGTTGGCAGTCAAAGATCTTACTCGTGTACTCATGTTGTCCTTCATATGTCATTTCTATATAATTCTATATATTGTTGAACTTGTTTTTGTCCTGAATAAGAACGGAATATGTGTCGCTGCAAATCAATCAATCAATCAATCAATCAATCAATCAATCAATCAATCAATCAATCAATCAATCAATCAATCAATCAATCAATCAATCAATCAATCAATCAATCAATCAATCAATCAATCAATCAATCAATCAATCAATCAATCAATCAATCAATCAATCAATCAATCAATCAATCAATCAATCAATCAATCAATCAATCAATCAATCAATCAATCAATCAATCAATCAATCAATCAATCAATCAATCAATCAATCAATCAATCAATCAATCAATCAATCAATCAATCAATCAATCAATCAATCAATCAATCAATCAATCAATCAATCAATCAATCAATCAATCAATCAATCAATCAATCAATCAATCAATCAATCAATCAATCAATCAATCAATCAATCAATCAATCAATCAATCAATCAATCAATCAATCAATCAATCAACCAATCAATCAAAGAAACAGAGGAACTCGGAAAATACCACAGACATTTCATAAGTCGCTGATAAAATGTTCGAGTATCCCTATCCTATATATATGTAGCTAGGACTCAAACTTTAATGGTGAAGGACTATGATTGTCTATTTTAAAATCAATGTAGCGGCCACTGAAGCCTCGTTCTCTGGACAGAACATAATTGAAGCATTCTTTCTACTACCATTCTTAAAACAAAAATCCCCAAAAAAGCAAAAAAAAAGCAAAAAAACAAAGCAAAAACAATGCCACTCCATCAGAACTAAGATCTAATCGTAGAAACAGAGTCCCCGAACACACATATAAATGACTCTTGTCTCTCCTGGTATGTTCTTTATTTAGATCTTACTTAGAAAGAGATATTAAAATACATTTTTCCGTGCTTACATGTATCCATATCAATTCAAACAGACAGGATTGATATAAGAAGAAGAAATATGGCAAGTCAAATGATGAATATTTATTCTTAAGACAAAAATGTATTTCGAATGTTAATTAGCATACACATTGTAGTGCGTAATAAGTTCAAATAATTCTCTTGTCTCATATTTGAAGTGCTAAAATGTTAACTTTTGTCTACCCTTTCTGGTTAGAATATGTCATTGCTTCGATCGTTTCAGGTAGATCAAAACATACTGACTATGTATGCAATACATTTCTAACATTAAACCCACCATTCAGTGACAGTCAGATATGGTAATACAAGTACAACACTCACAACCAAACTGATTCACAGTGCACCCTCGTTATACCGACACCCTCACTTATCGCCATTTCAATGTTTAAATTTTCACTCCTCTTGTAGTTTATATATGTAAATTGCTCCCTCGATATATTTCCGATATAGCTTACCGCCAAGATATAGCTTGGTCCAAAAGCTGGTGATATAACGAGGGTATATTGTATTTCTAATGTAACACATGGGATAGTTTGTATTTTAAATATTGAAAACAATTTGTTCTTAAATATTTACTTGCGGACTTGCGGCAGGTCGGGTGTTTTCTCCGGCTACTCCGGTTTCCTCCACCAATAAAGCTGACCGCCACGATATAGCTGAAATATTATTGAAAGTGGCGTTAAGCACCATGACCCCCCCCCCCCCTTAAAATTTTTAAGATTGTTTTTTAAACAAGTTGTTCTTAAAATCTTAAGACGTTGTTTTTCTTCAAACCTTCACGACCTTTTAATTAAAACTGACGACATATAGTTCATCAGCTGTATATATCTTGTCTACATTTCGATTATTTAAAGTCTTGCATGGAATTCCCAGCGTTACGGGAAAATGCATTCTAATTCGGAAAATCTGTTATTTATTGGTCAGTCATTTTCTACTCTGTACAAGGTATCAAGGTCAAATAAAATATAAACCCACGCAGACTCAAAATCATACTCATGTTTTCAACTTTCAGTAAAAGTAAAAATAAAATTTATACCCATGCGTGCTCAAGATGATACTCGTGTTTTTAGATTTTAGTAAGAGTAAAAATTAAATCGTGTTATCTCGTCTTTAACAATTGTAAAGTGCTCTTTATTGTGTTGATATCCAAACGAACGCTTCAAATCTTTCTCCCAGATATTATAGTGCTAATTTTTGAGACACAATATCATACCATTAAATAATTATTTACATATGGTCTATACAAGATCAGGAAATCGTCTGGTTGCATATCATTTTCATTTATTATCATAATAATAATAATAAATTCTTTATTTATAGAGGGTTTAGTTAATAACAAATCTTCCCTGAGGCCCTCATTGACATATTTAAACATACATTGTAAAGTACACTACATAAAAGTTACACACAAGAAGCAATACATTGTAATAAGTATACACAAAAAGATTTAGTAAATATTTAATGGTAATTTAAGGTACATCATCATTTAAAATGAGACTTTTAACTTTTATTTTAAATGCATTATGAGAGAAAGCTTGCCGTATCGAAAACGGAAGTTCATTCCATAGCTTTGGTCCAGGTATGCAAAAGTTTTCTTAAAAAGTTCAATTTTTGCCTTTGGGATTTGTAATTTTTCACTTACAACATTTCGGAGAGAGTAAGGATTTTTATCAGACAAGTATTGGATTTTATTTTTTAAATATACAGGTGCTTCATTCTTTAGACATTTTGAAACAAGAAGATATTTATGGTATTTGATTCTTTGTTCAATACTCATCCATCCAAGTTGTTTAAATAGAGGTTTAGATGGTGCTATGGGATCTTGATCTAATATCAATCTTGCTGTTCTTTTTTGCAATTTAAGAATTCGATTTAGTCCCTCGTTTGAACAATTTCCCCCAAAAACACAGCAATAATCAATTAATGGCAAAATATAAACCGAATAAAAAAGTTGCCTTGATTAAAGATTTAAATATTTGTTAATTTTTGAAAGAAGGTAGATTTTTGATGATATTTTGGAACAGATTTGATCAATTTGATTTTTCCAATTTAAATTTGAGTCAATTTTGATTCCAAGTAATTTTTCACAAGTGGAATGTTGTAATTGTTCAGAATTAATAGTCAAAAATAGTTCTTCATTTTGAAATGCAAGTTTTTGCTTTGTGCCAACAGTAATACATTTAGTTTTATTACAATTTATAAACATATTATTATCCTTGCACCATAATTCAATTCTATTCAAGTCTTCTTGGACTTTAGTTTGTATAGCTGAAATATTTTCCCCAGAAATGTGTATTGTAGAATCATCAGCATATATACATATCAGTGTTGCAATTTGAAATACTTAAAGGCAGGTCATTTATATATAAAATAAACAATTGATTCTGTTGAAGATATAAGTTAAGGGAGACACAATAAATGGGGCACTGACTTTTAGAATCTTAGAACCAATGTTGTCAGTTCCAGTTGATTTGTTTATGTCGAGATTTAAAAGATCCTGTCGTAATTCATTCATCTTCATTGGGGGCATAGCAAATTGTGTATTTTGAGATATTTTGTTATTAACAAAGTTAAATAGTTTACTAAAATTAGTGGAAGTTGACATATTTTCACTTCTAAGATTTTCAACACAAGAAGTAAAAAACTTGTTAAAGGTATTTGCTATATCTATTGATTTATCAACTATTAGATCATTTTCTGTGTTAACAAACCTGTGGGGTCTGACATGGTTCGATGGGTTTAGGCTGTGTATACATTTACATATTATTTTGGGGTTTTTGGATTCTTTTAACATGTTATTGTAGAAATTTTGTTTAGCTTCATCTAATATTTGCTTTGTTCTATTTCTCCAGAATTTATATTCACCCCACATATCAAGTTTTTTAAATAGCACAAGTCAAGGCCAAAAGATTCTAAAAGTGCAAATATTGACATAAGTAGCTTGTTGTGGTTGTTTGAGTTGCTGTTGTAATTAACAAAAAACTATCATTGACTATTAATCAATTAATCTTACACATTCTTAAGACAAACAAAAATATGATTACATTTTATAGGGTTTGTTGTACGTGGCATTGTGAATTTGTCATTGCATGATCAACGCGTGATATTTTTCCCAATAGATTTATTAAACATTTGTACGGCTTCCACGTGGGAATGGCGGAATTACGATAGCATGCGAGACATCATTTGTAGGAAGGAGAAGACAATCGGGTTGATGAGATATAAATTGAATCTAGGATAATCTATATATTAATGTTTGTCAAATGTAGTTTACATGATATATTGTCTTGCATGTACGTTTGTAATACACAAGAGGTATAATGGAGATTGATCGACATTGAGCTTATCAACACTGACGTGAACAATATAATCTTTTTCTCTCTCATTTTCCCCCCCATTTTCGTTGTATTTAAATACCAATGATCGAATTGTTCATCTTAACTCAGAACATTAAGACGTAGTTATAATTGATTGTCGCTTTATTTTAAACAATTACACGTTCCAAAGACGTATAACATGTTTTTGTTTTGTACAACAACGTCATTAATAGGTCACAAAAATAATTTCTTCTAGATATTGTTGATTATTACTTCATTTTGAGATAAGGTATCGCTATAACAAGCAAAATACAAAATGTACATGTTAGATGGAAAAGAGCAGCAAGTCGAAAAAATACCACTCTTTCGGAACAGTAAAAAAATCTTACATGAAAATTGTAACAACAGAGGCAAAATCTATATAACACATATATACACCATCGTTCACTTACCTGGCTAGGTACAAGCACTTCAATAAAAAGTGGCGGAGTAAACTGGGTCTAAACAGTTGAAATGTAATGATTTGAAATGCAATGATTAATATGATATTCTAATATGACGTGCTGTTTTGGCTTTGTAAACAAAAGGGTATAAAAATCCCCTATTTATTATGACTTACACGCGCTGATGATCATGACGTATTTGGCTGTTCTATTATACCCTTTTGTTTACAAAGCCAAAACAGCACGTCATAGAAATAATTTATGGAAGGGGTAAGTTTGTTGGAGATTCTAATATCACGTCCTTCAAACGCTTTGAGTCCAAACCCGTGGTAAAAAAAATATTTATCTATGCGATTACGTCATAGATAGACGTGGTATGTACTTGAAAAGCGGCTGTTCCATGGTACTCCCTCGTTAAAAATGCCCAATGGTGCAATACACAAAATAAATAAAAATGGGTGTATTGGAAATCGGCTCAGGCGATATAGAAAACAGACAGGGAATATAAACTCGTATCCCTTGCGAAGATCCCGAATAACATATAGTATTCTTGCAAATCCCTAGGTCTAAAAATCACACAAATTACAAATCCGTGAAATTGTTGTTGACGACTTTGGCACATAAACAACATGCCGTCATATGAAGACTTCCAGCTTAGAGTGTACAGATCAGAGGTTTTTGGCTTCGAGTACGCCTCCTTGTCAAAGTGGAATTTGCAGTATTTTCCCTTTCTTTTGAATTGATGTTCATGAATGTCAACATTTAGCAATCTCAAAACATATTAACTATCGGTATTGAAACACTTTTCGGTTGTCATTTCAAACATCTTTGGAAAAAACGGAATATTATTGTAACATTTCAGTCGGGTCAATTAACGGAACAGCCAAAAACACTGGATGACCTAGGCCGCTTCGATTTGAACATGTTTCGTAATTGTCCTATTAGAATCGAAATAATTACCGGTAGCCATATATTTATATTGTTTTTACCACGGGTTGGCACTTTATGACTTCATTTAACCCCTCGCTACCGCTCGTGGTAAAATATTCGGCATAAAGTGCCAACCCGTGGTGAAAACAATATGAATATATGGCTACCGGTAATTATTTCTTAATTTTAATATGGGAAGGGGTAAGTTTGTTGGATATTTTAATATGGGTACACTATAAAGGAATGTGGATTACAAATTTACCGTATATGTCCTATTAGAATAAGAATAATTTATGGAAGGGGTAAGTTTGTTGGAGATTTTAATATGGGTAACATTACCTGCGCAAATGTTTCTACGCAGATAATGCTACCCATATTAAAATCTCCAGAACTCGCTATCGCTCGGGGTAAAATATTTACGCAGATAATGTTACCCATATCAAAATCTCCAACAAACTTACCCCTTCCATAAACTATTTCTTAATTTGAATTGTAATTATTGAAATAGGGTATCTGTTTCTTGTAATTAATAAAATGATATGTACTATTGTAATTTACGAGTTGATTAAGCTGTTTGTGTCACTAACTACGACTTAGAATTGCATTGTTGACAAGTTAATACGGCAAATCCAGATGTTTTCATATAGTGACAATACTCGTCAGGTGTCATGGGTTTTCTTCTTACTTAGCACGCAGAACCTTTTTGCTCTCCGTGTTTATGCTGTAAGTTCATGTTTGTGATAGTGTGTGATAGTGTGTGATAGTGTGTGATATGTTTTAATAGGAAATGAATCTGTGCCGTTTTTTGTTGTTTGTTTATATTTGTATTGCCCTTGAAGATCCATTATGAAAAGGAGAATGGTCTCATTAACCGGTTTAGCCCCGCCGCGTTTATTAGCCTATCCCATGTCAGGAGTCGATTTTCTTTCGGTATATGTCGTGGTCTGCTTAATGTTTGATGATTTGAGGTGAGAGGTGGTTGTTCGTTTTGTTGATATTGGTGGAATTGTTGGCAATCATTGTTTAAACTTTCTTTCCATAAAAGCATGCATATGCGCAATTTCTTTAATATATAGATAGCTCTATAAAACAAAGATCACTGTCAATATGGTGATGGTCAAAAATGAAGAGAGAAAAAAGTTGTTCTCACTCCTAGTTTTCTCTTTTTGTTTGTTTGGAGTACGCATTGTCCTGATTGTTGTCATGCACAAATTGTACTAGTCTTATCACAATACTTCATCATTTATAGGAACAACATGTACTATGACCTATTGTGGTGGCCATATTGGATTTCCAATATGGACATAATAAGGATTGAAAGAATAGTCATGCGTTAATTGTTTCAGGGAAGAATTTTAGTTTTCTATATGATGTCTTGTCTTTTTGCCCTCTTTCTTTTGGTCATTGTATTGTATTTCCATCTTCTATTAACGGCTTCTGATTACCCCTTTCGTATCATCAAACTTTCCAGCCTATGTAATCCTTTAAAATTAAAGGAAATTTAGTTCTATGATGCATTTCTGGAATAACCTTCATCAGGTACGCTGACAGGTAAGTGATTGGAATAACCTTCATCAGGTACGCTGACAGGTAAGTGATTGGAATAACCTTCATCAGGTACGCTGACAGGTAAGTGATTGGAATAATCTTCATCAGGTACGCTGACAGGTAAGTGATTGGAATAACCTTCATCAGGTACACTGACAGGTAAGTGATTGGAATAACCTTCATCAGGTACGCTGACAGGTAAGTGATTGGAATAACCTTCATCAGGTATGCTGACAGGTAAGTGATTGGAATAACTTCATCAGGTACGTTGACAGGTAAGTGATTGGAATAATCTTCATCAGGTACACTGACAGGTAAGTGATTGGAATAACCTTCATCATGTACGCTGACAGGTAAGTGATTGGAATAACCTTCATCAAGTACGCTGACAGGTAAGTGATTGGAATAACCTTCATCAGGTACGCTGACAGTAAGTGATTGGAATAACCTTCATCAGGTACGCTGACAGGTAAGTGATTGGAATAACCTTCATCAGGTACGCTGACAGGTAAGTCATTGGAATAACCTTCATCAGGTACGCTGACAGTAAGTGATTGGAATAACCTTCATCAGGTACGCTGACAAGTAAGTGATTGGAATAACCTTCATCAGGTACGCTGACAGGTAAGTGATTGGAATAACCTTCATCAGGTACGCTGACAGGTAAGCGATTGACATAACCTTCATCAGGTACGCTGACAAGTAAGTGATTGGAATAACCTTCATCAGGTACGCTGACAGGTAAGTGATTGGAATAACCTTCATCAGGTACGCTGAAAGGTAAGTGATTGGAATAACCTTCATCAGGGACGCTGACAGGTAAGTGATTGGAATAACCTTCATCAGGTACACTGACAGGTAAGTGATTGGAATAACCTTCATCATGTACTCTGACAGGTAAGTGATTGGAATAACCTTCATCAGGTACGCTGACAGGTAAGCGATTGGAATAACCTTCATCATGTACTCTGACAGGTAAGTGATTGGAATAACCTTCACCAGGTACGCTGACAGGTAAGTGATTGGAATAACCTTCATCAGGTACACTGACAGGTAAGTGATTGGAATAACCTTCATCATGTACTCTGACAGGTAAGTGATTGGAATAACCTTCACCAGGTACGCTGACAGGTAAGTGATTGGAATAACCTTCATCAGGTACGCTGACAGGTAAGTGATTGGAATAACCTTCATCAGGTACGCTGACAGGTAAGTGATTGGAATAACCATCATCAGGTACGCTGACAGGTAAGTGATTGGAATAACATTCATCAGGTACGCTAACAGGTAAGTGATTGGAAAGACAAACAATTTAAAAGTCTTTGGAATCAAGAAAACTAAAGGGCCTAAACAGGGTAGACACATTCGACTAAGTTTACATAGGCTTGAGGGAGACTGACCTTAGTTTTAATACATGGCATTATTTTGGAATGTACCTTTAATATAAACATAAATATATCTAATATACCATGTCAGTGCCGAAACTCTGACTACTGGGCAGATGATATCCATTGGGAATAATAGTCCACCAGCAAAGGTATCAATCCTACGGAAGCGTATTAGGGCCACATTGACAATTTTTTATTTTTTATTTTTCACACTTTAATCTGTAAAATGCACACTTTAATCTGTAAATTTTACACTTTAATCTGTAAAATTTACACTTTAATCTGTAAATTTTACACTTTAATCTGTAAAATTCACACTTTAATCTGTAAATTTTACTCTTTAATCTGTAAAATTTACACTTTAATCTGTAAATTTTACACTTTAATCTGTAAAATTTACACTTTAATCTTTAAATTTTACACTTTAATCTGTAAAATTTACACTTTAATCTGTAAATTTTACACTTTAATCTGCAAAATTTCCTGTCGATACGCATATCTTCATGTCATATCCTTAAAAACTACCATGTTTCAAGAAATTCCGTTCAATAGTTTTAGAGGAGAATCGCTCATAAAAACATTACCGACGGACTCTCGGACTGGTCAAAAACATTATACCCTCCGCAACTTCGTTGCGTGGGGTATATGAATTTCAACATACGAGCAATCTGACAAATTTGACCTTGACGACTCTTTTTAGCTCACCTGGCTGTAGCCAGGGTGAGTTTTTGCTATCGCTTTCCAGATTACATTTTAAAGATTAAAGTGTAAAATTTACAGATTAAAGTGTAAATTTTACAGATTAAAGTGTAAAATTTACAGATTAAAGTGTAAATTTTACAGAATAAAGTGTAAAATTTACAGATTAAAGTGTGAATTTTACAGATTAAAGTGTGAAAAATTAAAAATAAAAAAGTGTCAAAGTGACCCTAATACGCTTCCGTACAATTCAGTGATAGTAATAAAAAAAAAGGAAACATTTAATTTTTGCGCATTTGAAACGTAGTTTTAAGCATCACCACAGAAAATCAATAATTAATTACATCTTCTTCCGTAAATGGCCGTTTTCGGGTTGAGACGACCGAGGTAACACGAGTGCACGAAGACGAGTGCACGTGCACTCGTCTCTACTCTTTGTGACATCCAATCAGAACGCCTCTAACAAGAAAAAAATCGTTTAAATATATATCCTAAGCCGGGAATGTCACATTATATACCCTGTCTGATAGCTGAATAACAGATATATTACGGATTTAACCATTGTTTTTGGGGGTTTTTTCAAATACAGACTCCAACCGTATTAAATATATTTGTGTCTTTTATTTTCATTTTTTAGTATTTCTAGATGTCCTTTTCTTACCCCTTGGAAAAAGTAGTCCGTTAATTTAGGTGAAAACGATTTTTCTATCTTACCCCGGCTCCAGGGTAAGACAATCTACACGCCGTTTTTCCCGCAAAATTGTTTTTCATTGTTGAATTAAATTGTCGATTTATAGTGTCTTGGCAGTATTTTTAATGTATTTCACAATAAAATACAATGTATTTTATTAATATATTATAAATGCTACTACAACAGCAATAAATGCCTGTAAAAAAATTATTTGACGTTTGTCAAAGGGAGGTAATTTTGTTTATTTACGTTAGTTACCTAACAAGGGGGAGCACTCTATATTTTCCCAACGTAAACAAATATTGACACGTTAGAAAGAGATGAGAAAAAGAGGCAAACATCGTAAAAGGTGCAAGATTTTGTTATTGTATAATCTAATATGAAACCGGCACGGCCATAAATGCTCGCGCATCTGAAAATTATCTGGCAATTGCACGCTCATCCAGTGCATCAAAAAGTGTCGAGTTTTTTGGGCCGAGATATATTGGGGACGACTTATTTTTAGGGCCGAATCTAGTCTCATTCAATCGAGCTGTTGTTCCTTTATTGGAGATATCGTTCCTTACGAAATCTCAAAAGTTAACTTCCGCGTAGAAACAAAAATTCTTGTCAGTATGTCAGAAGAGATTACATAAATTAAAATATAAATGACTTTTATTTCACACGGGTTCCGGGTTTCAGTGGTATCGGACGTACGAGAGAGGGTACGAGACTTCAGGATCACTTTTGCGCTTTATGTTAAGAAGATCTTCATTAATTGAGTGTGTTAGTGTGTTACACGGAAACAGGTGTTTACAAAGCATCGATTTTTTTTTTCTTCGATAGTATGTTCAGCCATGTTTGTTAAAAAATCCTAAGTACACATTTTATACCATAAAGAGCTCGCTTAAGCTCGCATATCACAAGTTTGTTAACTTTAATATGAAACCGGCACGGCCATGAATGCTCGCGCATCTGAAAATTATCTGGCAATTTCACGCTCATCCAGTGCATCAAAAAGTGTCGAGATTTTTTGGGCCGAGATATGTTGGGGACGACTTTTTCTTAGGGCCGAATCTAGTCTCATTCAATCGAGCTGTCGTTCCTTTATTGGAGTTATCGTTCCTTACGAAATCTCAAAAGCTAACTTACGCGTAGAAACAAAAATTCTTGTCAGTATGTCAGAAGAGATTTAATAAATAAAAAAATATCAATATAAGTAAAACAAACTAACAAAATGACTTTTATTACACACGGGTTCCGGGTTTCAGTGGTATCTGACGTACGAGAGAGGGTACGAGACTTCAGGATCACCTTTGCGCTTTATGTTAAGAAGATCTTCATTAATTGAGTGTGTTAGTGTGTTACACGGAAAACGGTGTTTACAAAGCGTCGAATTTTTTTTTCTTCGATAGTAGTATGTTCAGCCATGTTTGTTAAAAAATCCTAAGTACACATTTTATACCATAAAGAGCTCGCTTAAGCTCGCATATTATTTTGAACCTCTGTAAAGTTGTAAAATGAAAATCTTGTTTTATTTTACTACGTGGCATTTAGGTCCTGTGAGCAGAGTGTGATACGGTACGCAAATTAATGCGCTAAACTACACAAAAAGTAAACAAACATTGACACGGTAGAAAGGGGTGAGAAAAAGAGTCAAACACCGTAAAAGGTGCAAGATAGTAAAATCTGTGACACCCTCGGGTAAGATTTAAATCGTATCAGACTCGGACAAGCCTCGTCCGATACGATTTAAATTTTACCCTCGGGTGTCACAGATTTTACTATCTTGCACCTTTCCCGGTGTTAGAACCTATATTTCCGTACCTTTGACGTCATTCTTCAATGACGTCAAAATATGTGTCACGTCATATTTCATATATGGGGTGTTTCATGAAGGAAAATACTGTACTTTCAATAAAATATTACTGTTAGTGAGAAAAGCTCAAATATCAGTAGAAAGCTACTTAGTTTATCAATCGGTGTCACAAAAGTCAATTTTATGTGATGTGTATTTCATAACGCTCAATGATATTGATCTGATAATTTATGCAAATTAGTTACAGATCAATTGCAGGGGTCTCTAGGAGTTCGCGATAGTGAAAGTTGTTGGTTTACGGAAGAAATATGTACTTGCATGCGTTGTTGGGAAATCCCGGGTGATCTTCCACTCGTGATAGAAATTTTTGTTTCTTTTCGCTCGTTTCGCTGCGCTCCACTCGCGAAAAGACATAAAATTTCTATCACTCGTGGAAGATCACCCGGTCTTTCCCAAGAACGTATGTAAGAACCTATTATTCTTTATTTTACGTCACAGAAGAGTGCTGATGTCGGAATTGTAATTGTGAAACCCCATGATGTACGTCTGCCTGCAAATGAATCTGTCGCATTTACAATTGTAAGTAGATTGGTCTGTGTGAAACAGAAGGTTGACATTTGCATACATACATGTTATAATAGAATACATCATTTAGATATACAGTGTTAACCTTCGAAGGTTTGTGGCTTTCAATCAGATACGTGGTACGAGTATGTAAAAAGCACGTACATTTGTTTTGTATTACTTCCTTGTGGTTAAGTCAACAGCATCGTATGTCATTAAAACTCACGTCTGTGTACCCTACCCATCAAGGACTTCCTTAATTGCGCGATTAAATCTTGCAAAACGAAATTTAACTCCATTCAAAATGCAATTACAGTACTGTCTAAAACACTCGCCGATTCATTAGCAAATAAACTATTAAGCAATAGTAAAAAAATACTCAGCAAAAAGTATGCACGAGTTGTCTTGCAAACAAACTTTCGTAAATGATAGGACATTAGCTTGTAATATAAGAACAATGTTTATAAGAAAAAAAAACGTATCTGATGAAGGTTATTCCAGAAACGGTCAGGCGCACTAAATTTGATATCTACGTTTACATAACGTAATATTTTGAAATGCGGAAGTACACAGATAAAATGTTAGTTCAAAATTCTAATCACTATTTCTCTACTGACAAAAATCTAATCAATGTTTCGCTTCTGACGATTTTATTACCACCGGAGAAATCATTTGAATGCAGTAATTTATTGTCAACAGTTGCATAGAATAGTGCTGTAACGGAACACATAAATCAAGAACTTTAGAAAGGTTATTTAATTGGTGCGTAAATATATTCACCTTCTATTATAAAACGTGTCAATCCTATTGGTATTATTACAAGGAAGAACATTATAGTTGATTCATCTGCAATCCATAATTATCAAGATTACTGTATAATAATTAATAATCAGCTGATTAACAAAGATAATTACAATTTAATATACGTTCACGCATGAAGGTATTGATATGATTAAATCTTTTGGAAGAGTTTCTTTCTTAAGGGCGTGTGGTACATTAGGATTAAACATTATTCAGATAAATGCATTTTTACATTTATATGGTAGTACATGGACAGGTATATACCAATTGTAATGCTAATTTAGCTTTCTGATTAGTAAGGAAAGATATAGATGTAAATGATTACGGAAGACTACATGCAATTTTACATTAGACAAAAATAAAAGTGAAGAAACGACGATTGTGTGCTGTTCTACATTTCACAGTTACAGTAAGGCTGTCAACCATACCCTAATAAAAACGTAGATATCCAATTTAATGCTCAAAACGCGAATCTGGTTTGCTCAAATTAAAACAGTTTGAAAAAGCCAAATAATTTAAAAGTTGTTGGGATCAAACAAGCCAAATTTCATCTCCCAGATGCGGGATTATCAACAAGAAAACAAACTACAGGTGAAGCAATCTTAAGTATACGTCTTTATTGTGAACGACATCACATGATGGCCTGGTTGGCTCAATGAGTTAGGTAGTTGAATTACCTAACAACTCATACAAGCTTATCACCAATACGGCGTGGGTTATCGCCCGGCTTTGTAAATTACAAAGAAGGGTGCACTAGACTCGCAGCCGCAAGTGATAAAGTTTACCAGTTGCTTGCCTATGGTCGGTGGTTCACTCCGGGTATTCCGACTTCTTCCACCACTAAAACTGGTCGCCATGATATAGCTGAAATATTGCTGAAAGTGGCGTTAGACACAATAAATTAATCATTCAATCAAATATCACATTGCGTGGTTACATGTACCGACGAAAACAACCAAATGACTAATCAGGTAAATAATTAAAACTCAAGGGACCATTTAATATAGTTAGAAATAGATTGTATATATGTTGCATGTTCCTAAGAACTGATGATATCTTTATGTATTACAATCTTGTAATCTTGGATATGTCAACGACAGTTCAACCTAGTAATATATATTATTACTACTGGATATCACGAACTTCTATTTACAAAATTATGGATATGTAGCATTAAGATTCTGCGTCTTGGAGGGTTATTTATTTCTGTACTTTGATAGTAATTGTTGACGTCATGATCTTAAAATATAGAACAGACTATTTTTTTCCAATCTACATTTTATTTCAGTGAATTATAATATGATGCCATTCATTGACTATGCAAAATATACCGTCATAAAATTCCCACTTATTTATGTTTCGTACGTGTCTATAGTGGAACAAATTGTCATCATCAACCTCGAGTGGTTTTGAGTATTTATACAGCAGCGTTGAGCATATTTACATTAAAATGTTCATGCTGTTTCTTTACCTATTCATTTTTTTCCAGAAAAACCAAAGACTACTTGCCGACTTTAACTTTATAGTAAATTGTTGCTCTCCAGTGACTTCGTTTCTAAAGAACACTGGTGACATTTACACCTGCTTATAAAAAAATTCGCCTTATTCGATCTCTTAAGAAGTTTATATTCCGATACCAAGATCTTGTCGAAATATATTCCGTCTCTACAGAAAATATTATAAACGATGGATTTTCATATAGTGAAAATGTATAAAGATAAGGTTTCAACAAAAATGTCAAAAATATTTTTTTTATCAATGTGTGACGTAAAAGTGTTTTTGACATTTACTTCACTGAGTTTGGCGCTGATTTGACAACTGTTTCATCTGTTTTGTTCAAGCATTGTTGTAAATACTGTTATAGTGACAGCCGGAAACTTTGAGCCGTAATGAAAGGGGGGAGGTTTGGCGCTTTAAAATCTGATTCAACCCACCATTTCTTTAGAAATGCCTGTACCAAGTCAGGGTCATTACGGTTTTCACAGTTTTCCGGTTGTTGACTGATTTTGTCTGTTTATATACTTATGAGTTTTGACTTTCCCTTTGTTAGATTGTTTGGAGTTCGGTAATTTAGTTATTACCCTTATTTATGATCTTTGACCATTTATTTGTTTTAACAGATACAAAACAAAATTTCATCACATTGCAAAGTGTCAATAACTTAATTGTAATTAGGGATATTTGTGTAGCTTTAATCATGTAGATTAGTGGACTTTGTTTATTTTGCCCTCTGTTAACAAAAATAAGTTAAGTTTTCATATTAGAATCAATAGGATTAATGGCAGCCATAAGTATGTAATGGACAACATTGTTTTCGTTCCATTTTATCCGCTGTCATCTAAGACAATAATGTTTTTCATGTTGGGGCCAAGGTGGTCGTGATCGTATGATAGTTTGATTTACAACTGACCGTGCAATCAGTGCCTATCATAACTAAAGTTGTGAGTTCGAATTCCGCTCATGGCGAGGTGTACTCGATACAACATTATGTGATAAAGTTTGTCAGTGATTTGCGACAGGTGTGTGGTTTTCTCCAGATACTCCGGTTTCTTCCACCAATAAAATTGACCGCCACGATATAGCTGAAATATTGTAGAAAGTGGCCTTGAACACCATATTCTCATGTAACCAATGTTACAATTGGCCGCTCATTTCGACTTCCGTGAATTTTCTATTAAAATACATTGCTAATAATTGACATAATAATGCATTGTGGATTTCCTAGAAGACAATTATATCAACACACATCAAGAAATAAGTTGATGATATAATGCTAAAGATTGATGATATTAAATGAAAATCAAAAACTGCCACACTGTCGACACAGCCCCAACATCCAATAGAAAAGGACAAACTCGTTTCAATTCCTCAACGTTTAAAGCAATGGTTTCATTCCGGGGTTTTGTTCGTATTTCTGTTGTTCGTGTGTTTTCTCTTTTAATTTGCCTCTGTTGTTATTGTATTCTTATTATCTTTGCATCATGGTCGTTTCTTTGCGAATTGTTGGGTACTCTGTCCACGAATAAACTCTTAGTACCTACAATCTATATAATTCTACTATACAGTTATGATTTGTTTGTGATGACATCGAAGAAAATAAACAGTTCATATCCAGCGTAGGAAATTTCAGACGTCAGTTTGTGATAGGTTAATTGTAATTCTAACATGACCTCCTTCTTTCGCTTTGCTAACAAACGAGCGGATTATCCATTCGGTATAATCTCATTAGCACATGCGCCGGTGAATGTGACCGACTTTTCCATTGGTAGCATAAATTGTAACCCGAATAATGCCGATAGAGGGCGCAGTATTATTCGAGTTACATAAATTGTGTGCGACATTTTCCGCAAGCTTAGATATAAATTACCCTCTTCCAATCAAAGTATACTATCGTATTTGTACTCTTAGACATATCAGAATCGAAATAAATCATGGAAGCCAGAATGTGTTTTGAGTTTTAACATGGATTGGCGGATAGTAGATAAAATACTAATATCCGCCAATCCAAGTTAAAACTCCCAACACATTCTGGCTTCCATGATGTATTTCTTAATTCTAATATGACGTCCTTCATTGGCTATGCAAACGATGCCATGATAAAATTTCAGATATATTTAACGTCGCACATGCGTATTGTTGGACAAATTATGGACATCATGGACAATTGATGTCATTAATTTATACAGGACCATGCGGCATACAAACATTAAAATGCTAGCTTCGTTTCTATACATTTATTCATTTTTAGTGGGAAAAAATATTTTAGACATCGATCCATCGACTTTGACATTTGTAAATTGCTGTTTTCCCACGGAAGGCATGGCGACATTGACATTTGGTTACTGATTTATTTTACGATATTTTGAACATTTCACTCGCTTAAGTTGCTAAGATCAAAATGCCATAAAATTAGAAAATGTCAGTAGCTTAATAGCATCTATTATTATATGATTTCAGATTATTTCTTTTCTGACTGGCTGACGTCCCTAGTAACGTTCTTTGATAAATGTTACATATAACATTTATTCACCTAGCGTGACGTCTTCCACCAAGCTAAACCAAAGAAAACGTCGTGATGAAAGCTTATTTTAAGGGTGAAAGAAACATATAAAATGTGTCATATAATAAAACAATTAATGACTTTCAATTCGATGGATACCAGGATTTATTAACCCAAGCATAATATATTTACCTCGGCCCCTTGCCTCGGTAAATATAATATTCTTGGGTTAATAAATCCTTGTATCCACCTCATTTTAATGTACACTTTATCAATTTTTTGCTTTGTTGCGTACACATTTTTGTATAATCTGATATGAAAAAAATGATTTTGATTTATTGTTCTTTTCATTTATTGACTTCAATTTAATATACGAGTTCAAACAAATGATTGATTAATTGGTGTTTAACGCCAACATTAGTAATATTGTAGCTATATCGTGGCGTGAACATTTTTTATTATTAACTTAGACACCTACAAGACCCTTAGAAGTAACTTGTCTATACAACTGTAATATCCTGCCTACCTATTTTAAACTCCCCACACATTATGGCTTCCATGACTTATTTCTTTATTATATATTGAACATATAATAAATTAATAAATAAAGTATGCTTGAGTATCGATAAAAATGTCCATTCGATTGATTTATTTTAATTATTAAAATGTAAGCTACAGTGATAAATAAAACTTGTCCGTTTAAGCTTATTATAACACAGAGAAATATGCTGAAGTAGAATTATTAATACAGATTTGTTCCTTCAAAATATCCATAGCAACCAAATGAGGGAACACCTTTGTCAATTGGCAACAAATGGAGCAGTACTGTGTTGAACAATAACGCTATTGTCATTTTCGCCTTCAATGCAAAAAATTGGCACAAAGACAGGTAATTTCAAGTGATTGCCAAATATTTATAGGATTGTTCTTCAACATAAGATGAACTGATGAAAACATTTAGACCAAGTAAACAAATGAATTATGTTTGCCTTTATTATTAGATGGTCTTGGATGTCAAACCTACATTCCGAGTTCCGTGTGTGTTGTGATTTTCGTTCGATTTCCTCATGGAAACGATACTCGATTCGTCTGTACCCCCAGTTATTTGTAGGAGGGATCATGTCTTGTTTGTAGGAGAGCTCATGTCTTATTTGTGGGAGGGATCATGTCTTGTTTGTAGGAGAGCTCATGTCTTATTTGTGGGAGGGATCATGTCTTGTTTGTAGGAGAGCTCATGTCTTATTTGTAGGAGGGCTCATGTCTTATTTGTAGGAGGATTCATGTCTTATTTGTAGGAGGGCTCATGTCTTATTTGTAGGAGGGCTCATGTCTTATTTGCATTGCTTGTGTTTGTTTTCTTAAAGTGGTGTCCAGCATATATTGTGCTGTGTTTTTGTTTTGGTTTTCTTCGTCTTGTGTCACCTGTGTTGCCAGTTTCTCTGGATTGTCCATTTTCGATTGGCACTTCTGTATTCTCTAACTTTTATTCACCTTCTGAACATACAGTGTCATCTGATCATTCACAAATCCTGCACGTAGATTATGTTATTATCATATCTATGACAGCATGTAGTCCTGTTTCAAAGCGTACCGTTGTATTCGGTCGTTATATCTATTTGGTCCTCAGATATCTCATTAACAAGAAGGTAAAGTTGGGACCACATTCAAAATTGAAGAGCCCACAAATTTCAAAATTTGAAAAATAAAATTTTGTCGATTGATAAACAAATTTTAAAAGTTCGCTATTTTCACTGGTCAGTCAAATATGATAATGTTCTCACCTATAATAGGATCGATGATGTAATTGTTAAGTAGGCCGCCTCCAGCGCGGTATATCGTGGGATTGTGCCCTGGTCGGTTCAAACCAAAGACTGTAAAATTGGTATTTGCGGCTTCCCCAACAAAGCAAGTATCATTCAGGAGTAAAAGCCAAGACTGGTTAGTTCAGAATCAGGATAATATGTCTACACGCAGATTCTTGTTTCAGTCAGCTAGCACTATACTAATCCAACTAAAGGACTGTCAACCTATTGCAAAGGGGGTATTATCATCAACTCATCGGAATTTAAACTGTTTTTGTCATGATATAGCCGGCGTTAAGCAACAATCACTCATTCAATCACTATTCTAACCTAATGTGATGATTACAATGTGAGTGTCGTGTAGCAAGAAATAGAAATATGTAATCACAGGTTAAGTGTTTTTGAAGATTTCTGTACTCATTAGGCATTGTCCATTTTAATTTTTTTTTAATGAAAATCTTTTGATCTACAAAAACGTCACGGCAATAATTTAGAATTGTAATTACGGTTTTGAGATAGTAATCCTGTCAGCTTGTTCGATTTGTCTTTACCTCCAGATATTTGTAGGAGGGATCATGTCTTATATACGTTATTTGTGGGGGTTTTGTGTATAGTGGTGTCCAATGCATATTGTGTTGTGTTTTTGTTTTGTTTTTCTTCGTCTTGTGTACCATATGTTGAAAGTTTTTCTGGTTTGTCCATATTTGATTGTAACTTTGGTATTCTCTGACGTTTAATTCCTCTAAGCTAAACTACAACGAGGTGATAATTGCTATAGGTATATTTGACACCTGAAATGATTGCATGTAATTATTGTAAGAATAAAAATAATTATTGTTATTTTGTAGTGTTAGATGTAGTTTGCTTCAGACGGAGGTCAACATTAAATATGAGATGTTGTTATCAAAATAATTATCAGGAATTTATTTGAATTGGTATAGATCTAATTTGCACTGAAACGGTTTGTCATTTTAATTGATATTTTGTTACATGTGTTTACTGTATGCTTGGAAACGAGAAACACAAACACGTGTCTACATTTTATGTCCACTTTAAATTGGATTGGGTCAGATACTTTTCTATAGTAACGGACCACCCAACGACTACAATGGGTCATTAAGACCAGTTGCGAAATGTCTTTTAGTGATAAAATCGTAACATTATTCTGCAAAGATGACATTCATAATGGCGAATTTTGTACGTGATTCGGTCCCCACAACCAGAAAACAACCTTTTGTTTTTTATTGCCCTTTCGGTATTCTCTAGCGTTTATTTTTTTAGAAGTTGAGTATTTATAGATTCCGCGGAATACTACTAAAAACAAAAAACATATAAAACAACAACAACAACAAAACAAAATAAAATAAAAAACAGAAACAAAATAAAAACAAAGAAAAATACAAAAAACCCCAAAAGAAAATGCATAGTATTTAAGATACCAAAAAGGCAAGTTTGAAGATACCAAATGCGTTATCGTCACCACTGCAAATCACACTCTGATACTTTACACTCAAACTGTATGAAAAGGTTCGTAAATTTGTTCCGTAACTAAGTTGTAGTTGTCATGACAACATAACATCACTCAATTGTCCTATAATGCAAAATAATGAAAAATGCGATTTGACTATTCATTATATTATTCATCCTTGGTAGTCAGCGGGTAGCCGTTCTTTCTCCTCGTATCATTTTAATTTGTAGAAAAATATTTTTAAATATGTGATTTGATTGGCTGTACAACAGTGTGTCGGAACTTATCAACATGTTTCAAAAACGTGATTAATTTATGACGATTTTGATATAACTGTCCGTTGTCACACATGCACTGAGTGACGAGTATTAGTCGTTGGTTACTGACGATGTCAAGTGGTACTCAAAAGACATAATTCGAAGAACAGACAATACAATGGCAATGACAATGACAATGGCCACACGAACAAGGACAAAAAGACAAACAATGGTTGAAAAACATTTGGTGGGTTCCGTGTTGCTAATTTTTTTTAGTTTTCTGTGTTGTGTTTTTTGTTCTGTTTGTCTTTTCGTTGTGGCATGTGTATCCAATGTTGCCAGTGTCTGTGAATTGTCCATTCTTTATTGCCCCTTCGGTTTTCTCTTCCGGGTAGTATCTAACACAGAAAACGCAAGATTGAGCTATACGAACAACACTAAAACCGTGGAAAAACTCGGATGCACTTGATTAGTAAGCAGTTCCTGTCCCACTTATAGCACCTGTCGTATTACACTTGTTAAAAATGATGTCATCGTAGGAAATAAATGATACGACAGATACAGCTTGGTCTGTTCTATCTATGCATTGAAATTAAGTATGAGAACGAGACTTAACGACAAAAGAGACGATTTTATTTGCGAACTTTTTAATTATAAGCAGCAACATTCCAGCAGCACCAGCATATGCACTATTTACCTCTCAATATATACGATATTCCAGAGCTTGTTTCATATCAGGATTTCCTTGATAGAGGGATACTGCTAACAAGAAAGATACTGAATGGTTCTTAAAGGTATAATGGAAGGCTTCACTTCGAAATGTTACGGTCGCTATTATGTTCTCATTACGGAATGTCGGTCGCAGCTGACCATATATGTGTTGACAAGATTATTTCCGTCTAACTTCGTTCATGACATCGTTCACCGGATTCGCAATATGAGTAAGAAGACGGGTGTCCCTAGTGGAGCAAGAACTACTAACCCTCGTGGGGCACCTGGGTTCACCATTTTGTTTTATTGGGGATCGTGTTACTCAATATTTAGTTTTCTGAGGAGTGTTTTGTGGACTATCATTTATCTTTTGTCCTTTTTCGTTTGGTCATTATTGTGTTTCGATATACTGCTTCGGATTACCCCCTTGGTAAGTTGCTATTGACAATATAATCAAAATTGCTAAATGCGTTCATACATGTAAAACCTTTTTTGTGTGTGTGTGTGTGGAAAGGGGGGAGGGAGGGGCGCTTAAAACATTTGTAAAGCCTGTGTAGCTATGCTTGTCAATAGATGTTTTACTTACGTAAATCAGAATTTTTTTTCATAGGATTTGGATAAAGCGTGCGTTTAACCTACACGATTCCCACGTGGGGTGCTCAACCCATGTTTCCCATGCTATTTTATATCCATGTTTTATGCATGTTTCACTTTATATCTGTGCATTTACCGTCATATGACATGATACTACGGACAGAAATATGATCTAAGTTTTGAATATCATTTTAATATTAGTGGAAAGTGTAGGTAGACTTGACGCAATCGACAGAAAAATAAACATTTAATTTGATAAAGTGGTAGACTAAATTCCGTCTGGAGACAAAACGTTTAAATTGTTGTCACCAACGCAAGGATGACGTTCTAAACAGGGTGCAATTTGTCATGAAAACAAAGTAGGACATACAAGTGTCGTATTCGTTCGAAATGCGTTACTTCCAAGTATTGCAAAAAGAGTTTGAAGATACCAAAGGGGTAATCAGAATCCGTATATCGAAGAAGAGCAGACAACACAATGGCCAAAAGAAAAAGGACAAAAGAACAAGCAATACTCTATAAAAGATACACATAAAACTAAAGACCGAATAACAGGAACCACACTAAAAACCGGAGGTGAACTCATGTGTTCCGAAAGTTGCACCCTTCGTGTTAATCTAGTTATAGCAAAACCTGCCGTTCTAAAGAATAAAGATTAGAGTGATATATATGGATTTAGAGCTCCTGGGTTCAAACCGGTGTTTTATGAGGGTCCGTGTTTTATTTTTTTTAGCTTTGTTCGTTCTGTGTCGTGTTCCCAAATGTTGCGTGCCTCTGTGGTTTATCAGTGATTGATTACCCACACGGGTTGTCTCTAATCTTTATTTTAAGAGTGGGAATATATATCTAAACGTGTTATATTTAGCACGTAATTAATTTAATGTTTCTTTATCATTGTTCAAGCAATAATCAGTGTCATTTACAACAATGAACGTACTGATTAAGTGATCAGATACATTCATGTGTAATGAGGTGTGATATATTTTTAGCGCTTTTTTGTATTTCCCTATATCTTCCAGGACAATTAACATCTGAATGTATTTTAATCTTTTATTGATATTTAAGAGAACAATAAATTCAATATCCTATAAGATGCCTATTTAGGTAAGATCACTGAGAATCATAGAATGATCAGTGTATTTAATTATCCTTTCTTGGTGATGGAAAGTACTATTTATTTGGAGAACATGATCGTCTTACAACCGACTTATGGTATGGATACTACTCATTATTGTAGACTTAAGGTGGTACCATACACTTCAGGTAAAATTTGATCTGCTCGTGTAATTTTCTTATTTTCTTGGCAGCGAATATATCCACTGTAATAAATATCAAAATTTTAACAAATTCCAACCAACAGACTCAGAGCTATTAATTCACTAGCCACATAGCAGCTTTTCTCTCTGTGGTATTGATCACCGAGATGCTTGAAATCTGCATACAAACATCATATGATCAAAACGTTCAACTGATTTTAAAGAGTTATCTCCCTGTAGTGTATGGTACCCCCTTAAGAGTGGATGTGGAATGAAGTAATTCTTATAAAGTATTTGGCTTTCCAATGTTTTTTCTTTAAGCGTTCGCCTCTCTTCCTGTCAATGTTTGTTTATTTTGAGTAAATAATAGAGTGCTCTCCCTTGTTACCTGATAAGGATAAAAGAAGAAGAAAGTTTGAAGATACCAAAAAGGTAATCAGAAGATTATTTCAGAAAGGCGTCGTGTGCACTTGTAAGCCATAATATTGTCCTGTGAAAATGTGTCCGATTGTATCTTTTTCAAATGAAAAATCCACAACGGACCAAAAGAAGTTTCCTCTGCGCTTTATTCCGTCCTTGGATTTTATCATAGAAAACAATTGTAACATAGGACACTATTTCACGGCGGACACTATTTAATCCTACACACTAAATGAGATATTTGCGTTTTTATTAACAGGTTCTATTAAGACATTCAAGGCTGCTGTCTCCTCTATCAAATATTCTAATATGACGTCCTTCAAACGCTTCGAATCCAAACCCGTGGTAAAAATAATATTTATCTATGACCGATTACGTCATAGATAAACGTGGTCTGTGCTTTATAAGCGGCTACTCCATGACACTCCCCTGTAAAAGGTACACAATGATAAGTATGCAATACACAAAATAAATAAACATTCGTGTATTGGAAATCGGCTCAGGCGATATAGAAAACAGACAGGGAATATAAACCCACATCCCTTGCGAAGATCCCGAATAACATAATATTATAGTATTCTTGCAAATCCCTGGGCCTAAAAATCACACAAATTAAAATTCCGCGAAATGTTATTGACGATTTTGGCACGTAAACAATATGACGTCATATGAAGACTTCCAGATTAGAACATAAAGATCCTGACGTTTTTTGGCTTCGTGTACGCCTCCTTGGCGAAGTGGAATTTGTAGTATTTTCCATTTCTTTTGAATAGATGTTCATGAATGACAACATTTAATAATCTCAAAACATATTTGTCATCTGCATGAAACACCTTTTCGGTTGTCATTTCAAACATCATTGGAAAAACCCGGAATATTATTGTAACATTTCAGTCAGGTCAATTAACGGAGCAGCCAAAACACTGGATGAACTAGGCTGTTTCGATTTGAAAATGTTCCGTAATTGTTCTATTAGAATCGAAATAATTACCGGTAACCATATACATATATTGTTTTTACCACGGGTTGGCATTTAATGCCGAATTCGACATAAAGTGCCAACCCGTGGTAAAAACAATATAAATACATTAAATGTATATGGATACCGGTAAAATTCGGCATAAAGTGCCAACTCGTGGTAAAACCAATATACATATATGGCTACCGGTAATTATTTCTTAACTATTCTATGACACCTGTTAATAGTTTTAACCTTTTTCAATTGTCATGTACAACCTCATACATAATCTTCAACTTGTTGAAGCGGACAGTATTTGGTAGAAGTAGAAGTAGAAGTAGAAGTAGAAGTAGAGTAGAAGTAGAAGTAGAAGTAGAAGTAGAAGTAGAATAGAAGTAGAAGTAGAAGTAGAAGTAGAAGTAGAAGTAGAAGTAGAGTAGAAGTAGAAGTAGAAGTAGAGTAGAAGTAGAAGTAGAAGTAGAAGTAGAAGTAGAAGTAGAGTAGAAGTAGAAGTAGAGTAGAAGTAGAGTAGAAGTAGAAGTAGAAGTAGAAGTAGAAGTGGAGTAGAAGTAGAAGTAGAAGTAGAGTAGAAGTAGAAGTAGAAGTAGAGTAGAAGTAGAGTAGAAGTAGAAGTAGAAGTAGAAGTAGAAGTGGAGTAGAAGTAGAAGTAGAGTAGAAATAGAAGTAGAAGTAGAAGTAGAAGTAGAGTAGAAGTAGAAGTAGAGTAGAAGTAGAAGTAGAAGTAGAAGTAGAAGTAGAAGTAGAAGTAAAGTAGAAGTAGAAGTAGAAGTAGAGTAGAAGTAGAAGTAGAAGTAGAAGTAGAAGTAGAAGTAGAAGTAGAAGTAGAGTAGAAGTAGAAGTAGAAGTAGAAGTAGAGTAGAAGTAGAAGTAGAAGTAGAGTAGAAGTAGAAGTAGAAGTAGAGTAGAAGTAGAAGTAGAAGTAGAGTAGAAGTAGAAGTAGAAGTAGAAGTAGAGTAGAAGTAGAGTAGAAGTAGAAGTAGAAGTAGAAGTAGAAGTAGAAGTAGAAGTAGAAGTAGAAGTAGAGTAGAAGTAGAAGTAGAAGTAGAAGTAGAGTAGAAGTAGAGTAGAAGTAGAAGTAGAAGTAGAAGTAGAGTAGAAGTAGAAGTAGAAGTAGAGTAGAAGTAGAGTAGAAGTAGAAGTAGAAGTAGAAGTAGAGTAGAAGTAGAAGTAGAAGTAGAAGTAGAAGTAGAAGTAGAAGTAGAAGTAGAGTAGAAGTAGAGTAGAAGTAGAGTAGAAGTAGAAGTAGAAGTAGAAGTAGAGTAGAAGTAGAAGTAGAAGTAGAGTAGAAGTAGAAGTAGAAGTAGAAGTAGAAGTAGAAGTAGAGTAGAAGTAGAAGTAGAAGTAGAAGTAGAGTAGAAGTAGAAGTAGAAGTAGAGTAGAAGTAGAAGTAGAAGTAGAGTAGAAGTAGAAGTAGAAGTAGAGTAGAAGTAGAAGTAGAAGTAGAAGTAGAAGTAGAGTAGAAGTAGAAGTAGAAGTAGAAGTAGAAGTAGAAGTAGAAGTAGAGTAGAAGTAGAAGTAGAAGTAGAAGTAGAGTAGAAGTAGAAGTAGAAGTAGAAGTAGAAGTAGAAGTAGAGTAGAAGTAGAAGTAGAAGTAGAAGTAGAGTAGAAGTAGAAGTAGAAGTAGAGTAGAAGTAGAAGTAGAAGTAGAGTAGAAGTAGAAGTAGAAGTAGAGTAGAAGTAGAAGTAGAAGTAGAAGTAGAAGTAGAGTAGAAGTAGAAGTAGAAGTAGAAGTAGAGTAGAAGTAGAAGTAGAAGTAGAGTAGAAGTAGAAGTAGAAGTAGAGTAGAAGTAGAAGTAGAAGTAGAGTAGAAGTAGAAGTAGAAGTAGAAGTAGAAGTAGAGTAGAAGTAGAAGTAGAAGTAGAAGTAGAAGTAGAAGTAGAAGTAGAAGTAGAAGTAGAGTAGAAGTAGAAGTAGAAGTAGAGTAGAAGTAGAAGTAGAAGTAGAGTAGAAGTAGAAGTAGAAGTAGAGTAGAAGTAGAAGTAGAAGTAGAAGTAGAAGTAGAGTAGAAGTAGAAGTAGAGTAGAAGTAGAAGTAGAAGTAGAGTAGAAGTAGAAGTAGAAGTAGAGTAGAAGTAGAAGTAGAAGTAGAAGTAGAAGTAGAGTAGAAGTAGAAGTAGAAGTAGAAGTAGAAGTAGAAGTAGAGTAGAAGTAGAAGTAGAGTAGAAGTAGAAGTAGAAGTAGAAGTAGAAGTAGAAGTAGAAGTAGAAGTAGAGTAGAAGTAGAAGTAGAAGTAGAGTAGAAGTAGAAGTAGAAGTAGAAGTAGAGTAGAAGTAGAAGTAGAAGTAGAAGTAGAAGTAGAGTAGAAGTAGAAGTAGAGTAGAAGTAGAAGTAGAAGTAGAAGTAGAAGTAGAAGTAGAAGTAGAAGTAGAGTAGAAGTAGAAGTAGAAGTAGAAGTAGAGTAGAAGTAGAAGTAGAAGTAGAGTAGAAGTAGAAGTAGAAGTAGAAGTAGAAGTAGAAGTAGAAGTAGAGTAGAAGTAGAAGTAGAAGTAGAGTAGAAGTAGAAGTAGAAGTAGAAGTAGAAGTAGAAGTAGAAGTAGAAGTAGAAGTAGAAGTAGAAGTAGAGTAGAAGTAGAAGTAGAAGTAGAGTAGAAGTAGAAGTAGAGTAGAAGTAGAAGTAGAAGTAGAGTAGAAGTAGAAGTAGAAGTAGAAGTAGAGTAGAAGTAGAAGTAGAAGTAGAAGTAGAAGTAGAAGTAGAGTAGAAGTAGAAGTAGAAGTAGAGTAGAAGTAGAAGTAGAGTAGAAGTAGAAGTAGAAGTAGAAGTAGAGTAGAAGTAGAAGTAGAAGTAGAAGTAGAAGTAGAAGTAGAGTAGAAGTAGAAGTAGAAGTAGAAGTAGAGTAGAAGTAGAAGTAGAAGTAGAGTAGAAGTAGAAGTAGAAGTAGAAGTAGAAGTAGAGTAGAAGTAGAAGTAGAAGTAGAGTAGAAGTAGAAGTAGAGTAGAAGTAGAAGTAGAAGTAGAAGTAGAGTAGAAGTAGAAGTAGAAGTAGAAGTAGAAGTAGAAGTAGAGTAGAAGTAGAAGTAGAAGTAGAAGTAGAGTAGAAGTAGAAGTAGAAGTAGAGTAGAAGTAGAAGTAGAAGTAGAAGTAGAAGTAGAAGTAGAGTAGAAGTAGAAGTAGAAGTAGAGTAGAAGTAGAAGTAGAAGTAGAAGTAGAAGTAGAAGTAGAAGTAGAAGTAGAAGTAGAAGTAGAGTAGAAGTAGAAGTAGAAGTAGAAGTAGAAGTAGAGTAGAAGTAGAAGTAGAAGTAGAAGTAGAAGTAGAAGTAGAAGTAGAAGTAGAGTAGAAGTAGAAGTAGAAGTAGAAGTAGAAGTAGAGTAGAAGTAGAAGTAGAAGTAGAAGTAGAAGTAGAAGTAGAGTAGAAGTAGAAGTAGAAGTAGAAGTAGAAGTAGAAGTAGAGTAGAAGTAGAAGTAGAAGTAGAGTAGAAGTAGAAGTAGAAGTAGAGTAGAAGTAGAAGTAGAAGTAGAAGTAGAAGTAGAAGTAGAAGTAGAAGTAGAAGTAGAGTAGAAGTAGAAGTAGAAGTAGAAGTAGAGTAGAAGTAGAAGTAGAAGTAGAGTAGAAGTAGAAGTAGAAGTAGAAGTAGAAGTAGAGTAGAAGTAGAAGTAGAAGTAGAGTAGAAGTAGAGTAGAAGTAGAAGTAGAAGTAGAGTAGAAGTAGAAGTAGAAGTAGAAGTAGAAGTAGAAGTAGAAGTAGAAGTAGAAGTAGAAGTAGAGTAGAAGTAGAGTAGAAGTAGAAGTAGAAGTAGAAGTAGAAGTAGAAGTAGAAGTAGAAGTAGAAGTAGAGTAGAAGTAGAAGTAGAAGTAGAAGTAGAGTAGAAGTAGAAGTAGAAGTAGAAGTAGAGTAGAAGTAGAAGTAGAAGTAGAAGTAGAAGTAGAGTAGAAGTAGAAGTAGAGTAGAAGTAGAAGTAGAAGTAGAAGTAGAAGTAGAAGTAGAAGTAGAAGTAGAGTAGAAGTAGAAGTAGAGTAGAAGTAGAAGTAGAAGTAGAAGTAGAAGTAGAAGTAGAAGTAGAAGTAGAAGTAGAAGTAGAGTAGAAGTAGAAGTAGAAGTAGAAGTAGAAGTAGAAGTAGAGTAGAAGTAGAGTAGAAGTAGAAGTAGAAGTAGAAGTAGAGTAGAAGTAGAAGTAGAAGTAGAAGTAGAAGTAGAAGTAGAAGTAGAGTAGAAGTAGAAGTAGAAGTAGAAGTAGAAGTAGAAGTAGAAGTAGAGTAGAAGTAGAAGTAGAGTAGAAGTAGAAGTAGAAGTAGAAGTAGAGTAGAAGTAGAAGTAGAAGTAGAAGTAGAAGTAGAAGTAGAAGTAGAAGTAGAATAGAAGTAGAAGTAGAAGTAGAAGTAGAGTAGAAGTAGAAGTAGAAGTAGAAGTAGAAGTAGAAGTAGAAGTAGAAGTAGAGTAGAAGTAGAAGTAGAAGTAGAAGTAGAAGTAGAAGTAGAGTAGAAGTAGAAGTAGAAGTAGAATAGAAGTAGAAGTAGAAGTAGAGTAGAAGTAGAAGTAGAGTAGAAGTAGAAGTAGAAGTAGAAGTAGAAGTAGAAGTAGAGTAGAAGTAGAAGTAGAAGTAGAAGTAGAAGTAGAGTAGAAGTAGAAGTAGAGTAGAAGTAGAGTAGAAGTAGAAGTAGAAGTAGAAGTAGAGTAGAAGTAGAAGTAGAAGTAGAAGTAGAAGTAGAGTAGAAGTAGAAGTAGAAGTAGAGTAGAAGTAGAAGTAGAAGTAGAAGTAGAAGTAGAAGTAGAAGTAGAAGTAGAAGTAGAAGTAGAGTAGAAGTAGAGTAGAAGTAGAGTAGAAGTAGAAGTAGAAGTAGAAGTAGAGTAGAAGTAGAAGTAGAAGTAGAAGTAGAAGTAGAAGTAGAAGTAGAAGTAGAGTAGAAGTAGAAGTAGAGTAGAAGTAGAAGTAGAAGTAGAAGTAGAAGTAGAAGTAGAAGTAGAGTAGAAGTAGAAGTAGAAGTAGAAGTAGAGTAGAAGTAGAAGTAGAAGTAGAAGTAGAAGGAGAAGGAGAAGGAGAAGGAGAAGTAGAAGTAGAAGTAGAAGTAGAAGTAGAGTAGAAGTAGAAGTAGAAGTAGAAGTAGAGTAGAAGTAGAAGTAGAAGTAGAAGTAGAAGTAGAAGTAGAAGTAGAAGGAGAAGTAGAAGTAGAAGTAGAAGTAGAAGTAGAAGTAGAAGTAGAGTAGAAGTAGAAGTAGAAGTAGAAGTAGAGTAGAAGTAGAAGTAGAAGTAGAAGTAGAAGTAGAGTAGAAGTAGAAGTAGAGTAGAAGTAGAAGTAGAAGTAGAAGTAGAAGTAGAAGTAGAAGTAGAAGTAGAGTAGAAGTAGAAGTAGAAGTAGAAGTAGAGTAGAAGTAGAAGTAGAAGTAGAAGTAGAAGTAGAAGTAGAAGTAGAAGTAGAAGTAGAGTAGAAGTAGAAGTAGAAGTAGAAGTAGAAGTAGAGTAGAAGTAGAAGTAGAAGTAGAGTAGAAGTAGAAGTAGAAGTAGAAGTAGAGTAGAAGTAGAAGTAGAAGTAGAAGTAGAAGTAGAAGTAGAAGTAGAAGTAGAAGTAGAAGTAGAGTAGAAGTAGAAGTAGAAGTAGAAGTAGAAGTAGAAGTAGAAGTAGAAGTAGAAGTAGAGTAGAAGTAGAAGTAGAAGTAGAAGTAGAATAGAAGTAGAAGTTAATCTACCGCTATCTGCTTGTTTGTAAATTCTAAATATAGGAACAGAGCATGTATATCGATACCCTAAAAGTCATAAACGTGTATGTTTTTAAAAATGAATAAAACATAAATGTTTTATATAGTGTGAAACGCACTTTTTTTTACTTTTTGGTCGAATAATGCAGTTTTTTCTCCACGTAAATCCTTAAAATACAAAATTACCCATTTTAAACTCGAATGTTGTCATACGGCGGAAAATTCCAGGAAAAGATATTTGCATGATAATTTGTCAATCTATATGTTAGTTACATTATGCAAAAATACAAATGTCAAACTTCTCCAAAATACAATCGAAAAAAACGTAGAAAGGCATTTGAAGGCAATTATATAACACGACTGGTGTCACTAGTGGAGCAGGAACTGCCTACCATTCCGGAGCACCCGAGTTCTTCTCCGGTTTATTGTGGAGTTCGTGTTGCTCAATCTTCAATGTGTTTTGTAGATTATTGTTTTTCCTTTTTCTTTGGATACGGATGTGAAAGGGAATATAAATTTAATCTCTGATAAGCTTAGCTTAATTTGACACAATGGCTTCAGATGTGAATATTCATATGTAAACTTAACAGGAGTCGGTTCACGCAACCTCACTTTGATATCCGTCCCCAGGAAGTAAACATGCTCTTCGCTTTCTCCTTCAGGTTTAATTAACAGCTATGTAATTTGAATTTCTTAAGTGAAAGCTTAATGAGAATATTTAACTTTCAACACTTCCGAGATATAAATCAACTATACGTATCTGTTGTTTCTGTCGATGACCCAGACAATGAAGGAAGCTATCAACTTCATAATGAATTTATTGCGTAATGAAAAAATCACAGTAGGACTTTACTTTATAATAAAATTCTGCACTGTATTTTATAAGTATTTGAAAGTTAAATTTAAGTGAAAAATCTTGTGTCTCAAGGAAATTTCCTCTGTCACTGTGTTATCATTCATAAGTTTTCTGTATTCAGCATTACGAGCTTTTTTACTAATCTACGGCGGATTGATCTGCCATCAAAATTGGAAAATTTATTTTCCCTTTGAATAATAGTTCATTCTGATACACTGCTGTTGTCGAAAGTCTGGAACATATGGAATATCAAAAAGGTAATAGTATATCAAACATTAAAGAGAGACAAGGGGTCGTCCTGGTCGTGATCGTATGCCAGTTGGATTTACAACTACCTGTGCAATCAGTGTTCATCACCACCAAAGTCGTGAGTTCGAACCTCGTTCATGGCGAGGTGTACTCGAAACAAGAATATGTGATAAAGTTTGTTATCGACTTGCGACAGGTCGGTGGTTTTCTCCAGATACTCTGGTTTCCTCCATCAATAAAACTGACTACCACGAGATAGCTGAAATATTGTTGAAAGTGGCATTAAACACCAAAAACAAATCAAAACCTAGAGCGAAACACCAATGTACAGGCTGTATCTTGTCATACATTTCTGATATACGTTCTATTTACGTATAATTCATGAGACGTGAGTTTGTCTTAATTGCTCAGGATGTAAATTAAGTTCTGTTACTCTACTGCTTTTAATATCAACACATTTACTAGTTGTGTGGTATTCAGTATGTACAATAATGTTATGTTATGTACATTCCAGCTGTATGTTTTAAAAAATGTCGAGACCAGTAAGTTTCGAGTTAATTCTGTTTAAGAATCTACAAGTTGGAGTACATTCTCGTACTTAATTCATTTCCAACAATAAAATTGTTTTAATTTTATATATTTACATTGTACTGTTTAGAAAGCCAAAGAAGAGTGTTGTTAGCAAAAACTATGACGACAGAGGTGCATTTTAATTCGGTTATATATAGATATTTTAAGTGTCCCACGTGTTTTCCGATACGCTGTCCGGTTCGCTAGTTGTAGTTGGTATTGTGTGAATATTTAAAGAATAATGACACAGTTGTCAGTTCTGAACATACATTATGCCAAAATTGAAATACATGTACTTGTATCGTGCTTAGTAAAATTGATCAATTTCTCATATTAATGAGTTGTTTTTTCTCCAGAAATATATAGTTTACTATCAAGAGAGGCATATGTTTACTATCAAGAGAGGCATATTATATCTTTTGACAATAAGATATAGTTTATTCAACAATGCTTGTTACAATTTATCTTCAGAGAGGCATATATACTATGTAGTATAGTAGCGTGGTCAGTACTGTGGCCTAATTGGAAGACGGAAGTGTTTAAACCGTGAAATAGACATGGAAAGTCCAGCAGGTGTTCGAAACCAGGAAATATCAAAATATTAATTTTTAAGACTAAAATAGAAAAATGTTAAAGATCAAATACGCACGAACAAAAGAAAAACCGTGGATTCTTAAAAATAATCAACTGTCCAAACAATAGTGTGACGTTAGAGAAATGTTGTGATCTTAGACCTAATCTTTAGTTGTACAAAAAACCAATCACGGCAGATAGTGACACAAATAATCATGTATATTATATGTATATTTCCGTCATGTGTTTTTACTTGTGTCATGAACAGAAACAATTAAATAAAAAAACCGTAGATATCTAATTTAATGGGCACAAGGCAGTTCTGGAATAATTTTTAACAGGTACGCCAATAGTCAAAACAAATTTGAAAGAGGGAATTTCCCAGTTTCGAACTCTTATTATCATGTTTATAGTCAAATTATAACAAAAGTGAAATGTAAATGTAATATGGGTGCAAAATGGCATATTCTTCTAATACGGTTGTTTCGAATCATGTCAATTCCGATCACGTTCCGTCTTTTTCTTGTTTTGACGTCTGAACAAATCGGCAGGCGACTTCGATGTTTACGCTATTACTGTGACAACGTCAGCATATCGTAGTCGTAGATGCGGTAGATTATAAGTAATTGTAATATGGAGACGCCAAGGAAACCGCTGAATAAATACTGGTGTTCGGTACCCCACTATCTGTCTGATATCAGAAATATATACATAAAGGCAGATCGTTTTCCTTTGATGATGCTGACAGCCGCAAATAAAGAAAGAAAACAAATTTAATGTCAAAGAAGTATTTGTCTCTGCATTGAAGTCTTTGATACAAATAAAATAATTTAATTGATATCTGTCTTTTACAGAAAATGTTAAGATTTTTTGAAGTTGAGGATTGAACGTTAAAACGGCACATATCGATTGGAGCTTTTGTTGTGTACATTGACACCGGAAGTTCAATGCCGATTAGTCTATCGAAATCACGTGATCTGGCGGACGAAAATAACAAAATTTTGACGGAATGGAAATGATTCTAAACAACCGTATTACGTTCAAACGTTTTCTAATAGTACAATAATGAATAGTAAAGTCAGGTGTGCCAAGACGTGTCCAAAAACTACAAATCAATAGAAAATAAGAAAACCGTGGTAAAACATGATCGAAAGCACAAATTACATATACTGAACACAGAAAATCAAAAAGAGTAACACGAACCTTAACAAAAACTGGGGGACAACTCGGGTAAGCTGTTCCTTTGCCATTAGTGACACACAGCGTGTTATCTTTATTTAAAATCTAGTATATAGTTACAATCGGGTAAGAGGGTGAGATTATGAGAACAAGAACAGATCGTCAATCATCTGTGAGATAGGTACTTCGCATCATGCAACCAATTCGTCATTTCAATCAGAAATTCCTGTTTATATCCTATCTACATCCAATTTGCCATTTCAACCAAAAATCTAGATAGAAAGCAGAGACGATATAGTATCGTATCAGCTGTACTATGCAATATGTATACTCCATAATGCTTGGATGTTACTAAATATTGGGGAAATTGAATTAATCTCCCTTGCTTTATTATTTGGACCTCAGTAATTCTCAATTTCCAAGTTAGCATCGGGATATGAAGCTAAATTCGGAATGTCTGTAGTATCCTTTATCACAACTGGATTGAAATAAGTGTTATCTATCAAGTCATCAGACCGTAAATTTTTCAATGAGGACACAACATTTTTGAACGAAAATCTACATTGGTAGTGTAATGGATATTGTGCTCGCCTCGAGTGCGGTGGATCGTGCGTTCGAACCCCGGTTTGGGGCAAACCAAAGATAAGAGGAGCGACATGTCTATCCACAGACTGTCATTTCAGTAAGCTAGCACTACAACAATCCAGTTAAGCGTGTTGGTCTAGAACAAAGCGAACTTCATCATCATCTAATTGAAAAGTAACATGTTCTCGCCATACGAATAGAACAATTGGAATATCGACTGCCTATTTTCTGTTTCCGAAAAGTAACCTAATTATTTTATCGAAAGAAGTTCTTGTTTTACGTTAGTTTCTTAAGCAATAGTAATTCGGATGTCGAAATAAGAGAACATTACCGGCGAACCATCGAACTTGAAAATGTCTCTCATTACATCCTAATTATTCAATGATTACATTATTTAATTATATGAAAAATTGCACGTACAACACTAAATAATATATAAAAGAAAATGTCCTTGGAATACGTACACATGTAGTTTTAAAAGCAGACATTATGCGTCATATTTCTGACAAAAATGTCTTATATGGAACACAGTAAGATCTTTTTCTGGACGTAAACAATCGTCATATATTATATTATATAACATATCCGTACTTATTTTTTGCACTTTTTCTTTAAAACTATTAGATAATATGAGATATTTTTATTTTTGCTCGTTTTTTCAATTACAAATTAAATACAAAACCGGACATTTCATTGAAACTATCCTTTGATAAATATTTCAATCAGACAATCGTTGCGTGTTGTTAATTCAAGGTTTAGTCAGTTTTACTGTTATATCGTTGTATTAAGATACGTGTTAAAGTCCATATATTCTTTTTGTACTAATCGTAAAGATTAGTCTATCAGATATAAAGACGTGCGAAAACACATTCGTCACGAAAATATGTTTTACTATATATTTTATACAATTATAGTCTTTTGTTGAGGTCAATACGAGTTTTCATGGACCTTCAAAACGATATTCACCGAAGCCTTTAGGCTGAGGTGAATATTGATTTCTAAGGTCCATAAAAACTCGTATTGACAGATACAAAAGACTGTAATTGTTTTATTACATTAAAATGAAAAGTGAAAGTGAAACCAAGTCTCCGAGATTTCTGCAAGCCCATCGCCTGCGTCGGACATGATGATTACTTGTTCATTCTAAAGTAACGGAATATCAGGTGACAGCATGATAGCCAATAAAATTGTTTAAATAAAATCATTATGTAATAACATATATAACCACATGATGTTAAAAAAACATTATTACAAAGCAATTTTTGTTCGATTTTGATCACATTTTTACCACTAATTGCAGAATTTAAAGTAGTTCTATCTCCCAATTTCAGCATAATTTTATAATCTAAGAATTATAAAGTTTTTACGAGTTAATAAGAAAATTGAATTTCGAGCGTCAAAAAGACAATATAATGATATTGAAGACACACAATTCAGAAATGTGTTTAAATAATAAATATGTGAAAACTGCATTTCAAAAATAATATTCTGAAAACTACATGTTATACCTATATTATTAATTGCAGAGAAAATTTGACCTAAGGATAACGTTTCTTTTTTAAAAATTGTGATTTTAGATGTTGTGATGACGAATACTTTGTACATTTGGATAAACTATCCCCGTTGTGTAACTATTGACGGTAAAACATGGTTTCAAGTTAGTGTTGTTATAATGTGTAGATTGATTGTTGTTTAACTTCCAGTGAGTAAGACTTCAACTATATTCAAGACAACACAATTAACCTTACAAACAATAACATCTAGATGTAAAGAAGATTTGACATTTGGACGGTACTGTAAGCACGTATTTTTCTATGGCTGCAAGTAGAACAGAGTCAGAGCGGATAGGAACGACCATTAATAACAACCTGTTGCACATTTTTAATGTCAATTCTCATATTAAAATCCAAGACAATCAGTTACATGCTTTCCCCATACATATTTCTTCTAATTATCTTATTACATGTACCGTATATCTTGAACTATATAGTTAGTATATTCATCAGCCAATAACACTGTATTTAGTGTTTAGATTTAGTTGTTTCTCGGAAATGATGCTTCAGAAACAACAGTACAGTGTGGACACTTATTTCACAATATATTGAGTCATTGTCACTGACAGGATATAGAGAGAGCTACGACCTTTTATACACAGATGTCACGTCAATATTATCTGAATTATTTATTGATTAATTGTTGCTTAATGGCAAGTAAATATTCATTACGAAAAAATGATTACAAACAATGCATAATGGCGGATATTGAGATTGTACGAGGAAATTGTGGTATGCAACGGGATATAAACGACCTCTCACTAGATATATTGCTCATTATGATCTTCTACAAGTCTAAGGATGAGAGTAAATGATTAACTCGTGTATTGAGAATGTCACGCTCCTTTCACGCAAAGAACAATTTGCAGCATCAGTTTCGAATGAGCAGAGGTTGTTGGTGGTCCGTTGCTAGGCAACATTTTCGACTCGACCATCTCCTCTTCTCCGTGCGGTAAGCAAAACATATGTCCATCCCAGTACGATCTTTTACTTATATGATCATGTATCGATATCGTTTGTAACTTTGCCAATAATGTAGCATACTGATCGCTGTAAGTTAAAATTAAAGGCAACATTCAAAATCAATCAAACCGAAATTTGGCCAAAATCTGGTATTTTGCAAATATTTTCCTAAAAGTGATATTAAATTTACATATTTTGAAAATATGTAATGATCTGAATGATTTTATATAATGTCACATGTCTTTATATTAAAAACAAAATATAGTAGAGCCAAAAAAGCTGACGAAAATGTCATACAAATTACATGAAGTGTGCTATAGTGTAATTGAGATTCCATCACAATAATAAAAAATGTATCTCTTATTAATATCATTTGAAGGTGGTACTATAGTCCAGACATTAAACTATTTATTTGGTCTTGGAATGATGGCTTTATAATTTTAAAAAAATAATAAAAAGGTACAAACATTGACATTAAGAGTATATAATCTTTATAACTACGCCGATGACAATACAGTATCATATCGTGATTATGACATATATAAAGTTGTTAATACATTAGAGGCTGATAGCTTAAAATTGATACACTGGTTTTCAATAAATTTAATGAAAGCAAATCCAGATAAATTTCAGGCTATTGGAAAAAAAGACAAATAAACATAATTTAGCATTCAATATAAATGGAAATACTATTACTTGTGAATATAACGTTAAACTCCTTGGAGTAACCATTGACTCAAATTTAAACTTTAACAATCATATATCTGAAATTTGTAAAAAAGCATCAAGGCGGCTAAATATTTTGAAACGGATTGGCAAATATTTAAATAGGTTAGGTAGACTAACAGCTTATTACTCATTCATTCTTTCAAATTTTGATTATTGTCCTGTAACATGGCACTACTGTAGTGAAAAAATTCTCTTAAAATGGAAAAGATTCAAGAAAGAGCTCTCAGGTTTATTTATGACGATTATAACAGTTCATATGAACATATGCTTGAAAAATCAAAACTACCCTCTTTAAAAATTAGAAGATTAAAAACCATTGCTGTTGAAACATTTAAAATAATACATAAAAACAGTCCAAGTTATCTTCATGACTTAATCAATATTAAACTTCAAAATTATAATCTTAGATCACAGGAAACAGCAGTTTTATCACGAGTCAGAACTACCAGGTATGGCCTGAAATCCTTTCGTTATAATGCTGCACAAATCTGGAATGAGCTGCCTAATCACTGTAGAAGAGAAACATCTTTGGGGCAGTTTAAAAATTTAATGCAAACGTGGGATCCAATGAACAGCTCATGCCAGTACAGTGCATGCATATAGTGCTTCGTAGCTTATGCTTTTCTTAAAAAAAATTTCTTGCCATTTTTAGTTGAAATATGGTGCAGTGCTAAACATGCTGCTGTTTCTATTGCTATGTTTATAGACTTTTTATTATCATTTTGTTTTTATTTTGCATGTATTATCATTGCTACTTTTAGTGTATGCTTGTCCATAACTCAGATTTATAAACTTCATTTTTTTACTTTGACTTGTATTATCTTACCATGCTTTATATGTTTTATTTTGCCATGCATTTTTAGGTTCTATCTTAACAAGGATTTATATAAACCCTTGATCTTAACAAGCATTTATGTTGTTTTTAAGTCACCATATGCATTATGTTTTAATATTACTATGCATTATTTTTTTATTAAATTGGTGTATTTGTGCATGATTGTGAGATGAATGTATGTAATTTGTATGTAGTCGATTTGGAAAGCTCATTAGAGCTTGTGTTGTAATGTTTACTTAATATCGACTTTAAATAAAAAATTCTTATTATTATAATCTCCTCGCCACATATTTTTGTTTTAAAACTATCCTTTTATTGATTCGTATATCTGTTATACATTCTGGACAAGTTCTATAAAACTGTTAACACGTCAATACAAACAGTGCTTTGTTTACGAGAGAGCCGGTAAAACACTCGTAGATTTATGTTTTTGACAACTTCAGATAGTGTAGGTATACTGTTATTGAGTTTTTTTTTACCATATAGACGAAATAACATGACCATATTAGGAATGCTTTTCTTTCTAAGTTTATAATGAGAAGGTTTTCTAACTATGTAACTGTTAAATTAATTACTGGTAGAATGTTAGTGGCAATATATTTTTGACTGAATTCTATAAATGAAGGAATATATATTTAAAAATCCATTAACCAGTTTTAGATATTAAAAATAAATACTCCCTTTTAAGTCATCAATCGCTAAAAATTAAAACAAGGAAATGTACCCGCTATTCTAGTATACAATATTAGCTTATGTCCTTTTTGATTGCCCCTTCGGTATTCTCTAACGTTTATTTAATCAACGTTCAGTCTAGCTAAATGAATTGGTTGATAAAAAGCTTTGTTATTCCAACACTGCACGATTCTGAATAAACCCAAATTCACAGCACGTGTGTCATTTTTATCTGGTTTTCTGAAAAGAAGCATGCACGTAATAATATGATCTCAAGGGACAAACCATAAAAGTCATTCATCTTCAATAATGAGACTTTGCAATAGGCTTAGGCATGCAAATAGGTCAGGAGTTTGAACACGTGAGCAAATCTCACATTGTCATGTAATAAACACGCATGATGTCAATTTCTAATATTTTATTTATAGAAGCTATGATTCTTCTAACAGCTACAATCAAGTCAAGATAGTTTTAATCAATCAATGCATTGTATTTACTATATTTGCAGCACTAGGATAGGGAGGAGGGGGGGGGGGTGGGGGTGTTCTGTCTTCCAAAATTTTTTATTTTCTAACTATTAAAAATACTCGGAAGCGAAAGCAAACTGATATCCCAACAAGAAATCCCCCTCACCTTAAGGCACTGATAGGTGATCAAACTACTTAATCATATATATTAACCGAAGTCAATGCGCTATAAATGGGACCTGTAATTTCATTCAGTTTGGTCTATTAGCGAAAGTTTCAGTATTCAGATAATCTACTAAAAACTTTTCACCTGATATATATATATATAAACGTCTGAAAAAGTAGCCAACGTATGAACCTACGAGATGTCGGATAAAGCTTGTCGGTCAAGCGAAATATCCGTCGATTTAATTATAATTATAGTCTTTTTGTAGACTTATAGTTATTTTTGTTACATTTTAACATCTTTTTTTGATATCGTTGTGCTAACATTTTAGACGTTTATATATATACACAAGTCTGAATTTGTTTTGTTCTCCTTGAACGGTATTCGACCTCACACCAATGATAACATGCAGCAGCAATCGATTAGCTTTATGACCAGCTCCCTAGACCACTCGGTAGCACCCACTATAATGACATATTGTTATTTAATACCATTATGATTACAATTGATGATTACAATTACAAATTCAAGACAATAATAAAAAGTACAGTTGATAAGCATAAGGACATGTATGAAGCTCTGATATTGGAATGTTACTGATATATGCAGCGTGAACTTTATACCACGATAATACTGAACAATTGTTATCCACCAGAGTCACATAATCCAAACTGTATTTATCTATTGCGAAACAGTAACTGCGTACCATTCGTTCACGGCTGTGTATTTCGGTGGGGTCTGTGTTGCTCATCTTTCCAATTTCATGTGTTATGTGCTATGTTTTTAGTTTTGTTTGTCTTCGTTCTATATCTTGTGTCCAATGTTGCCCATGTCTCTTGGTTGTCCATTACTAATTTGAATACTGCAATCTTATTGGCTGATCAGCCAGGAGAAAAATTTGGTTATGCTTGATAACCTAGGTTGGTATTGTGACGTCTCCAACATATTCATCCGCCAACGACAAATTCAAATAGTCCCATGAAATAATCGTAATTAGAATCGAGGAATCATTAAACATTTGTTGTAATAATTAAATTATAAGGAATATTTAAAAATTTTAAACAGGTTATACGTGTATGACCTGGTTTGGAGCAGTTTATGCCTCTTATAAACATATTCGCGGTTTATTAAGCGTAAACTGCTCCAAACAAGGTTATATCGTATAACCTGTCCAAAAATGTAAAATATTGCTTAATTGATAGAACAATCGGTTTCCTCTAACGTTTATTTGCAAGTATAGTCAGTATGAAAACGTTGTCTACGAACTATATAATAGTAACATCCATTCATAGGTCCAACTAGGTCACATTTTTATCTACATTTTATGAATATAGATGGAATTCCCTTATTGAAAAATAACTTCTTGCAAACATTTGCTGTAAGATTTCATCCTCTATTTTCAAAGACGAACTAGAAATTGCTGCATGCTTGCGGTATATGTGCTGTAAACTTACTCGACACAGCTTACCATGCAAATAAGTCTGTTTCAGGTTATATGGATGGGTTCTTGTGAACTTACTGCAAGCCTGCTGCAACATCACCAGAATTACACTGTCAACATACAAAGAAGCCTTACTACACATGTAACAATTATCAAGAAGAGTTTGAAGATACCAAAGGGTAATCAGAATCCGAAGAAGAACAGACAACACAATGGCCAAAAGAAAAATTACAAAAGGACAAAAATTGTTCATAAACAAACATATTGAATAACAGAATGCAAAAAAAATAAATAAAAATTGGTGTAATTAAATGAACATTTTTTTAGATTCAGTCATTGGTATGATTCGGGTGTATTATCCACCATTACTTATTTGACGTCTTTGAAATAATAATGTACAATGTACAATATTCCGTACACATTGACCATATAAAACATTTCATAAAGTTTCCAAATTAAGGTTTCTAATTCTGATGAACAATTCTTCTGACAACAAATATCTTAATTATCTTAATTATCATTATCTGTTTGTTTTTTGTGTTCATTTTATCACACATATGGATGTGCAACATACAATTCACTCAATTTACATTACAAAATATTCAGCAATAATACAATTTATATATATTGCTGCAGGAATACAACGATGTTTTTGGTCAAATGCACTCATTCTTACACTTTGCACTTCATCACATGGAAACTTTAGGCCATTTCATTGTATGCCCTTCTTCTATGTACGTATTCTGATTACCCCTTCGGCATTTTTAAAATGTTCTTTGACTTAACATTATTTGTTGACAAAGCGGGTCAGAGGCATTCCAAAATTCCAACAGTTTTCATTTCATTTCTTGCCATTGGAGATCCAGTTATCAAGCAGTAAAATTTGGGATCCCATTAACCCTTCCACATTTTCATGCCTGTCCCAAACCAGGACCTGGATTTCCAACGTCATATGTCGTGGTCTTTTTATGTATTCAATGAGTTGAGATGAGAGGTAATTTATCGTTTTGTTGATATTGATGACCATTAGTGTTTAAGCTTATTCTCCTCACTGAATTTGGTACTGCTTTGACAACTATTTTACCTATTTTGTTCCAGTATTGTTATAAATACTGTTATAATGACAACCGGAACCTTTGAGCTGTAATGAAAGCGGGAGATTTTGAGCCTTAAAATCTGATTCAATCCACCATTTCTTTAGAAATGCCTGTACCAAGTCGGGGTCATTACGGTTTTCACAGTTTTCCGGTTGTTGACTGATTTTGTCTGTTTATATACTTATGAGTTTTGACTTTCCCTTTGGAAGATTGTTCGGAGTTCAATAATTTTGTTATTACCCTTATTCATAATAACAACAGGGATCGTCTTCTCGTGATCGTATGGTAGTTGAATTTACAACTACCTGTGCAATCGGTGCCTATCACACTGATATTGTGAGTTTGAATCTCGACCAAGGAGAGGTGTACAACATTATGTGATAAAGTTTGTCAGTGACTTGCAATATCGGTGTTTTTTGCCGGGTCTCCCAGTTTCCTCCACCGATAAAACTGACCGCCACGATATAACCGAAATATTGTTGAAAGTGGCGTTAAACACCATCAAGCAAACAAACACACATTGTGACATAATAACAACATGTGTGCTCGCCTGGTGTTTTTGTATCCCCCTATCATGTGTGCACCTCTGGTGGTTTTGTATCTCATGTGATTTAGTATAATTGAGACTATCCTTGCAAGGAGAAATTTTGAACATTTGTATTCTTGTTAAATAATTGTATTTTCCCAAAGACTTATATTGCTGACGTCATTGTGATGCCCTAGTGACTAACTGTTTTGTTTCCATGTTTATTTTGCCCTTTGTAATATTATCAATAGAACAATTCATATTCATTTTCACATTGTAGAATTCAATGAAATGCATTTGCTAAGAATCTATGAAGTGTCTGGCCAGCATGTCAATTATTTTCTTGTAAGCCAATCTGACAAAGGTGGTTTCTTTTTGTTTATTTTATAATTACGCCACGCATTGACTGGTAAATTGGGGAAAATATGATATTTAAATTTTTCGTTGTTTTCTATATTATATATGTTACTAAAATTATATCAGTCTCCAACAATAAATATACATAGTGTTATTCACACACGTTGCTTTCCTCTTCATTACTTACAACCGGAGATTTGACGAAGCGTATCACAACAGGTGTCATTAGTGGAGCAGGAACTACCTACACTTACGAAACACCTGACTTCACGCCTGGTTGTTATTTTAGTTAATATTGCCCAATCAATAGTTTTCTGTGTATTGGGTTGCAGATAATTGTTTGTCTTTTGTACCTTTTCTTTTGCCCATTCATATTGCTCATTTGGTTGTTTATCCTTCTATGATTTACGACTTCATATTGTTCCTTTTGTATCATCAAACTTTTCCTACACGTTTCTTCATTAGCTGATGTGATGCTGTCTTTGTACGCATGTGATTTCTGTTTGTTTATTTCATTATTTATATCGACTTTATTGACATTCATATTATGGTTTCTTTTTTTTGTACGAACACAAAATGGTATCGTAGCCTATCTCCGAATGGATTTCCCTTATATGGCAAAATAAAATTTCCATTTTTTCCCATGTTTTCCATTTCTGATGCTTGAATTAAATGGTGTGCATGATATTGATATCAAACCTCTCAATGGCCAATCACTTCCTGTTAGTCGTCGTTAGCTTTCACATTTTAATGTTGTGCAAAACCTCTTAACCAAATGTGACAGGAACTATCCGTGGGAAGAGGATATTTATATTTGTGCAAATGATGTTAATCAACCATTGAGAAGCATCTAGTAGAGGCCTATTAAAACATTCCTATCAACCAGAAATGGACATGGAAGCAAATCGAGTGATTGCAAATACAATGGCCAAGTGAAAGAGGACAAGACAAATGATAGTCAGCAAATCACCTCATAGATGGAATAGCACGAACCTATCTAACACACGTGGTGATCTCAGAACTTTCGGGAGGTAGCACATGGATAAAAAGTACTCTCAAAAGCTGACAATGGTATATTATATACTAATACAATGTATTTTGAAGCATTCTAATGAATTGCAGATTTGGCCTTGCAGAAATGAATACACCAGGGTCAATTCGGTCCAAAGATTAACATATTCTACAATGGAGTAAATGTCAAAAATGTCAAAAATTATTTTTGTGATATGTAGATCCAACTTTACACATATAAACACCCAAATGGGTAGTGGAAGAATTTTCTGTTGGTGTAAACTACCCGTTTAGAAAAGGTACCTTTTATGGCATTACGCATCAATCAATCAATCAATATATATTGTACAGTGCAGAAGTGATGAGTACCGCTCAACAGAAGGTTGTAAATCTTAGACCAGTAATAAAACCGCTCTTCCTATTGCTTAGTTTATATCCACGCGTACAATCGGATAGTCTCTCATGTTCATTTACATCCATATACTTTCTTATTAAAACAATAAATAAACTATGTACATGTAGTATAGGATTAAAAGGAAACAGTACATTCGTATAAGATAATCAACAAAAGGCGTTGTCTGATTTAAAACTGATACGATGTCATTTGATTAAAACAATGTATTAGCGATGTTATTCTATATTCAATGATCAATAAAATAAAACACCGTGATTAGATAGGGCACATGTTTCATTTTTGCTTTGTTCCAGCACAAAGTCAAGTTACAGAGGTAACAAATCTAAAGCCTTTTGTACTTTTTCTTTTGGTCATTGTGTTGTCTGTTCTTCTTCGATTTATGGATTCTGATTACCACTTTGGTATCTCCAAACTCTTCTTAGTGTGGGTTCCAGTTGCTCAATCTTTATTTTTCTGTGTAATGTTTTGCAGATCATTTTGTTCTTTTGTCTTTTCGCCATTGTATTGTCTGTCCATCGATTTACGGATTCTGATTACTCCTTTGGTATCTTTACCATTGCACTGTCTGTCCTGTGATTTATGGTTTTTGATTACTCCTTTGGTATCTTCAAACTTTTCTTGCATAACCAAATCTCAAAATTATGATTATTATTTTTATGCGATTTAAGAATTAGACATTTGTTGGTGGTGGTGACTTTATTTGTTTATGATGTTGATACCAGTATATCACTGAATACAATGGAATAGCATTGTGAGTGTCAGTTATACTATTCATACTTAATTCATTAGGTAGTTCTGTCTTTTCAAACTAGACAATGTTTTCGTTACAAAATCATGCTTTACACTACACCTTTGTTATGTTATTTCAATATATGATAGACATAAGACGTCTATCAGTCGCCATGATGTCTTTCACGTTTTCTGTACTGTCGCAAAAGAAAAGATATTAACTTTGAACAGGATAACGATAACAGGGAACAAAGGTTAATGCGTGGAATTAATAACAATTTGAAACAATGAATACATTTGAATTAGATAATTCTACTTCTACTTCTACCAAATACTGACATCCTTCTTCAACACGTTGTAGATTATATCAGATGTTGTACATGACAATTATAAAAGGTTAAACCTATTAACATGTCTCGTCCATTAGTTCTTGATAGAGGAGACAGTAGCCTTGAAAGCTTCCACAGAACGACTCAAACCTACTGACTGTGACAATCGGATACAGTCAGATATCGTGCATATATCGTAATGGCTAACAAACGAGAAAGAGCAAAGACTGGTTGACTGGACTCGGAATCAGGATAACGTGTCTAAGAGGTGCAACATGTACTCCCGCAGACTTCTGTTTCAGCGAGCTATCACTATATAAATCCAACAGGTCTAGTACAGAGCGGACATCATTATCATTTCATGGTATTTAACTTGTCCGCTCCATGATATAACTGTAAAATTGGTCATTTGGCGTACGAGGGAAAACCGATTCTTGTCGTTGATGCTTCGTACAAGGCGGAATAATGAAAAACTAGAAATGTATGTACCGTAATTGGCTGAAGGGTGGCCTAAGTCTGTCCTTTTTAGTAATAACTATATTTTCGCTTGAATAGTAAGGTGTAAGAAAGTCACAACTCGAAAGGTGAAATAAAAATGTTGTATTCGCCAAAAGAACCTGCAATATTGTTTTCCTGAAGTATGTAAAGCCCAAAGTATCCCGTGCCTTCTAGCTGTTTGTTTTTGGCAATGTCGTTAATTGTTAGTTGTATGCTTCTCTGTACATTTGTATCTTGTTTATCTGGTTTGTGGCGTTTTAACTGTACCCTCTAATTGGGTGAGTGAGCGAAAGATTGTTGTTTAACGTCAACTCAGCAATTTTTCATTTATATCATGGCGAGAACAGATTAATTTTCAATGAGGTGATGATGATGTCCGCTTTGTACTAGACCAACACGCATTAGTTGGATTTTTATAGTGCTAGCTCATTGAAACAACAGTCTGCGGATAGACTTATCGCTCCACTCGGACACATTATCCTGATTCCGAGACAACCAATCTTTGCTATTTCTTTTTAATGCTGTGTGCTTAGCGGAGAAGTAACAAATACCAATTTCATAAACTTTGGTTTGACCCGACCGAGGCTCGAACCCATGATTTATCACACTCGAGGCGAGCACGCGAACCATTACGCCACCGATGCGTACTGCATTTACCTTATCAATTTAATATCACGTCTAAAGTGTTCAATCAGCAAAAATTCTACATCAGATATGTACAAGTACAAATCAAATTTACATTCTTTCTATTATTACAACTAAAACAACAAATTATCACAAGATTGCATTTCTTTTCGGAGACATATCATACCGCAATTTTAAAATAATTATTGGATATTTAACTCTATAATAATTTCAATTAATTTAAAAGTCCACTGATGTCTAAGACTCTACAATTAAATGACATGAAAAAGAAAAAAATACCACACTGTCGGAACAATTGCAAAATCCAATAATAAACAAATCGTACCAAAAAGGCAAAATCGATACCCTTAACACACACATAAATGACCTTGCATTGCTTTGAACAGGTACTTCAATAAAATGTGGTGGCTATACTAGTTTTATGGGCCCAAATATCTTATTTGCAAAATGAAGTGATAGTGTAGTAAAATGCCAACCACCAAGAGTAGATTTTTACTACCAGCTGACTTGAATGACAACAAACACATGACAGTCACCATGATATAATATAACAAAGATATAGTGTCTGTATGCTTTGACAAATTTAGGATAATTATTTCTCAAAATTCTCATGTCAGTATAAAAACATTATTACGTGTAAATCTATGTAAATCGCCAACAAGGCTTTTTCCACATACAGTAATAATGTTTTTACGTGTAAATCTATGTAAATCGCCAACAAGGCTTTTTCCACATACAGTTTCAACCATTACAAACCAAATTATATCATTATCTTGCTGACATCTGTTTCATGTTTTTTTTTTTTACAGAAGTGTTTGGTTTTTAAACCTTTAACCATATTTCTACAGCTACATTATTGCTGATGCCTGTGTTATGAATAGTCATTTCGACATTTTATTTAAGAAGAATTTGAAAATACCAAAGTGGTAATCAGAATCCGTAAATCGAAGAAGGACAGACAAGACAATGGTCAAAAAGAAAAAAGGACAAACAACGATCTACAAAACATACATACAAAACTAAAGATAAGGAACAAGAACCCCACTAAAAACCGGAAGTGAACTCATGTGCTCTGCAGATAGAAGAGTATTGAACGGTGTACTATCGGTCTTGAAGACTGTACATGTATGTACAAAGTTTGATTACGTACAACAATCACGGAATTGCTATTAGCAAACACATTGTTTGTATGTTTCTATTACTTTTATTTACATACACATAATCTTGTGACGAATGTTTCAATTGGTTATTTCTACGTAAACGTCTTCTTTTTGAATGTGAAGCACGATTGATTCATCTCCTAAGGCTCCAGTTATAGAACAATAAAAAACAAACAACATAGCAGAACATTGCACCAGTGACTTACTTGCTTTATTTGAAAAAAAAACAATAGCGTAACCTACACAGATGGAATATAAATGTACCTATTGTTGTTTTCATACGTCTAGTTGAAACCGGATGTAACCAGAAACATTTATACAATAATGTGTAAAACATATATTCGAGAATAGTAATTTTCTGCTAGTGTCTTTATCCACATCGATGGTGTAATGGTTAGCGTGCTCGCCTCGAGAGTGTGGTAGATCGTGGTTTCGAGTCAAACCAAAGACTATACAATTGGTATTTGTTGCTTATCCGGTAAGCACACATCATTTAAGAGAAAGAGCAAAGACTGGTTGGCTCGAAATCAGGATAATGTGTCCGAGTGGGGCGACATGTCTAACAACGGACTGTTGCTTCAGTGAGCTAGCACTATAAAAATCTAGCTAAGCGTATTGGTCTAGTACAAAGAGCACCTCAGCATCACCTCGTTGAACATTAACTTGTTCACGTCATGATTTTACTGAAAAATTGCTGAGGTGGCGTTAAGCAACAATATCACTCACTCTACTAGTGATTTAGTTTAGTTCTCCATAAACAAAATCGTTTAATCAAATTGAGTGAACCCCAATAATTATAAAGACTTGAAATATTTCACAAAAACCATACTATTTCTCAAAGGTTGTTCAATGGTAACTAATATGAGCGAACGATACTGTAAATAAAGCTTGATAAATGCAATATTTTAGTTGAAAATAAACGTTAAAGAATCCGAAGGGGCAATCGATAATGGGCAATCCAGAGAAACTTGCAACATTGGGCAAGCAAGACACAGGACGAAGACAAACAAAACAAAAACAGCAACACAGAAATCTAAAATGATGAACACCACGGACCCCACAATAACCGGTGTTGAATGTTTTCTCTGCACACTATCTTAAGAATCTGAAATTTTAGCAAGATTCACACACACACACACACACACACACACACACACACACACACACACACCTAAAAGTGAGAATTTGTTGAATAATATAATTTTACATTAATATTTCCACAAAAACATAGAAACAATTGTATGGTCAGTATTTTCGAGCAAGTCGCCAAGTAGTCTAAACCTGATAACCAAATCGTCTACTTTACCATATGTCTGTGGGAGATTAACCTTAGTTCTAATACATTGTATTATTTAGGAAATGTACAAATTAATGTCTCACATTCTACAACAGTTTTACAATATATTTTCATTGTTTTTTTCTATTTGCTTTCCACTGCGGGGTATACACCAATTCGAAAGGGTGTTTACTATATATGCGATACCACTCAGATATATAAATGGTCTTTGGGATGGGACGCAAATGAATACATCATGTATGCAGAAATTCACTCTCCTTCTACGTAAAATGTACAGTTTTTTTGGTGGGAACTGTGTTGCTCATCTCTTGAATTTTCTGTGTTGTGTTGTTTGCTTCGTTTGTTTTCGACTCTGTGTATATACATGTATGTTCAGTCAATACTCCTTTACTTTTAAGATTATTTAAATTAAAACCTTATGGCTATAAGAAATGAGATTATGTATCTCTGGATCAAGGGACCAGGAGTCAGGGGAGGCTCTGGTTGGCTTAGGAACGAAATATTTATATTCCTGAAACGGATTTTTAACCATGTATTGTGAAATATATAATAATATATATAGGATATGGCAGGATATTTGAGAATGAATTCAGTCTATTGTTTGCAAAATTAATTGTTCTTATGATAAAACCAAAAATGAGGAGGTTGTTTTAATACGTTGTCGTATAGATCAGATAGGATGACGCATTACTTTTCTATACGGTCAACACTTTAACTGATCATGCTTATAAATGTCACAAATGATGCAATTTTAAGGTTTTTTTTGGAAAGAATTAAATTTGTATAATATAATATAATATAATATAATATAATATAATATAATATAATATAATATAATATAATATAATATAATATAATATAATATAATATAATATAATATAATATAATATAATATAATATAATATAATATAATATAATATAATATAATATAATATAATATAATATAATATAATATAATATAATATAATATAATATAATATAATATAATATAATATAATATAATATAATATAATATAATATAATATAATATAATATAATATAATATAATATAATATAATATAATATAATATAATATAATATAATATAATATAATATAATATAATATAATATAATATAATATAATATAATATAATATAATATAATATAATATAATATAATATAATATAATATAATATAATATAATATAATATAATATAATATAATATAATATAATATAATATAATATAATATAATATAATATAATATAATATAATATAATATAATATAATATAATATAATATAATATAATATAATATAATATAATATAATATAATATAATATAATATAATATAATATAATATAATATAATATAATATAATATAATATAATATAATATAATATAATATAATATAATATAATATAATATAATATAATATAATATAATATAATATAATATAATATAATATAATATAATATAATATAATATAATATAATATAATATAATATAATATAATATAATATAATATAATATAATATAATATAATATAATATAATATAATATAATATAATATAATATAATATAATATAATATAATATAATATAATATAATATAATATAATATAATATAATATAATATAATATAATATAATATAATATAATATAATATAATATAATATAATATAATATAATATAATATAATATAATATAAGACTTCTATTAGTTTCTAGTATTATCATTTTAAACTTTTAATTTAACCTTTCTTATTTGTTGATATTATTTTATAGTTATATTCATACAATATCATGACTAATACGTCAACTAGTTTAATTCAAATATCAAGTCATCGCATGGATGAAATATTTCCACAAGATGACGGTTAAATAGCAAACTCAAATAGCAAATGTGATGTAATAGCAATGAAAACGTAGATATCTAATTTAGTGCCCACAAAGTATTTCTGGAATAACATTCTTCAATAACATCCAAAGCCAAAAGTTGGACTAATATTTTAAAAGTCTTTCGAAGCAGGAAGCCCAAAGGGCCTAAACAGGATAATCAAAATCGACCTAGGTCACCCATGTCTGAGGGGGGATCTTAGTCTTAATGATAATTATATTATCTAGGAACTGAAAATTGCCATAATAAATAACAGAGTCAATGATATCACAGTGGAAACCTATTTCATATTTGTTCACTTACGAACCGTAACATTTTCTTATAAACAATGATTTATACATTTAAATGAAATTTAGGCATTCAATATTTAGTTACAATGTGGATGTAAACATTGATTGATTGATTGGTGCTTAAACAATGTTAACATCCACATAATTATTAAGAAGAGTTTGAAGATACTAAAAGGGTAATCAGAATCCGTATATCGAAGAAGAACAGACAACTTAAATATTGAACGCTTTAATTTCATCTAAATGTACAAATCATTGTTTATAAGAACATATTATGGTTCGTAAGTGAACAAATAAAAATTGGATTTACAACGTATATCAGCATATAGCAAAATATCACATCTATGATTAAACATCAAGACATAGGATTCCTTTGATGATCATATCCACCCATTATAACAATAAGTATCATATGGCAATAAAAAATTCTCTCATATGCTCATGTTCAGGAGAGAATAATTGATTAATTGTGTTGTTTAAAGTCTGGAGAGTAATATTTCAGCTATATTCGTCACCATACACCATACAAAACATTAGCATCATGAGGAACATGTGGGTGGAACGTGTGCGTGTATATGGAATGTGACTTGCTTCATACACGAGACATACATTTCACCCTCGTTTCATAATGATGAGTTATGTATTTGATTCGTCCGTCATTAGTAGTGAAAGTCCCTTTTGGACGGGTTGTGCCACGCAGCGGAGAATGTAGACCCCCTTCTCTCTAGCCCAGAGGGATCACGGACAGCATAGTGTACAACATTGAAAGCGAATCTACGTACACATGTGTCGTTCTATAATATAGTAGAGATCGGTACTATTCTTATGATGTTTATGTTACAAATCGTTGTCAAATGATATATTTGTTTTATATTCCAATATGAGACTAGCAGAGCGATATACTTACTATTATCATCCTTCCCTCCCGCTATGCCTACCTGCTGACTCCATAAGCAAAACTCGTATCAAAGTTCGCGTGAGCTGAGCTAGACTTATCAACAGTGAGCAGGAGTTATCACCAAATTATCCCAACATTTAAATAATAATTCATGTGAAGATGACAAAAGTAAATAAAATTCAGCAACACCATTAGCTAGTTAACATTTTATTTTTTAAACATATATCAAATTAGGAACTGTCATGTCAGCAATATCAACAAACATCGTCCTACAAAAATGTACTTGTCACAATTCTTGATAACCTCTGCTGAGACGTCATAATTTTTACGTCATAAGCGAGGTCGTGACCTTTATGTTTTCTAAAACGGAACGGCATTGGTAAACAAAAACGGTGACTCCTAGTTTAAACATATTTTATTGTCCAAAAACATGACAATAGGATCAGATACAAGTTTTTCAACTTAGAACATCTTCTCCTTTATATAACCAATATACAAATACAGTTGAACATTCTTTCTTAATAATTAGAAAAACAACAAAAAACAACAACATGAAATGTACGAGTGCAACACAATTTGAAATTTACCCAATGACAAATCGAACAGACCTTTACAATAAATGGACTAGTGTATAGAACACACATAGAATGAAGAAAATCAATAATTGTTATACAATGTAGTGGGATTGTTAATTCGGTAAAGGTAGGATCTTTTAAAATTTAGTTTCAAAATATATAACAATATCATTATATATTCAGTAAGAATTTTAACATAAAGTGAATCCTATTGCCGACTTTGATGTTTGTAATAAAAAAACCAATGAATATCACCATTAAAGGAAAAATTCAACAATCTTAACATTTATATAGACCTGTAAAAATGAATGGTATATTTGCAAGCTACTTATGAACTATGTTTTGGGGAAGTGTATTTTGAATATTTTGAATAATGTGATTTTTCCCTCGAAAATACAAATATAGATGTATCCGTGTTTATGTTAGATTTAAGGATGATAAACCTGCTCGACAGAATATGAAGTTTGTGACTCGTTCGATATGCTCACTCGCCACCAAATTTCATATTCTGGCTCGGCAGACTGATATTTTCGGTATCAATCAATTCACATCCAGATAACATGTACTAAAATGTTCCCTTTAAGGCATGTTTATTGTACATTATCACATATTTATACATAATAACGTAAATTTTGCCCATACGTAAACACCGGAAGTGCTACAGCGATATCTGCCATCGGGGCAAAACTCTGATAACACGATATCAACCCTCTCGTGAGCCCAATGACGTCACTTCCGCCCAACTCTCAATTGTCGTTTGGAAAATGTCGACGTTCAGCGAGGAACGATTTGTTGGCGTTTCGGAAGCAGAACTCTCAACCGATATCGATCACTCATATCCATAAGTTTGGTGTCTGTGTGGGAAGTTAATTTTGTTTTTTTTTATTCAATGTTGAAATATGTGATAAATAGATTAATGCATGCCTTTTTCCATTTCAGTACTGTTATCATCCCTCGACCGATATCGACCCTCGGGCTAAAGCCCTCTGGCCGATATCGGTCTCTCGGGATGATAACAGTCTTGATATGTAATCTATTTTGATATTAATCTATAAATAAGATGAGAATATAATCCAGTTTCCACATATATCTGTAAATAATACTAAATGTCCAAGGTCTATTTGTATCGCCACTGCCGTCAATGGAAGTAAACACTGTTAAATAAATCACATTTAATAACCAACTATCAAGTTCGAATTAATACTTCTAATGACGGTAGCCTTGACTGCCACTCCCACATAGAATCATAACTTGCAATATAGACATGGGTAAACAAGTAAAAATCAGCAAAGTTAACACACGGTGTGTGATCTTACGATGTTAAGAAAAGTTTGAAGATACAAAGGAGTAGGAGCGGATCTGAAAGTGGGGGCAATCTTTTAGAGGGAACCTGAAAGTAAAAAAAGGGGGGTAGTAACTGGCCTAGAAAGGGGCAAGCATTGGAAGCGTTTCCCACGGCTCATGCGCCCATGAAATACCAAAAGGTATCGGGCGCCGTAAAGTGAAGAAGGACAGACAATACAATGGCCAAAAGAAAAAAGGGCCAACAATGATCTACAAAACTAAAGATTGAGCAACACGAACCCACGCTAAAACCGTAGTGGACTCAAGGGCTAGCAATTTCTGAATGCAGATTACTTACAATGTAGTGGAATACACTATCAAAACCCTACTCAGACTAGGGATGCTACTAAACATACTTTGCTGTAGACTTTTTTCTTATGAAAAAAGCAACAACACGGGAACGCCGGGATATAAAAAAAGGACCTTTGGGGACCAAAAATATGTGATATTATTAAGTATTATCCCCACGGTCTTTAATAGAAGTATTGTACCAACGGGTTATTATAGAAGTATTGACCTCACGGTCTATAATAGAAGTATTGACCGCACCGTCTATAATAGAAGTATTGGCCCCATGGTCTATTATAGAAGCATAGTCCCCACGGTCTATAATAAAAGTATTGTCACCACGGTCTACAATATAACTATTGTCTCCGCGGTCTATCATATAAGTATTATCCCCATAGTCTTTAATAGAAGTATTGGCCCCGCGGTCTATAATAGAAGTATTGTGCCAACGGGTTATTATAGAAGCATTGACCCACGGTCTATAATAGAAGTATAGTTCCCAAGGTCTATAATAGAAGTAATGGCCCCACGGTCTAAAATAGAAGTATTGATCCCACGGTCTATAATAGAAGTATTGACCGCACGGTCTATAATTAAGTGCCTCTGAGGTAAATGATTTAATGGAAACATTATCTATTACCAAAGAACAAGCAGTTTTAATTGAGAAAAGCAAACACCACGGGAACGTCGGGGTATAAAAAAGGACCTTTGGGGACCAAAAATATGTGACATTATCAAAATAACAATGATAATAATAATCTTTCACAATTATTGAAACCCCATAGATATATCTCAAAAGGTTTCTCGTTTGGATATTATCGAAACACACAAATACAAGTATCACACCCACTAATAATGAAGGTAGACGTTTGGATATTATCGAAACACACAAATACAAGTATCACACCCACTAATAATGAAGGTAGACGGGTAGATAGCAATACAATAATTGTCTCTGTGGGTTCAGATTGATTAATTCTCTAAAGTGTTAATAACCAACTATCAAGTTCGAATTAATACTTCTAATGACGGTAGCCTTGACTGCCACTCCCACATAGAATCATAACTTGCAATATAGACATGGGTAAACAAGTAAAAATCAGCAAAGTTAACACACGGTGTGTGATCTTACGATGTTAAGAAAAGTTTGAAGATACAAAGGAGTAGGAGCGGATCTGAAAGTGGGGGCAATCTTTTAGAGGGAACCTGAAAGTAAAAAAAGGGGGGTAGTAACTGGCCTAGAAAGGGGCAAGCATTGGAAGCGTTTCCCACGGCTCATGCGCCCATGAAATACCAAAAGGTATCGGGCGCCGTAAAGTGAAGAAGGACAGACAATACAATGGCCAAAAGAAAAAAGGGCCAACAATGATCTACAAAACTAAAGATTGAGCAACACGAACCCACGCTAAAACCGTAGTGGACTCAAGGGCTAGCAATTTCTGAATGCAGATTACTTACAATGTAGTGGAATACACTATCAAAACCCTACTCAGACTAGGGATGCTACTAAACATACTTTAATGTAGACTTTTTTCTTATGAGAAAAGCAACAACACGGGAACGCCGGGATATAAAAAAAGGACCTTTGGGGACCAAAAATATGTGATATTATTAAAATAACAACAATAATAATAATCTTTCACAATGATTGAAATTTTGGGGACCAAAAATATGTGATATTATTAAAATAACAACAATAATAATAATCTTTCACAATGATTGAAATCCCATAGATATGTCTGAAAAGGTTTCTCTCCATGTAGATATTATCGAAACACACCAACGTATAATGAAGGTAGGAAGGTAAATAGCAATACAATAAGTGTTTCTGGGGTTTCATATTGATCCATTCTCTAAAGTCTTAATTACAACAAATGTATTGCCAACACGGTCTATAATAGAAGTATTGTCTCCACGGTCTATAATAGAAGTATTTTAAATTACCTGGCTTTCCAATCTTTTGGCTATGAGTGTACCTGTTGTAAGGTAGCATAACAACCTATCGCGCGCACTAAACTAGATAGTTACATTTTCATTACAACACTTAGAAAAAGAGCTGAATTCAGATTGTCGGTGTCGTCTAATTGTCGATGTCGTCTATTTGTCTGTGTCGCCTTATTGGCTGTGTCATCTAGTTGTCTGTGTCGTCTAATTGTCGATGTCGTCTTGTTGTCGGTGTCGTCTTATTGTCGGTGACGTCTAGTTGTCTGTGTCGTCTAATTGTCGGTGTCGTCTTATTTTCTGTATCGTCTTATTGTCTGTATCGTCTTATTGTCTGTGTCTTCTTATTGTCTGTGTCTTCTTATTGTCTGTATCGTCTTATTGTCTGTATCGTCTTATTGTCTGTGTCGTCTTATTGGCTGTGCCGTCTTATTGTCTGTGTCGTTTTATTGGCTGTGTCATCTAGTTGTCTGTGTCGTCTAATTGTCGATGTCGTCTTGTTGTCGGTGTCGTCTTATTGTCTGTGTCATCGTATTGTCTGTATCGTCTTATTGTCTGTGTCATCTTATTGTCTGTGTCTTCTTATTGTCTGTATCGTCTTATTGTCTGTGTCGTTTAATTGTCGATGTCGTCTTGTTGTCGGTGTCGTCTTATTGTCGGTGTCCTCTAGTTGTCTGTGTCGTCTAATTGTCGATGTCGTCTTATTGTCTGTATCGTCTTATTGGCTGTGTCGTCTTATTGTATGTATCGTCTTATTGTCTGTATCGTCTTATTGTCTGTGTCGTCTTATTGGCTGTGCCGTCTTATTGTCTCTGTCGTTTTATTGGCTGTGTCATCTAGTTGTCTGTGTCGTCTAATTGTCGATGTCGTCTTGTTTTCGGTGTCGTCTTATTGTCTGTGTCATCGTATTATCTGTATCGTCTTATTGTCTGTATCGTCTTATTGTCTGTATCGTCTTATTGTCTGTGTCTTCTTATTGTTTGTATCTTCTTATTGTCTGTATCGTCTTATTGTCTGTGTCTTCTTATTGTCTGTGTCTTCTTATTGTCTGTGTCTTCTTATTGTCTGTATCGTCTTATTGTCCGTATCGTCTTATTGTCTGTATCGTCTTATTGTCTGTGTCGTCTTATTGGCTGTGTCATCTTATTGTCTGTGTCTTCTTATTGTCTGTATCGTCTTATTGTCTGTGTCGTTTAATTGTCGATGTCGTCTTGTTGTCGGTGTCGTCTTATTGTCTGTGTCGTCGTATTATCTGTATCGTCTTATTGTCTGTGTCTTCTTATTGTCTGTGTCTTCTTATTGTCTGTATCATCTTATTGTCTGTATCGTCTTATTGTCTGTATCGTCTTATTGTCTGTATCGTCTTATTGTCTGTGTCTTCTTATTGTCTGTGTCTTCTTATTGTCTGTATCGTCTTATTGTCTGTATCGTCTTATTGTCTGTATCGTCTTATTGTCTGTGTCGTCTTATTGGCTGTGTCGTTTAATTGTCGATGTCGTCTTGTTGTCGGTGTCTTCTTATTGTCGGTGTCGTCTAGATGTCTGTGTCGTCTAATTGTCGATGTCGTCTTATTGTCTGTATCGTCTTATTGGCTGTGTCGTCTTATTGTCTGTATCGTCTTATTGTCTGTATCGTCTTATTGTCTGTGTCGTCTTATTGGCTGTGCCGTCTTATTGTCTCTGTCGTTTTATTGGCTGTGTCATCTAGTTGTCTGTGTCGTCTAATTGTCGATGTCGTCTTGTTTTCGGTGTCGTCTTATTGTCTGTGTCATCGTATTATCTGTATCGTCTTATTGTCTGTATCGTCTTATTGTCTGTGTCTTCTTATTGTTTGTATCTTCTTATTGTCTGTATCGTCTTATTGTCTGTGTCTTCTTATTGTCTGTGTCTTCTTATTGTCTGTGTCTTCTTATTGTCTGTATCGTCTTATTGTCTGTATCGTCTTATTGTCTGTATCGTCTTATTGTCTGTGTCGTCTTATTGGCTGTGTCATCTTATTGTCTGTGTCTTCTTATTGTCTGTATCGTCTTATTGTCTGTGTCGTTTAATTGTCGATGTCGTCTTGTTGTCGGTGTCGTCTTATTGTCTGTGTCGTCGTATTATCTGTATCGTCTTATTGTCTGTGTCTTCTTATTGTCTGTGTCTTCTTATTGCCTGTATCGTCTTATTGTCTGTATCGTCTTATTGTCTGTATCGTCTTATTGTCTGTGTCATCTTATTGGCTGTGTCGTTTAATTGTCGATGTCGTCTTGTTGTCGGTGTCGTCTTATTGTCGGTGTCGTCTAGTTGTCTGTGTCGTCTAATTGTCGATGTCGTCTTATTGTCTGTATCGTCTTATTGGCTGTGTCGTCTTATTGTCTGTATCGTCTTATTGTCTGTATCGTCTTATTGTCTGTGTCGTCTTATTGTCTGTGTCTTCTTATTGCCTGTATCGTCTTATTGTCTGTATCGTCTTATTGTCTGTATCGTCTTATTGTCTGTGTCGTCTTATTGGCTGTGTCGTTTAATTGTCGATGTCGTCTTGTTGTCGGTGTCGTCTTATTGTCGGTGTCGTCTAGTTGTCTGTGTCCTCTAATTGTCGATGTCGTCTTATTGTCTGTATCGTCTTATTGGCTGTGTCGTCTTATTGTCTGTATCGTCTTATTGTCTGTATCGTCTTATTGTCTGTGTCGTCTTATTGGCTGTGCCGTCTTATTGTCTGTGTCGTTTTATTGGCTGTGTCGTCTAATTGTCGATGTCGACTTGTTGTTGGTGTCGTCTTATTGTCTGTGTCATCGTATTATCTGTATCGTCTTATTGTCTGTGTCTTCTTATTGTCTGTGTCTTCTTATTGTCTGTATCGTCTTATTGTCTGTGTCTTCTTATTGTCTGTGTCTTTTTATTGTCTGTATCGTCTTATTGTCTGTGTCCTCTTATTGTCTGTGTCTTCTTATTGTCTGTATCGTCTTATTGTCTGTGTCTTCTTATTGTCTGTGTCGTCTTATTGTCTGTGTCGTCTTATTGTCTGTGTCGTCTTATTGTCTGTATCGTCCTATTGTCTGTGTCGTCTTATTGTCTGTATCGTCTTATTGTCGGTGTCTTCTTATTGTCTGTATCGTCTTATTGTCTGTATCGTCTTATTGTCTGTATCGTCTTATTGTCTGTATCGTCTTATTGGCTGTGTCTTCTTATTGTCTGTATCGTCTTATTGTCTGTGTCGTCTTATTGTCTGTGTCTTCTTATTGTCTGTATCGTCTTATTGTCTGTATCGTCTTATTGTCTGTATCGTCTTATTGTCTGTATCGTCTTATTGTCTGTGTCTTCTTATTGTCTGTGTCGTCTTATTGTCTGTATCGTCTTATTGTCTGTGTCGTCTTATTGTCTGTATCGTCTTATTGTCTGTGTCGTCTTATTGTCTGTATCGTCTTATTGTCTGTGTCGTCTTATTGTCTGTGTCGTCTTATTGTCTGTGTCGTCTTATTGCCTGTGTCGTCTTATTGTCTGTATCGTCTTATTGTCTGTGTCGTCTTATTGTCTGTATCGTCTTATTGTCGGTGTCTTCTTATTGTCTGTATCGTCTTATTGTCTGTATCGTCTTATTGTCTGTATCGTCTTATTGGCTGTGTCTTCTTATTGTCTGTATCGTCTTATTGTCTGTGTCGTCTTATTGTCTGTGTCTTCTTATTGTCTGTATCTTCTTATTGTCTGTATCGTCTTATTGTCTGTATCGTCTTATTGTCTGTGTCTTCTTATTGTCTGTGTCTTTTTATTGTCTGTATCGTCTTATTGGCTGTGTCGTCTTATTGTCTGTATCGTCTTATTGTCTGTATCGTCTTATTGTCTGTGTCGTCTTATTGTTTGTGTCGTCTTATTGTCTGTGTCGTCTTATTGTCTGTATCGTCTTATTGTCTGTGTCGTCTTATTGTCTGTATCGTCTTATTGTCTGTGTCGTCTTATTGTCTGTGTCGTCTTATTGTCTGTGTCGTCTTATTGTCTGTGTCGTCTTATTGTCTGTATCGTCTTATTGTCTGTATCGTCTTATTGTCTGTATCGTCTTATTGTCTGTGTCGTCTTATTGTCTGTGTCGTCTTATTGTCTGTATCGTCTTATTGTCTGTAACGTCTTATTTTCTGTATCGTCTTATTGTCTGTGTCGTCTTATTGTCTGTGTCGTCTTATTGTCTGTATCGTCTTATTGTCTGTGTCGTCTTATTGTCTGTGTCGTCTTATTGTCTGTATCGTCTTATTGTCTGTATCGTCTTATTGTCTGTGTCGTCTTATTGTCTGTGTCGTCTTATTGTCTGTATCGTCTTATTGTCTGTATCGTCTTATTGTCTGTATCGTCTTATTGTCTGTATCGTCTTATTGTCTGTGTCGTCTTATTGTCTGTGTCGTTTTATTGGCTGTTTCATCTAGTTGTCTGTGTCGTCTAATTGTCGATGTCGTCTTGTTGTCGGTGTCGTCTTATTGTCTGTGTCATCGTATTGTCTGTATCGTCTTATTGTCTGTGTCATCTTATTGTCTGTGTCTTCTTATTGTCTGCATCGTCTTATTGTCTGTGTCGTGTAATTGTCGATGTCGTCTTGTTGTCGGTGTCGTCTTATTGTCGGTGTCGTCTAGATGTCTGTGTCGTCTAATTGTCGATGTCGTCTTATTGTCTGTATCGTCTTATTGGCTGTGTCGTCTTATTGTCTGTATCGTCTTATTGTCTGTATCGTCTTATTGTCTGTGTCGTCTTATTGGCTGTGCCGTCTTATTGTCTCTGTCGTTTTATTGGCTGTGTCATCTAGTTGTCTGTGTCGTCTAATTGTCGATGTCGTCTTGTTTTCGTTGTCGTCTTATTGTCTGTGTCATCGTATTATCTGTATCGTCTTATTGTCTGTATCGTCTTATTGTCTGTGTCTTCTTATTGTTTGTATCTTCTTATTGTCTGTATCGTCTTATTGTCTGTGTCTTCTTATTGTCTGTGTCTTCTTATTGTCTGTGTCTTCTTATTGTCTGTATCGTCTTATTGTCTGTATCGTCTTATTGTCTGTATCGTCTTATTGTCTGTGTCGTCTTATTGGCTGTGTCATCTTATTGTCTGTGTCTTCTTATTGTCTGTATCGTCTTATTGTCTGTGTCGTTTAATTGTCGATGTCGTCTTGTTGTCGGTGTCGTCTTATTGTCTGTGTCGTCGTATTATCTGTATCGTCTTATTGTCTGTGTCTTCTTATTGTCTGTGTCTTCTTATTGCCTGTATCGTCTTATTGTCTGTATCGTCTTATGGTCTGTATCGTCTTATTGTCTGTGTCGTCTTATTGGCTGTGTCGTTTAATTGTCGATGTCGTCTTGTTGTCGGTGTCGTCTTATTGTCGGTGTCGTCTAGTTGTCTGTGTCGTCTAATTGTCGATGTCGTCTTATTGTCTGTATCGTCTTATTGGCTGTGTCGTCTTATTGTCTGTATCGTCTTATTGTCTGTATCGTCTTATTGTCTGTGTCGTCTTATTGTCTGTGTCTTCTTATTGCCTGTATCGTCTTATTGTCTGTATCGTCTTATTGTCTGTATCGTCTTATTGTCTGTGTCGTCTTATTGGCTGTGTCGTTTAATTGTCGATGTCGTCTTGTTGTCGGTGTCGTCTTATTGTCGGTGTCGTCTAGTTGTCTGTGTCGTCTAATTGTCGATGTCGTCTTATTGTCTGTATCGTCTTATTGGCTGTGTCGTCTTATTGTCTGTATCGTCTTATTGTCTGTATCGTCTTATTGTCTGTGTCGTCTTATTGGCTGTGCCGTCTTATTGTCTGTGTCGTTTTATTGGCTGTGTTGTCTAATTGTCGATGTCGACTTGTTGTTGGTGTCGTCTTATTGTCTGTGTCATCGTATTATCTGTATCGTCTTATTGTCTGTGTCTTCTTATTGTCTGTGTCTTCTTATTGTCTGTATCGTCTTATTGTCTGTGTCTTCTTATTGTCTGTGTCTTTTTATTGTCTGTGTCGTCTTATTGTCTGTGTCGTCTTATTGTCTGTATCGTCCTATTGTCTGTGTCGTCTTATTGTCTGTATCGTCTTATTGTCGGTGTCTTCTTATTGTCTGTATCGTCTTATTGTCTGTATCGTCTTATTGTCTGTATCGTCTTATTGTCTGTATCGTCTTATTGGCTGTGTCTTCTTATTGTCTGTATCGTCTTATTGTCTGTGTCGTCTTATTGTCTGTGTCTTCTTATTGTCTGTATCGTCTTATTGTCTGTATCGTCTTATTGTCTGTATCGTCTTATTGTCTGTATCGTCTTATTGTCTGTGTCTTCTTATTGTCTGTGTCGTCTTATTGTCTGTATCGTCTTATTGTCTGTGTCGTCTTATTGTCTGTATCGTCTTATTGTCTGTGTCGTCTTATTGTCTGTATCGTCTTATTGTCTGTGTCGTCTTATTGTCTGTGTCGTCTTATTGTCTGTGTCGTCTTATTGCCTGTGTCGTCTTATTGTCTGTATCGTCTTATTGTCTGTGTCGTCTTATTGTCTGTATCGTCTTATTGTCGGTGTCTTCTTATTGTCTGTATCGTCTTATTGTCTGTATCGTCTTATTGTCTGTATCGTCTTATTGGCTGTGTCTTCTTATTGTCTGTATCGTCTTATTGTCTGTGTCGTCTTATTGTCTGTGTCTTCTTATTGTCTGTATCTTCTTATTGTCTGTATCGTCTTATTGTCTGTATCGTCTTATTGTCTGTGTCTTCTTATTGTCTGTGTCTTTTTATTGTCTGTATCGTCTTATTGGCTGTGTCGTCTTATTGTCTGTATCGTCTTATTGTCTGTATCGTCTTATTGTCTGTGTCGTCTTATTGTTTGTGTCGTCTTATTGTCTGTGTCGTCTTATTGTCTGTATCGTCTTATTGTCTGTGTCGTCTTATTGTCTGTATCGTCTTATTGTCTGTGTCGTCTTATTGTCTGTGTCGTCTTATTGTCTGTGTCGTCTTATTGTCTGTGTCGTCTTATTGTCTGTATCGTCTTATTGTCTGTATCGTCTTATTGTCTGTATCGTCTTATTGTCTGTGTCGTCTTATTGTCTGTGTCGTCTTATTGTCTGTATCGTCTTATTGTCTGTAACGTCTTATTTTCTGTATCGTCTTATTGTCTGTGTCGTCTTATTGTCTGTGTCGTCTTATTGTCTGTATCGTCTTATTGTCTGTATCGTCTTATTGTCTGTGTCGTCTTATTGTCTGTGTCGTCTTATTGTCTGTATCGTCTTATTGTCTGTATCGTCTTATTGTCTGTATCGTCTTATTGTCTGTGTCGTCTTATTGTCTGTGTCGTTTTATTGGCTGTGTCATCTAGTTGTCTGTGTCGTCTAATTGTCGATGTCGTCTTGTTGTCGGTGTCGTCTTATTGTCTGTGTCATCGTATTGTCTGTATCGTCTTATTGTCTGTGTCATCTTATTGTCTGTGTTTTCTTATTGTCTGTATCGTCTTATTGTCTGTGTCGTGTAATTGTCGATGTCGTCTTGTTGTCGGTGTCGTCTTATTGTCGGTGTCGTCTAGATGTCTGTGTCGTCTAATTGTCGATGTCGTCTTATTGTCTGTATCGTCTTATTGGCTGTGTCGTCTTATTGTCTGTATCGTCTTATTGTCTGTATCGTCTTATTGTCTGTGTCGTCTTATTGGCTGTGCCGTCTTATTGTCTCTGTCGTTTTATTGGCTGTGTCATCTAGTTGTCTGTGTCGTCTAATTGTCGATGTCGTCTTGTTTTCGGTGTCGTCTTATTGTCTGTGTCATCGTATTATCTGTATCGTCTTATTGTCTGTATCGTCTTATTGTCTGTGTCTTCTTATTGTTTGTATCTTCTTATTGTCTGTATCGTCTTATTGTCTGTGTCTTCTTATTGTCTGTGTCTTCTTATTGTCTGTGTCTTCTTATTGTCTGTATCGTCTTATTGTCTGTATCGTCTTATTGTCTGTATCGTCTTATTGTCTGTGTCGTCTTATTGGCTGTGTCATCTTATTGTCTGTGTCTTCTTATTGTCTGTATCGTCTTATTGTCTGTGTCGTTTAATTGTCGATGTCGTCTTGTTGTCGGTGTCGTCTTATTGTCTGTGTCGTCGTATTATCTGTATCGTCTTATTGTCTGTGTCTTCTTATTGTCTGTGTCTTCTTATTGCCTGTATCGTCTTATTGTCTGTATCGTCTTATGGTCTGTATCGTCTTATTGTCTGTGTCGTCTTATTGGCTGTGTCGTTTAATTGTCGATGTCGTCTTGTTGTCGGTGTCGTCTTATTGTCGGTGTCGTCTAGTTGTCTGTGTCGTCTAATTGTCGATGTCGTCTTATTGTCTGTATCGTCTTATTGGCTGTGTCGTCTTATTGTCTGTATCGTCTTATTGTCTGTATCGTCTTATTGTCTGTGTCGTCTTATTGTCTGTGTCTTCTTATTGCCTGTATCGTCTTATTGTCTGTATCGTCTTATTGTCTGTATCGTCTTATTGTCTGTGTCGTCTTATTGGCTGTGTCGTTTAATTGTCGATGTCGTCTTGTTGTCGGTGTCGTCTTATTGTCGGTGTCGTCTAGTTGTCTGTGTCGTCTAATTGTCGATGTCGTCTTATTGTCTGTATCGTCTTATTGGCTGTGTCGTCTTATTGTCTGTATCGTCTTATTGTCTGTATCGTCTTATTGTCTGTGTCGTCTTATTGGCTGTGCCGTCTTATTGTCTGTGTCGTTTTATTGGCTGTGTTGTCTAATTGTCGATGTCGACTTGTTGTTGGTGTCGTCTTATTGTCTGTGTCATCGTATTATCTGTATCGTCTTATTGTCTGTGTCTTCTTATTGTCTGTGTCTTCTTATTGTCTGTATCGTCTTATTGTCTGTGTCTTCTTATTGTCTGTGTCTTTTTATTGTCTGTATCGTCTTATTGTCTGTGTCCTCTTATTGTCTGTGTCTTCTTATTGTCTGTATCGTCTTATTGTCTGTGTCTTCTTATTGTCTGTGTCGTCTTATTGTCTGTGTCGTCTTATTGTCTGTGTCGTCTTATTTTCTGTATCGTCCTATTGTCTGTGTCGTCTTATTGTCTGTATCGTCTTATTGTCGGTGTCTTTTTATTGTCTGTATCGTCTTATTGTCTGTATCGTCTTATTGTCTGTATCGTCTTATTGTCTGTATCGTCTTATTGGCTGTGTCTTCTTATTGTCTGTATCGTCTTATTGTCTGTGTCGTCTTATTGTCTGTGTCTTCTTATTGTCTGTATCGTCTTATTGTCTGTATCGTCTTATTGTCTGTATCGTCTTATTGTCTGTATCGTCTTATTGTCTGTGTCTTCTTATTGTCTGTGTCGTCTTATTGTCTGTATCGTCTTATTGTCTGTGTCGTCTTATTGTCTGTATCGTCTTATTGTCTGTGTCGTCTTATTGTCTGTATCGTCTTATTGTCTGTGTCGTCTTATTGTCTGTGTCGTCTTATTGTCTGTGTCGTCTTATTGCCTGTGTCGTCTTATTGTCTGTATCGTCTTATTGTCTGTGTCGTCTTATTGTCTGTATCGTCTTATTGTCGGTGTCTTCTTATTGTCTGTATCGTCTTATTGTCTGTATCGTCTTATTGTCTGTATCGTCTTATTGGCTGTGTCTTCTTATTGTCTGTATCGTCTTATTGTCTGTGTCGTCTTATTGTCTGTGTCTTCTTATTGTCTGTATCTTCTTATTGTCTGTATCGTCTTATTGTCTGTATCGTCTTATTGTCTGTGTCTTCTTATTGTCTGTGTCTTTTTATTGTCTGTATCGTCTTATTGGCTGTGTCGTCTTATTGTCTGTATCGTCTTATTGTCTGTATCGTCTTATTGTCTGTGTCGTCTTATTGTTTGTGTCGTCTTATTGTCTGTGTCGTCTTATTGTCTGTATCGTCTTATTGTCTGTGTCGTCTTATTGTCTGTATCGTCTTATTGTCTGTGTCGTCTTATTGTCTGTGTCGTCTTATTGTCTGTGTCGTCTTATTGTCTGTGTCGTCTTATTGTCTGTATCGTCTTATTGTCTGTATCGTCTTATTGTCTGTATCGTCTTATTGTCTGTGTCGTCTTATTGTCTGTGTCGTCTTATTGTCTGTATCGTCTTATTGTCTGTAACGTCTTATTTTCTGTATCGTCTTATTGTCTGTGTCGTCTTATTGTCTGTGTCGTCTTATTGTTTGTATCGTCTTATTGTCTGTGTCGTCTTATTGTCTGTGTCGTCTTATTGTCTGTATCGTCTTATTGTCTGTATTGTCTTATTGTCTGTGTCGTCTTATTGTCTGTGTCGTCTTATTGTCTGTATCGTCTTATTGTCTGTATCGTCTTATTGTCTGTATCGTCTTATTGTCTGTATCGTCTTATTGTCTGTGTCGTCTTATTGTCTGTGTCGTCTTATTGGCTGTGTCTTCTTATTGTCTGTGTCGTCTTATTGGCTGTGTCATCTTATTGTCTGTGTCGTCTTATTGTCTGTATTGTCTTATTGTCTGTGTCTTCTTATTGTCTGTATCGTCTTATTGTCTGTATCGTCTTATTGTCTGTGTCTTCTTATTGGCTGTGTCTTCTTATTGTCTGTGTCGTCTTATTGGCTGTGTCTTCTTATTGTCTGTGTCGTCTTATTGGCTGTGTCTTCTTATTGTCTGTGTCGTCTTATTGTCTGTGTCATCTTATTGTCTGTGTCGTCTTATTGTCTGTATCGTCTTATTGTCTGTGTCTTCTTATTGTCTGTATCGTCTTATTTTCTGTATCGTCTTATTGTCTGTATCGTCTTATTGTCTGTGTCTTCTTATTGTCTGTATCGTCTTATTTTCTGTGTCGTCTTATTGGCTGTGTCTTCTTATTGTCTGTGTCGTCTTATTGGCTGTGTCATCTTATTGTCTGTGTCGTCTTATTGTCTGTATCGTCTTATTGTCTGTGTCTTCTTATTGTCTGTATCGTCTTATTGTCTGTATCGTCTTATTGTCTGTATCATCTTATTGTCTGTGTCGTCTTATTGTCTGTGTCGTCTTATTGTCTGTGTCGTCTTATTGTCTGTATCGTCTTATTGTCTGTGTCGTCTTATTGTCTGTGTCGTCTTATTGTCTGTGTCGTCTTATTGTCTGTGTCGTCTTATTGTCTGTGTCGTCTTATTGTCTGTATCGTCTTATTGTCTGTATCGTCTTATTGTCTGTGTCGTCTTATTGTCTGTGTCGTCTTATTGTCTGTATCGTCTTATTGTCTGTATCGTCTTATTGTCTGTATCGTCTTATTGTCTGTATCGTCTTATTGTCTGTGTCGTCTTATTGTCTGTGTCGTCTTATTGTCTGTGTCGTCTTATTGTCTGTATCGTCTTATTGTCTGTATCATCTTATTGTCTGTGTCGTCTTATTGTCTGTGTCGTCTTATTGTCTGTGTCGTCTTATTGTCTGTATCGTCTTATTGTCTGTGTCTTCTTATTGTCTGTATCGTCTTATTGTCTGTGTCGTCTTATTGTCTGTGTCGTCTTATTGTCTGTGTCGTCTTATTGTCTGTATCGTCTTATTGTCTGTATCGTCTTATTGTCTGTGTCGTCCTGTCGTCGATGTCGTCTTATTGTAAGGTATCATATACATGTAGGTGAAGTCTTATTGTAAGTATAATGCCACCTAATTTTTTTTGTGATAAAGTAGTTACATTTTGGGTGTAAATATTGACATTAAATTAAACATTTATCTTTCGTTTCTAATATGAGATGCGCATACGCATGTGTTTGTCCCACACAACCAGAGGACGCCCCTTACAGAGATGCATATGTGACTTTAGACGATATTGGCTATCCTATTTAGGTCATTCGTGCTCCCAAAGACTTTTATATTATTAGGCTTTCAAATCTTTTGATTTTGAGCGTACGTAATGAATATGATTCCAGAAACGCGTCGTGTTCACTAAGTTTGATATGTACGTTTTTATGATACCGCGTAGCGTAGAATATAAGTCCCATTTTCCTAACACGGGTATCCATTTGGATACAGAAGAATTAAATGTAAACTTGAAGATGTTTAAGGACAATAAAGAGACTTTAGATATTTAAATAATTTCCCTATATTTGTTGACAATCGTGTACAATGGATTAACCCAAGGGGATGTTTTTGTGTTGTTGTTTATGTTCATATTCATATATACTTTGAAGACATGCTCTTCAATTCAACATGACCTAAAACAACACGTATGTAGCAGATATTACAGAAGCTCAAGGTTATATATTATACATTTTATCTTTATAATTAACGTCACAGAATACAATATATTGAGAAACTAGAATTCAGTAATATCTTTGTTATTTCCGATTAAATTATCTCTTCATATGTTGTTTGAGACATAAAAACCATTAAAACTATACAAACAATAATCAAAACAACCTTACAAGGTTTGGTCGTATGAAATGTAAATATACAATATACATGCTTAGAAGATGCATTTTTGGTTTTAAGGGAAATTATTAAAGTCCAACCTATGATTGGAAAATTTAAGCGTCTTACAATCTGGGTTATGTTTCATGGACATTAGTCCTTATTACATAACTTCAGTGTCTATCACCACTAAAGTTGTGAGATCTAATCCCACTCAGGCGAGGTGTACTCGATACAACATTATGTGATAAAGTTTGTCAGTGACTTGCGACGGGTCGGTGGTTTTCTCCTGGTACTCTGGTTTCCCCCGCCAATAAAACTGACCGCCACGATATAGCTGAAATATTGTTGAAATTGGCATTGACCATCATTACCATACCCATAACCTCTATTAAATAACGTTTGACTGAAGATCTAAAACATAACACTGAAAGGTCTCTCAGTGTAGATCATATGCCAAAGAGGACAACATGTAAATAACATTCAAAGACAATTACATCTATGGGACTATGGGAAAGTCATAGGGTTTCATAATCAGCAGATATTCATTTTTAGTTTTTTGTGTTTTCCTATTATGTGTCTTCACGTTTTGAGTTCCGTGTTGTGATGTCCGTTACGATTTCCGAATAAAAACAATGTTCGGTTCGTCCTTACCTCCAGTTGTTTGTAGGAGGGTTCATGTCTTGTTTGCGTATAGTGGTGTCCAACACATATTGTGTTGTGTTTTTGCATTTTTTGTCTTCGTCTTGTGTCTTGTGTACCCTATATTGCCAGTTTCTCACCATTTCTTTTTTGATTGTGATAAATATACAGATAATGGGGAAATATTATTTAAGTTTTAATTGGCTCCCTTCTAACATTAATATTGATGTAAATCTACTGACAAAAAGGAAGTGATGTTCTAACATATCAAGAAAATACAATTATTTTTAAACATGCTTTTAAATATATTAAAGACTCCAAAAGATTTACAATTGTCTAAATGATCTAAGGAACCAATACACATCTCCAAATGTATTTATTCTCCTTTCTGTGTTCCATATATTGTCTCTACCTAATGTATGTTTTTGTATATAATCATTCTGTGTTTATTTATCTCTATGTATATTATATACATATCATATCATTTCATTGCACATGCTAATGCATATTGTAAATAATCGTATTCGGGAGAAGACTTCATAAGTTGGAAAAACTTGTGTCCGATCCCTATTTGTTATATTTAGCAAATACAAATATGCTTAAACTAAAAACTCTTCTAGTAAAATAGTAAAAGAAACTAAATTTCTTGAATTGATATCGCCTTTATTCCTCACACCAAAGTAGGCAGAACTGAGAGCTATCTCAAAGATCTTACTATGTTAAAAAGTGTATGGAGTACCGATTGTGGATTTGATAGCAGCATTTGATCAACTCAATACAGATAGTCAATATAAGGTTATGTTTATCCCGCAGATTAATCATACAAGTCAACAAAAGAAACAATATTTGTTTTTAAAGATTTTAGTACATATTTATCATATTCTGTTTCATTCTCCTACTTACATATCTTTGAAATAAAGAGACCAAAACTATTATTGAAACAATAGTTTTTGTTGATGTTACGTCACATTCCATAAAATAAACATTTTCCTCCCAAAACGCCTCCGCGTTCACCTTAATGAGAACATGCTATGCATTTTTCTGAGGTAATGTTTTGTGCTATATACAATTGAATACGCTTTGCCATTTAAAACTCCCCAAAAAGTTTCTATTACGAATGTGATGACAAAGTTACATTAAGATGAGCGTCACTCAGCAATTGGTATGACACGTTCTCGTATGATCACACGGACGTCGCTAATCACTTTGAAATAACGTCTCTAGGATGATCATATAAAGATTGATGATTCTCGGATATGACTACACACAGGTGCAACGTTAAATAACGTTATTATCACTGTATTATGTCTTATATCTCCAAGATAAGGTTACCAGGTGTAACGTCAAATAAGCACACTTACTGCTATGTAATTTGTATGATATGCATTTTTACAACAAGGGAAATTTACATCCAGACCAAGAATTCACATTTGCAACTCTCCTAGTAATAAAAGATATAAAAGACATCTAATTTAGTGCGCATGAAGGGTTCCGGAAATAACTCTCATCAGGTATGCTCAAAATAGTAAAAGAAGCTAAACCTCTTGAATGAATATCGCCTTTATTACTCACGTCAAAAAGTCAGAACTAAGAGATATCTCAAGGATCTTAATATTATAAAAATTGTATGGAGTAACGATTGGCGATTCGATAACACCATTTTATCAAATTAATACAGATAGTCAATACAATGTTACCGCAACATAGTTTATGTTTATTTCGTAGATTATTTATACAAGTCAACAAAAGAAACAATATTTGTTTTTAAAGATTTTCCTAGTACATATTTATCATGTATTGTTTCATTCTCCAACATAAATACCGCCACGATAAAACTGAAATATTGTTGAAAGTGGCGTTAAACACCATAACCCTAACCCTCCTACTTAAATATCTTTGAAATAAAGAGACCAAAACCATTATTGAAACTATTGCTGCTGTTGATGTTACGTCACATTCCATAAAATAAACATTTCCCTCCAAAACGCCACCGTGTTCACCTTAATGGGAACATGCTATGAATTTTTCTGAGGTAATGTTTTGTGCTATAAACAATTAATACACTTTGCCATTTAAGACCCCCCAAAAATTTCACATTACGAATGTGATGACAAAGTTACATTAAAATGAGCGTCAATCAGCAATTGGTATGACACCTGCTGGTATGATCATACGGGCGTCGCTAATCACTTTGAAATAACGTATCTATGGTGACCATATACAGATTGATGATCCTCGGAGATGGCCACACACTGGTGTGACGTTAAATAGCGTTATTATCACTTTATCTTGCTACTATTATTTTGAGTATCAATAATGGTGGTCAAATTAACTTAAGTGTTAATAGGTGATGGAACTAAAGTAATAATTTTTTTATTAGAAAACGGAAAATTTGAGTTTTCTCGAAAACAATACATTTTTTTTAAAACACAGTAAACGAGAGTTTTGTGCAGAATTTTACTACCATTTTTAAAATATGCATTTCATCTAACAATAACCTTTCATTATTGCTGCGATCATCTGAAATTTGACATTTTCCCCGATTTTTACCGCCAAAATAGAGGTGGGAGTAAACTAACTAGAGGTAGCAGCCAGGTAAATCTTACCTTGATAGAGACAGAGACACGTGTACAGGCATATTTTGATACTCCATTTTTAAACTTTAAAATCTTTCTAAAAGTTCACATAAAATTTCTTCATAAACCTATTTTTTGACATCTTAACATATATATAAACATCGCAAGAATGGGTAAAACAAAGGACTTGTCAAAAGATTGTAAAAACATTGTGTTAAATCTATTCAAGTTTTTTCAGCTTGAGAAGGCCAGGGGAAGACCATTTTATTCCCCAGATAATTTGATTAAAAGAACATGCAAGGCTGCTGGCATATCTTACAGTTCTGTGTATAGAGTTGTAAACGGTAAAAGTCCTCCTGAATCCAACAGACCGAAAGAAAGAAAGAAAACTCTTGATGATTTTGGCCGTTGCGTTCATAGCATGTACAACAGGAAAATTGCCCCAACAGTCTCAAAAATTAAGAAAGAAATTGAAGATACAATTAAAATCTCGAAATCAACGCTTACTTTAACTTTATTAGATCTTGGTTATAAGTACAAAACATCCGGCGATAATAGGAGGCTTTTATATGATCAGAGGTCAGTAATAAATGATCGGTGTAATTACCTCCGAAAAATCAGGAAGTTTCGAGAGGATGGGTATGAAATTGTATATTTGGATGAGATCTGGGTTAATCAGAATCATGCCACTGACGACATGTGGTTACCAGTTGATGGTTCTGATGCCCCAAAGATCCCTTCAGGAAAAGGTAAAAGGTTGATAGTTTTGCACGCTGGTAATCGTGAGGAGGGTTTGAATGTTGGGTGTGATTTGGTTTTTCTTGCCAAAGCTAAAGATGGGGATTATCACCAAGAAATGAACGGGCCCATCTTTCTAAACTGGTTCGAAAATCAGCTTATGCCAGCATTAAAAAGCCCAAGTGTTATCGTTTTAGATAATGCCAGTTATCACAACATCAAGACTGAAGAAACTGTTGTGCCAAACTTTAATCAGAGAAAAGCTGTCTTACAAGATTATCTTTCAAAACACAACATTCCTTTTCAGCCCCTTGAAACTAAAAAACAACTTTATGAAAAAATCAAATTTAAGAAACTCCTTTCCGTTTTTAAAACTGATAAAATTGCCAACCTACACGGTCACGAAGTTCTAAGAACCCCTGTTCGCCATTGCGAATTGAACCCCATAGAACTTATTTGGGCACAGGTTAAAGGGTTTGTTACAGAAAACAATACAACTTTTCGTTTGAAGGATGTGAAAGAACTTGTTTATGGGGGGTTTGGCAGAATTACAAAGGAAGTTTGGGCGAAGGCAGAAGACCATGTATTAAAAATAGAAAAGGAGTATGGGAAAGAGAATTGCATTGATAGGAGTGAGATTCCCCCAATAATAATTGATTTTGATGACGACGAGTCCAGCGACGAGGAAAGCTGAATCCAGTCCAACATGATTACATATTGAACGGGTATACCGGTTGTAAATGACAGATTGTACATAACGTTTTTACCTATAAAATTTTATTCATATCCAATAATTGTGTACTCTATGTCTAACTTCAGTGAATTTATTAGCAGAAAAGACCGTTCTTTTTCGAATTATTTCAGAAAGATTGAAATAGCTTGGTCAAATTAAAAATAAGTAATTATGGAAATTTATGATTTCAAGTTTTTTTCAAAATTTTCGAGGTAAATCTCAGGTAAGCATGTGTATAAATGTCACGTAGTCAAATGCATTAACCATGAAGGGAACAATAGCCTTCTCCGGCACTTCGACGAGAGACAATAGACCAGCTGCGGGACCACCGTCGTTCCTATTGTTATATGGGATTACGTCCACGGTGAGTTGGCTGTCACATTTAACGGGCAAACTTGGCCTATTTTGAAGAACTTAGCCTGAAATAAAGACCAAAATAACGCCAAAAATTGGTAATTTTTCAGATGAGCAGGGCCTTCAGAATAATTTCAACCGTAAATATTTATACAATTCCAAAATGGTAGTAAAATTCTTGACAAAACTCTCGTTGGATGCGTTAAAAAAAAATCTACGCTTTACGAAATATTTAGATTTTTCCGTTTTCTAATAAAAAAATTATTACTTTAATACAGTATTTCTGGTACCTGATTCATGTAGAGCGACAGAAAGAAACGGTAACAGCTCTAACGTCACATATGACACCATTAAAAACGATTAGAACGACGATTGTTTCAAATTATTGTCAGACAATTTGGCAGGTGTTTTGGACTTTTTTGCAAGATAAGCACAATATACATGTAATGTACATACATTGTTGTTAATTCTAATATGAGGTCCTTCTTTCGCTTTGCAAACAAACGAGCGATCAACCAAATGACAAAATCTTATTAGCACATGCGCGGTACACATTTAAGCCAGGTGATAAAATCACAAAATAAAATTATTTAGACGATTGTTAACGTTTTTCTAAAATACATCTATATTTACTGAAAATAATCAACATATCCAATATTAATAATATGCGACGTGCAATAAAAACATGCAAACACAATATTGTTACGGATGCTCCATCAATACGACTGTCTTTCCCGTCGTAAAAGTTTATGTGACTGACTTTCCCGTCGTAAATGTACATGTTGATGAATTATCGTCTGCTCGAATTTGGCAGCATAAATTGTGTGCGACATTTTCCGCAAACGTAAATATAAGTTACCGTCTTCCAATCAAAGTATACTTAATTACCGGAACAGCTCGTGGTAAAATATTCGGCATAAAGTGTCAACCCGTGGTAAAAACAATATAAATATATGGCTATCGGTAATTATTTCGATTCTAATAGGACAATTACGGAACATTTTCAAATCGAAGCAGCCTAGGTCTTCCAGTGTTTTTGGCTGTTCCGGTAATTGACCCGACTGAAATGTTACAATAATATTCCGGTTTTTTTCCAAAGATGTTTGAAATGACAACCGAAAAGATGTTTCATGCCGATGGTCGATGACAAATATGTTTTGAGATTACTAAATGTTGTCATTCATGAACATCAATTCAAAAGAAAGGGAAAATACTACAAATTCCACTTCGACAAGGAGGCGTACACGAAGCCAAACAAACGTCAGGATCTTTATGTTCTAAACTGGATGTCTTCATATGACGTCATGTTGTTTACGTGCCAAAATCGTCAACAACATTTCGCGGAATTTTAATTTGTGTGATTTTTAGGCCCAGTGATATGCAAGAATACTATATAATATTCGGGATCTTCGCAAGGGATGTGGGTTTATATTCCTTGTCTGTTTTCTATATCGCCTGAGCCGATTTCCAATACACGAATGTTTAGTTATTTTGTGTATTGCATACTTATCATTGTGTACCTTTTACAGGGGAGTGTCATGGAACAGCCGCTTATAAAGCACAGACCACGTCTATCTATGACGTAATCGGTCATAGATAAATATTATTTTTACCACGGGTTTGGACTCAAAGCGTTTGAAGGACGCCATATTATAATACCGTATTTGTACTGTTAGACATATCAGAATCGAAATAATTCATGGAAGCCAAAATGTGTTTTGAGTTTTGGCGGCTATTAGTAAATTTTATCCGCCAACCCATGTTAAAACTCAAAACACATTATGGTTTCCATGATTTAATTCTTCAATATAAAATTAATTTGCACTCGCTACGAAACTGACTCGCTGTTCTATCTGTTTCTAAAGCTCGTGCAAATAAATCATATATTTTCCGACAATGTACGTATATTGTATATGTATTGTGTCTTATACCTTCATGATAGGGTTACCAGTAATAACGTCAAATACGCAATTGTTCAGCTATATTCATGGCGGAAATAAATTTACAAACAATGAATAATGCAAAAAGTGGCACTTGTGTGGATCTATGTGAGGACGCTCAGATTGCCACTAGAAAGGGGATAGCATACAGAAAGGATAGAACATTTTATACTGACAACGGGTCACTTACGAGGATAGCTGTCTTATACAAAGGCACGTGCGAGAAGCATGATATTGTCAATACATGTGCGACCCGTTTACCTTCTAACCTAATGGGGAGTTGTGTATTTTATTCGTCAGGCACAAGTACAAGATTCCTCTTGGTTAGGTTGAAGTCATCACTTCGAAAGTTTTTCTGTCGCCACCATGATTTGGTTGACCGTTATGGAATATCTGTGTCACAAATGACCACGGATATGTTCCATTTGTCGTAAGCACTTCCCGGTCCTTTCCTCATTCGTGACTTATCACCCGGTTTGTAACTAGTTTAACACAATGGGTGCCACTAGTAGAGCAGGAACTGCTTACCCTTGAGGAGCACCTAAGTTCACCCCGGTTATTAGTGGGTTTGTATTACTCGATCTTTAGTTTTATGTGAATGTTTTGTAGATCGTTGTTTGTCCTTTTGTGCTTGTTCTTTTGGTCATTGTGTTGTCTGTTCTTCTTCGACACACGGATTCTGATTACCCCTTTGGTATTTTCAAACTCTTCTAACAGAAGGGTTGTGACACGCAGCGGGGAAAACGAGGTCATAGTAATTCAATATCCCGGAGTTTCCTCGGGGATGCAGAAGAATATAATAGATAGCTGTACAAATGTTGTCTTCCAAATAGCCTCCACTGTCAGGAATAGTTAGAAGATACCAAAGGAGTAATCAGAATTCGTAAATTAAAGAAGGGCAGGCAACTACGACAACTCAATTCTCATTAATTTCGACTTTAATTTTAAAGTAGAAAGCAGAGTTCGGAATCATGTACTCGCTCACCCGAATTTGACTTCTAAATTTTATATAAAACATTCTAATCATATGTAAAACAATTTGAAATCCAAATTTTTGCTGATTGTAGCTAAACTTTACTTATATATTTTTGTCATTTAAAGAAATATGTGTTTGTCGTAGTTGTGGGCATCTTAGATGAAGGACGAGGCTACAGTACATATTTATATCATTCTATTTTGAATTTGGAAATAAAATAGGGAAAGGATGTACAGTCAAAAAGTTGTCATATTTGAATGTTTTCAATAAGTTTTAACAAATATATGTAAGACAATATAAAAAATTTCTGAGCATAGAAAACAATACAAAACTAAATACATTTCAAAATTGCTGGAATGATTCCTTTGAAATCGATTTCTTCTGCCTAAAAAAGAAATGTTCAGCTCATTGCTTGTAGACATTTAGACTTAATTAGTATCACACCTGTCCCCTCCCATTCTAAATAAGGGTAATAACAAAATTACCGAACTCCGAACAATCTTACAAAGGGAAAGTCAAAACTCATAATTATATAAACAGACAAAATCAGTCAACAACCGGAAAACTGTGAAAACCGTAATGACCCTGACTTGGTACAGGCATTTCTAAAGAAATGGTGGGTTGAATCAGATTTTAAAGCGCCAAACCTCCCGCTCTCATTACGGTTCAAAGGTTCCATCTTTTATTTTCCCGAGTATGTGGGAATCTACTTCTTGTCACAAGGTTATTAACGGAAAATAGTTTGGTGCTAATTAATTGTATATATGAGTCTATTAATCAAATCATCAAAGTACATATTTATCTTAATGATTACAATATCGATATGGATATAGAAAATGACCCCTGCATCAAAGTATCATTATTCTTCAACAGTGTAATCACGTGTACATGTACATAAGACATGTGATACATGATCCATGTGCATCATAAACTGTCCAGTTATACAATTGTTACATTATTTATCAATAATGTATAATAAAATACACTTTACCGAACATGGAGATAAATACTTGTGAATTATTGATGTCTTTGAATAATGTACATAACAAAAAATACCGCAATGTCGGAAAAATTCCAAAGTCAAATATCCATTTCGTAAAATGCGGCAAAATCTATACCCATAACACATAAACCGCTCACTTGCCTGACTTGTTATACTTTTCTTTGAATGTAATTAAAAAAAAAATACTGAATTTATTAATTGTTAGGATAATAATTTTACCGCCAAAAATTGAACGCATTTTTGCAGTTTTGTGAAAACAGAAACATGTGACTCAGGAAGGTTAAGGATTGCTTAAACGTGACAATTACAAATATTCCATTTGAACACATGTTCATGATGTTTCTATATCCCAACGGAACTCTTCTCATTTATATTTGATATTAATGTACTATGTCTGTTTTGTAGATCATTGTTTGTTCTTCTTCGTAGTTAACATCCTCTGATACTCCATTTGTATGTTAAAACATTTCTTAAATATTTGATGTATTTTCTGTGTCATGTTCCATGTGTATATATGTCAAAGACAATTTATTAAATAAGTTGTCAAATTATTCTGGTCCTACTATGTTATTTAATTGTTTGATTTGATTTGGTTTATGGTGTTTAACGCCACTTTCAACAATATTTCAGTTACATCGTGGATGTCAGTTTTATTGGCGGAGGAAACCGGAGTACCCGGTGAGAACCACTTACGCAGGTCACTAACAAACTTTATCACATAATATTGTATTGAGTACACATTGCTCGTCATGAACGGTCTTCGAACTCACAACTTTAGTTTGTAAATCCATCTGCCATACGATCACGACCACGACGGGCCCCTGTATTATTTGAAAATGAAATATTGAAAATAAAGTTCCCTTGGAAAATATTCCATTTCTGTATATTTTATCACATCAGATATTTAACCTTGATTCAGATTAATTTGGCATTTTTATTTATAATATAATAATGAAAAATGACAGATATCAAGATAATTCTGACAGGTCACGTCAGCAAGTCTTGCATATAGCCAATTATACTGTAGCATATCATATCATTGTGCAAAATACAATAATAAAACATGCAGTATGCTTGAAAAATTAAACAACATCAACATGCAGAAATGAAATAAATCAACTTTCTCAAAGATTTACTAACAATATCTCTCAGTGAGATAAAACTTCAGGAAAATGTATTAAATTACCTATAATCAATCATCACAAAGGAAAAGTTGTTGAGACCATATTTACAGAGATAAATTTCAAAATAATCATTCGAGTTTGTTTACACTCTCCTATCTGAAAGTAAAAATATCGTCAGCCATGTTAGATGTGTTTGATATTTGCATTTCCTATAGAATGTGAATTCTTAATACTAAGGTCAGACCTCCTCAGACATACGTAACCTGGCCATCCTGTTTATGTATATGTGGTATAAGGTCAGACCTCCTCAGACATAGGTAACCTGGTCATCCTGTTTATGTATATTTGGTATAAGGTCAGACCTCCTCAGACATAGGTAACCTGGCCATCCTGTTTATGTATATTTGGTATAAGGTCAGACCTCCTCAGACATACGTAACCTGGCCATCCTGTTTATGTATATTTGGTATAAGGTCAGACCTCCTCAGACATAGGTAACCTGGTCATCCTGTTTATGTATATCTGGTATAAGGTCAGACCCCCCCAGACATAGGTAACCTGGCCATCCTGTTTATGTATATTTGGTATAAGGTCAGACCTCCTCAGACATAGGTAACCTGGCCATCCTGTTTATGTATATTTGGTATAAGGTCAGACCTCCTCAGACATAGGTAACCTGGTCATCCTGTTTATGTATATTTGGTACAAGGTCAGACCTCCTCAGACATAGGTAACCTGGCAATCCTGTTTATGTATATTTGGTATAAGGTCAGACCTCCTCAGACATAGGTAACCTGGTCATCCTGTTTATGTATATTTGGTACAAGGTCAGACCTCCTCAGACATAGGTAACATGGCCATCCTGTTTACGTATTTTTGGTATAATTGCTCCCTTAGACTTTTAAGTTATTTGGATTTTCAATATTTTGACCATGAGCGTCTCAGATAAAAGTTATCCCAGAAACGTGGCGTGTGCATTAAATTAGATATCTACCTGTTATGGTGACCTACGTATGACATTAAAAGACATTACTAAATGTAAGTCACCATTTGCCAAAACTACCACACCCTGGACATAAAAACAAATAGCGTAAGTCATAATCATTTTAAGACAGCCTTATTGTGTGTTGCTTGGTTGTGTTTATCGTCACTGTCAGGAATTTTTCAGTTATTACTCAGAATAGTAGATGACACCAATTAAGTCTAAATGTCTACAAACAATATATTTAAGGTAGAAGAAATCGATTACAAAGGAATTATGTTAGCAATTTTGAAATATAATTAGTTTTGTATTGCTTTCTATACTAAGAATATTTTTATATTGTCTTACATATATCTGTTAAAACTTATTGACAAATATCAAATATGACAAATGTTCGACTGTAAATTCTCCCTTTTCCCTTTCAGTTTCAAATAATTATTTTGAAGTTGAATATTTGCTTTCTTTCCAAGTTCAAATTAAAGTAATAAAAATATGTCCGGTACCGTCGTACTCCATCTAATATGGCTGCCATTACGACAAATAGAAATTTCTCTAAATTACAACAATAAATAAATTCTAGCTAGAATCAGCTGTAATTTGAACTTTAACTTAATTAACATTTGCCTAGACTTTTTCTAAATGATATTTGGAAGTAAAATTGAAATCTTGTCCAGGCGAGTTCTTATAGGCTCCAAGATGGATTATTGAAATACTATGAACTCCTTTCCCCGCTGCTTGATACAGCCCTCCCGAAATGGGTGTCCGTAAGTTGTTTGGTATGAATCAAATACACGACTCTCCATTAAGATAGCGGGTATACGAGTCGCACGTGTAAGGACAATATCATCCTCCTTGCATGTACATTTTTCTTAAGACAATTTGCAGCAACTCCTAATTAGAAATGATCGTTAGTGACCCGTTGCCAAGCGAAGTTATTATATACTTTCTATATGCTATCCTCTTTCTTGTGGCAATCTTAACGTCCGCACATAGATCCACACAAGTGCCACTTTTCTTTTGCGTTATTCATTATTTGTAAACTTGATCACGTCATGAATATAGCTGAAATACTGCTTATTTGGCGTTATACATAGTAACCCTATCTTGCAGGTGTAAGACATAATACGATGATAATAACGTTATTTAACGTCACACCAGTATGTTACCATCTCCGAGAATCATCACGTTTTTTGTTGTATAAAAACATCTACGGGAAAACAAGAACAATACTGCCGTAACAATGCATTAACTACATGTATCTGTATCAATTTGATTCCCAAGCGTATTAATATATGTATTAATCAAATCCTCAATCGGTACTCCATATAATTATTAACATATTACGATCATTGAGATAGCTCTTAGTTCTGACTACTTTGGTGTGAGAAAGAAAGCCGATATTAATTCACGAGATTTAGTTTCTTTTACTATTTTACTGGAAGGGTTGCAATACTGAACTCTTGTTCTGGATGTACATTTCATTAATTGTAAAAATGCATATCTATTGATTAAGTAAACAAACGCTAGAGAAAGGGGCAATCTAAAATGAGCAATCCAGAGAAACTGGTAACACAGGATACACACGACGAAGACATACAAAGCAAAAACACAACACAATATGTGGAAACAAACACAAATAACGTAAATAAGACACGAACCCTCCTACAAACAACTGGAAGCAAAGAAGAAGCAAACATCGTTTATATGCGGAAATCGTAACGGACATCACAACACGGAACGCAGAACGTAAAGAAACATAACAGGAGAAAAAAAATGAAAAGATGAGCACACCAAAACAACCGGTGGTGAGCTGAAGTTCTCGCGAAGTGTAAGCAATTTATGTTTCTTTTAAGACACACGCCGTATTACTTATAGATACAGTCAAATCCGGTAAAAATCTTGGCAGTGATAGAGGAAACACAACATCTACGTAAAAAGTAAAAGATCCATTGTCATTTGAGATATGATTATTTCGTAACAGTGAACCAGATTGTGATGACGACCGTATAATTTCTGTAGCGATGATTTCAACCTAGGAGCAACGTAGCCTTGTTTGAGTATCCTGAGTAGCTTTTGTACTGGGCACAAGCTCTAGAATAAGGCATGAGTTGTGAAATGTAAAACTCCATACACTGGTGAAAGGTATCCCAGAAACGTGTCGTGTACTTTAAATTAGATATCTACATTATTATGGTGACCTACGTATGACATTAAATGCATTATTCAATGTAAATCACAATCGGCCAACAGTACCACACCCTGGATAAAAAATCCAAATAGGTCAGTTATTTTATAATCACCTTATTGTGGTTGGTTTGTATGTCAGCAATTGTTCAGTTATAGCATTCCTACAAGATTAATTGGGAGAGAACAAAATGAACAGATATAAAGCAAACTGACTAGTGGGACTCCCAACCTTGACTAAAGTGTCCAGAAACTGTAACACGTGAGATATATCATATCAACATCCAGGAAAATTGGTTACACATACTTCGGGTAATCAGATTTTTCTCATTAAATATTATGTAAAACATGTCTGTATCTAGTACATTTAATAGTCGAGCAATAATACGCCCTTTTGTGTCTATATTAGGCTGTGATTCAGTTGTCTATCAGAATTGATTTCTCAGAAAGAATACGAGTTCGTAATATATTGAGTCATTGTAAATAATGAGCTAAAAAACATTTGTTACTCCGATTGTTCAATTATTCACTATTGGAGTTATGCAAATAACTTGAGTATTAAAATTATCGAATTAGAAGGTCTCAATAAATAATTAATTAATTTGGAGAATTAATAATGTTCTGGTCAATGAAAGTAAATAATGAGAATTGAGATTTCCACTACTTAAAAATGAATCCCTAGCGCATACGATAATTGACACACCAATCATCGCTGAGCAGTTCTGCTCATATTTAGCAAAAAAAAAAAAAAAAAAAAAAAAAAAATATAGAAAACAACAATAAAACTGTAATATTCACGTGCTAAGTTTTCCTCAACACCGATGAGTATTACAACAACGATAGTTGAAAGGTTCTTCTAGTAATACCCGCTCAAATGAACATGTTCAAATGGTAGATGGTATCAGTCTTCTGAGATTTTCATTGTTGGAGGTATTTCGTTTTGTTTTGTATTACCCTCCAAATTTTGAATATTGTTTAACCTGTTCTCATCCTAAATATGAATGAATTATTTGTCACTGGGCGTTAATCAACCAACGATAAATTAATGAACAGTTCCCAGTGAACAAGATCGTTGGTGCTCGTTGAAAGGCACAAATTCCCAACCCTATTCAATATATAACATGGTTTTAAAGTGGTAATCTGAATATTCGTTATTAGGACTATCCTATAGTGCCAGCTTTTGACATTCAAGATATATTGTTTGTACAAATTGTGATGAATATACTTGAAATACTCCCCACTTGACGTTAAACAACAATCAATCAAGTCATAATCAGAGGCGTAGGATCAGGGGATGGGGTGTGGGGAGACAAACGCTCATCACCTTGAAAAATGGGGGATTCAAAAACTATGTCTCACCCCCCCCCCCCCCCCAATTTATTTGGAAAAATTAATTTAACCATGGAATCAGAAAATTTTCAGAAAAGCAAGAGGCTTTGCTTTAGAAGTCCACTCCGACGTCTCTGCAAGATATTTATTCGATACATCTTGTACAACCAGTTTGGTAGCTTGCTGCAAAGAAAATATGATAAATCTATAAAACCAACAGGGTTCTCTTGAAGATGTATGTTAATACAAAAACATAATAATGTATTATGAAAAGAAAGTTATCGTTAACAATTCCAGCAATATTGACCAAACGACCAACCATCTCTCACCTCAAATCATTGAAATAAAATCTTGTTATATGGAATTCTTTTCACTATTGTTTGTCGTAACCTTTTGTACGTCCTTGACTATCTTGTACTGATGTAGTTAATTTACTCGGTATACAGATTTACTGTCCTTGACTATCTTGTACTGATGTAGTTAATTTACTCGGTATACAGATTTACTGTCCTTGACTATCTTGTACTGATGTAGTTAATTTACTCGGTATACAGATTTACTGTCCTTGACTATCTTGTACTGATGTAGTTAATTTACTCGGTATACAGATTTACTGTCCTTGACTATCTTGTACTGATGTAGTTAATTTACTCGGTATACAGATTTACTGTCCTTGACTATCTTGTACTGATGTAGTTAATTTACTCGGTATACAGATTTACTGTCCTTGACTATCTTGTACTGATGTAGTTAATTTACTCGGTATACAGATTTACTGTCCTTGACTATCTTGTACTGATGTAGTTAATTTACTCGGTATACAGATTTACTGTCCTTGACTATCTTGTACTGATGTAGTTAATTTACTCGGTATACAGATTTACTGTCCTTGACTATCTTGTACTGATGTAGTTAATTTACTCGGTATACAGATTTACTGTCCTTGACTATCTTGTACTGATGTAGTTAATTTACTCGGTATACAGATTTACTGTCCTTGACTATCTTGTACTGATGTAGTTAATTTACTCGGTATACAGATTTACTGTCCTTGACTATCTTGTACTGATGTAGTTAATTTACTCGGTATACAGATTTACTGTCCTTGACTATCTTGTACTGATGTAGTTAATTTACTCGGTATACAGATTTACTGTCCTTGACTATCTTGTACTGATGTAGTTAATTTACTCGGTATACAGATTTACTGTCCTTGACTATTTTGTACTGATGTAGTTAATTTACTCGGTATACAGATTTACTGTCCTTGACTATCTTGTACTGATGTAGTTAATTTACTCGGTATACAGATTTACTGTCCTTGACTATCTTGTACTGATGTAGTTAATTTACTCGGTATACAGATTTACTGTCCTTGACTATCTTGTACTGATGAAGTTAATTTACTCGGTATACAGATTTACTGTCCTTGACTATCTTGTACTGATGAAGTTAATTTACTCGGTATACAGATTTACTGTCCTTGACTATCTTGTACTGATGTAGTTAATTTACTCGGTATACAGATTTACTGTCCTTGACTATCTTGTACTGATGTAGTTAATTTACTCGGTATACAGATTTACTGTCCTTGACTATCTTGTACTGATGTAGTTAATTTACTCGGTATACAGATTTACTGTCCTTGACTATCTTGTACTGATGTAGTTAATTTACTCGGTATACAGATTTACTGTCCTTGACTATCTTGTACTGATGTAGTTAATTTACTCGGTATACAGATTTACTGTCCTTGACTATCTTGTACTGATGTAGTTAATTTACTCGGTATACAGATTTACTGTCCTTGACTATCTTGTACTGATGTAGTTAATTTACTCGGTATACAGATTTACTGTTCTTGACTATCTTGTACTGATGTAGTTAATTTACTCGGTATACAGATTTACTGTCCTTGACTATCTTGTACTGATGTAGTTAATTTACTCGGTATACAGATTTACTGTCCTTGACTATCTTGTACTGATGTAGTTAATTTACTCGGTATACAGATTTACTGTCCTTGACTATCTTGTACTGATGTAGTTAATTTACTCGGTATACAGATTTACTGTCCTTGACTATCTTGTACTGATGTAGTTAATTTACTCGGTATACAGATTTACCGTCCTTGACTATCTTGTACTGATGTAGTTAATTTACTCGGTATACAGATTTACTGTCCTTGACTATCTTGTACTGATGTAGTTAATTTACTCGGTATACAGATTTACTGTCCTTGACTATCTTGTACTGATGTAGTTAATTTACTCGGTATACAGATTTACTGTCCTTGACTATCTTGTACTGATGTAGTTAATTTACTCGGTATACAGATTTACTGTCCTTGACTATCTTGTACTGATGTAGTTAATTTACTCGGTATACAGATTTACTGTCCTTGACTATCTTGTACTGATGTAGTTAATTTACTCGGTATACAGATTTACTGTCCTTGACTATCTTGTACTGATGTAGTTAATTTACTCGGTATACAGATTTACTGTCCTTGACTATCTTGTACTGATGTAGTTAATTTACTCGGTATACAGATTTACTGTCCTTGACTATCTTGTACTGATGTAGTTAATTTACTCGGTATACAGATTTACTGTCCTTGACTATCTTGTACTGATGTAGTTAATTTACTCGGTATACAGATTTACTGTCCTTGACTATCTTGTACTGATGTAGTTAATTTACTCGGTATACAGATTTACTGTCCTTGACTATCTTGTACTGATGTAGTTAATTTACTCGGTATACAGATTTACTGTCCTTGACTATCTTGTACTGATGTAGTTAATTTACTCGGTATACAGATTTACTGTCCTTGACTATTTTGTACTGATGTAGTTAATTTACTCGGTATACAGATTTACTGTCCTTGACTATCTTGTACTGATGTAGTTAATTTACTCGGTATACAGATTTACTGTCCTTGACTATCTTGTACTGATGTAGTTAATTTACTCGGTATACAGATTTACTGTCCTTGACTATCTTGTACTGATGAAGTTAATTTACTCGGTATACAGATTTACTGTCCTTGACTATCTTGTACTGATGAAGTTAATTTACTCGGTATACAGATTTACTGTCCTTGACTATCTTGTACTGATGTAGTTAATTTACTCGGTATACAGATTTACTGTCCTTGACTATCTTGTACTGATGTAGTTAATTTACTCGGTATACAGATTTACTGTCCTTGACTATCTTGTACTGATGTAGTTAATTTACTCGGTATACAGATTTACTGTCCTTGACTATCTTGTACTGATGTAGTTAATTTACTCGGTATACAGATTTACTGTCCTTGACTATCTTGTACTGATGTAGTTAATTTACTCGGTATACAGATTTACTGTCCTTGACTATCTTGTACTGATGTAGTTAATTTACTCGGTATACAGATTTACTGTCCTTGACTATCTTGTACTGATGTAGTTAATTTACTCGGTATACAGATTTACTGTTCTTGACTATCTTGTACTGATGTAGTTAATTTACTCGGTATACAGATTTACTGTCCTTGACTATCTTGTACTGATGTAGTTAATTTACTCGGTATACAGATTTACTGTCCTTGACTATCTTGTACTGATGTAGTTAATTTACTCGGTATACAGATTTACTGTCCTTGACTATCTTGTACTGATGTAGTTAATTTACTCGGTATACAGATTTACTGTCCTTGACTATCTTGTACTGATGTAGTTAATTTACTCGGTATACAGATTTACTGTCCTTGACTATCTTGTACTGATGTAGTTAATTTACTCGGTATACAGATTTACTGTCCTTGACTATCTTGTACTGATGTAGTTAATTTACTCGGTATACAGATTTACTGTCCTTGACTATCTTGTACTGATGTAGTTAATTTACACGGTATACAGATTTACTGTCCTTGACTATCTTGTACTGATGTAGTTAATTTACTCGGTATACAGATTTACTGTCCTTGACTATCTTGTACTGATGTAGTTAATTTACTCGGTATACAGATTTACTGTCCTTGACTATCTTGTACTGATGTAGTTAATTTACTCGGTATACAGATTTACTGTCCTTGACTATCTTGTACTGATGTAGTTAATTTACTCGGTATACAGATTTACTGTCCTTGACTATCTTGTACTGATGTAGTTAATTTACTCGGTATACAGATTTACTGTCCTTGACTATCTTGTACTGATGTAGTTAATTTACTCGGTATACAGATTTACTGTCCTTGACTATCTTGTACTGATGTAGTTAATTTACTCGGTATACAGATTTACCAAAGGGTGGCGAGATATAAGAGGCTTAATGGCGACAAACCGCCAACCTAAAATAATACAAAATACATATGTTTTATTATGTGCTCTGGTGATGACAATATGATTGACTTAAACTGTCAAATTACATTGGGAATGGCCGTTAAATAACAGTGAGATCATCAAAACACTTGGTCAAAGACATGATTACTTTGCCGGAAATAAAATACACTGTCTGACAAAGTGTTGTATAAAGGAGGGTCAATCGTAATGAAAAGTCTGTAAAAAGATAATTCATCCCAGCCAGTTATTTCCTTGTCTGAATGTTCTTTGACGCATAGGATATATATTTTTTTTCGTCGGTTTGTCAATACCAGTGCAGCGTACGCCTTCGGTTTTAATGCCATCAATAGCTTATATCGATCTTTGTCTGCATGATAATAATAACTCAATTACATTTTATTCAACTAAATCAGACTGTTTAAACTAATGCGTCCAGTGAATAGTAGGCGTCTTGCACAGATAGGGAAAAGATAAATATCGATTAACGACAATTTCACAACATCGAGGGGAGCGGGGAAGGGCTGGTAATATTATGTCGTCACCATTGTACTAGAGCGGTAAGGGTTATGATGCTTAACACCACTTTCAACAATATTTCAGTCACCAGGAATTTATGAATATAAAAATCCAGATTATACATGTTGTAGTATCACATTAGTTTGAATCGGTGCCGATCAATCCTTTCCTCTGTCTATATTACATGCTCTCTAGAGATAAACAATTAACCACATCTTTAGTTTTAGCGAACCAGATTAAGAATTAAGACCCAGCTGTGTCCTCTACTCATTGCAGATGGGTCTGCCTGACTAGTTCAATCATTACCTTCAATAATTGTTGATATGTATTTTTGTTTGTTATTTTCGATGTCAGTATTCTATCTCGAAATGTGTCTTTATAGAAAATAGACTATTTCATCCTTGATTTTCTCTTATATTTACTGCTAATGTTAAAATTATTAAATCAAGTCACACAATCGTCGTCTTCTCACACATGACTCGTACATTCCTTAAAAATAGTGATTATCGACGACTAAGTCACAATTGGTCACCAGAATCACGGTCAAGTAGCCTGTAATTGGCTATTTTATTCGTTTCAAATATATGTACGTTGGCGAAAATATGGATATTTAATATTACTGAATACAATGTCATTAAAAAATGAAAACAAATGTAACGAGGGAATAATTATTATCCTTTTTCTACAACATCATTTTTCAAATAAAAAAGAAATCGTTAAATTATGATGGCGTTTTTAAATTATTTATCAGCCTAACACTAGAAATTGTGAAAACGGCAACCCTTCCTATAAAGGTTTATATTCAAATAACCTTGAACGTGTGTAAACACTTTATGTTTAACGGTTTATCCCATGACATATCACGCTGATTTTATCCCACGCAGAAACTATAATATCTATTCCATGTAGAGGTCATATTTTATTGAGCTGTTTCGGTTGCGTTATCCAGTGTTTTCTTACGAGACTATTCAAAATTTCACAATTAACAGGGGCCGTCGTGGTCGTGATCCTATGGTAGTTTAATTTATAATTATCTGTTCAGTCAGTGCCTATCACTTCTAAGATGGTGAGTTCGAGTACTCGATACAATATGTTAAAGTTTGTCAGTGACTTGCGGCAGGTTGGGGATTTCTCTGGTTCCTCTGGTTTCCTCCACCAATAAAACTGACCGCCACGATATAACTGAAATACTGTTGAAAGTGGCGTTAAGCACCATAACCCTAACCCACAATTAACATATTTTTTCCTTTTTTGGTCTTTTTCAGTTAAACATTGACTTAGATCAATACCAATAGTTTGCAGACAACATCACACTACTAGCAAGACAGAAAATATATCCTAAAATGACACTTCCTAAGAACTTCTAAAATAATTGGTATGCACTGTCTCAATACAAAAATAATGACAATCTCATGAGAGACCATGGTGTATATAATAAATATGAAGTTGTTTGTACTCAGTAACAAGGGTAACAATGCCATAAGTAGTTGTAATTTATATCCTGGTGAAGGTGATGTTTGTCACGACATCTAGTTTAATATACATGATAAAACACACGCTTAATCCTCTAAGTAGTTTATACTTGCAATTTCTCATAAATTTTACGCTATTGAAAAAAGACAACATTATGTGAATCAAAACGTAGACATTTTATTTAATGCTGCCGACGCCTTTCTGGAAAAACCTTCATCATGTCAAAAGATTGGAAAACCAAATAATTTAAAGGTATTTGTGAGAAAGTAAAGCAAAGGGCATGCCCCATTTCTATTACCGGAAGTTCCATCGGCGCTGAAATTGATAAAAGAAAATTTACCATTGGATGCAAAAATCCATTTAGCGTCAAGCTACAATGTCTACCAGATGGATATCAAGTAACTTGAAGTAGCAATGCATGTCAATTTAACGCTACAATGTATATCACATTTGTACCAAGTAACTTGAAGCAATAATGTATGTCAATTTGAGGTTACAAGGACAGGAAATACAATGGCCAAAAGACAGACAATACAATGGCCAAAAGAGGAAGAACAAACAATGATATACAAATCACTACATAGAAAACTGAAAATTCTTAGAAACACCTTGATTATATTCAAAGAAAGCATATATCGACCATTATTTTGAAAGAAACCCTAGAATGTATGATTTTTTTAATAAAACAACAAGGGAACATTTAAGGAAATGAAAGAAAAAATAGATAGAGGTATTATCCAGGTATCTTTATCAATGTTGTGTTTCATTATCAGTCTGACCTGTATTATGTGTGTTTGCATTAATACAACTGTTAATGTCTGCTAAATATAAAAAAAAACCCAATTCTTATGATCGACAATTTCTACCACAAAACCTAGGGAATACATATTACAACTTTGTATACGGTCAACTCCTTAACTGAAATGTTTACAAATGTCATAAGGTGTGCAATTTTACGTATTTTTAAGAAACTAATTTGTATAGTAAAATATAAGACTTCTTTTAGTATCTAATATTATTATTTTAACCTTTAAATTTAACATTTCTAAACTGTAGTTTTACACACGTAATATATTAGCCCGTACTTCCTTGTTTAATGTGTATGTGCTAAATTGAAATATCACATCACCATATGGATGAAATATAATTCCAAGATGGCGTTTAAGGTGGTACCATACACTTAAGGTAAAATTTGATCTGCTCGTTTTATTTTCTTATTTTTTTGGCAGTGTGTTTGAATATATACATTGTAATAAATATCAAAATTTTAACAAATTCCAACCAACAGACTCAGAGCTATAAATTCACAAGCCACATAACAGTTTTTCTCTCTGTGGTTTTGATCACCGAGATGCTTGAAATCTGCATACAAAAATCATATGATCAAAACGTTCAACTGAATTTAAAGAGTTATCTTCCTGTAGTGTATGGTACCCCCATAGCAACAAACAATAAAAGAAAGGTTTGAAGATATCAAAGTGGTAATCGGAAAAAAGATAAAATGACAAACAATGGTCGACACAATACTACACAGAAACTTAAGATTGAATAATGAACCCTACTAAAAACGGGAGTAAACCCATCAAGCTTCCGTTAACGACATGAATACCATATGATGTGGAAATCGTGTTAGTCATCATTATACACAAATAGATAAAAATAACTAAAATAAGAACCCCCTACAAGCTAGACACTGCAATGTATAGTGTAGCTTGGAGCTACATGAGATGTTAATTTCCAGTCAAGAGATTTTTCTAAATTACCCTTATTCATGATAATCAGATTTTTGGTATAATCGCTAATAAGCATAAGACTTATAAATTCTTGGAAACACCTTGATTATATTCCAAGAAAGACTATATCGACCATTAATTTGAAAGAAACTCTAGAATGTTTGTTTTTTAATAACAAAGCAAGGAAACATGTATGGAAATGAGAGAAAATATAGGTAGAAGTATTGAACAGGTATTATTATCAATGTCGTTCTCATTATCAGTCTGACCTGTATTGTGTGTGTTTCCAATAATAAAACTGTTAATTTCTGCTCAATGTAAAAAGAGACAATGTCTCACATACTTGTACATGTGTTACACGAATGTTCGATGGTAGATAACGACGTGACAGTCTTTCATCTCGAATAGTATGAACCTATTCGGGTGTCACAATGAGAAAGATGTCGTGTCACAAAGTTAAAAACATACCAATTACAATGAGTCTTTTAAAAACGTTGTGGTCGGGTTAGGGTTATGGTGTTTAACGCCACTTTCATCAATATTTCAGCTATATCGTGGTGGTCAGTTTTTCTTGTGATCGATTCACACCATAAGTTACTGCATTGATACATAAAATTGCTTATTTTCATTTTTATATCTGTATATCACGTGGTCATGATCATATGGTAGTTGGATTTACTTGTGCAATCAGTGTCTATCATCCCTTAAGTTCTGAGTTCGAATCCCGTTCATGGCGAGGTGTACTCGATACAACATTATGTAAAACAGTTTGTAAGTGACTGGGGACAGACAGGTCGATGGTTTTCTCTGTGTACACCCGCTTCCTCCTTCAATAAAACTGACCGTAACCATATAACTGACCTATAGTTACAAGTGGCGTTAAGGACCATAATCCTAAACCAAACCGCAGACGATAACTTCGAATATCGTGTTTTCCCCATGGCGGCCATTTTGAAGTTGGACATATGCATCACATTCATCGTCCAAGAGTGTGAGAAAAACACGATCAGTGACGTTGAATATTGTCAGATGAAAGAATGTCACCATAGGGTTAACATTCATTGTGATCAGAAACGCGACAAGCCTCGTTTCTGACTGCAAAATGTGAGATCTCGGATGGAATTTTCCTATCGCACATTCTAGAACATGACTGATTATTATATACACAATAAATATAACAAGTATCACCACTCCTTTATCAACTATTAAACATATAAACATATCTAAATTACCGGTATATTAATTTGTTTAGAATCTAATTTGTCCATTATTAATGAATCATGCACTCGAGGGAATATAAACTTGTCTATGATCAAGAGTATTAATGGAGGACGAGTTATCGGACTTTGTACTGTAAAATAATTTTACTGAAAAAGATAGAAAACTACAATCTAATTGTAATAAAAATGTATTGTTTGTTTCAACATACGTTCGATAATAAGACTTCCTTTGGTATTCTATTTTAAATCATGTTTAAACAATGAAAATTCAATATTTACAATCCGAATGATAAAATTCAAATACGAAAGGGTATACAGGATACACTGAATATGTAATGCCACTACTGAAAAGTCATGTTTATGTACATGTTAAATAGCAACACTCCATGGGATTGATTTAGTTTTTTTGTTCTTTTATCAACATAAGGCTATGTTTCAAATCGGCTGAACGAAACATATCATTTTGAAAATTCTGAAGATGTGTTTCTTTGTCATGCAGTTGAAGTTTCAATTTGAGTTCATATCGGTGTAAAATACAGAGTAATTGTTAGTTAAAGATATATTTCAGTAACAACGACCATATTGATTGGTTGTCAGGCACAATTTTGAAATGGGATAACACAGGGACCATCACACCCTCGATTGTTTTAATTTCGCAGTGATTTCAGAGATGAAGTAAGTGAAAACATTTATGACGCAAGATGGATGGACAACCGACGCCAAATGATGGCAAACACTGAAGAGGACAAAAGCTCACAACAAATAATAAATAGTTAGATCAGATGGTTCCAGGGATTAGCATCTACTATGCTATTAATGGCAACCTGTCGTCCGGTACCGATTTCCAAGGCTTGAAATTTCGAATTGATGAACCAATCCATGATGACCACATATAATTAATAACGCAGGAACTTAACATTTACCCACACAGCGAACTCCGCGATATAGAAATAAGACTTACAGTTACATCAACTGGCCATTACAATGGGATGTAAATGAGAGCCCTGTTTATGAGAATAGTATGCTCCTTACACATAAACAGAGCGTAGTAAGTGTTTGGAGTGGTCGTAGTTGACCCGTTACAAAGCCAAAATTTCAAGGACTATCCATTATTTCTGTGACAAGCTAAATGTCCACCCGTATGTCCATCACAGACTCTCTTCTTTACCTACACAATTTAGTGTTTGAAAATTTTTAATTCATGAATATAACTCACTTACTGCTCAATTCATTTTACTTTTTAACATATTTTATTGTCGAGCAATTATACTGCTCATTTGAGATGTACATTCTAGACCCTCACTTTCTACACACACGATTTATTTTTTGAAAATTTGCTTAATTCATGAAAATATCTCTAATGGCGTTAAATAACCACCTATCAATCTTAATTTTAAGTTTCCCAATGCGCCATCAGGATTCCAGATAAATCAACATGTGTTGATATGTTTTATTATCTACAAATGTAAATATAGTGTAATTAGGGCATACTTTATCCCCTCCTGGAACAAATAACATTTTCTGCCCTAAGCGGATTAACGGATTATAATATATTTAACACATGTAATATAATCCATATGGAATTATTATAAAAAATTTATTAAAGAGACAAGGGTTTTATGTGCTGAAACTCGTAATATCATTAAAAAAAAGAATTATCAAAAGCTTTCAGACAGGACAAACGTACATTTCTATAAAACTATTGATGTTTGTGTTTCTTTAAAACCCCCCGTATTATTTAACACTGAAATAAAGATTTACGTTCGTTCGTTATCAGCATTAGCCTACTACTACTAGTTCTCAGAGTCTGTTACTAGGAAAAAATCGATACTCCTCTGTCCTTGTAATATTCACTGATTCTGGATTAGCGCTACCAGTCATCTCATATCGATAGCTAATTATGCTTGCTTTTATAATGACAACATCACAGCGTTAATTCTCATTCTCCATCGAGAGCTGGACGGGTTCAGATCATATTATTTATATTACAATAGACGTTGTTATATTTTTACACTACATAATTGCCTTAGCATATATCAAAAAGAGGAGTATGAAAGCATTATTGAAGTAAATGAGAATTACATACAAGGATTTAAAATGTTTTAAAAAGAACAAACTTTTTGTGAATAATGTTTTATAAACATGGAAGTAGATGATAGTACAACAATGGAAATTATAAAATATTATCCTTCCGAGGATAGCCATGCGAATAATATGCTCAATAACAATTCGTCAAAATTTTCTGCTGAAAATATTGAAATTCAAACTACTTGGGAATTTTGGCTGAGGGCAGTGCCGCTAGTGGCTCTTGTTATTACAACGATCATTGCTAACGGTGGCATAATAGTGATATTTATACGAAATCGGTGTATTAGGAGGTGCCGCAATATTTATATTTTAAGCTTAGCGTGTGCAGATTTTTTGCTAGGTTTGACTATGCCGTTTTCCATATTACAAACACTGAATAGAGAATGGACATTACCAAAAGGACTTTGTTGGACATATCTAATGGTCAGGTATGCGTTATATTTTATAGTGTTACTTAGTATGATTTTATTAACGGTTGATCGTTGGTGGTCAATTCATTTTCCCATTTCTTATCGTGTAAAGCAGAGTAGAAAGATAGCCTGTATATTAGTGTCATGCTGTTGGTTGTCAAGTATAGTGCTACACATTCCTTTAGCCATATGTTGGCAGACTTTATACGGAGACTCTGTTTTTGACAAAAATTGTCATATTCCAAATCAGCACAGATTAGTTTTTAACATTAGTGCCTCAGTTCTAGAATATTTCATTCCAATGCTTGTACTCATTTCATTGAACGTTGGAATATATTTAAAACTCTTAAGACGAAGAAACAATACAAAAATCCGACGATCTATGAGTACAACAGAAACATACATGTTTGAAACAAGAAAGAGTTCAAACGACTCAAACCAGAGTAGTATTGTTAACTCAGAAGATGATGTGTCCCCACTTCCACCACGTCGTGATATCAGAAGACAGACAATTGTCTACCATGGTAGTAGACGTAGCACGCTAACGTGTAAGAAAATGGTTCGAAATAGCATGCAGCTGGCATCAAAGGGACGAAGTCTTTCCGTGGACACTACAACATTAATTTCTGGATTCAAAATGCGACAATTACAAGGATTCAAAAACTCATTTCCAACCAGAAAACAAAGTGATGAAGTTGTGAAAGGATTTTTGTTACGACAAGATAAAAAAGCATTATTAAGTGTTGGCTTGTTGACGTTTATTGCCTTTCTGTGTTGGACACCATATTTTGTGCTTGTCTTAACAGAAACCTTTAGTAGTGTTTTAATATCACAGACATTGAAGGAAATCATGTATTGGATGTTAGCTGTAAACGCTGCCATTAATCCGTTCTTATATGGAATTTGTAATCAGGACTTTAGAAAAGTTATAAAAACATGGACAACGTGTTCAAGTTACGAACAATATAAAATACAAGAAGCATTAGTTTATTGTAAACTTTTACATAATTGTGAATTAGACGTGCAAAGAGAATATCCAAGCCAAATAACGGAGGATTGATCGCTTAGGGACACGTAACTACAGTCTTAAGAAATTATTTTATCAATGTTATCTGGTATGATTTTTTGTTTGTTTGGTTCTGTAATGTTGATTCTCATACTATATCATAATTGCCTTCATCAACAATACTATAATATGTACGTATCCAAATGTGTCAATATATTTTTTTATTACCACTTTTTTAGGTTAATATGTGTAATCGCTGCCAAATCATTAATACTACTTTATAATAGGTTAAGTGTATCTTAAGTACTTACTTTTAATTCCATTTCTAGTCGAACTAATTAGGAAGAATTTATAGAGGCAATAATAACAATAAGTAGCAATGTATTTGATAAAAGATTATCGAATTTTCATTGCGGTTTTGTTCAACGGTAGCAGAAAAAAAAAATATATATACGATACATTGAAAAGGTAATACGTTGATATATAAGTATTGACTGTTCGTATACTGAAGTTGAATAAGAACAAATAAATAGAAAAGAAAATAACGTAGCAGCTACATAATATGTCAATCTTAAAATGCAATTAAATCTTCAAAGCTAAAACTGTTGCAGCTTTTAAATGTATATAGGTGTCCTTCGATGATTTTGGTTATCATGTTTAGGATCTTTGGTCTTCTTGCTGCCAATGAATTTTAAATTATTTGACCTTGGGGGTACCAGGTGAAGGTTATTCCATAAACGCGTCGTGTGCACCAAATTTGATATCTACGTTTTTATTCGATTTTTTAAAACTTAATGAAATTAGCCATTCAGATTGATAGAATACACTGTCCATAGAACTTGGGTGTAGAATATCACAAATAATGTGGTAAACATACACTGTTGGGAGAACTAGCTGTATAATCTCATCTTGATTATCATGGTAAAATCATCAAGATTTGTTTGTTCAGCTACCATAACATTTACCTAATTATTCGGCAATTCTCCAGATTATACGTGATTTGTAGAGATGTATTGTCACAACAGATTATTTCTTATGATAGAATACGATAGAATATGATGGCATATAATTGCTCATATGTTACTAGCATGTGGATTTATTATCTAAACCAATAATGATATCTCCCTCACTCTTTTGTACTGACTTCGTGGGGAATTCCAAAATGAAATTAGTTTTTTTTTCTTCTTGTTAGATACACATATACTCATAGAATTATAGTAATTGTTATTGTCACGTGTTAATATAAATAACAAAGGTAAACAAATTGACTATAACCAAAAATAAAATCTGAAGATCGTTATCTCTGAATATAAGATAGGTTGATTGATTATTGCTTGATTATTGCATAACGTCAAGCGTGTTGTATTTCAGCTGTTTTCAGGACGAGGGCAAGTTCAATAATTTAGAAAAACTATATAGAAATAAGGGAAGGGTTGGGTGAACCAGGTCAACGACTATTGACTGGCACTGCGAAAGTGGGGAGTTTGGATAGGGACGATGCATTTAGTATTTAATAGCAGTTACAGTGATTCTACCATGCAGGGAGCGTATCACTCTCCAAATACGTTACCCACTATTGTCCGCTGTCAGGCTTTCGCTATTATAACTGACTTGTGTCTTAAATTACATCCAAGGAAGATGAAAGATTTTTATACAATTTATAGACCACATGCATCGTAAATAGTAAATAATATATATATTTGATTTATTTTTATCAATAATCAATTGATAGGATGATAACACCTTTAATGTTATGTTTTACTATCTTGCAGGCGAGAGAGCAAACTTAACGATGAAGGGGTGTTGTTAATGACCCCCCTCCCTACCAAATACGTACCCCGGTATATAATGTGTCATTCAAAGTCATTTTTATTAAAATTTGCATTACATATTTATCATTTTTTTTGCATGAACATCGAACACAAATTTTAATGTTTTGCCTTTTTAAATGGACTCATCATTGTATGTCTTGTTTTAATCGACGATTTATATATTTTTTAAAGATGAATAATTGTACATGTTAATGTTTTAAAGTCTTTTTTTTTTTTTTTATTAAATATGATTTGTTATGTTCTTGTCTGTGATGATTTTTTATGTTCCAAAGGTTCAATGTAATAATTTTTGAGAAAAAGAAATTACTTATATTTATGAAATAATATGAATTATTTATTATGTATATTGATATATATGTAAATTTTAAATTTGTTATTATGTTGTGTATTAATATGCCTGTGATTGTAGAAGCCAAAATGTGATATAGTGCAGCGCACTTACCAAATGTTAAATTTTACTTTCGTACGGTGTATGAATAAAATTCAATAACTAAAACAAAATGATTTTACTCTTTCTATTTTGTCCACGAAATTACAAATTATAAAAGATATGATGATACATTCAACCTAACAATGTCAAAAGTATACAAAGCTCAATGAGCAATTCTTCGGCTATATCGTGGCGAGAACAAGTTACAATTCAATGAGATAGAGCTGATAAAGTCCGCTTTGTAATAGAACAACACATTTAGTTGCATTATTATACTGCTAGCTCACTGAAAAAGAACAGTCCGCGGGTTGACACGTCGCTTCACTGAAACACATTATCCTCATTCATTTTGAGCTTACTTTTTAAAGCTGTGTGCTGAGAGGATACGTAACAAATAGCTATTTTATAAGTCTTTGGTTTGACCTGACAGGGACTCGAATTGACGATATACCGCTGACGAGGTGAGCATGCTAACCATTACACCACCAAAGGTGGTTTTCATTTATACAGTACAAACAATGACGTAAGCCTGTATTGTATTTCCCATTACACGTAATCTTACTGATTCAATTAAACACTCTCGGTGAATACCAGGCAACATGAAGTCAAAAGCAATTAGGTAAAAATATTACGATATTATATTAGAAAGCTAAACACCTATTGCAAAGCTATGTACAATATAAAGTTTATCTACACCATAGATGTACATATATATGCATTTAAGAAGAGTTTTAAGATATCAAATGGGTAATCAGAATCCATAAATCGTAGGACAGACAACACAATGGCCAAAAGAAAATGACAAAGAATGATTTGCAGAACACTACAGAGAAAACTAAAGATCGAGCAACACGAACCCCACTAAAAACAGGGGGTGAACTCAGGTGCTCCGGAATATGAAAGCATATGTCAGTACAAATTTTGACCATGAACATATCCAAAATAAAAACAGTTTTTGAGCCTAACTAGGCTAATTGATAATAATCTAGAGACCGACATGAGTCGCATTACTCACTTCGAGTAAAATATGAAAAGATTAGAGACGATGGGCGACGGATGGATAGATTAAAAAGGAATATTTTCAGACAAATAGGTACATGTAGATGATACACAATTTTGCGGACGACTTAAATTCGTGGAAGTATGTTTTTATAAATGTACCATGTTTTAACACAGAGGTGGTGATCACAGTTATCATACAGACGATTGGTCAGTTTTGTCAAGTCAGTCAGCATTGTGTTTAGGTGTAAAAGTAGTACGTAAGCACAAAATAGATTCCTACATTGTTGGATAAAAAATAAACCCTATTAGATACTGCAAAATACTGAATGTCAGCAGAAACCTACATATTTGAGGATAATCATAAGCCCATATTTGATGTCCTTGTGGTTTTAAATAAAAAAAATGATTGCATTGGAAAGAAACGACCTGAATTTGTGTTAAATCGAAAGTGAAAGTAGGATTTTTGACGGTAGACATCTTCGGACTGTCTGTTTTTTCTTATATGTCATTAAATGTATGTTGATTTTCGGAGGTAAGCTTCCAATTAGGCACCCCTTCCATGAGATATGAGTGTCACTTAGATTAAACTTAAGATGAATCCTGTATGAAATCTCAATTTTGTTTTATTTAACATAGAAGGCTATGGAGAATTCTTTAGTGGTATTACTTCTTTAGTTCGCTTATCAAAAGAAGAGGATTATTTACACATAAAACATAAAGCTTCTATGTCAGAAGTAGGACATATTCATGTTACCACCACCACCTACTGTCGATAGAAGGTCACAAGGTCAGTATTTCTATCAACCTCTATCGTTGTTTCCATTTTTGTTTTCTTGTTCAGCAGTTTGAAGTGAAACGGAGGAATTCTTCATGCTGTTATTGTTGTTGAGCTTATCACTCATCACCGTTTAACATTCTTCTACTTTAGTGAGAATTATTTACCCGTTGTATAATATTCTTAACGGTTGATTCCGCAGATAAAATGACTAGATATGTAATTGATAGAGAAAATAGTATATGAGAAAGTTTTCATTGACTTGCGGCAGGCCTGAAGTTTTCCTCGACCACTTCGGTTTCCTCCACCAAATAAAAAAAAACCGGCCACCACGATATAACTGAAATATTGTTGAAAGTGGCGTTAAACACCATTACCCCCTAACCATCAACAATTAAATAGATCTACGTTCACGCTCAAATTGAAATATTCAAAACGGTGAAACATAGTAAAATGGTGGGATAAAAACAGCTTGACAGTAGATTTTGATTCTCCTCTTTAATGGTTGTCCTGTTGTATCGTGACACGTTCGTTTGCAACCGAATCCCTCTTGTAAAAATGTTCGCGGAATATCTTAAGTTATTGACATAGAAATCAATTAGACAGGAATATTTGTCGTGTAACTTTATTCCAGTAAAAATTCTCATTTGCATATTTAACTTGAGAAGTAATAACACTTGATTTTAATTTGAAATTCTGCGTAAAAAACATCCGGATGCTGGAACACTTATTTTAATTGAAATTCCCTGTAACTTGTTCTGCTTTACTAGGTCAGGTATTTCATTAGAAGGATAAATATATTAAAAACAGTTCTCATATTTATTGGATATGCAGATATCGAGTTGTTTGTCGATATCATCGGATGCCGTGTATTCAATGATTTCATTAAAATGATATTTCGCGGAAGAAAACAAGATAGAAGTACCGGAGTCAATGAGGTCATTTGCACTTTATACATGTGATCGCAGGGTACGATACCTCTGACAGAGATATGCTGGTAGTACGATCTAATCAAATAGAAAGCTCGCACGCAGGACATAAATAAGTGCCAGTTGTATGCAGAATGCTACACACAAAATAATTGCTACAGCTCTTAATGTGTATTGGCGGTGTTGGCATTTTTCAGGTTATAATTTATTGACTTTTCTGGTTTTCTTGTTGCATTCTAAGTAGTCGATTCTGGTGCTATCTTTTTTACTACGCGATTGGTTGTAATATTGTTCTCGTCATGAATACAACTGGAAGACAGATTTTAATATACTAAAGAGAAATCATAAGCCATAAATCGGGACAAGGACAAGACAGTGCAAAGGCCAAAAGAACAAGGACAAAGGCAAACAATTATCTACAATACACTACAGATAAAACTAAAGAAGAGCAATCCTAACCATACCAAAGGTGGGAGTGAACCCATGTACTCTATTAATGGCAATCATAGTGCTATTAAATACCAATATTACTTACGTGACGTTCAACAACAATCAATCACATATGCGCCTGAAAATGCAACCCATAAAGCTGCCTCATTTTTGTTCATCCTTCAGCATGATTTTACTTTTTTAACAGTGTGGTATTTTGTTTCTTTTTATTGGTGGACTATATATCACTTCGCGTGTATGCTTACGACCACCCCCCCCCCCCCCCAACCCCCCCCACCCTCCAAAATAAATCCGCTACATGTACATGTATACAGATACATAGCCTTATTAACCGAGGAGATGCCTTGTCATGTAAGGTGAAACCTAAGGTCAACATAACAACATATGCATACGACCACCCCCCCCCCCCCCCAACCCCCCCCCTCCAAAAATAATCCGCTACATGTACATGTATACAGATACATAGCCTTATTAACTGAGGAGATGCCTTGTCATGTAAGGTGAAACCTAAGGTCAACATAACAACATATGCATACGACCCCCCCCCCCCAACCCCCCCTCCAAAAATAATCCGCTACATGTACATGTATACAGATACATAGCCTTATTAACCGAGGGCCTTGTCATGTAAGGTGAAACCTAAGGTCAACATAACAACATATGCATACGACCACCCCCCCCCCCCATCCCCCCTCCAAATAAAATCCGCTACATGTACATGTATACAGATACCTAGCCTTATTAACCGAGGAGATGCCTTGTCGTGTAAGGTGAAACCTAAGGTCAACATAACAACATATGCTTACGATCATGTACTTACATGTGTCAGACGATGGTAATACTACATAATATTATTCTACCTAAATATTTTCATATCAACCATTAAGTGATATTTCATGATAATAAAATATCTACATAAAATCAATGTTAATCTGTGAGATAATACTTTTTTTTTTTGAAAATCGGCTGCAAATGAGTAATAATGCGACAAATATAAATCACATCAAATCTTCTCACCTAATGAATTTTAGATTTGCTTTGTAGTTTAATCTTCTCATCTAAAGAGATTTAGATTTAGTTTATTCTTCTCACCTACAGAGATTTAGATTTAGCTTAAAGCGAAAATGACAGTAATGTCGTTGAGTTTAGATCATCATTTATATTTTGCATGATAGTTCCGACTTCCAAGATATGTATTACACAATTTTAAATGAAATATCTTCTGTAGCCTGAAACCATGTTGTCGATTGCAAAATATAAATCTTCATGAAAGGGCTTTCGTGGTAGTTGGATTTACAACTACTTATGTAATCAATGCCTATCACTACTAATGTTGTGAGTTCGAATTCCGCTCATGGCGAAGTGTACTCGATACAACATTATGTGATAAAGTTAGTCAGTGGCCTGAGACAGGTCGGTGATTTTCTCCGGTGTCTTCCGTGTATACTTTTACTGTTTATTTCTGTCGCTCTACATGAATCAGATACCAGAAATACTTTATTAGGGCCATGACCTAATAACACTTAAGTTAATTTGACCACCATTATTAATACTCAAAATAACAATAGCAGGATAAAGTGATAATAACGTTATTTAACGTCACACCAGTGTGAGCCATTCCCGAGAATCGCCAGTCTTTATATGGTCACCCTAGATACGCCAGGGTACCAGAAATGCTTTATTATGTCCATAACATAATAACATTGAAGTTAATTTTGACCACCATTATTAGTACTCAAAATAGCAGTAGCAAAATAGAGTGATAATGACGCTATTTAACGTCACACCAGTGTATGGCCTTCTCCCAGAATCATCAGTCTTTATATGGTCACCCTTTAAGTCCATGACCTAATAACATTGAAGTTAATTTTGACAACCATTATTAGTACTCAAAAAAGCAGTAGCAGTATAAAGTGATAATAACGCTATTTAACATCACACCAGAGAATCATCAGCCTTTATATGGTCACCCTATGTACGTTAAAGTGATTAGAGACGTCCGTTTGCAAAGCGTATTCAATTGTTTATAGCACAAAGCATGACCTCAGATAAATTCCTCTCACGTTCTCATTAAGATGAACAGGGCTGCGTTTTTGGAGTCGTAACATCAACAAAAAACAATTGTTTCAATAATGGTTTTGGTCTCTTTATTTCAAAGATATGTATGTAGGAGAATAAAACAATACATGATAAATGTGTACTACAAAAATCTTTAGAAACAAATATTGTTTCTTTTGTTGACTTGTATAAAACATCTACGGGAAAAACTTAAACAATACTTCTGTAAAATTGTATTAGATATCTGTATTGCTTTGATAAAATGATACCATTAAATCCCCAGTCGGTAGGGGGAGTCGTTATGGTCGTGATCGAATGGTAGTTGGATTTACAAATACATGTGCCTATCACTGACAAAAGGAATAATAATATTATTTTCATTATTCTCTTTTTGTGGGTTTGTCTCACTTAATGATAATAGGTATGACCAAGAAGAATAATACACATTGCCAACTGACATAACATTGATTAAATAAATCCCGCTCAGGCGAGGTGTACTCGATACAACATTATGCTATAAAGTTAGTCAGTCACCTAAGACCGGTCGGTGGTTTTCTCTGGTTTCCTCCACCAATAAAACTGACCTCCACGATATAACTGAAATATTGTTGAAAGTAGCGTTAAACACTGAAATATTGTTGAAAGTAGCGTTAAACACTGAAATATTGTTGAAAGTAGCGTTAAACACTGAAATATTGTTGAAAGTAGCGTTAAGCACTGAATTATTGTTGAAAGTAGCATTAAGCACTGAAATATTGTTGAAAGTGGCGTTAAACACTGAAATATTGTTGAAAGTAGCGTTAAGCACTGAAATATTGTTGAAAGTAGCGTTAAGCACTGAATTATTGTTGAAAGTAGCGTTAAACACTGAAATATTGTTGAAAGTAGCGTTAAACACTAAAATATTGTTGAAAGTAGCGTTAAGCACTGAATTATTGTTGAAAGTAGCGTTAAACACTGAAATATTGCTGAAAGTGGCGTTAAATACTGAAATATTGTTGAAAGTAGCGTTAAACACTGAACTATTGTTGAAAGTAGCGTTAAACACTGAAATATTGTTGAAAGTAGCGTTAAACACTGAAATATTGTTGAAAGTAGCGTTAAGCACTGAATTATTGTTGAAAGTAGCGTTAAACACTGAAATATTGTTGAAAGTAGCGTTAAGCACTGAAATATTGTTGAAAGTAGCGTTAAACACTGAAATATTGCTGAAAGTGGCGTTAAACACTAAAATATTGCTGAAAGTAGCGTTAAACACTGAAATATTGTTGAAAGTAGCGTTAAGCACTGAAATATTGTTGAAAGTGGCGCTAAACAACACAACCATAATCCTTCATGACGAGAATAATTTTATGTAATAAAACTGAATTGCAGAAATAAGTTTATATGAAATCGCCCTTGAACGGCAATTCAACCGAATGTGTAGTTTCGAGCAGTTATATATTACTTACCAAGGATACAATATTTATAACATTTCCCGATGTAAAAGTATTTAATGTTCGACCTTTTATGACGTAATAAATACCTTTCCCGAACTTACCATTCGAGCAAAAGTATTTAATGTCCGACCTTTTATGACGTAATACATACTTTTCCCGAACTTACCCTTCGAGCAAAAGTATTTCATAATTATTGTCCTTTAATGTAATACATATGTCAATAATTATATCAGAAGTTTTAAATTAAGTAATCTCACAACAATAATGTGGAATAAAAGAAAAATTATCTCAGAAATTGTTTATTTCATTTTTCGATGTAATTAGGAACCTTATCATACACAATAGCAAAAAAAAAAATACAACTCGAAACATCAGTTCGTATGAAAATACGACATTTGAATGTATTATCTATTTCTGTTGTACTAAGTATGGAAGGCAGTGACTGAAATAACGACAACTTTATATTCTACTTCTGATCTTCTCATTCTCATTCGAATCACTGTTATTGTAGTTATACTAACAAATCTCAAATTCTTATTCCAGAAACGTGTAGATTTTATTTGATAAAGCGATAAGTTTTAAATTCGATATTCTTCCTTTGAATTTTTTTCTCTTTGAAGCATAAATCTTTATTTTCTGTTTGATAAATGATTGAAGTTTTTTCAAATTTTAAATTCTTAGATTAGATATTTCTACAATGTAACTATAATGTAAATGTTTAAACCACTGATTTAAATTTTCTAATATTTTTTAAATTTTGTTTTTACACAACATCATCTAACATGTGGGGGCGGTCGTGGTCATTGGATTTATAACTACCTATGCAATCAGTGCCTATCACCACAAATGTTGTAAGTTCGAACTATACTCGAGGTGTACTCGATACAATATTATGTGATAAGGTTTGTCAATGACCTGCGGCAGGTCAGTGGTTTTCTTCGTTTTCCTCCACCAATAAAACCGACCGCCACGATATAACTGAAATATTGTTGAAAGTGGGGTTAAACATCATAAGCCAAACCTAAACCAATCTAACATGTGACATTCAAAATACTCCATCAGTATAAAACTACATTAATAATTGTTTTAATCTAGCTGACATAGGAAGTTAAAAGTTGTAATTTAAAAGTTTGACGAATATGGATTATAAGAGCAGAATTCAATGTCAAATTATGAAATGGAGTAACGCTTCAGTCGCTAGCAAACTAGTAATAATACCATGATGCACGTATCATGGCAGTTACAAATATAACTACACATTACCTGGAAATAAAACGTTCAGGGAAATTAAAAAATATGACTGGGTCATCATGGTGATCAGGATTATGTTCTATATTCAGCGCTTAATTTGCATACAAAAGTGTGCCTTTTCAATAAAACAGTATCCATTATAAAATAAATCATCTTTTTATCAATGTACCTATCACCACTAAACTTGTGAGTTCGAACCCCATTCATGTCGATGTGTACTCGATACAACATTATATGATAAAGTTAGTCAGTGACCTCCACGATATAGCTGAAATATTGTTGAAAGTGGCGTTAAACACCACAACCATAACCCTTTATGACGAGAATAATTTTATGTAATAAAACTGAGTTGCAGAAATAAGATTATATGAAATCGCGCTTGAACGGCAATACAACCGAATGTGTAGTTTCGGAGCAGTTAGAAAATATTGCTTTCCAAGGATACAATATCTATAGCATTTCACAATGTAAAAGTATTTAATGTTAATGTCCGACCTTTTATGACGTAATAAATACCTTTCCTGAACTTACCATTCGAGCAAAAGTATTTAATGTTCGACCTTTTATGTCGTAATAGATACCTGAACCTACCGTTCGAGTAAAAGTATTTAATGATTGACCTTTTATGTAATAAATATGTCAATAATTATGTCAGAAGTTATAAATTAAGTAATACCACAACAATAATGTGGAATAAAAGAAAATGATCTCAGAAATTGTTTATTTCATTTTTCGATGTAATTAGGAGCCTTATCATACACACTAGCAAAAAAAATACATATGCAATCAGTGCCTATCACCATTAATGTTGTCAGTTCGAACCCCACTCAGGCGAGGTGTACTCGATACAATATTATGTGATACAGTTTGTTAATGACTTGTGGCAGTTCGGTGGTTTTCTCTGGATGCTCCGGTTTCCTCCACTAATAAAACTGAAGCATTGCTGAAAGTGGAGTTAAACACCAACACCAAATCAATCTTTACTAGCCATTTGAGAATAGTATGGTATCAGAGACTTTGAAAATATTTGATCAGACAATTATTGGTCATCTGTAGAATTTTCTTTCACTATAAGATTTCTATGTTACACTACTTCCTCCACCAATAAAACCGACCGATACGATATAGCTAAAATATTGTTGAAAGTGGCGTTAAACATCATAAACCAAGCCTAAATCAATCTAACATATGATATTCAAAATACTCCATCAGGATAAAATTACATTAATAATTGTTTTAATCTAACTGGCATCGGAAGTTAGAAGTTGCAATTTAAAAGTTTGACGAATATGGATTATAAGAGCATAATTCAATGTCAAATTATGAAATGGAGTAACGCTTCAGTCGCTAGCAAACTAGTAATAACACCAGGAAGCACGTATCATGGCAGTTACAAATATAACTACACATTACCTGGAAATAAAACGTTCAGGGAAATTAAAAAATATGACTGGGTCATCATGATGATCATAATTATGTTCTATATTAGGAACATACAAAGTTGTGCCTTTTTCAATAAAACAATATCCATTATAAAATAAATAATCTTTATTATCAATGCAGTGGGAAAGATTGAAGATATCAAATGGGTAATCAGAAGCCATAAATCGAAGGACAGGCATTACAGTGACAAAAAGTGAAAAAGGACAAAAGGACAAACAATGAATGATACAAAATACTACACAGGAAACTAAAGATCGAGCAACACGAACCTAGCTAAAACCGGGGTGATCTCAGGTGCTTTGGAAGGGTTAGGAATGCCTGATCCACATGTGGCACCCGTCGAATGACTGTCAAAACACGAATAACATCTGATATGGAAATCCTGTTGGACAGCAGTATGCGTAAAAACACAATGTAAATACAGATAACATTAACAAAGCATGACATAACTAATTTGTCAGATGTACGTCGAAATCCCAGCGGACATCATAACAAGGAAATAAAAACATGTCCGGCCTGTTCCCGTTTTGACTCAAGATTCCTCCACCAATTGGCGACTCCTTCATTTACGGAGAGGGAAACAGGATTTCAGTGGGACATACTATTTATGTTTTTTAGAACAGCATAGCCAGTGTATTCATTTTCGCCACGTTTTGTTCAGAAGTTTACATTTGCACATGAAGTATGCAGGTATGCCGACTTTATTATTAAATGCTAGCGATTGAAGCGCCGCCCAATGTCATGTAACATTACATTGTGCTGCCGTATCCGTCTAACTTTTTGACTTCTAACTTCCAAATTGCAATTTTAAATTCTTGCAAGATTTAAATTATTAATAATGTATGGGGATGGAGCATTTGAATCTCAAATGTTAGTTGATGTCAAGTTAAACATCTGAAAATAAAATTCTAAGAAAATACACTTATACATTTAAAGTTACAAATATCATATATCATGGTGAAGAATAAACGACGAAAAAAAATGATACATTTAAGACATTATTCTTTTTTTTTGTGCAACACGAATCGCATGGTTTATGTATCGGTGTTGTCTGCGCCACTCTTTACCATGAACTTACAACTTCACTGATTTTGCAAAACAGACGAATTTCTTTCTTGGTATCAGATGGAAATACACATTTCCAATATAACATTGCAATTCGAGATGATTGATGAAAATGATATGGAGATAAGTTTCCACTTCGACTTGATTGATTGAAAACGACATTGGAACGCGTATAACAATTTTTAATGTAATTTCTTCTTCTTCTTCTTCCAGATACAAAGCAGAGCTCGAAACATCGAGTGCAATTGCTTTGGCGTGGAGACTTTAAAGATGTATAACGAAAATTAATAAAGTAAATGAAGTATTAGAACAAAAAGAAAAAAAAAAAATTTAATAACATATATACATATATACATTGCTGAGGTATAGGTGTCTTTTACATACAATGTGGTGGGAACTGAGCTTCCTCCAATCCTGACCTAAAGCTATCTAGGTCAGGAGCTAGGGCTGCAGTTACGGGTAGGTAGTTCCAGGTTATGATGGTTCTAGGGAAAAATGAAAATTTGTAGATGTTGTTCTTTGCACTTATAATTTTGTATTTGTGTTCCCCCTGGTTCTGTAGTCACCACCTGTAAGACATTGCACTGGTGCAATATCTACAAGATTGTTTCTGATCTTATATAACATGGTGACTCTAGACTTAGCCCGTCTGTGTGACAGGGGCTCCCACTGGAGTGTGTTGAGCATTTTGGTAACACATCCTGGCTCTCTCGATTAGTAGTTGTTGAAGACATAACGAGCGCCCCTCCTTTGTACCTTTTCTACTTCTTCTATATGCTCTTTAATGTGTGGATCCCAGTATGATGACGCATAATCTAGTGATGGTCTTACTAGTGTTGTAAATACTTTTTCTTTCACCTTTTGTGTATAGCTATATAAATTCCTTCTGAGGAAACCCAATGTTTTATTTGCCTTTTTAGTGATGTTATTTGTGTGCGTTTTTCAAGAGAGGTCTTTGATGAGTGTAACACCTAGGTATTTACTGTGTGGTACGTTTTCTAAATCTTGGTTATGTATTTTGTATTCATAATTGATTTTTGTGTTTTTGTTCCTGTAGTGATGATGAAACATTTGTCTGCATTAAAGGACATTTGCCATTCATTGTCGCAAGACTCAAGTGACTTTAGATCATTTTGCAAATCTTGCCCATTAGAGATATTGTTAATTTGTTTATATAGGAGGCAATCATCAGCAAGCAATTTTACATTGGCATTTACATGTTCAGGTCAGTCATTTATGTAGAAGAGAAAAGGTAACGGCCCAAGGACTGTTCCTTGAGGCACGTCTGAATCTACGGATGCAGTTGATGATTTTACGCTGTCCAAAAGAACTAGTTGTATACGTTGTGAAGAAATGAGCTGATCCAATTAAGGGTATTGTCACGGATGCCAACAACATTTAATTTGTTGTTGAGCCTTTGGTGTGGAACTTTATCGAAAGCTTTACTGAAGTCAAGTAGTGCAATATCTATTTGTTTTCCTTTTGATGTAGTTTTTAGAATATCTTCCAAAGTTCAAATAAGTTGAGTCTCACAAGATCTTTTAGCTCTGAAACCATGTTGTGAATCTGTGAAAAATTTAAGAGTGTCAAGTTGTTTCATGATGCTTGATTGTATAATATGTTCCAAAATTTTACAGAGGATACAAGTGAGTGAAACTGGCCGGTAATTTGATGGTGTATTTTTGTCGCCCTTTTGAAAAATGGTACAATGTGTGCACCAAGCCAGTCTTTTGGCACTCTACCAAGTTCTAGTGATTTGTTGAAAAGATATGTGATTGCTGGTGTTTTCTCAAGTGCCATTTCTTTTAAAGATCTACCTTGAATTTTATCTGGGCCTGTGGCTTTATGTGGTTTGATGTGTTTAAGCAGTTTATGTACACCTTGCTCTGTGAACTGTATTCTAGGCATATTTGGATATGGTGATCTGCCCTTGTTTGGTATGTTTTCCAGGTTTTCTTTTGTGTACACTGATTTAAATTGCATGTTCAGAAGATGAGCTTTTGTTTCGGAATCACTGTGTAGGTAACCCTGCTGATCTCTTAATGCTGCTACCCCAGCTGATTCTTGTTTCTTGATTTTTATATAGCCGTAAAACTGTTTAGAATTGTCCTGGAGATGTGGTCCTATTATGTCTCTAACATAGTTGTTGTGTGCCTGTCTGGTTGTCTTTTGGGTGAAAGCATTTATATTTTTGTATCTTTGCCATTCTTCCAAGTTATTACCTGTTTGGCCTTGTTGTATGCCTTACATTTCTTGTTTGCAAGTTTTCTTATGTTTGTATTTTCCCAGGGATTGGTGAATTATGAGCTTGTTTGTTTCTGAGGGACATGTTTATTTTGAATTGTGGAAATGCCTTGTTTTAATTGATTCCGTATTTCTTCTATATCTGTATTATTCTTACTGCTTGTATTGGTGTCACATGTGATTTTATTGCTTAGTTGGATGGTATCTGATTTAATCTCGTCAATGTTCGTTGTTTTCCATAGATAGATGTTTCGTGTTATTTGCTTGTTACACTTACATCCATTTTTGTTATCTGTCAAAACAATGTCATGATCAGACAGCCCTGGTAGTGGTTTGCACATGTTGACTAGTGATGGTTTGTTTGTTAAGAACATATCCAATGTTCTAGTATTTCTGGTAGGAAAATTAACCACCTGCTCGAGGGATGTGTCCCTAAATAGATCAAGGTATTTTTTACTTAATGACTTTTTGTACTGAGTGCCAGTAATATTTTCACTTGGCCAATCTATGTCACTCAGATTGAAGTCGCCTCTAATCCAAACAGTGGCACTTTTGTTGTTATTACATAATGAGGAAAATTCCTCAACAGTTTTGTTAATGTATATGTCATCTGTTTTATTTGGTGGTCTATAATAGCTGCCTATTATTAGTGATTTTTGCTTTGATAGTTGGATTTTAGCTGCTATAAATTCAATGTTCTTACTTTTGCTATATTCACTACTCGTAATGTGGGATTTTACAGCAAGTAATACTCCCGCATATCCATCTGCCCTATCATTTCTATATAAGGTATATGATGGTGGAATAACTTCGGAATCATAAATTCCTGGTTTTAACAATGTTTCCGTCCCAATGATTATATCAGGATTTGAAGATTCAATTAGCAAAGCTGTTTCGTGGCTCTTGGACCAAGCACTCTGGAAATTTCCAGTGCGAACCCTAAGAAAATTGATGTTTATTTTTATTTTATATTTACCACCTTTTTTGGGTGACGATGAAGCAATTGGGCTTCCTAGGTTGTTTAGAGACGAGTTTCCATTTTCAGGGAAATTGGTGCTGTTAAGTAAGCTATTTTGACTGCTGAGACTATCAATGTGAATTGACTGGTATATAGAATTAAGGCTATTTGGTGATTCACATTTATTGCAGAACCAGTTTGCAGAGTTATCTAGTCCAATGTATGTTTGCGTACTCATATTAATGCATTTGGTATGAAACCATTGGTCGCACCTGTCACAAGCTACCCCTTTTTCAGTCCATAAAACTGACTCATTGCATACGTAGCATGGGTATTTTGTATCATTGTTGCTTGAATTTATAGGTCCTGGATTTAATTCGACCTGATTGCTGAGTATAATCTTTAGCAGCAAGTGGATGTTTTTGCTATTACAAAGTATATTTTGCTGTTTGGTTTTCTTAACATGTGAAAGTCAGTAGAAAACTACTTCTGCTGAACTATATGTCTTGTTTTGCAGAAATGATATGTTGTTGCATGTTGTGTTTCCATTTCTGTAGATTGTGATTGCATTTTTAATTTCAGGTGGCTCCCCCTCGTAATACTTGTGTTTATATGCTAAAATGACGATGGCAGTACATGCTATGCTTATGAGTCTCATTGTGTCTAGGTTTGTTTGGTTCTGTTTTAGCTGAAGTCATACAATGAAGTGCACGAGTAGGGATGTGCAAGTTGTTGGAGGGAAAATATGTTAGTTTGTACAATGATCGTTATCTTTGTGATGGACCGTCACCCACCTCATTATATTAAGCGTCAATAGAGATTAGGAATAATCCCTTTAGTTCTTTGGAAAATTTATCAAAATGATATGTGAACATGTTTTTACATTTTTAACTTTTCAAAATTTAAACTTATATAGAATAGTATATTTAAACCGAATCCTTCGTGGCCATGATATACAGCTGATTCCCCTAAGTTGGCGCATCCGGTAAGTTGGCGCAATGTACTGGGTTTCTACTTGTGTATTTCTTTTCACTTTCTGTTCTCCTTCTTTAGTTTTTTGTAAGCTTTATTTGGTAAAATTTTATTTCTTATGTTAGATATATTCGGTTTAGGGATCATTGGGACGATTCCTCTATTTCTTCTGTTTCCACGTTTTCTTGCGCTCCAGTCTGTAAGTATTGATTAATGTTTTAGATAAGCATTGTGTTATTCATGAAATTTATTTCAATTTACTTCACAGGCATTACTTTGTAAATTTACTCTGTTTCGTAATGAAAACTTTCCTTTATCCGTACTATTTTTTACCTTTGAAGTAGGCATGCGCCATCTTACCGATGCTAAATGAACTAAGGTAAGCATGGGTTACCTGTGTTTGAGCTTTAGTAACTTTATCGGGATTATGTTTACTCAATAAATACTATACTGTCTGTTCCTCGAATTACGGCTTATGGTTATCTCATTGGTGCCGTAAAATGTTTCTTGTATAAAGTACATCTCGTCGTGAGCAGGGAACAAACCTTGGTGTTAATAGGATCTGATTAAATATATGGGTACACCTAAGACAAACAATGATCGCTATACCACTACAGGAAAACTGAGTATTAAGCACACGACCCTCTCTAAGTATCGGAGGTGAACTCTGGTGCTCCGGAAGGGTATGTAGTTCCTGTTTCACGTGTGACACCCACCGTGTCCCTCATGTTAATAATCCAGTGATATGTCATGCACTCTTGTAAATGATTATGTTTTCTCTGGGTACTACTGCTTCTTTCATAAATACAACTGATCACCACTGAAATATTACTGAAAGTAGAACTTTCATACTTATTCATAGTCCTTATCATATATTGAAGCAAGTAAAAGTCTGCCGATCTTTTAGTCTGTAAACTGTAAAGTTGTAATTTACCACGTATTATAATAACCTATGGCAAATGAATGGACAATCTTTAGGAAACCGTTGTTTTGTGAACGGATTTCATGGCGGATGTCTTATAAGGGGCGGGAACTGCTTACTCTTCGCGAGCACCTGGGAAACACCGGTTGTTGGTGGGGATCGTGTTGCTTATCATCCTTATTATTATTATGTTGTGTTGTGTTCGTATTGTGTCTTGTGTGACCAATGTTGCCAGTGTCTCTGGATTGTCCATTCTATATTGCCCCTTCGGGTTTCCCTAACATTTGGTTGTTCTTAGTTCCATTTGTGATTACAAGACTCGCATAAATTCTGTTCACAAAAGAAAAAAAATCTTACACAGAATATTTATTAATCATTTGTTTGTTGAAGGACCGTATGTTTAACGTCATTGGTTTGTCCTTAGAAAAAATTGGATTATCATTTGCGGAGATAAAAAATGTAGAAATGTTCTAAGCTTATGACCTCAAAACAAATTTGACTAATTCTTTCAAATAATCTATAACGATGTAGAGAATTAGCTTTTAAGGCCACGTGGATAAAGAACAAGAACAGTCACTGATGCATACAATGTGTTGCAATCAAACTTATTTGAAAGATAGACAAAGATGCAATTTTTAGGTTACCTAAGACCAAGACATACCTGGAGGAGAGACTTTATTGCTGAGATGGAGATAGAGGGATATATATAGCAAGATCTGAAACGTATGGCACAAATTAGAACAAGGTGGAGGACTGTCGTCAGTGGTCTATGCACCACCAAGGTGCAACAGGCGTAAGCAAGTAAGCAATGTTGCTTATCGTGGCGGTCAGTTTTATTAGTGGAGGAAACTGGAGTATCCGGCGAAATCCACCGACCTTCCGCAAGTAATCGATAAACTTTATCACATACTGTTGTATAGAGTACACTTCGCCTAAACCGGATTTAATTATTTATTTTTCTCGATCATACCTATTATTTTTAAGTCAGGTAAACCCACAAAATGAGAATAAAAAAAAAGAATTATTCCTTTTGTCAGTGGAACTTTATTATTTTTTTCAATTAGACTACTTACTGTATCATAAGAAATGATTAAAACGATATATTGTAAGGAACATTTGACGAGTTTTTGTATGTAGCAATTATCCCAACAAACGTGCATGTGGAGTATAAATCTCTCAGTTTATACGACATTTCAGAGCTTGTGATTCCTATCGTGGCTACATTGGGTTCCAAGTGGCTTAGTTGAAGCTATCACTTCGAAAGTTTTGCCACCACTGTTAACCGTTACGGTACATCTGTGGTACAAATGACCACGGATATCTTCCGTTTGTCGTAATCACAATCCGGTCATTTCCTCATTCATAGCTTAGCACCGGGGTTGTAACCAGAGTAAAATGACAGACGGGTGCCACTGCTTACCCATCCGGAGCACCAATACACGAGTTTAGCTGGGAACTACCGAGGTCACAGGAAGTTTTATGGAATGGGCAACAGGCATCAACGACCTCTCCGTACAAACTATTACTAATCGGGAACTGCTGCAAGTTGACATTGACGTGAAAAGCGTTCAGCATACTTTAATTAAGAGGCACTCATTCACGTCCTGTTCTTTGGGCGCGCTTGTATCTATTTAATTTGTCCTGTATATCTGAGAAACGCACCTCTCGAAGTGGTCTGTGTTTCGCACCGCTGACAACTAAGTTTTATTTCTATTCCCGAGGATGCCCTCCGAGTGTCCTGGTTAATAAAGTTTGATTCCATTCAACCGATTTAATCCTATGCAATGTATTTTATTGAGTGTCTGTAATAAGACTGCTAAATGACAAGCCATGCTTTATGTTTTCATCATTACGAAAAGAATTTGATAGTCACTATTTCCACCAATTTCAACAAAATGAACATCTACCTACTTCTTACCCTAACTCGTTGATCACAAGAAAGACCACGACATATACCGATGGCGATGGCAGCCCTGGCTTGGGACAGGCACAAAGATATGGCGGGGTAAGACTGGTTAGTATGATCATTACCATCTCCGCTTGGTAATTTGATCCCTGTTGGCAATACAGATAGAAACGAGCAATGAAGCATGCATAGATTCATTTCCACTCAAGAACACCACAAACCATTACAAAAAAAAATGAAGGACAACTTTAACATGGATAGTAAAATAGCAAGGTGATTGTTCGTAGTTGATTGACCACTAGCTAAGATGATATAATCTGTTGGTTAAAGGTTATTACTCCTAGGACAAAAAGATAATAACTACTGACGTTTGTAATATATTTAATATCAGGTAATCAGAAACATCTAAAGACATTCACATCACCATGGGAGACCAGAATAAACAGACCATCAAATTTGCATGCAATGTTTATTTTGTATCGAAAATAATTCATAATTTGTACATTCCATACATGAAGCCATGAAGCATGTATCAGTCTTTATTTATGCTAAATATGTATTAATAAAATCTACATTCAAATTACAAAATATTTCTAGAAATTAAAAATATTTGAGAATTCAATTCCAATAGGTCACAATAAGCTGACAAATACCGTCATCCACACTATCGACGATAAGGTACATATCAAATAATTGGAAAATAAACGTTAGAGAAAACTGAAGGGGCAATCAAGAATGTACAATCCAGAGAATCTGGAATCATGGTGTGGTATTTTATTTCCATTTTACCGTTGGATTTTGGAACTGTTCCGACAGTATGGTATTTGTTGTTTTTCATTTTCCTTTCAAAATGAATATTCCATCATGTGCAAACACCTACAGAACATCGAATTGAGACGTTAATGGAATTTTCAATCTTATATAATAGCATGTATGTACATGAAGTTAAACAAATACGTACATACATCAATCATAAATGGGAAATGCGCAACACAGACATGATTTGGCATCAAAACTTATATAATTTTTAGATGTTCAGGAAAGTGTCAAAACCATTGTCTTCCGTTCATACCAAGTACAAATAGGGAATAAACGTGAAGTAGATTAGAAACGTGTCTTAAGTGAATCACACTGTATGGCTTACCAAGATGAAGCTTTATACCAAATATCTAGAGCTATAATTAATAAATTTATTCACCGATTAATACAGTTGGTGTTTCTTCTCAGATGTTAAACGAAGATATATTTGTTGATGTACCTGATGAAGGTTATTTGTTGATGTACCTGATGAGGGATATTCCAGAAACGTATCGTGTGCACTAAATTAGATATCTACGCTTTTATTACTATCACTGAGTCGATACCTCTGCTGGTGGAATATTAGTCCCGAGGGTATCACCCGCCCAGTAGTTAGTGCTTCGGCGCTGACATGGTTTATTAGATATATTTATTACTGAAATATACAGTTCTTAAATGATGTAGTTATTAATCAAACTAAGGTTCCCCTCTCTCAGGTATAGGTGACCTTAGGCGATGTTGGTAATCCTGTTTAGGCCCTTTGGTTTTATTGCTACAGAAACTGTTAAAATTATTTGGCTTTCCAATCTTTTGACTTTCAGCGTACCTGGTGAAGGTTATTTTAGAAATGTGTCGTGCGTACTAAATTTGATATCTACGCTTTTATTGTTGTTGGATAGAGGGAATCATATTTTATCTAAAAATATACAAAATAAAGACGTATCATCTCAATATATTCACAAGGAAGATGATATTGTCTAAGGGGTGGATTATTCTCATATGATTGTATATGAGTGAAAGACATATTCTATATTATGTACAAATTTGAGAAATATGCATATCGCATTGCATGATTCCTTTTTAAGCGTCACATGGCGAAAAACGTTACAAAAACAAAATATTTCCTATGATTATTTGAAAACGTTGACTGGGTATTGAGAACGGGTTCCAGGAATCAAACCTTGATGGGAAAGGATGTTCTCTCAATGAGGGTTTTCATGGTTTTAAAAGGGTGTCACGGGGATTGGAATTTGAGCAGAAATTGGATTGCCACGGAAAAGGGAGGATATAACGTACCATCAACTACCACTCTCAACAAGCTATTGCTCATAAGTTGTCTTTGGCCTGCAGGAAGCGTGACATTCTCCAATACAACCGTATCCGCTTCGTTCTGACTTAGGGTTCTGTATTTGATTCATCTCACACAAGAGGACGCCAGTTGGGTGTTGTAAGCCGCATGGGAGAAACTTGGTAACATTTGTGGATTCTTTAGTTTCATCGTGTCTGATAATGATGAATTTACCAAGAACTATAGAAATAAACAATATACGTAAATTGTCGAAATATATCAAATTTATTTCCACGAGCTTCAGAAACATGTAGAAAAGCGAGCATTTAGCAATCTTTTCTGTCCTGTTTTGCAGTGAGTGCAAATGCATTTGATATTTCCCGACAATGTACGGATATTGTGTTTATCCTTTTCATAATGAATATTTTATCATGTACAAACACCTCTACAGAAGATCGAATTGAAAAGTCAAAAGAAATTTTCTATCTGATATAGTAGAATGTATGTGTACATGAAGTTAAACAAATACATACATGCATCAATCATAAACAGGATTTGGCACCAAGAACATATATAATTTATAAATGTTCAGGAAAGTGTCAACACCATTGTCTTACGTTCATACCAAGTTCAAATAGGGAAGAAACATGACGTAACAATGATCTACAAAACATTACACAGAAAATTAAAGCCATCCAAACAAAACGATTCGTTTATTTGTTTCGGAGGAAAAGACGGAGGTAAATTTACTTTGAAATCTGCGACAAATGCTCCGAAAATATTAACTTGATGGATTGGTTTTCTTTTCTTTTTATTTTGTCTATCTTGATGTTTACACTATTGGAGGAAGAAAACAATCATGAATAAATATCCCTGACCTCGATGAAATCTGTTGACATTATACGACTTTATTTATCGACGACGAGATTTATCAATAATCAGATATGATATATAATTAAATAATTGAATATTCAATAAAATGTTAATTTGTAAATTAGACATAATTGGGTACCAAATAACAAGAAAATATAATTTGTAGATATTCAGGAAAGTGTTCATTTTCATTTCAGACCAAGTACATCTAAGGAAGAAACATTAAAGAAATTACCTTAAGATATACATATACAACTGCAAAAAAACGATTTAAATTCTTGGCCGTTTTAGACATTTCTCTGATCAGAAGGAATCATAATTAATTTTTGTTTAATCTTGTGTCACTTGGATTGGAATATGGTGGTAAACTGGGATTGTCATAGGAAAAGGAAGTACAGTGGGCCACCATCGACCTCTATCAACAATATATTGGTTATATGTAGCTGCTGCAAGCTGTCATTTGCGCACCAAGGAGCGGGACAGGCTTCCGAATATGGGGATTTTCCATTAGGACAGACCATATAAGACAGGGTCTCGTGAAGCAGTCTTTCATGTGTAAATGTTCGCGCAAGCATGCTGAATTGTTCATCTTAACATTTCTAGCCATAACAAAGGCCATGATTTGACGTAGCAATTTAAATCATCCCAGAGGATGGCAAGATTTGTCTTCATTCCTTAGGTCTGTGGAGTTTTATTGTTGTACGTATTTTACGGAAGAAATAGGTTCTTACCTTCGGTCAGAATTGAATTCAATTGAGAAATTCGACCTCTTTTAAACATTCGATGTGCCCCGCTCTGGAAAAAAAGGACATTTTCATATTCATGGAAGATATCCGTGAACTTCAATATGAACTCGTGTAAGAACAACATATTCTCCAATACAACCATATCCGTTCGGCCCTAATGTCGGGTTATCCATAGGATTCGTCCTACACAACAAGCGGACACATGTTTGGAGCTTCACCACATATGGGAAAAAAAGCCATGTCCCATTTCTATATTCTGTGGTTTCGCTCGTTCCCGATTAGGATATAAGGAACTTACTATTGGCAAAAGAAAATCGATTTATTTCTTTAATTCATCTATATCCAAGCCAGGAAAGTGAGTGGTCATGTATTTGTGTGTTAGGGTATCGATTTTGATATTTGATTTTGGAATTATTTGATTTTGTTCTTCATTTTATTTCCTATGCGATAACTAACGATTTGAATCATATGTTGTTTCTGGAAAATATCTTAAGTGACAATTTATATGCCTTAATACAGCTTCAAGTCAAACGAATATATATAGCTTCGAGTCAAACGAATAGATATAGATTCGAGTCAAACGAATATATATAGCTTCGAGTCAAACGAATATATATAGATTCGAGTCAAACGAATATATATAGATTCGAGTCAAACGAATATATATAGCTTCGAGTCAAACGAATAGATATAGATTCGAGTCAAACGAATAGATATAGATTCGAGTCAAACGAATAGATATAGATTCGAGTCAAACGAATAGATATAGATTGGAGTCAAACGAATAGATATAGCTTCGAGTCAAACGAATAGATATAGATTCGAGTCAAACGAATAGATATAGATTCGAGTCAAACGAATAGATATAGATTCGAGTCAAACGAATAGATATAGCTTCGAGTCAAACGAATAGATATAGCTTCGAGTCAAACGAATAGATATAGATTCGAGTCAAACGAATACATATAGATTCGAGTCAAACGAATAGATATAGATTCGAGTCAAACGAATAGATATAGATTCGAGTCAAACGAATAGATATAGATTCGAGTCAAACGAATAGATATAGATTCGAGTCAAACGAATAGATATAGCTTCGAGTCAAACGAATAGATATAGATTCGAGTCAAACGAATAGATATAGCTTCGAGTCAAACGAATAGATATAGCTTCGAGTCAAACGAATAGATATAGCTTCGCCATTTTTGTTTGTTATGTTTAATGCAACATCGTGACAACATGACTGCTCTTTTCTAAGTTTTTCTTAGAGGAAAATGTTTATTTTACCGAACAGCGCAACGAAATGACCTTGGCAATCCGTTATAATTTAGAAAAAAAAACAATGCTAGAATTGGCAGGCGAATGACATCTTGCATCAACGGAATCACATCTTTATTTTACCGACCAGCAAAACAAAATGACCCTGGCAAGCTGTTATAGGTTAGAAAACTAATGCAAGAATTGGAAGGCGAATGACATTTGTCATCAATGGAACCACGTGATATGTATCTACGGCTCCAGCCGTCGACATGGCTTGATGTACCCGGCTGATATTTCAATGAAGATACAGTGCTTTCCTATAACCCGTAATATATTAAAATAATAACCGTGGAATCTGTTTGCAATGTTTGCGGTAATGAATGAGGTTTTGACAATAACTTTGGATACAATGCTGTAAATGATCAAAATAAAGTTTCCCAACCTTTGTTTTAAAAAATGAAAGCCATTTAAACAGAATGATTTGTTTATTTGAACGGGAAAAAGACGGAGGAAAGGTTACTTGAAAATCCGTGACAAATTCTCCGAAAGAATGACATAGAATTTATTAATCCTTTTTCTTTTGGTTTGGTAAATATGGATATTTACACTATCAGAGGATGACAATAATCCTAAATAAACATCCCTGAACTCGGTGAAACCTGTTGACATTACACCACTAAGATATTAATTTTGCTTCTATTTCAATATCTATTCATTAGTATGTTATCTGGGATACGGATTTATATAAGCTTACTAACTTGATTTCGGATCCCCTTAATTAAATCATAGTCATTTATATTGTTGTATTTAAATTGTTGTATTATATTCATATGTATTGATTAATAAAATATGTTTACACTAGTATGTTATTTCTAGATATGAAGGAAAATTAATACTTATGTAGAGAAGATATCTAATGTATTTATCACGACGAGTTTCTGGAATAATCTTTTTCATGTCGAAATAATTTAAGACTCATTAGGAGCAAGTAAGCCAGGAATAATAACGTAAACATCTAATTTATCCCACACGACGCATTTCTTGAAGCGTTTCTTGAATAACATCAGGTACGCTCATAGTACAAAGATTGGACAGCTAAATAAAAAATATTCTAGTGTTTTTCACCCAATCAAACGATTTACATATCGTCTTGGAACCACGATTACCATACATGAATGTCGGAGAAGCTGAACATTCTAGATAACATTATGAAAGTTCATGTAGTTTGAGATGCTCTTATTTTGTTTTCATTGACAGTAAATGTTTGGTATCCTGCACGTTTTGTCTCATTGAGTTATATGCTCGTGCCATAAACAGACGACCTTGACAACATCCTGTTTTTGTTAAAATTGGTTGAAGCTTTGACCATCCTTATTTACACTCTCTGTTCATAATATAGTTGGTTGAAATGCTGTGTTGAATATTAATATAATAACACAACTAAATTGTGAAAGCATTTTCAGAACCAAGATTAGCATTACTGATGGATACAATATAGAATGGAATTATCGGAAAATATTGCTAGCTAAGGGTAAGGCGTTACACCATACGTTCGTAGTTATCAATAAGGGTAATAGCAAAATTACCGAACTCCGAACAATCTTACAAAGGGAAAGTCAAAAGTCATAAGTATATAAACAGACAAAATCAGTCAACAATTGGAAAACTGTGAAAACCGTAATGACCCTGACTTGGTACAGGCATTTCTAAAGAAATGGTGGGTTGAATCAGATTTTAAAGCGCCAAACCTCCCGCTTTCATTACGGCTCAAAGGTTCCAGCTGTCACTATAACAGTATTTATAATGTGCCAAATGCGACGTCCGTAACATTTGGCATAATTATCACTTGTATGGTTCGTTCAAAAGTGTTCTTTTTTGTTGTTGATCGGAAAACAAGGTGATGGTCACCCACACTTGACATTAACTAGTGTAACATAGAAATCTTATAGTGAAAGACAATTCTACAGATGACCAATAACTGTCTGATCAAATATTTTCAAAGTTTCTTATAGCTTACTATTCTCAAATGGCTACTAAAGATTGATTTGGTGTTGGTGTTTAATTCCACTTTCAGCAATGTTTTCAGTTTTATTGGTGGAGAAAACCTGAGCATCCGCAGAAAACCACCGACCTGCCGCAAATCACCGAAATACGTTATCACATAATGTTATATCAAGTACACATCGCCATGGATGGGATTCGAACTCACAACTTCAGTGGTGATAGGCACTGATTGCACAGGTAGTTGTAAATGCCAACTACCCTATGAAAACGACCACGAAGACCCCTCTTATATAAGGGTAATAACAAAATTACCGAACTCCGAACAATCTTACAAAGGGAAAGTCAAAACTCATAATTATATAAACAGACAAAATCAGTCAACAATTGGAAAACTGTGAAAACCGTAATGACCCTGACTTGGTACAGGCATTTCTAAAGAAATGGTGGGTTGAATCAGATTTTAAAGCGCCAAACCTCCCGCTCTCATTACGGTTCAAAGGTTCCGGCTGTCACTATAACAGTATTTAAATACAGGAACAAAATAGGTAAAATAGTTGTCAAAGCAGTACCATATTCGGTGACGTAAATGTCAAAAATAGTTTTACGTCACACATTGACAAACAAAATATCCTTGACATTCTTTGACTTCTTTATCTTTATACATTTTCACTATATGAAAATGCATCGCTTATAATTTTTTCTGCAGAGACGGAATATATTTCGACAAGATCTTGGTATCGGAATATAAACTTTCTAAGAGATCGAATAAGGCGAATCTTTTTATAGCCCTGGTCCAGTAGCCTGTTTCTCAGATGAAGATGACGTTTCAGGAAATCAGAATAATTGCTACTGGCCCTTGCATAGCGAATCAATTGCGAAATGTAAACACCATATGCAGGAGAAGCTGGTATATTGCTGCACATGTTTGGAAAATTTATGATTTTAAAATTGAAGTCGTCCCGCTTATCATAAATTTTAGTACTGAGTTGACCACTGTCGTCAAATTCGAGGTACAAGTCCAAAAATGATGCGGACGAAGCTGTATCTGTGGTCTCTTTAACTTCCAGCTCTGGAGGATATATCAATGGAAGAAATTCTGCAAATCTAGAATTATTGATAGATAAAACGTCATCAATATACCTGTATGTGAAATTAAAGGCGCTAGCCTCATGAATCTTCTTATCTTTTACAAGCTTTTGAAGAAACTCCGACTGATATGAGTATAAAAATAAATCGGCTAGAAGAGGGGCACAATTCGTACCCATTGGTATGCCGACGACCTGCTGAAACAGTGTCCCTCCAAAGGAGACAAATATGTTATCGTTGAGGAACTCCAGCATACTGATCACTTGTTCCTCGGAGTAGCATGTTTTACCTTTTTGAATTTTGTTTGAAAAATATGTGGAATTGTAGCCTAACACAACAAATTTTGAGCCATAGTTTCTATGACTAAAAGCTTTATGAATTGTTTCTTTTAAACGGGTTTTTAATTTGTCATGCGGTAGGGTGGTATATAGAGTTGAAAAATCAAAAGTTTTTATGGAGGATACCTGAGAGAAAGATCTTGATTTCAGGTTATCCAAAAGATCATTAGAGTTTTTCAAAATCCACATGTGATTTATACCACTACGCGAGTAAACAGTTTCACAATATTTCTGTTGTCCCTCTTTTACTGCAGACATAATCTTTGTCAGGTGAATAGACAATTCTTTCGTCGAACAAGTTGATGATCCCGCTATGTACCTTTCTTTGTATGGTGTCTTATGGAGTTTAGGTATCCAATATAAATAGGGTAAATCCTCAGACTCTTTACCAGAGGGAATGTTTAAAGAGGTCATGAATGATCTGTGGTTAGCTAGGATTTCATCTTTGTCGAACGAAGTTGGTTTGTATGTGGTATTACTAGAGGTGTTGCTATTTATGCCTAATTCCTTGATTAGGCATTCGAAGTAATATGATTTACATACAAACACGATATTGTTGGAAGCCTTGTCCGCAGGAACGATAACATATTTGTCATGAAGAGAGGAAAGACACTTAACAGCTTCTTGGTCTTTAAATACAGACATAGGTCGACTATTAACACAATTTTTGAGTTTGTGAATCCGACCTTGTACTAGAGACCTAATTGCTCTAACCCAGTCTGACAAGGACTCTAACTCAGGATCTTGGTCTACTTCTCTCTTTATCCACCTTCTGGGATAATCTTCAACAGCATCCATAATTATCTTGAAATTATGTTTCCAATTGATGTGTTGAGGTTCTCTGAATTTAGAACCATGAGAAATCACCTTTCGGAGACTCTCATGTTGAATGATATTCAGATCACCAGTGATTACATGTCCAGATGGGTTGTATTGAAAAGGAAAGTTGGAGCAGTCACAAGTCAGAGGGTTCTTAAGGTACTCTTCTATGTTAATATCTTGCAATGCTTCTTTGTAGTTGAAAATTTTACGGCCAATGCTGTTAGTGTAGCTATAGGAGACAATGGGAACAGATTGATTTTTGAAATATGGTGGAATTTCTTTTACGACCTCTTTTCTATTAAGAATGTTGCTGATGTTAATATCATCGATTCCTTTGTTAGCAAACGGAACATGGAGGAATTTTCTGTTGTTATCATGAAGAGGTTCAGATCGAACTGGTTTAAAAAGACGAAAGGACGCCACGTCACATATAATACTAGACAATCTGTACTTAGGAGAAAAAGGATCTACGCCTCCTTTGTCAAGTCCAAAATCCCTAAGATCTTTGAGGTAGTTTACAGGTAGTGAAAATAAGATTTTACGAATATGATGAATTCCAAGAGGTTTGTGTATATTAGAAAGTAAATCATTAAAAGTATCTTGTAACGTTCTTGGTTTAGAGGACTTTTTAACATTAGGATGTTGAATTCTTTTATGACCATGGCTACGCTTAGTTCTTGGAATAGTATTAAAAAGGCTCATCACGTTGATTTCGTTGCATCCAGGACTTGACAAATTTCCCACTCCTTTGATGTTATCATTGCAACCGTAAGGCATTGCAGTGCCTACTTCTTTTATCCAAAACAACTCTCTATCGGTACGGTAAGGTGTACTAAGTATAGGACTGTTTGTATGATGGTAAATCTTCTCGATGATTCGAACTTTCATCGTCAAACAGCGGTCATGACCCGGTTGATTGAAATGATTATACAAAATCCTGTATTTGGGATCTTTTGCATCATATCGATGTTGGCTCATCCTACTTCGCAATGTTTGACGAGTTTCACCAACATACAAAAGTCCACAGAGTGTACATTCTATGCCGTAAATGACATTTTTAGTAGAACAGTCCAGAGGGTCAAACGATTTGGTGTAGTATGTTTTTCCAGTTAAATTACTTGTAAATTCAAGAGAAGTTATTAGCATGACGCATGTTTTACAAGTATTATTTTTGTCAGTTTTTATTTTGCAAGTAGTAATGCACGGAGAAGAGTCACAAGTACCTGGAGATTTAAGACAGTCCGAAATATTAATAGAACAAGATTTTAAAATTTGATACGAATCTGAAGTTTTGAAATAATAATTACCCTCTGGCTGAACGTAAGACAAATCGGGGGTATCGTAGGATGTTCTACTATGTACACTTATTGTATTGTTTAATATTTCGCTATGAAAAGAAAGTATAAACAGCGATGGTCAACCATTCCACCAATATCAACAAAACGAACGATCATTTCTCACCTTAACTCACTGAACTAAAACAAAGACCACGACACGACACGACTTTCGTTCGTGTTTTGGATTCTCTATACAACTTGGACAAATTATAATATACTATATGTGTCCAAATCCATTTCGTATATACTAATCAACCATATATAAAAACTTTGCAAATCCATAATTTAAGGAATATGTAAGCTCAAGATACCCAATACTTTATTAACCTTTTCACAACAAGAAGGGTACACAAAGTTAAAATGTCGTATTTAGAACGTGTGATTATGCTTGCAGATGTTCTTGCTGGCTTTTCTTTCAATATTTAGTTCTAATGATAGTTGAAGAGACGTTTGGAGGATATAGAACACCAGAACAAGTTAACAAGAGTTTCCACTTTTTCTTAATTCAGATTGGTCGATTGATTGTTGGATGCTTAGCGTCCAGTGCCAAATATTTCATGCATATTCAGGACGAATCTTAACGTCTCGTTGTAAATCTTTCATGCATATTCAGGACGAATCTTAACGTCTCGTTGTAAATCTTTCATGCATATTCAGGACGAATCTTAACGTCTCGTTGTAAATCTTTCATGCATATTCAGGGCGAATCTTAACGTCTCTTTGTAAATATTTCATGCATATTCAGGACGAATCTTAACGTCTCGTTGTAAATCTTTCATGCATATACAGGACGAATCTTAACGTCTCGTTGTAAATATGTCATGCATATTCAGGACGAATCTTAACGTCTCGTTGTAAATCTTTCATGCATATTCAGGACGAATCTTAACGTCTCGTTGTAAATCTTTCATGCATATTCAGGGCGAATCTTAACGTCTCGTTGTAAATATTTCATGCATATTCAGGACGAATCTTAACGTCTCGTTGTAAATCTTTCATGCATATTCAGGACGAATCTTAACGTCTCGTTGTAAATATTTCATGCATATTCAGGACGAATCTTAACGTTTCGTTGTAAATCTTTCATGCATATTCAGGACGAATCTTAACGTCTCGTTGTAAATCTTTCATGCATATTCAGGGCGAATCTTAACGTCTCTTTGTAAATATTTCATGTATATTCAGGACGAATCTTAACGTCTCGTTGTAAATCTTTCATGCATATTCAGGACGAATCTTAACGTCTCGTTGTAAATATTTCATGTATATTCAGGACGAATCTTAACGTATCGTTGTAAATCTTTCATGCATATTCAGGACGAATCTTAACGTCTCGTTGTAAATCTTTCATGCATATTCAGGACGAATCTTAACGTCTCGTTGTAAATCTTTCATGCATATTCAGGACGAATCTTAACGTCTCGTTGTAAATATTTTATGCATATTCAGGACGAATCTTAACGTCTCGTTGTAAATCTTTCATGCATATTCAGGACGAATCTTAACGTCTCGTTGTAAATCTTTCATGCATATTCAGGACGAATCTTAACGTCTCGTTGTAAATATTTCATGCATATTCAGGACGAATCTTAACGTCTCGTTGTAAATCTTTCATGCATATTCAGGACGAATCTTAGCGTCTCGTTGTAAATATTTCATGCATATTCAGGACGAATCGTAACGTCTCGTTGTAAATCTTTCATGCATATTCAGGACGAATCATAACGTCTCGTTGTAAATCTTTCATGCATATTTAGGACGAATCTTAACGTCTCGTTGTAAATATTTCGTGCATATTCAGGGCGAATCTTAACGTCTCGTCGTAAATCTTTCATGCATATTCAGGACGAATCTTAACGTCTCGTTGTAAACATTTCATGGATATTCAGGACGAATCTTAACGTCTCGTTGTAAATCTTTCATGCATATTCACGACGAATCTTAACGTCTCCTTGTAAATATTTCATCCATATTCCGGACGAATCTTAACGTCTCGTTGTAAATCTTTCATGCATATTCAGGACGAATCTTAACGTTTCGTTGTAAATCTTTCATGCATATTCAGGACGAATCTTAACGTCTCGTTGTAAATCTTTCATGAATATTCAGGACGAATCTAAGAGTCCAGGAGCAAATATGTCATACATATTCTGGACGAATATTAACGTCTGGTTGTAAATCTTTCATGCATATTCAGGACGAATCTTAACGTCTGGTTGTAAATCTTTCATGCATATTCAGGACGAATCTTAACGTCTCGTTGTAAATATTTCATGCATATTCAGGACGAATCTAAGAGTCCAGGAGCAAATATGTCATACATATTCTGGACGAATGTTAACGTCTCGTTGTAAATATGTCATGCATATTCAGGACGAATCTTAACGTCTCGTAGTAAATATTTCATGCATATTCAGGACGAATCTAAGAGTCCAGGAGCAAATATGTCATACATATTCTGGACGAATGTTAACGTGTCAAATAATAAATGCATATATACGACGTGAACAAGTTATGCAATATATTACATGCTGTATTCAGCAACTCGAATGGGCATGAAATGTATAATCACCCATTAATCAATAATATGCTTGATAGAGACAATGACAAGTTAATGTTCTCTCTATGAATAGTATGTGTGATAGGAATATCAATGTTATCCCTTGTTCTACGATTGTTGGAATTGTGGAATTGTTCCGAAGGTGTCCTATTTTTTCGTTTTCATTTTAAATACACTGTAGTTGAGCGTTTGACTAAAACAATCAATAAATGACCATTGAAATTAGCGCAGTTTTAATTAACATTATGAAATTAATTTGTCATGAGTTGATGTTTTATGGAGCAATCAGTCAGGTCAAAATGTAGGTTGATACTAGTAATGAATATTGATACAGTACATCATGTCAACATATAGATATACAATGTATATAGATACACTTCATCCTGTTTATGCTTCTGAAATCTTACTGTTTAATATTCACTCTATGATTGGGTTTAATTTGTAACCGTTAAATATAAGATCTACAAAAAATAAAATTTCAAAATCTGATATTATAATATATTAATGTTTCAAATATTTTATTGTGGTTGATGAATAGTGGTACACTCAGTGGATTGAGAATATGAAGCTCCTCAACCATTGCGTTATATAACCAACATATGAGCGTCTGTATGAAACTTCTAGTTTTAATTCTAATAAATTATTAGTTAATCTAGACGAGTTCTTCATTGTCAATGAAATGAGAACAGTTTCCAATCAGTGCACGTTCACGGTCGCACCAAAACGATATAATTATGTTTGAATTAAATACGAATTCTTGGAATCAATAAATGTAATCAGAAAGAGTCTCTTTTGTAGAAATTGTACAAGATTGATTTTCAATAACTTACGGGAGACCTGGTTAAGCTCTAACAATTTGATTTTTCTCTATTTTCCTCCAAGACGTAATCAGTCAATAGTTACTGTTTAATTTCCTCTGTAAAAAAATAAATTCTTTCATTTGTCAACCAAATTAAGTTACTTACAAACATTTTTTTCTGTAATTATGAAGGTTTAATTGATTTTTTTCTCGAAATATAATGTTGATGTTTAAGTGTGCTATGTTAGTTATGTCATTGAATTTTGATGTTTACTGAATAACGAAGTAATTCGCTTACACAAAATGTAAAGGATTGGTATCTTATACTTTTAAGATAGGAGAACAGGATACTTCGTTTGTGAGATATATTAAATAATAAAAAAAGACGGAGGTCATATGCTCGTAAAGTAAACAGAACAGAGGCCGTATATTGCCTGACCAAATACAAATATTCAGGTTTTTGCTGCTAAGCCAAACAACACACACAAACCTGTCACCAATACGCGTGGGTTCGTGCTCGACTTTGCAAATTACAAAAAGGGTGCACTCGACTCGCAGCCGCAAGTGATAAAGCTTACCAGTTGCTTGCCCATGGTCGGTGGTTCTCTCCGTGTACTCCGGCTTCTTCCACCACTAAAACTGGTCGCCATGATATAGCTGAAATATTGCTGAAAGTGGCGTTAAACTCCAACAATCAATCAACCAAGCAAAATACCATGAGATTACTCCTAATGCTAATCAATATATTGCAAATAAAAAAGAACGTAGGTATGCACTACGGTTGTTTCGAATCATTTCCATTCCGTCAAAATGTCGTTATGTTCTTCCGCCAGATCACGTGATTTCGATGGAACTGCTGGCACTGAACTTCCGGTGTCAATGTACACAACATGCAACAAAAATTCCAATATATATGTGCCGTTTTAACGTTCGATCCTCAACTTTAAAAAATCTTAACATGTTCTGTAAAAGACAGATATCAATTAAATTATTTTATTTGCATCAAAGATTTCAATGCAGACACAAATACTTCTTTAAAATTAAATTGGTTTTCTTTCTTTATTTGCGGCTGTCAGCATCATCAAAGGAAAACAATCTGCCTTTATGTATATATTTCTGATATCAGACAGATAGTGGGGTACGGAACACCAGTATGTATTCAGCGGTTTCCTTGGCGTCTCCATATTACAATTACTTATAATCTACCGTATCTACGACTATGATATGCTGACGTTGTCACAGTAATAGCGTAAACACCGGAAGTCGCCTGCCGATTTGTTCAGACGTCAAGACAAGAAAAAGAGGGAATGTGGTCGGAATTGACATGATGCGAAACAACCGTATTGGAGTCAGTTCAATTAAATAGTGTACAGTCAATAGTGATAATGATACAAATTGGATTGAATGTGATCGTGGCGGTCAGTTTTATTGGTGGAGGAAACTGGAGTACCCGGCGGAAAAAACCAACGACCTGCCGAAGTCACTGACAAACTTTATCACATAATGTTATATCGAGTACACCTTGTCTGAGCGAGATTCGAACTTACAACGTTAGTGGGGATATGCACTGATTGCATAGGTAGTTGTTAATCCAACTACCATACGATGACGACCACGTCCGTCCCTAAGACACTTGTATATTTTGTCTTTTCAATATATCCGTAATTCAGCACCATTTACAACAACCCATTTGTCAGAACCTCAGTGCTGATATTGCATCAACTTTAGAGAAAAACGAAGGAGAAATCAAGAAGGGACAATCCAGAGACACTGGCAACATTGGGCACACAAGATTCAGAACGAAGACAAACAAAACACAACACAACACAGAAAACTAAAAGATGCCCCCACCACAGACGCCACTAAAACAGGTGCTCGCAAAATTAAAATTAATTATTTTTAGACTATGATATATCTATCTTTGCCCAGCTCGACTGTCACTTCGGCATGACTAGGTTTAACTTCTTTAATGTTTCGAATTACAATTTGGTTAGAAACAAATAATGAACATATATCTATAACAGATACGTTTTTATTATTGTCGACAAAACTATACGACTCTCATGTTTATGCAATGAAGACATCACAATAAGATCGGCTTAATTTAATTACGAAATAAAATATCCCTCTGTCAGTTTGATAAATGTTTAAAAAAAATATTACAGAAAACCCCCCCCAAAAAAAACATGGAAACAAGATAAACATCAATTCATACAGAAAAAAAACATTACCAAGTGACACCAAATAACAAGAACGTCTCAAGTAAGCCTTTCCATCCAGACAGGCTCTCAAAATATAGTACCACACCTTCATACAATCATGATAATAAGGACTGTGCATCGGCGAGTTTTGAACTGATGAAAGGTGTATACAAGTTGAGTTGTATGCTACAGGTATTTTTGTAGCATATAAGACATGCTATGTTAGATTATTATAGTTCGTGTAAGTTTCTGTAGTGATATTTGGTACTGTAATATTTGGCATATTATCTGGGTAATATTTTGGCATATTACCTGGACAATTGGACACTCAGTATAATAATGATATTAATGTGGTCTTGTCCAGGTAATATGCCAAAATATTACTCGGTAATATGTCTCTCAGACCTGGGTAATATTTTGGCATATCACCTGGACAAAATATTACCCAGGTCTGAGAGACATTATTAGCATCCCCTTCGGTCGGGTAATATGTCTCTCAGAACTGGGTAATATTTTGGCATGTTACCTGGACAAGACCACATTATTATATAAATATCACTCTAACAGTCACATAATTGTTATATTATCATGTAGTTTTCGTAATTCGCAGGCTGTGGTAAACAAATACATATATTAATATTGAGATCAAGGACTCTAGAGTTTGTTCTTGACATGATTCGTTTTGCCACCAACAGATTTTGAAGAGAATAAATTATACTTTTACCATCGAAGATATTTTTCATCGAAAATTCACGATTAATTTGCATGCAAGTTCTTCTTTATTGATATATTAATCCAAAAGGAAGGACAATGCATACTATTGATAGCTTTTCCGTAGAATTCACTGAAAGCCGCCAATAATTATGCGTCTGAAATTATAAAATACATTTGTTATCGGAAACAATGTAGATAATAATGGAACTTGATGGATTCTATCGTCTGCTGCTGAATAAGCAGAAAATATATACAATGATATCACAACTGACATAGCTGAGATATTACAATCGTTAGAGATATCCCGGGAGAGAAGGTTTTACAAACCAATAAATTCTTTATTTTACTTTCATCCTATAGATGAATAAATTACATGCTTAAATCAAATACATCAATATCCACAACGATAACTTTATGAGATATTGATTGGTTTGATTTATGGATTGTAGTTTAACGTAAACTGATTTATATTTTATGACCACAAGTAGCTTACGAATAGTACATTATGAGGTTAAAAACGCTGCATTGGGCTGGGCCTATGGGCGAAAGTTTTGATTGCAACAGGAAAGAGAATATTATGAAAATGATTGGGTACTTTCGCCTTGAAACTGTCCACCAACGACCACTCCTAGCAAACTGCAGACCAGTGTTGGATTTAGGACAAATGAGGCCATGTGCTAGTTACGTTATGATGCCCCTTACTTGGGCCCTGAAGGAGGTAGACCCGGTAGGCCTACACAGGCAGTCAGGCATATATGTTCATGAAATTCATGATTAGTTAAAATATTACGCTATAGTAGGTCAGACATGTACACTGCGTAAAATCCATCGTAAAAAAAAATGTTGGCAGAAAGATGAGGCCCCCTGGCAAATGGGGCCATGTGCTTAAGCACACCTAAGCACAATGGTAAATCCAGCACTGCTGCGGACTGTCGCTAAGGTGAACATAACAGGGTATTCTCCATACTCGTGGTACATTAGTTCTAATAATAAAACCCTAAATGCTCGCTTACTCGCAAGGGTTATAACGGGATGCCATTACACGTAATGGAGCAGCCGCCGAGATTTTTTGCGCTCGCTTACAAAGCTTCTGACGCCTGCATTTATCAATAATAAGACATAACCTTTCATTTTGTCCATTATTATAACAAGTTTGTATCACCTACCAGTATTTTAGAATGTAATTCCCACAAAATAAAAATCTCCTCTTTGAAAATTTTGAATTTCGTCATTTCCGGCCTCACTATTTAGATGTCGATACCATATTTGGCGATTTAGGCGTGAATGCTTACCAATCGTAACTACTCGGCCATTCTCGCTACCCTGCAAATAACAGGGTAGCGAGAATGGCCGAGTAGTTACGATTGGAATGTTTACCATATTTAGAAAAGCTCCGCCTTCCGTAGTTTCCGGTTATGGAAAACGATCGATAAATTTGAACAAGGTTGTTGCTAACTTTGAAAAGCATATATTTCTCAGCCAAACCGATTTAACAAGGACTGGGATCATCAGTAATTGTTATAATGAAATGTTTGAAGCGTAAATAGTGAGTTTTTATGTTTCAACTGCAACTTTTTTTTTGCTCCATTGTGACGAATGGGACCGCGTTGTAGCTCTGCCGAGACACAAGTTTGTCACAGGAGCTACATTATTGCAGCTAGTGGTACATGTACTCATTAACGTCCCGTTTTAATGACGAGATGTGTATTTGATTCCCTCCACACAGCCAACAGACGCCGCTTTCTCTCTGGGGGTTGTTCCACTCAACGAACTTGGTTCCATTATATCTATTCTCCGAGGTTCCATAACGGAATTGAAAATCCAAGAAATCTATAAATACTGTATTCTAAATAATAGAATATGATCACTTGGCTGGTAGATCTATCGATCAACCGAAGAAAAGTGAAATGTTCGTTGTAAATTTAGCATAGTTTCTTGGTTATGTAACATATTGTTTTGAAACAGAACGTACATTGTACTTTGTCACTTTCATCAATAGTAAAACACAATGTATCACGCCTTTAACAATTGACTACATGAAAAAACATTTCTATATTTGACATGTTGCTGGGAATGGCAACCATGCTGAAGAAAACAAGCGAATGGTCTTAACATTTCAAAGATTCTAATGACGAGGTGTATTAAATATCATGTTTGATAGTTCATTTGTTTTTTGTCTCATTGTTCGTAAATGTTATTCTTAATAAGCGCAAATAAAAGCATTATTGATATTGGGTATTTTAGGAAAGATAGTGTTGCATAAATTAAATGCACGGATACGTGATGCTAAAATGTCACCAATTTTAACAACGTGATGTCCCCATATATAAATAAACACAAATTAACATATATGTCTGTATCTGTGTAACTAAAATGTGTCATGAAAATTTCGATCGTCGATGATACATTGATTTAATGTGTGATTCTTGAATTTCTATCAATTGTCAATAAAGTATCTCCCATTTACTAACACTCTCTATATTGATATTTGCATACATGTCTCCTATGAGAACACCCGCTGAAGGTTATTGAAGAAACTCGCCGTGCGCACTAAATTGGATATCTACGTTTTTATTCATGAGTAATCGTGGGTTTATTTGATACATAATGTACAGCATGCATTGTCAATTATTAGCCAATACATAACATCACTACACGGTTTTTATTATACATTATATATAGGTAAATCAAGAGTTTTTAAATTTTGGCCCCAATACCAAGAGAAATCCATTAGATTTCCTCGCTTCTTGGACGGTAAAGAAAACTTAATGAAACTTCTAATCAACAATAATTTGTTAGTAGTGATCATTGCTGGCCATATTCAAGGCAATGCTCTCGACCCTATCTAATATGCTTTCTTTTTAATCTGTCAATCTAAACTTGCTTCCCTACTACTGCTGTTTTACCACCAAACTTGCTCCCCTACCACTACTGTTTTACCACTAAACTTGCTCCCCTACTACTACTGTTTTACCACCAAACTTGCTACCCTACTACTACTGTTTTACTACTAAACTTGCTCCCCTACTACTGTTTTACCACTAAACCTGCTCCCCTACTACTACTGTTTTACCACTAAACTTGCTCCCCTACTACTACTGTTTTACCATCAAACTTGCTCCCCTACTACTACTACTGTTTTACCACCAAACTTGCTCCCCTACTACTACTGTTTTACCACCAAACTTGCTCCCCTACCACTACTGTTTTACCACTAAGCTTGCTCCCCTACTACTACTGTTTTACCACCAAACTTGCTACCCTACTACTACTGTTTTACTACTAAACTTGCTCCCCTACTACTACTGTTTTACCACTAAACTTGCTCCCCTACTACTACTGTTTTACCACTAAACTTGCTCCCCTACTACTACTGTTTTACCATCAAACTTGCTCCCCTACTACTACTACTGTTTTACCACCAAACTTGCTCCCCTACTACTACTGTTTTACCACCACACTTGCTCCCCTACTACTACTGTTTTACCACTAAGCTTGCTCCCCTACTACTACTGTTTTACCACTAAACTTGCTCCCCTACTACTACTGTTTTACCACTAAGCTTGCTCCCCTACTACTACTGTTTTACCACTAAACCTGCTCCCCTACTACTACTGTTTTACCACTAAACTTGCTCCCCTACTACTACTGTTTTACCATCAAACTTGCTCCCCTACTACTACTACTGTTTTACCACCAAACTTGCTCCCCTACTACTACTGTTTTACCACCAAACTTGCTCCCCTACCACTACTGTTTTACCACTAAGCTTGCTCCCCTACTACTACTGTTTTACCACCAAACTTGCTACCCTACTACTACTGTTTTACTACTAAACTTGCTCCCCTACTACTACTGTTTTACCACTAAACTTGCTCCCCTGCTACTACTGTTTTACCACTAAACTTGCTCCCCTACTACTACTGTTTTACCATCAAACTTGCTCCCCTCCTACTACTACTGTTTTACCACCAAACCTGCTCCCCTACTACTACTGTTTTACCACCAAACTTGCTCCCCTACCACCACTGTTTTACCACTAAACTTGCTCCCCTACTACTACTGTTTTACCACCAAACTTGCTACCCTACTACTACTGTTTTACTACTAAACTTGCTCCCCTACTACTACTGTTTTACCACTAAGCTTGCTCCCCTACTACTACTGTTTTACCACTAAACTTGCTCCCCTACTACTACTGTTTTACCATCAAACTTGCTCCCCTACTACTACTGTTTTACCACTAAACTTGCTCCCCTACTACTACTGTTTTACCACTAAGCTTGCTCCCCTACTACTACTGTTTTACCATCAAACTTGCTCCCCTACTACTACTACTGTTTTACCACCAAACTTGCTCCCCTACTACTACTGTTTTACCACCAAACTTGCTCCCCTACCACTACTGTTTTACCACTAAACTTGCTCCCCTACTACTACTGTTTTACCACCAAACTTGCTACCCTACTACTACTGTTTTACTACTAAGCTTGCTCCCCTACTACTACTGTTTTACCACTAAACTTGCTCTCCTACTACTACTGTTTTACCACTAAACTTGCTCCCCTACTACTACTGTTTTATCACCAAACTTGCTCCCCTACTACTACTGTTTTACCAACATGTTTTCCGGTTTGTAAGCTTAATTTCGTCAAGAATATAAACGCTAGAGAATACTGAATGGACAATAGAAAAAAAATGACAATAAAGAGAAACTGGCAACAAGACGAATATAGCCGATATCAAGCTTAAGTCATTTAGTTTACTGACTCACCAAAGCTGTTTAAATTATTTGGCTTTCCAATCTGTTGACTATGAGTCTATCTGATTAAGATTATTGCAGAAACGTGTCATGTGCGCTAAATTAGATATCTTCATTTTCATTCTTAAACAATATTCAATACATTTTCCGCCGTCAAACGTAGTTTATTTTAAAGAAATTCAAAAACAATATGAATAATGGCAGTTTGTATGGAAATGAGAAATACTACATTGACTATTTAGAACAGAAATCCAAGAATCATACATATTAAATACATAATACACAAATATTGTTAGAACTTAAACACTCATGTCACATGCGATCGTTTGATTTGTCCAATATAAATTGGGTTATTGTGTGTGCGTTGATGGTCCATTGTTAAGCTTCATGTGTAAACAATATTGTTAAGACTTTAACACTTTAGTCACATGCAATCATCTGATTGATCCAACATATTAAATTGTGTTATCGTGTTGCAGTTGATGGTTCTTTGTCATGCTACATGTATATCGAAAATACAATATAAACACCATATTTACTAATCGGTTTTTAGTTGTGGGTCGAGGTTAAAAATACCAAATACATTCTCGTAAATACCACGGCACATAAAGGAAGAAGGTGAAATCCCCAGGCAAATATCGCGGCGGTGGTAACAACGAATGAAATTTATTCAAAATTTGAAACCAATTGACAAATACATCAGCTATAAACCAATCAAAGTCAATGATACACAATAATATGTAATTTATTCAATAACAGTATTTCACTGCAAAATGAAAATAGAACCAAATCGTGTCAGTAAGTATTATCTTTGATCACGTGATTTCCTGATTGGCTAAATTAATGTAGATGTTCTTTACGATTTATTTGTGTGTCATTCGTTATATACACCTATTCTAGTTTAGATATTGAATTAGAGGATTTTTGGCGGTACAGGCATTATAATGTTTTTGTACAATTAAGCTTTCTCTTTAACATAATTTCAAACACATTTTCCGGTGTTTTGATCTTTCTGCCTAATTCTCTCTAAATTGTCATATGTATTAATTACTTTGTTATTCAAAGGTTTGTCTAATTTTCTAAGGTTAGTCAAGATTTGTTATGGTGCAAAACCATTTAATAATAAGGGGAATAGTTTTTATAATAATTATGTAACCAAAAATAAACACCATATATACATAGAAATAATAAATTAATGTTCTGTTACAGAAATTTTCTTCTGCTTTCTAAATGAACATAATGTATTTCAATAATTCTTGAAATTGCAAAGGGGAGACAAAAATATGTTTGTAAAACCTAGCTTTTTTCAAATGAGAGTCCATTCTTTTGTCAAATGATTGAAAACTACGGTTGTTTTTTTTTTAATGATAGTAGTTTATATTTTCCTTAATAGAAATATAGTAATGGTCCATTAAACATGTACAGGTGGGAACGTTTCCTCATTCATGACTTAACACCGTGTTTGTCACAAGTGTAGCACAACGGATACCACCAGTGAAACAAGACCTGCTTACCCTTCCAGAGCACCGGAGTTCACCCTGGTTGTTATGGGGGTTGGTGTTACTCAATGTTCAGTGTAGCGTATTGTAGGTCATTCTTCGTCATTTTATCCTATTACATGTGGTCATTGCATTGTCTGTCCCTATTGTATTTACAGCTTTTGATTACCCAGTTTGCTATCATCAAGCTTTTATCAAATCTAACCTTGTATCCCAAGTAGTCCATGCAATATTACTACAACCATTGCACAAAATGTATCTAATGTTATCATGCAAATTTACTTATATGTTAACCATTAAATCCATAAAAACGATATGTTTCCCAGTATTATCTTGTAAGATTTGGACTTATTCTAGGATATCTGTAGTTGTTCTAGGAAATTTAATCTCTTGTTGCATTCTGCAACACATGTACTATCTATATACATACAAATGATTAGTAATTGGGAATTGTTCACCACATTTACTAAAGATATATATACTTATATGACGCATATATATGATATATATCATCAAGGAACGTCAAGTTTGGTATCGAAACCAGTTAGATTACATATTACATGTATATATCATGTTTAGAACGTCATCATCCTAACTATTTATGTCAAGAGGTTTATTGTATCTAAATAGCCACGACATCAATATTTTGCTAGTGCAAGGACACTTGTATCTGGAACAATAAGCAATGTATCGTAAAAAGGCATTTTCATTCACGGCATTACGTCATAATTTTGAGTGCAGGATGTTCTATCTCACTAGAGACCCACAAAAAGTTCCATTTTATGATAAATATTAATAGTTTTCTGTGTAATATTACCGACGTGTAGTTATAGTTGATTGCAGCAGGGGATAGAGATTGGATTATCGAATACAACAAAATTACTATCGATTTAACAAGGAACTAGAATCTTCAATGAAACATACTTAATAGAAAACTGAAATTGTTGCATTTGTTTTTATCTTGGAATAGGAATATTAAGTATGTATAACAGTTGAGTTTTACAGAAGAGTTTGTACCAAAGTGGTAATCAAAATCCGTAAATTGAAGAAGAACAGACAACACCATGGCCAAAAGAAAAAGTACAAATGGACAAACAACGATCTACAAAACATAAAACTTAAGAACGAGTAACACGAACCCCACTAAAAACCGGGGGTGAACTGAGGTGCCCCGGAAGGGTAAGAAGTTCCTGATCCACTAGTGGCACTCATTGTGTTAATATAGTTACAAGCCCGGTGATAAGTCATGAATAATATATACAAACAGGAGAAGATCATTCAAATGTTAAATATTTTGATCAACAACTTTGTTGCCCAGTTTGGTGGACGAGTGATTCAACAGATGATTAGTATTCGAATGGGTAGAAATTGTGCTCCACTACTCACCGGTTTGTTTCTGGACTCTTATGAGGTAGACTTCAAGGGCTTCTCAAGAAAAAAGTTATTAAAAATTAGCCAACACCTTTAATTCCAGTTTCTACTATATAGATGATGTTCTGTCACTGAATAATTTTTGATTCGGTGAATATTTGCAAATTATCCATCCAAATATGCTTGAAGAAAGGATACAACTGACACTGAAATGTATGCTTCTTACCTTGACCTTCAGATTGAAAACGTCAACGGAGAGAGATTAAAAAAAACTCTACGACAAACGTGATGACTTCACTTTTCCTATAGTCCACTTTCCTTTCACCAGTAGCAATATTCCAGCATCACCACGTATGCAGTTGATATTTTACGACTCCTACGTTATCCTAGGAACTGTGCCTAGTAGTGATTTTCTAGACAGAGCTCAGCTCCTGACACAAAGACTACTCAAACAAGTCTACGTTGCTGCTAGGTTGAAGTCATCGCTGCAAAATAATCGACGATCCTCATCCCGATCTGGTTGACTGACGAAATATCCATATTTCAAATGACAATGAATCTTTTCCTTTTCACGTAGATTATTTTATTTCCTCTATCACCGACAAGACTTTTACCGGACTCGACTATACGAGTAACACGACAGGTCTTATGATTATATATAAGAAGCACTCGAGTTTATTCCCGGTTTTCTGGTGTGGTTGGTGCTACTCATATTTTTGGTTTTCTGTGTTGTTTCTATTTTGTTTGTCTGTTACGTGCCTTGTGCCCAATATTGTCTATGTATCTCGAGTTCACCCTCGGTTTGAATTAGCAGTGTTCGTGTTGTACATTTTGGCCTATGCAGCGTTTTTACGTTCTTAGTTCCGTATTGTGATGTCCGTTATAATCTCTACATAAAAACTATGTTCGATTCCTCTTTGCCCCAGTTGTTTGTGAGATGGCTACTGTCTTGTTGTGTTGTTTGTGTTTTTTAACGTATAGTGGCGTGCAATATTTTATCATAGCATGTCTTTTCTGGCTCAATTCCGTGTTGTTATCTCCGCTACGATTTCCGCACAAAAACGATGATTGGTTCGTATCTTATCACTACTTGTTTGTAGGAGGGCTGATGTCTTATATATGTTATTTCTGTTTTTGCTTAGTGGTGTCCAGCACGTCTTTGCTGTAAAATGGCGAGTGTCTTGTGAAAGACAGGAACTGCTTACCCTTCGCAAGCACCAGGGTTGACCCTGATTTTTTGGTTTAGCCTTTCGGTTTTCTCTAACATTTATTCCCATTCTTTTTTTTTACTTTCAAAATTTTCTGCAATTGAATATATCGATAATGTTTTAGCTGTTGTCAGTTGATGTGGCTCAACCAGCCTCGTTTTGATACGAAGTGCATTTGTTCGTGATGTACCAACTACCAACTGCACTAAATAATATAAAGTAAATATGTGCTTAGCTAACAGGAACTGCCTACCATTCGTGAGCACACGGGATATCCCTTCCCCTGGTGGGTCCTATTTTATGGTGGGGTCCGTGTTGCTCAACTTATTAGTTCTGTGTTGTGTTTTTTTGGTTTGTCTTGGGAGTTCTTTCTGTGTCTTGTGCTGAATGGTGCCCGTGTCTCTGAATAGGCCATTTTTATTACCCTTTTATATAAGCTTTATTTAATGCAATATTCCTTGTGCGTAAAACAATAATAATTTCAACTATTATCATGAATATATTAGTTAAAATATTGCATTTTTACATATTTTGAACCTTATGATTTGTGACATTATCACTGTTGATGTAATAAAAGGTTTTTTTTCTCGAAATACACATCAAATCAATTCAACATCCAAGTTCTTTTATTTGAATGACTGTTCATATATCTCAGGATGCAATGTACTCTTAGCACAACTTCTTTCCATTCATTTCTTCTGCTATATAGTAAGACTTAATCAACATTGAAATTATTGCTGGCAAAACTGAAGAAGCCATACATAGTAGTTAGAATGATCATGGGGAATCATTTTACATTATTCATGTTTCATAAACTGTTTGTTAACGGTTATCGTGTTAAACAATACATCGTATCATCACGACAATATTAATTATTTATATGGATGTGTGTATCTCTACTCAAGGTTATAATGGTGTTTTGGACGAAAACGTCTCCGGAGATATTTTATGCAATATCTTCTTTCACCTACCTAAGGTCATTCGATAGGTTACCAAGTAGTACACGGTAGCTCTAACCTCCACACGGACGTGACATTTGGTTCATCCCATCAAAAGGCACATCGGGTTGAAATATTAGCATTATGTTAAGAAATGTGAAATCGTCAGTAAATTTTTTTAATCTTGAACTAAGGTATACAGTTAGGGACCGACCATTTAACTTGCAGGAGGGGGTTATGGTTTTTTGTTTCGTTCAGAATTTTTTCTTCGGACAACACGAGAGTTAGAATATTTAAAGCGCGAAATTGTTTTCCAGAATTCGACATTAGGTTATATGACAAACACCCTTAATCAGATTATTTGTTTTTTCCTCCACCAAAATCTGGGAATCAGAATATTTTTTTAGAAAAAAACATAACCCTCCCCCCTTCAAGTTAAATGGTCGTTCCCTTAGCCAGCCTATCCATATTTAGATGTTGGTTGAGGACATCGGCTCTCTTTGGTAGAACTAATATTAAACATATATGACAACTTCTGTGTCACGAAGAATAAATATATAATGTATAATGTTCAAGAGTATAGAAATCTTCATAACAGCGTTACTCAACGAGTTATATGTGATAGTTGGCATTTTACTCAAATGGGCTCTTACCACTAGTCTTACCCCACCCAAGCCAGGGAAGTGATCGTTATGTATTTGTGTGCTAGAGGTATCGATTTTGCCTCTATCTACGATTGTTCTATTAACCTTTGGAACTGTTCCGACAGTGCTATTTCTGGTTTTGTATTTTATTATCGTTTTTTCATTGCGTTGTGTGAATAAATGAGAGGGGATTGTTATGCATCTCTGTCGCACTTGAAATTAAGTTCAACCAAAAGTACTCTTGTGAAAATGTGTACATTTACAATTTTGCCAAGTACTTCTTGTCACTTTCATAGTTAATTGCATATGAAGAATATATATTCGTGTCTGACATGTCTTGTCATATTAATGCTTCTTCAATATCACATGGACAAAGACAATTAAATATTTTTCCACGACTTAAAAGAGTCCATAATGTATCTTGCGTCACACATTTGTAATACAAGTCCTCCAAACAAAAACCAATTGGACTGGACCTTTGCGACCCAACAACCAATATGGTACCACATCACAATAATGTCTTCTTGGATAAATAAAATATATAACTATTAGTGACGTATTACTTAAAGCAAATCACAAAACATGTCTTATGAGCATTGAATTGATGTAAAATAACTTACCCTTTTGGCAGGTTCAAGCCATTAATCTTGCGGACATTTTTATTTTAGATATAGTTATTTAGGTGAAAATACTATATGGATAAAAATCCATCTTATGTCGTCAATAGAGATAAATGATATTAATTTGCTTATTTGGTTTTATCTTTTAAATATGTCTTTTATTTGTACATATAATCCGATTGTTTTATAGACAAATATGTTTTATTTCTAAGGGTCATGTAGGTGTCTAAGTTAATAGAAATAGTTCACCTCACCATATAGATGAAATATTGCTAAAGTTGGCAAAATTTGTTGACGTCACGATATTGCTGAATATTGCTAGATTTGGAGTTTAACACCAATCAATCAATCAATCAATCAATCAATCAATCAATCAATCAATCAATCAATCAATCAATCAATCAATCAATCAATCAATCAATCAATCAATCAATCAATCAATCAATCAATCAATCAATCAATCAATCAATCAATCAATCAATCAATCAATCAATCAATCAACTAAGGTTGTCGTTAAACATCAATCAATCAACTAGTGAAAGACGACATGATTGCTTAAGCGCTCAAATCTTGGAAGAAAATTGTTAATGTCCTGGGGAAGAATATTTAGAATTGTGTTCAAATGAAAACATATATGTATCCGTGTTCTAAATAGTATTTCCGTCAGAGAATTCAACTTTCATGCCATATTCACCAGCACAGCTTGTAAGATGGGTTCAGATAATTAAAACTAATATGTCATAAATAGCCAATGTATAGTTTTACCTAAAAAGCAATACATAAAAAGCAAAATGTATTACATTTTCAGCATGTAATGGACAATCAGTCCGCACTTTTATCCGTAATGAAAAACTAATTAGGATGTAATCGCCCATCTTTATTCCCATCAGCTAATAATGATCGCATAAGACGTTATATAACACAAAAGAGCAATTATATATATGTAATATTTACAATAGAGAGGGAGATTTATTGCCTGGAGGAGACGGAATATATTACTTATATTACCATTATATGCTGACACAGTTTTTTTTTTGTGTCAGTCATATTTAGACTGTTAGATCTTGCCTTTAAGCAGACAGAATATATATATTATTTTCTATTAGTTTCGAAATATTGACATTTCAATATTTAATATTAAAATATTCGTCTCCTATATCTTCGGGGGTTTTTGCAATTTACTCCGTTTCATCTGCCAACATATGCAGACATTCTTTCATTAGTGGGACGGAATAATAAAACAAAATATATTATTTGAAATATTTATCACAGAAATAGCTTTAACTTTTACTGTGTTACAATAAAAATTCATATGTCACTTGTGGGTTTTGTCCTTGGTCATATATGTTTAATTTGCTCCAGATGCGGGTTTTTCTTAGTAGTAGTCACACAGTCAAATGTATGAGAAAGTTTAGACAATGATGGTCAATAATTCCACAAATATCACTACAACGGACAATCACCTCTCACCTCAAAATAATGTATTGTTTGAAATATTTAAATGTTTAAGCCATAAAATCTTAACATTATCTTCTACAGATACATCTCGCTAATTGAAACTTAAAGCCACTTTCAACAATGTTTCATTGATATCGTGGCGGTCAGTTTTATCAGTGGAAGAAATAGGAGTACCCGGAGAAGTCGATGACAAATCCTATCACATAGCGTTGCATAGAGTACACCACGCCATGCGCGGTATTCGAACTTACAACTTTAGTGGTGATAGGAACTGATTGCTCAGGTAGCTTGTGAATCTAGCTGTCATACGGTCAGGTCCACGACAGCACCTGGAAAAAAAGGACTATTCCTTGATTACATTGCATAATATTTTTTAACAGAAAGCACGTATTTCACAGTGTTGTAGAAATTTGGGTTTAACTACTTTGGCCAACTATTGAAGTTGATATTTAATGTATAAATTATTGACTTGTGTATGTGCATCGTTGTATAAAAACTTCAAGAATGAATGTTTTTTTTTTGTCTTTTCTGATTGATTTTTTCTAATATGTCTTGAACCGGTATTTTTCTGCAAAGATGGCTAAATTCATTTACAATTTCAAATTCAAATGCATCTAAAATGTAGATGTATGATAGATTTACATTAGTTATTAAAAATATCGAATTTTGACTTTAACTTTTATAATTGTCGTCTTTAAGTGAAATAGTTTCCAAGTAACACTAGTAACATTGACACAATCTGGTTACCGATTTATTTTACGTTTAAAAAGAACATTTTACTTGTTTAAATTGCTTAAATTGAAAATGCCACCAAATTGGTAAATGTCAGTAACTTTATTTCATCTATATAGAAAAATGAAATAAAAGAACTGTAAACATGGAGGCTGGTGGATTGTGTTATGACATTTGTTTCCATTACTGACTTCCACATAGAAAACTTAGAATTGAAATAATAACGTTTTAACGTGGGTATCATTATTTTCATAGCATTTTATCACTCGCTATTTTAGTATATAAATTAATTTCTTTTTAAAATTCAAAATTGTGTCGCCTGCGACATTTGGAAACAATTTAGATAAAATATGGACGCTATAGAATGCCTGACGCATTCGATTGATGTCGTTTTAATTAAAGGTCAGTTTACAGTCATTTATAAAATTCTCAATAAAACGTGAAAGGGAGATTGTGATAATTGTTTGTCCATTTATATATTCCCTTGTTGTTCATACTACATCATCAGTTGGTAATGGAATATTTAAATGTCAAGGACGTGGATGGATATCCCCAATTTTGCAATTATTATTTCTTTCTTTTTTTGTGCAAAATTATGATGACGCAAATGAAATGAAATAAGGAGATCTTCATTTGACAGTGTCTAATTCAATTTTAACAATTGGTTAATCGTTTTCTAAATGGCAAAAGCTATTCTATAATATTTATGATGAAGTGCTTTCCAGATTGTGTTGTACTTTTAGCACTATCGGATGATGTTGTTTTAGGTGTCAAACCACTAATTCACCAATCAGAGCTTAGAAGAGACAGCTACATACCCTATGAGTTTTTTTTTGGGTTGATATTGTCTAAGGAATAGAAAGTAGGCCAACATATGGTTAAAGAAACAAGTTTTTTTGCTCTTTAGGTGTCAAACCACTAATTCACCTATCAGAGCTTAGAACATTCACAAAAGTAGTCCCTTTTAAAGAAAATAGTTCCATTCTCTTTGTTGTATTGTGGCAAATACTGAATGGAATGGAATAATTAAAATTGATAATTGAAGTTAAATATATAAGGATTATTTTGAGCCCAAATTTGATGGATTTAGTTGTATTTTAATAACCTCTATGGAGGATTTGATGCATGACCTATAACTATTGAATTTCCCGGGTATGACCGATCTATTTTTAGAGTAGATGTTTTCCATAGCTTGGCATTTCACTACAAGACCTTAAATATCCCCTGATATTTTCACAGAATGTAGAGGAATCATGTACGTTTCAGAAAATATATGGCCTTGGAAAGTTTAAACTTAAGATGAAATAGCCAGGCAGACTCGAAAAAACACAAATTTAGTAGAAAATGTTGAAGAAATTAATCATAGGTTTCACACCTTAACAATGTATATGGAACACACATGGTCAAGGTATTACTGGTAATAATGAATAGGTCACTGGTTCGCATGAAGATAATATTGATCCTTCGATGTTCCCTAATCTCCACACAATTACAATACAATTATATTACCGATAATTAGAAGCGAGTGGAAACATTCTGTCTTTCACGAACAAAGGGATGTCAAAACAAGAATAATGACCACCGAACGTTGTTATGCCACTGTATATACCACCTGATTGAATATTGCAATTGTTAACAATATTCCAGATTTGTCTACCATCTTGAAAATTAAGTCTTTGTTTTTGCTATATAATGAATTGGTAGTGTACACATGAATAATTTATGAATTTTGTTCATGACACGGTCACATATTACTTGTTATGACGGTCTGTTGATAATTGTATAATACCACTACTGCAAACAGTTTATGTCATTGATGGAATAATCACTGTTGGCTTAGTAAAATTTCATTTTTGGTGTTTTAACATCACTTTCAGCAATATTTCAGCTATATCATGGCGACCAGTTTTAGTGGTGGGCGAAGCCGGAGTACTCGGAGAGAACTACCGACCATGGGCAGGCAACTGGTAAACTTTATCACTTGCTCTGCGGGTCATTTTGTAATTTACAAAGCCGGGCGGGAACCCACACTGTATTGGTGATAGGCTTGTATGAGTTGTTAAGTAATCCAACAACCTAACTCATTGAGCCACCTTGGGCCCTCTGGTTTAGTGGAATGTAGGTCTAGGCATTAGCATTACCATCACATCAAATGCTAACGCATTCATGCAATGATATATATTCAACCCATCATTTCTTTAGAAATGCCTGTACCAAGTCAGGGTCATTACGGTTTTCACAGTTTTCCGGTTGTTGACTGATTTTGTCTGTTTATATACCTATGAGTTTTGACTTTCCCTTTGTAAGATTGTTCGGAGTTCGGTAATTTTGTTATTACCCTTATTTAGTAGCTGAACATTTTACCACTTTGTATTAAAACACTGGTCCGGCTTTAAAGTAAATGCAGGAATGGCTTGAGAAACACTTGTGTGTATATATACAGCTATTGAAACGTTCAACACTACCACTTACACCATCTACTATTAATTATTATTGCGCGGACGAGAGAGAGAACACAATTAAAACATTTATAATGAAACATTTCCTTGTTTTTATTTGTGTTTGTTGCAACAAATGCATTCTACATAGTTAATACAAAGATCCCCAGATGTAGCGTGTATCGACAGGCGTAACGAGTACCACTCAACTGCAGGGTAGGGACCGCTTAGCACTCATCTTAGGGTACGAGTTTTTCTAATTGTCGAATACCCTACTGTGACTGAAATGTAGACCAACAATAAATTAATTAAGCTAAAATAAATTAATTTGTGTCTAGGTGTGATGTTGGATAGTCACTCATGTTCATTTACTTCAATATCCTTTCTTACTAATGTCTTCATATATGAAATGAGAATCCAGACAAATTCTGGTAAACTTGAGGTATGTTAGTATTATACAATACCATATTCATAATATATGTTATTCGCGTTGAGGGTATACAATTAAGAAACTTAATGTACATATTTTTGACGCTTTTCTTGACAAAGACATTGGATGTTATACTCTTAGATATGCTATGTACTTTTTAGAACAAATAATTCCCACTAACATCTATAAGACTTCCATTATTCATACTGTAAGTTGTTCACAGTAAGGCATAGCTTTAGAAAACTTAATTTACATGTTGGTGTAACCTTTGTTTGGAATGACATTGCAAGTTTTACACATCATATATAATTCCATATTCTTTTAGGAATATTTCCAGAAACCCTGAATTATTTGTTGTTTGTCCTTTGTCGTTTGGCCATTGTGTTGTCTGTCCGTCTTTGATCTACGGATTCTGATTACCCCTTTGATATTTGCATACTCTTCATACTTCTCATAAATAATAGATTTATTCCTGAACGACTTGCAATACTCATACTGTATGTTATTCTCAGTTGGGGTATAACATTAGACAATTATTTACAGAGTGTTGAAGATTTTCTTGACAACAAAATTATATGTCTTACTCGTCGTAGATATTCCATGTACTTTTCGAAACAACAAATTCCCAGTAAGACTGATATTATTTAAAAAAAAAACCAACAATTTATGCTTATAAGATAAAACTTTAGGGAAAACAATAATGACAGCTTGTTGAATATTTTTTTCACTGTACGAGTTCACCCCCGGTTTTTAGTGGGGTTCGTTTTACTCGATGTTTAGTTTTATATGTATGTTTTGTATATCTTTGTTTGTCCTTTTGTACTTTTTCTTTTGGCCATTCTGTTGTCTGTTCTTCTTTGATATACGGATTCTGATTACCCCTTTGGTATCTTCAAACTCTTCTTACAAATCATAGAATATTCTTGACTCTAGAAAATGACTGTTTATTGTAATGATTTTGCATACTTCTTCAATATATTTATTACAATTAATGCGAACGACACTGGGATTTCCTTTAAAATGTCACACATTAAATATGTAAGTAAAATGTAAGCACCATATGAATGTACTTGGAGTAACACATTGTATGACACATTCACAGGAATGCAATATTTCTTAATTCAATGGGCAATGCTATGAATAACAAAAATATCAGTTAAAAGTTGTTCCAGGTATAAGAAAAACAATCCACTTCCCTAGGGTTACAGAGGAGAACAAACTATGTCCCATGTCGAATGGCACGGTCCAACGCATGTTTGCAGTTTCCCTAAATCAATGTTGCATTTGTTCTGACCGTTTTGACATGGCAGGATACAAAAAATACGTAAATTGTCCGTAAAAAAAGTATTTGCACTTGTAAATAGAGACTGGCCAAAAAATGAATTACACAAGTTTGACTTTTCTACTCGTATAACTCGAAAATATTAATACATGCCATGTTCTTGACTGAGTAAATGTCCGTTAAAAAATAAACTGACGAAAGGAAAATAAATTATGGCGATAATTAATTCATGTGATTTTCAAGCAGTAAAATTTATTAATTTTACAATGAATCATCCCCTATTCTCTTCCTCAACACGCTATTGTCGAAGTGCATACACCATTCCTCAATCCCTAGACTTTCCTCATTTACACACCATACATGTGTATTTCGTAATGGTGAACATTTCAGGGACTGTGCAACAAATTTCTCTGGAAAGGAAATGGTGTAGCAAAATGTGAGAAATTGGAAGAAACACATGACCTCATTCTTGTAGTGTTGTACTTCTGTTAGGTGTCTTTGTTCATATTGTTTTTGTCGGAATTTTTACTTTAGAGGGATAACCTTTCTTTATTTGTGGATATTCTGAATTCATCAAAATATACGACATTTGATATATGTGGTTGTATTCCAAATTTAGTTCATACAACGTGAACAATATGGGGAGTGGTGATCAATTGGTATCAATATCCACCACATACCCACGCCAAAACCTAGAAAAGTTCATCCCCCTACACTGTCTGGAATCATATGCAATCATTGACATGGAAATAAGAGATTAACAAACTCCTAGTTATGATCTATTAAAAGGGGGCAAAGTCATTACTAAATGACCTGATATTTTTCATGACATTTCACATTTTTTTATGTTATCACGTCATTATACAATATTATGCAATTATTACTGTGGTGTTGTCAAACTAACCATGACTGTTGTTCTTGTTAATTGTAATGCAATACCCCAATCTGCGAGTGATAATTTGCAATGTATATATAATTCCTCCAGGAAGGACAATAATAGAATTTACAAATAGGTCTTTATCGGGTCAAGTTTCAATCTGCTATTCTAAACATCAGAATTACACGAATATAACGACTTCATATTGATAACACCACAATGTTGTGTCATTTCCGATAATTTTATATATTGAGAGGACAACAATTTTATGTAATTTCTGATAATTTTATATATTGAAGGAACAGCAATTGTCTATTATTTCTGATAATCAGATATATGGATGGTTTTAATTTTATTCCTATTTGACCGTTTCGATTTACCACAGCAATTACACTTACATGTCAGATTTCCTGGACAATGGTTGCAGATGGAAAAAGTGCAAAAATTGTCAAATCAGGTCAAAGAACGGTTATTACGTAGCTAGGTTGAAACTACGGTTACTCTATTTCAATACTCCCCCTCTACTATCTTTAAGTAGTCAACTTATATTTTAAATGCCTTAAATAAGAGTAATAACAAAATTACCGAACTCCGAGCAATCTTACAAAGGGAAAGTCAAAACCCATAATTATATAAACAGACAAAATCAGTCAACAACCGGAAAACTGTGTAAACCGTAATGACTTGGTACAGGCATTTCTAAAGAAATGATGGGTTGAATCAGATTTTAAAGCGCCAAACCTCCCGCTTTCATTACGGCTCAAAGTTTCCGGCTGTCACTATAAGGGTAATAACAAAATTACCGAACTCCGAACAATCTTACAAAGGGAAAGTCAAAACTCATAATTATATAAAGAGACAAAATCAGTCAACAACCGGAAAACAGTATTTATAACAATACTTGAACAAACAGGTAAAACAGTTGTCAAAACGGATATCAACGAAATGTTATGAAATTCAATTTAAGCATGCAATATACATTTGCATATAGCATAATGGAGATATCCGGTATATGTAGCAATAATGAAAAGAATGGGAGGAACATATATAGCACAGAGGTTAGTTTGTAAATGATATAACTACTTTAGGAATATATCTAAGAAGTAACCAGAAGACATACATCGAATAAGGACATACAATGAAATGGCGAACAGTACACACAATGATCTACAAAACACTATACAACAATCTCTGATTGGTCGAAAAAATATGCATACTATATTCATATTGGGCAAAACCACCTTTTCATAAAGTATGTAATTGATCAAATCGGTAGTTATATGGTATTATAATATTTTATATATTTTAGCATTTTTTATATAATTTTTTTTCACTTGTCCCATCGGACAAGTAACATACAACGTGCACTCGTCCGAACCAAACTTTGACTTGTCCCTGGCTATCGAACTATCACTAATTGCTCATTTTACGTGTTAAACAATTCATGAAAAAGCTGAATTTACTCTTACTTTAAATTATCTGTCTGTTTTGTTAAAATAATGAAATCGAGTAGTCTACCTTTGCGGTCAACCACATAACACATTGATTCCGAAAGTTATTTTCAAAGTCAAAAAGAGACAGACACATCACGTTAATGTTCTGGTAATGCATTTCGTATAAACGTGTCAAGACGCACAAGATGGTCAAAGTGCTTGCACTTTGTCTGAATCCATACTGTATATTAAAAAATTTACAAAGGAACAGAAACCATACAAGGCGACCATTGATTCTTACAGACGTAATTTGAGGGAGTACATGAGCAACTGGACGATACGTTGATGGTTGAAAATGATACTTTGATGGTTTTGTAATAGGTGTTGCTGTTGACATTTTCAGATAGACGACATTTCCATTAGACAGAAACCATACAGAGCGATCATTGGTCCTAACAGACGTAAATTGTGAGAGAATGCGAGCAACAGGTCTAAAGAATAGTAACATCATGCAGTTTATTAAAGAATTGATTTCATGTTGTATCTTTTTTTCTTTGGCGGTACACTAATGATATCCTTTTTGGGGTATGTCAGAGTTCGTATTATTAACCGACCAATCAGCATGAACCTCCAAATTTTGAGATATTAAATCTGAGCACAAGCTGACAGCTGTTCTGCATTGGTCAATTTATTTAGCTGTTTAGCAATGATTGATTGAAAGGCTACTGACTTACCACCACACAGAATGTTGTTGTTTAGCAATGATTGAATGAAAGGCTACTGACTTACCACCGCACAGGATGTTGGTAGTGTATCACCAAGGAAAATATAGATATGTGAAACACCTAGTTTTAATTAGATTGCTTGTTGCAATACAAATTTGTTTTTTCCTCGAGGAAATATTTTCAAACCGAACAAATGATTAACTTAAAGACATTTAGAAAGCACTTCATGATCGTATAGTTTCACTATGACGGAAGTTTTGGGCACATAAAACTAGCTTACCCTAGCACGTTTCATTGAAGTGCCTGTACCAAGCCAGGAAAGTAAACGGTATGTATTTGTGTGCTAGGGGGTGTACATTTTGTACCTTTCTGCAATTTTGGTATTGGATTTTAGAGCTGTTCCGACAGTATGGTATTTTTTATGTTTTCATTTTATTATGTGATCGTAAGATACACAAAGAATAATGCTAAACTACATAATCTGTATAAAATCTTCACCAAAGTGTAGTAAAGATGAAAGATAATACTATTACTACACAAAGAGCATGAGACATAAAACAACATGTAACATATGTCAGTTATACTTAGCTATAAAGACCATTGTACCTTAGTTTATTAGAAATGTAAAAAATTGGACTGGTAATGTTATTATGCTAAAAGTTCAAACAATAGTATGTCTGCCTGACTTTAAAATAGTCGACACAATACTTATGTTGGTTCTGTTCCTCTGAACCTATCGGGATTGACACATGTCAGAAGATTAATGTCCAAACTCGAAGTTATTATTAAGCTGCTAGTTGAATTAGTGATTATAATAATTGCAGTTGTGAGTGTATTAAATAAAAGAAATTAACCGCTTACAAGCCGTATTGTTCTCTTATTTCTCTTCATATCAACATCATTGCAACTTGTTGTCATTATTTATATATGTTATATTTTATGTAAATACATATATGCACATCTTTACCAATTGGTTTTATACAAATAACAACTGTTTTATGTAACATATTATATAAAAATTTCAAGCAAAAGAAATAATGTATTTAAATTCAAAAAGAAAAATTATTAAAACAGTTTATAATACCAACTGTACACTCAACTGGATTTGACGAAAACAAAGTAATAGAGTATGGGAATTATAGATCCTCGTTTGGACTAGGGTTCGTCGTGGTCGTGATCGTATGCTAGTTGGATGTTTAACTACCTATGCAATTAGTGCCTATCACCACTGAGGCTTGATCTACTTGAAACAACATTATGTGATAAAGTGTGTCGGTGGTTTTCTCCGGTTTTCTTCACCAATAAAACTGACCGCCACGATATAACTGAAATGTTGTTGAAAGTAGCGTTAAACACCATAAACCAAACCAAATCAAAACCATCTTTTGGGCTAGTCATTCATATTTGGTGATGTTGAATAGGGCTTCATCGATTTACGACTTCTGATTATCCCCTTTGGTATCTTCAAATCTTTCTTTGATACCATCTCTGTCTACAACAGAAAAAAGGAAAATACACATTTACTCTCTGTTCGACAAGCAATTTGTTATTTTTTCAAGAATTTTGATTAAAATGTAAACTAACCCCCAGAGAACTCCCGAATGTTATTGCAATATAACCCGGGTTCTCCACTGTGGAGTATCAGACGGCTGCTGGTTGTGCTGGAAATAGGGGCCGTCGTGGTCGTGTTGATATGGTAGTTGGATTTATAACTATCTATGCAATCAGTGCCTATCACCACTAACGTTGTGAGGCACAACATTATGTGATAAAGTTTGTCAGTGACTTACGACAGGTCGGTGGTTTTCTCCGGACTCTCCTGGTTCCTCCACCAATAAAACTGACCACCACGATATAACTGAAATATTGTTGAAAGTGGCGTTAATCACTATAAACCTATAACTGTGTTGGATATAACGTATGCATATTTCGTCTGATTTATTGTTTGCAAACATATCCTTCACGTGCATATTGCTGAAATTCTGCCAACCTGACAACACATCAATTTATCAAACTAAATGAAAAAACGTATACTGGTGCAAAGGAGCTGTCAACCTTGATGGCATGAAGCTTATTAATGTCTCATTTCCTCACAGATGAGAGACGATATACTAGTACACTTGATATATCAATCTTAACAGCACAATATTGTATAATCGTGATATTAATAAATGAAAACACGAAGAAAAAGGAAATTAATTTCCTAAAAGACGAATCACGAAATATATATAAAACATAATTATAATTATTTCGATTCTAATAGGACAATTACGGAACATTTTCAAATCGAAGCAGCCTAGGTCATCCAGTGTTTTCGGCTGTTCCGTTAATTGACAGGACTGAAATGTTACAATAATATTCCGTTTTTTCCAAATATGTTTGAAATCACAACCGAAAAGGTGTTTCAATACCGATGGTAAATATATTTTTAGAGATTACTAAATGTTGTCATTCATAAACATCAATTCAAAAGAAAGGGAAAATACTGCAAATTCCACTTTGACAAGGAGGCGTACACGAAGCCAAAAAACATCAGGATCTTTACGTTCTAAACTGGAAGTCTTCATATGACGTCATGTTGTTTATGTGCCAAAATCGTCAACAACATTTCGCGGTATTTTAACTTGTGTGATTTTTAGACCCAGTGATATGCAAGAATACTATATGTTATTCGGGATCTTAGCAAGGGATACGGGTTTATGTTCCCTGTCTGTTTTCTATATCGCCTGAGTCTAATTCCAATACACGAATGTTTATCTATTTTGTGCTTTGCATAATTATCATTTTGCATCTTTTACAAGGGAGTGTCATGGAACAGCCGCTTTACAAGCATAGACCACGTCTATCTATGACGTAATCGGTCATAGATAAATATTATTTTTACCACGGATTTGGACTCAAAGCGTTTGAAGGACGTCATATTATAATTCTATTTACAATCGGGGGTGGACACTCAAGACACTAAATCTGAACTCCATTAAAATATCTCTGCTAGCTTTCTGGCATATATTTCTGTAAGCCGTAAATCGAAGGACAGGCAAGACCATAGCCTAAAGAATATAAAACAAGGGTCAATGACACATTATATTGAAAACAAACTAATTTGTCGAGAAGTACGAACACCACTACAATGGGGAGGAGGTTGGGGGGGGGGGGGGGGTGGTCGTTGAGAACGCATGTGTTCCGGAAGGGCTGATTATTTCTGCCTCATTAGGGACGCCCGCCGCTTAGTTCATGCTTGGTGATAAATCTTCAGTGCGAAGTCAGGAAGGAGGAAATGATTGGATTCAACACTTCGTGGTGGATAACATAAGTTATTTCGTGATCCTAAATTAGTAACTTGTAGCATTCCTTACTACTTTGAAAGTAAATTGTATGGAGAGATAAACAAATTGAAAAAGAATGAAAAATACAATTTTCAAGAAGGCGTTTAAAACATAGATTTTTCTCATTTGATTGATGCTACTACGTGGATAGGTTTTGTCACATTATGAGTGTAGCCCTTCTGTGACTGTAGACAACATTTTAGTTATAATTTCTTTTTTTTTAATAAGTAGTAGAACCAAGCAGAACAAAAATTAGTGTATCTGATGTGGAGAATGACAACAGGCCCAAATGAACAACAGTTGGTTATGAGTTCTCGTTCGTAGCCTGTTGCAAGGTACAAATATCTGAACCAATCAACGGGGGCCGTTGTGGTCGTGATCGTATTATAGGTGGATTTACAACTACCTATGCAATCAGTACTTAACGTTGTGAGTTCGAATCCCGCTCAGACGATACAACATTATGTGATAAAATTTGTCGGCGACTTGCGGCAGCTCGATGGTTTTCTCCAGTTTCCTCCACCAATAAACTGACCGCCACGATGTACCTGAAATATTGCTAAATGTGGCGTTAGACACCATAAAGCTCGATCCTATCAATGATATCCGACGGGTTGTCTTGTCCAGATGTCGTAATGGTCATTTTAGATTTACACACTGTTATTTATCAAATAATGAGGAACGACTGGAATTAATTCCTCGTAATTCCATTTATTCACTGAAACATTGTTTAATCGACTGCGTAGATGTTGCTGATGTTTGTCAGACATTCTACAATGTCAACACTTTATCCGATGTGTTTGCAATTGTCGCGGGCAACACAATTTTTAAATGTTTAAAAGAAATTAATTTATATACTAAAATATAAATAGATGACATACGTACTAGATCTTTCTTAAGTTTTCTTTTAGTTGAGGTTTATTTATAAAATTCGTTTATTCAAAAACATAGCTGAAATACTAATCAATCAATTTGCTATTATTTTTCACGTCATAGTCTAAGCATCCATGCATTCGTGCCCTATTATTTACCTACATGATATATTGTTTGTAAGCATGTCCGCGTTATCAGTGTACTGGAAATTCTGCTCATTTGACATTAAAGAACAACTTAACAACAAAACTCAAACACAGACATGACGACACAATCCGAATGTCATGCTTGGGATGGGCATAAACATGCGACAAGGTTAAAACGTTTAACGGATTCCAACCTCCGCCATTGATATACTAATCCGCAGCAGATAAACGGATTTAATTCAAGAAAATCTCATACACTTACACAATTCCAAGGTTACACATATTTTTTTAATTATCTGACTTTCATATCTTTTCACTTTGAGTGTACCCGATGAAGGTTATTCTAGAAACGAGGGTGTGCACTAAATTAGATATCTACTTTTTAATTACACCAATTTAGCTCACCACGTCACATATTACGTCTTCACATACCTATGATAAGGTTACCCATGACGAATTTTCTTCTATTTTGTTACATTAAAATGATAATAATTGTTCCTTTAAATTAAAGACTTGTTGCTAACGTTTAGATACAATTAAACCATATTCAACACCCACCTTGTTCTAAATTAGTCTACTCGATACGCCATTCAAGTTGTTGTTGTGACGCATGTAAATATTGAATTTGTGTTCATGAAAATGATCAGTCGGTCAATTGATATAGATGACAACGGGAAACTAAATGGGTATATCCGGGTAAGCTAAATGATACAAAAAATATAACCCATGCTTTATTAGGTTATTAGTACGCCGTATATGTGGATGTAACAAAATACCGCTTTAAGAACACATGTTCTTAATAAAAGATTGAATATACCAAAGAGGAAATCAGAAGCCATAATTCAAAGGACAGACGATACAATGGTCAAAAGACAAGGACAAAAAAGCCAGTAATGGTCGACACAGAAAAGTGACGATTGAGTAACATAAACCCCAATAAGCACGGGATAATGACCAATCTGCCAAAGGAAACCATTTGAGGTTACTGATTTTTCATTCTAATTCAAGATCTTGATATTTTGGTGTGATTATGAATTAGTATGAATATTAACAAATCTGTTTTGTCTATTTAGATTTTACATTTAAGATTTTAAGATACTTAAAAGAGTTTAAAAAATGAATTAATACTATGCCTTTGCACATTGCAATACACGTATATTTCCATCAATTAATTTCCAAAAGCGACAAGAAATGTGAATCAACTGAATCACTGCATGATAACTATTGACTGTAATTGTACTACTGAGAATGTAATAATCTTACTATTTTTAAACATTTTTCAAATTGAAATTGATCTACAAAAGTGTTTAACATTTTTAAACGTATAGTATCTGTGATTTGGGTTATTTATTTCTGCCTGCATATTTCCAATGGACCGTTTGTAAAGTATAAAATCAATCGTTTCGAGATTTATTGAGTGAAAACATCACCCGCAAATTGTTCTGTTATTACAATATCTCGTACATATTCATTTGATATTTGATATGGTAGAAGCTTCAATGAGTTTCAACTGTTGTTATTAATTTAGAGATGGGGACGACACAAACAAGAAGTTTTGCTAAGATATAATCAAACAAGAATCAATATTATATGACTTCAGATAATGTCTTTTCTGATTGGCTGACGTCCCTTGTAACGTTCTTTGATAAATATAGTATAACTAATCGTAGATTTTGAATATCAAAATAAGACCACGAATGACCGAAGTACGCATCAGGATTAAACGAGTGGTTCCGCCCACGGGTTTAATCATTTAAAATACGTATTCGGTCACGAGTGGTCTTATTTTGATATTCAAAATGTATGACATAGCTATACTGTTTATTATATAGACTTTCAAAATTTGTTATATATATATTTTCTTAATTTATATATTTCATTCCAGGCGTATGAATCTACGAGCAACGATACTGAAGGGTACAGCTGGAAGGATCTGCCATCTTGAAAATGTGAAATTATGCATGTCATATTAACAACAATACACAAAAATAATTAAAATGCTTACATTGAAAACTTGCTTTAGTTAAATTTGATTAAAATTGAAGCGTACACGAAACCAAATAACGTCTAATCTTTACGTTTCAAACTGGAAGTCTTCATATGACGTCAATGACGTCATGTTGGTTATGTGCCAAAGTCGTCAATAAGATTTGACGGATTTGTTTTCAGTTTCCAATCGTATGTGTATTCGCCGTAACACAACACGGGACGTCACCACCACACTTATAGTTGTGTAAAAGTAGTTCCGGCGGGAAAAAACTGATATTTCACATGTGAGATACCGGAATTTATTTCACGGATATATCCCCATAATTCACACCTATCTATATAATAAAGCGTTTTACTAACCAGTGTAACAAAATACGTAGGAAACTGACCAGTTAATACTAATAGATTATTATACAGTGTTATGTACAATATGGAAAGATATTGTACGAGTCTGTATTGTATTGAAAACCCGTATTGGACGAGACACCGCAGACCAATACGGGTATTCAATACAATACGGACGAGTACAATATCTTTCCATATTGTACATAACAATGTATAATGACCTATTTATTATACAGCTGAAATGATCAATACTATAACAACAATTGTATGCTTAACTTTTAATACAGTCTAAATAGAACAACTGCACAACAGTATTTCGTTAGGAAAATGTTCTGTATCAATACAGGTCTCGTAAACTCTAAAAATGAATTAAAAACAGCAAAATAACTGATCAACCATTATTCTAAGCAAGTTTCTTTTTTTTTCTATAAACTGTTAAATATCGAACAAGTTAATTTGATTGTAGATTAATGTTAACATTGAATGTCAAAAATCAACGAGTTAATAACCATGCCCAATGTCACTGCTGGTGGAATTTTTTTCCCCGAGGTCATTGCAACTTGGTAGCTTTACTTAAGCAATTATGAATAACGAAATTAACGACAACATACCGGCTAGGACGTCACCCGGGTTAACAAGGTCCTCATTTGCTACTACACGGAACAGGGTAGCAAATGATATATGCGTTCCACGGAATATCCTACGGGATACCCCCGATTTGTCTTACGTTCAGCCGGAGGGTGATTATTATTTCAAAACTTCAGATTCGTATCAAATTTTAAAATCTTGTTCTATTAATATTTCGGACTGTCTTAAATCTCCAGGTACTTGCGACTCTTCTCCATGCATTACTACTTGCAAAATAAAAACTGACAAAAATAATACTTGTAAAACATGCGTCATGCTAATAACTTCTCCTGAATTTACAAGTAATTTAACTGGAAAAACGTACTACACCAAATCGTTTGAACCTCTGGACTGTTCTACTAAAAATGTTATTTACGGTATAGAATGTACACTCTGTGGACTTTTGTATGTTGGTGAAACTCGTCAAACATTGCGAAGTAGGATGAGCCAACATCGATATGATGCAAAAGATCCCAAATACAGGATTTTGTATAATCATTTCAATCAACCGGGTCATGACCGCTGTTTGACGATGAAAGTTCGAATCATCGAGAAGATTTACCATCATACAAACAGTCCTATTCTTAGTACACCTTACCGCACCGATAGAGAGTTGTTCTGGATAAAAGAATTAGGCACTGCAATGCCTTACGGTTGCAATGATAACATCAAAGGAGTGGGAAATTTGTCAAGTCCTGGATGCAACGAAATCAACGTGATGAGCCTTTTTAATACTATTCCAAGAACTAAACGTAGCCATGGTCATAAAAGAATTCAACATCCTAATGTTAAAAAGTCCTCTAAACCAAGAACGTTACAAGATACTTTTAATGATTTACTTTCTAATATACAGAAACCTCTTGGAATTCATCATATTCGTACAATCTTATTTTCACTACCTGTAAACTACCTCAAAGATCTTAAGGATTTTGGACTTGACAAAGGAGGCGTAGATCCTTTTTCTCCTAAGTACAGATTGTCTAGTATTATATGTGACGTGGCGTCCTTTCGTCTTTTTAAACCAGTTCGATCTGAACCTCTTCATGATAACAACAGAAAATTCCTCAATATTCCGTTTGCTAACAAAGGAATCGATGCTATTAACATCAGCAACATTCTTAATAGAAAAGAGGTCGTAAAAGAAATTCCACCATATTTCAAAAATCAATCTGTTCCCATTGTCTCCTATAGCTACACTAACAGCATTGGCCGTAAAATTTTCAACTACAAAGAAGCATTGCTAGATATTAACATAGAAGAGTACCTTAAGAACCCTCTGACTTGTGACTGCTCCCACTCTCCTTTTCAATACAACCCATCTGGACATGTAATCACTGGTGATCTGAATATCATTCAACATGAGAGTCTCCGAAAGGTGATTTCTCATGGTCCTAAATTCAGAGAACCTCAACACATCAATTGGAAACATAATTTCAAGATAATTATGGATGCTGTTGAAGATTATGCCAGAAGGTGGATAAAGAGAGAAGTAGACCAAGATCCTGAGTTAGAGTCCTTGTCAGACTGGGTTAGAACAATTAGGTCTCTAGTACAAGGTCGGATTCACAAACTCAAAAATTGTGTTAATAGTCGACCTAAGTCTGTATTTAAAGACCAAGAAGCTGTTAAGTGTCTTTCCTCTCTTCATGACAAATATGTTATCGTTCCTGCTGACAAGGCTTCCAACAATATCGTGTTTGTATGTAAATCATATTACTTCGAATGCCTAATCAAGGAATTAGGCATAAATAGCAACACCTCTAGTAATATCACATACAAACCAACTTCGTTCGACAAAGATGAAATCCTAGCTAACCACAGATCATTCATGACCTCTTTAAACATTCCCTCTGGTAAAGAGTCTGAGGATTTACCCTACTTATATTGGATACCTAAACTCCATAAGACACCATACAAAGAAAGGTACATAGCGGGATCATCAACTTGTTCGACGAAAGAATTGTCTATTCTCCTGACAAAGATTCTGTCTGCAGTAAAAGAGGGACAACAGAAATATTGTGAAACTGTTTACTCGCGTAGTGGCATAAATCACATGTGGATTTTGAAAAACTCTAAAGATCTTTTGGATAACCTGAAATCAAGATCTTTCTCTCAGGTATCCTCCATCAAAACATTTGATTTTTCAACTCTATTTACCACCCTACCGCATGACAAATTAAAAACCCGCTTAAAAGAAACAATTCATAAAGCTTTTAGTCATAGAAACTATGGCTCAAAATTTGTTGTGTTAGGCTACAATTCCACATATTTTTCAAACAAAATTCATAAAGGTAAAACATGCTACTCCGAGGAACAAGTGATCAGTATGCTGGAGTTCCTCATCGATAACATATTTGTCTCCTTTGGAGGGACACTGTTTCAGCAGGTCGTCGGCATACCAATGGGTACGAATTGTGCCCCTCTTCTAGCCGATTTATTTTTATACTCATATGAGTCGGAGTTTCTTCAAAAGCTTGTAAAAGATAAGAAGATTCATGAGGCTAGAGCCTTTAATTTCACATACAGGTATATTGATGACGTTTTATCTATCAATAATTCTAGATTTGCAGAATTTCTTCCATTGATATATCCTCCAGAGCTGGAAGTTAAAGAGACCACCGATACAGCTTCGTCCGCATCATTTTTGGACTTATACCTCGAATTTGACGACAGTGGTCAACTCAGTACTAAAATTTATGATAAGCGGGACGACTTCAATTTTAAAATCATAAATTTTCCAAACATGTGCAGCAATATACCAGCTTCTCCTGCATATGGTGTTTACATCTCGCAATTGATTCGCTATGCAAGGGCCAGTAGCAATTATTCTGATTTCCTGAAACGTCATCTTCATCTGAGAAACAGGCTACTGGACCAGGGCTATAAAAAGATTCGCCTTATTCGATCTCTTAAAAAGTTTATATTCCGATACCAATATCTTGTCGAAATATATTCCGTCTCTGCAGAAAAAATTATAAGCGATGCATTTTCATATAGTGAAAATGTATAAAGATAAAGAAGCCGCAAATGTCAATAATTTTTTTGTCAATGTGTGACGTAAAAGTATTTTTGACATTTGCGTCACCGAATATGGTACTGCTTTGACAACTATTTTACCTATTTTGTTCCTGTATTTAAATACTGTTACAGTGATAGCCGGAACCTTTGAACCGTAATGAGAGCGGGAGGTTTGGCGCCTTAAAATCTGATTCAACCCACCATTTCTTTAGAAATGCCTGTACCAAGTCAGGGTCATTACGGTTTTCACAGTTTTCCGGTTGTTGACTGATTTTGTCTGTTTATATAATTATGAGTTTTGACTTTCCCTTTGTAAGATTGTTCGGAGTTCGGTAATTTTGTTATTACCATTATTTACATAATGTACAATACGAAAAAATACGGACTTATCGGGACGTTCATTACGGGAAAAATACGGCTTCCGGTTGTACAATACGGGACAAATAATGTACGGTCACATGTCTTAAATGGGTGTTTTTGATTGGATTAAAATTATAGCTGTATAATAAAGATTCTTTAAGTGGTATTTATACAGGTCTTAATACGGAAAAACATTTAATACGGTTTGGAACTGGTCTTTATACAGGAGTGGGCATACGCGCTTAACAATAAACAAAAAAAATGGCATATGATATAACTGACACTGTTTATTTTTCAAATTGGTGTATGGAAGTATCATGAAATGGGTGTTTTGATACTTATCCTACATTGAATGTGTCCTCGTACAAACATTGACATGTGGAATGTGTCGGAGACAACCACCCCTTAATAGTATTGAATAAAATTGGTTGTATTTTCACATTGGTATATGGTTACTGAAAGTATCATGAAATGGGTGTTTTGATATTTATCCTACATTATTTCCTCGTACAACATTGAAATGTTGAATGTGTCTGAGACAACCACCCCTTCATATTACATTTATTGGTTGTATTTTACATATTAGTGTATTGGTTAATATTGGATGTTTTGATATTGGTTGTATTTTACACATTGGCGTATTGGTTAATAAAGGTATCAAAACACCCATTTAATAATACTATAATATTTACCTCACGTGACGTCTTCCACCAAGCTAAGCCAAAGAAAATGTCTTGATAAAAGCTTATTTTAAGGGTGAAGGAAACATATACAATGTATCATATAATAAAACAATTAATGACTTTCAATTTTATGGATACCAGGATTTATTAACCCAAGAATAATATATTTACTTCGGCCCCTGGGGTTAATAAATCCTTGTATCCACCTCATTAAAAGTCATTAATTGTATAAAATAGACCACTAGTATTTACCGGTGGTTGAGCAGACTTACGTTGTATGGTTCATAGATCAAGCGTTCACACTTTTGTTTGTGGCAGAAGGTTTTTCAAATGACGCCATCAGTATTTATCTCGATTATGGACAATGTAGGTGATACCTAATTAGTGATAATAACACGACTTTTAACCGATTGATGTCGTAAATATTGTTTTGCTTTTTCGATGTTTATTCTATCGTTTCAGTACAAAAACAATAACAAGAGAAATGAACGGAAATTACAGACAGTATCCTTTTAATCAGGTTAGTTCTACTTGTAACCGTAATAAGGTGAAGTTAATCAATCTATGAACTATATAGTGGTATGAATCTGAAAAAAATAAGGTTTGGTTTATGGTTTATTGTGTTTCTGGCCACTTTCAACAATATGTCAGTTATATCGTGACGGTCGATTTTATTGGTGGAGGAAACCGGATTACCCGGAGAAAACCATCGAACTGTCATGTTGAAAAAAGTAAGACGACCATAATATTTTATATAAGCGTATTGTAAACGTTATGAATGTGTTGTTCCTTTACTTTAATTTGTTTCTGAATGTAACGTTGGATAGTCTCGCATGTTCATTTACATCATTATCATTTCTTATTCCTTGTAACGCTATCAAGTACAAAATATACTACGCTTCTGTGCATAATTTAAAAAATAGACAAAATCCAGTTCTGTTAAAGCACCATCCTTCAGAATGCACCTATACATTGTTCCACTTCTTACCAGATAATGTCGTAAGATTCCTGACAACCTTATCCTAGTTAACGACAATACAACTTAAAAAAGACCTAAATATTGCAAACCGATTCCCATTAGTTAGAAACATGATAATGGTCGACTGTTGATGATTAGACCAGAATCGGGGCAAAATGAAAAAGAAATAATTTGATGCTCTTTTAATAGGAAAATACAGTTATATCAATAATTCCAAACCATACCACGAAATGCATAGCCTAACAATCAATAATAACAAAATGTCTCAATTAATGATATTGATATGCCTTTTTATGTGTTGTGAGGTTTAAGGTCAGAATGAGAAGCTGTTTCAGGTTGTTGAGGCTGGACAGATTTCAAACCATCATTTTGTAACTCTTATGTATTGTAAAGGTGATAAGATCGTAGATACCATGGCTTACTTTATTAACAAAATGTGTTGTGTTACCTGCATGTGGAGTATATATCTCTCAATTGATCCGATATTCCAGAGCTTGTAGTTCCTACCAATATTTCCTTGATATGGTTGCTGCTAACAAGGATGCTACTAAACCACGGGTTACTATTGGTTTAGTTACCTGGTTAGCCGTTACGGAATATATGTGTCACAAATGACCACGGATATGTTCGGTTTAACGTAATGATAATCCGATCATTTCCTCCTCATTCATGACTTGTCTTCTGGTTTGTAACAAGAGTAACACGATGAGTGCCACATATGAAGCTGAAACTGCTTATCCTGCTGGAGTTCTTCGAGTTTTCCCCACCTTTTTACTTGTCTTTGTGGGTTTGGGTTGTTCATGCTGTCAAATTACATGTTTATAGTACCATGTTGCAATGTCCTCTACGAGTTTGGCGTATAGATGATGTTCATTCCATTGTGTAGGGGTTCATGTTTTATCTATGTTGTTTGCATTCATCTACGTAGACTGGAGTTCAACACGATTTCTATATCAGAGAATGTTGGTGTCGTTCACAGTGACACGATTACTGTCACATGTGGAGCAGCTGAATTCATCCCCAAATGCTAGTTGGGCTCGTGTTCTCGATATTAAGTGTTATGTGTTGTGATTTTTAGGTCATTTTGTTTCCCTTTTCTTTGAGCCATTATCTTGTCAGTTCTTCAATTTACTACTCCTGATTATCCTTTTGGTGTATTCAAACTTTTAGTACACGATCAACGATTCCTATAACATTCCTTATGTGTGACTAATCACCGTATTTTTAGCAAGTGTACCAAGGGTGCCACTGTCGGAGTAGGAAATGCTACCTCTTCAGGAGCTCATCACCTGAGTTCATCCACGGATTGTAGTGGGGTTCGTGATGCTCAATCTTTAGTTTTCTGTGTAGTATTTTGTCGCGCATTGTTTGTCTTTTTGCTCTGCTGGTCATTGTATTGTCTGTTCCTCGCATTATGGTTTCTGATAAACTCTCTGGTATCTTCAATCTTTTCATCATAGGACTTAGAAGAACATATGTTCCATACTATCAATTTCCAAATTTCAATATTTTATGTAAATTTGGGGAAAGGGGATTAGTGATTGCAATTTAACACCATGCGAGCAGTTATTGGTAATGTTATCTGTTTTGTACCAAACCAACACGCTGAGTTAGATTTGAATAGTACTCACTGAAACAACAGTTCACAGGTAGAAATGTGACTCCATTTGGACACATTATCCTTAATCCGATCCAACCAATCATTATTTAAATGACTGCTTGTTATTGTAAGTAAGGCAGAATGGATCCCAGTAGTGAGCTGAGTGATTGTTTTTTTAACGATAATGAAAATGAGAAATTAGTCAATCATATCATGACAGGAACATGTTACATTCGATGAGCTGATAATGATATCGACTTTGTACCAATTTTTAGAGTGCAATGTCAATGAAACGACAGCCAGTCCATGGGTAGATATGTCGCACCACTCAGATATATTATCCTGATTCCGAGCCAACCAGTCTTTGATGTTTGTCTTTAATTGTGCATTCTTGGCATAAAAGCAGCCAAAATCAAAGTCATAGTATTTCGGTTGACCCGACTGGAGCGTGTACCCATGATCTACCACACTCGAAATAGTTGAAAGGAATAAGTAGAATTACAAAACATTGAACGTTCGATTTTGAAATTACTTAATCGTTAGGCGTTATACCATAACTATAAATAAAAACTATGTCAAACAATGCAATATGTACCTTAATCTTTTCTATATTGATCCAGTCTTGTGCCGTGTTTTGTATTTACCTTTATGCTACGTTTTTAACCCCCACACAAATGTTATCGTCAAACATTGTTTTAAATGCGTTCTTTCTATTTTTCTACAATACTTTGATTGCAGCCGAAGCAACACGTTCTCAATCAAAATGTAATGTAAAGACAATTAAATTCATTTCTTTGCATTGATCTTATTCTAAATATAGCTTATCTTAAACATTACTTTTTCACCCTGTTAACTATGTAGAATAAATGGCGTACAACGGATGTCGTTCAAGTCTATAAATATCAATATACTTGAGAACTTAATTGACATTACGGCAGCTAATTATAACAGAACAATTACTACAATTATTGACTGCAAATTATGAACCTTGAAAATGAAAAAGCGATTTATTTTAATCAACTTGTACAACAGCGTTATAGTCTTTGACATTTCTTCAATATTATACAGTCACACCTGCTCATAAGGTCACCTCTATTGGGCAGTCACATTTTTCATGTCGTGTGATAGAACATTTCATATGTACTGAACCTCTTTTAAGAGGTCACCTGTCTTATAAAGCTTTTTTTTTCTTTGACATAAAGGTGACCTCTTAATACAGGTTTAATTGTATATGGATTTTCCATTTTTGTGTTTATTTTTTTTCTTGCATTGACTTTGAAGAATAATTAAAGCACATGGTTTAATTGGGAATGTTCTTTAATGGTAAAAGGATGTTATGTAATATAAAAGCAAAACGCTTTCGTCGTACAATCTAACCTAAAGGTCACTGAAAGGAACCTGAATAAGTGTCCATTATAAGAGGTTGCACTTTAGATACAGGTTCATCAAATTATATGCACTATTCATTAAATGGAGAAAGTGAAACATACCTTTATAGACAACGATTTATTATATACAAACGTCCTGTAAGGCAGATTTGACAGACTTTCTTGGCAGAAAAAAACCCAAAAACAAACAAAACAGAAAAACAAAGCACAATTCCATTGCATTATTTAATAAGAAACTGTACTTCCAGTGGACTGGCAAATATATTGACAAAATAATATATCATAAATGTGCAGTGTATTGTAAACTTTTCCGCTTGATTAGTGACGATCTTTTTCTTCATCATTTGTCTTAAATTTATACAAATCCCCTCTTAAGTAATTTTGTGACTTGTATCAAAATGAAAACCAGAATTCATTTCACTGATAATATCAGATAGGCTAAAAAAAACTTTTCCCAGACAATACATTATGGTACAGTCCGACCAAAGTTAAGCACCACCTGACTTGTTTCAATAATATCTTTTCTAATAATGAACTTATTTCAAATCAGTTTGCTGTTTTCGTTACCTGTACACACATACTTATTTACCTGTGAAACAGGTTATTGATCGATTTTTCTTTATGTGTATATGACAGGGTGTGCAAAGTGCCTCGTGTACTTTTCAACATTTGTGTTTGCGAAAGCTGATTTTTTTTGTGTAGAGTTTTAAGTTTCATTTTCTATTGGTTTGGTATGGTGCGGCGAAAATTAACCATACCAGAAAGGTGGCATGCTGTTGGCATGCATAACGGTGGTCTTAACCATAGAAGGGTGGCAGACCACTTCAGGGTTAACCATTCCATCATTGTACGACTTATGCATTGTTTCGTCAAACGGGGAATGTTACTGACCGTCCACATGCAGGTAGACCTCGCAAAACGACGCCGAGAGAGGACCGGCTCATATCCAGACGGGCGCGGCAACGACCGTTCAGTGCAGCTGGTGCACTTCGGGGTAATTTAGTGATTGGAGGCCACATTAGCACACGCACTGTAATCAGACGCCTCCACCATCAAGGAATGCGAGCGCGACGACATCGCCATGCTCGATTTGACTGGTCACATGATCATTTGGGGAGGATTATTCGCATATGGAGACGGGTCCACTTGTCTGATGAAAGTCGTTTTTGTTACGCCCTACCGACGGTCGTACAAGGGTTTGGCGCCAACGAAACACTTCATTTCAGGACAACCACATTTTGGGCACAACTGCTTTTGGGGGTGGGGTGTAACTGTCTGGGGTTGTTTTTCCTTTGACTGCAAGTTGGACTTGTACATTCTTGATGGTAATCTGACAGGCCAAAAATACCGTGACAATGTGCTCGCTCCACACGTAGTCCCCCATTTCGACAATGCGTTGGCTGACAGGCCAATGTCATGGACGACAACGCTAGGCCACATAGAGCCCGAATTGTGCAACATTATTTACAACAAGAGGCTGTTCAGACAATTCCATGGCCTGCGATGTCGCCAGACATGAACCCTATAGAGCAGGTATGGGACTTTATTGGCCGAATATTTAACCAACGCAATCCAAAATGTCAAAATATGGACGAATTAAGAACTGCTATCTTACAGGAGTGGCAACAGTTCCCTCAATAACGGCTTAGGCGTCTTGTGCGAAGCATGACGAGGCGTGTTACAGAACTTCACAATAAACGCGGTGGATATACTCGTTATTGATTTTTATGCCTTACACATACGCACAATAGATGCATTTAAAAGTTCTTAAAATCTGAAGACTGCATTTTAATTCAATGTTAAAAATTCCATCAAAGACAAACTGGTTTTACGTTTTTCCAGCGCCTGTTTTGAACCCCATTTTGCCACGTCATAGTCACGTCTTTCAGGATGATAAATACTTCGTAGATTGGTAATTGTAGAGCCCTTGGTGTAGTCTTTTAAGAAGTGTAAGACAAATGGTGATATCTATTTTATTGTTTTAACAGTATTGATGTAAAAATATATATCGATAAAAATAAAGGGTGGTGCTTAACTTTTGTCTGAGTGTATATAACATATCACATCTAATCAACGCATGTATTATTAAACTATTATTGTGCTTTCTGGTAATAGAAATGATGCAGAGTGTCAACGTTATGATCTAGGGCTCAGCAAACCTTCAAGTGTTAACATATCGTCAGTAAAAACAGGACTGTAGTGATTATTTCGACGTTAGGTAGTCACAATTGAAGCTGCACCTGTTTTTTCGGTAAGTTGGACATTTTTCCTTTGATCTCCGCGATTGATATTGTCTGTATGACTGAACCGCCTCTGAAAATTATCTGTCAGTATGAAGTTACCTATAAAAACAATAATGTCAAACATATTTTTTTATCAATGTGTGACGTAAAAGTTTCTTTGACATTTACTTCACTGAGTTTGGTGTTGCTTTGAAAACTGTTTTACCTGTTTTGTACAAGTATTGTTATAATTACTGTTATAGTGACAGCCGGAAACTTTGAGCCGTAATTAAAGGGGGAGGTTTGGCGCTTTAAAATCTGATTCAACCTACCATTTCTTTAGAAATGCCTGTACCAAGTCAGGGTCATTACGGTTTTCACAGTTTTCCGGTTGTTGACTGATTTTGTCTGTTTATATACTTACGAGTTTTGACTTTCCCTTTGTAAGATTGATCGGAGTTCGGTAATTTTATTATTACCCTTATTTTAAGGTCTCGACCAACATTATTACTAATATCACAGCTCGTCACATTTCGGATTCGCTCTGATACTAGTAATAATGTCTATCTCGACCTTCAATACTGGAGTCTTTTTGTACTTTTTCTTTTGGTTATGGTGTTGTCTGTTTGTCTTCGATTTACGGATTTTGAATACCCCTTTGGTATCTTCAAACTCTTCTTATTCTATATTATATCACTTAGGATTCAGTAGACAAGACGTAGTACTTTGATCTATTACATACAAGGAGAAACAGATCAATGTGTTACAGTTCTGTCACAAATAACCTACTCAAACAAACATGATTTACTGTGGTAATTTGACATGGACACTTATATCAGAATAGCTTTTACCGGAATAATCAATTCAAACATCACACGACGTAGCCATTCCTATATCTCAAGGCTACATGCTAATAACGAATATAATTACTTGGCTTTCCAACCTTTCGACTTTGAGTGTACCTGATGAAGGTTATTCCAGAAACGCGTCGTGCGCACTAATTTTGATATGTACACTTTTAATACATGTATACTGGTTTGCTCCGTTGTCAAATTATTATTGTTGTTATTTTCGTGAGGAATGTCTTAATTATATTTATTAATATATATCTAAAACGAAATGTACATAGGTTTATAATGCAGCATTAGTATCTTTATTATATTCATTGTTCTTTGTTGAACGTGGTTTTCCTTAATGCTTCAGCCATAGTAACTCAAGTTCTACTGGAATGTTTAAATTTCTGATACGTATAAAAAGAACGAAAATCGATTTCTGTGGTTGTTGCATCGTATTTTATATGCTATGCTATATTTATTTGATGTAATTATTGCACATCTTTTCTATTCAAGAAGATAGGTGACATCCTGTTCATTTGACTTAAGCACCAAGCAATCTTTCAAAACCAAGTGAACAGATTTCAATAAAGAGTACCGTATTCAGCACGTAGACAAAAAGGTGACGCGAATGTTTGTTTTTCTACAGGGAACAGAGAAATAATGGTTAATGCTTGACATGTTGGAAAAGTATTTCTCCAAACCGGCCTCCTGACAACGTTTTTCGTCTTTTTTAATATTAAATTGCAATATGATTGTAACAGGGATAAATCTTTACATTTTTGCTGCAGTTACCAGATATGCTTCCTACCTTAAACAATTTCAGTAGCCCAGCAACTTACTTTGAACATGAACTATTAAAATATTCAGGCGACATCTGGACTACTGGGTTTCTGGTAACTTGCATCCCTGTTGTAAGATAAATTGCAATGTTCTATAATAATGTTCCAATATAGTAGACCAAAAAAACAGTATAAGGATAAAACTTAATAATGCATTGTGTACATTAATAGTCTCATAGCTAGATAATGCTGTAAAGGCCTTTATAGAAATCTAAAGTGTAATGGGTCATTAAGTCACAAATACTAATCCTGATTAAATGAAATAAGACAAGAAGGCTTTTAAGAACAACATATTATAAGCTTACGTAAAATTAAGTGAAACGATATATTCTGGTGTATTTGTCACTCATTTAATATGGTATATTATTAATTCTGAATGATTACGAATACAAAAATAGATCTGCAGTAGTATTATTATCATGGATATTTAGTGACAAAACAATTCTCTTAGCCAATTGTTAGTGAATGATGCAATCAATTTACAATATAACTATGCTATTTAATTGTGGATAATTGCTTTGACTATGAGATTTTTTTTCAATTACATCCTGCAACGTTATTAGGCATTCGGACGCATGAGCGCATTTTGAAGAAAACAACCCGCAGATAATATACTTTAATTTAAAAAAAAAAAAAAAGTACAAAAGAGTTAGTGTTATGGTGTTTAATTCCACTTTCAAAATTTTTCAGCTATATAATGACGGTTAGTTTTATTGGTGGAGGAATCCGGAGAAAATCACTGACCTGTCGCAAGTCACTGACAAACTTTCTCACATAATGTTGTATCGAGTACACCTAACCATGAGCGGAATTTGAACCCACAGTGTTAGTGGCGATAGGCACTGATTACACAGGTACAACAATGTAATGGTAAAACCAACTACCATACGATGACGCCAAAAATAATACTTGTGATTGCAAATATTAAAATAATATGTATATATGTTTATTGTAGCTTAATCACATACTAATTCAGATTCGTTACTGCTATTACATACGAAGAAGCTTTGCAGCACATTAAGTAATATTAAATAATATTTATTCTTGCAGTTGTGATTTGTGTTGCATTTTATATTGATGTCTCCATGCGGCGATCAAAAATCACGGTTCAGATATAACTACTAGATGGTGCAAGATATATAAGACATAGTTATGTGTCGACGTGGACGTTATTATATATTGAAATTTACAAAACTTTCCTAAGTAATGTAATTATTATAATAATTAAGGATCCCCTCCCTCAGGCATAGGTGACCATAGATCTTTGGTATTCCTGCTAGCAATTTATTTTGGATTTCCAATCATTTGACCAACACATATTGTGTTGTGTTTTTGTCTTGTTCGTCTTCGTCTTGTGTACCCTATGTTGCCAGTTTCTTTGGATTGTCCACTTTCGATTGCTTGGTATTCTCTAACGTTTATTAACTTAGAGCGTACCTGATGAAGGTTATTCCAGAAAGGCGTTGTATGCACTAAATTTGATATCTACGTTTTGTTATAAATAAATTGTCATCCAATGTCATTGCTACAGTTGTATAGATTACGTGTTGAACACAAATGGAATTTTCCATTATGTATTTAACTTATTTAATGTTATCATGATCTATACTGAGACGCACTATTCAGTAATATTATATCCAGGGGAATTCTTACTTCCGTAAACAAATAATTAATGTATTGTTTATTATTCGGTCAACCACTGATAGAGTTCTAATCGATGTATGATAATAGCATTCTGATCTCTGAGAGTAATTTCAGAAAGATTTCTGTAATGTTTATGGACTAATTAATTAAATGTTAAAAACCATATTTGTAAGCAATGAAAATATGACGTTGAACAGTACAGGTAGCAAGTTAACCAACCGCAATAACATAAATCACATATATGTCAACCATAATGTCAACAAATCAGAAACTAATGAACAGGTAGGTACTGGTTTGAACACAAAAAGACAGAGCCAATGAACAGATAGGCATTGGTTTGAACACAAAAAGACAGAGCCAATGAACAGGTAGACACTGGTTTGAACACAAAAAGACAGAGCCAATGAACAGGTATATGCTGGTTTGAATAGGAAAAGACAGAACCAATGAACAGGTAGGTACTGGTTTGAACAGGAAAAGACAGAACCAATGAACAGGTGTGAACAACAAAAACATATGGCGAGGTTGTTATAGTTTAAATATTATATTGCCCATTATAGACGATAATAGGATCAGATATAACATTTTATACTTTGAACATCTGATTTATCTAGAAAATGAATATTTATATACACAAAAGCTACAATTGTCTTTATTGTATGGCTATTGTATTGCTATGGCCATGACAAAAAAAAATCTTTGAAGTTTGTATTTTTTTTGCCAAATTATCATTAGAAATTATACCATCGATGGCAAAATAACAATTGAAATGCACATGATAATAGACATAAGTTTTTTTTTTTTTTTAAAGTAAAACACTTCTACCAGGGTACAAATAATCAATCAAAAGATGAAACCCTTTGCTGATAGAGAATTATATTTCTGCATATTATACTAAAGAAAGAGAAACGAAACAAACAATGGTCGATAAAATTCTAAGCAGAAAACTAAAGATTGAGAAACATAAACCCCAATAATAACCATGAGTGAAGTCGGGTGCTCCACTAGGTTCATCAGTCGTGTTACTCTTGTTGACAAATCATGAAATGAACGACGAAATTGTGCCGACGGAAAATGGGAAAGTATCCGTGGTCGTCTATGGCACTGATATTCCGTAACGGTATACCAAGTCATGATGGTGATCGTAAGCGATCGTAGAATGGATGACTTCAACTGACCTATTTTATTCAGTAGCTTCCTTGTTAGCAAGAACTATGCAACAAGCTCTGGAATATCATATCAACTGAGAGATGTATACTTCGTACATGTATGCAGGTATTGCTGGAATGTTGCTACATATAAATGAAAATCATATCTTTTGAAATTGTTCGTTCTTTAACAGATCTCGCTGTCCGTTTATAGTTGTTGGTTAAAGTATGAAACAGACCTATCTGTATCTATGGTATCCTCTATTTATTCCATATGCAATGGGATAGAGTCGATCAACATAATCACCAACTGGGAACGTAAAATTAACGATTTTTAACAGATATTCTACTTCTAAGCCTATTTGTCTCAAATTTAAGCCAATTGAGCGATTATATGTAGGCCGTTATTTAGTTCCCAAACGTGTGCACTAAATTATTTATATTTATTTAAGCTTTTGACCTTACCGTCCTCGTTTTAAAAAAAAATATTAAAAAAAAAAACAATCAAGTTTGATGTTAAGCCTATCTCTATAGTCCATCAACAGCCTGCACGTATTATAAATAGACCAGGAAGAATAAATCAATACATTGTTTTGGAGCTATTCCGTTGACGTCATAATTTGTCGATATGCATCCTTTAATAACATATGAGCAAGGATGTAAGTAAAATTAACGAATACCATATAAGGTTAAATTATATATTTAACTTGCATTTGTAAAGAAAAAAACGAGACAGTTCTCATTGTCGTTACTGCTATTACATACGAAAAAGCTTTGCAGCACATTTTGTAATATTAAATAATATTTATTCTTACACCTTATATTGATGTCTCCATGCGGCGATCAAACGTCACGGTTCAAGATATAACTACTAGATGCTGCAAGATATACAAGACGTAGTTATGTGTCGACGTGGACGTTATTATATATTGAAATTACAGTTTCTAAATAATGTAATTATTATAATAATCAAGGATCCCCTCCCTCAGGCATAGGTGACATTAGACCTTTGGTATTCCTGCTCGCAATTTATTTTGTATTTCCAATCATTTAACCAACACATATTGTGTTGTGTTTTTGCTTTGTTCGTCTTCGTCTTGTGTACCCTATGTTGCCAGTTTCGTTGGATTGTCCACATTTGATTTTCTAACGTTTATCAACTTAGAGCGTACCTGATGAAGGTTATTCCAGAAAGGCGTTGTATGCACTAAATTTGATTTCTAAGTTTTTATTATAAGTAAATTGGCATCCAATGTCATTGCTATAGTTGCATAGACTAAGTGTTGAAAACAAATGGAATTTTTCTTTGGGTATGTAACTTATTTAATGTTATCATGATCTATACTGAGACGCACTATTCAGTAATATTATATCCACCTGAATTTTTACTTCGTAAACAAATAATTAATGTATTATTTATTTTTCGGTAAACCACTGATAGAGTTCTAATTGATGTATAATAATAACATTCTGATCTCTGAGAGTAATTTCAGAAAGATTTCTGTAATGTTTATGGACTAATTAATTAAATGTTGAAAACCATATTTGTAAACAATGAAAATATGACGTTGAACAGTACAGGTAGCAAGTTAACCAACCGCAATAACATAAATCACATATATGTCAACCATAAAGTCAACAAATCAGAAACTAATGAACAGGTAGGCACTGGTTTGAACACAAAAAGACAGAGCCAATGAACATGTAGGCATTGGTTTGAACACAGAAAGATATGGCCAATGAACAGGTAGTCACTGGTTTGAACACAAGAAGATAGAGCCAATGAACAGGTATATGCTGGTTTGAACAAGAAAAGACAGAACCAATGAACAGGTAGGTACTGGTTTGAACAAGAAAAACGTATGGCGAGGTTGTCATAGTTTAAATATTATATTGCTCATCATACACAATAATAGGATCAGATATAACATGCTATACCTTGAACATCTGATTTATCTAGAAAATAGATCTATATAGCTGAATATGTATATACACAAAAACTAAATTTGTCTTAATTTTATTGCTATTGTATTTGCTATGGCCATGACCAAAAAAAACTTTGAAACTCGTATATTTTTTTGCAAAATTATCATTAGAAATTATACCATCGATGGCAAAATAACAATTAAAATGCACATGATAATAGACATAAGGTTTTTTTTTTTAAAGAAAGACACTTCTACTAGAGTACAAATCATAAATCAAAAGATGAAACCTTTTGCTGATAGAGAATTATATTTCTGCATATTGTACAAAAGAAAGATGACTACGAGGCAAACAATGGTCGATAAAATTCTAAACAGAAAACTAAAGATTGAGAAACATAAAACCCAATAATAACTATGAGTGAAGTCGGGTGCTCCATTAAGCTCACCATTCGTGTTATTCTTGTTGACAAATCATGAAAAGAACGACGAAATTGTGCCGACGGAAAATGGGAAGATATCCGTGGTCGTCTATACCACTGATATTCCGTAACGGTATACCAAGTCATGATGGCGATCGTAAACGATCGTAGAATGGATGACTTCAACTTACCCATTTTATTCAGTAGATTCCTGGCTAGCAGGAACTATCTAACAAGCTCTGGAATATCATATCAAATGAGAGATATATACTTCGTACATCTATGCAGGTGTTGCTGGAATGTTGCTACATATAAATAAAAATCATATCTTTTGAAATTTTTCGTTCTTAAACAGATCTCACTGTCCGTTTATAGTTGTTGGTCAAGGTATGAAACAGACCTATCTGTATCTATGGTATCCTCTATTTATTCCATGTGCAATAGGATTGAGGCATTCGACATAGTCACCAACTGGTAATTATTAAGTGAACGTAAAATTAATGATTTAACATATATTCTACTTCTAAACCTACTTGTCTCAATCTTAAGCCAATTGATTTGATTTTTGATTTAGATTTTTGGTGTTTTAATGCCACTTTCAACAATATTTCAGCTCTATCACGGAGAGAACCACCGACCATGGGCGAGCAACTGGTAAGCATTATCACTTGCGACTGGGAGTCGAGTGCACCCTTTTTTGTAATTTACAAAACCGGGCGCGAACCCACGCCGTATTGGTGATAGGCTTGTCCTCCATTTAAACAAACTATTAAAAAAACCAATCAAGATTGATATTAAGCTTATCTCTTAAGTCTATCAACAGCCTGCACGTATTAAAAATAGACCAGGAAGAATAAATCAATACATTGTTTTGGAGCTATTCCGTTAGTAAAAAGTGAACAAGTTAAATCGATGCTTGTGGAATTGTTTCCGCTTAGAAAATGATTTCATGATACTATTTCTAATCACGCTTTATAGCATGAATCAAAATTATGTTTAAATGTGTGGGCGATGAGCTATAGGATATAAACAGATTTTTCACACGATTGCTAAGTCTCTTATATTAATTCAAATCGTAAATTTGCATTTTGGTGCGTAAATTTAACACTTTGTTATAGTAGTATAAATAAACGCTAGGGAATATCGAAGGGGTAATCAAAAATGGACATTCCAGAGAAAATGTCAACATAGGGCACACAAGACGAAGACAAATAAAAACAAAAACAAAAAACAAACAAAAAATACACTACACAATATATGTTGGACACCACCATTAACTGAATATACGTACATTATTGAAAAAATATTAAATTTACTTGTACTCGCCAAGAAACAGCTTCAAAAAGTTTGCCAAAGATTCGCTTTTCTTCTTGTCGTACAAATAAATGTTATATTTACTGACAATGTACGTATATACAATGGCATATTTACGAAATTTAATACAGTAATAGAGTACATGTATATTTATTAATAGAATAGCAAACACGTTTGTATCTTCCCACATGCAGAATCGAAGGTATTGGATCTCAAATATAATGAAGACATCAATCATATCATGTCATATCATATCATATCATAACACTGACCATTAGTAAAATATCTCCACAGCAATACTGATTAAGTTTACGAAAACGGGTGTACTTTAGTTGTACTATTATAATTAATATCAAACAAACAAACAAAATACATTTAGCTTGGTAATGAATGTTGGTATGACCACGGAAATGTTACGTTTGTCGTAATCACAAGACAAACAGACTAAAATTTTAATGACAATCGGGTCCTTACCTCATTCATGACTTATCACAAAGTTTGTAATAAGGGTAGCACTACGGGTGTCATTAGTGGAGTAGGAACTGCTCACTCTTTGAGAGCACCCGAGTTAAACACGAGTCTTTAGTGTGGTTCGTGTTGCCTAATCTTTACATTTCTGTGTAGTGTTTTGCAGAGCATTGTTTACCCTCGTTTATTTGGTACTTGTATGGTATGTCCATCGATAATTACACCTTCGGATAATATGAAGCAGCCGGCCGCGATACTGGTACTACAATACTAGTACACAATACTGGTAATACCAGTATTTTACCAGTATCTTCCAGTATCTGCAATACTGGTACAGATACTGGTAAATACTAGTATCCCAGTATCTTCCAGAATTTTCCAGTATCTGCAATACTAGAAGATACTGGTCATTGCCTAAATATGAGTATTGCAGATACCGGAAGATTCTGGGAAATACTGGTAATACCAGTATTGCAGATACTGGAAGATTCTGGAAAATACTGGTAATACCAGTATTGCAGATACTGGAAGATTCTGGAAAATACTGGTAATACCAGTATTGCAGATACTGGAAGATTCTGGAAAATACTGGTTATACCAGTATTGCAGATATTGGAAGATTAGGTAGAATTCCGGTTAACCCGAGTTTTTATGTCTACATTATACTAAAAGAATTGAATATAATTCATACTCATACGTCATTTCTGCTGTACATAACATAAGAGGCAAAAGCCCTGTAATGTCAAAATATTTTGTATGGTCCCTTAGAGTTTGATATATATTGGTAAAGTAATTTGACATGACTGGGCGGAGCCTAATACTAACGGTAAATACAATGAGCTGTGATTTACAGTTAGAATTAGGCTCTGCCCACTGGTGTCAAATTGCCAGATACTAGAGTTTCCAGTATTGTGTGTTTTACTAGTATTACCAGTATTGCTGGATGAAGAATACTGGAGGTTCCAGTATTGTGTGTTTTACAATACTAGTATTACCAGTATTGCTGGATGAAGAATACTAAAGTTTCCAGTATTGTGTGCTTTACAATACTAGTATTACCAGTATTGTTGGATGAAGAATACTGGAGCTTCCAGTATCGTGTGTTTTACAATACTAGTATTACCAGTATTGTTGGATGAAGAATACTGGAGTTTCCAGTATCGTGTGTTTTACAATACTAGTATTACCAGTATTGTTGGATGAAGAATACTGGAGCTTCCGGTATTGTGTATAGATCAACGATTCTGGTATTCCAGTATTGTAAATGCACGATACTGGTACATCCAGTATTGTATATGTACGATACTGGTATTACCAGTATTGTAACATTACAATACTGGTATTTCCAGTATTGTGAATATTATAATACTGGTAATACCAGTATTGTAAATATTACAATACTGGTAATACCAGAATCGCGGCCGGCTGCTTCATATTATCCACACCTTCTAACCTTTCATTTTTTTTCCTTAGACAAATTAAGGTTAACTGATCGGACGTTTTTCAGATGGTATTTTATATCATAACATTTGTTAATGTGACATAAAAAACTATTTTAAAGCACACTTCTGACTCAGATGTGACAGTATTGTCTAATTTTGTGCTATGGTGGTTTTCAGCATAAAACTTTATTTTAATCATGTCTAAGCAGTCGTTCATCCTTTTTTTTTTATTATAATATAAAGTTTAATCTAACATAATAAGTCAAAGAAGAACAGACAATGCATTGGCTAAAAGAAAAAAGGGAAAAGCAGAAAAAAATGATATACAAAACACTACACAGAAAACTAAAGATTGATCAACACGAGTCCTACTTAAAACCGGAGGTGAACTCAAGTAGTGTTATCCTTTGGTGCTATCTTGAATGCTACGGTAATAATTATTTATCCCTGATGTCTGGAGTGGATGGACTCTTTTACTTCTTAATGATATGAAATAACATTTATCTTCCTGGTTCTTCCTGTACATCTAAAAACAGAGCAGTTAGCCCACACAAATGGATATTAATATTCTAGAAAAGTAATGTACAATGAACAATTAGTTATTTTAATTAGCTACTACTTCCGTCGATATTTACCACAAACTAAATAAACAGCTATCAAATTGACATAAAATGCCCGAAAGGTACATAGTGATATACAAATTAGGAAGATCTCAAGGTTCTCGTTTTGTAAGGAAAACCACATGATGGGCGAATACAAGGCATCGGAATGACTAAACGTTGGACCATATTTGTAGCCAATAAAAACTTATTTTATATATTATTTAGGTAATAAAAGAGCACCATGTTTTTATTTACAAGAATGTATGAAGAAACACAATTACAGCGGTTAAATTATTTCATTTAATCAAGTTGAATTTTTGAAAGATTAAAACTAGTTTGTGCAAGAGGTCATCTTCTGTTGAAATGATATTGAAGTCTCACCAGTCAATAATTTCGCTTAGCTTTACTATGATTAAACAGTCCTGAGTCCAATATGATCCATGTCACTTTTCGTTCTGTAGTAGTCTAGAAATCTGACAGTCTGAAATATTTGCTTTGCACAGTTTTTAGATGATAAGCTCTTTCTTAGGGTTTTCAGAGAAATAGGTTCTGTCTGGGAGAGACCTAAATAAACGTCGATTCGAATACACAATTTTTCTCTACTTAGTTTATAATGGAGCATTAGTACCTTTATTATCTTCATTGTTCTTTGTTGAAGGTGGCTTTCCGTAATGTTTCAGCCATAGCAACTCAAGTTCTACTGGAATGTTTAAATTTCTGATACGTATAAAAAGAACGAAAATCGATTTCTGTGGTTGTTGCATCATATTTTATATGCTATGCTATATTTATTTGATGTAATGCTTGCACATATTTTCTATTCAAGAAGATAGGTGACATCCTGCTCATTTGTCTTAAGCACCAAGTAATCTTTCAAAACCAAGCGAACAGATTTGAATAAAGAGTATTCAGCATGCAGAGAAAAAAGGTGACGCGAATGTTTGTTTTTCTACAGGGAACAAAGAAATAATATAGGATTAAACGCATTTTTTCCGGAGTTTATCTATGCATAACCTGGACCAATTCACTCACAAACAAATAAAAGTCCATGTAAGTTTGTCAGTGACTTGGTCCAGGTTATACATCAATAAAGTCCGGAAAAAATGCGTGTAATCCTTAAAATTCTGTAACTAATTATTTTTTTTTCATTTGTTTTGTAAATTTACCTTTGGAGATCCCCAGTACGCACACACACATTCCATTGATGTTTGTTGGCCATGAATAACAAAATGAACTAATCTTGTTTTCCTACATTGATAACTAGATGGTGATGTAATTAAGTTACTGATATTTTCCAATTTAGCTACTCAAACAAGTAAAATGCTCACAAAATCGCAAAATAAATCAGTAACCAGCTTGTGTCAGCGTCCCTTGCAAACAACGTCACAGGATGACAATATATTACAAAAGTCAAAGTCGATAGACGGTTGTCTCAAGTATTTTTTCCGGATTTTTTTTATGTCAACAATACAAGCTTTTTTTTTCATTGACATTTATTTTTTTATTTCATATCTAACAATAATTGTCGATTATTAACAATAAACATTATGATACCTCACTAACTTCTCATTGGCTTAAATTAAATCACATGACCTGAAACAATTTTAATGTTTTGTGAAAATTAACCCAAACAGGAAACAACCCATTGCGTGCCTCAAAAGGGAAACAACTCTTTCAAAATTTTCATAAAAATTCAAAATTCTAAAATTGATAATAAAAAAAAAGAAAAAAAAATTAGTTCAAAATTTTTCAAAAATTTTTGACAAAATCTCAATTTTTTTTTTCCAAAATTTTCAAAAAAATCCGTTTTCATAAAATTTCAAAATTTTGATATTTTTAAATATTGAAAAATGATAAAACAATAATAGCCTACCATTTCGGTCAATACTATTGCCTTCTTCAAAAAGAATGAAGATTACCTAAAATTGAAATTGACTGGTTAATAAAAGTATTAAGAAATGGGTGCTTTCATAATGGACCGGTTATATGTCCAAGGATAGTCATAATGGCTCAAGGAGGGTTGTATTGGCCCAAGGCGATTTTTGAAGTTATTAAACACACATTTTAAATCTGTTGAAAATATTACTGATGGCCGGTTTGTGCCCTATATCACTGGTTGTGTTGTGAACTTTAATATAATTATGAAATAGTTTAACATTTGTTAAAAAAATTTCAAAAGTTATTAAACACACATTTTGCTTAAATACATGTATTTATTTAAATGTCCAATCCTTGGTCTGTTGTTCGGTATAATAAAACAGTTATTGCCTTCAATGGATTGTAAACATCAGAATTGTTAACCCTCAAGGGGTTGTTTCCCTCGGGCTAAAGTCCTCGGGGAAAACAACCTCCATCAGGTTAACAATTCTGGATGTTTACATCCATTGAGGGCAATAATTGTTTATTATTTCTTTTATCTTATTTTATTATCGGGAATACAAGCCGCCATTTTGCTTACATTACGAAAAAAGTAGTCCGGTGAACATTGTCTCTCGAAAAATAAACTGACAAAAACCCCGCCTCCATAAGCGTTTATACCCAATCAGAGTATAGGATTTCTAATTATGTAAATCATATAAGAATTATTGGTTAATGTTTGACATGGAAAATTATTTCTGCAAACCGGCCTCCTGACAACGTTTTTCGTCTTTTTTAATATTTAATAGCAATATGATTGTAACAGGGATACATCTTTACATTTTTGTTGCAGTTACCAGATATGCTTCCTAACTTAAGCAATCTCAGTAGCCCAGCAACTTACTTTGAACATGAATTATTAAAAATCAGTTGACAACTGGACTACTGGGTCCCTGGTAACTTGCATCCCTGTTTTAAGATAAATTGCAATGTTTTATAATAATGTTCCAATATAGTAGACCAGAAAACAGAATCAGGATACAAATTAATAATGCATTGTGTACATTAATAGTCTTATAGCTAGATAATGCTGTTAAGGCCTTCATAGAAAACTAAAGTGTAATAGGTCATTAAGTCACAAGTACTAATCCTGATGGAATGAAATAAGACAACAAGGCTTTTAAGAACAACATATTATAAGCTTACGTACAATTAAGTGAAACGATATGACCTGGTTGTCACTCATTTAATCATGATATATTATTAATTCTGAATGATTACTGTAACGATATTGTTAATTAAGGTTTCACTGTAGATTTTAGGTTAATACTCTCAAAATAGCTTGTCAGCCTAGCTCGTTGCACACTACAATATCTTATCTATGTAACTGATGTAGAATAGTGTAATACACATATAAATAGAGTTGGAAAGATACTCGTCGTCTTATTTATTAATATATAAGAAGGAACAACGAAACATGGTGTCAGGTGAGTCGAATCCTAAAGAACACAATGCACGTGTTGAAAACTATGAACTTTGACAATTAATAAGCAAAAGACAAAGCATGAAAAGATTGCAGACACGCCGAACATTGTAAACAAAGAAAAGCAAAATGGCAGACGAAGAGATCCAGCCTCAAATCGTGCATGAACATTCCATTCCCTTCGAAGTTAGATATGAAAGGGAACGTTGCCACAAATTGGAAAAAGTTTAAAAGAGTATGGGAAAATTACGAAATAGCATCCGGGCTCAAAACAAAAGAAAATGAGATCAGAACAGCGACATTCCTTACATGCGTAGGTACCGAAGCTCTCGAAATTTATGATGGTTTAAAATTTGACAATGACGCAGATAAGACGAAACTAGAAGCTGTACATCAGAAATTTGAAACATTCTGTATAGGTGAAACCAATGAAACATACGAAAGATACAAGTTCAATAAAAGGGACCAAGAACAAAGTGAAACAATAGACACATACGTAGCATCTCTCAGAACATTATCGAAAACTTGCAATTATGGAGAAATAGAAGAAAGTTTAATTAGAGACAGAATTGTAATAGGCATTAAAGATAACACCATCAGAAAGAAGTTTTTTTTTTTACTTTTATTTTTTTAGACATTTTCAAAATATATACATAACAAACACAAACATTACACAACAGCACAGACAAAGACATTATTTGTACATACATTTTCAATACAAACATATGAAATGTTGTGTCCCCTTGTCTCCATGCAATAAACCAAATACATAGTTTATTTAAGAATATATGTCATCAGATTTTGATTTACCCCCTATATATAATTATATATACATGAGTTTCTAATATAAGTTTCTTATGTATAAATTATTTTCTTGCATGTTGACAAAAGTAGACCACTATAAATTAAGTTCATGTATGCAACACCATTTATTATCATGTTTGTACATTTTATTTTCAACAAGTGCATTAATCTTTTCGATTTTCTCTTTTTGTTTAACTTTAACTTTGAAAATGTTAAGGAATGGTTTTGTGTCAGTCCATTTACAACAGTGAATATAATTTCTTGCCACAAGGAATAAAAATGGAACAATTTTTTGCAAGGAGCTTTCATCTGAAAAAATACCTAAAACTGTTTCTTTTGGGGTTAATTCAAAAACTTCTAAATCTAAAGCTGATGAAAGCCAGATATTAAATGAAGTCCAAAATCTCTTTGCCACAGGGCAGCCCCACAGATAGTGTAAGATGGAGTCTTCTTCTTGGTTACAGAAATTACATAATGCACTGTTTTTTATTCCCATTTTGTGTAATAACTTGTTATTTGGAAGTATATGATGCAGAAGTTTGAACTGAAAATTTCTTAATTTTGTATCATTTGTGATTCTATAAATATCATTAAACAACATACTACCATCTAGTTCAGTATCAAGTTTTTGTTCCCATTTCACATTGCCTTTAACAAAATTTTCTTTTTCATCTTTTTCTATGAAATATTTGTATATATATTTTGGAATATCTTTCCTCTGCATCATATTAGTAATCAAAGGTGGTTTCATTTCCAAGTCATCAGTACTGTAATGTTTTTTAATAATAGATATAATACCATAATATGTAATAGCATTTATATTCACATTGCATTTATCAAGAAACATTTGATATGTTAGAAATCTATTATTGTCATCAATGAGGTCCTCTATCTTTTTAATGCCATTTTCTGACATGCATTTTAAATAAAGTGCTCTGTCATTTATCTTCAAGTGTGAATTGTACCATATAAAGTCTGTTTTTGTGACTTTATTTGAGTCATCATTAAAGTTTATAGATGAGTACCAGAAAGAAGTTGCTACAAGATCACAAGTTGACACTAAAGAAATGCATAGATATATGTAGAGCCAACGAAACAACAACTGAACAACTCAAAAAGATTAGCAACGAGGATGTACAGTATGTCAGAAAAAAGACTCAAGAAACAATAAAACAACATTCAAAATTCAACGCACACTACTCAAATGAATGCAAGTTCTGCGGAAAGAAACACAAACCAAACAAGGAACTGTGTCCAACATATGGCAAAGCTTGTTCAAACTGTGGAATAAAAAAACCTCTTTGCCTGCAAATGCAGAAAAATAAACGTCAGAAAGAGCAGAAAGGTACACCAAATAGATGAAACATCTGGCAGTGAGGAAGAAGGATACGTCTTAAAAGTACAAAAAAATGATTCAAGAGAGGATATAAAAGCTATAGATAAGGAAATTTTCCCAAAGAAAATTTTTGCCACGATGCGCATTGACCGAAAGGAGGTAAAATTTCAATTAGACTGTGGGTCTACAGTAAACGTTTTGCCAGAGTATCTGTTCAGACAATGCGTATGTGAAAAAGAACATGTAGAAATAGAGAAAAGTTCTCAAACTCTAGTTATGTTCCACGGAACCGAGACAAAACCCTTGGCAAGAAGCGATTAACACTGAAAAACCCGAAGAACAATAAGAAATACAATGTAGAATTTGTGATTGTAAATGCCGATGTCAAGTCTATACTTGGAGCCAGAGCTATTCAACACATGAAATTAGTGACAGTAAATCAAGAGAATATGTTGAACTTAAACCAAATTCAAAGTGCTAAAAGTGCTGAAGAACCGAAAAAAATCAAAGACCTGAAAGCACTAAAGGACAAATGACAAAGAAACAAATCGAAGAAAAATTTAAAAATGTTTTCAACGGGGAAGGAAAACTTGAAGGAAAGTTGCATCTAGAGATAGATCCTAATGTGAAACCAATTCAACTTCCTGTCCGAAAAGTTCTAGTAGCAGTCAAAGAGAAGCTTAAGTTCGAACTTGATAGATTAAGTGATTTAGAAATAATCACGCCAGCTCAAGTGCCGACTAAATGGATTTCAGCTACGGTTGTGGTTATGAAACCAGATGGGCGTATAAAACTATGCATTGACCCAAAGCCTTTAAGCAAAGCATTAAAACGAAACCACTACCCAACACCGACCATTGACGAAATTTTGCCAGAACTTTCGAAGGCAAGATTATTCTCTGTGCTAGATACTAAAAACGGATTTTGGCACGTTGAACTCGATGAAGCTAGTAGCTATTTGACAACTTTCGCAACACCCTAGGGCCGATACAGGTGGAAACGGTTGCCGTTCGGGATTTCACCAGCTCCAGAAGAATTTCAAAGGAGAATGACTGAAGCATTAGAAGGACTAGATGGTGGTAAAGTTATACACGATGACATTTTACTGTATGCAGTTGGTGATTCTGATGATGAAGCAGGAATCGACCATGACAGGAAATTGCGTGCGCTTCTTCAGAGATGTCAGGAAAAGAACATTTAAGTTGAATTTAGATAAGCTCAAACTGAGATTGAAAGAAGTAAGCTATCTAGGTCACAGGATATCAGCAGAAGGCTTGAAAGTAGATCCTAAGAAAATTGAAGCTATTACTGAAATGCCTGCTCCTACTGATAGACATGGAGTACAGAGATTGCTTGGAATGATAAACTATTCGCAAAAGTTTGCACCAGGACTTTCAAAATTAACAGCTCCAATCAGAGACTTACTTAAGTCGGAGAATCAGTTCATGTGGGACAAAGACGTCCATGGGAAATGCCTACTAAAGATTAAAGAAGTATTGATATCTACTCCAGTACTAAAGTACTTTGATCAAGACAAAAACACTGTTGTACAATGCGATGCGTCCGAAAGTGGGCTAGGGGCCTGCATAATGCAAGATGGTCACCCAATTGCTTATGCTTCTAGATCGTTAACGCAAACCGAATGCAACTATGCACAAATCGAGAAGGAGCTTTTAGCCATTGTTTTTGCGATGGAGCGATTAGAAAACTATGTCTATGGTAGACATGTGACAGTAGAGTCTGATCACAAACCCCTTGAGATAATCTGCAAGAAAAGTTTACTGAGCGCCCCGAAACGACGGCAAAGAATGCAACTACGTCTTCAGAAGTTTGACTTTACCGTAGAATACAAGAAAGGAAAAGATGTACCTAGCCGATACACTCAGCAGAGCGTATATTAAAGAACATAAACAGGATGTCAAATGTGAAGTTGTATTAGAAATAGAACGCTCGGAAGCCGAGACCGAATTCGAGTTGATTCAAATGATTCAATACTTAGCAGTGAGTACAGAGAAAATTGCTCAGTTAAAAGAGGCCACGAAAAATGACAATGAACTTTGCGCCTTAAAACAGATAATTAAAACCGGATGGCCTGAAAACAAAGAAGATGTCCCGAAACCTATTCACTTGTACTACACATTTCGAGAAGAACTGACCTTGAAAGATGGTATTATATTTAAGGGAGAACGAATAGTAGTTCCGCAGTCAGTTCGAAACGATATGCTTTCACGAATACACAATGGACATGTAGGTATTCAAGGTTGTTTACGGAGAGCCAAAGAGTCGCTATACTGGCCAAGAATGTATCGAGACATTGAAAATTTCGTCAGAAATTGTGCATCTTGCAACGTATATCAAAATGAACAAGTAGAAGAGCCGTTAACACAACACGAGATACCCGATCATCCATGGGAGAAACTCAGAGTTGACTTGTTTGAATTTCGGAACAAGAACTATCTCGTAACAGTTGACTATTACAAAACAACATCGAAACATGCTATTCAGAAGTTGAGAGCACAATTTTCAAGACATGGAGTACCAAGCAAGGTTATTTCTGACAATGGACCGCAGCTTAGTTCAAGTGACTTTGCAGACTTTGCGAAAACTTACGAATTCGTACATGTAACAAGTTCGCCAGGGTATCCCCTGTCAAATGGAAAGGCAGAGAACGCTGTTAAAACTGTGAAGAGAATAATGAAGAAATCGCTAAAATCGGGAGAAGATCCATACCTAGCATTATTATCATGGAGAAATACTCCGTCCGAAGGAATGAACAGCTCTCCTGTTCAACGATTATATGGTCGCCGTACAAGGACTCTCTTACCAACGACAAACAAATTGCTTTAACCGAAAATAGCCACCCATGTAAAGAAGGAGATGACAGTGCGAAAGAACAAACAAAAGCAATACTATGATCGTAATACAAAACCTCTAAACGACTTAGAAAAGGGTGACATTGTAAGAATCCGTTCGCAAGGAAGAGAAAATGAATGGAAAAAAGGAATCGTGGAGGAAAAAGTTAACATTAAATCCTATAATGTGAAAACTGAAAATGGTGGAATCTACAGGAGAAATAGGAGACATTTAAGATCTTCAAAAGAACAATTCGAACTAAATGATCCAAATGTAGAAATGAAAGATAACGATAGACAAGATGACAGTTGTGTAAGATCAAATGAAACATCATGTGAAAACACCGAACTTTCGTTGGTACAGTCGAGCCAAGACGATCTGGTAGAGTTAGAAAAGAGCCAAGTTACTTGAAGGACTATGTCATGAAATAGACTGTAAATAATTAGTTTTTAGACTTTTCGTAGTTCGTAGTATAGAGACATTCATTCATCCATTGATTCAATTTTATAAAGGACTTTACTAAAAAGAACATTGAAATAATGACAATTTGAAGTTAAGGGATTTTTTAAAAAGTTAGTTTGATTTTGAAACCTAGTTTTAAAGATACTTAAAATTGTTTAGAGAACATTCTTTAGAAAGTATAAAGCTTTTTGTTTTATTTAGAAAAAGGGGGATGTAACGATATTGTTAATTAAGATTTCACTGTAGATTTTAAGTTAATACTCTAAAAATAGCTTGTCAGCCTAGCACGTTGCACACTACCATATCATATCTATGTAACTGATGTAGAATAGTGTAATACACATATAAATAGAGTTGAAACGATACTCGTCGTCTTATTTATCAATATATAAGAAGGAACAACGAAACAATTACGAATACAAAAATAGATCTGCAGTAGTATTATTATCATGGATATTTGGTGACAAAATAATTCTCTTAACCAATTGTTGGTGAATAATACAATAAATTTACCAAATATCTATGCTATTTAATTGTGTATAATTGTTTTGTCTATGAACTTTAGAGAATGGATGGTTATCGTCATTTTTAGATTTTTTTCAATTACATCCTGCAACGTTTTTAGCTATTCGGACGCATAAGCGCCCTTTGAAGAAAACAACCCGCAGATAATTTACTTTAATATAAAAAAAGACAAAAGTACAAAAGAGCTAGTGTTATGGTGGTAAATTCCACTTTCAAGATTGTTCAGCTATATCATGACGGTTAGTTTTATTGGTGGAGGAATCTGGAAAAAACCACCGACCTGTCGTAAGTCACATAATGTTGTATCGAGTACACCTAACCATGAGCGGAATTTGAACCTACAGTGTTAGTGGCGATAGGCACTGATTACACAGGTACAACAATGTAATGGTAAAACCAACTACCATACGATGACGCCAAAAATAATACTTGTGATTGCAAATATTAAAATAATATATATATATATGTTTATTGTAGTTTAATCACATACTAATTCAAATTCTTTACTGCTATTACATACAAAGAAGCTTTGCAGCACATTTAGTAATATTAAATAATATTTATTCTTGCAGTTGTGATTTTTGTTGTACCTTATATTGATGTCTCCATGCGGCGATCAAAAGTCACGATTCAGATATAACTACTAGATGCTGCAAGATATACAAGACGTGGTAATGTGTCGACCTGGACGTTATTATATATTGAAATTTACAGTTCCTCAATAATGTAATTATTATAATAATTAAGGATCCCCTCCATCAGGCATAGCTGACCTTAGACCTTTGGTATTCCTGCTCGCAATTTATTTTGGATTTCCAATCATTTGACCAACACATATTGTGTTGTGTTTTTTTTTTGTTCGTCTTCGTCTTGTGTACCCTATGTTGCCAGTTTCTTTGGATTGTCCACTTTTGATTGCTTGGTTTATTAACTTAGAGCGTACATGATGAAGGTTATTCCAGAAACGCGTTGTATGCACTAAATTTGATATCTCCGTTTTTATTATAAGTAAATTTGCATCCAATATGATTGCTACAGTTGCATAGACTACGTGTTGACAACAAATGGAATTTTTCATTGGGTATTTCACTTATTTAATGCTATCATGGTCTATACTCAGACCCACTATTCAGTAATATTATATCCAGGGGAATTCTTACTTCCGTAAACAAATAATTAACGTATTATTTATTATAATAATAATAATAGCATTCGGATCTCTGAGAGTAATTTCAGAAAGATTTCTGTAATGTTTATGGAATAATTAATTAAATGATAAAACCATGTTTGTAAGCAATGAAAATATGACGTTGAACAGTACAGGTAGCAAGCTAACCAACCGCAATAACATAAATCTCATCATATAAAAAGTCAACAAATCAGAAACTAATGAACAGGTAGGCACTGGTTTGAACACAAAAAGACAGAGCCAATGAACAGGTAAGCACTGGTTTGAACACAAAAAGACAGAGCCAATGGACAGGTATGTGCTGGTTTGAACAAGAAAAACATATGACGAGGTTGTTGTAGTTTAAATATTATATTGCTCATCATACACGATAATAGGATCAGATATAACATTTTATACTTTGAACATCTGATTTATCTAGAAAATAGATCTATATAGCTGAATATTTATATACACAAAAGCTACAATTGTCTTTATTGTATGGCTATTGTATTGCTATGGCCATGACAAAACGTTTGAAGTTTGTATATTTTTTGCAAAATGATCATTAGAAATTATACCATCAATGGAAAAATAACAATTAAAATGCACATGATAATAGACATAAGTTTTGTTTTAAAGAAAGACACTTCTACTAGAGTACAAATCATAAATCAAAAGATGAAATCTTTTGCTGATAGAGAATTCTATTTCTGCATATTGTACAAAAGAAAGGGGACTACGAGACAAACAATGGTCAATAACATTCTAAGCAGAAAACTAAAGATTGAGCAACATCAACCCCAATAATAACCATGAGTGAAGTCGGGTGCTCCACTAGGTTCATCAGTCGTGTTACTCTTGTTGACAAATCATGAAAAGAACGACGAAATTATGCCGACGGAAAATGGGAAAATATCCGTGGTCGTCTATGGCACTGATATTCCGTAACGGTATACCAAGTCATGATGGCGATCGTAAGCGATCGTAGATTGGATGACTACAGCTTAACCATTTTATTCAGTAGCTTCCTTGTTAGCAGGAACTATCTAACAAGCTCTGGAATATCATACCAACTGAGAGATATATACTTCGTACATGTATGCAGGTGTTGCTGGAATGTTCCTACATATAAATAAAAATCATATCTTTTGAAAAAAAATCATTCTTAACCGGATCTCACTGTCCGTTTATAGTTATTGGTCAAGGTATGAAACAGGCCTATCTGTATCTATGGTAAGATAAGAAGATTCATGAGGCTAGAGCCTTTAATTTCATATACAGGTATATTGATGACGTTTTTATCTATCAATAATTCTAGATTTGCAGAATTTCTTCCATTGATATATCCTCCAGAGCTGGAAGTTATAGAGACCACAGATACAGCTTCGTCCGGATCGTTTTTGGACATATACCTCGAATTTGACGACAGTGGTCAATTCAGTACTAAAATTTATGATAAACGGGACGACTTCAATTATAAAATCATAAATTTTCCAAATATGTGCAGCAATATTCCAGCTTCTCCTGCATATGGTTTTTACATCTCGCAATTGATTCGTTATGCAAGGGCCAGTAGCAATTATTCTGATTTCCTGAAACGTCATCTTTATCTGAGAAACAGGCTACTGGACCAGGGCTATAAAAAGATTCGCCTTATTCGATCTCTTAAAAAGTTTATATTCCGATACCAAGATCTTCTCGAAATATATTCTGTCTCTGCAGAGACGATAATAAATAATGGATTTTCAAATAGTGAAAATGTATAAAGATAAGGAAGTCAACAAAAATGTCAAAAATATTTGTTTTATCAATGTGTGACGTAAGAGTGTTTTTGACATTTACTTCACTGAATTTGGTACTGCTTTGACAACTATTTAGCCTATTTTGTTCCAGTATTGTTATAAATACTGTTATAGTGACAGCCGGTATCTTTGAGCCGTAATGAAAGCGGGAGGTTTGGCGCTTTAAATCTGATTAAACACACCATTTCTTTAGAAATGCCTGTACCAAGTCAGGGTCATTACGGTTTTCACAGTTTTCTGGTTGTTGACTGACTTTGTCTGTTTAAATACTTATGAGTTTTGACTTTCCCTTTGTAAGATTGATCGAAGTTCGGTAATTTTGTTATTACCCTTATGCTATATTTATTCCATGTGCAATGGGATAGAGGCAATCGACATAGTCACCAACTGGTAATTACTAAGTGAACGTAAAATTAATGATTTAACATATATTCTACTTCTAAACCTATTTGTCTCAAACTTAGGCCAATTGATTTGATTTTTGATTTTGATTTTTTGTGTTTTAACGCCACTTTCAACAATATTTCAGCTATGTCATGGCGACCAGCTTTAGTGGTGGAGGTAACCAGAGTAACCGGAGAGAACCACCGACCATGGGCAAGCAACGGGTAAGCTTGATCACTTGCGGCTGCGAGTCGAGTGCACCCTTTGTTGTAACTTACAAAGCCGGGCGCGAACCCACGTCGTATTGGTGATAGGCTTGTATGAGTTGTTAGGTCCAACGACCTAACTCATTGAGCTACTCGGGTCCCTTTAAGCCAATTGAGCGATTACATGTAGGCCGTTGTTTAGTTCACAAACGTGTGCACTACATTATTTATCTTTATCTTTATTTAAACTTTTGACCTTACCGTCCTGGATTTAAAGAAACTATTTTTAAAAAATCCAATCAATATTGATGTTAAACCTATCTCTTTAGTCCATCAACAGCCTGCACGTATTAAAAATAGACCAGGAAGAATAAATCAATACATTGTTTTGGAGCTATTCTGTTAACGTCCTTTAATAACATTTGTGCAAGGATGTAAGTAAAATTAACGAATACCATATGAGGTTAAATTATATATTTAACTTGCATTTGTGAAGAAAAAAACGAGACAGTTCTCATTGTCACACATGGAACTGTCTCATTCAAACAAGAGCAGATCGTCACGTTATTTAACTCAAGACAAGTTAAATCGATGCTTGTGGAATTGTTTCCGTTTAGAAAATGATTTCATGATACTATTTCTACAATCATGCTTTATAGCATGTATCAAAATTATGTTTAAATGTGTGGGCGATGAGCTATAGGATACAAACAGATTTTTCACACGATTGTTAAGTCTCTTATATTAATATAAATCGTAATTTTGCATTTTGGTGTGTAAATTTAACATTTTGCTATAGCAGTATAAATAAACGCTAGGGAATATCGAAGGGGTAATCAAAAATGGACAATCCAGAGAAACTGTCAACATATGGCACACAAGACGAAGACAAATAAAAAACAAACAAACAAAACAAAAAACAAAAAAAAACCAACCCCACAACACAATATATGTTGGACACAGTACCATTAACTGAATATACATACATTATTGAAAAATATTTAATTTACTTGTACTCGCCAAGAAACAGCTTAAAAAGCTTGCCAAAGACTCGCTTTTCTTCTTGTTTGCAAAGTTCGTACAAATAAATGTTATATTTGCTGGCAATGTACGTATATGGTCTATGTATATACAATGTCATATTTACGAAATTTGATACAGTAATAGAGTACATGCATATTTATTATTATTATGCTTTCTGTAAATTTCTTCTGTAATATAAATGCATACGATATTTTGGCATATATCACAAAGAATTACATAGCGTTGATATACTATGCGAACATAGTACATCTACTATGCCAGTTCCACGCGGGGAAGGTTGGGTTTTCAGTTGTCTGTCAAGCTATATATAGCTAGTCCACGAGCAAGGGGGCGGATCCAATCTCTCAATCTATCATAGTCGTCTAACCGTTTTTAATGCTTGTTATTGTTGTTAATTAAATTTCAAACTTCAAAAATCTTTATATTTTTAAAGCCTTAAATGAAACAAAGAATATTCTCACACTTTCAAATCTATCTGATCCAATATATTAGTCACCAATATCAGGACCTCCTTTAGTGTAATAGTTCTCAATATATTTTGTCTACATATAACAGTCAGCATAATAATAATAATAATGTTGTGTTAGCAATGACTATGCCATATAGTGGTCAGGGTTGAAGACATAGTGCACTCCCCTTTGTCTTCAACCCTGATCACTATATTGGCATAGTCATTGCTAACACAACATTATTATATAAATATAACAGCAAACACGTTTGTACCTTCCCAAGAAGAAGACAAATAAAAAAAACCAAAAGAAAAAGAAAAAAAGACAATACAATATATGTTGGACACCACCATTAACTGAATATACGTACATTATTGAAAAATATTAAATTTACTTGTACTCGCCAAGAAACAGCTTCAAAAAGCTTGCCAAAGACTCGCTTTTCTTCTTGTTTGCAAAGCTCGTACAAATAAATGTTATATTTGCTGACAATGTACGTATATGGTCTATGTATATACAATGTCATATTTAACAAATTTAATACAGTAATAGAGTACATAAATATTTATTAATAGAATAGCAAACACGTTTGTATCTTCCCACATGCAGAATCGAAGGTATTGGATCTCAAATATAATGAAGACATCAATCATATCATATCATATCATATCATATCATATTATATCATATCATATCATATCATATCATAACACTGACCATTAGTAAAATATCTCCACAGCAATACTGATTAAATTCAGGAAAACGGGTGTACTTTAGTTGTACTATTATAATTAATATCAAACAAATAAACAAAATACATTTAGCTTGGTAATGCATGTTGGTATGACCACGGAAATGTTACTCTTGTCGTAATCACAAGACAGAAAGACTAAAATCGTAATGACAATCCGATCCTTACCTCATTCATGACTTATCACAGAGTTTGTAATAAGAGTAGCACTACGGGTGTCATTAGTGGAGTAGGAACTGCTCACTCTTCCAGAACACCCGAGTTAAACACGAGTCTTTAGTGGGGTTCGTGTTTCCTAATCTTTACATTTCTGTGTAGTGTTTTGCAGAGCATTGCTTATCTTTGTTCTTTTGGTACTTGTATGGTATGTCCATCGATAATTATACCTTCTAACCTTTCATTTTTTTTCTTTAGACAAATTAAGGTTAACTGATCGGATGTTTGTCAGATTTTTTTTTATATCATAACATTTTTTAATGTAGTTATAAAAAAAAATATTTTAAAGCACACTTCTTACTCAGATTTGACAGTATTTTCTAATTTTGTGCTATTGTGGTTTTCAGCATAAAACTTTATTTTAATTACCCATTATGTCTAAGCAGTCGTTCATCCTTTTTTATTATACAATAGTTGTTATAATATAAAGTTTAATCTAACATAATAAGTCAAAGAAGAACAGACAATGCATTGGCTAAAAGAAAAAAGGGAAAAGCAGAAAAAAATAATATACAAAACACTACACAGAAAACTAAAGATTGATCAACACGAGTCCTACTTAAAACCGGAGGTGAACTCAAGTAGTGTTATCCTTTGGTGCTACCTTGAATGCTACGGTAATAATTATTTATCCCTGATGTTTGGAGTGGATGAACTCTTTTACTTCTTAATGATATGAAATGACATTTATCTTCCTGGTTCTTCCTGTACATCTAAAAGCGGAGCATTAGCCCACACCACTGGATATTAACATTCTAGAAAAGTAATGTCCAATGGACAATTAGTTATTTTAATTAGCTACTACTTCCGTCGATATTTACCACAAACTAAATAAACAGCTATCAAATTGACATAAAATGCCCGAAAGGTACATAGTGATATATGAATTAGGAAGATCTCGAGGTTCCCGTTTTGTAAGCAAACCACATGATTGGCGAATATAAGGCATCGGAATGACTGAACTTTGGACCATATTTTTAGCCAATACAAAAGAAGTACAAGTTCTTGTTTACGTGAAGAGTAAGTTATTTTATATATTATTTAGGTAATAAAAGAGCATCATGTTTTTATTTACAAGAATGTATGAAGAAACACAATTACAGCGGTTAAATTATTTCATTTAATCAAGTTGAATTTTTGAAAGATTAAAACCTAGTTTGTGCAAGAGGTCATCTTCTGTTGAAATGATATTGAAGCCTCACCAGTCAATAGTTTCGCTTGGCTTTACTATGATTAAACACTCCTGAGTCCAATATGATCCATATCACTTTTCTTTCTGTAGTAGTTTAGAAAACTGACAGTCTGAAATATTTGTTTAGCACAGTTTTTAGATGATAAGGTCTTTCTTAAGGTTTTCAGAAAAATAGGTTCTGTCTGGGAGAGACCTAAATAAACGTCGATTCGAATACACAATTTTTCTCTTGCGATTAGAAATAAACCTAGTAATGATGGAAAGTTGATTTTTGTGTGTTCAACCAATATCGCCAGTAGTGATTGCTTGATAAAGACTTGCATTGCATATTGCTAAATTCAGAGAGTTTGTCTCTGTGGGAAATGTATTTTTCTCTTGGCAGTTTTAATGAATCGCAACGAAGGCGTGTCCTCCTAGAATGTTGCAGCATAACGATCAATACATTTCTAACAGTATTGGTTCAGTGTGGCAAAATGGTGGTCAATGTCGGGAAAAGTTAAGGTTCCATTGAGATTTGAGTCAACATATTTGGAATCACTACATGGTGTTTTTTCGTTGTCTAATTTGGGGTTCAGTTTTCCGAATATGTGAGAGTAATTAATCCAAATTACAAGGTACAACTCTTTTAGAAGCCGCCATCTTTATTGTTTTGGCTTAAGAATGTCAGTTGTTATATGTAGCTGTTTATGGCAATTCTCAAGTATGGTGTGTGACACGTAATTGTGTTGCTGATCCCAACTTCATTAACATCTTTAATATACCATTTTTGGACTAGCTATTCGGAGAACGTTCCCACCATGCTACGCCATTCTGTTCTAAACATTCTTTGAAAACAAATAAACAAAAGAGCCTAAATAGAATAACCAAACTCTGTTAAGATAAAATTGGTTTGAATAACACGGGAAAATATATTTAGCTACTGCCTTTTCAGAGTAATCCACTTTGTCCATGTTCCCTGGCAAGTCAGACAAGCTGAGATATGTGATAACAAAAAAACCCTTTAATTACAAACCGAAATATGTCTTGATGCAAGTTTGATTAAAGTAATGTTAATGTCCTTTGGAGTAATCTTGAAGGACACGCTAATAATAATTCATCCCTTGATGTCTGTAGTCGATGGACACTTCTTAATGATGTGAAATGACAACGTTCTTCCTGGTTCCGAATGTACAGCTCAGAGCAGAATAGTCAGCCCACATCACTAGATTTTAACAACACAGAAAAGAAACATCACCACAATATAGACAATTATTTATTTTAATTAGAAATTACTTCCATGCGAATATTTAGTGCTAAAATTATCACACAATAAATGAACGGCTATCATATTGACATAAATGACTTATTACCGGGTTTGTAACAATAGTAACACGACTGGTGGACGGGAAGACTGATAATAATATGTGCATAAATTATCTCGTATTGGTATTAATTCAGCTTTTATTTATATGGTGTGGTTGCAAATGGTCAGTGCTATGTTACTTTTATGAAACACAGACTGTTCCTTACTATATATCAAGGTATTTCCATAAATATTTAGCAATCTTGCAAAAATAAAAACAAATACTTTCTACTTGTCTCGGATATCAATACCTAGACCAGCTTACCATTCCGGAGCATCTTAGTTCAGCCCCAGTTTTGAGTGGAGTTCGTGTTGCTCGATCTTTAGTTTTTTCTGTAATGTGTTGTAGATAATTGTTTGTCCTTTTGTCCTTCTTCTGTTGGACATTGCATTGTCTGTCCTTTGAATTACGGCTTCTGATTTCCCCTTGATATTTACAAGCTGTTATCATCAATGCACAATCGAAGTATACACAATCAGTGTTTCTTGTACATGACGTAGATTACATCCGGTTTTTAAACAGCAAGGAATACGGTTGTTTCGAATCATGTCAATTCCAACCACGTTCCGTCTTTTTCGTGTCTTGACGGCTGAACCCCTTGGCAGACGACTTCCGGTGTTTACACTATTACTGTGACAATGTCAGCATATCATAGCCGTATATGAGGTATATTATAAGTAATTGTAATATGGAGACGCCAAGGAAACGGCTGAGTAAATATTGGTGTTCGGTACCTCACTGTCTGTGTGATATCAGAAATATATACATAAAGGCAGATCGTTTTCCTTTGATGCTGACAACCGCAAATAAAGAAAGAAAACAAATTCAATTTTAAAGAAGTAATTGTTTCTGCATTGAAGTCTTTGATACAAATAAAATAATTTAATTGATATCTGTCTTTCACAGAAAATGTTAAGATTTTTTTAAGTTGAGGATCGAACGTTAAAACGGCACAAATCGATTAGAGTTTTTGTTGTGTACATTAACACCGGAAATTCAATGCCAATTAGTCCATCGAAATCACGTGATCTGGTGGACGAAAATAAAAAATCTTTACGGAATGGAAATGATTCGAAACAACCGTATTGTCATGGTGTCCGATTGAAATTCTATGTTCCTGTTTTTAGCGTGGATAATAATAAATATAATAAATACAAAACGAAGACATCTTACTTAGTATAACCGTATCGGTGGCGTAATGGTTAGCGTGTTCGTCTCGAGTGTGGTAGATCATGGGTTCAAGCCCCGGTCGGGTCAAACCAAAGACAATAAAATTGGTATTTGTTGCTTCTCCGCTAGGCACGCAACATTAAGGAGAAAGAGCAAAGACTGGCTGGCTCGGAATCAGAATAGTGTGTCCGAGTAGAGCGACTTGTATACCCGCGGACTGTTGTTACAGTGAGCCAGCACTATAACAATTCAACTCAGCGCGTTCGTCTAGTACAAAGAGGACCAGATCATCATCATCTCATTGAAAATTTACTTGTTCTCGTCAAAATATAGCTGAAAAATTGCTGAATTGGCGTTAAACAAAAATCACTGTAATCACTCTTATTTTATGCGCGTTTCTGGAATAACCTCCAACAGGCACGTTGAACGTCAAAAGATTGGAAAACCAAATAGTGTAAATATGTTGGAGCAAGAAAACCAAAAGGCATCAACAGGACAGCATTGACTGCCAATGACTCATCCCAGGTAAACTCGACCTACTCTCTGATTTTATCGCTTGTAAATTGATTCCTGTCCTCGAATAATACGATATAATTGTCACGATTTTATACTACATTCTGTCAATTAATGTTACACAGATTAATATGGCTGGATCATGTGGATGTTTACCTTTTAGTTTCAAATATCCAAAATAAATAGTCTCTTAATCCAGATTAATCTTTAATCACACACAACAGCACATTGCACCTCTGTTCTACATTGGAAACAACGTGAACATTGATAGTCACGTTGTATATGTAATAGACAATAAATAAATACTGAAAGTCGAGAGAGAGACATTGTAATGGTGATATAATTACAATATACAATTACCGTTATAAGGGCTCACTGTAGCTACCAGCTAAGTATGTCGATATTTCACATGATTTGTGAAATTTGCAGTTCCTAAATAATATAATTATTAATAAAACTAATATTCTCATCCCTCAGGCATAGGTGACATTAGGTGATTTGGCTCTCCTGCTTAGGCCCTTTGACTTTATTGCTCCTAAAACTTTAAATGATTTTAAGCGTACCTGACAAAGGCTATTCCAGAAATGTGTCGTTCCACTAACTTTGGTATTAACGTTTTTATTGTAAAACAAAGACAGATGTAAACAATCGAAAACATGTATATTAGGTAAATCCCATATATTACCACACATAGTAAGTCATTCATTGGTAAGATCTTAACAAGTTATCTTACGTGTATAGAATGCATCCGTAATTTACGGTTTTTAGTGAGGTTCTTGTTGATCAATATTCAATTTTCTTGTAGCGTTTTGTAGATTATTTTTTGTTTCTTTGCCTTTTTATTATGATTGTGTTGTCTGTCTGTCGATTTACGTCTTCAGATATTGTCGTACTTTTCGTACGACCTATCTCCCGGGGGAGTTGTGTATCTGATTTGTTCGTTCTTCAGAATAAGAGTATATCACTTTCGCAACAGATAGCCACCATAGTGTCCTATTGCTATGCAACTGGCTTCTCAAATACGACAAATGGTAAGCTAAACAGAATGTAAACTTAATAAAATCGTAGATATCAAATTTAATGCACACGACGAGCTTCTGGAATAACATTCTTCAGGTACGCTCAAAATCGAAAGATTTGAAAGGTAAATAATTTAAAGTTTTTGGAGCAATAAAATCAAAGGGCATAAACAGGATAACCAAAATCGACTACGGTCACCCATGCTTGAAGAAGAACTTTAACTTGTCGCTCACTCTTATTATGGTCCTCTTGTACTAGATCAACGCGCTTCGTTGGATTTCCACAGTGCTAGCTCACTGACTCAGAATGACGCCCCACTCGGACACATTATCCTGATTCCGAGACAACCTGTCTTTGCATTTTGTGCTGCATGCTTATCGAAGGAGCAACAAATCCCATTTTGTTAAATTTGACCAGATCGGGGCTCGAACCCGTGATATACTGCTCTCGATGCGAGCACGCTAACCATTACACCACTGTTGCGGTTCTTATTATAAACAGCTTGCTAATAATAACTTTTGTACACAAAAATCATTCAATACTATATGGTTGCTGAATGACGTGTTACAAAAATTGTACTTTATGACTCGAATCGCTTGACAAAAAAAATATAAATAACATGAACAGTCGAAGGGGTTATTTCAAACTTGCATATGGTGATGTGAAATACAAGTCCCTTTGCAGTAGTAATGGAATACTGTAACTTCGCTAAACTCGAATACTGCTTAAGGTAGCATTAGAGGGAAATTTTGTTTGCCTTGAGTACCAATCTTGAAAAGATTATTTCTCAAAAACTACTAAATGGAAATTAAATATCTTGGTATCTATGTCTTTCTGAAAGATTGATCTATATTGTAAACTAAATTTTATATTTCAAAATCAACTTAATCAAAAGTTAAGTAATAAAATACGCAAAATACTAGGGTATACTCTTTGATTAAAAATAGCATGTCCAGGTCAAATCACACACCATAAATATTTATTTCCTCTACAAGATCAAACTACAGCCTACAAAACCGTTTCTCAGAATTTTGATATATGGTTTTATTCATTTGTTATGTCATACAGACTGTAAAAGCTAATCCTTCCATTCTGTTCCCAATTTCAAAGAGGCATAAATATTTTTAGAAACATTTTTTTTTTTTTTTCAAATCTGAGACAAATTTTGTAGAATACAGAACAAGATATATACATCTTATTTTGCCCCATTCATGGCATTTGGCGGGAGATTTGACGTCACTGGTTTGATTCTTGCTGATCAGTATGGTCAATGCTCCTCCCCGTATTACATAGCCAGAAGCCACAATTAACAAAGGGATTACAGGAGAAATTAGTATTACAGAAAGTTTGCAACACAAGTGAATTAAATGTAAATAAATGAAATAAATGAAATGCAACATTAAAGTAAAACTTTGTTTATTGAAAAATATTGACAGACTGTCAATAGAAATCTGTAAAGTTAACAAGTTACAATTGTATTACACCCCTGAATAGAAATAGACTGGTCCGAAGGGAAAAGTTTTGAGAATTTACTCAAATAATAAAAAAAATTGAAAATAAAATCATCAAGTAAAGGAAAAAAATATGCCAAAAGTTCCCAACAGAAGACACTATCATCATCTGAGCTTAGAAGACCAAAGAAATGCTTTTGTTGAAGATTCACTTAAAACCTGTTCACTGTTGGATTAGTGTCCTCATTACTTTCATCTGTACTGGAATAAAAATCCTCCTGTTTATAATAAGATCCTTTGTCTGATAATTTCAAAGATTCTTTTATCTCTGGGTGCATTTCCTTCTTTCTTTTTGTGGTTCTTCTCCCCCTTCTAGACTTTTTGTGGTTCTTCTCCCCCTTCTAGACTTTTTGTGGTTCTTCTCCCTCTTCTAGACTTTTTGTGGTTCTTCTCCCCCTTCTAGACTTTTTGTGGTTCTTCTCCTCCTTCTAGACTTTTTGTGGTTCTTCTCCCTCTTCTAGACTTTTTGTGGTTCTTCTCCTCCTTCTAGACTTTTTGTGGTTCTTCTCCCCCTTCTAGACTTTTTGTGGTTCTTCTCCCCCTTCTAGACTTTTTGTGGTTCTTCTCCCTCTTCTAGACTTTTTGTGGTTCTTCTCCCCCTTCTAGACTTTTTGTGGTTCTTCTCCTCCTTCTAGACTTTTTGTGGTTCTTCTCCCTCTTCTAGACTTTTTGTGGTTCTTCTCCTCCTTCTAGACTTTTTGTGGTTCTTCTCCTCCTTCTAGACTTTTTGTGGTTCTTCTCCCCCTTCTAGACTTTTTGTGGTTCTTCTCCCCCTTCTAGACTTTTTGTGGTTCTTCTCCCCCTTCTAGACTTTTTCCTTTTTTTACTTGTTGCTTCTTCATCCATCATTACATAAATTAACCACAATATAAATAGTGGTCAATAGAGGTCAACAGGAGACTGATAAGAAAGCTATTATATTACACCACTGATTGATAGATAAGCTCCTCCTTGTTACTTAGATAAGAACAGATTTGACCATGTGCTTTTTGCTTACATATATAAATTAGCTAATTACACATTAATTGGATAATATACTGACATGTCTTTGATGTAATATGTTAGTGTACATATATATCTATTGAAAAATCCAAGAAAAGAAAATTCGATTAAAAATGCCATTTTACCTCTAGTGCTACCTTAATAAAAACGTAGATTTCCAACTATGCAATATATTATAATTAAGGTAGATTTTACCTTGGCCTTAGACAACGTTCGCCCCCGAGTTTGGGTGTCCTGTTTAGACCATTTGAATTACTTGTTCCCTCACAATGTGCGTGTTTGGGTTATCGACTTTGCCTCTCGTTATAACGATTTTTCTATGAAATTTTGAAATTGTCATAACAATGTGGTATATTTTTTTTCTTCAATCAATTGGCTTTCCAGTCTTAATGACTATGGGCATATCTGATGAAGGGTATACCAGAAACGGGTCTAAATTATATATCTACGTTTTAATTTAAATGATCAAAAATCTTTTTGTTAATTAAAAAAAAAAATGTATGCTTAATGTATTCAATATTTTGAATTTCAAAAAAGGTCCCAGAGATTATTAATTGGTATAAAAGGGGGTAATCAAAATATAAGAAGTAAAACAGTAGGAACATGGTCAATTGGGTTAAATAAAAGTCAAATATCATGTTCATTCATTAATTATCAGGAATAATACATATCTGGGTCATTCATTCAATTTTAAACACCGTTCTACATCTTATGAATCACATTCGTGTCATTTGGTAATTGAAGTATTTAATCAGGAAATCAAACATGATGATGATGCTATTATCTGTGTTGTTAATCAGTATCTAATTCAAATTACTTTGCTATATTTCCTGATAAGCATTTGTTAATGGACATTTTCAGACGTTCTTGAAAATATTGAATGAGGTCAAGTATTGCAATTTGTAAAAAAAAATGCAGTCAAACCTGTGTTATGAGGTCACCTTTGGGACAAGCAAAGTGGTTTTTTAAGACATGCGACCTATTAAAAGAGGTTAAATTTATATGACGTCTTCTATGGCAGGACAATTTAAAGGTGATCTTTAAATACATGCGACATGCTTTATAGAGGTGTCCACATGGGCAGATATGTCTGTATATATAAATAGATGAACTTATGACTTTTATCTTACTTATATCGTTTAGAATGAAAAGAGGTGGGTGTAAAATAACATGATAGATTAGACTCTTCAACATTACACTTGGACCCAAATCAACGATTGTATTACCGTTTATATTTCACAGTCACAATAGGGTCATGATTAATGAGCTTAACTAGTGCATTACAATAAGTGTAAAACATTTCCTATATGCCTGCTGTTGAGTGGCACTCCCTATTTCTGCTGGCAAGCGCTATATCTTGGCATCTTCATCTATTTGTTATATGATACTGTCTTTGACCGATATATAGGTGCATTGTAACTTCATATATAGGTTTGGTAGATTAAGTAATTGCAGGCTGATATGAACTTATTAGATATCCAATACGTTAAGGGAGGCGTCTTTACGTCCTTGGTGACAATAATGCAGACAATTCGTGACATACTTTCCTTAAGATCTACGATAATGAGACAGTCGTATCCAAATGAAAGAGGAACGATAGGTCAAGCTCTCTAAGTATGATGAATATCTTTATAATCTGAAAGTTATTAGTAAACGTTAGAGAATACAGAATGGGTATAATCAAAGAGAGGTATGGACCGTCGTGGGTATGATCGTATGGGTAGTTTGTTTTACCCCTACCTATGCAATCAATCCATATCACCTCCTACGTTGTATATTCGATTTACCGCCACTTGCAAGGCGCATTCGATTCAACGTTGTAAGTCAATGACTGTTGTGGTAGATAGTTTTCTCTGGGTACTTCAGCTTCCTCGTAAATTAAGAAGTGACCACCATAATTGGAGAGTGGGGTTTTACGGCAATATCCTCTATTCCCTTGTACATGCTTTAATTGTGTGTTAACGTGTTTTCGTCATGATGATAGATGATATATTTCCCTCTTGACGCTAAGTAACAATAATTAACAATAATTTCCAATGCCCTTCCTAGTTTCTTATTTCCCCGAACCAAAAAAAAAGAAAAAAGAGTCATTCTATATGTGACGCAATGAAGTAAAGCTATTGACCACTCACCTTGAGTACATTTACCGAATTATACGAGTTTGTTAGCAGAATTACTATGGTAATGAAATTTAAGATAAAATACAATTATTGAACGTCTCTGGCTTGTTGTGAAATGAATGGAAAAGAAACTAGATTAAAGAGTCTGGAAATTCGTATAAACGTCTTTTGTTTTATTAAGTTTAGTAGTTTCATTCAGTAGTAGATGTAGATCAAGACGGAATGAATAAACTGACGACAGTGTATGATTTTACAGTCTAGTAGAATCATGCAATTGAAATTGCATTTGTTACTAAAACAAATGAGTGGATAGTTGCATTTTGGTTTGTTTAACCAAAGTTGTTGCATGGTTTTTTTGTTGTTTTGTTTTTTTATTTTGTTAGTTTTTGTTGTCTGATCAAGGGTGATTTGCTAAATGAGAATGAAATAAAAGATCATGGAGATATGAATGTAAATGGCGTCTTCAAATATTCACAGAGAGAACATAAGAGCTTAGCATTATGCAATAGTTTCTACACCGAGTGGTTCACACCTGCTAAGCGTTATCCACTAGTGACGGTGCGAACAAATCAAATACACAACTCTTAAGACGGAATGATGCAAATGAATGCATTTTATATGGAGGATGATACGCTCCTTGCATGAAAATGACAACTCGCAGCAGCTTTTAATCAGTAACAGTTTGCTATGATCGGTCGTTGATCAATGTAAATCTCTGCCGCGTTCATTTTCAGGTTAATCTAATGCGTCTTTCATTGCTGTGTTCAGTTAAGCACTATAACTCGTTTATTCGCGATGCTGTCTTGTTACCAAATGCAATTGTCTGTATACTAAAAGGATTCATTCATCTCGAGAAGTTTTCAAGCATTTGGTTTAAAAAATAATTGTACGTGTATATATATTTTCAAAAGAAATACGTTTGTAAATTACAACATAACTCGAGGAAACAAATTAAATCTTTTTTTTTTAAATGAACATAAGTAATGACTTTATCTGATCTTAGAAAGCCCCTTTACTGATATAAAGCAATTCGCGTGCACATCTTTAAAGGAATAACATAACTTGATTGGGTAACGACACAAGGGGTTTCCAGAACCAAAAGCCACATATAGTGATGACGCTAAACTATATTGTTAGTGTCAATGGACATGCAGAATGCCTAAACAAGAATTGACATGGAACGTATTTTTAGTTTAATGTTTCTTTGCGTTAAAATGGCATTGAACCGAAGCCAATGAAATTGAAACTGCTAATAAGACATTTACCGCCCTCAAATTCAGTCAGAGAATTGAAACGATTCAACAAAGATCATATCTAGGTCAGTGACAGACATTTCTATGATAAAATGTTACATATGAGTCAGTAAATTAACATACAAACCCACTCCTATGTGATCTCGCTCATGAATATAGCTGACATACTTGTTCACTTGACGTCATACAAACAATAATGAATGAAAGAAATGGGGCAACATATATGTTGCCTTGACAATATGAGGTAGAACTGGGTAGAAATCATGATACCACGTTGTCATGTCTGGGGAAAGCCGAAATCATAATTGTTGTACATCATCTCCAGATCTCTGTCGATGGATTCCCTTTCATTTTCAGGTTAGTTTCATATGTCTCGTTGGTGAGTTCAATGAGGTAGGACGATGTCTTTTATTCAAGATGATCTGTCTTGCTAGGTTACCTGTCATCTACAAGGATTCATTTATTTTGAGAAGTTTTGTTTTTGCATATGCCTCTTTATTAAGACTCTTTGATTCATGAAATAATTGCACATTTATATATATCTTGAAATAAAGTATGTCAGAACAGAATTTCATTCTATAAAAAATATGCAAAAAAAAAGAATTAAATTATTGAGAGCATGCGATCATACATATCACCATACCTTATATAACTCAAATTGCATGTACATTTTGTATATCTTTAAAGGAATAACATAACTTGATTGGGTTTAGAAAGTCTTACGTCACAAGACGTCTAATGAAACAAAAACCACAGAGTGGTGACGTCACACTATATTGGTAATGTCAATGTACACACATAATGGTAAAACAAGAATTGACCTTGAATGTATTTTTTTTGGGGTTCATTTCTCTTTGGGTTGAAATGACATTCAACTGAAGCCATTGAAATTGCAACTGCTAATAAGCCATTCGCCGCTCCATAATTTCAGTCAAAGATTTGACACCAATCAGAAAAGATTATATCCAGGTCAGTGAGAGACATGTCTACAGTAAACTGTTACACATGAGTCAGTGAACTAACATACAAACACATGTCAGTGTGTTGTCATCCATGATTATAGCGGATATATGTCGCACAAAAATAGGAAAACCATTCGAAGAAAGGAGGGGTAAATTATTACTGCAGAATACATGTCCCCATAATCATCTGAGGTTAAACTGGGTGACAATCAGGATTGTCATCTACCACGTTGTTATTCCCATGTAAAGCCGAAACCATGTAGCAATACATTATCTAAGGATTGCGTGCCACGGGTTTCCTTTCATGTGCATGTTCATCTTATTCTAATTAAAATTAGATATTTGTTGTACCTCTTGGCGATCCAGTAACATGAATCCACAACCCGTAAGAGATCTCATCAGGGTCCAGATTTTGAACCAGCCAATCAGCAATGAGCCTATTAAATATTTAAGTATCAAAACGGAATAAACCCCAATAGCTGTTGTCCAATTGGTCAATATATTTAACTGTCTTGCATGTAATTGAAAGGTCACAGATGAATAAAAGTTTGCATGACATGACCCAAATGGGATGTTGGTAGATGTTTGTCTATTATAAAAACAAAAGTAATAACCATGAAAAAAGATTCAACGTACATCTAATTTTAATTATACCTGTCTATTCTGTCTCTCACTGCTGTGTTCAGTTAAGAAGTATAACGTCGTTTATTCACGTTACATTGTCTTGTAACAATACAATTACATGAAAACTGGAAACATTCATTTCGTTAGACATATTTTATATATCAACTGTCTAAAAAATAATTATATATGTACATTATTATATTTCCAAAAGAACAAAATTCAACTCTTGAGAAGAATTATACACTAAAATAAAGAAAACATGGAACATTAATCATGACACTTCATCAGATCATCGAAGGCTCATTAACTAATTAAGTTCAATTGTATGTGCATCTTTAAAAAATGACATAACTTGATTGATTTTATAAAATCTTACGCCACAAGAGGTTTCTGTACCGAAAGCTCCATATAGAGATGATGTCAAGCTACATCGTTATTGTAAAAAAATATACATTAAAAAAGAACATTTAGATCACAGTAAAATCATTAACTGGTAGTAATGAAATTGCGTCCACATCTTTATCAGATTAAACTAACTTGATTGGATTCAAAAAATGTGTCACAAGGGGTTCCTGAACCAGAAACCACATATAGCGATGACGTCACACGATGTTGCTAATGTCAACGAACATACAGAATGGTAAAAGAGGAATTGACATTGAACGTATCTTTAGTTGAATTTCTGAAATGGCATTGAACTGAAACCAATAAAAGTGTGAGTGCAAACGAGCCATCTACCGCCCCCACAATTATGTCCAAGAATCGACAAGATTCAAATTTAGTGACATACATGTTTACAATAACACGCTAAACATAAATCAGTGAACTAAAATGGAAACCCACTTCACAAAATAATAAATCAAAGAAATGAGGGGTTAATGCTACTACGCAATAGGTGTTCATTCACAATTTGAGATAGAAGTGGCACACATATGCTTGCCATCTACCACAATATAGTAATGCAAAATATCCAGATTGGTTCCCTTTCATTTTCAGGTTAGTCTAATGTGTCTCTCATTGGTGTGTTCAGTGAAACAATATGACGTCGATGTTCTGTCTTGTTTAAAATACAATTGCCTGTCAATAAACATTAGAGAAAGCCGAATGGACAATCAAGAGACACTAACAACATTTGGCACAGAAGCCACAGAACGAAGACAAAAAAAAAAAAAAAAACCAACCGAAAACACAACGCAGAACAAGAACTCATTCATCTGGAGAGAGTGTTTTTTACATATACTGCATTACTTGAATTCGATTTAGGAAACAATTGTACACGTAAATATATTTTCTATAGAAATAATAAAGATGAGGGTTGAAATAGTACTATGCAATACGTGCCCTCTTCACAATTTGAAAAAAAAACTGGATGTCAGACAGGGTTGACATCTGAAAAACTCTTACCATATTGCAGTACATAATCTCCATATCGTCTTCGACGAGTTCACTTTCATTGTCTGGATAGTCTTATGAGTCTTTCGTTGATGTGTTTAGTTAAGAAATGTTACGTCGTTTATTCATGGTGCTCTGTCTTGTTTAAAGATACAATTGTCTGTAAACTACATCTTGAGAATTGTTTTACTTTACTGCTTATTAAAAGTCTATGATTTATATAATAACTGATATGTACATGTATCTAAAAAATGTATGAACACAACTTAAAAGTAAAGAAATGAACATTAATAATGGCTTCAACCTATATTAATCAAATTGCACGTGAATCTTCAAACAATTTAGTAACTTGACTGGATATAGAAAATCGTACACCATCAGACGAATTTTGAAGAACACAGACACACAGACACACCCACATATAATGTATATACAGAGTGGCAATAAAAACATAGATATCTAATTTAGCGCGCACGATGCGTGTCTGGGTGACTGCATCAGGTATATTCACGGCGGGAACTTAGAAAACCAAATATTTACAAATCTTTGTGCAAGAAACGACATGGCTTAAATCGGATACGGACACCTATGTATGAGGGAGGAACACATTAGTCTTAGTAATAATTATATTATATATGAACTTAACATTCCAATAATAACTATATATAATAAACCATGACTGTACCGAAACGCTGCTTACCAGGCGGTGATGTCCTTAAATACTAACAGTCCACCAGCCGAGTTGTCTACCCAGTGGTAGTTATAACTAGATGCTCACAGGAGCCTGTAATCGCTCTCCTGGTTTCCAATTTGACTTCTAAAGTTTATTTAGAAGTGCCGCAAATAATGTCAATCCTAGCCAAATTTGGTTGTGCAGTTTAAGAGGGAAAACAATTGATTGTGAACTTTTATCAAAATATGCCTAAATATTTGTTTCTTAAACATAGCTAATTTGAATAATCGGTATGAATAGACTGAAGAAGAACCATCACAGAAAAAACCGGAACTACTCATTACCATGTAGTTGAAGCTAAAATGTTAGCTCATTTTGATTAATAATAATGGACAGTTAATAACATTTCTATTCTTAGCAACAGCAGTCACCTTGAATGGATTGCGTGGATGTCGGACATAATAAGCGGCCAACTCAAGGATCATTCCAACCAAATTAAGTTTAATTTGGTTCAGTGGGTTCGGAGAATATCTAAATATAATAGTAAGAAGGACTGACAGACATATGGGTGACTGACGCTAAGTGATGGTGAAAAATGTAGAAAGAAGCTAGTCCGATCCTTTAGTTTCACGTTCCGCTATATAGATGATGTTCTTTCACTAAATAATTCTAGGTTTGGTGATTTCGTTGATCGCATCTACCCCAATGAGCTTGAAGTAAAGAATACCACAGATACAGATAGGTCTGCTTCATACCTTGATCTACACCTCCAAATTGACCGTGAGGGACGGTTAAGAACGAAACTTTACGACAAAAGAGATGATTTCAATTTTCCCATTGTGAACTTTCCATTCATATGTAGCAGCATTCCAGCAGCATATGAAGTATATATCTCTCAGTTCATACCATATTCCAGAGCTTGTGGTTCCTATAAGGATTTCCTTGATGTAGGGCTGCTACTAACAAGGAAGCTACTGAACCAAGGGTTCCTATTAGTTAAGATGCAGTCATCACTTTTACGGTTTTACGGTCGCCACCATGACTTGGTTGACTATTATGGAATATATGTGTCAAAAATGACCACGGATATGTTCCACTAGTAGTAAACACTTCCCGGTCCTTTCCTCATTTATGACCACCGGGTTTGTAGCTAGATTAACACGACGGGTGTCACTAGTGGAGCAGGAACTGCTTGCCCTTCCGGAGCACCTGAGTTCACCTCCAGTTTTTAGTGGTGTTCGTGTTACTCGATTTTTAGTTTTATATGTATGGTTTGTAGATAGTTGTTTGTCCCTTTGTCCTTTTTCCTTTGGCCATTGTGTTGTCTGTTCTTCTTCGATATACGGATTCAGATTACCCCTTTGGTATCTTTAAGCTCTTCTAGATATCTAATATAGTATGAATGATGTACCGATGGAAGCAAAAATTGACATTGAACGTATATTTAGTTTAATTACTCTTTGTATTAAAATGGCATTGAACCAAAACCAAATGAGATTGTAATTGCTAATGAGTCACTCACCGCCCTCAAATTTCTGTCAAGGAACTGACAAGATTTAAAATAGATTATGTCCAAGTTGATGACAGACATATCTACAATAAGATGTTACATATAAGTCAGTGAACTGCATAGAACTAACATACAAAACCCACTCCAGTCTGATACTCCTCGTATATGCGTGGGTGTCAAAATGTGCAAACATATTGGTAATCTGGTGGGAATAAAATCGCTCACTGATTCCAACAAAATATAATTTTATGGTCATACATTGATCAGTGAATAAACATTTGTTCATCTTCCATGTGTAGTAAAAGGCTGTCGGATTTCATCTACTCACTCTTAGAATAAAGTAAAAATCAATCGTACTGTCTAAATGACAACCCCTCATAGACTGACCTTTTGGTCCTCATCACTGTGAAAAACAAAATGATGTAATCACGTATAGTACACAGATGATGTCCATTCATAACAGACACATCAAAACTAAATAGATAAATAGTCATAGTACTTCATTGATGACTATATAATGAAGTTAGGCTGGAGAAGAAATGCTTCCACAAAAGCAAAACACAATAATAAATAATTTATTGTCGTTGAAAAACAATTGCACAACAAGAATCATGGGCGATTTTATTGGCGTATTATTGTGTTAATATAAGTTATTTTATACGTTTTATTTGTTTTGACTGAATTTTCTTTGTCTTGACTTGACTGACCTTTCACCTGCGAGATATTGCGCGTAATTGAGATGATGTTTTCTAAAAATAATTATACGTTTAAATATTGTAATAAATTTCACCATTTATAAATTTGCAAAGATTTGTTTGGTATGAATGAAAAGGTAGAAGATACCAGAAGCCGTGAATCGAAGAAATGTAGACAATGCAATAGCCAATAGGAGAACGACGAGAGCACAAACAATACTACGCAGAAAATTAAAGGTTTAGGAACACGAACCCCACAAAATGGCATAGATGAACCCAGATGTTCTGGAAGAGCAAGCAGTTACTGCCACACTAGTGGGACCCGTTGCGTTACTGTTCCAAACCCGGAGATAAGACATGCACGAGTAAAGGGCGTAGTTTTGATTACCTCAACAAGGATACATCTTTGGCTATTTGCGACAGATATTTCGTTAAGGTTAACAAAGTCATGGTTACGACCGGACAGTGATGACTTGACAACTATAAATCAGTAGCTTCCTCGTTAGCAACAATCATCCACCACGGAAATGCTGGTTTGGTTTACCCTATTTAGGCCGTTTACTTGCTTCAAAATATCTTTGAAGTAGTTGGATTTCCAATCATTAGACTATGAGCCAGATTCAGCTTATTCCAGAAGCGCGTTGTGCGCACTAAATTAATTGAATACTTTTTCAATAAACAATTCCTTACGATAATTCTTAATGAATGTTGGTATCTTGTCTTGAAATATTTATCTTCTATAAAGATAACAGTTAGAGAACCAGTCTGTAATTGTCGTTAGGTCTTTAGAAAAAAAGACGGGACAATTCCGAAAGCAAAATATCTAATTTAATATGTCAGCCGCCGAGATGGGACAATTCCGAAAATACAACATCCATATTTATATGTCAGCCACGGAGTGTGGTATGGTGTTTAAGGCCACTTTCAACAATATTTCAGTTATATCTTGGCGGTTTTATTAGTGTAGGAAACCGGAGTAGCCGAGAAAACCACTGACCTGTAGCAAGTCACTGACACACTTTATCACATAATGTTGTATCGTGTACACCTCGCCTGAACAGGATTCGAACTCACAACGATAGCGGTGATTCACACTGATCAACCACCGATGTGACTTACACTATTACAGAAGAAATAAAAATGAAAAGTAGCATAGTTACATGAAAGGGCTGTTCCTTTTCGTTTGCCATTTTGTAGATTTATTGTCATGTGTTCGTGCATCGTATTCTCCCTTAATGTAAGATAAGAATGGATAATTAAATGTACAACTGTAAACATTTGCATATAATTTCCCCTTTCCTGTATCAGATGTTTCAACATGTGTTTCCAAGTTAATAGCTTACCATTAACATGCAGCAATACATGTCGATTTTATTAAAATTGGGTCAGATAATTTGAGAGCGTTGATTGACGTCATCAGACATTTTAGAACTCTGTGTTTCCTGCAGTCTATTGTTGCCGGCATCTAAATCTAATATTGGATTTTTAGCACCAGTAACAATCACTTTTCTCGTTATTTTGTAGTCTACCTTATTATTCGCCTTGCTTAGAATGATATTGAGTCATCATGTTATAAATAGAAGTAACAATTATGTAGCGCAAAGTCTGTAATACATGATGCCAATGTAAGATATCAATGGATATGGTGGTACCGTGTAGATTTTTGTAATTTCTCAATTATATATATATGAATATGCGATTATATAATGAAAGGAAAACATATCACACCCTTTTAACAAATCGAAATGCATATATTAATGGTGGTAAATGCCACACCTTGTAAACAGATCCAAAATCTAATAGAAAAATCGAAGCTTTAACTTATGGAATCGTCAATCATATTATGGAAAGAAAGGAGAAACTGTGTATCCTCCCGGAGCACAGTAGTTTACTTCCGTTTTCTTGTGGGGTTGGTGTTGATCAGTCTTTAGTGTTTTGTATGTCATTGTTTGTCCTTTTGTACTTTTGGCTATTGTATTGTCTGTCCTTCTTTAATTTACCACGTTGGTATCTTTATACCTATCTTATAAAATATTAGTATAAAGGGGATAACAATTATTTTCTAGACTAAACCCCTAAGATCTTAGCAGGAGAAGAAAGAAAATACCACACCACAGGAGGTATAAAGTACCTGTTTGATTGGTCATCGAGTGGCTTATATAATGTAATGTTATTATAATTATGCATTTATTCATTTCAGTCGAGTGTTATTAATGCGACTTAAAGCTAATGTCGTTTTCAGAATGTCATCTTTTCCCGCGTAAAATCGATGACATATATTGTGATCTGTATGACATTTATATACTGACCAAGTTTTATTCTACTTGTAATAAGTTGATTGACAAAGTCCGTTAATAAGTGATATTCAATGGAAAGTGATGAACGAGGAAAGGACGCGATATATCGCGATTGTGTTACTCAGACAAGCGGACATTTGATAATGGGTAAGCAAGTCATAATGGCGGCCGTAAATATTTCTGGGTGATACCTACTATGTTTCTAACAGGAACCATTAGTTCCGTATCGTTCTTGTTATAATTGTGCCATTTGATAGCTAACAATATATGGTTATTATATAGTATGTTGTGACAGGTGGTGCTGCTTTGATATATTTTTATATTCACCATGTTACGCTGCTACGGTACTATCATTTTCATTTACTCATAAGTTTTATTTTGTTCCAATGTTAAGTGTATGGCGTAGGAAAACATTGATGTGAGCTATCGTTGAATTTGACGGTTTGACATAACATGTACATTCTATAAGATGGATCTAAATGAACACGATATAATTACACTGAACCACAATTTAAAGTACAGTCAAACCCGTCTTAGATGGCAGCTCAAAATAACAAATCACTGTCTATAAAGGACAGTCACATTTTTCTAATTAATGAATAGTGCATATATTAACCTGTTTATAAAGGTATATAAATTGCTCATCAAGGGCATATTTGCAGGTTCCCTTGCGCGTCCTTTATATACAAGTGTGATTATATATCCATTTACATAAGACATGCTTACATTGCCATTTATGTTACACATACATTTTCTTTACTTTTCACAAGGTTAATTTATGGTTTTCTGCTACGTTTTAGATATATTATATACATCAGTATTATTAAGTCATCATGAATGTACGAGGGCACGTATATATGACATCCATTATCCCATTACAGCATTCCAAGAACGACAGTATAATAGCTATAATAGTCAAACGCCGGACGTGAAAATAATCTAAAGGATATTGTTGTGTCAATTGAATAAATATACACTAAGCAACTTCCTGTGTTCTATTTATATATATATCGTACTTTGAATCATTACATACCCTACATGGATGGTATAGGATGATCAAAATCAATTGTGTGATATTCCATGAACTACTGTAAGAGGAGTTAGAAGATACCAAAGGGAGGTAATCAGAATCTGTATATCAAAGAAGAACGGACAACACAATGGCATCAAGAAAAAGTACAAAAGTACAAACAACGATCTACAAAACATACATGTAATGTTAAATATGGTGCTGACAGAAGGTTAGCCTATTGATAAGCTATTGTAAATAAACGTTAGAGAAAACCAAAGAGGATAATCAAGATTATTATATTTTAATCTATGTAATATATATTGATTGGATTAAATTAGTCATGGGATAATAAAATAATCGAACAACCCAATTTCCCTCCACAAGGGAGATAACCTATAAAACATTGGCAAACATTTGCGCTGCCGGGAAACAATTCCCCATTGTTCCCCGCCGAGCAACCCAATTTTCCCCCACAAGGGTGATATCCTATAAAACACTTGATTGGCAAACACATAATAAAACAATTACGCCCTCTGTGTAGGGAAACATCCAGATTTGTCAACCCTCGGGCAATCCCTGGGGAAAACAACTTCCCCCTCAGGTTGACAAATCTGGATGTTTCCCTACACAGAGGGCCGTAATTGTGTAATGGACAATCTAGAGAAATCGGCATAATTGGGCACACAAGTCACTGGACCAAGACAAACAAAAATAAAAAAAACCACCACAGAAAACTAAAAAAGATGAGCAACAAGAATCCTAACTAAAATACCGAGGCTATACCAGGTGCTGAGGAGCGACACCCAAGCAGTTTCTGTTTCTTATAAGACACCTTCCGTATAACACAATGTGTTCCAAAAGCCATTGTATTCTAGATACATTACATGTTATCTCGTTTTTGTTCATCATTTCCTCATTAAAATATATGTACCATACATGTCAGTATTAAAATTTAAATCAGAATGATTTTGTGTAGCACAGCAGTAACAATGCAGTATATATAATGTCGGCCAACATAACTGTCACCAAATCGATTTGGAGTTTTTTTTATTTATTTATTTTTGCTCAATGGATAAAACAAATTAATCTGAAAGATGTCTTTAAAAATTGGATCGATTTTGTTGAAGTCAAAGGGAGCTTAAATGGTAAATATATCGTTAAATCATTCATGGACTTTCTGTATTGACGTTACAATTCATTGGTACAACGTTCAATTTGTATAGACAATAATTAAATGGGATATCATATTTAAAAGAAAACCTATTCTGGGGAGAGAAATTGAGCCAACATTTGTAGTGATCTATGGAGATAAGAGGTTTATGAATGAAATTATATTGATGTCTTTGAAACAAAGCAATTATTGGTAATATTGTGTTTCCAATGGGATTGTTCCCCAGTCTATTATATCACAACACTATTAAAAATAAATTCACTATGAATATAACATGTTTTTTTGATCATATCAAGGAAGAAACAGAGAAAGTACATTTTCTTTGTCCATTTAAGAGATCAGAGTAAATCTACTTTATATTTTGTTACAAATCTAACAAAAAAAAATGAAAGTTTTTTAAATTTCATATAAACAAGATATGATTATAATCTAACGATTATGAAGTCTCCCAAGCCGACCATTGCCAACCGGTTTAAAAAATAAATTAAAAGCTACCTTTGAAATCGAACAATGTTGAATGTTTGCGGTATTGTGGTGGCCATTTTGAAAATGGAGACCGGTAGAAATTTTTCGATGTCGGGAATCAATTCAGGACGTTGAAATCGAACAATGTTGAATTTGTGCGGTATTGTGGCGGCCATTTTGAAAATGGCGACCGGTAGAAATTTTTCGATGTCAGGAATCAATTCGGGACATCATAATCTACCCACATATGAAATGGCGTTGAAATCGGACAATGTTGAATTTGTGCGGTATTGTGGCAGCCATTTTGAAAATGGCGACCGATAGAAATTTTTCAATGTCGGGAATCAATTCGGAACATCATTATCTACCCACATATCAAGTTTTGATGATATCGGACAATATTGAATTTTTGCGGTATTGTGGCGGCCATTTTGAAAATGGCGACCTGTAGAAATTTTCAATGTCGGCAATCAATTCGGGACATCATTATCTACCCACATATCAAATTTTGATGATATCGGACAATGTTGAATTTTTGCGGTATTGTGGCGGCCATTTTGAAAATTGTGACCGGTAGAAATTGTTCAATGTCGGGAATCAATTCGGGACATCATTATCTACCCATATATATAAATTTCAATGATATCGGACAATGTTGAATTTTTACCCCCCATTTTTTATGCCGTGTATTGGCAGCCATTTTGAAAATGGCAGACATCTCGAAAATTTTGAAACGCAGAATTGCTCCGCTAATGTTGACCTATCACTATTTCAAATTTTATGTCTCTATCATTATCCATTTAGAAGTTATCAACATTAATGTACGAAATTTCAACTTTTCCATAGGATTCTATAGTAACCCCTTTGAACCCCTCAAAATATGACTTTGACCGCCTTTACCACAAAGCTGAAAACTTTAGGACCAACTAGAAACATATATTTATAACTCCACCAAGTTTCATGAATTTCTGTCCAGTAGTTCCTGAGATCTGCCGTGGACAAGTTCATGGTCCGCGAAAGAAAGGAGAAAGAGAATAATAATAATAATAATAACAAGATATGATTATAATCTAACGATTATGAAGTCTCCCAAACCGGCCACTGACAACCGGTTTAAAAAATAAATTAAAAGCTACCTTAAATTTTTGAGGTATTGTGTCAGCCTATTTGAAAATGGAGACCGGTAGAAATTTTTCAATGTCAGGAATCAATTCAGGACGTTGAAATCGAACAATGTTGAATTTGTGCGGTATTGTGGCGGCCATTTTGAAAATAGCGACCGGTAGAAATTTTTCGATGTCAGGAATCATTTCGGGACATCATAATCTACCCACATATGAAATGTCGTTGAAATCGGACAATGTTGAATTTGTGCGATATTGTGGCGGCCATTTTGAAAATGGCAACCGGTAGAAATTGTTCGATGTCAGGAATCAATTCGGGACATCATAATTTACCCACATATGAAATGGCGTTGAAATCGGACAATGTTGAATTTGTGCGTATTGTGGCGGCCATTTTGAAAATGGCGACCTGTAGAACTTTTTCAATGTCGGGAATCAATCAGGGGCATCATTATCCACCCCCATATCGAATTTTGATGATATCGGACAATGTTGAATTTTTGCGGTATTGTGGCAGCCATTTTGAAAATGGCGACCAGTAGAAATTGTTCAATGTCGGGAATCAATTCGGGACATCGTTATCTACCCACATATCAAATTTTGATGATATCGGACAATGTTGAATTTTTGCGATCTTGTGGCGGCCATTTTGAAAATGGCGACCGGTAGAAGTTTTTTTTACCGCCCATTTTTTATACCGTATTTTGGCAGCCATTTTGAAAATGGCAGACATCTCGAAATTTTGAAAACGCAGAATTGCTCCTCTAATGGTGACCTATCACTCTGTCAAATTTTATGTCTCTATCATTATACATTTAGAAGTTATCAACATTAATGTACGAAATTTCAACTTTCCCATAGGATTCTATAGTAACCCCCACCCCCTTTGAACCCCTCAAAATATGACTTTGACCCCCCTTTACCACAAAGCTGAAAACTTTAGGACCAACTAGAAACATATATCTATAACTCCACCAAGTTTCATGAAATTCTGTCCTGTAGTTCCTGAGATCTGCCGTGGACAAGTTCATGGTGCGCGGAAAGAAAGGAGAATAAGAATAATAATAATAAAAACAAGATATGATTATAATCTAACGATTATGAAGTCTCCCAAACCGGCCACTGACACTAACTACCCACATATCAAATTTTGATGATATCGGACAATGTTGAATTTTTACCCCCCATTTTTATGCCGTGTTTTGGGAGCCATTTTGAAAATGGCAGACATCTTGAAAATTTTGAAAACGCAGAATTGCTCCTCTAATGGTGACCTATCACTATGTCAAATTGTATGTCTCTATCATTATCCAGTTAGAAGTTTTCAACATTAATGTACGAAATTTCAGGGATGCGGTTTAAGTCTAAGAAGATCAATGGTAAAATTTTAATGAGTGTTGTATTTCATGTTGTCATTTTTGCATATTTTGTATGATGAGTGCCATTTCATTCCACTGAAACTGTTTGTAAATAGAGTAACACGACGGGTACCACTAGTGGAGCGGGAACTACCTACCCTTCCGGAGCACCCGAGTTCACCCCCAGTATTAGTGGGATCGCATCGCTCTATCATTATATTTATGTGTATGCTTTCTTTATCGCTGTCCTTTTCTCCTTTCTCTTTTGGCCGTTGTAATGTAAAGCTACGGCTGACTGATCATTTGGACAAAGTCAATTTTATAATTTCTTTAAGCTTGAAATTAGGTAAGTTATAAAGTTTCAGAAGGACTTTGATCATTTGGACAAACAAAGCAAAAGTCGAGAATCCTTATATGTCGCCGCTCACACCTTATATGTCGCGATCACACCCTTATATGTAAATTTGTGTGAGCGACCCATGTGAGCGCGACATATAAAGTTTAGGACCGTTTTTTAGGACCGAAATTCTTATATGTAGATTTTTGTGAGCGAGACTTATATGTCGATTCGGTGTGAGCCGAACTCGCTAAAATCTTATATGTCGATTTTGTGTGATCGAACCCCCTCGAGTGTGAGCGACGACATATAAGACCAACCCAATCAATCAATGACGTCACAGGACCTAAATTTATAGTCGCTCACACGAAATCTACATATAAGATGTGAGCCATACATAACACTGAGGGAATATGTACAGTTGTTAAATAATGTGTTCTGCATATGTACAAAGGAGAAATAGTATAACATAAATGAATTTAGTAATATGTACAGTTGTCAAATAATATGTTCTGTATTAGTTTAGTATTAAATAAATGAATTTGACCAGCATATATGTATATTAAATAAATAATTTTCTCTGTCGAATTAGGTGTTTCTGTTACATAATATCTAATTTTATCTGTATTTCTATTCTAGACAAGTAGAAATAAACAGAAATGTCTGTCTTAAGCATACGATTAATTAATTTTTATCAATATTAATTGTATTCGTTGTCAGAGGGCGACTCTCTTGGTATATAGTGCAGTATTACAAATTACTTCTTTGGGTTATAATGTTAAATATAAACAACCCATGTAGTCTCACCATCGTTGGGAAGACGCCCGTGGAATCAGCACACGGCCATCGAGGGACAGGTCCCGAAGATAGATCTCCGCAAATACCTCGGCCGTCTTCCCGCTGATGGTGATTGTGTACATTGGAAAAGTGCGGCCAGCCTTTGCCGCCGTCCCGAGGATGGATATCCGCAAATACCTCCGACGCAGTGCGGCCAACCTTCGCTGCCGTCCCGATAATTGATCTCCGCAGTCGCTCACAGTGTAATATGTAGATGTGCACACTTAAGTATATAAGTGGTCTGAAATAACTTATTGAACAGGAATCTGTAGTTGAAAGTGGTGTTACAACTCGCTAAATTCTTATATGTCGATTTTGTGTGAGCGACTACATAAAAAGCCAACCCAATCAATCAATGACGTCACAATATAGAAATGTATAGTCGCTCATACGAAATCTACATATAAGATGTGAGGCACACATGGCTACTCGGGAAACGACTCCTTGATCTCCAAACAATTAGAAATAAACATTTCAAGGTGCATATCACTGGAAACCTTTGGCTACTCGGGAAACAACTCCTTGATCTCCAGACAATTAGAAATAAGCAGAAATGTCTGTCTTAAGGATACGATTAATTGATTTTTATAAATATCAATTGTATTCGTTGTCAGAGGTCGATATAGATGAAATATTGCTAAAGTTGGCATAAAACACCATCAATCATTTTATGGATATCAGTGTTTTAATTATTAGATAAATCAACAAATTTAAAACTGGTCACCTTGATATAGTGGTAATATTGTTGAAAGTGGCGTGAAAACACTTAAAATTAATTCAATCAATAAAATTGATTATTAAATAAATACATAATTCAATAAATTTATTTATTACTCAAATTGACAAACAAACAAAATATGTATATACAATATTAAATGAATGGTTTATACAGCATATTTATAATATTCAATAAATAAATAATATGTACAGTTGTCAAACAATGTGTTCTGCATATGTACAAAGGACAAATAGTATTAAATAAATGAATTTGACCATATAAGACCTTATATGTAGATTTTGTGTGAGCGACTATATATTTATATAGTCCCTCACACGAAATCTACATATAAGACACACCTTTTATGTAGATTTCGTGTGAGCGACTATATATTTATATAGTGGCTCACACGATATCTACATATAAGACCTTATATGTAGATTTCATGTGAGCGACTATATAAATATAGTCACTCACACGAAATCTACATATAAAGTGTGTCTTATATGTAGATTTCGTGTGAGCGACTATATACATATACAGTCGCTCACACAAAACCTACATATAAGGTCTGATATAGGCTGGTCAAATTCATTTATTTAATACTATTTTTCATTTGTACATATGCAGAACACATGACAATGCGGAATTAAATAATATGTACAGTTGTCAAATAATTTATGTAATATCAATTAAATAAATAATTAAATACTATATGCAATAATAAATATAAATCAAATTAATTTGACCATTATATATATACAATTCAATGAATAAATAAATAGATAAATAAACAGTTCTAAAAGGTCCTGTCTACAGGGTCGACGTCCAGCGCACCTTCTTCTTGGGTGGAGATTTGGAGGCAGAGGATCCTCTTCTTCGTCAATCCCTTGCTGAAATGGAAAAAAAATAACATTAGTTTTACTGAATTAGCTAGAAGGGCTATCAAACAAGTAAGAAATAATTATGCATATACCTCGACTATTTGTTATCTTGTTTTTTTTACCAATTACTTGCCCATTTTCGGTGGTCCTCTCTGGTCTCAATGATATAACTGAAATATTCCTGAAAGTTGAATTAAAACCCCTCAAAAAAATCAACCAATCAATGTATTCATAGCAGGAAGTGCCTCGATTTTCAGCTGACCAAATCCATTGTCATGCGTCTACAAGAATGTTGAATTTGTCCAGTGTATGTTTCTTTCTTGGTTAAGCAATTGTGGTATGTTAATTGATCTTTACCTCAACGAGGGACTGATTAGGGATAGGATCCTCCTCAGGCTCACAGCATAGGGGGGAGCACCCCAGATGGCCCAGCTACTGCATGGTGACCAGCGGAAGACTGAAAGAAATAAAGATGTCATTAGTATGCTTTCTAATGTAAGAATCAAAACATTATTCTGAATACACGCTTCCTTATGATATCAAAACGGTGCCACAACTCAAAATCAACTTTATGTTCATGTAGGAGATAGAAGTGTAGATCATGGGATATCTGGAAGTGTAGAAAATAGATCATGGGATATCTGGAAGTGTAGATTATGAGATATCCAATTTTCTCTGTCGATTTAGGTGTTTCTGTTACATAATATCTAAGTTTATCTGTATTTCTATTCTAGACCATGAAGGCTTTTTTTAACATTTGGGTTGAGTTACTTCTGTTTGTCTCATGTTCATCTGCTAATGCTACCTTATGCTTCTTATAATATCAAATAACTTCTTGCTTACCCTAATGGTGTTATGAATAACATCCAGGCACTGGTTCCTGGCCTCCCGCTGGTCGCTCTTATCATAGTACTTGTCGGCACAGCCGACACTATGAGCCATGTGTTTGGCAAGGGCCACCTGCTCTTCCCTGGTTGCTCCCCCTTCTCTATGGATTGTAATTGCCAGCTTTCTATTCTTTGAAGCTGTGAGCCTGGGAAGCGGGATTCCCATGCTGGCCGAGTGTTTCTGCCACTCGGCTTCAATGAGCTTGGACATGGCCTGAAATAGAATGAAAAAAATTGTAAAAGAGTTCTATATTCATTCCAAAAATATTCTAAGTCTTATATATAGTGGCTCACACCTTACACCTCACACTTAGATGTATTGGCTAACAATATTATATGTAGATGCACACACTTAAGTATATAATACCTATGAGGTTTAATATTCCCTTAGATTTTGCACAAGTGGTCTGAAATAACTTACTGAACAGGAATCTGTTGAAATTGACACATCAATGGGTATATTTCATTGATATCTTCATGCCGGAAAATATTCAAAGTCTTATATGTAGTGGCTCACACCTTATATATAGATTTCGTGTGAGCGACTATATATTTATATAGTCGCTCACGCGAAATCTACATATAAGACCTTATATGTAGATTTCGTGTGAGCGACTATATATTTATATATTCGCTCACACGAAATCTACATATAAGACACACTGTATGTAATGCATTAATTTGACATGATCCCATACGTTCTACTTTGTATTAATGCAATTATTGTACTTACAGAGGGCTGAATAAATGTTCCTGCTTTTGTCCGAAACAGCCATGGGTTCCCGCTTAGTGGAGTCCTAATCCTGTCTCTGTAATGAACCAGGTCTGCCAGCAACCTGGCCGTGACCCGCACATAACAGAACTTCCCTCTTCTCGCCTCCTTATGGTCGTAAACCTGAAAATAAAAAAGAAGAAGGGATCTGAGTTTTAGAAACATCCATGCATATAATATCATGACAAAATTGAAATAGTATCTCAGTCATAAATATGTAACAATCATCGCAATATTCTCGTCGATTTTATTGACGCAGACCGAAGAAAGGAAACATTTCGACGATACAGACCATGCAGAAAATGCTTACATTGTCGAGCCAACTAATGTCCTGCCCTTAGGGTTTCGAGTTAGTTAAAAATTGCTAACGTCAGGTGTTTTTGTTGTACATGATCAGATGGAGCATATTGCGTTTTTGTTCTTCAACTTCGATTTGTGCTATGTGTACGTTCACCTATTTCTGATTGTTATTAACATTGCATACTCACGATTAGTTCCCCACATCCTTCTTTGATCTCGACCCTGTCGAGATCCTCTGCCCGGATATGGGTCACATCTCCACCTCTCTTCGCGTTCAACAGAACCAGCTGCAGACACAGGGAGTCTAGCACAGCGAGAGCCTTCCTCTGCCTGAGGACCCTGCCTGAGGCATCCTCCAGGAGATCCGTGGCATGGACAGGCCTGCTGCCATCAAGGTATCTCCCAACCATCACTTACTTATAGTCTAATAAGCAGTTGCTGAGGGCGACCATCGCCGGGGTGTTGGCATTTCGGCATACGCTAGAGCTAACAGCTGCCTGCAGCTGCTCTCCCTTCTCCAACCCGTGGATCCTCTGGAGATGAAGGTCCAGCCTCATCGTAACCAGCCCACACTTTGGGCATTCCTTCCTCTGGTATGCACGTTTCTTTTTAATTTGTTTTTCCTGCGCGATGTTCGGGTGGCAAAGGCGCATGTGGCGACGAATGTTCGCCACAAGGCCTTTGCAACCCTCTACCTGGCATTTCACACGTTTTCCTGTCTGAAAAGAGAAGATTAGATAAATTAGGAACACCAATAGACAAAGAAGAAGGTTATATGTTCATACCGGAAAAATATTGCAAGTCTTATGTGTAGCGGCTCACATACTCAGAAAATAGTTTGTCCAATATGCAGTGGCTCACATACTCAGAAAGTATTTTAAGTCTTATATGTAGTCGCTCACAGTGCTACATGTAGACGCTCATAATTACAGTCAGCATAGCGCTTAGATATGTTCACATTATCTGGATTTCGTATTGTCCAAGCTTTAATTTTTAGTGCCATTTTAACTGTTTTTAAACACTCACGACCTCCCCGGTACCTTTTAGTGGCTGGCCTCCTTGTCCTTGGCCTAGATCTACACAGTGCCACCTCCTCCGCTCCATTGTTCTTTCCCCCCCCCCCCCCTCATCGCTGGGCTGATAGTCTGGGTCGTTTTCCATTTCCATTTCTTCTTCCTCCTCCTCGCTATCTATCTCTGCTGAAAAGGAAGAAATGCTTGATCATGCAGTAAATATATCAGATTTCTACTGCTGGACTGTAATTTTGCATTATATAACATTTTATAACACTAGGTTTGTTTCACGGACATCCTTAGCTGGTTATGACATTTCTTTTTGATATTGTTTATGCATTTTCGATTAAGATAATTTTGTCAACATTATCAACATAATTTTCGCATTTATTCATATGCACGAAACATTTATCTTACATCACCTAAGTTTTATCCATGAGGAAACCTCAATATTGAACATTTCATCTTATGCTATTTTTACATATGCTTCCCTGCCTTCTTCAAAGTCTCCTTCTGCTTAAATCTCAGGTAGAAAGATACCCATGTCTCACCTGTAATTAAACAAGATGAACTGTGAGCTAATGCTCACCTATGATACCCCCGCTCTTCGGCAAACAGGAAGTAGGAATCTGACGGGTCACAAAACGCTTCCCACGATATGGGGTACCTATATGAAGCTTGTGACCAAATATCAGATTTCTGCCATCAATAGTTGCTGAGAAAAATGCAACGAAAAATGAGCATATATGTTCAATGTGTATAAAAATCAACAAAGTCGGCAAACAGGAAGTAGGTATCTGATGGGTCCAGAAACGCTACCCACAATATGGTATACCTATATGATGCTTGTGACCTAATATCAGATTTCTGCCAATGCGACGAAAAATATCTTGGACGGACGGAAGGACGGACAGAGGTAAAACAGTATACCCCCTCCCCCCTTCGGGGAGCGGGGGTATAATAATTTTGAAAAATGATTACAATGGGCATGTGGAGTTTAAAAAGCTGTATCCATAGTACTATTCACACCAAGATCCAACAACATGCGCAGAATTAAGAAATATTACAATATCACATGCTTATATGTAGTGGCTCACACACTCGGAAAATATTCTAAGTCTTATTTTTGTATGTAGTGGCTCACATGCTTATATGTAGATTTCGTGTGAGCAACTACCTTATATCTAGATTTCATGTGAGCGACTATATATTTATATTTAAAAAGTCTTATACAGTCGCTCACACAAAATCTACATATAAGACCTTATATGTAGATTTCATGTGAGCGACTATATATGACTTTATAAATATAAAGTCTTTCACACAAAATCTACATATAAGATTTGAGGCACACATGACAATGCGGAATTAAATAATATGTACAGTTGTCAAATAATCATTAATGTGTTCTGCATTAGTTTAGTATTAAATAAATGAATTTGACCAACATATATGTATATTAAATAAACAATTTTCTCTGTCGATATAGGTATTTCTGTTACATAATATCTAAGTTTATCTGTATTTCTATTCTAGACCATGAAGGCTTTTATTAATATTTGGGTTGAGTTGCTTCTGTTTGTCATCTGCTAATGCTGCCTTCTTATAATATCAAATAACTTCTTACTTACCCTAATGGTGTTCTGGATAACATCCAGGCACTGGTGCCTGGCCTCCCGCTAGTCACTTTTGTTCTAGTACCTATCGGCAGTTCCGACATTATGTGCCATGTGTTTGGCAAGGGCCACCTGTTGTTCCTTCGTTGCTTCCCCTTTTCTATGTACAAATGTACATGTATTGTGATAGCTAGCTTTCTGTTTTTAGATGCCGAGAGCCTGGGAATCGGGATTCCCATGCTGACCGAGTGCTTCTGCCACTCGGCTTCAACCAGCTTGGACATGGCCTGAAATAGAATGAAAAAAAAAGTGTTAGAGTTCTATATTCATTCCAAAAATATGTCAGCCACTACATATAGTACATGTACCTCACACCCTGTCGAGATCCTCTGCTCGGATATGGGTAATGTCTCCACCCCTATGTACATATAACATAAAACATCAGGTCTCCATGCTGTCGTTGACACCGTTTGGTTGCCACATGGACAAAGGCAGACCCAGAACCAAACAGTCCCGTCTGCCATCCGATGCTTGATATTACATGGTGTTTTGGTTTGCTTAAATAGTCATATTATATGTAGATTTCGTGTGAGCGACTATATATTTTTATTTCGAGAACACATCACAATTCGGACCGTGACCCAGACCCCCGGGCAATGGCTTGGCTTAAAGCCCCTGGGTTAGGGCACTAAGGGGCCGGTTGACTTTTTAGAATATCTCAAGGGGTCTAGAAATGATACACGGAAATACCTTATATGTGTGAGCGAGTTCTCGCAACCTTTCGTTAAAAAAGTGTGAGCAGCGACATATAAGGTGTGATCGGCGACATATAAGACTTGTTCACCTCGCCGAAAATTACAGAGTTCTTCTCACCAGATGCGAGGATATTAGGTGTGTATAATTCGTCACAGAGAATGTTTGTGCAAAGTTTAAAGGAAATCTATGGTCAGGAACAAATTTGGGAGACTTTTATTCTTATATGTAGATTTCGTGTGAGCGACCCACATTTTTACTTCGGCGACCTACTAATGGTTGAAAATTAAATAATTTTGAAAAACGAATGCAATGGGCACATAGAGTATCTATGGTGCTATTCGCCCCAAGATCCAACGAGAGGTGTAGAATTGACAAATGATACAATTCTTATATGTCGCCGCTCACATGCTTATATGTCACCGATCACACTTATATGTAGATTTTGTGAGCGAGCATTTTACAAGCCGTCACAAAGTTATTTTTGACAGTAGAACCACGAAAATTGGTGAGTAGATAGCCCTTGGCCTATGCTTCATTTAACACCAAACATTAGGTTTCTAGTATATATAATATATATAATATGTTTGACCAAACAAAATATAGGGGATGAAGGTAGTTACCCGCGGATGACTGCATTATTTCCCAAACATCATATATCAATCTTAGAGCTAGAGACTTGTAATTTGGCACACTTCTAGGGGTCTATAATATTCGAATCTCAACCGTTTTTCAGCAAGATCAAGCAAGGGTAAGGGGTTGAAATCTGGTCACATCTAAAAAGTGTGAGCCGTTTTAATAAAAAAAAGTCCTAAACGTTCTGGACACATTTTAAATGATAGCTTCAAACGGTTCAGACCAAACGAAAGCCCACGAAAAAGTAATCATAGAAATCTATTCGCCCTTCCCTACAGCAAAAAATAATTTTTTCTCGCCTGATCGAAAATTGTCAAAGTCTTATATGTCGCGCTCACACCGATTATTTTTTTTTAATTTCTTGAGAAGTCACAAAAGTAGTCCGATCGTCTAGTCCGATCGTCCCCAAACTTTACATGCAACCTCTATCGGTTAGAAGCTACCACTGAGGCGACGGCGGGCCATATTCCCCCAACAATATGCATTTGGCAGACGTTTTCAATTATTTTTTTGTAAAAGTCCTAAGTTCCTAAGAGACGCTCACACCCCAAAAAAAGTTTTAAGACCGAAATCTTCAAGCACCTATAAATTCCAAAATATTCCAGCTTTCTCATGAGAACTCTTTCCTTTTCAATCAGAAAGTCGAAAGGAATCGTTTGCGCCTGTTTTGGAGGCCCTGGGTGGTAAAATGAAAGAAATAGCTTTTTCCACCCATCACCATAAGTCGTCCTATTTCGTTGGAAAAAAACCCCCATTTCACTCCAAACTAGTAGAAATAAACCATAACGTCTGTATTTTCTTTCTGATTCAATTGATACGCATCAGTGTTTTAAATTTATATATTTATAAGGGATCACTATGTATAAAACGTATTTTTTTTTAACTTTTAACGTGCACATCACTGGAAACATTTGTCTACCTGGGAAATGTCTCCTTGATCTCCAAACAAGTAGAAATAAACCATAACGTCTGTGTCTTCTTTCCGATTCAATTTATACTGAAGAGACACATACAATAATACATGGGTAGTACTAGAATTTTTTTTAATAAATAAACCCTCTTAAGAATGTCTGCATGCTGAATACATCCAAGTTACTATTCAAATCCATTGGGGTTCTTTGTTAAAACGATGTCTGCTCATGGCAACCATCTTGGATGGAGGTCGTGGTCACTAAACATAATTTTGAAAGTATGCTACCCAAGGACCAGCCATGTCATGTTTGCTTTAAATTGGCTGACTGGTTTCAGAGGAGCAGACTTTTAAACAATTTTCCCCTAGGGGCCATGGGGGAGTATTTCTGGAGATTGTCGCTGAACGACTTGGGCTAGAGCACCTGACGCCACTGCTGGCTGCAAGCATAATTAGTATACGAGTACATGGGTAGTATTTGAGAAAAAAGGGACGACAGCGATGGTACCATCACTGCCTTTCTCATAGACACACACAATAAGTAGGTTTGCTTAAAATTGGCTTACTGGTTTCAGAGGGAAAACAATTAAACATTTTTCCCATAGGTTCCTATGTTAAAACTATGTCCAATGATGGCAGCCTCGGTTACAGGACATCATTTTGAAAGTTGACTACCTAAGAACCGTTCATGGCGTGTTTGCTTTAAATTAACTTACTGGTTTCAGAGGAGAAGACTTTTAAAACATTTTTGCCATGTTCACATTTAAGTATATGAGCTCTGTGGTTTAATATTTCTTCGATTTTGCTTACGTGGTCTGAAATAGCTTATTGAACAGGAATCTGTTGGAATCGACAAATCAATGGGTATATTTCGTCGATATTTTCATACCGGGAAATATTCAGTCTTATATGTAGTGGCTCACACCTTATACCGTATGTAGTCACTCACAGTGTAATAAGTAGATGTTCATACATAAGTATATGAGCCCTATGTGGTTTAATATTCCCTTCGATTATGCTTACGTGGTGTGAAATAGCTTACAGTGTCTAATCTTGATTCTTCTTAACTTCTTGCCAAAATTAAAGGAGAGGTGGCGCTCGCACTCTTCGCAGTCCCTTCCTATGTGCATGTCCCCTCCCCTCTTCAAGTTAAATGGCCGGTCCCCAAGTCTTAAAAAAGAAATTTAACATGTAGTTTTGCAAGATGAGTGTACCGTTTTGTGCAATATACCGTTTAAAATTTTGCCAGATTGGTCACCGATTTAAAAAGTCTTTTTATCTCGACAGTCTTTCTTATAATAATAGAACCCCCCTCCCAGAGGGTGTGCCGGGGGTAGAATAGGCACCAGGTTTCTCCGTTCTAGAGGCACTAGTCCTCTAAAAGGGGCCAACCCCGCGGGAACCCCGGGGTATAGAAATGGGACCGAGAGCTTCTTCGGCTTGAAGGGGCATCCGTCGGTTGTGCGGGGTGTATAAATTAACAACCAACCCGTCCTTCGGATGAGACGTAAATAAAACCGAGGTTCCGTGTTGAGAGATTGCCACCCTCTTCGCACGTTAAAGAACCCAGTGTAACAGCTCTTTATGCTCATGATGAGTGGTCCATAGGAGACCTGTTGCATTGGCTAAATTATCCGTCCATACCCATCACCTTTCCTTGTTTCGAGTCCTGTGGCGTTTTATTTGTTTTTCTCGTCCTGAATATAGCTGAAAAATTGCTCGCTAGACACTAAACATCAATCAATCAATCAATATAATAATAGAAGCCATAATTTGTTGCATATTAATCAGAGTTGCAGATAAAAAAAAATTCCTGTCAGACATTGGGTCCTGCAAGTAAGAGAGTTTTGCCAGACCTATCAACTTTTTGCCAGACCTACTTTTTTTTTAGAAATTTTTTAATATTTCACTTTCAATACAGTATGATTAAAGGGACAATATTAAAGCCTTGACACAGCTACATGTAACGACTACTACGACCAGAATCAGATTAAGGATATTGCCAAAGGGGGGTTAGTGACTGAGACCACATTCAATTTAGATAGCCCTGCAACATCGAATAATCAATACTTCATATTAGTAAGATTTTATTATTCCTCTAATGAGTATTATGTCTCCACCCCCCCAACTTTTGTGGGGAGACATATTGTTTTTGTCCCGTCCATCACACAGTTTGTCAGCGCAACTCCTCTGAAATTACTGAACAGAATTTAATGAAACTTGGTAGGTAGTAAAAACCCCTCTGAAATTACTGAACAGAATTTAATGAAACTTGGTAGGTAGTAAGGACACCATATGTAGTTGTGCATATTACCAGGAAATTTTGATCCCCTAAATTTTGTGGGAGTTATGCCCCTTTGAACTTAAAATTTCCCGAAATATACTTCTGAAGCAGCTTGTCAGCACACCTCCTCTGAAACTACTGAACAGAATTTCATGAAACTTGGTAGGTAGTAAGGACACCATATGTAGTTGTGCATATTACCAGGAAATGTTGATCCCCTAAATTTTGTGGAAGTTATTTGCAAACACTCTAGTGTAATATCCCTTACTGAAACTTGTATATATATATATGTACAAGAGTCCATCATAATGTCACTATTTCCCTGAAAAAGTTTTCATCACCAATCCATTGATTTTAGAAGAATAAAACTCCTTTAAAATCATTGGAACATGGGCTGAGCAATTTTGTGGAATGGGGAACTTTGCCATGACAATTTGGAATAGTACTGTACCTGTAACCCTTGCTTTAGCACTTTTGATCAAATTTTTTTTTGTGTTTCATGGATTAAAAACAGGTTTTTTTTTGTTATTCATTGCAGCTTAATTTTATTTGTTACCCAAATAGATTTTTTACCTATGACTACAGTTTGTGGGACGGGGGGAGACATACGTTTTTGTTGGGCAAAGTCGTCATTTGTTTGTTCATTTTGTTCTTCCATTTTCGATTAAAGGACCGCCCCGGTCACCTCTCCTTTTCATATGCCGACCTTTTGGCTTTTTTATTCTCTGTAGATAAATCGATAGGTAGTAGGTGCTTTTTTCCAGATTTAGACCCCTCCGTAAACTTAATTGACCATGCAGCCATAACGGAAATTATCAAATTACAATTTACAACGATTACCAATAGGATTAACTTGAATAATACTGCGCCCTCTATCGGCACTTTCGCTGGATGCAGCGACTAGCGGGAGAGTAATATAACGACTGGATTATTCGGGTTACGATAGGATACGGGCCCGGTTCCAAATTCGTATTTTCTTTATTACATCTTTATTAAGGCATTAATTTTAATAAAATTTGAACATAATGCATAAAATTATGTATTTTATCACATTTTTTAAACAAATATAAAAAAAAAAGTTTTATACGAAATATCGGCAATACAAGGTTTCGAAGTTAGTAAAAGTTGTAACCCGGGCCAAGGCAAAATTTTCAATTAATCGATGATTACACCTTTATTTCTCGTTAAAACTTCACAATATTCAGAATGAACATTTTTCAGTATTAAAGAAATGTAAAAAATATTTGAAATGCAATGGTAATGTTCTCTTTTGTCATTAATAAAATCCGGAATGGGAACTGGTTCCCGAAATTTAGCATAAACAGAAAGGAACAGAAATTTTTACCGATTTGTTTACGACTTTTGACTTTATTAACGATAATCAAAGATCCTTCGCTTAGGGGTCTAAGAGGTAACCAGGACTGACAGAAATTTGATTTTTGACAGCCCCGAGCAGTAAAAATATTTGCCGGTCATTAGGTCTGACACAAAGACGTCATTTGGCGGACCCTCTAAATTCTGCCCCCTAGGTCCGACAGGGCCGACGGTTAGCTGCATCTTATTATTTGAATATGAATATATGTTGTTTATCTCATCGTTAGCAAGGGGTACGCTTTAAGAAAACAATGAAAACAATTCTCACGGGCAAAAACTTAAAAAAAATACATATAATGAATAATTGAATAATTAAACAACAACGGTAATTTTGCAATTATTTCGAAGCGGCACTAATAAGCATTCTCAAGTAACAGTACCCGGCCTACCTTACAAAATGGTGGGTGGTCTTCCGGGGCTGCTGGACCCCGACCCCTGTACATACGGATTCTGATGCCAATTTTAGACCCAATCTCAAGACTGTTGTCTAACTAAAGCCTCTTGAAGCCCCAATTTTTGAAGAATAATCCAAGCAAAAACATGTACCCCTAGCGAGAATGGCCGAGTAATTACGATTGACCTGGTGCTGAGCTTTGTGATTCTGAACAATTTAAACAATAACCGTTTAAGTTCGATTCAATAATCCATATTTCGAAATATTCGGCCAAAATCACGGGAATAAGCCATACAATATCAACTGAAGCGTGTTTATCTAATCCAATTATGAATACTGATTAATCGTAACTAGTGTAAACAACCGATTGTTGCACTTTATTAATTGCGGACGATAGTAACGCCACCTAGCGACCACGAACGATAACTAGGTAATCACCGATTTCTGAAAACGTCTATTTATCTAAAAAAATGACAAAAGTTTTTAGCATTACCGTTTTGGACCATTTTGTCACCACGTGCTCGCTCATGTCCTTGGGGTTAAAATTCACTAAATAATATTATAAAAAACTTACCTTTACTTTAGGTGAATCCATCCTCCAATTTCAATATTAACTACAAAACTAACAAAATTTGAGACTAGGCTTTAAACAAAATGGGCACCTATAAAGTGCGAAACGAAATAGAAATGAAACGAAACGAAACGAAACGAAATCAACGAAAACGAAACTAAATCAACAAAAACGAAAACGAAACGAAACGAAATCAACGAAATGAAAACGAAATAAAACGAAACCAACGAAAGCAATACGAAATCAACGAAAACAAAACGAAATAGACTGATATGAAGAAAATGGAAGGACAAAAATAAAAGACAAAACGAAATAAAGAAATTAAGAAAAAAAGATAATTCGATTTTTCAAATACAATAATTTTAATTAATTATAACCGGGAAACCCATCTTGCATGTCTGTCCGTTACAGTACTCCTCACGTACACTACCCGCAACTCAATTCAAGCCGGGTTTGCTTGCCGACAAACTTTCAGAAGTTCAAATGTCATATTTTTATTTGTGTTTGAGTGTGTTTCAGTATTTATGAATTATAAAGTTTCTGGAGTGGGCATATAGAAAAAAAAGGGGGATATGAGGGGGTATTTTCATAGATTGGGATATTGAGGGTTCATTTTTCGTCTGATTTTATTACGTTTTTCGTTTGTATTCTTCATAAATTTGCCTATTCGCAAATCATACAGGATGGTCTTGAGTTTCAGATTCTGGGCACTATTTGACTACTGGATTTTCCCGACTTGTCACGTTTAATCCCCATGCACCCCCCCCCCCCCCCCCCATATTTGTCAATATGACGGAACTATTAACGACTGTCATACAAGTGGGAGGTTTGACCCACCATTTTCTTGGGTAATGCCTATACCAAGTCGGGAATATGAAATAGTTGTTTTCTAGTTTCACATTTGGTCATGTCTTAGGATTAGAGAATTTACATGTACCGATTGTTTTTATACTTGGTAACGTCTTAGGGTTAGACGAGTGGCATCTGCCTATCTGCTATCAGAACCCACCATTTTCCTGGGAAAATGCCTGTACCAAGTCAGGAATGTTTTGTTTTTCAGTTGTTCCGTTGATTGAAAACTCAGATGGTTGAGCTTCTTATCGGTTTTGTCTGTTTTTGTGGACTTTCCCTTTTGAATGCGCATTGGAGTACGGTACCATTGTTATTACCTTTATTCGGTAGTGTGCCAACAGATCTGGCGTAATGTCTTACCGTTGTTCTTGCCGAGATATACAGGGGTCAAAAAGACCCAACACTATAAACTTTTTATTTCAAATCCTATTGTTCTATTTTGAAGAACTAAAAACAAACCAACAGCAACATAACAGGACGTACAGTGAGCGCCCTCCTTACAGAAGAACTTCTAGAGAAAATAATGCTTGCACAAACTAAACATAAGAAACTCTGGAAGTTTTATTGAAATCCATTCGGTTGTTTAGGAAGAGTTATGGATAACGCAACAGTCTCCTCTCTCTATTGCATAGCCTTGTATGACAACAGTATCCTCTCTCTATTGTATAGCCTTGTATGACAATTACATAGCCTTAAATGACAAAGTCCAAAAGTGAAGAAATTTTAGCAAGAACTGTTAAAATGGGAAAACAAAAATAGAAGGTGCACAATGCCATTTGGTACTAAAGAATTCATGAAATTAATGAACCTTGCCATATGGTATTAAAGATTTCCTGTAAGATTCATTCAATTCCATCAAGTTGTTAAGGAGGAATTGCATAGGCAGTGAGGGAAGCACTCACGGACAAACGGACATATACTATATACCCCCTCCCGCTGGATAGCGGGGGGTATAAAATATGTGCGTATAAAATTTTATTAATACCGGAAACTGTTTTGGGTTTTTTTTATATGAAAAGGGATCAAAGGAAAAAAAGGTACTTTTACAAGATATGTAGATTTTTTTTAAATTTCTAAAGTTAATTTTTGATAGGATTTGTATACTTCCGCCAAAAAAAGATTGGGGTATATAGAACTTCTGCTGTCCGTTCGTTCGTTTGTCCGTCCGGTCGTCACACTTTTTCGTCTCTCCGACACACTTTTAAATTTTGCTCGGACGAGGGTATTTATTAGTGAACTTTAACTACTGCACTTCTGTTATTTTAATTCCTCTCTTTTCAACAGACTTGACGTTGCTCTTATGGTTCCCAAATTTAAAAGAAGCCACTAAGTGAAAAGGACAGACTCCCGCAAAATAAATGCATAGTATTCTTGTTCAATGATGATCAAATCCTGTCCTCTCCTGATGAAAGACACTGAGACATGTGTGGGAAGTAGTCTAGCATCGTAATTGTGAAAATAGGTTTGATTTCTTTTAGGTCCCTATTATTGTTTCTTCCATTTTCTATTTCGTTTTGTTTTCGTTGATTTCGTTTTGCTTTCGTTGGTTTCGTTTTATTTCGTTTCGTTTCGTTTCGTTTTCGTTGATTTCGTTTCGTTTCGTTTCGTTTTCGTTGATTTCGTTTCGTTTCGTTTCTATTTCGTTTCGCACTTTATAGGTGCCCAAGCAAAATATACGTCTAGTACGTTCAGCGTTCTAGACGAAAGGGAAGAACACGTTGCTGTGACGTCGTTATATCAGGTGGTGTTATCATGTGACGTAATACGCTATACCGAGAAATTGGACAATCGGAACAAACTAGAAATTCCGGAATTTATATGTCGATTTTATGTGAGCGAGATGCTTATATGTAGTGACTCATACCTTATATGTAGTTGCTCACATGCCCATTCGGTATTGGGGAAGTCCGTGACCCGGAGCCCTGGGCAATGGCTTGGGTTTAAGCCCCTGTGTACGGGCACTACGGCGCCAGTTTACTTTTTGAAATACACCAAGGGATTTAAAAATGATACACATAAATACCTTATATGTGTGAGCGAGTGTTTGCGACTTTAACAAAAAACATGTGAGCGTCTACATATAAGGTGTGAGCATCTACATATAAGGTGTGAGCCACTATATAATCTATATATAGGGTGTGAGCCACTATATAATCTACATATAAGGTGTGAGCCACTATATTTAAGACTTGTTTACCTCGTAGAAAATTTCAGAGTTCTACTCATCGGAAGCGAGAATAATAGGTGTGTATAATTTAAAGAAAATCTATCGTAAGTATTTTTTTTAGAAATTTTGATTCTTATAATATGCAGATTTCGTGTGAGCAACCCACATTCACACTTCGGCGACCTACTCATGGGTGAAAATTAAATAATTTTGAAATACGAATACAATGGACACGAAGAGTTTAAAGAGCTCTATCTATAGTACTTTTCGCACCAAGATCCAACTACACGCGTAGAATTGAGAAATAAAACAAAGTCTTATATGTAGTTTCTCACACTTATATGTAGATTTTGTGAGCGAGTGTTTGACAAGTCGGCACAAAGTTATTTTTCATAGTAGAATCACGAAAATTGGTGATTAGATAGCCCTTTGCATTAGCTTCATTTAACACCAAACATCAAGTGTCTAGTATATATATATACTATGTCTGACAATCAAAACATAGGTGATGAAGGTAGTAACCCCCGGACGACTGCATTATTTCCCAAACGGCATATATTAATCCTAGAGCTAGAAACTTGTAATTTGGTACATTTCTAGGGGTCTATAATTTTCGGATGTCAACCGTTTTTCAGCAAGATCATATATTGGGAAGGGGCTGAATTCTAAGGTCAAGTCTTACATTGTATATGTGTGAGCCATTTTTCACAAAAATTCCTAAACGTTCTGCACACGACATTTTAAATGATATTTTCAAACGATTAGGACCAAAAGAAAGCCCATGAAAAAGTAATCATTCAAACCTATTCTCCCCGCTCTCCAGCAAAGAAAGAATTCACATCGCATGATCAAAAATTTTCAAAGTCTTATATGTAACGGCTCACACCCAATGTTTAGGCGAAAACGATGAAAATTCCTCAAAAATGTTCCGATCGTCCCCAAACTTTGCTTGCAACCTCTCATGGGTAGAAGCTACCGCTGAGATGACGGGGAGCTCTGTACCGCCAACAATATTCCTTTTCCAGCATTTTCAAAAAAAATCCGGAAAAGTCCTAAGCTTATATGTATGGCTCACAGGGTGTCCAAAACGATCTAGGACCGTTTTTTTCGATCACCTATTAAATCCACAAACATAAATCGCTTTCATGAAAATAAGTTGTTTTGTAACGACAATGACGAGAGGAAGCGTTTGTGGCCGGTTTGAAAGCCCTATCGGTTGTAATAATGAAAATCGGTTTAAACTTTTAAACCTATGTTCATTATTGGGGAATTTCGGTCCTTTACCCCAAAATATTCTAAGTCTTGGGACGTCGCGCAAGATGTTGGTACCACGTCGTAATAATATCATATTCTCATAAACCAGTAAGTGGTATATATCAAATTAAAGAGTTAGTTCCAAAGATTGTTCTTTAATAACAATTTTCGCCGATATAACAATAATTTCTCAGTGAGTAAATGAGAAAAACGCTCAAAGGGCATTTTTAACGCTGTAGACGCGTAACACAATTACGGATCAGTTCTGGTATTTCGAACCCCCCAAAAAAGTGGTGAACTGGAAAATCACCAGATTTGAACAATTACGTCATATGATCACCAGTTATTGCTACGTCTTGAAATAAATGACGTCATTAGCGTACTTTGGTGAGAATTGCCACAACAGGAAGCCGCAAAAGTCTGTAGACGCTCGTAACAAATATCATAATTGATCTGGTGAGTAGACGTAAATATGAAAAAAACACGCAAAGACCAAAATAATTTAATTCGATTTCAGCATTATTCTTTTCTTTGACTAATATTCTACACATTTCAAGGCGTTACAATAGAAATGGATTAATTTGTTAATGCTAATCACGTTAATCCAAGATCAACCGAAGATGTCACAAAACGTTGTACGACGTTTTCAAAAGATTCAAACACGATTAAATCTGATTACTTTTTAAATGCTTCGATGCTTTCGGAAAAAATCTACCCTACATGTATATTCTACTAGTATGCCTCACGACATGAAAACAAAATCAAGCGATAATATATATAATTCTTTCCGCAATACTCCATTCTATTTTATGGAGCCTCATATCACATTCAGAAAATGTTGCTGTTTTTCGGTATTCGGATTCTATGATACGACTTGTGAAAGATTTTATTGTCTAGCTTTGAATAAAAAATTTAAAAATTTTGCTCATATTTGAAATGTGCAATTTGTCATGATCTTGATAGTACATCAAGAAATTTATTTTCCCTTACTGCAGCTTTGTACTTCAGTTTTTAAGATTTCGCAGTAAAATGTCACACTTTGTAGAAATGGCACAAGTTCGTGTTTGATTTTCATCAGATTCAATTTTTACGCTCAGGCGATTACAACATCGCGTTTTTTTCAATTAGATTAATAAACATATTCAAAATGTGCATTTTCCTGGAATTCTTTTGAGTATTTGATTTAATCGATACCTTTTGAAATAACGAAATGTTCCGAAATTCGCTATTTCGTTGTCAAATGTCACAAGGCCAAAAAACAACGTCGTGGCTTGAAATGTGACGTTATGAAGAAAACGTTGCTTTTAAGAATTTTTTTTCAAAACGTTTCTGTTTGTGTTCATGCTTTAAACGACACGACATGCATGTTTCTATGTATAAAGTTCTATGGCTTAAATTGAAGGCTAAATTAAGTGTGTAATACAAAATAAGAATGTGCACATCAATTTCAAATATTTCAGACAAAAAAGGTAACTGATATAATGAAAACAATAACAGCTGCTGAACGAATAAAGCAGAATAAACTGCGAAAGATTCAAATTTTAGCAGAACAGAAAAAAAATTGGAGGAAGAAAAAAATTGAAAATACAAAACCCACAGGTAAGAATCAAATTGTTCATGAAGAACTAGTTCAGTGCAACAACTACATCTAAAGAGATCGACCATTTAACTGCATGTGAAGGGAATCTGATACTAAATTTTGAAGAAAAAATATTTTAATCAGGGAGAAATAAAATAAATATTTTGTTTTGGGACTTCGATTAAATATTTAAATTGCATTAAAGTATATTCATTGTCCCCAAAAAAAATAAAAAAAAATAAAAAAGAATAAGGGAAAGACAACCGAAGTGCGGGTCAAGACGGAGGCAAATAGATTGACAAAGACAAACCCGGGAACAAGAAAGACACACGACGACAAAAAAAACCCAAAAAAAACCAGACACACAACACAAAAAACTAAAAATAAATTAGAAACAAGGACCCTGAAAAAACTGTGGCGACTTCAAGTTCTCCTGAAGTGTATGCAGGCCCTGCTTCTTGTATTGGAATCTTGTAGCCGTCAATCAAAAAATTGATAATTTATAACTTGTGAAGGGATGACCTCAATCGTGGGGCATATTACGTTTGCTGTTCTTTTAAAACATTTGTTAAAATAAACTTGCATATGCCATTACAAGACTCGCCTTTTATTTTTCTCATTTAAAAATGAAAAAAAACTTACCATAGAACCCGATGTTTTATCTTAATAAATTAAATCAATATACATGTAATAGAAAATAAATAGGTTAAGCATAAATGTTTTCTTCCAGATAAATGTAATTTCAAACAAGTATCAAATGCAACGTTACGGAAACGGAAACAAAGAGAAACCGAAGCGAAGAAACGCGCAGGAAATAAAGAAAGAAAACAAAAAGAAAGAGCAAAAAAGAGAGAAACCAAATTGATTATCCAAGAGAGGAAAACCTTGAAAAGAGAACGCCAAAAACGCTGGCGTGAGAATAAAAAAAAATTGATTGCAACAGCAAATTGTGATGAAGATGCAGTAACTGTTTCAAACGATTTAGAATTTCCAAATCGCATGTCCAAATGTAGACTTTTGCAGAAACTTAAATCGTGCTTACCACAAACTCCAATTAAGCGTGCGTCTGCTATTGCCGCTTATCTGAAGACAAAATCGCCGACTATACAAATTCTTGAGGAAAAAAAAATAATATCGACTCCCGAAGATAAATTGGCATCAACTGTTGTTGAAAACATGAAGGAAACTATCAAAAAGGCAAAACATCGACGATCGGACGAAGCGAGAGCAGCGGTTAACTTAATTACAGCATCGGCAAGTGGCGAAAATATAGTGGAATCAAGGGCAAAAAAATCTTTAGCGCGGGTGCTAGAAGTGTCTCAAAAAAGAATATCTAGGGCAACAACATACAAGAAAAAAATATTACACTCCGAGAGTGCACCGTACATATACACTAAACGTAAGACAAGGTGTGATGCGCTAAGTGATGACACTCAAAAACTAATGTATAATTTTTGGTGTTCCCCGGAAAATTCACATCCAACCGGAAACAAAAACGATGTGAAACGAGTTCGCTTAGGCCCCAAAAAATACTCATCACACCCAGTGCAAATTCTGGAAAAAACTCAAACGGAAGTGTTTCATGACTTTCAAAGTGCCTTTCCGAACATTAATGTTTCACAACGCGTGTTTGAGAGGTGTAAACCGTTCTTCGTTCGATCTGCCAACAAAAAAGATCGCGTTACATGTTGTTGCCGATATCATTTAGAAATAAAGTACGTTTTTAAATGTGTAATGGAAAACCGCAGAAAAATTAACCGTACTCATGAAGAATCTAATCAATTAAAAATTTATAAAGATGTTTATGAAATTTGTAACGAGACTCTTTGTGCAAAAACTGATGAAGGTTTCCATCTTAAGACATGCATCAATAGAAATTGTAACGACTGTGGTGTGTCTAAGTTTTATATTGATCCCGATGAAACCAGTGTCAATTCATATTCCCTAGATGTAAACTGGAAGTGTTTCGAGTACATAGACATTAAAACGAAAACGGGTTTAAAGAAAAAATTGATGCTAGTTCAGAAAATAAGTAAACCAGGAGAAATGATTAGTTATTTCTTAAAATTATTAGACAAATTCCCGTCCCATATGTTTAGGGCTAAGTGGCAAAATACGCAATTAAAGTCATTAGTTAAAAATTTACCATTGAAACATTGTATAACTGTACATGACTTTTCTAAAAATTTCAAGTGCAAAGAACAGACGGAGATCCAGTCAGACTATTATCAAAAACAAGAAGTGTCAATACATGTAACATTAATTTATAGACATGCTATGTTGAACGCGGACGGTATGCAAAGTACGACCGATGATCCCCATGTCATTACGGAACATTTACATGTTATTTCAAACGACGAAAAACATGATCACCATTTTACTCACTATGTGCAAAATCAAATTGCAGAATATTTACGATCGATTTCTTGTGATGTAGATGTCATGCATGAATTTTGTGACGGATGTGCGAGTCAGTTTAAAAGTCGTCACTGTCTCGGTGATTTATCGAACTCGTTTCGAGAATTTGGCTACAGAAAAATAGTCAGAAACTTTTTTGAAACAGCCCATGCGAAGGGTCCCCAGGACGCAGCCGGTGGTTTTTTGAAAAACCAAGCCGATTTAGCAGTGGTTAGAGGGAAAACATCAATTCAGTCAGCAAAGGATTTCTTTGATTTTTGTAATGAAAATCTCATCCAACCAAAGTCTGACGGCTGTAAGCGGAGGATTTTTAGATATATTGAAACTATTCCGCGAACCGAACCACGGCTTTATAAACCAATTCCAGCGATTCGGTCTATCCACCAAGCCGCCGCAATTCAAAAGGGCGATATATCAATAAGGTCTTGGTCATGCTACGCATGCGACCCGTGTCTTTTAGACTTGAGCATACAGTGCGAAAATCTCAAATTCATAGACAAGTTTGTCACATACAAAGTCATACCAGAAACAGTAAATGCTAACACATCTAGCTCGGATACAGACGACGCAGAAGACGAAAATGCACCATTATCCGATCTCATTAGTAAAAAGGCAATATTTGCGGTTTTGTGCGAGGAAACACAGTACGATTTCTACCTGGTAAAAGCAAATTCTGAATCGTTTACGTTAAATCATGACAAAACAGACAGTTGGAGCGTTCGATTCAACTCGAATTCTAACGTGATAGAAGGAAATTATTTTCAAAGCATAGACGGTGATCCACTAAAATTTTCTTTAATTCGTCGTAAATTGGCACTAATACCAGCAGCCTCTGTGGTCTTTATTTGCGATGAAGATGATATTGAAAACTCCAGCAGCGACGGGCTTTTAGTTAAGTTATTTGACTCTACCCGTCAATCTATAATTGACTGTATCAAAATGTGTGACTATGTTCGATGATTTACCTACATGTACTAGTATACCAATTAAATTGTTGAAATATGCTGTGGTCACTTTTAATACAATATATAGTTTTTGAGAAAAATATATTTGTATTTGTAAAAAAAATATCATGAACGTTATAAAGGTTAAATTACGTCTATGCCAATCAAGCGTAAAAAGCCTAAAAACGTAACTTTTTGACGTTACGCTCAGTGGTACCAACATCTTGCGCGACGTCTATATGTAAATTTTGTGTGAGCCGACTTTTCAGGAAGCCATTTCATTATAATTTTTGATATTATTATTATCATATTATATTGTTTTATTTTGGCTGTTAAAGTAAAAAAAAAGAAAATGTATTTTCCAAATTTGTAAAGAAAGCTTGTCTATAACTAATGTAACCACTTCGATATATTGTATTTTATGTAAAATGAGGTTTTGAATACCTATTGTGATCAATTGTTTGTGATATTATGTTTTTAAAATAAAGGTATTTGAAAATTCAATTCTTTCGGCCGCAATGTGTCTGTCCTTCGATTTACGGATTCTGATTACCCTTTTGGTATCTTCCGACTCATCTTCAGTAAGGCGATATCAAAAGTGATGCAACAAATATTTTGTTGTGGTCTGATTGAATAGATATGTTGTTTACTAAATATAATTACAATTGTTGTACATTATAACCTTATTATAGGTTTGTACAATAAACGATGAACTCCTTAATTGCAAGTGAGAATTTCTGGAAATGACTATTTGTATTACGTAGAATAAATTACGCTCTTTATTTTCCAGAATATTCTACAAATCCCTATCGTCCTAGCTATATAAACTGGTATACGCTCGTCAGGTTCAGTTCATTCTTCAGAAGTGATTAAATAAAATTATGGGTCAGTAACATCAGCTAAACAGACAAATTCTTGAATTATTGATCAGAAGATGTTCTTGTGTTTATCGGACATAGCATCGTGTTATCGGTTTTCGTGCTATTATCGATTTTCAGATATAGCGATTAACAACGTTAACCTTTCATTCATATGACGATTGGAATTTTCAAAGAATGGCTAGTTAAATATTTCTTTGTACATAAGATTGTTTTTAAAGCCATTCTTGTATTTTAATATACTCTCGATTATCTGGCAACTTTTGTTGTCAGTAAAATGGCGTCATCTGTTTTCGTGTGAAGTAAAAACAAGGCCGATATACGGGATGGAAACGAATATATAATCCGGAAATGGCTGGTTTTAAAATTTCATTGTTCTGGCCATCTACCAAATCATACTACATCTAAATAAGATAACAGAATGTTTGAAAATGACCACTTTCAAAATTGTGTTTACTTTAGATGTTTTTTTAGTGCTGAAACCACAATGCACTGCAAAGTGACATGTATTTTATATAAGAAACAGGCACCTTTCAGTCAGCTCTTTTGTTTACAAGTACGATCAGTGACCCCATGCCATTTACATGACAGGAAGAGCCGGTGTCTGAGAGGCAGACGACATAGTTCAACTTTATATAGCCCTTCTGGATTTTTTTTCAGCTACTTTATAAATGAAGTAATTTTTAGCATTACAAAAAGTATGGTTCAGTAGGTAGGTTCACTGTTTTTGGTACTTGCGTCTTTAAAAGCAAACTTTAACATTTTTTACAGATGTCACGTTGTAGTCCTGTTTACGTTCCATAAATAGAAACCGGAGGACACGTCAAAAATAATGCGTGCGCTGTGGAAATCGAAATAAAATGGATAAAACGAAAACAGATGACACATGAAAACACATACCGTGACGATAATACCAGGAGTGTAAACGTCGTCTGGAATTATGTATCAAGAAACGACAAATTCTGGATATAAAAAGGGATCAAATTTTTTGAAAAATGGAAACATACAAGATAATACTATATATTTGATTTGTGAAATATTGTTTTTATAGCTTATAATTAAAACTTGGTAAATTTAAATTTAAAAAAGTGAGTCCGTCTTATCTTGGATCAGCCTAAAAAGGGTAATTCCTGGTTCATATCACACCAAATGAGCAATTATGCAGCTATATCATGGCTGGAACAAATGATATTGTGATGTGACTATGACATTTGCAATTGTACTAGACAAAACGCTGTGTGAGATTGCTATATAATTTGCTCACTGAAAGACGTCTTCGGGTAGACATATCGTTGCAACTGAGCCCATTATTCTGATTCCGCGCTTAACCAGTCTTTGCTTTTGGACTTTAATGCTGTATGCTTAGTGGAGAAGAAGCAAATACCAATATTGAACCTTTTGTATGACCCGACCGGGTACCCATTGCTCTATTGATGCGGCTGTGGATCATTTGTGGCAAAAATGTCGACCCTGTCCATCACTCCCTCCCTTTGTGGTGGTCAAATCGTGCGTTTATTTCCCGGCATTTCCTCTTACCTGATTGATCCATTGTTCCTTATCATGGCCTGTTAAGGCTCTTTGGTTTTCATGCTCCAAAACACTTTTAAATTATTTGGCTTTCCAGCATTTCGATATTAAGCGTCCCTGATGAAGGTTATTCCAGAAACCCGTCGTTCACCCTACATTTAATATCTACGTTTTTATTCCATCATTAATATACATGATTATCACGTAATTAAATTTAAACCTGTTAACTTTTTATAAAAAGCGAATAACAGGCTTAAAAAAAAATGTTGATTGAGCTGCATAGCCGGAAGTTTCCTCGGGGATTGTGCCACATTCAATAAACAGATCCATGCATGAAATATACGAAACTTTATTTTAAATAGAAGCATACATTTTCCATAAAAACCAGCATGCGTGTAGTTAATGCACAATTACTGCATTCCCAGTGTTGACGGTTTCCTGTCTCTGTACAGAATGTCATAGTAACACGCACTTTGTTCTGAATTCGTGATAAACTGCACATCATACAATGGAGGTTAGAGTTTTTTTGATGAAGGAGTCGTAAAAGTTAAATTTAATACTCATGCCCACGCAATAACAACATCAATAGCTGTATTTAACTAATGATCAATTGTATACATTTGGCATCCATTAACGTGTAAAAGCACCAATTAATTTCTTTCAAGAGTCTATGCTACATCATTTTGTGTTTTAGACCTACATGATCATTTTGTCGGAAGCTAAAGCTTTCAAAAATCATATATTTCTTGAAATGAGCATGATTCTGCTACGATCTGTCAAAATATCACGACACTATTAAAATCTTATTATTGATATTTTCTTCACGTGAAGTGACCAATATACCAAGTACAGTCGTAACAAGTCTATATACAATGTATCATGTAGGTGAGATGTGGTGCCAGGATGGACCTATTGGGGCATATGGATTTCTACAGATGAAAGAGTATACAATGAATATTACGGGAAAATGTGGCCTTACAACTGGAATCAACGACCACTTCTAACAATCTTGCCCAATGAGAGCTGCTGCAAATTTTCTGGCGTGAATGGATGTGCTCTTTTGCTTCTCGTCCAAAGGGCGAGCTTAGTATTTGATTCGTACCGCAGAACTAATGGACACCCCAATCGGAGCAGTTATCCAAATGTAACAGATATGAGCAGGAAATGTGGGCGTTATGTCCTTAAACACAGCTTAGATATATGACAAGGAAGTGCACTTGTTGTCTTTTGATGGCCTATATTCGTTAGGTGTAATGCGCAATTATACTTCAAACAATAACAGCATGGTAATTGATTTTAGCGCTTAAGAAACTGCGTTATTGGTTTTGTAATTGATATTACAAGAACATAAAAATAAGGATTCACTTCATATAATTTTTTAAAAACAAAACCGGAACGGATGCAACATTGTTCTAGAAAATGCATTATATTGACGAAGTCCTGTTAAATAACCATACACTGTATGTGGGAAACAATTGCGATGAATAATAATATAAAAAAAAACATTTGCAAATTTCTGACTTGATTCTACAATAGAACGCTTTTCCGATTTGATTCTAAAATTATACGCCTTTGTCCTTTTTGTATTAGTTATTTTCCCTTTAAGGTGGACAAGTGTCCATTTATTTCATGCAATGTCCAACTTTAACAAACCCCTCAAACTCGACACAGGTACTTGTGGACAGGAACTTATGTTGCTCCGTTTTTTGTTTTTTTTTTTTTTTTAAGATGTTGCCCTCGATTTTTTTCATATAAACAACATTTTGCATTTTCTATGATGTCAGAAACCCGGCATGGATAGAAACTACTGTTTGATTGTATTTATTGTATATATGTCATACAGTGATACATAGAAAGTTGCAAAATGTTGTTTATATGAAAAAAAGTCGATGTTCAAAAAAAAAAAAAAAAAAGAAAAAGGAGCAACATAGGGTCCTGTCCACAAGTACTTGTGAAACTCCAATGTTTTTGTCTTTTCCGTTGCTCTTTCACAATGTAATAGCATCATAATACGAAAATGTTAAAAATGGTAATGTCTGAAAAGCGTATTACCTGTTTGAACACCAATATTGGAAAAAGTGTCACTAGTGTGCATAGACAAATACTGAATAGTAAGTATTTCGCTGTAGTACATGACCGAAAATGGAATAGTATCTCACTATTGCACATGGACGACAAGAGAAAAGTGTTTGACTATTGTACATAGACGACAAGAGAAAAGTGTTTCACTATTATACATGGACGATCAGGGAATAATATTTAACTATTGTAAATGGACTACAAGGGGACATTATTACATTATTGTACTACACGATGAGAAGAAGTTAAACTTATTAAATGAAGATACAGAAGGAAATCACGGTACTTTGATTAGCATATGGACGAACGAGTTGATTGGAAAATAAGATACATTGGATTTGGTCTTACAAAAATCACCAGCTGGTTCAAGAGCAGCTGCGGCTTGTTTTTTATGTACACGGAGCGAGGAACTGATTAACCTTCCGTAAAGCCACTTAACGTCCATTTACTGCTAAATTGATGTGCTGTGAAAGCAGTTATTGACAAGGATAATATGTGTAATACGGTACGACATATATATGTCAATGTCATTTTCTCTACATTTATTCACATGAGAGTTATCAGTGTATTGTGCGATACTTGATAAATGTTCATGTATACACCTGTTCAACTCTTGTTATTATTTACATTTGAGAAGTCGATAATTATGATCATCACGAACTATAGGACTATATTAAAAGCGCCATTCCTTTACTTTAATTTGTTTCTAGGTAATGTTGGATTGTCTCTCGTGTTCATTTACAACCATATTCTTTCTGACTAATTGTTTTCTATGTGTTTTTCTGATATTGTTCTTAGTTTCATGCAATAACTTAAGAGAATAAATAATATTGTTATTATATAACCTTGCAACATTCAATTTTGTCCAGCTACACGTAAGCATATAAATTAATGCCATAATGTCCATACATTGAATTTAGTATGTTGTCCACTTTTTAAATCCGCTTTCAAATATCTTGTACGAAGAAGTGTTCTTTTAAATTCAAGTAGAGAAAATATTACAAACTTAAGGTTTATCTTTCTTCGTTTCCTTTTTTGCTCTTCAATCATTTGTCTTCCAACAGTGTCGAGTCGACCATATAATTTATTAAATGCACACATACAAGAGTTCCTATTTATGCAATGTATTAGTGTCAAGGTTCTCCTCCCTCAGCCAGAGGTGACATTATCCGATTTTGTTATCATGATTTGGTCGTTTGGATTATTTGCTCCCAAAGACTAATAAATTATTTGGCTTTTCATTCTTTTGACTATGAGGGTATCACTTGGTACACACTAAATTAGATATCTCATTGGTCCATAGGCGGGATACAACATTATGTAATAAAGTTTGTCGGTGACTTGAGACAGGTCGGTAGTTTTTTTCCGGTTTCCTCCACCAATAAAACTGGCCGCCTGAAATGTTGTTGAAAATGGCGTTAATCACCATAAACCAAACAAAACCAACCATCGATGGGAGGTGATTATTGAATGGAATAGTTGATTACCACTTTTGATCTTTGATGTCAACAGGAAGTCAACTGATTTACAAACAAATGTACAACTAGTTTCCCAAAACTGAATAGGTAAAATGTGAAAGGGGTACCAGAAAAGTTTTATTTCGGTCAGTGACCGTATATGACAGAAACTTATCAATGCAATGCAATTTGACTTCTCAAATGACATTAAGCAACAACCATTCATTCAAATCCATATTTGACGAGAAAACACATAATTATTTCAATATCTAGAAAGCACTTAAATTGCTTGACATGCTGCTTATATGATTACAAGAAAGAGAAATGAATTTAAAGCAATTTATATATTCAAACTGTATTTTGTGACAAATGCTAGTCAAACTTCACAAGAAAATAAATGCAATATATGTAAGCACTATTATAAGTTTGTGTGAAAGGAGTACAACTTAATTAGTCGTCATGAACTTCATAAATGGCACTCTGACTGTCGTCCTTTCTTTAATTTGTAAATCATTCTCATATATCAGATAGAGTTATTATTTACCTACTTTATACTCGGAAATTAAAGATTTTGCTTGTAAATATCATTACGCCTACGAGTTTTAACCAGGTTTAAACACCTACGAGTTGCTATCCAGTCTAAACACCTATGAGTTGCTATCCACTCTAAACACCTACGAGTTACTATCCAGTCTAAACACCTATGAGTTGCTATCCAGTCTAAACACCTATGAGTTGCTATCCAGTCTAAACACCTATGAGTTGCTATCCAGTCTAAACACCTATGAGTTGCTATCCAGTCTAAACACCTACGAGTTGCTATCCAGTCTAAACACCTACGAGTTGCTATCCAGTCTAAACACCTACGAGTTGCTATCCAGTCTAAACACCTACGAGTTGCTATCCAGTCTAAACACCTATGAGTTGCTATCCAGTCTAAACACCTACGAGTTGTTATCCAGTCTAAACACCTACGAGTTGCTATCCAGTCTAAACACCTATGAGTTGCTATCCAGTCTAAACACCTATGAGTTGCTATCCAGTCTAAACACCTATGAGTTGCTATCCAGTCTAAACACCTATGAGTTGCTATCCAGTCTAAACACCTATGAGTTGCTATCCAGTCTAAACACCTATGAGTTGCTATCCAGTCTAAACACCTATGACTTGCAACCAAGTCTAAACACCTACGAGTTGCAACCAAGTCTAAACACTTACAAGTTAAAACCCAGACTAATTATAAGTACATTTATATTAAATATGGTATCTTCTACTACAAAGTGGGAAACACCATTTTTAGAAATATAATACCAATTTTAATGATAGTTGGTTCAATTTGGTCACTACGGTCTTAACCGGAGCTGGGCTATTTAATACGGGAACTGTGGTTTCCTCCATCACAAAATCTGCTTTCTATAATAAAGCCTAACTTTCTGTAGCAGCTGAGTAAACCCTGTTTTTTTTATGTTATTCGTGTTGCTCAATATTTTGTTTTCGTTGTAGCGTAGTGTTTATCATTGCTTGTCTTTTTGTTCCATTTCTTGTATTATCTGATCAGCCCGTTCATAAATTCAGACTTGTCCTACATAATAACTGTGTAGTACAATGGTTATGAAACATTCTACAGAGGATTATAATAACATCAACCATATGGTCTTAACGGCCTTTTTATATCTTAACGTCATTCACTATGCAAAGTACAAAGAAGCGATTCACGCCAGTTCAGAAGCGTGACTGACGGAAAACATTCCTAATGAAAACGTAGATAACAAATTTAGTGCGCACGATGCGTTTCTGGGATAATCTTCATCGGGTACGCTCAAAATCAAAAGATTGGGAAGCCAAAAAAAAATAAAGTTTTGGGAGCAATAAAACCAAAGGGCCTAAACAGGATGTCCAAAATCGGCTAAGGTCACCTAAATTATATAATCGCTATAATTGCATTCCTGAATTTTTACGGGGTTTTCCGATAATTGTTTAATTGCACTGTGCCTAACTAACATTCCATTAAGGCTATGAAAAGTTAGCTTGAAGAAACCAAAAGGGGATAGGTAGTCAAAATCCGTACAAATGCACCAATTATGATGTCAAATGCATACACCTGTTCAACCCTTGTTACGTACATTTAAAATCTTGATATTATATGAATTGATAGGGATATTCATGACTAATTGCAATACGAGCTACAATATGGATCGGATGTTTATTCCCAGTGTAATCGTCTATACGTGGAACTACGCTTTATGTATGGTAATTTACTAGTTTGTCATAGTATATTGACCGGTCGTGAGATATGATTTAGTGTATTTCTTGTTTATGCCTTCAATCTATTTGCCAATTTGTAACCATGATATGAACAGTAGTTTTATTGGATGATATATTGTCGAATAAGAAAAGTTTGAAGATTGTCCAAAGAGAATCAGAGGCAGTAAATCGAAGTACTGAAAATACAATGACCGAAATTAGACAAAGAATGCTTCACAAAACACTACACAGTAAAACCCTAGTCAATATCAAGGTTGAAAGTAAGCCCCCCGAACCGATAAGCACTGCTCCACTTGTGACACCCGTCTTGTTATTTATGCTAATATTCCGATGACAAATGTTGAATGAGGAAATGATCCGATTTGACTATGACAAATGGCACAATTTCAGTGTTACAGTCCGTAACAGTTAATCAACACATGATAGCAATGTTAGTTAATCCTCGGGTTTTAGTGGGATTAGCGTTGCTCAAACTTTAGTTTTCTGTATAGTGTTTTGCAGATCAATATTGATCCCTTTTCTGTTGGACGTTGTAAAAACTGTCCTTCGATTTGCGGTTTCTGATAGCCTCTTTGGCAGCATCAACGTTTTCTTGTAGCGGAACGTAAAGTAAAGGACAGGGATAGCTCCGTTTGTTCGTTTTTCTGGTGAAGCCACTTCATGATATTAGATAACATATGTCACTATTTTACGAAAGTAGAGTTTGTGATATCGTTTTTAACGCCACTTTCAACAATATTTCAGCTATATCGTGGCGGTTAGATTTATTGATGGAGGAAGACGGAGTACCCGGAGAAAACCACAATCCTGTCGCAAGTCACTGACACACTTTATCATACCGGTATAATGATGTACCGAGTCATTACATATACAAAGTACAAAGAAGTGTTTCACGCCAGTTCAGAAGCACGGGTGACGGATGAAATTGCTAATTCTAATATGACGTCTATAAAACGGCACACACGATATTACTCAATAACTCTATATTTAGCGCAAGTGCGGTGCACAACAAATCTGGCTGTTCCATGTGACTCCCGCTGTGAAATTACCGTGACGACCGAGTGTAAACAAACAAAACACCTGCATATAACGTATTTTTAAAGTCCTTAAAATAAAAATTCCCCCTCAGTTATAAATAAATATTATGTAACTAAGTATTTTTTATCATTTGTTTTGAAAATTTACATTTGGGGATCCCCAGTACGCACACATACATTCCATTGATATGTGTCGGACATGAATAACAAAATGCACTAACCTTGTTTTCCTACGTATACATTGATAACTAGACGGTGATGTAATTAAGTTACTGATATTTTCCAATTTGATGGCATTTTGAATTTTGCTACTCAAACAAGTAAAATACTCACAAAATCGTAGAATAAATCAGTAACCAGCTTGTGTCAATCAGCGTCCCTTGTAAACAACGTCACAGGATGACGATATATTACAAAAGTCAAAGTCGATAGATGGTTGTCTTAAGTATTTTTCCCGGAAATTTTTTTTTATGTCAACAATACAAGCTTTTTTTTTCATTGGCATTTATTTTTTTTATTTCATATCTAACAATAATTGTCGATTATTAACAACTGTTCAAGTGTTCGATATTATGTTTGACAACTCCGCTCCGCCATCTTGTTAGCGCTCGAAATGATGAACGAATGAACTCCGACTTTTTTTTTTAAATATTTTTACGCAGGAATTGTTCAATCGAATCTATGTTGGAAAATACACAATAAATATGTTTTTCATGTTAACATACGTATCTTTGTTTTAAAATATCTCGTTCAAAAACAAATAATTCAAAATCAATTCAAAATTTCCGAAGGAGGTAAATAGAACACCCACCAAATGCTGTGTGTATACAGTTCACGAAAGGTTAAAAATTACCGTATTTGTCCTAATCGCTCGGGGTAAAATTCGAATATAAAGGCCCAGCCCATGTGTAAATTTGCACAACTCTATGCCTGCCATGCATTATTTCTTAAATAACATAATCCATATATATTGTATTCCTGACTTTTTACTGTGTTTTTCGATTTTTTTTTAATTGTGTTCTGTGCCCAAGGAACATTCAACTACAATTATGAAAAGTTAGTTTGAAGATATCAAAGGGGTAGTCAGAATCGATACCAATGCACCATTTATGATATCAAATGTATACACCTGTTCAACTCTTGCTACGTACATTGTACATGTAATTACTTGATTAACATGACTTGATTAAGATATTTATGATTAATAGCAATACGAGCTACACTATGGATCAGGTGTTTATTCTCAGTGTTATCGTCTATACATGGAACTACGCTTTAAAAATACAACATTTAACAAACAAAACTAATGCTGAATGTATCGTCATTTACTAGTATGTCATAGTATATTGACCGGTCGTGTGGTATAATATGATGTATTTCTTGTGTATGGCTTCAATCTATTTCTCAATTTGTAACCATGATATAAGCAGTAGTTTTATTGAATGATATATTGTCGAATAAGAAAACTTTGAAGATTGACAAAGGGGAATCAGAGGCAGTAAATCGAAGCACTGAAAATACTATGACCGAAAATTAGACTATGCTTGGGAAAATTACAATAGTAAAAGAATGCTTCACAAAGCACTACACAGAAAACTAAAGATTGAGCAACACGAACACCACTCTTGTAACGTCTTGCTATGTACATGTATGCTAACAGTACATTGCCAAGTGTTGAACGATGAAATGATTCACTTTGACAACGAAAAGCGGAACCGTGCCACAGTCCGCAATGGTTAACCAAGTCATGATGGCAACGATAGACCTTTCGACCTCAATATAATACTCGTCCATTGTTTAAGTGTAGGTCAAGACATGAAGCAGATCTAGCTGTATCTATGGTATCCTTTATATCAAGTTCAATGTGATAGATACATCATAGTCACCAAACTTTGGATTATTCAATAAAAGGGCGTCATAATCCTCAACTTTCCGAGTAAAAACGATTTTCGGTTAATTTTTACCGCCCATTTCTTTGGTAAAGGGTTCATGTTTTATCTATGGTATTTGTATTTATTGACGTATTCATCTTTATCCCCATTTGTTTTATATGTGGTTAATGTTTTATCTATGGTATTTGTATTTATTTACACTGGATACTGGTGTCCAACACGATATACATACCACATGAAGTTCGTGTCGTTTTACGATAACCAACACGACGGTGCCACTTGTGAACCAGGAACTACTTACCATTCATGTGCCACTTGTGAACCAGGAACTACTTACCATTCAGGTGGCACTTGTGAACCAAGAACTACTTACCATTCAGTTGCCACTTGTGAACCAGGAACTACTTACCATTCAGGTGCCACTTGTGAACCAGGAACTACTTACCATTCAGGTGCCACTTGTGAACCAGGAACTACTTACCATTCAGGTGCCACTTGTGAACCAGGAACTACTTACCATTCAGGTGCCACGTGTGAACCAGGAACTACTTACCATTCAGGAACACCTGAATTCACCCTCGATTGTAGTGGGTTCGTGTTGTACAATGTTTAACTTGCTATGTATTGTTTTGGGATCATTATTAGTCCCTTTTCCTTTGATCGTTGTGATGTCTGTCATTCGATATGCGGCTTCTGATTGCCTCTGGGAGCTTCACACTTTTCTTATTGCGGAATTTGAAGCAAAGGACCGGGTTTGCTCCGTTTCGGTTCTTTTTTAATATGAAGCCATTTCATAATATTATATAACATGGGAAACTGTTTTACTTCAGACAGTGCAGAAGGCCTACAAATCGTTAGTATATGATACTTCACAGTTTGATATTTGGAACCAAATACTATAGTAGGTTGTAGACATGTGTATGAATATTCAATCACTGATTGCTATCAGTTTGACATTTCATCAGGAGTTAATATATTATTTATTTTAATTAAGTGCGTTGTAACTTTACACCATTAATATTGGTCAAGTGCCCACGATAACCAAATACATCATTAGACATATCTTAATTACATACAGCCTACATTGTAGCCAATTAATTTACATAGTAAACAACATATGCTATAAGACTTTACTTAATGTTGTCACAGGATTCTATCTCTGTATAAATATTGTATTTACTACGACTTTCTTTCTCGTTTACTCTAATAGGATTATTTTGCCGACCTTTTAAACAATAAATGTACCTTAAATGTACAAATCAGAGGTTGAGATCATCGCTACAAAATGCATACGGTCGTCATCACGAACTTGTTGAGCGTAAGGAAATATCCATTTGTTTAATGTCAATGGATCTTGTCCTTTTCATGAAGATTTATTTTTTATTTCCTCTACATGTATGGCCAACAAGACTTTTACCGGGCTTGACTATCGGTAACACGCATGTCTTATATGAAACAGGAACCTCTTACCTTTCGCGAGACACCTGAGATCACCCTCGGTGTTTGGTGAAGTACATTTTGCGCCATTGATTTAGTTTTCAGTGTTGTGTTTGTTATATTTTTTGTTTATCTTCGTTCCGTGTATTGTGTCCAATGTTGCATGTGTCCGTGGATGTTCCCCTTGGTTTTCTCTAACATTTATTTATGCTATCTGATGATGTTATAACCCCCGCAAAATTATCAATAATGATATCACGAAGAAATTCAACATTTCTATAATAACTCAATTAAACCATCAATCATATAGAAAAATAAATGACAGTTTTATAGATTGTGTTGGACAGACTCGCACGTTTAACAATATTAAGCTTAATTTACAAGGCTGTATAATCGCATGTTGATGAAAAAAGGGTTGATGATATGAATGTTTTAAATAATTAATAATTTTAAAGACTTGACAAGTGGGTACATTGTGTATTCTGCAATGCATTAAGCACGAATCTCTTGCATGACCGCACTATTTCACTTATAAGGGAGGTTTGGGCCCTAAAGTTAGCTTGCTCCCGCATTTTTTTTATTGAGGTATCTGTACACAGGAAGAAGAGTGATGTACATGTGTTAGGGATATCGATTTTGCGTCTGTTTCTTAGATTTTTCCATTAGATTTTAGAACTGTTCACAAAGTGTGGTATTTTTCTGTCTTTCATTTTATACCTCACCACAAAAATGTTGCAGGCAAAAACAAATTTAAGTTGTTGAAATATCTTATATCTATCAAAATTTATACACATAATTCCAAAACTAAATTTCGAGAGAAAAAAAAAAGTTTGATTTAATAAAACACAGTGGGATCGTCGAGTTTGTCATTTAATTTTATTCCGTGTCTCTACACAATATATATTTGGTTCCATTTTACCGCAAAATGAAACAATGCTTACCGAAAATGTAGACAATGACGCACTCACTAGTGTCTGTTAGTAGTATTTTTTGTAAAGGATGATCAAGGTGATTTATAACCTTCGTATTGAAAGTTACGTGATGAATATGATGGTTAATATATTAAAGAAATACGTTCTTAATATCACAATATATTTATTTGTTTTGTTAATAACGGGATTTAGGTTTAAAGCTGTAAATCCAGGATTATTCTTAAAGAATAAAATGTGTCCGTCACCTTTTCAAAGAAAAGAAAAAAAAGATTGCCGTATTTACGGTATTTAAGTTCGTCTTGTTTTTCAGAGATCAGTGAGAACAAACCAAAGTGCAGATTGTGGTATCTTAGAAGCCATTTCATTTAAATTAATATTATACGATCCGGGTAGGTTTATATTGAAATTGGTTTATTAACACCAGAATCCTGCGATTTTTCCTGAATTTAGTGATTTTACATAGAATGTCACATGTATAATTATTCCCACGATGGTCAATTCACACTACTGTGTCATTTAAAGTTACTGGTTTGGTATTAATTGGAATGTTAAAATATTTAGGGTTTCTAATTTCTGACCACGTTCTGTGGTGACAGGGACGAAAATAAAGTAGGCATAGAGAATGATCCAATCATCATTTAAAATATTTAATTAGTAGCAAAAATAAAAAATAAATTAGTACGGCTGATATTTTAAATATTTTGACATCTTACAAACAATTGATCCAAATAAACAACACCGATATGTGTGTATAAAACGCTCGTGTAAAATTGCATAACTCTCCAAGAACAAACACGTCAAAATGCATATGAACCCTCACAATACTATTCCTAATAATCTAGTTGGATTTGAGAAAATTCAGTCAATGCAACCAAAAGCAAGTTTAAACAGTACATGGTTACTTCATAGCCATGTACTGTTTAAACTTTCTTTTGATATTAATATCATTACGACAGACTTTTGTCCATAAGATCAAATTAAAAAACTCTGAAACAAAATGGTACAAATAAAATAAAAAAAAAAAATAAAATAAAATTCCACACTATCGGGAAAATTGCAAAATCAAAATCGTAGTAAGAGACAAAATCTATAGCCTCCAACACACAAATACATGACCTCTAACACACAAATACATGACCTCTAACACACAAATACATGACCTCTAACACACAAATACATGACCTCTAACACACAAATACATGACCTCTAACACACAAATACATGACCTCTAACACACAAATAGATGACCTCTAACACACAAATACATGACCTCTAACACACAAATACATGACCTCTAACACACAAATACATTTGTACATGACCGCTTGACTTCCTGGCTTGGAACAAACACTTCAATAAAGAGTGGCGGGGTTAAACTAGTTTATGGACCCAAACACATAAAAAAGTAAATAGACAATCAGACCATCATTCGCAATAAGATGGCAAACTTTGAAAAAATTAGTAGAGTTAAAGAAGAGTTATTGCTCGACTACAATAACCCTGGAACGACAATGGTAAGAACCGAGAAAAAAATATTCCGATCGACATTCAGACCCACCATCCTTAAGGATCAAATATTGCACTATCAAGAAACGGCTGGTCCCTAATAATCTCATTAAATTTGAAGAAAATAAATCATTGAAGGCAAAGTAAGTGAGTGCAGAAAGGTAAATTTGCAAGAAATATGGTGGATTATAGATATACATCTAATTACTTCATAAAGCCTTGTAGTAATTATTTTTAAATTGAATCCAATACTGGAAAGACGTAATTTGACACCTCGCCTGAATGGGATTCGGACTCACAATGTTAGTGGTGATAGGTAGATTGCATAGGTAGTTGTAAATGTAGCTAACACACAACCACGACGGACCCCATAATGTTGGAAGTCTGGAAAAGATTAGGTTCACAGAAACAACTTTTCACATAAAGTACATGTAGCATAGAAGAATATTTCGTGTAGGTGTATTAGTTTGTTTTTATTTGCAATAAAAGCATCTTTCAATTTAAATTAAAGGGTAAATGGATAATATTGCTATCCTATGAAATTAAAATGAAAATGCTTTAAAATATTGTTCTGAGTATATCAACATGACACCCCTAATTACTAAAATACAAAAACTGAAAACGCAACAAACTTGTACCGTAAAGGACACCAGATGGTTTCAAGAGCCAATTATCCCTTAAAAATCCATGCATGCACTTTAACATTTTCAAATGTTTTCATAAGGTGCAAATAATTCAGTTGCGATTTAATGATCTAGTTGTACGATAATTAATATTTTAGTGCACTTATGTACTATGCGCAGAAACGTGTCCGTTGAAGCATAACAACATTTACAGAGCAATATGTATATACTTTAAAAGTACATTGTCGGGATTTCAACGTTTAAATTGTGATTGTGTATCGCAGATTTCATTTTTAAGAATTAATGGTAAACAATCCCTTTTTACATCTTCTGACCAACGTTCATACCAATAACACGTTGTTAGGTATAATAATATAAATATCATCCTCTAGGACGTGACATCAATGAGTGTCTCGTGTGTGTATACTGGCACAATCCCTGCAGATGAAAGACAACTTGCAGTAGCTTATCTTAAGTGCCTTCAGGTGGCCTGGCCTTGCAATAAAAGCCTTTAGGACGTGACATGGTGCAAGCGAATATACTACACCCCTTGACAAAGAAGACAACTTGCAGTAGCTTCTTACGATCCTACCCGGCTCATATATCCACTTTGTCATAACTAAAATATCAAAAATAAAAACGTAGATTTACAAAATGACGCGTTTCTTGCATAACTTTAATCAGGTATGCTCAAGCCAAATTTTTTTGTGAGTAAGAAATGCAAAGCGCCTAAATAGGAAAGAAGGATAGCAAAAATAGCATAGCAAAAATTGGCTAAGATCACATTTGTCTGAGGGAGGAGAATCTTAGTTTTAATAATGATTACATGATTTAGGAAGTGTACATTTCGATAAAAACTATACGTAATAAACCATGTTGGTGTCGAAACACTGACTACTGGGCGGAGATACCCTCCACCATCTGTATGATTTATTGTTTATTGGCTTATATATGTACTGCTCACTTGATATTAAAAATAATCAACCAATCTTCATGTCAATACCTGTAGGGTGTCATTCATGACGTTCTTCTTATAGTGTTTACATGGCTGATGTACTGGCAGGCGTTTCGTACCGTTTATGCTTTGTTCATTCCAATCGTGTGTTTCTACTGTTCTTCTGTCTTGTCCATTTCTAAACGTAGTCTTTTACAACATTTATTCACAATGTTGAATTTCTGCCTTCGGAAGCCGACTTGCAAACAAAATTTTAAACTGTCTGCAAATGTGCGTTCATATCCATAATAGGTCTTTGTTTTCTTTTTAATATGTTGGAAAGTTGTATTGTCTAGTCGTTTTGTGACATTAAAGTTTATCTTGATCCAAAGGAGATTAAAAATTCATTCAATATATATATATGTGTGGGGATTAATTCATGTCCAGTTGATTACTGTATGCATTGACAACGTGATACTTTCGGGAAAATAATGTTAAATAACACGACGGGAAATGACGTACGAAATACCTTACCTCTTTCACAAAAGTTGAGTTTGTGTGAGTATGCCTTGTCATATAGTGTGTTACTTTGTTTCATGTTCTTTCGTATTTCAAAGGTATTATTTTGTCAATCCGTAGTGTGGCTGTGCATGAAGTCCTATTAAAGCTCTAAGGTTTGTCGTCATACGTATATCACGTGTAGCGACAATCTAAAACAGAGGGTATGGTGTTTAACGTCACTTTCAACAATATTTCAGTTATATCGTGGTGGTCAATTTTATTGATTGAGTAAACCAGAGAAAACCATCGACCTGCAGCAAAGTCATTGACAAACTTTATCACATAAGTTTCATCGAGTACACCTCGCCATGAGCGGGATTTGAACTCACAATTTTGGTGGTGATGATTGCAACTACCATACGATCATGACCAGGATAACTTGAGTACACATGATATTAACCAAAAGGACCATACAATTCAACAAGTACAAGATGGAGCTACTGACAGATATATGATAAATACAGATTGAAATGGTGGTATAAATACGGAACCATTGAAATATACATGAAGTTTCGTATGTCCTTCGTACAATCATATTCAAAAAGTGAAAGCTGAAAACTAGTAAATATGTCTCATACAACGTACCACCACCCCCGCAAAATAATATTCAAAATTAAAACTAGAAAAATACTCCCAAGATCTTCGTCAAAAACCCGGCTAATGATATACACGATTGTAGCCACTGGCTGAGAACAAACCCTTCAATAGAATTATTGGAAAATGTACGGTTAATTGAAATGTAATTTAATATTTGGTCACCGAGCATTATCTAGCTAGCATACAGGAAGAGACCACAGACAAATGTTATGTTTTTTTCGCAAAATATTGTACGTCGCTCCGAGTTCAAAGACGAAGTGTCTTATGGAATTCAAAATGCTTGGTGGTTAGTGTACTGAAGCACGAACAAATATTGGTCAAAGATACAATTGACTTAAACACTTCTACAATATGAGATGAACAATGAAACTATGTGCGGACATATTTACACTATTTCAAATGTTTTAGTTACAAAAGTTTAGAGTTGATGATACAAAAACTAGTACTCTCTCTTAAAAAATAGCTAGGTTTCTATACATGACAAAAACGAAGATAACAAGAAGAGTTTGAATATACCAAAGGGGTAATCAGAATCCGTAAATCGAAGAAGAACAGACAAAGCAATGGCCAAAAGACAGAAGAACAGACAAAGCAATGGCCAAAAGACAGAAGAACAGACAAAGCAATGGCCAAAAGACAGAAGAACAGACAAAGCAATGGCCAAAAGACAGAAGAACAGACAAAGCAATGGCCAAAAGACAGAAGAACAGACAAAGCAATGGCCAAAAGACAGAAGAACAGACAAAGCAATGGCCAAAAGACAGAAGAACAGACAAAGCAATGGCCAAAAGACAGAAGAACAGACAAAGCAATGGCCAAAAGACAGAAGAACAGACAAAGCAATGGCCAAAAGACAGAAGAACAGACAAAGCAATGGCCAAAAGACAGAAGAACAGACAAAGCAATGGCCAAAAGACAGAAGAACAGACAAAGCAATGGCCAAAAGACAGAAGAACAGACAAAGCAATGGCCAAAAGAAAAAATACATAAGATGCACAAGCGGAATATGCTACATGCTGAAAAGTCGTACAGATCTGGGTGGAAAACTGGAATGAGATTGATAAAAGAAATGGTATTTTATGGTGAAAATATTTTACAATAAGGAATAATTGAGAATGAAGTCTTGAATATCATTGACTGAGCGTGAGATATGCAAATATATTGTAATGTTTCAAGTTGTTGTATACAACTGTAGTAGGATTTGATTATACGAACGGGTTGCTGAAAACCAAAGCAATTTCAAAATATGTTCGGGTGTTTCTCGTCGCGCTTTCCCCATAAAAAAAAATGGTCGCAATAAAAAAAAATCGAATGACACCAATAACGCTAAAACAGCCGCTTGAAAATATTCACAAATTGTAAAAAAAACATTTCTTGAATATTCCAATCATGTGAATGCAAACTTAATTTCAATGTTTGTACTGAAAATTTAATTTATTTCACAAAATACATTTGTATATATGTCTCTTCTACCACAAGCCTGCCACTCATCAAATAATAAATCGCCTATTCCATTGTATACGATAGCAAGAACATTAAACTCAGATATCAAGTTCATGATCGTGTTTCTAGCCAAACTTGTTTACTTAAAACGTATTATTGTTTAAGTTTTAATACACTTTATGTTATCCTGTCAATTTATCTTCATTTGACCTGAAATTTCTTGGTTTTATTGAACATGTGATCTTAAATAATAACATTTCTAAGCTCAACGTGTAAACATAGATATAAACTAGGCACAAAAATCAATACCAAGAACGTGGGCGAAGACATGATTTTTACCAACAGCGTGTCCAAAGTAATAACCAGTTTTACTTTTATATATGACTATTTTGTACTTTAATCTATTAGATAATATATCTGTTACTGTGGGTGGCAATCAAGTGCTGCGCTAGCATTGATATAAGGTGTTATTATCCCACGATCAGTATCACTCACAATTGATGTTGACTGATCCAATGCGTAGAATTCTGTCATTAAAACAAATTACTTTGTAATGGAGGTTTTTTTCCTAGAACATTTGGGGGAGTAAGCCATGATCGAAATAAATGAACTGCATTTTCATGTTATACAATATATGTAATTTGGTCTTTTTGTAATATTATTTGATTGTCGTTTAAAGTCAAGTGAGCAGTATTTCAGTTTTAGTCATGATGACAAAGGTAATATGAATTGCATTTTCCAGTTTTACAATATATGTATATGTAATTTTGTCTTTTTTTTAATGCTATTTCATTGTCGTTTAACTTCAAGTGAGCAGTATTCCATCTATAGTCATGACAAGAGCAGTTTTACAAACACTATACTAAGTCATGTATGTAATAAAAAAGGTAAATATAAAACATTAAGTGCGAACGACGCGTTTCTGGAATAACCTTCATCGGGTAGGCTCTAAGCCAACATACTTGAAATCCAAACATTATAGGTCACGGGGAGCAAGTAAACCAAATACTGATGGTGTTAGGGTGACCTATTACGGTGAATCGACTGTCAGAAGGAAACCTGAATGTAATGGACTGATGGTGTTAGGATGACCTATTACAGATGATTCGACTATCAGAAGGAAACCTGAATATAATGGACCGATGGTGTTAGGGTGACCTATTATGGTGAATCGACTGTCAGAAGGAAACCTAAATGTAATGGACTGATGGCGTTAGGGTGACCAATTACTGATGATTCGACTGTCAGAAGGAAACCTGAATGTAATGGACTGATGGTGTTAGGGTGACCTATTACAGATGATTCAACTATCAGAAGGAAACCTGAATATAATGGACTGATGGTGTTAGGGTGACCTATTACGGATGATTCGGCTGTCAGAAGGAAACGTGAATGTAATGAACGGATGGTGTTAGGATGACCTATTACGGATGATTCGACTATCAGAAGGAAAGGTGAATATAATGGACTGATGGTGTTAGGGTGACCTATTACGAATGATTCAACTGTCAGAAGGAAACCTGAATGTAATGGACTGATGGTGTTAGGGTGACCTATTACGGATGATTCGGCTGTCAGAAGGAAACGTGAATGTAATGAACTGATGGTGTTAGGATGACCTATTACGAATGATTCGACTATCAGAAGGAAACGTGAATGTAATGAACTGATGGTGTTAGGATGACCTATTACGGATGATTCGACTGTCAGAAGGAAACGTGAATATAATGGACTGATGGTGTTAGGGTGACCTATTACGGATGATTCGACTGTCAGAAGGAAACCTGAATGTAATGAACTGATGGTGTTAGGATGACCTATTACGGATGATTCGACTATCAGAAGGAAACGTGAATATAATGGACTGATGGTGTTAGGGTGACCTATTACGGTGAATCGACTGTCAGAAGTAAACCTGAATGTAATGGACTGATGGTGTTAGGCTGACCTATTACGGTGAATCGACTGTCAGAAGGAAACCTGAATGTAATGGACTGATGGTGTTAGGGTGACCTATTACGGATGATTCGACTGTCAGAAGGAAACCTGAATGTAATGGACTGATGGTGTTAGGGTGACCTATTACGGTGAATCGACTGTCAGAAGGAAACCTGAATGTAATGGACTGATGGTGTTAGGGTGACCTATTACGGATGATTCGACTGTCAGAAGGAAACCTGAATGTAATGGACTGATGGTGTTAGGGTGACCTATTACGGTGAATCGACTGTCAGAAGGAAACCCGAATGTAATGGATACGGTCGGGAAAAACGTCTTGTTTGCTCGCTCTTGTATCCTTGTCACCTGCCTATTCCACAAATCTACACATTGTGCCATTATAACTCTAGGCAATACAAAGCATTATCCACTGGACAGCCCCAATGTCGCATTTTTAATCTTGTCAATTTATTCTGATCCCGAATGTCTAAAGCATATTGGTTATTTGACGTTTAACGAAAACAACTATCAAAAAGATGATATTGTTTTGCTCGATTGATTGATTTGGTGTTTAACACCAACTTTAGCAGTATTTCATATTCATTTATATGTTTTGCATCGCACAAGTTACTATGTTTACATGTATTGTGTTACTGTTTATTAATGCTGACATTTCTCCATTACAATATGGCATAGTGATATTGGTTTACTTCAAAACAAGATAGTATAATGCCATCGAGTATTTACAAATATGTCACTTCGTAGGAAGCTATTCTCATTTGTTTCATTTACCACTTAAAAGGCTTCGTGAACATTTTTATCACAACAACATTCCATTAGTAGTCAGGTCAAGCTAATGAAGGAACCCGGACAATCCGGAGAAAACCGCCATTGGTTATTAACAATTCTATCACGCGAGGTTGTAACGAGTACAATTTATTAATATTTTGACTTACAAACATTGATTGAACTGGATAAGGTTAACTGGTGATTTTATCGGCATTTTAAAATACCACCGACCTGCGGCAAGTCACTGACAAACTTTATAACATATTGTTGTGTCTAGTACACCTCGCCTGAGCGGGATTCGAACTCACAACGTCAGTAGTGATAGGCACTAATTCAGAAGACCCAGATAAAACCATCAATTTCATAAGCATTATTTGCCTTATAATGTCGAAACTATATCTAATACAACTTGCCACGAGTGGTAGTCGGCTTAACTAACAATAGTAGTTATAAGTACAGATCTTACAGGTAGACATATAGACAATTTTCGTAAACGACCGACCACCACCGCACCGTGAAAATTTGTATAATCACTAATTACATAGGTAGATTTAAGCCAACTATTCTCCCTGGTCCCTCAAATTGAATTTTTCATATGCTGTAACTTTGTTTATGTTTTGTATCCACTCTAAACACAGTATATGTTTACTTTTAGAGTATGTTATATGATCTGTCATGTTGGTTGGGTATTGTGGACGGTTCCTAAGGCTCAATCCAATGATTTTCCCAGCGCATCCCCATGTGGAGGCTATGCAATCAGCAAACGATCAATATGTGGCATATAAAACATTTTACAGTACTGAATTCTTCTAATTGCATTTTTCTCGTTTCGGTTGTGCTATATTTGTATCGCATCAATCTTGACGTTTTTACACTTTTATTCTTTGAAAAAGTTTTTTTTATACTAGGATAAGAAAATGTCAATTCTGCCTCAGTGAAAAGATTATTCTGTAAACTCTTAGTACCGAATTAGCCGTTAGATTAAAGTGTTGTATGTCTTAATTATCTATAACCGTCGGCTTGACTGGCAGAGTGATTCCCCGAACAACTATTGCCTTTCTTCTCAGAGAGCAGAAGGCGTAAAGGAGATTATATAAAACTGGTAAGACAGAAAATCTTAATCTTCGCACTTCACAGTTGCAAATAATGATACGACTTATTCGTACCATGAACAATATTAATTATATCGGATCAGATGGTATGACAGACTTATTGAGACATATTATCGGGTCAGATGGTATGACAGACTTATCGAGATATATTAAATCCCACATAAATAGGTCAAACTACCGGAATAACCATTACATTTACTAATTAAACGTTAGAGAAACCCGAAGGGACAATAAAGAATGGACAATCATGAGACACCATCAACATTTGTCACAAGTCACAGAACAACGACAGAGAAGCCAAACATATTTTAAAAAACGCAACTCAGGAAATTAACCTCATGGACCCCAATAAAAATCGTGGGGGGGGGGGGGGGGGTACCCAAGGTGCTCACGATGGGTAAGCAATTCCTGTTTCTTATATGACACCCGTCGTGTTAGAGGGAAGAAAACAAATCCAGATAGAATGCAAAAGATTCATTGTCATCTACACAAAAATAACACGTAGCTGACTGAAATCTATTTATTATATAGATAGCAGAAAATTACAGAATTTTCCGAGTTAAATAAAAACGATAATTTCGTGGTCGACGTCATATGAAGACTTCCAGTTTGAAACGTAAAGATTATACGTTATTTGGCTTCGTGTACGCTTCAATTTTGATCAAATTTAACTAAAATAATATTTCAAGGTAAGCATGTTAATTATTTTATTGTCGTGGGTGGCGCCATGTTTTTGAAGCGATACACATTATAGTATATCCCTACGCTACACACGTAATATAGTGCAATTAAGATCATTTTATATTAAATTCGATTCGAAACATTTTTTTTTATCTATATAGTAAATACTATAACTAATTGACGAGTTTCTTTATCAAACATATGTCACTCATGACCAAATAACGTTGTAACTCACTCATGTGCTGCTCGCATTCGTGAGTTATTGCGTTATTTGGTCATTCGTGACATATTTTTGATAATGTAACTCGTCAATTAGTTATAGTATAATTAATCACCACTCGCATAATAAGTGACCTAGATTTGTTTGTGTCATTCATGTTTAGGCTCTTTGAATTTAATTATGTGCAATTGCCAGTGCCGTCTCTCGTCATCTGTACGACAATGACATAATACTTTTGGAACAAGGTGTTGATATCCTTAGAAAATTATGTTTTGAAAGATACGATTTAGACGATTCTTTAAAAACGCTTAATTTAATTTAGTTTAGTACTCAGAAGACGGAGTATTTAGTATAGTAACTACAAACTGACTTGTGAATTATTAACTTCATGCGGGGAGCCGTTGTCATATTACTATAATGAATCGTTGTAAGGTTAAACTAGTTTTTTGATACCAAACCTCTTCTCCTAGTGAAAATTTGAGGTCATGCAAGTTTTATCCAAATGCGAGTAAAATGCCGCTCCTCACATATAACTAGATGAACAGCGTTATTGTTAAGAACATCAAGTTCTAAGAGCGTTAGTTGTGGTCCGTTACAAGGACAATATATCTCTTTTTACATGTAACATTTACAAGTTAGCTCCTCTATTCTACAACAATCAATCAAACAATCTAGCCATACAGCTGTTAATGATTAGCATTTTTAATGTTAAGAAACCGGAATTAAATTCAATTGTGTTCATGACCAGACGAAAAAGCATACCAAAATAAGTCATGAAGGTAATAGGTAGCTTTGGAATTGGTCTATGAACGTGTTTTTTTATAGCCACAATAAATAGGGATGATGATGTAGATGGTCCGATAACTAGGCTTTAGAACTGGCATCCCGTCCTAAGGTCGAGTTGATTCGTTTCGTGCCACCAGCGACGCGGATTACGGAAAAGTTGTTTCGATAAAATATGTCCTATTTCCATACTTGGAGTTTATTGGAGAACTGATGTTAAATGTGTAAATTAGAAAAGGAAATAAGAGCATATTTTGTAATGTTTTATTTTAAATAAATATAAGCCCTCTATTGTTGCAAAAACATGCAGTCAATAAATTTAGAATGAGTATATATTATATTTTCATTTCAAATATGATTCACTAGTTCACAGATAGTATTATCATATCATCTTATTACTTATAATTCCAAAACAACGATCATGTAGTTAAACGAAAGACAACTCGAGCTGTATCGAGTGACAATGCATTTCATTAAATTTAGTACTGAATATGGCATACGACTCGTAGTATACTGAATAGTTTAATGACTTATTTAGTTAATCAAAAAATAACTTATTTCTGTCAAGATTAAATTGATTGGATATTCCTTGGTTAACTTGAAATGAGAATATGAAAGCAAAAGAGCTAAATCCCCTAGCTCATCAACTACTGTCTCATTATAAAAACCTTTATCCCCTCTGAGCACATCACATATACAAGGAATTTTATTTAAATTGCAATATTCTTGTCAATCAAACCAGCATTTTCAATATGTGTATTTCGTCATATTGTTTATTATATGCGAATTTCCAGCATAATATCACCTTAAATTGCCTAGCAGGCCGTCGTGGTCGTGATCATATGGTAGTTGCATTTACAACTCTCTATGCAATTAGTGTCTATCACAACTAACGTTGTGAATTCGCTCAGGCGAGGTGTACTCGATACAACATTATGTGATAAAGTCTGTCAGTGACTTGCGATAAGTCAGTAGATTTCTCCAGTTTCCTCCTCCAATAAAACTGACCTCGCCGATATAACTGAAATATTGTTAAAAATGAGGTTAAGCACAATAAACCTAACATAACTTAAATTGCCTAGTAACAGGCTACTAACGACCACTCGTAAAGAAAAGTTGATCAGTAATTGATGCTGCAGAATGTTGTTTTTTGTGTGTAAAGAGCGAACATCACATTCTTCACACACCAGGAACATGGTCAAAAGGACGAATTGTGTATTTGAATCATCTCGTAGAACACTTCCCTTTCGAGGCGATTTATACCCGTTGCGACGAAACTGCATCTAATGTATATACTCCGGGAATGATTGTTATTGACATAAAACAAGACTATAAAGCTCATAAAGCATACATGCGTACTGAAATGGTAGTGTAGATGCTGTACAAGTGTAATTTGATTGATTGTTTGATTGTTGGTGTTTAATGCCACTTTCAATAATATTTCAGCTACATCATGGTGACCAGTTTTAGCGGTGGAGGAAGCCGGAGAGAACCACCGACCATGTGCAAGCAACTGGTAAGCTTTATCACTTGCGGCCTCGAGTAGAGTGCACCCTTTTTGTAATTTACAAAGCCGGGCGCGAACCCACGCCGTATTGGTGATAGGCTTGTTTGAGTTGTTAGGTAATCCAACTACCTAACTCATTGAGCCACCCGGGCCCCGTAATTTGAAATCGGGACAAGGCTCAAGTACAAAGTCATATCGTATGTTCTTGTTTCCAAAATATGCGAATATGAGGAAAATATGGTCATAGCGACTGACTAGACAACAATATCAACTGAGTGCCTACACGACAGTGTATGAAAACAGTTTGGAGAGTGATCGGGTTTCTGTCAAGCCGGTGCTCGACTTGGCTACATTGCTAGGATGCTCACCTAGACAGACATCTCTGCTGCCACCCAACGATATTTGAATTTACTGTTACCAGAAGCGCTAAAGGAAAAGAAGACCCATAGAAGGTCCTAACCACATGAGAAAAGAAAGCGCAGAGAGGTCAATATTGTTTTCTCATTTCCTAGATATGACTTTGAATATTTTCAAGTGAAGAATCAATAAAAAGTGGCGAGCCTAAACTAGTTTTATGCGCCCAAAAACATTTCAATGGATGAAAAAGTGCATTTATATCATTGATGACAAGGCTGTCGCGCTGAAAAGTGAAAACCGAAGCAATGGAAGCAAACAAATATTCCAAAACAGATAATGAATATGCCATTGCATGTGCATGCATTGCACTATTGGCGTGCAACAATACAAAGAAAGCATTTTGAAGATTATCTATGCGGAAAATATATGACCAAAACATAAAAGTTATTAATCAGAGGGGGGAATTTCATAGAGGTACTAGTTGGATATTTAAAAAAAACGAATTTTACTTGGGTCTTAATAAACCTAAACAAGATGCTTAAGCCTCTGTGGTGCTCTTTCCTCTGAATAAGCAATCAAAGCAAGTAATTTGTTAAAAACAATATGATAAATATGATACAATTAGCTATTCTTTCTCGTTGTTTGACGCTCATCCTATATCCGTCACCTTGGTAACCGTCACAAGTAACCAGTTTACTATGTCTCTTATATCTACCTTTCAAGAGTCTTGCCCAAAATTGGAAAGCTCTGAAATTAATTTGTATCTTTCTGAGATATATAATTACATGTCTTACAGTAAAAGTGCAAATTGTATTTACAAACTACTTACAAATGCAATAACGTACATAATATACATCTTCAAGACAGAGAAATCTCTTATTATTATCAATGTAGGAACAATACCATTTTGTCAAACGAATTGTTTCTCATCTCCTCGTGTAACAGCATTAAAATTGTATTATTTAACTCTGTAAGTACAATCATGCTTTAATGTTCTTCTGGGATTGATTGCTGAAGTGCATGTTTAAAATGTCAACTACTGGAATTTCGTTTCTGTTCAAAGCTCTATAAACTAATTGTACTTCTTTGTTTAAATCAGCAAATCTTACGTAATTCCTACATCAAATTGAAATTATATATTTGCTGACAAATTGAGCAACAAATAGATTTGTCAGCTCAGCAAAAGTTCACATTGTTACAGGCTTTCATCGAGACAAAATGTCTTGACTTGTATAATGTTCAATACAAGTGATGGTTATTAATGACCATTTCTTGCACGAAAGATGTTGATATAAAGAACTAAAACAGTTTTACGATCAGGTTAGAATTGCATAAACACGTCTTCAATTTCAAAATTGCATAATCGAAGGCCATGTATGCTTTCGGTATTACTATTGGTTCTTTGTAGTCTTTATCATTTTAAAACTATATTTAGCAGTTCCTACCACAGGCATAATATTATGTGACCTTATCCGAATTTGGCCCTTTGGGTTTATTGCTGTCAAAGATTTTATAAATTAATTTGCTTTAGATTTTTTTTACTTTGAGCTTATCCGATGAATGTTATTCCAGAAACGCGCAATATTTACATTTTTATCTGCAATTCGGAAATGATTGTGGGATGAAATTCATGCAAATATAAGAAATACGTTTCTATTTCATATGTTTGACAAACAGGCTGATTTATCTGCTTCAACGATAGCTGTATTTGCACAAACTGAATCAAAGATTCAATACTTTGGAATTTCTATAGGTTACAATTTAGACTGGTCTATGCAATTACATTTCCTTTCTCAACCAGGAACGCAGGAGATAGAAATATGACTGCAAAAGGAATGTCTTCTCGTTTGGTAGGACGAGTCAAATACCAAAAAATTCCCCATAGAAGGGACATAAATGGGGGATTTGTGCTTATATAATATGCATAGCACCTTTTGTCATTTTTGGTCAAAATATGACATCTGTATGACATCTGTATGACATCTGTATGCTTCGTCGTACTATGATTTGTTGTTCATTTTTGTCGTTTTCAGGTTTTATGCATTTTGTTTTATTGATTTACGAAAAGAAAGTTTAAATAGTTGTGGTCTGCAATTACCTCAAAATTTACAAAACCAACAACCAGCGCTCACTCTCAATGATAAATAGGCTCCTTCCCTTTACACGATGCAATACACTCAATAACAAATAGGCTTCTCCCCTTTACACGCTTCAATACACGCAATAATAAGTAGGCTACTTTCCTTTGCTGTTCCGCATCACTTCACCTGGCTTAATATAGGCTCCTCCCTTTTACACGCATCAATAAACCCAATAATAAATATGCTTTTACCCTTTACACACTTCAATGCACTCAATAAATAGGCTCCTCCCATTTACTGTTCTGCATCACTTCACTTAACTTAGAATAGGCTCATCCCATTTATACGTTTCAATACACTCAATAATAAATAGACTCCTCCTCTTTATTGTTCCGCATCACTTCACTTAGTTAGTTGATGATTAGCATTTTTAATGTTAAGAAACCGGAATCAAATTCAATTGTGTTCATGACCAGACGAAAAAGCATACCAAAATAAGTCATGAAGGTAATAGGTAGCTTTCGAATTGGTCTATGAACGTGTTTTTTTATAGCCACAAGAAATAGGGATGATGATGAAGATGGTCCGATAGCTAGGCTTTGGAACTGGCAACCAATAACAAACTAATGCTCATTCGGAGTCGCTCAAGTTGCATCCCATCCTAAGGTCGAGTTGATTCGTTTCGTGCTACCAGCGACGCGGATTACGGAAAAGTTGTTTCGATAAAATATGTCCTATTTCCATACTTGGAGTTTATTCGAGAACTGATGTTAAATGTGTAAAATAGAAAAAAGAAATAAGAGCATATTTTGTAATGTTTTATTTTAAATAAATATGAGCCCTCTATCGTTGCAAAAACATGCAGTCAATAAATTTAGAATGAGTATATATTATATTTTCATTTCAAATATGATTCACTAGTTCACAGATAGTTACAATAACTATAAAAAAATACTTTTATATGGGGATCAGTGTCTTACGGGGACTTGCTGTTTCTGGAACTATTCTCCCATTGGAAAAAACGTCTGTGTGATTTTTTATATCGATTTTGTTAGGGGAAACCCCTTTCAAAAAGCTAAAATCATTCAGAAGCTTTCAGTCACCGTCTATTATCAAAAACGTTTAAGCGATTTAGACACATTAATAAAAATAACTATCACGAAAATTATTTCATTCCAGCATGAGAAATATTCATTTAATATTAAATTACTTAAATTAATTTGATTTAAACTATGAAGGGAAAAAAAATCATGTGTTCCCTCTTTAGTCTCGTTTTCGTCCTTTCCTGTTCCCTCAATTTCAGGTAATGGCGGTTTTTGTAACACTCCCGAACTGGTACACCTATACAACAGTAGACAAATCATTTTGACAGAAGTTACAACTTTTTAAAGGATTTCCAGCGTCGAAAATAACTTATAAACATACCAGAAACGTGAAGGAACTTGAAGGTCAAACAAGGCCGTGAAATAACGGTCATATTTACTTGATATCACGGAGTCGAATTTGTGAAAAAAATCTTTAAACATTCATTTTGACAGAAATGCCAACTTTTGAAGAAATTTTACAAGCGTCAAAGTTTATTTTCAAAATATTAGAAATGCGAGGGCCATGTCCGAAAGTGTCTTACTTCAACCGTTATAACTGACCACAAGAAGTCTGAAAAAATCGTTAACAAATCACCCCTTTTGACAGAAATGTCAACTGCGAAGGTCTGTCGACAAAGCATGGAAAAAAAACACAAACATTAACGAATAACTTTCTTTAAAAAGTCGAACTAAATTCCTTCTTTTTCCGGAAAAGTTTTTTTTTATTACACATGGACAATGGTGAGCAGCGAATGGATATGGAATGTGTCATTCAAAGTACTGGGTGCTGATTGACATTTCATTGCAATCGTCATGACATTATTTCTATATGTTTTACCAAATAATTTGTTTATGCAAAAGAATGAAAGTTTAGAAATCCAAAAGTGTTCGTTTGATGCAGACTGTACCAACGCAAAAGTGCATGAAATGACTAAGATACTGTACAAGTGTGCAAATAACCTCTTTTTAATGAATTGCGCATCAAATGCTAAAATAGTATAAATTTAATCAGATGTCAAACAAAGAGTGAAGCAATACATAAAGTCATAATATTAAACACGTCAAGAAAGCATGTTAATTATGAGGAAGACAAAAATAAAGTACCCATGAACAAGCCTTACAACATCCAAAATACGAATATTTGCAATGGTATTCTCCATATTTCATTTTTTTAAAGCACTATTAATAAATGAGGGCGAAACGACCCGGGGCGAACGGGAATAGGGGTGAAACGACTCAGGGGGCGAACAGAATTCGTGGCGAAGCGACCCGGTACCATTGTACCGGTATTTACCAACCAAATTTGGTATAAATTTTCTATTTAATGCTGAAAACACTAACTTTTGTATATTCCATGCATATACATATTTTGTAACTGCTGATCATGAATAAATAGAATGTGGGACAGATTTATTATTGTACTAATTTTGAGATGATATGCAATTCCCAAACACTTTTTAATACAGATACATGCATTTATAAAAGTTAATATGCCACAGCAATCTGCCTTAACATGTAATGATTTATAATTGATTATAAACTAACATTTTTTTTCTTTCTTTCAGTAAGTAATAAAGTATTGACTAATGGCAATATATGAACAATAGGGCTATAGAAGTGAGTACATTTTGTGTATGATTTTAATTCTTAGTTTTATTTTAGTGTACATTGGCACAATGAAAATGATGTTTTAAATTCATATTAATTTATCTGAAAAATGTTAATATTTTTGGATCATTCATATTCTAAGCCATGTAGTGCAGAATTTCATACATTCTCTTTGCAAGTTATTTCATCATCAAATTTAACACTGTATCCTAAAAAGTTGCAATTGGTGGTTGCAGTGACAAAGGTAATTTATTTCACAAAACCTTTTGCAGTTTGTTGCTCGTGTGGAAAAATACTCTATCCCAGTCAAGTTCACTGGCTGAAAAATATTGATGAAAACTTATGGCGAGCAAGGAGTTTCATTTCACCGAGTAGTTCTTTAAAGATTGGAAAAAAAAGTGGTTCGAGGTATTGATTATCAAGTTGTTATGAGTGTTTTACAAAATTGTCAAAAGGTCAAAACTTTTATTTGTTTGATGATTTTGGTGAGATTCCTGAGTGTGTCAAGTCTTTAAAGTCCTACAATGAATATCGAAAACTAGCTATTGGTTCGCTATTTTGCTCTACTTTTAAGCCTCCATGTTATACCTATTTGCACAGTGTTGGTGATATTTGGTTTAATAAAGACCCCCGTGTTTTCAGAGGTATGGTTGGACTTCTTTATGAAGGACAACATAAAGAACTGTCAACTACAAGCACTGATTTGAAAAAGGTTTTGATGTGGTTGCAGAAAAACAACAAACTATATAAAGAGTTTTTCAGCAATTTTGAAACAATTATTGGTCATTTTGAGCCTCTTTCTGCATCATCCTCTTTTGCTTCTGTACCCAGTTTTACTAAAGATCTTAAAATTGCAAAAGGAGGTCAACTCTCGGTCGCTGATCTTGAAAAGCAAGAAGGTTTGCTTTTCCCAGCAGACAAATTCATATCCCCAGTAGAACCAACAAATATACATGATGTGCAAATTGGGGAAGAAGTTTAATACGGGAAACTGCAGATAAAGTTGGAGAGGCACAGGTTTTATCATGAACACTTGGAGGCAAAACTTTTCCCACATCTTTTCCCATATGGTAAGGGTTCATGGTATTGGCAACAAAATGCCCTTACTATTGGAAAATATCACAAAATGCGTCTTATGCATGTTGACAGAAGATGGGCAAACAATATTATCAAATTAAGGGTGGACCAATTTTTGAGGGGACTGGGGATGAAAAAATACAAATGAATTTTAATTGGTAAGTAATTTTATGGAAAATAAATGACAAATGGCTAGAAAGTTAGGATGGATTCACTGATACAGCATTTTTTGTTTTTGTAGTATTCTCTTCTTTTATGTAAGTGAAAAAATGGTGGTGGGCTTTACAATAGTTTCATTAGTTTTTGATTAATTATAATTTATTTAGGTGTGTTATTTTGCTTAAAATAAATGTAAAAGTGGAGACAAGGGCAAGAAGAAAAAAAAAATGTTTTTAATATGTGTACATGTATGTGTCAGTGTTGTACAGATTTGTAAGTATCTTTGAAGCAACACATATTCCCCCCCCCCCCTGTTTTTGTCAGTTTAAATCTAGGTTCTGTATTTATTCATGGGGGGGGGGGGGGGGGGGGTGAGTGGAGTACAAACCATGATAATATTTTGTGTCCCTGTACAGTTTATGCTCCAGTTTTTCATTGAACTGACAGATCATCAGGAATGCTTTTGTTTTATGTTTGTTTGTTTTTTGTTTTTTGTTTTTTTTTGTTTATTTATGTGTGTGGTTTTTTTTTCTATTCTTGCCCATTTTCTGGCTTTCGGTTGTATGTTTGTTAAAGACAGGAGCAAAACTCAAGAAAAATCTTTCAATTATATTTACAATGGAATTAAAGTTAATATATTAATCTGTTTGGTGATTAGTGTTTTTTTCCCTTTAATTTGTTTCTTTTAGCAGATTTACAATAAAAATTCAATCTTGAAAAATTTAAATGGTTTTCAAGTTGACATGCATCTTTTCTATGAGTACAGTTGATTGTAAATTTTTTATCCTTGAAATTCTTTGTCTTCTTGAAACTGGTCCAAAATTATACAGTATTATTTTCAGAAACAATAATGTTTGCACGAGTTCTGCTCATGACTTAGCATGAGGAAATATAAAATGTAACGAAGGAAATATTTAGTCTCATTTATTAAAAATTGTTTCTTACAATAAAATTTTGTTTAATTATTAACACTCATTTCCTCATTCTGGGTCGCTAGAGGGCGCCATGAGAATACCATATATGTTAGTAAAATGCCATCTAATTAGTCTTTTTTGGGGGGTATTCATGGTGTATCTGCCAATAAAACCGGTGGACGTAGTAAACATTGCATTTCTTTTTATTCATTTTTTTAACTTTGTCTGTATTTTTCTTTAAAGGTTTGTTGCCAATGTTGGTGTGGGAAGAGCATCATGATCCCCAAGCAGAAAAACCAAACACCTATTTGAGGAATGACCAAGTTTTAACTTATTATATATTGTTCAAACTGGTCTTTACTTGATTAAGTGTTGAACAATCTTCAGATTGGAAAAGACAAAGAAATACATTATATGTGGCTGATAAACAAGTACTTGCTACTGTGTATGCAAAAATAAAACCAGAATTGTTTGGATAAAACAAATATCTATATAGATTTCAAAATTTAGAAAATTAGGAATTAAATAATTACTAGAAAGACTTTATAGCTTATAATGTAGGACAAATGCATTCCTGTTGAACCGGCAAACTTTTGAGGGTCATCTTAACCACTGTGCCACCACTTGCTGCTATAATCACCTTTTCTAAACAAAATGTACCAAAACGACTACACCATGATATTAATCCTGGATAACTGCTCGGTATTTGTTTTACATTTATTTACTTATAGTTGCAATTATTTCCATTGGAAAAAGAAATCGATGTATATGTAATATATAGTACTATGTAAAATATTGGTATGGAAGACATTACAGGCCGAAGGCACTTGTATTCTCATATCATCTTATTACTTCGAATTCTAATTCCAAAACAACGATAATGTAGTTAAACGAAAGACAACTCGAGTTGTATCGAGTGACAATGCATTTCATTAAATTTGGTACTGAATATGGCATACGACTCGTAGTATATTGAATAGTTTAATGACTCTTATTTAGTTAATTAAAAAATAATTATTTCTGTCAAGACTAAATTGATTGGATATTACTTGGTTAACTTGAAATGATAGGCACTTCAGATATATGAAAGCAAGAGAGCTAAATCCCCTAGCTCATGAACTTCTGTCCCATTATAAAAATCTTTATCACCTCTGAGCACATCACATATACAAGGAATTTTATTTAAATTGAAATATTCTTGTCAATCGAACCAGCATTTCCAATATGTGTATTTCGTCATATTGTTTATTATATGCGAATTTCCAGCATGATATCAACTTAAATTGCATAGCAGGCCGTCGTGGTCGTGATCATATGGTAGTTGCATTTAAAACTCTCTATGCAATCAGTGTCTATCACAACTAACGTTGTGAATTCGCTGAGGCGAGGTGTACTCGATACAACATTATGTGATAAAGTTTGTAAGTGACTTGCGACAAGTCAGTGGATTTCTCCGGTTTCCCCCTCCAATAAAACTGACCTTGTCGATATAACTGAAATATTGTTAAAAGTGACGTTAAGCACAATAAACCTAACATAGCTTAAATTGCCTAGTAACAGGCTACTAACAACCACTCGTAAAGAAAATTTGATCAGTAATTGATGCTACAGAAGTTATTAAATAGGCTCCTCCCCTTTACTGTTTATGTTTCATTGCACTAAATGAGATTTTAGATTTTAGCTAAGTGCAATGAAGCAGAAACAGTAAAGGGGAGGAGCCTATTTAATATTTAGTGTATTGAAACGTGTAAAGGGGTGGAGTCTATTTTAGCTAGGTGCAATGAAGCAGAAACAGTAAAGGGGAGGAGCCTATTTAATATTTAGTGTATTGAAGCGTGTAAAGGGGCAGAGCCTATTTTAGCTAAGTGCAATGAAGCAGAAAGTCAAGGGTAGGAGCCTATTTAATATTTAGTATATTCAAGCGTGTAAGGGGTGGAGCTTATTTTAGCTAAATATTAAATAGGCTCCTCCCCTTTACTGTTTCTGCTTCATTGCACTTAGTCAAAATAGGCTCCGCCTCTTTACACGCTTCAATACACTAAATATTAAATAGGCTCCTCCCCTTTACTGTTTCTGCTTAATTGCACTTAGCTAAAATGGGCTCCGCCCTTTACACGCTTCAATACACTAAATATTAAAAAGACTCCTGCCCTTTACTGTTTCTGCTTTATTGCACTTAGCTAAAATAGGCACCACCTCTTTACACGCTTCAATACACTAAATATTAAATAGGCTCCTCCCCTTTACTGTTTATGCTCCATTGCACTTAGCTAAAATAGGCTCCGCCCCTTTACACGCTTCAATACTCTAAATATTAAATATGCGCCTCCCTTTACTGTTTCTACTTCAATGCAATTAGTTAAAATAGGCTCCGCCCCTTTACACGCTTCAATACACTAAATATTAAATAGGCTCCTCCCCTTTACTGTTTCTGCTTCATTGCACTTAGTCAAAATAGGCTCCGCCCCTTTACACGCTTCAATACACTAAATATTAAATAGGTTCCGCCCCTTTACACGCTTCAATACACTAAATATTAAATAGGCTCCTCCCCTTTACTGTTTCTGTTTCATTGCACTTAACTAAAATAGGCTCCGCCCCTTTACACGCTTCAATACACTAAATATTAAATAGGTTCCGCCCCTTTACACGCTTCAATACACTAAATATTAAATAGGCTCCTCCCCTTTACTGTTTCTGTTTCATTGCACTTAGCTAAAATAGGCACCGCCCCTTTACACGCTTCAATACACTAAATATTAAATAGGCTCCTCCCCTTTACTGTTTCTGCTTCATTGCACTTAGTTAAAATAGGCTCCGCCCCTTTACACGCTTTAATACACTAAATATTAAATAGGCTCCTCCCCTTTACTGTTTCTGCTCCATTGCACTTTGCTAAAATAGGCTCCGCCCCTCTACACGCTTCAATACTCTAAATATTAAATATACTCCTCCCCTTTACTATTTCTGCTTCATTGCACTTAGCTAAAATAGGCTCCTCCCGTCTACACGCTTCAATACACTAAATATTAGATAGGTTCCGCCCCTTTACACGCTTCAATACACTAAATATTAAATTGGCTCCTCTCCGTTACTGTTTCTTCTTCATTGCACTTAGCTAAAATAGGCACCGCCCCTCTACACGCATCAATACACTAAATATTAAATATGCTCCTCCCCTAGATAAAATAGGTTCCGCACCTTTACACGCTTCAATACACTAAATAATAAATATGTTCCGCCCCTTTACACGCTTCAATACACTAAATATTAAATTGGCTCCTCCCCGTTACTGTTTCTTCTTCATTGCACTTAGCTAAAATAGGCACCGCCCCTCTACACGCATCAATACACTAAATATTAAATATGCTCCTCCCCTTTATTGTTTCTGCTTCATTGCGCTTAGCTAAAATAGGCTCCGTCCCTTTACACGCTTCGATACACTAAATATTAAATAGGCTCCTCCCCTTTACTGTTTCTGCTTCATTGCACTTAGCTAAAATAGGCACCGCCCCTCTAAACGCTTCAATGCACTAATATTAACTAGGCTCCTCCTCTTTACTGTTTCTCCTTCATTGCACTTTACACGCTTCAATACAATAAATATTAAATAGGTTCCGCCCCTTTACACGCTTCAATATACTAAATATTAAATAGGTTCCGCCCCTTTACACGCTTCAATACAATAAATATTAAATAGGCTCCTCCCCTTTACTGTTTCTGCTTCATTGCACTTAGCTAAAATAGGCACCGCCCCTTTACACGCTTCAATACACTAAATATTAAAAAGGGTCCTCCCCGTTACTGTTTCTGCTTCATTGCACTTAGATAAAATAGGTTCCGCCCCTTTACACGCTTCAATACACTAAATATTACATAGGTTCCGCCCCTTTACTGTTTCCCCTTCATTGCACTGAGTTAAAATAGGCTCCGCCCCTTTACACGCTTCAATACACTAAATATTAAATAGGCTCCTCCCCTTTACTGTTTCTGCTCCATTGCACTTTGCTAAAATAGGCTCCTCCCGTCTACACGCTTCAATACACTAAATATTAAATAGGTTCCGCCCCTTTACACGCTTCAATACACTAAATATTAAATAGGCTCCTCCCCTTTACTGTTTCTCCTTCATTGCACTTAGTTAAAATAGGCTCCGCACCTTTACACGCTTCAATACACTAAATATTAAATAGGCTCCTCCCCTTTACTGTTTCTGCTTCATTGTACTTAGCTAAAATAGGCTCCGCCCCTTTACACGCTTCAATACACTAAATAATAAATAGGTTCCGCCCCTTTACACGCTTCAATGCAATAAATGTTAAATAAGCTCCTCCCCTTATCTGTTTCTGCTTCATTGCACTTAGCTAAAATAGGCACCGCCCCTTTACACGCTTCAATACACTAAATATTAAATAGGCTCCTCCCCTTTACTGTTTCTGCTTCATTGCACTTAGCTAAAATAGGCACCGCCCCTTTAGACGCTTCAATACACTAAATATTAAATAGGCTCCTCCCCTTTACTGTTTCTGCTTCATTGCACTTAGCTAAAATAGGCTCCGCCCCTTTACACGCTTCAATACACTAAATATTAAATAGGTTCCGCCCCTTTACACGCTTCATTACACTAAATATTAAATAGACCCCTCCCCTTAACTGTTTCTTCTTCATTGCACTTAGCTAAAATAGGCTCCGTCCCTTTACACGCTTCAATACACTAAATATTAAATAGGCTCCTCCCCTTTACTGTTTCTGTTTCATTGCACTTAGCTAAAATAGGCTCCGTCCCTTTACACGCTTCAATACACTAAATATTAAATAGGCTCCTCCCCTTTACTGTTTCTGCTTCATTGCACTTAGATAAAATACGCTCCGTCCCTTTACACGCTTCAATACACTAAATATTAAATAGGCTCCTCCCCTTTACTGTTTCTGCTTTATTGTACTTAGCTAAAATAGGCTCCGCCACTTTACACGCTTCAATACACTAAATAATAAATAGGTTCCGCCCCTTTACACGCTTCAATGCAATAAATGTTAAATAAGCTCCTCCCCTTATCTGTTTCTGCTTCATTGCACTTAGCTAAAATAGGCTCTGCCCCTTTACATGCTGCAATATACTAAATATTGAATAGATTCCCCCTTTACTGTTTCTGCTTCATTGCACTTAGTTAAAATAGGTTCCGCCCCTTTACACGCTTCAATGCAATAAATGTTAAATAAGCTCCTCCCCTTATCTGTTTCTGCTTCATTGCACTTAGCTAAAATAAGCACCGCCCCTTTACACGCTTCAATACACTAAATATTAAATAGGCTCCCCCTTTACTGTTTCTGCTTCATTGCACTTAGTTAAAATAGATTCCGTCCCTTTACACGCTTCAATGCTCTAAATATTAAATAAGCTCCTCCCCTTATCTGTTTCTACTTCATTACACTTAGCTAAAATAGGCTCCGTCCCTTTACACGCTTCAATACACTAAATATTAAATAGGCTCCTCCCCTTTACTGTTTCTGCTTCATTGCACTTAGCTAAAATAGGCTCCGCCCCTTTACACGCTTCAATGCACTAAATATTAAATAGGTTCCGCCTCTTTACACGCTTCATTACACTAAATATTAAATAGGCCCCTCCCCTTAACTGTTTCTTCTTCATTGCACTTAGCTAAAATAGGCTACTCCCCTCTATACGCTTCAATACACTAAATATTAAATAGGCTCCTCCCCTTTACTGTTTCTGCTTCATTGCACTTAGTTAAAATAGATTCCGCCCCTTTACACGCTTCAATACACTAAATATTAAATAGTCTCCTCCCCTTTACTGTTTCTGCTTCATTGCACTTAGCTAAAATAGGCTCCGCCCCTTTACGCGCTTCAATACACTAAATATTAAATAGGCTCCTCCCCTTTACTGTTTCTGCTTCATTGCACTTAGCTAAAATAGGCATCGCCCCTCTAAACGCTTCAATGCACTAATATTAACTAGGCTCCTCCTCTTTACTGTTTCTCCTTCATTGCACTTTACACGCTTCAATACACTAAATATTAAATAGGTTCCGCCCCTTTACACGCTTCAATATACTAAATATTAAATAGGTTCCGCCCCTTTACATGCTTCAATACAATAAATATTAAATAGACTCCTCCCCTTTACTGTTTCTGCTTCATTGCAATTAGCTAAAATAGGCACCGCCCCTTTACACGCTTCAATACACTAAATATTAAAAAGGCTCCTCCCCGTTACTGTTTCCCCTTCATTGCAATGAGTTAAAATAGGCTCCGCCCCTTTACACGCTTCAATACCCTAAATATTAAATAGGCTCCTCCCCTGTACTGTTTCTGCTCCATTGCACTTTGGTAAAATAGGCTCCTCCCGTCTACACGCTTCAATACACTAAATATTAAATAGGTTCCGCCCCTTTACACGCTTCAATACACTAAATATTAAATAGGCTCCTCCCCTTTACTGTTTCTCCTTCATTGCACTTAGTTAAATTAGGCTCCGCCCCTTTACATGCTTCAATACACTAAATATTAAATAGGCTCCTCCCCGTTACTGTTTCTGCTTTATTGTACTTAGCTAAAATAGGCTCCGCCACTTTACACGCTTCAATACACTAAATAATAAATAGGTTCCGCCCCTTTACACGCTTCAATGCAATAAATGTTAAATAAGCTCCTCCCCTTATCTGTTTCTGCTTCATTGCACTTAGCTAAAATAAGCACCGCCCCTTTACACGCTTCAATACACTAAATATTAAATAGGCTCCCCCCTTTACTGTTTCTGCTTCATTGCACTTAGCTAAAATAGATTCCGTCCCTTTACACGCTTCAATGTTCTAAATATTAAATAAGCTCCTCCCCTTATCTGTTTCTACTTCATTACACTTAGCTAAAATAGGCTCCGTCCCTTTACACGCTTCAATACACTAAATATTAAATAGGCTCCTCCCCTTTACTGTTTCTGCTTCATTGCACTTAGCTAAAATAGGCACCGCCCCTTTAGACGCTTCAATACACTAAATATTAAATATGCTCCTTCCCTTTACACGCTTCAATACACTAAATATTAAATAGGCTCCTCCCCTTTACTGTTTCTGCTTCATTGCACTTAGCTAAAATAGGCTCAGCCCCTTTACACGCTTCAATACACTAAATATTAAATAGGTTCCGCCCCTTTACTCGCTTCATTACACTAAATATTAAATAGGCCCCTCCCCTTAACTGTTTCTTCTTCATTGCACTTAGCTAAAATAGGCTACTCCCCTCTATACGCTTCAATACACTAAATATTAAATAGGCTCCTCCCCTTTACTGTTTCTGCTTCATTGCACTTAGTTAAAATAGATTCCACCCCTTTACACGCTTCAATACACTAAATATTAAATAGTCTCCTCCCCTTTACTGTTTCTGCTTCATTGCACTTAGCTAAAATAGGCTCCGCCCCTTTACACGCTTCAATACACTAAATATTAAATAGGCTCCTCCCCTTTACTGTTTCTGCTTCATTGCACTTAGCTAAAATAGACAACGCCCCTTTACACGTTTCAATACACTAAATATCAAATAGGCTCCTCCCCTTTACACGCTTCAATACACTAAATATTAAATAGGCTCCTCCCCTTTACTGTTTCTGCTTCATTGCACTTAGCTACAATATGCTCGCCCCTTTACACGCTTCAATACACTAAATATTAAATAGGTTCCGGCCCTTAACACGCTTCAATACACTAAATATTAAATAGGCCCCTCCCCTTAACTGTTTTTTCTTCATTGCACTTAGCTAAAATAGGCTACTCCCCTCTATACGCTTCAATACACTAAATATTAAATAGGCTCCTCCCCTTTACTGTTTCTGCTTCATTGCACTTAGTTAAAATAGATTCCGCCCCTTTACACGCTTCAATACACTAAATATTAAATAGTCTCCTCCCCTTTACTGTTTCTGCTTCATTGCACTTAGCTAAAATAGGCTCCGCCCCTTTACACGCTTCAATACACTAAATATGAAATAGGCTCCTCCCCTTTACTGTTTCTGCTTCATTGCACTTAGCTAAAATAGACACCGCCCCTTTACACGTTTCAATACACTAAATATCAAATAGGCTCCTCCCCTTTACACGCTTCAATACACTAAATATTAAATAGGCTCCTCCCCTTTACTGTTTCTGCTTCATTGCACTTAGCTAAAATATGCTCCGCCCCTTTACACGCTTCAATATACTATATATTAAATAGCTTCCGCCCCTTAACACGCTTCAATACACTAAGTATTAAATAGGCTCCTCCCCTTAACTGTTTCTTCTTCATTGCACTTAGCTAAAATAGGCTACTCCCCTCTATACGCTTCAATACACTAAATATTAAATAGGCTCCTCCCCTTTACTGTTTCTGCTTCATTGCACTTAGTTTAAAATAGATTCCGCCCCTTTACACGCTTCAATTCAATAAATGTTAGATAAGCTCCACCCCTTATCTGTTTCTGCTTCATTGCACTTAGTTAAAATAGGCACCGCCCCTTTACACGCTTCAATACACTAAATATTAAATAAGCTCCTCACCTTTACTGTTTCTGCTCCATTGCACTTAGCTAAAATAGGCTCCGCCCCTCTACACGCTTCATTACTCTAAATATTACATATGCTCCTCCCCTTTACTGTTTCTGCTTGATTGCACTTAGATAAAATAGGCTCCGCCCCTTTACACGCTTCAATACACTAAATATTAAATAGGCTCCTCCCCCCTTTACTGTTTCTGCTCCATTGCACTTTGCTAAAATAGGCTCCGCCACTCTACACGCTTCAATACTCTAAATATTAAATATATTCCTCCCCTTTACTATTTCTGCTTCATTGCACTTAGCTAAAATAGGGTCCGCCCCTTTACACGTTTCAATACACTAAATATTAAATAGGTTCCGCCCCTTTACACGCTTCAATACACTAAATATTAAATAGGCTCCTCCTCTTAACTGTTTCTGCTTCATTGCACTTAGTTAAAATAGGCTCCTCCCGTCTACACGCTTCAATACACTAAATATTAAATAGGTTCCGCCCCTTTACACGCTTCAATACACTAAATTTTAAATAGGCTCCTCCCCTTTACTATTTCTCCTTCATTGCACTTAGTTAAAATAGGCTCCGCCCATTTACACGCTTCAATATTCTAAATATTAAATAGGCTCCTCCCCTTTACTGTTTCTTCTTCATTGCACTTAGTTAAAATAGGCTCCGCCCCTTTACACGTTTCAATACACTAAATATTAAATACGTTCCGCCCCTTTACACGCTTCAATACACTAAATATTAAATTAGGCTCCTCCCCTTTACTGTTTCTACTTCATTGCACTTAGCTAAAATAGGCTCCTCCCCTCTACACGCTTCAATACACTAAATATTAAATAGGCTCCTCCCCTTTACTGTTTCTGCTTCATTGTACTTAGCTAAAATAGGCTCCGCCCCTTTACACGCTTCAATACACTAAATAATAAATAGGTTCCGCCCCTTTACACGCTTCAATGCAATAAATGTTAAATAAGCTCCTCCCCTTATCTGTTTCTGCTTCATTGCACTTAGCTAAAATAGGCTCTGCCCCTTTACATGCTTCAATATACTAAATATTGAATAGACTCCCCCCTTTACTGTTTCTGCTTCATTGCACTTAGTTAAAATAGGTTCCGCCCCTTTACACGCTTCAATGCAATAAATGTTAAATAAGCTCCTCCCCTTATCTGTTTCTGCTTCATTGCACTTAGCTAAAATAGGCACCGCCCCTTTACACGCTTCAATACACTAAATATTAAATAGGCTCCCCCCTTTACTGTTTCTGCTTCATTGCACTTAGTTAAAATAGATTCCGTCCCTTTACACGCTTCAATGCTCTAAATATTAAATAAGCTCCTCTCCCTATCTGTTTCTATTTCATTACACTTAGCTAAAATAGGCTCCGTCCCTTTATACGCTTCAATACATTAAATATTAAATAGTCTCTTCCCCTTTCCTGTTTCTGCTTCATTGCACTTAGCTAAAATAGGCTCCGCCCCTTTACACGCTTCAATACACTAAATATTAAATATTCTCCTCCCCTTTACTGTTTCTGCTTCATTACACTTAGCTAAAATAGGCACCGCCCCTTTACACGCTTCAATACACTAAATATTAAATAGGCTCCTCACCTTTACTGTTTCTGCTCCATTGCACTTAGGTAAAATAGGCTCCGCCCCTCTACACGCTTCATTACACTAAATATTACATATGCTCCTCCCCTTTACTGTTTCTGCTTCATTGCACTTGGATAAAATAGGCTCCGCCCCTTTACACGCTTCAATGCACTAAATATTAAATAGGCTCCTCCCCCCTTTACTGTTTCTGCTCCATTGCACTTTGCTAAAATAGGCTCCGCACTCTACACGCTTCAATACTCTAAATATTAAATATATTCCTCCCCTTTACTATTTCTGCTTCATTGCACTTAGCTAAAATAGGGTCCGCCCCTTTACACGTTTCAATACACTAAATATTAAATAGGCTCCTCCCCTTAACTGTTTCTGCTTCATTGCACTTAGCTAAAATAGGCTCCTCCCGTCTACACGCTTCAATACACTAAATATTAAATAGGTTCCGCCCCTTTACACGCTTCAATACACTAAATATTAAATTAGGCTCCTCCCCTTTACTGTTTCTACTTCATTGCACTTAGCTAAAATAGGCTCCGCCCCTTTACACGCTTCAATAACTAAATATTAAATAGGCTCCTCCCCTTTCCTGTTTCTACTTCATTGCACTTAGTTAAAATAGGCTCCGCCCCTTTACACGTTTCAATACACTAAATATTAAATTAGGCTCCTCCCCTTTACTGTTTCTACTTCATTGCACTTAGCTAAAATAGGCTCCGCCCCTTTACACGCTTCAATAACTAAATATTAAATAGGCTCCTCCCCTTTCCTGTTTCTACTTCATTGCACTTAGTTAAAATAGGCTCCGCCCCTTTACACGCTTCAATACACTAAATATTAAATAGGCTGCTCCCCTTAACTGTTTCTGCTTCATTGCACTTAGCTAAAATAGGCACCGCTCCTTTACACACTTCAATACACTAAATATTAAATAGGCTCAGTGTACTCGTTTAGGTACATGTAAACATTTAATTTAATTCTAAATTAATGCCACAATTACCAGAATAAATACAACCAGTGAGTGTTTGGAATCTGACACGCCCGTACACTGACATACGAAAAAGAGGACATTGAACTCAAGACAATTAATTTAAGCAAAGTAATTCCAATGTTACATGTTAAAAGACATGACTCTTACTATCAAATTAGTATTTGTTGCATGTAATATCTATATACGTAATGTGTCGTAACACTGTCTGTCGTTAATGTGCTTCTAAAAGTGTACGATACCTTTAAAGTGGGACTATATGAAATTAAGTGTTAAATTCTCCATAAAGAGGATGCTATAATAGTCATGATTATGCTATGTATGTTTATTTTAGGAGACAGATTTATAAAAGCAATAATTGCTTGTTTCTGAATCCTGTCTGTATTTACTATATTTGATGTACTGTATATTCTGATTATTTTCTAAATAAATACTGTTTAAATTAAATTCTCCATTAATGTATATAGCGTTAACTAGTTTTTTTTTAACAATCATTATGTTTGATATATACAGTCCGACAAAAGTTTTAGAAAACGATATTCTCTAAATTTGTTGACCACTTTGTGGAATACGAAGTGTTTTGATTAAGACTTTTGTATCTATTTCTTTCAAGCCTTAAAATAATTTAAAAAAAACATGTAAACTCAATCTTGTCTGAAATTCATGAGGGTTCATCATGTAGCATCATTCCTGTTGTATTATATGACAGAAAGATAAAGAGTTTAGGCAAGTTCTAAAAGATTGAAGGGTCTCTCTATGTGGATGGGTACCTGATATGATATGGAGGACAACATATAGATAACATCGAAACACAACTACTATGTCTCAACAAAATAGTAGAATTGGCTATGGAAGATGGTTGCAAATTTTCCTGTTCTTAAACTTTATGAATGCATTGAGTGTACCTTGATAGTTCATGAATAATGTAATTATTATAAAACTAATGTTAATCTTCCTTAGGAATAGTCAACCGCAGCATTATTATGCTATCCTATTACTATTTAGGCCCTTTGGTGCACTTGTTACCGAAGACTTTTGAATTATTTGGCTATCCATTCTTCTGATTGATTGATTAATTAGTATTTAGCGCCAACTTTAGGAATATTTCAGCTATATGATGGGGCACATTCTTCTGGCTTTGAGCGTATTTGATAATGGTTATTTTATAAAAGCGCCGTGCGCTATAAATACGATATCTAAGTTTTTATTCAACATAATATTCCATGTCTATATTATAGTAAATACTTATTAAGGAGTTTTATGATTATAGATTTGTAATACAATTTGATCATCAGAATTACACATTGTCGAGATCAGAAAAGATAAACAATAAATGTAAATCACATATTCCTTTGTTCTTGCATAAGAACTAATCTGAATTTTCTCCTATATAAACGTCTAAAATGTTAGCACAACGATATCAAAAAAAGATGTTAAAATGTAACAAAAATAACTATAAGTCTACAAAAAGACTATAATTATAATGAAATCGACGGATATTTCGCTTGACCGACAAGCTTCATCAGCGTCTGTAATCCGATTTAATATATATATACGTCTGAAAATTAAACCAAACAGTGTTAGAATTAGATTTTTAGAGCTGTCAAATTTTTGTTCTTCCCTCGACGGGATTTGAACCCACACCATTGTTACACTGCAGCACCATTCGCTTAGCCTTACGTCCAGCGCCCTAGAACACTCGACTACATCCACTCCCTATATATATATATACTTATATAATAAACACAACTGATTAATCACATATATCCTGTATTTGTCACGATTACTGTTAAGTGGATAGGAAGTGATATGTAAAGGATTTAAAAAAAAACCCGCGCAATGAGTCGCTAAACTACATCTACAACGTCATATGTCGTGAACTTTTTTTTATGTTCAACGAGTTGAGGTGAACTAAGAAATGATCTGTTTCTCAGCATAAGCGATGTGTCTCAATTGATCAATACTTCACTTCTCACATCAGGAAGTGAAACCTTAAGCTATGCAGATAATTGCTTTATTTTTTATTCAGTTTTTCGATTCATAAAAAGGTCTAAACGATTTCTAATCGTTTAATGTACTAACCAAACACCATCCAGCATCCAAATACACACACACATACTTTTTCCTCATTTCTTTTTATTCGTTTACTATTTTCAGCTATATTATATGATAAAATTGTATTTTTCTTGTTTTCTTGTGCATTCTCAATATAATGTAATAATGATTGTATATATAGGAGAAGACTCCATAAGTTGGTAATACTTGTGTCTGATCCTCTTTGTATCATTGATCAAATAAAATAATTATAAACTAAAAAGTTGAGGTGAGAGGTGGTTGTTCGCTTTATTAATACTTGTTGAATTGTTGACCATCACTGATGAAACTTTCTTTACATAATATTAGGACTGTAGTAAAGAGTCGATGACCAACAGAACAGTCCTTAGTGCCAAGGACTTGTAGTGTTAAGTTGTTATACAAACAAAGGGCCAGTGTAGACAGGAATGAATGTTTGAACTGTTTATGTAAATTACAATCCAATTGTTTAACAATAAAATATGTTTAATCTATGAATCTATTACGTTGCGTGATTTAGCAGATTTTAATTATAGAATATGATTTGCTTTGTGAGAAGGCTTTTGTTTTATTGTATCTGTATCATTAATTGAACAACAACCATTGACTGGTTTAGCAAGGACAATGTATTAACTGGATACAAACGCCCATAGATAGCGACAGTAAATTACATAGTACTCGGTAAATGTATAACTTGAAAATCGTCGTGATTTTATTTTTCAAAATCACATAATTATGCTTTTGATTGACAAGAATATGTTGGACCCTAAAACTGTGATATTCTTATTCTCTGATTTTCCACCATAGTTCTCTTTGTTTAGCATCACGTCAAACATTATTTTTATCGCAATGTTCTGGAAATATGCATCATGTTACCTAGGCTATTGTAAGTAAATGAAAGTGTATATCGGGTCGTTGGTCTCTTAATATATCTGAAATAATACTCGTATATTAATTACACCATTCTTGAATTATCTTGATTTCGTCGTAATTAATTTATCGATTGAGCACTTCTAATCAAAAATGCAATTATGTTGAAGTCGCTAGTGTAACCCCCAACCGAGCCTCTCTGAATACAAGATTATTAGGATGGGCTAAATAAAAATAATATGATATATATATATATATATCCTTAATGAAATATGATACGTAAAAATAATATTAAGGCTATAACGATATTTATATAAACGGTTATTAATCACGCATTTCAAAATTACTTGATAACAAAAATATCACTCGATTTTAATTTAAAGGGATATTGTCTACCAGCTGCGTAATTTTTTCATACCCAAAATTATTGTCGATTTCCGTACTGACCTTCATAAAATGAAGATTAACACCGAGTTATGTTGCAAAAGATACGAAAAAGACCCAAAACTATCGTTATCAGAATTATTGTCCGGATGACAATATTCAAATCTGTTCATATGGCCTTCTATGCGAACACGTCTTGAGCATGCGCACTGTTTAGAAACAATAAACAACATGTGGTTCTTGGGCAAAAGAGAAACTGTCAACGCGTGGAAGAAAGCGGACTTTGACGGATTCAGAGATAAAGAGGAATAGAAGTGAAGTATCTTCCAAATGGAACAAATGCAGGATATATGTAGGGGATCAGTTGGACCGTTACCGTTGGATGGAGCGAACTCAAGGAAGTGCTTGATTATTGTTGATAGGTAAGCCGAGCATGTTGCCTTCTTTTCTCAATCATTTTTCATATTTTATGAATTTATGATGATGCCTATGATCATTTTCGGTAGATATTAATCAATATATGTAATTTTGCACCTGGCAACAGCAAATTATTGTCAATGAGTAGCATAAAACGGCCGTATTTGCGAGGTAAACAAACACAAATTTTAAGAGGCCAGCAAAGGGGAAATGGGAGTGCAAAAATGATATCAATGACAATGCAGTTTATTATTATCAATTTAAAAAAAAACATCGAATCAATTCATTTTTAATGCAAGAATTAAAACTGTACATGGCTTAATGAAAACCCTCTAGAGTTCTTTTTATTCAAGCAAATTTATTTCTTTGATATAATTAGGCTTTTAATTTTATCAAATTTCAACAACTTGACATGAAACTTAGTTTTGGGAACCAAAAGTATATACCTTACTTTCTGCGAATTATCACTATAATGGAAAATCAGTATGTATTTTTCAAATAAAAGCTTTCTATTTAAAGAAGCTTCATTTCAATTGCACTTTTAGTTTGGATCCTGTAAGTATAATATATAATTATAAACAAGGTTTTGAAGAAATGATATGAATATCCATTGAAATTTTCAAGTTTCAGAACTTTTTTTATATATGACTACAAAATTTTACTGAAAATTTCAGAAATGTCCTAAAATGCATATTTTAGACCATGGCTAAATGAAAATCATTTTCAATTCCTTTATGCAAACAAGTTTATATCTTGGGTACTGGAAATACATTACATAAATAAGGTTAAAAGTACTTTTCAATAAGTTTGATCATAACACTTTGTTATGGGAGCCAAAATTATATCTTCCTGTCTGTGAATTATCACCATAGTGGAAAATCAGTATGTATCTTTTATATAAAAAGCTTTCCATTTAAATAAGTGTCATTTCAGTAGCATTTTTAGTTTGGATCCTGTAAGTATGATACATAAACAAGGTTTTTAAAAAATAATATGAAGATCCATAGAAATTTGCAAGTTTCAGAAAATTTTCTATATATGTGACTATAAAATTTTACTGAAATGTCCTGAACTGCATATTTTAGACTATGACTAAATGAAAATCATTTTCAATTTCCTCATGCAAACCAAGTTTATTTCTTGACTATTCTAAAAACATTACATTAACTAGTTTTTTACTACATTTCAACAATTTTGGACATAACTTTTAGTTCAGGGAGCCAAAATTATACTTTACTATCTTAGAATTATCAACATAGACATGATAGAGGGAAATCAATATGTATTTTTCATATAAAGGCTTTCTATTTAAAGAATTGTCATTTGAACTGCTTTTTATCCCCTCGCCAACGAAGTTGCCAAGGGATATAGTAATGCTACCGTCCCGTCACATCCTTGTGAACACTCTAGAATCAACATCCTTCAATGGATTTTGACCAAACTTGGTACATACTTAGTCCTTAAGAGAATCTGGAACCCTATTGATTTTCAAGGTTGTATGTCAAAGATCAAGGTCACAGGCTAAAATTTTTACTGCATAACATCCTTGTGAACACTAGAATCAACATCCTTCAATGGATTTTTGACAAAACTTGGTACATACTTAGTCCTTAAGATACCGAAACCTTATTGATTTTCAAGGTCATAGCCTTATAGGTCAAAGGTCAAGATAACCGGGTCCAAATTTTACCACGTAATATCCTTGTGAACACTCTAGAATCAACATCCTTCAATGGATTTTGACCAAACTTGGTACATACTTAGTCCTTGAGAGAATCTGGAACCCTATTGATTTTCAAAGTCAAAGGTCAAGGTCACCGGGTAAAATTTTTAGGCAAGGGGATACGCCACGCTTTGCCCTTGTTTAGTTTGGATCTTGTAAGTATGATTTATAAACAAGATTTTTAAGAAATAATGTGAAGATCCATAGCAATTTGCATGTTTCACAGTGTGTGAATTGAACAGTAGACCGATGGCCCATGTCTGTGTTAAAATCATGCAGGTTTTTGTAAAATTATCTAAATTTTTTAGGTTAAAAAATTACTACAAAAACTGGTAATTTCAGACAAATGTGATTTTGTAGTGATTGATATTTGTACTTTTGATTTAGATATTCTGACCAAGGTAATTCTAGAGTAGAAGAAATGAGCAGCCATCACATTTCAACGAAACGGATGAAACTGGAGAAATCGAGTTCATTTGTGAACCCATTTGAGTATGTTCATTTTGTTAAAGATTAGACATATTCTACATTATGTTTATAGGTAACATTGTCCAACACAGTCACTCGTATAACAGTTTCCTATTAATTATTGTGGCTTGCATAGTGATACTACTAGTAGCTATATTATATAGGGATCATGTTGGCTTCTGCGTCATCGTTACATTTTCATCAATCCACAAGCTGAAATGGCCAGTCCTCTTTAGCTACTTACGGGAATGAAACCAAACTGGGACAGAATTGACGCACGTCTGGCGCACCAAATTTTTTCCTGGAACTTTGATGTAATTTTGTCTCTTTATATTGGGTTGTGTAGATGTGTGCTGGATACATGTATATAGATTTAATATTATTTTGAAAAGCTTTTTCGTTATACAGCTGCACATCAGAACCATATAGCAAAATTTATTTCGATATTATACACATACACTGTAATAAACAATTATTTTTTATTCTTAGTCTCTCAATAGATATTACTGAAGAGGGCAGTGATGTTGGTGATGATTCTGACGATGGAGATTTTGAACCTAGCCTCAACTTCACTCTAAGTTTGTCATGTTAATTTCATATGTTTCAGTTGTAACTTACATACTTGAAATTTTGTCCTAATAACAGAACCATGCATGATCATATGTCATAGGAGCTTTATTATACCCCCGCTCTACTTGAAGGGGGAGGGGGTATACTGTTTTACCTCTGTCCATCCGTTCGTCCCAAGATGTTCATAATATTTTTCTCAGTAATTATTTATGGCAGCAATCTGATATTTGATCATAGGCTTCAGAAGGGTCAATCGAAAGTCGCAAACCCGCTGTGTTGTCCATGGTCAAGTCCGGTAGAAGTCCCATCCGATGAAGGGAAAGACATCAACAACAAATGAAGATCAGGTCTGATTTGGGTAACAGACACCCTGTAACCATTGACCAGCTCGTGATGCCTGCCGTAGAACTTCTTGAGGGATGACCACAACCTAAAATCTGTCTACAAATCACTCAAATCCTTCATAAAGTGGACTTGTAATGATATGTTTAGTTTGTCATTCACTATACATTCGAGATATTCATCTTGAATTGAAAGTTAGGGCTCCATAGATCATAATCTCAATTCTATTGTTTTATTCTTGTGAATTACATTGTATGTATTTTTCTACTTCAGGTGGCAGAGAAGTTACAACAAAAAGACAGCTAGATGGTCTGTGCAGCCTGTTAAAGCTGACAAGTCATATTCCTATGTTCCAAGACTATTAAGGGTCATCATTTGTATGAGACAGCAAGATAATGAAGGAATGAATTAACATGTGCAGTTGGAAGTAGATGATCCCAGAAGAATCTCGGTCCATCTTGCACCAATTCCACAACCTCCAACTCGGGATGATATTGTAGCATCTCAGAAATCCAGATTTGAAGACCAAGACAAAACAATTGACTATATTGTCGCATAAAATAAATTTAGATTGTCACTCTTTGTTTTTCCTGGTCTAACAGAAGTTCTGCACATTTAGAGCAGAAAAGTACCCAAGTCAGGATAATGGCCATTACAAATTGTCCAATGCACAATAATGATAGCTGGTGGCCATTTTGAATTTTCAAATGGTGCAAACAGTAACAACACATGTTAAAGACATTCATAGGAACATATATACCAGATTTCAATTCAATCCCTTCAGTGGTTCTTGAGAAGAAGTTTCTTGAAAATCGACCAATCAGAATTTTCAAAGTCACATGGTGGCTATGTTTTTTGACGAATCTGCACAAAAGTAACAACTCTTGTGTAGGACCTCATAGAAAACATCTCTGCCAAGTTTGGTTTTGAATTATATAAAAGACTGTCAGTCCATTTTAGAAGAAATTGTCAGTGCTGATAGAACAAAAAATAATAATAAGATGGCAAAACTCTCAAATTAAATTTACAATTCCAACTGACCAACTTGTGAAATTAACAACTCATTAGGGTTGATTTATTTTTTATTTTTGGTGTTTTAACACCACTTTCAGCAATATTTCAGCTATATCATGGCGACCAGTTTTAGTGGTGGAGGAAGCCAGAGTACCCGGACAACCACCGACCATAGGGAAGCAAGTGGTAAACTTTATCATTATAAGGTATATGGGATAAAATACAAAATATTTCATGAACAAGTTTTAATTAAATCGTCTAGGAATGAATCCCTTGTACTGTCCATATAGATCAGGATACTTGTCCCTAATTTTCCAAGTACAACAGCTTGGGATCACACGTCTGACCCCAGCTCCAAGTCGGCCATGTGCCCAAATGGTATACTGGCGGTAGGCTGCATACCTATTGGATCTGTTGTAATCCTCATCATGGGGCATTACTACAAGTTCCTCTCGAAACATTCTAGCAACCCCCAACACTGCCTCATCAAGGGCAATCCGATCAAAGTCCTGTAATAAAGACAAGAGATTTAATAAAAACAGAGTAAAGACAGATGGTTATACATTCATCTAGAAAAATGAGCTCTATTTAAAAAAGAAATATAATTCATTATAAGTGAAATAGTTTGCACAAATTCAGTTTAGAGAAATAAAAAAAAGTCTTATTTTGGAAGGAAAGATTTTCTCGTGGGACTTTCTTATGACCACAGTTTTATTTCATTTTTTGTTGGTATATGGGAGAACCATTTTGGTCTTGCAATTTTTTTTTATCAATTTACCCCTCAAACTATTCAATTTTAATTTTATGTTTTTTAGCTCACCTGGCCATAGGCCATGTGAGCTTTTGTCATGGGTAAGCGTTCGTCGTCCGTCGTCCGTTAGCTTTTCACATTTAAATCTTCTTCTCTGAAACCGCTGAACAGAAATCAGCCAAACTTGCCAGAAATGTTCACTGGATGGTCCTCTACCAGATTTGTGTTTTTGGTGCTGATTTGAAATCCAACATGGCTGCCAGGGTCCATAATGTGTTCTCATTGGCTGAAATTTTAAAAATCTTCTTGTCAGAAACCACTAAGTCAATTAAATTGTGACTTTGCATGAATGATCATTGGGTGGTCCTGTACTAAATTTGTGAATCGTTTGCCGATCAGAAATTCAAGATGGCCGCCATGACTCGACTTAGTTTAACATTGGACCCTATGGGAATTTCACATTTTCATCTTTTTTTCTGAAACCACAAAACAGATTTGAACCAAACTTGGCAGAAATGTTCATTGGATGGTCATATACAAGATTTTTGTTTTTGGCGCTGATCGGAAATCCAACATGGCTGCCAGGGCCCATAATGTGTTCTGATTGGTCGAAATTTTAAAAATCTTCTTGTTAGAAACCACTAAGCCAATTGAATTGTGACTTTGCATGAATGATCATTGGGTGGTCCTGTACTAAACTTGTGAATCGTTTGCCGATCGGAAATTCAAGATGGCCACCATGACTCGACTTAGTTTAACATTGGACCCTATGGGAATTTCACATTTTCATCTTTTTTTCTGAAACCACAAAACAGATTTGAATCAAACTTGGCAGAAATGTTCATTGGATGGTCATATACAATATTTTTGTTTTTGGCGCTGATCGGAAATCCAACATGGCTGCCAGGGCCCATAATGTGTTCTGATTGGTCGAAATTTAAAAAATCTTCTTGTTAGAAACCACTAAGCCAATTGAATTGTGACTTTGCAGGAATTATCATTGGGTGGTCCTGTACTAAATTTGTGAATCGTTTGCCAATCGGAAATTCAAGATGGCCACCATGACTCGACTTAGTTTAACATTGGACCCTATGGGAATTTCACATTTTCATCTTTGTTTCTGAAACCACAAAACAGATTTGAACCAAACTTGGCAGAAATGTTCATTGGATGGTCATATACAAGATTTGTGTTTTTGGTGCTGATCGGAAATCCAACATGGCTGCCAGGGCCTATAATGTGTTCTGATTGGTCGAAATTTTAAAAATCTTGTTAGAAACCACTAAGCCAATTGAATTGTGGCTTTGCAGGAATGATCATTGGGTGGTTCTGTACTAAATTTGTGAATCGTTTGCTGATCGGAAATTCAAGATGGCCACCATGACTCGACTTAATTTTAACATAGGACCCTATGGAAAAAATGTTTAAAAGTCTTCTCTGAGGAAACCAGTAAGTCAGTTTAAAGCAAACATGGGATGAATGGTCCTTAGGTGGTCAACTTTCAAAATTATGTCCTGTGACCCCGACCTCCATCCAAGATGGCAACCATCAGCGAACATAGTTTTAACATAGGACCCTATGGGAAATATATTTAAAAATCTTCTTCTCTGAAACCAGTAAGCCAATTTAAAGCAAACATGGCATGGATGGTCCTTACGTGGTCAATTTTCAAAATTGTGTCCAGTGACCCTGACCTCCATCCAAGATGGCCACCTTCAGCAGACATACTGTAGTTTTAACATAGGACCCTATGGGAAAAAATATTTTAAAATCTTCTCCTCTGAAACTAGTAAGCCAATATAGCAAACATGTCATCGATGGTCCTTAGGTGGTCAACTTCCAAAATTGTGTTCAGTGATCCCGATCTCGGTTCAAAATGGCCGCCATCAGCAGACATAGTTTTAACATAGGACCCTATGGGAAAATTGTTTAAAAGTCTTCTCTTCTGAAACCAGTCGGCCAATTTAAAGCAAACATGGCATGGATGGTCCTTGTGTAGTATACTTTCAAAATTGTGTCCGGTGACCACGACCTCCATCCAAGATGGCTGCCATGAGCAGACATAGTTTTAACATAGAACCCTATGGCAGTATGGGATTTGAATAGTAACTTAGATGTATTCAGCATGCAGACATTCTTAAGAGGACTTATTTATGTCAGGTGAGCGATACAGGCTCACCTGAGCCTCTAGTTTTCCTAAAAATTATTTTGATTCTGAATCTTGAAGAAAAAAATTTGGCTGGACAGGAGAAAAAAATATATTCTGACTTGACATTTCACAGTATAATCATATACTTGCCATTTTCACAGTATAATCATATACACAATTTTGAAGTATACCCCCGGTCCCCGAAGGGGGAGGGGGTATACTGTTTTACCTCTGTCCGTCCTTCCAAAATATTTTTCGTCACATTTTTCTCAGCAACTATTGATGGCAGAAATCTGATATTTGGTCACAAGCTTCACATAGGTATGCCATATCGTGGGAAGCGTTTTTGGAACCATCATATTCCTACTTCCTGTTTGACGACTTAGTTGGTTTTTATCCACATTGAACATATATGCACATTTTTCTCAACAACTATTGATGGCAGAAATCTGGTATTTGATCACAAGCTTCATATAGGTACCCCATATCATGGGAAGTGGCAGGGGTATCATAAGTGAGCATTAGATCACAGTTCACCTTGTTTTAATTAGATTGGCACTTCGCCGGAAAATAAGAAAATATGATTTCTGTGGCGTCTGAAAAAAACATTTCTACGGCGAAAAAACGTGACATAGCCCCCTTCAAGGTAAATGGTCAGTCCCATATTATTTTGCAGCAACTGTCTTGTGGAACTAGAAGTAAGGTCTCTTTTGTTTCTAATCCAGCCCAAATTTCTCTGAAACATTCCAGTCAATTAACAAATAAAACAACACTGGCTACGTCATTCGTTTTCATCAGACATGTATTTCACTGTGTTCTACATGTATGTCTCTGTTTTCATATTGTCGGTAAACTGGCTAAAATAAATTAATTTAACACGTGTATCAAAATCTCGGGAAACAACTTCATAACTTATAAGAAGAAAAAAACTAATTTAGTTATTTTTAACGCCGGCAAACATTTCCGATCGAAAATACGTAGTTGAGCTTGTCCCCATAGGGTGCCTCCTGGCATGTTTTCAATGGTTATCGTGGAAATATCTGCTGAATCTGTTAAGGCATGTAGTTTTCATCAAAGAAAATCTATTCCTGATACAGAAATTATGTATTCTACGTCTTTTAGATACAATCGATTCGCAAATAGCTTTTTTCCTCAACTTTTATAGAAACTTACCTCAATATCCATGCTGCAGCATCCGGGCTACTGACATAAAAATAGATAAATAAATAGAGTTGGCCTCGCCCAGGTCAGTGCATAATTAATTAGCCTCCGGTAACGATGGTCAGCTTTTTTAGTCGAAAAAAACAACGTTTCGGAGCGTATTCATCAATAATTCGGTGTTTAATCTTCATTTTATGAAGGTTAGTACGGAAATCGACAATAATTTTGGGTATGAAAAAATTACGCAGCTGGTAGACAATATCCCTTTAAATTAAACCCTGTTTCACAAAGGATAGAGGTCTACTTAATGATTTTTATGTTAAAGTGATTGTATTGTAGAAATACGAGTCGATGACATCAAACTGTGGGCAAACTAGGACCCTTTAAACCAGGTATTTATTCAATTAATAGTTTCCGTTCAATTTCTGTTTCCCACTTTTCTCTACGTCACACGATGTGAAAGGAATACATTATATTGATTTCTCGTGATAGATGTCAACAGGATTTAATTTTCCTTCTTGTTGAGTGTGGACTAGTGTTAATTGTGGGATATACCAATAACTATACTATCATCCGAAAGAAGAAAAAAGGTGGATTATTAGCTCTGAACAAAGGTAAACGTTATTTAACATATTTTTCTTTATTATTATTATTATTTATTTATGTTTTTGGGGACAAAAAGACCTCTTTAGTCACTTATATTAAGGTTTCTATCATAAATGTTATAATTGTGTTGATTTTTTTTAAAAGAAAGCTTAAACAGTGATGGTAAACAAAACGAACAAAATATTGTTCTGTCTCTTTGAGTATAGTTTAATGAGACATTATCTAAATATGTCGTAAAACAAATAAAGTGAAACATTAATATAATATTAACAAGGAAACTTAAAACTAACAAAAAGTTTTGTAAATATCTATATATTGTTTTGTTCTTTAGTGTATCTCGTATCAGAGGGGATACATGTCCTTTCTTGAAGACTAGAATCATGAGACGAATATATACAGTAGTTTGTCGTTCAAAATATTTGTCAATTATAAATCAAAATTGCAATAATGGAATAAAATATATTGAAACGGGCCAGTAGGGAAATACATTGATATGATGCAAATGAGTAGGAGGGCTCATGACTTATTTACTTTATTTGTGTTTGTAGTGATACCGCAACGTTTGTTTTGGAATTTCGAGTGAGCGAGTTAGTGATTGTTGTATAACGCCTACTCAGCATTTTTTCAGCTATTTCATGGCGAGAACAAGTTAATTTTCAATGAAATGACGATAAGATGAGGTCCGCTCTGTACTAGTCCAATACGCTTAGTTTTATTTTTTTTAGTGCTAGCTCACTGAAACAACAGTCCGCGAATAGACATAACGCCCAAATAGGACGGATTATCTTGATTCTCCTTAAAGCGGCGTGCTTAGCAGAGAAGCAACAAATACCAATTTTATAGTTTTTGGTTTGACTTGATCGGGGCTCGAACTCGCGATCTGCCACACGAGAGACGAGCACGCTAACAATTATACCACCGATTGGATGCAATTTTGAAAACCATATATTTTTTCTAATATATTTCAACACGACACTGTTTTCATTAAGTTTGGCCTAGGAGCTAGTAGGAGGATTGCACTTTACAGATATAATGCTTGGTCGTGATAAATTTCAATAAACCATGTCTTCACAAATTATTTCTATTGTAATATGATAATTTCAATATTAATGAAAATACTCCTTATGATGACATTTTACGGTAGCGCGTGACGTTGTTGTGTTATTTATTACCTTACCCTGGACAATGATTGTCAATATTACAAAGGGTAAAATAAATTGACGTTCGAAGTACGGATGAATGAATCAACCTTGTAGAGATAGAACGCTTCATCTGTTCTCTTTTATAAGAATTATATTTCACTTACATTGAATACATAATATATCTACATAATGCAGTAAAGACCTTGCCCGACAACTAGCGTGTTTTTTTCTGTTTACTTTGTTATCCTTCCATGCACTTGTGCATCAAGTGTAAATTGATATGATAAAATTCCCTGGGAACCTTTTTTATAAGATTTAATATCATGTCTACTGTTCTGCAGTATCAGTAACAATTTTGTAATAAAAATCAGTTTTGAAATGTCAGAGTACAAATATGTCAGAGTATGGTCGTCGCAATTTTGTGTATAAATATTGAAGAAGAAAAAAAGACTCTCATATGTACATAGGACACATATTATTACATTGAAATAAAAACGTAGATATCAAACTTAGTGCGCAAGTTAAGACGCGTTTTTGGAATTCCCTTCATCAAGTACGCTCAAAGCCAAATAATACTGATATCTACGAAGTGAACCTACAGTTTCTGTTAATACTTTGTAAAGGAAGTTGGTTTGTTTGTATTAAGGATATTAAATACTGCCTTATGCAATCAGGAATGCCTTCAAGCTACTGGAAGATATAGATTCAAGAAGTTATGAAAGGAGAGTTTGAAGATACCAAGGGGTAATCAGAAGCTATAACTTGTCATGTCGCTCTGCATACTTGGTCCACTGAAACAAGACGTTTGATTCTTACTTTTCTGGATTTTATTCAACTGAGCAGTTTTAAACATTAATCAATTTGTTAAAAAATTAATTGGATTTTTATCAAAATTAATATACAAAATGAAGATAAGTAAAAAAAAAATATTCACAATTTATCCATAGTATACCGACTTGTTATTTATGCTCTGGCTAACATTTATTATGATCGGTTTCTTATTTCTATTTCTATTTTCTTCTTCGTATCCAAGATATCTTGGGAATATTCTTCTGAAGTAAAAAAATGTTGAGCATGAGTACCTCAGAAAAAGCTGGTACAACAATGGAGAGAGAAAAAAAAGTCAGATAACCTAGTTGTTAGCTGGTTTCTTGTAGAAAAAAAACCACTTATATGTTCTGTTGTTGTACAAACAAAAGGCACTAATTAATAATACATCCATGTACTAAAGTCTTTATTTTAATGGTGTTAGTTATCATATATTAATTAGTTCGTGCAAATTATTTAAAATCAAGCATATCTACAAAACACAATTTTTTAGTCACTTTTGTATGATGGTGTAAAAAAGATAAGCCTCATATATAATGAATGGCTTTGAACAAGGATGATATGATATACATGTATGTACACATCTCCAAAACCATTAATTAATATGATGACACAGCAATTTCACACATATCGACAGGGGAATTGTACTGTTGTCCTATTATGTGTATTGTTAATGTTGGTCCAAGCTATTACTATAACTACTACAACATAGTTTAAATGCTTTCTGGCAAAAATGGTGAACACATTTTTCTTCAGATATAGGTACCACTGTAGTATTGATTTCCCATAGCAAACTATAGTGACATTTTGGGGGATTTTTCGTGACTTTGAAAAAGATCCCAGAATTCATTTTCCTATTGAATAATTGTCAAAAGTACTGATGAAAATTTCACTGTTTTACCACTTTGAAAATCATTATTTCTTTATTTGTCAGTGTAATTTATCCAGTTTTATATGTTTGAATCATTGCATGCACATGTATTATGCAATCAACACCTTCCTTTAGTATTCACTTTCAATCTGAATGCAGGGTACGCAAAATTACTAACTGGTTCCCGATTACTGATCACTGTAGTGCTACGTCACAATAGTTTGTAATCTCATTTTCGATCAAATTATTCACACTTGTGTAAAGTGAATCCAAGAAATACGTACAAATTGCTATATAATACTGGCTCAGATTTATCTATAGTTTTTATATCATCATTTTGTACTATAAAAAATATGACAGATTTTGTCTAAAGTGGTAAACTATCCGGTGTCTTAAATGTACACTTCCGGGGCACATGAACTCACTCCTAGTTTGTGTGGGTGTATGTCTTGTCTGAGGTTTTGTTTGTTTCTTTTATCTTTATGACTATACTGTTGTTTCATTTGGTATCCGAATCTCCCCCTTACTCTTTGGACTAAGGTACTATGAACTTCTTCCAAAACTATGTATTTGACAATAATAACATAAGTAACTATACCACGTTTGACCTCTATGACATATTTTTTAACACTAAGTGTCAAGGTTTTAATAAAAGGTTCAAAGTGTCTATAATTTAAACTTTCTGATTATTGATTTTGCCTCTAGTCTAAATAGAAGTTAATAGGCCAATATTGTTATTTCAGCTTTCATCAATGAATTGAAATAGCCTACATCTACTTTGATACTTTGCAAAGATAATGTCGATATCAGATGTGCATATGATGCGATGCAACTTATTTCACCCTACTTATTTTACAATCTTCACAAAATCAAAGTATATTTATCACATAAATCAAGTAACACTTATAATTGTTACACGATTATATTCCTCTCCCACAAACAAGTTATGACTACGACATTTAAATATAAATGTGTGTATACAAAATCACGTAGCATGAAGTCATGATAAAAAATGTTATTAGATTTTCACTTAAGATATTTTTATATAGAGGATGACTATGATATTATTGTCAACACAAACATTCAGGATAAGTCACTAGAGTAATCATTAATTTCAGATTTAAAGGGATATTGTCTACCAGCTGCGTAATTTTTTCATACCCAAAATTATTGTCGATTTCAAATAATTGTTTACGGTAGTTGCTATCAACAAATATCAGCTTTAGTTATTGTATACTATTTTAATTCAATACATCTCTTTATACCTTGACATGTCGTTACACTTTCTTGGTACATTATTAAACATCTTACATTCGTATTGGAATTTTATTACAAAGACCATTCGTGTATTTCAACATTCGAATGAAACCCTGCAATTTTAATTTATGGGTTGGGATTTGGTTTATTGTGTTTTATACCACTTTCAACAATATTCAGTTATATTGTGACGGTCAGTTTTATTGGTGGAGGAAACCGGAGTACCTTGGGGAAATCACCGACATATCACAAGTCACTGACAAACTGTATCACACAATGTTCTATCGAGTACACCTTGCCAAGAACGGGGTTCGAACTCACAACTTTAGTGGTGTAAGACACTAATTGCAAAGGTAGTTGTTAATCCAACTACCATGCATCAAGACCACGACGACCCCATTTAATTAATGGAATAATAGCTTTCGATATTATATAAAAATGCAATACTAAAATGGAAAATGGAAAATGCTACATTGTCGTAACTGCTCCATGGTCATATAGACAAATCGTAGAAATCGCAAAATCGATATCCCAAACACATATTCTCGAAGTATCGGTTTCGGATCCCTTAAGGGAAGATCGTAAATATCTCTGCTTGAAAGGGTTCAGTCTGACACACAATGAAATAATGCCAATATAAATTATCGGAAATATTTATCAAAATATGTAAATATTTTTGTAGATGTGTAACAAATATGACTTCCGGAGCAGAAATTTACAACAGTAGTTTCTTGCCTTCGATATATAGCATGGTTTGTTGTAATTACAATACCGTCTTTCAACATTCATAACTCATCACCAGTTTTTTGACAAAGGTAACATGACAGGTGCCACTAGAGGAGCATGAACTACTGACATTTGCGGATCACCTCAGTTCCCTGATTTTTTGTAAGGTTCTTGTCGCTGCGTAGTAGATATTTGTTTGAACTTTTGTGGATTTTTCCTTTTGGTCATTGTGTTGTCTATCCTTCGATTTATGGATTCTGATTATCCCTTATCTTAAAGCTGTTCTTAGCTACCTGACATTAAAACTTTTACAAAAATATATGTATAGACAATATAATTATTAAGTGAACAAATATATTTTTAAAAGCATTTGTATAAAGTCTTAAATTAAATTCAATATATTGCAAATATTTGTTTAATCTCAACATTTTTCCGTCAGCGATTTAAAACACGATCTACAAATGTATATCTCAACTGAAGGGATTGTAACCTTTTAAATGATTACAATCATGTACTATTAGCCAGAAATCGTGTAAAATAATTGCCTGAAAAATTTACATTACAAACCGGAATTTTGTTTCATAACAGCATGTGTGTATTTGGAAATAAAAAAAAATGTTGTATTTGCTTTCCGTTTTATCATTATAAATGGATGCCATCTTAACCCGCAGAGTGCTAAAGCCTAAGTCACAAAATGTATAATAACAAAGAAAATATTTGTATTACAAACCAATTGCATGACATTACCTCCTTAATGGTATAGATGAAATGTCACAAGTTAACAATTATTACCTGTTTGTATTCATAAATCAAAATATCACATTAAATTTCGTGTAGGTCGTTGATTTTCATACCACTCTCAATTCAAAATATTATTACAGCAGTGGACTTGGAATGCGCGTTTGAAAAGTCTAAATTCATATAAATTGAACCTTATACGCCCAACAAAAATAATACTTAATAAAAAATGAAACATCAACAATTAACGCCCAAGTTGGTGAATATCCACCTCCTAACAAGGGCGTAAGTGCATAGAGAAAACCGAAGGGGTAATCGGAAGACAAATGCAATATTATTCACAATATTTACACAGAACGAAGACAAAAGAATTAAAAAAGACAAACAAAAAACCCAATACAGAAAACTACAAAGATTAACAACATACATTGAGATTGATGATTTGTGTTGAACGCCACTAATAACAATCATTCAATTATCTCATGGTGGTCAGTTGTAGTGGTGGAGGAAACCAACGACTTTCCATATATCACATAAATCGCATAGGGAAATTAAAACTACTTTATTCATTATTCGTAGAAACCTTAGCTAGCTTTAAATGTAATTATAAATTATAAATAACGTTTGTACAGGGAAATATGAGTTCAAGTTACAACTCCATAGCAACTACAGCTTCACGTGTAACTATAAACTCATATTCACCTTTAGACTCGGAAGTACAGGAAAACGTCTGAAATCTCAGACACCCTCGTCAATTTACAAAATGTAGATTCCCAAATGCATATGAAGGGTCCCGATTCTCACCAGACTGTGTTCATAGATTATATTTGTAAATTATATTTTGTAAATAGTTCCCGAATTAGGATAATAAAATGTAGAGACAACAAATATAATCTAAATGTCAAGAGAAGATGGGAGTCTCACTATTCGGAACAACAACGGTATTTTTTTGCAACTGTCCTAAACGAGAACCTAGATTTTTCACTCACTTTTAGTATTTGTCTAATACCTTTCCACGATATATTGTATTTGGCATGGATGGTGGTACTTTATTTAAAATTTCTTACATTTATGTCAGGTGTAATTTTCTCTCATGTAAATGTACATAGTGTCGATGTAACACAATAACCGCTCCCTTGACGTGAATCGTATGTTTGTATACAAGTGTACATCTATTACAGTTTGTTTGTGTATATCTCAATTTTTATCTGTCGATTGAGATATATAGATTATGGTGTTTATATTACAGAACGCAATATTTCAATATTATGACTTTAAATTCAATTTAAATCTTACTGAAAGTTTATAAAATTGACAAAGTCTCTGATATGTAAAATTTATAGGAATCGTAAAAGTTAGTGCAGTCAAACCTGCCTTAGTGACCACCTCTATCAAAAAATAACATGTATTATGTGACCTTATTTTAAATTTTCATTCCTAGTGCATTTAATATTAAAGGGATATTGTCTACCAGCTGCGTAATTTTTTCATACCCAAAATTATTGTCGATTTCCGTACTGACCTTCATAAAATGAAGATTAAACACCGAATTATTGATGAATACGCTCCGAAACGTTGTTTTTTTCGACTAAAAAAGCTGACCATCGTTACCGGAAGCTAATTAATTATGCACTGACCTGGGCGAGGCCAACTCTATTTATTTATCTATTTTTATGTCAGTAGCCCGGATGCTGCAGCATGGATATTGAGGTAAGTTTCTATAAAAGTTGAGGAAAAAAGCTATTTTGCGAATCGATTGTATCTAAAAGACGTAGAATAAATAATTTCTGTATCAGGAATAGATTTCCTTTGATGAAAACTACATGCCTTGACAGATTCAGCCGATATTTCCACGATAACCATTGAAAACATGCCAGGAGGCACCCTATGGAGACAAGCTCAACTACGTATTTTCGATCGGAAATTTTTGCCGGCGTTAAAAATAACTAAATTAGTTTTCTTCTTCTTATAAGTTATGAAGTTGTTTCCCGAGATTTTGATACACGTGTTAAATTAATTTATTTTAGCCAGTTTACCGACAATATGAAAACAGAATACATGTAGAACACAGTGAAATACATGTCTGATGAAAACGAATGACGTAGCCAGTGTTGTTTTATTTGTTAATTGACTGGAATGTTTCAGAGAAATTTGGGCTGGATTAGAAACAAAAGAGACCTTACTTCTAGTTCCACAAGACAGTTGCTGCAAAATAATATGGGACTGACCATTTACCTTGAAGGGGGCTATGTCACGTTTTTTCGCCGTAGAAATGTTTTTTTCAGACGCCACAGAAATCATATTTTCTTATTTTCCGGCGAAGTGCCAATCTAATTAAAACAAGGTGAACTGTGATCTAATGCTCACTTATGATACCCCTGCCACTTCCCATGATATGGGGTACCTATATGAAGCTTGTGACCAAATACCAGATTTCTGCCATCAATAGTTGTTGAGAAAAATGTGCATATATGTTCAATGTGGATAAAAACCAACTAAGTCGGCAAACAGGAAGTAGGAATCTGATGGTTCCAAAAACGCTTCCCACGATATGGCATACCTATGTGAAGCCTATGACCAAATATCAGATTTCTGCCATCAATAGTTGCTGAGAAAAATGTGACGAAAAATATTTTGGAAGGACGGACGGACGGACAGAGGTAAAGCAGTATACCCCCCTCCCCCTTCGGGGACCGGGGGTATAATTAGATCTAAAATAGGGAGCAAGCGCGTAGATCTAATTTTAATTAGATTGGCGAAGTGCTGGAATAATTTTTTTTCTTCAAAATTTTGTATATGATTATACTGTGAAAATGTCAAGTCAGAATATATTTTTTTCTCCTGTCCAGCCAAATTTTTTTCTTCAAGATTCAGAATCAAAATAATTTTTAGGAAAAAAAACATAAAATTAAAATTGAATAGCTTGAGGGGTAAATTGATAAAAAAAAATTGCAAGACCAAAATGGTTCTCCCATATACCAACAAAAAACGAAATAAAACTGTGGTCATAAGAAAGTCCCACGAGAAAATCTTTCCTTCCAAAATAAGACTTTTTTTTATTTCTCTAAACTGAATTTGTGCAAACTATTTCACTTATAATGAATTATATTTCTTTTTTAAATAGAGCTCATTTTTCTAGATGAATGTATAACCATCTGTCTTTACTCTGTTTTTATTAAATCTCTTGTCTTTATTACAGGACTTTGATCGGATTGTCCTTGATGAGGCAGTGTTGGGGGTTGCTAGAATTTTTCGAGAGGAACTTGTAGTAATGCCCCATGATGAGGATTACAACAGATCCAATAGGTATGCAGCCTACCGCCAGTATACCATTTGGGAACATGGCCGACTTGGAGCTGGGGTCAGACGTGTGATCCCAAGCTGTTGTACTTGGAAAATTAGGGACAAGTATCCTGATCTATATGGACAGTACAAGGGTTTCATTCCTAGACGATTTAATTAAAACTTGTTCATGAAATATTTTGTATTTTATCCCATATACCTTATAATGATAAAGTTTACCACTTGCTTCCCTATGGTCGGTGGTTGTCCGGGTACTCTGGCTTCCTCCACCACTAAAACTGGTCGCCATGATATAGCTGAAATATTGCTGAAAGTGGTGTTAAAACACCAAAAATAAAAAATAAATCAACCCTAATGAGTTGTTAATTTCACAAGTTGGTCAGTTGGAATTGTAAATTTAATTTGAAAGTTTTGCCAACTTATTATTATTTTTTGTTCTATCAGCACTGACAATTTCTTCTAAAATGGACTGACAGTCTTTTATATAATTCAAAACCAAACTTGGCAGAGATGTTTTCTATGAGGTCCTACACAAGAGTTGTTACTTTTGTGCAGATTCGTCAAAAAACATAGCCACCATGTGACTTTGAAAATTCTGATTGGTCGATTTTCAAGAAACTTCTTCTCAAGAACCACTGAAGGGATTGAATTGAAATCTGATATATATGTTCCTATGAATGTCTTTAACATGTGTTGTTACTGTTTGCACCATTTGAAAATTCAAAATGGCCACCAGCTATCATTATTGTGCATTGGACAATTTGTAATGGCCATTATCCTGACTTGGGTACTTTTCTGCTCTAAATGTGCAGAACTTCTGTTAGACCAGGAAAAACAAAGAGTGACAATCTAAATTTATTTTATGCGACAATATAGTCAATTGTTTTGTCTTGGTCTTCAAATCTGGATTTCTGAGATGCTACAATATCATCCCGAGTTGGAGGTTGTGGAATTGGTGCAAGATGGACCGAGATTCTTCTGGGATCATCTACTTCCAACTGCACATGTTAATTCATTCCTTCATTATCTTGCTGTCTCATACAAATGATGACCCTTAATAGTCTTGGAACATAGGAATATGACTTGTCAGCTTTAACAGGCTGCACAGACCATCTAGCTGTCTTTTTGTTGTAACTTCTCTGCCACCTGAAGTAGAAAAATACATACAATGTAATTCACAAGAATAAAACAATAGAATTGAGATTATGATCTATGGAGCCCTAACTTTCAATTCAAGATGAATATCTCGAATGTATAGTGAATGACAAACTAAACATATCATTACAAGTCCACTTTATGAAGGATTTGAGTGATTTGTAGACAGATTTTAGGTTGTGGTCATCCCTCAAGAAGTTCTACGGCAGGCATCACGAGCTGGTCAATGGTTACAGGGTGTCTGTTACCCAAATCAGACCTGATCTTCATTTGTTGTTGATGTCTTTCCCTTCATCGGATGAGACTTCTACCGGACTTGACCATGGACAACACAGCGGGTTTGCGACTTTCGATTGACCCTTCTGAAGCCAATGATCAAATATCAGATTGCTGCCATAAATAATTACTGAGAAAAATGTTATGAACATCTTGGGACGAACGGATGGACAGAGGTAAAACAGTATACCCCCTCCCCCTTCCAGTAGAGCGGGGGTATAATAAAGCTCCTATGACATATGATCATGCATGGTTCTGTTATTAGGACAAAATTTCAAGTATGTAAGTTACAACTGAAACATATGAAAATAACATGACAAACCTTAGAGTGAAGTTGAGGCTAGGTTCAAAATCTCCATCGTCAGAATCATCACCAACATCACTGCCCTCTTCAGTAATATCTATTGAGAGACTGTAAGAATAAAAAATAATTGTTTATTACAGTGTATGTGTATAATATCGAAACAAATTTTGCTATATGGTTCTGATGTGCAGCTGTATAACGAAAAAGCTTTTCAAAATAATATTAAATCTATATACATGTATCCAGCACACATCTACACAAACCAATATAAAGAAACAAAATTACATCAAAGTTCCAGGAAAAAATTTGGTGTGCCAGACGTGCGTCAATTCTGTCCCAGTTTGGTTTCATTCCCGTAAGTAGCTAAAGAGGACTGGCCATTTCAGCTTGTGGATTGATGAAAATGTAACGATGACGCAGAAGCCAACATGATCCCTATATAATATAGCTACTAGTAGTATCACTATGCAAGCCACAATAATTAATAGGAAACTGTTATACGAGTGACTGTGTTGAACAATATTGACAATGTTACCTATAAACATAATGTAGAATATGTCTAATCTTTAACAAATGAACATACTCAAATGGGTTCACAAATGAACTCGATTTCTCCAGTTTCATCCGTTTCGTTGAAATGTGATGGCTGCTCATTTCTTCTACTCTAGAATTACCTTGGTCAGAATATCTAAATCAAAAGTACAAATATCAATCACTACAAAATCACATTTGTCTGAAATTACCAGTTTTTGTAGTAATTTGCCTAAAAAATTTAGATAATTTTACAAAAACCTGCATGATTTTAACACAGACATGGGCCATCGGTCTACTGTTAAATTCACACACTGTGAAACATGCAAATTGCTATGGATCTTCACATTATTTCTTAAAAATCATACTTACAAGATCCAAACTAAACAAGGGCAAAGCGTGGCATATCCCCTTGCCTAAACATTTGACCCGGTGACCTTGACCTTTGACTTTGAAAATCAATAGGGTTCCAGATTCTCTTAAGGACTAAGTATGTACCAAGTTTGGTCAAAATCCATTGAAGGATGTTGATTCTAGAGTGTTCACAAGGATGTTACGTGGTAAAATTTTGACCCGGTTATCTTGACCTTTGACCTATAAGGCTATGACCTTGAAAATCAATAAGGTTTCGGTATCTTAAGGACTAAGTATGTACCAAGTTTTGTCAAAAATCCATTGAAGGATGTTGATTCTAGTGTTCACAAGGATGTTATGCGGTAAAAATTTTAGGCTGTGACCTTGATCTTTGACATACGACCTTGAAAATCAATAGGGTTCCAGATTCTCTTAAGGACTAAGTGTGTACCAAGTTTGGTCAAAATCCATTGAAGGATGTTGATTCTAGAGTGTTCACAAGGATGTGACGGACGGACGGTAGCGTTACTATATCCCTTGGCAACTTCGTTGGCAAGGGGATAAAAAGCAGTTCAAATGACAATTCTTTAAATAGAAAGCCTTTATATGAAAAAAACATATTGATTTCCCTCTATCATGTCTATGTTGATAATTCTAAGATAGTAAAGTATAATTTTGGCTCCCTGAACTAAAAATTATGTCCAAAATTGTTGAAATGTAGTAAAAAACTAGTTAATGTAATGTTTTTAGAATAGTCAAGAAATAAACTTGGTTTGCATAAGGAAATTGAAAACGATTTTCATTTAGTCATAGTCTAAAATATGCAGTTCAGGACATTTCAGTAAAATTTTATAGTCACATATATAGAAAAGTTTCTGAAACTTGCAAATTTCTATGGATCTTCATATTATTTTTTAAAAACCTTGTTTATGTATCATACTTACAGGATCCAAACTAAAAATGCTACTGAAATGACACTTATTTAAATGGAAAGCTTTTTATATAAAAGATACATACTGATTTTCCACTATGGTGATAATTCACAGACAGGAAGATATAATTTTGGCTCCCATAACAAAGTGTTATGTTCAAACTTATTGAAAAGTACTTTTAACCTTATTTATGTAATGTATTTCCAGTACCCAAGATATAAACTTGTTTGCATAAAGGAATTGAAAATGATTTTCATTTAGCCATGGTCTAAAATATGCATTTTAGGACATTTCTGAAATTTACAGTAAAATTTTGTAGTCATATATAAAAAAAAGTTCTGAAACTTGAAAATTTCAATGGATATTCATATCATTTCTTCAAAACCTTGTTTATAATTATATATTATACTTACAGGATCCAAACTAAAAGTGCAATTGAAATGAAGCTTCTTTAAATAGAAAGCTTTTATTTGAAAAATACATACTGATTTTCCATTATAGTGATAATTCGCAGAAAGTAAGGTATATACTTTTGGTTCCCAAAACTAAGTTTCATGTCCAAGTTGTTGAAATTTGATAAAATTAAAAGCCTAATTATATCAAAGAAATAAATTTGCTTGAATAAAAAGAACTTTATAGGGTTTTCATTAAGCCATGTACAGTTTTAATTCTTGCATTAAAAATGAATTGATTCGATTTTTTTTTTTAAATTGATAATAATAAACTGCATTGTCATTGATATCATTTTTGCACTCCCATTTCCCCTTTGCTGGCCTCTTAAAATTTGTGTTTGCTTACCTCGCAAATACGGCCGTTTTATGCTACTCATTGACAATAATTTGCTGTTGCCAGGTGCAAAATTACATATATTGATTAATATCTACCGAAAATGATCATAGGCATCATCATAAATTCATAAAATATGAAAAACGATTGAGAAAAGAAGGCAACATGCTCGGCTTACCTATCAACAATAATCAAGCACTTCCTTAAGTTCGCTCCATCCAACGGCAACGGTCCAACTGATCCCCTACATATATCCTGCATTTGTTCCATTTGGAAGATACTTCACTTCTATTCCTCTTTATCTCTGAATCCGTCAAAGTCCGCTTTCTTCCACGCGTTGACAGTTTCTCTTTTGCCCAAGAACCACATGTTGTTTATTGTTTCTAAACAGTGAGCATGCTCAAGACGTGTTCGCATAGAAGGCCATATGAACAGATTTGAATATTGTCATCCGGACAATAATTCTGATAACGATAGTTTTGGGTCTTTTTCGTATCTTTTGCAACATAACTCGGTGTTAATCTTCATTTTATGAAGGTCAGTACGGAAATCGACAATAATTTTGGGTATGAAAAAATTACGCAGCTGGTAGACAATATCCCTTTAATTAAACCTGTGTTTAGTGATCATCTGTTTTATGTGACCTTAGTTCAATGTTCCCTTGAAAGGTCACATACGACAGGTTATACTGTAACTGGAAAGAACACAAATAAGTTTACCTAATACTTATCATTCTGTATGTCGAGTATTAAACGTTAAGAAATTTTCAGATTATCCAAATGTTTTAATTTAGTAATATCAAAATAAATAAAGATAAATCCGGTTTGATCATATTGTACACTAAGCATTTCGGTCATATGGGGATTTCCCTTTTTAGTTCCACGTTTTTATCTAGAATAAAACCGGTTTGTTAAAAAGTCTTTAGGTCTGCTTGATTTGAAAATTAATAAAGCACGGGAAAGTTTTTGGCGGTAATACGGACGTGTTGTCACCGAGTTAGCAATAGCTGATACACGTATAACTATTATCGAGACGCTCTGGGTAACTTCAAGTATTGGTACATTCTGCTTAGTATATTTACAAGGAGATCTTTTAAAGGTACAATTGTATGACATGTATATTGATGTTTTTGTTTGTATTTAGTTATTAAAGATTGTTTCGCAAAGAAGATATGAGGAAGTTACTGCGAGCAAGCAAGCCTATTCCAAGTCTTGTCTCTTTTTAGCCCTTTTATATTAGATTAGAAATGATTTTAAATTCGGACGATTTCAAGATTTCAACTACATAATAAATATATCAACTGCGCAGGTAGTCAAGTGACCTTCAACCACATGCCTGACACCGGTCCCCGATACTCAGTGGCAATGTTTTCAGACACCTATCAAAGATCGGGGGTTTTATTGGTCAATTCAATACGATAGCTATCCGCCTCGTCCCAAAATAAGTTTGGTATATAATCACAATATAGTCGAAAAAAATGCTGAAAGTGACGATAAACACAGATTAACCTAAAACAAACTATTACAAGCTACACTATGGGCATATGTATTTACTATCAATGATCGGTCATGAAACGATGGAGGGGTGGTGCTCAAACCCTAAGTCTGTATATTACTAGTCTTAATAACAAATTTCAATCAAGTCGTACTGATCGTGTCATAAGCTAAGTACTGATAAACGTTTGCCATTGATTTTAAAACACTCTTTTTGTCAGTTGAAAGAATTTGATTTCATTGATAATTGTAGGAATATAAAACAATAGCAAAATATATTTCAATATAGAAAACAACATGCTTCCTTGCTATAAAAACCATAGTTATAATAAACAGCTCTCGAGATAAACATCATTCGGAATGGGTTTAAATTCTAGACACAACTTCGTGATTCCACAAAGAAATAACTATGTCGCCCAAATACACATAAAGGTTATGATATAATTAATCAATGTGTAAATAATAGCACTTTGATTTCAATCGGATTAAAATCACATCCTCACTTACTCCCCTTTATTGATATGTCACGGCGTGGGAGATGTAATTTTATCCATATTGGGCCTTTTAGATCTGAGGGTTCTTATATATTTGACGATCCATTTAGACCAGAGGATGCATAAAGACTGGGTTGCACAAACGTCATTTAAATTTAAGTGTCAATTAAATCGGCCTTAAACCTCAATTAAATTTAAGTAACCGTTATTTCCGTTGCACAAACGTTTGTTAACGTTAATTAATACTTAAAGGTTATTTAAATTTAATTGTGGAATAGGAGCACTTTTAAATATTTAATTGCAAATTAATCATGGAAGACATACTGCTGTTCGGCAATATACTACTACTAGACAATGCAAAGCCGCCTAGGAAATACAGAGAAAGATTACTGACCATTGATGAACTTACAGACAAAGAACTTCGGTCCTGTTACAGATTCGGGAGGCAGTCCATAGAGATAATTACAGATCTAATCCGTGAAGAGTAATAGGTTCTTACATACGTTCTTGGGAAAGACCGGGTGATCTTCCACGAGTGATAGAAATTTTATGTCTTTTCGCGAGTGGAGCGCGCTCCACTCGCGAAAAGACACAACAATTTCTATCACGAGAGGAAGATCACCCCGGGCTTTCCCAACAACGCATGGAAGTACCTATTTCTTCCGTAAATCAACAACTTTCACTATCGCGAACTCCTAGAGACGCCCGCCATTGATCAGTAACTAATTTGCATAAATTATCAGATCAATATCATTGAGCGTTATGAAATACACATCACATAAAATTGACTTTTGTGACACCGACTAATAAACTAAGTAGCTTTCTACTGATATTTGAGCTTTTCTCACTAATAATTTATTGAAAGTACAGTATTTTCCTTCATGAGACACCCCATACATGAAATATGACGTGACACATATTTTGACATCATTGAAGAATGACGTCAAAGGTACGGAAAAGGACATCTAGAAATAAGAAAAAATGAAAATAAAAGACACAAATATATTTAATACGGTTGGAGTCTGTATTTGGAAAAAAAACCAATGGTTAAATCCGTAATATATCTGTTATTCAACTATCAGACAGGGTATATAATGTGACATTCCATACTTAGGGTATATATTTAAACGAATTTTTTTCTTGTTAGAGGCGTTCTGATTGGATGTCACAACGAGTAAAGACGAGTGCGCGTGAACTCGTCTTACCTCGGTCGTCTTCACCCGAAAACGGCCATTTACGGAAGAAATCACTCGTCTTACCTCGGTCGTCTTCACCCGAAAACGGCCATTTACGGAAGAAATCTTATTCTTCCGTAAATGGCCGTTTTCGGGTGAAGACGACCGAGGTAAGACGAGTCCACGTGCACTCGTCTTTACTCGTTGTGACATCCAATCAGAACGCCTCTAACAAGAAAAAAAATCGTTTAAATATATACCCTAAGCCGGGAATGTCACATTATATACCCTGTCTGATAGCTGAATAACAAATATATTACGGATTTAACCATTGGTTTTTTTTCAAATACAGACTCCAACCGTATTAAATATATTTGTGTCTTTAATTTTCATTTTTTCGTATTTCTAGTTGTCCTTTTCCGTACCTTTGACGTCATTCTTCAATGACGTCAAAATATGTGTCACGTCATATTTCATGTATGGGGTGTCTCATGAAGGAAAATACTGTACTTTCAATAAAATATTAGTGAGAAAAGCTCAAATATCAGTAGAAAGCTACTTAGTTTATTAGTCGGTGTCACAAAAGTCAATTTTATATGATGTGTATTTCATAACGCTCAATGATATTGATCTGATAATTTATGCAAATTAGTTACTGAGCAATGGCGGGCGTCTCTAGGAGTTCGCGATAGTGAAAGTTGTTGGTTTACGGAAGAAATAGGTAACATTCCATGCGTTGTTGGGAAAGCCCGGGTGATCTTCCTCTCGTGATAGAAATTTGTGTGTCTTTTCGCTCGTTTCGCTGCGCTCCACTCGCGAAAAGACATAAAATTTATATCACTCGTGGAAGATCACCCGGTCTTTCCCAAGAACGTATGTAAGAACCTATTACATCCTACTCAAAGAAGTCATTCCCTTACTGGCCTTAGTGCAGAAACGCAAGTACGAAAGTTTTTTTTTTACTCTGCTTAAATCTCGTAATTAATAAATGTTACGTGTACTAGTACATACGTTGTGAAGAATTTTTAATGACCGCACATTTCACCACTGTAAACTGAAACATTTGTTACGAAATAATGAATAAATTGTGTATTCTGAGTTCTGTAGACCTTCTTTTTCTACTCCAATGGTTTAAAATTCCCCCTTGACAACTATTGTTTACTCAAATTAATTCCCTTGTTTAAAGGGAAGTAAATCTATCATCAAACTGGGGGCTCGTTGAGGGATTTATAACTCAACTCAAACATTTTGCGAAAAGAGAAAAAAAAAAATACCACAACAAACTACAAGTATGAAATTGTCTTGAAACAATTTTTATAACAATTTATTTTCAATTTTTAAGAGAAATTACCTTTTTCGTGTACATGCCGAGTCTTTAATTTGTAGCACTAACGCCGTACATTTTGTTCAAATTCTTGTAGATTTATATGTTATCACGTTTCACTACCCCTTTACTTTTAGAGAAAAGAAGGTTAGACATGATTTTTTTTGTGCGTCACTGTTCGTCAATTAAAAAAACCGTGGCGTTTACGGTATATTTATTTTGGACATTTTAACTTTCGACTCCAACTTTAATTTATGCTATATCCACCAGACTCTCGCTCATTGTTCACTGAAATATTATAATGACAAAAATAATAAAACTAGGATTACCTATTTTGTACTGACGCGGTTCTGGGTATTTAAAAAAAAAACCCAATTATTTACTTGAGTTCATTATATACAAGTGTGGGTGAATTTTGTTTTCTTTAACTAAATTTTTCAAATATACGGAAGCAACATTCATTGGTGTTACAGGTTATATATTTTTTTGTTTGCTTGGTTCAACAGGTTCTCATTGCTTTGAAATATTTTGCGTCTGGAAGCTTTCTGCAAGCTGTAGGAGATACTATGGGGGTTGATAAAGGCACGGTTAGCAGATGTATTCAAAGAGTATCCCATGCCCTTGCGGCGAAGACAAACCAATTTATTAAATGGCCATCCGATCAACGGAAAAGAGAAATTAAGCAAGGTTTTTACGAAAGTGGAGGGTTTCCTGGTGTCATTGGATGTGTAGACGGCACTCATGTGAGGATTACAGCTCCAAATGCCCACTGGTTGAGCCTGCTAATTTCTAGCTGTAGCTTGATGTTTTCTAATTCTATTTTTTCAATTTCAACTTTGAACTTTTCTTCTTGCACAGATAGTACTTCGCATTGTTTCTTTATCAACATGGCCTGAGTGACTGTTGTACTGGTTGACGATTTCGCCTTTTTGGGACCACAAGGTGTACTGCAAGTTGGTAAACTAAAAGTGTTACTGTTATCAATGTCAGTTGTACTAGAAGATTGCTGCACCACCTCACTTATATTAAGAATACAGGATGTATGTAAATCTGAGGAATTAAAAGTATCTGAAAAGGAAAAAATTCGTATCAAAATTACAAAATATATTGTGCGTTATGAAAGGACAAGCACATTTTGTCATGCCAAAGTGGACAAACAACTTATATTTCTATATTTACACGGCATCTTCAAGATTTATAATATTATATTTTTGATAAATATAATATTATAAATGATCATAAATCTTGACTTCAGATGCGATTATATATTTTTTTTTCCCCATTAGAAAATTTAAACGTCTACTGTATAGTTTCCTTTATATTTAATATGAGACAGGCAACCTGTTTGAAGGACGAAGTCCTAAAATTTCAATAATACGATGATCCGTACACGTTAGCCTCACCGCCGCGGACGCAATTACGAACAATTTCGATGATATTGACCGTGGCATTTGATAATAAATTTGACCAAATTGATGAAGCTGATTGCATGTTCATATTTCAGATTAAACATCAATATTCCTTTTGAATCATAGCCCATATATTATTCAATGCATTGTTAGGGTTTTAAACAGATTTTCATGACCCCGTTCTAGTCACTCTGTGACCTAGATCCGGACACAATTTCGAACGACATCATAATAACCTTTCTAGTGTAAATTATTTAATGACAACTGTTAAAATTGAAAGAGCATTCATTCATTTACGTTCACATATCTATTTGTATATAATACACATGACATAAAAACCTTTCCTTTATTCATACCATAAATGTGTGCCAGTTTTCATTCAGAATTCCTTGGACTCTTCAATGAATAAGGTACATCACGGATTTTGACATTTTGGGATAGATCAAGGTAAGGAAAATGTATTATATTGACTGTTTTTTGTTTTAATTTCAATGTGTTCTACATATGCATAGAACCAGGAGATCATATTCTTTCCAATTGCAGGCATAAGATGGCGAAATATGCGTACCTCAATGAATTTTAGCGATAGATTCCAAGTGCAATTGTCGATCGTTTTCTGTTTACAAATATGAAAACCCGTCGTCTGCAACATTCAACAACTGCGCATGAATAATTTTCTCCCAAAACACGAGTAATTTAGCGGGGTATCTATTTATAAAAGCATTTTTTTTAATTCATGTTTTGAAGGAACAATTAGGGCACATACTTTTTTATTTCGTTCGCGGTAATTGCATCCGGTGAGGCCATTATCTTTTATTTTGAATGAATTGTGTAGCCGATTTGTTTTGGCGTTCATTTTACCTTCGCCGCTCTTCCATCGGGAGTTTCGTAGAAAGTGCTTTTTTATTAGAATTTTATTAAAAGTTTATTTCGGATATAGAAGGAAAAATCGGACAGCTTACCGTTAGAAGGACTTCGTCCTTTATTATTTAATATGATAGTTTAAGATATAGCTGAAAATAGCCCATTTCACTTGGCGTCTAACAATGACTCTCAACTACCTTTTATTATATAAAAAAAAAAAATCTTGAGAATGTTGAAATCAATATAATTTACCCTTGAGTGGCCTTCGTTAGAAGTGACGTCATCATGACAAAGTTTTATCGGGGGAAATTTTCAAAGCTTACGAGAATGGATGGGTTTATTGTGTTTATGCCACGTTTTAGGCGAATGGAATAAATATAGATGTGCTAATGAAATATTCGTTAAAAGGTAAGTCAATTCATTGTTTTTTCATCTAAGAAATAATTTGTACAATCACATAATTTTATGTTCAACTACCCTGCAGGTTTTTTTCTAGTAGCATCGTGTTATCGGTTTTCGTGCTATTATCGATTTTCCGATATAGCGATTAACAGTGTTAACCCTTCATTCATATGACGATTGGAATTTTCAAACAATGGCTAGTTAAATATTTCTTTGTACATAAGATTGTTTTTAAAGCCATTCTTGTATTTTAATATACTCTCGATTATCTGGCAACTTTTGTTGTCAGTAAAATGGCGTCATCTGTTTTCGTGTGAAGTAAAAACAAGGCCGATATACGGGATGGAAACGAATATATAATCCGGAAATGGCTGGTTTTAAAATTTCATTGTTCTGGCCATCTACCAAATCATACTACATCTAAATAAGATAACAGAATGTTTGAAAATGACCACTTTCAAAATTGTGTTTACTTTAGATGTTTTTTTTAGTGCTGAAACCACAATGCACTGCAAAGTGACATGTATTTTATATAAGAAACAGGCACATTTCAGTCAGCTCTTTTGTTTACAAGTACGATCAGTGACCCCATGACAGTTACATGACAGGAAGAGCCGGTGTCTGAGAGGCAGACGACATAGTTAAATTTTATATAGCCCTTCTTAATTTTTTTTCCAGCTACTTTATAAATGAAGTAAATTTTTAGCATTACAAAAAGTATGGTTCAGTAGGTAGGTTCACTGTTTTTGGTACTTACGTCTTTAAAAGCAGACTTTAACATTTTTTACAGATGTCACGTTGTAGTCCTGTTTACGTTCCATAAATAGAAACCGGAGGACACGTCAAAAATAATGCGTGGGCTGTGGAAATCAAAATAAAATGGATGATACGAAAAAACATGACATACGAAAACACATACCGTGACGATATATTTTCATGCCGTGTATGTTGTTTCAACAAATACCTTTTCATTAGACTGGTTATAATTCTTGATCGTTGCAAGTGTAAATTAAAATAACACTTGCTAAGTATGACATTTAAAAAAATCTGCTTAACAAGGTGTAAAAATATGCATTCGAATATTTAACCTTTTGGGGCCCCAACATTTGTTTGACGAAATATATAGGTCAGAGTTAGTGACATCAGTGTAAACAAAAATCAGCTGGTCTTTTTAAAATATTGGAGATATCTATAATAATACAGGCACCTTCTGTTAAATTTATTGAGGATTCACATCCCTGGAGACCAACAAAACTTGAACAGTCTTTCATCATGTCGACAATCTTTTCTGTTTCATTGCTCAATTTTTTGGCTGGAGGTCCACCGCCAGTTTGAGTAGCATATTTCTTCCTGTCTGCATACTGCTTTTTTGCACTAGTCTGCATATTTTGCCATTTTGTTTTCACTTTTTTATCGGTTCTGTAATGCAAGCCGAGCGAATTAATCTGGACAGCAGTGTTTTTCCAAATAGAGATCTTTCTGCTGTTGGTCACCGAATTGGTGAGTTTGCTACGCAGTGTGGACATATTTTCCTGCACCAACTGCTGAAGTAGTGTGATTTCGGAACTATCCCAATTTGAACTCCTTTTCCTCTTATCGTCTGCACAATTCCATATTGGGCCTTTTAGAGCTGAGGGTTCTTATATATTTGACGATCCATTTAGACCAGAGGATCCATAAATATCAGAGGTTGAACTTAAATCTGACGTTTCATTTGACAGTCCATATTAGAGCTAATGGTCCATAATCTGATGGTCCGTTTAGATCGGACGATTTATATAGATCTAAGTGTCATGGGAAATCTGAAAGCCGATATAGATCTGTGGGTACATTTTTTTGTACATTTAGATCAAACGGCCCATCATGACATATCTAAGGGTTCAGGTAGACCTTCTGGTCCATGTAGATATGTCGGTCCAGTTGGAATTGGCAACCAACGTAGATATGATGGTCCATATCAATCTGATGGTTATTCAGGGTACAATATATATATATATCGACTATTTGTACAATAATACTCCAACAATGCTATTGTAAATGTGGCCTCTAATATCAGTTACAGTCCGCTGATACAGATCGATGTTACAGGCCGATGTTTTTGCAGTTCTTTTTATGAACGAGATTAAGAATTTAACCTACGTTGTAAAAGGAAAATTAGCTAAACTCGCTCACATAAGTCACAAACAAATCAGTTCTCACGACTTGTTTTTATTTTATAGATTATAGCATCATCATTGAACAAGTTGGACACATTACTATTGAAACAAAAGTTTCCCGTATTGGATATAACGGGTTTCTTTTTCCGCTACGCACGGCACCTCGGCCTCCACGTAAGTACTTATGCTGAAAAAGAAACTCGTTATATTCAATACATACCTCTTTTTTTGTTTTAATAGCAATGTATCTTATACTTTTAAAATAAACGCGTGAAGACATAACAAATTAGCTGATGCAATCCTGAAATAATACATGTATAATTTATATTGACATCCCGGAACTTTATTTCGAAATAATTAATTGCTCGTAGTTTAACAACTTGTAAAACAAGTTAACAAGGATAAAGTGTTTCTTAATATAAATGCTAGCAAATATTTACTGAAACTTCCTGAAGCACTCGTGTTCGGCGAATAGATCTACTAAAACCGAATTGACACGTGAATGAACGGTGAAGTGTTAAAATAGTTTGTTAAATTATTCTTGGAAATTATTTTCTAGTAAAGTTTTGACAGTATTGTTTTTTAATATTTTAAGATTAATTCGTAATATTGACACCAATTGACATTTGCAATCATATATCAGCCCTCCACCTTTTCGCCGATAGATGAATAGGGAGAATGAAAAATATTTTGATTAAAATATTTTTTCGACAAACAATATTATTTGTATCTGTATATATCTGTCAAATTTCGCTTGTTTTGTCATTTGCCTTGTTACATAGCATGCTCCGTATAAACGCGGCTGGTTTTTGAACTAGTTTGACTATCTGACGCTCCTTGCTTGATAAAGATAACTAATTATCGACAACTAATTATACACAGCTTCAAGTGAGTGGTCGTTGGTAGTTCGCCATCAATAATAAACTCTGACGATTGTTGGTCTTTTCGATCAATATACATGGTTTTTATAATATCTATACGTTTTTAATATACAAAATGTATATACTTTAGTAATAAAACATTCAGTGTGATGAAATATGGGTAGATTTTAAACATCAATTTAAATCTTGCATTAGTGTACGAACTTAATCCTTATTTGATGTTTACACAAACAGTAAGAACTCAAATATCGACTAAAGAATAAAACACTTGACCCAATGTAAATATTTCACCAGCTAAAACTAATAATACGATTTACCTAAAGATTTTTTGGGACGAATTTTCAAGACGTCATAACTTCATTGCCATTTAGGAATGGTTTAATATTATTAGTTTTAATATTTTAAGATTTCTTACAAAGCAAAACCATCTGGTGTTAGGTGACAACAGGACAATATTCAGTACTAAATGTTTTAAGGAAGAAAACAATTGGGAAGTGACAATTTAAAGAGTAATATTTCAAGCTGTACTTGGTTGACAGTCTTTGCTAAAAACCACTAGCCCTCAGTAATAATTTAGTAAAAATTGGTTCGGGATAGTAAAAATTGCATAAAATTTGCTTAATCAAATAGAAAATAATTCTTCTAAAATGATGTTAGGGCTAGTTTGTCAAAATGTTTTTGGCACAGACTGTTTGCCATAAACATTTTCAATTGTATAAAGGCAGCTTAACTATATCAATTCACGTGCATATCCATGTCATGTGACATGTCTGCATTATTGTAACGTGCGTAGCATTGAAGGTGATCTAGTATTCCAAATCAACATGAAAACACCAAACATTTCGAAGCGTGACTATGTCAGATTAATACATATATTGTTGGTTTTAACATTTCCAGTTAATGTTATTTTCAATTCTTAGGTTAGTTTTTCCCCTTACAGTATCACAATTCTCTGTTAAATATAATACGGAGTAGGAATTATAAGACATTTTTGTACGTCTGAGTTAAATCCGTGCCAGTCTTTCAATCATTTTGTATCAGATAGCTGTTCATTTAATTTTCTAGTGTAATTTTTTTTTAATATTCTCCCCGGAGACAACTGTCCCATTTGATCTGAACCTTTGAAAATGATATTTAATTAGCGTATTAATTTCGTACGGAAGTGACATTCAATATGTTCTGTATATAGAATGTTGCGGTTGTTTGGGAAAAACAAACTCTTACTAACAACATCAAGGTGTATCGGGTTAGGGTTATGGTGCTTAACGCCACTTTCCACAATATTTCAGTTATATCATGGAGGCAAGTTTTATTGGTCGATGAAAACGGAGTACCCGGAGAAAACCACCGACCTGCCGCAAGTCACTGACAAACTTTATCACATAATTTTGAATCGGGTACACCTCGCCTGAGTGGGATTCGAATCCACAACTTCAGTGGTGATAGGCACTGATTGCATTGGTAGTTGTAATTCCAACTACCATTCGACGGCCCCTATATAAATAGATCAACCATCAGTTAATGACGGATAACACTCTTTCCGAAGATTATTAGCAGAAATGTTTTTAACGCTCTTTTCCATTTGCAGATACATACCTGCATTATTTAATATATGTGTCTTTTATATTTTGCTACAAATCTATGATGCTCTGCTCGCTAAGTAATAGAAGTGTTGAATATAAATAAAAGAATCTTGCATTATTGATCGTAGACAAAGGTAATCAATATAATTACAAAGATTACAAGATATTAGAATTGTTGATATTGAGCTGGATTTGGCATATGTGGGAAATTTATTAAACATTGTCACGAAATAAGCTTCATGTACTTTCTTGTATGTTAAAGTGTTATGGCCAGCTTTTGCTTAAGTGATAGTCAGCAGTGCATATATATATAGTCAAAGACGTTTAATAATGCAGTGAAAGATAGTATAAAGATGCTACGAGATTGCTGTTCCCACGAAGCATAGCAGTTCAATCTAGTACAAATAAATACAACTTAATATAATATGAAGGAAATGCGATTTATTAAAACTAAGATCAATATCCCTCTGGTATAAGTTAACATTATACATTTTGGTTATCTTGTTTAGACTCTTTGGTTGTGTTGCTCTCATAAACCTTTAAGTAATCGTGTTTTCCAATCTGTTGATTATGAACGTGATGGTTATTCCAGAATCGCGTCGTGCGCACTAAGTCTGTATGTAAAAACTGTATTCTTATTGTAGAAAATATGTTGAACAATTTTATATATTTTATATTGTTTCTAACTTTTAGCACGATAATGCAAGAGGCTCTTGCATAATATGTTCACAAATAGTTCTTACAAAATGTTCCACGGGAAGGTGGATTTGTCGTTCTGTTGTTCTTTGTATCATCTATATTTGTTTTGGTTTTATATCCTTTGCCTGTGTGTAATTTTGTCAATTAGAAAGGATATGGATGTAAATGAACATAAGAGACTCTATCCAATTTCACACTTAGACACAAATTAAAGTAAAGGAACAACGCTTGTATTGCTGTTCTACATTTTGTGAATGATTGTTCTTGAAATAGTAATCATTTCTTTTATATCCATTGGTCCAAACATAAGCACTTTTAAAAGTAGCCAAACTCATAATTGCTAATTGCTAACCCCATTGACGTCAAACTTAAATATAAATACAATTCTCCTAGTTAGAAATTAAATCAACAAATACATTGATTTCTAAACATTAGTTTCTGCAGTAATAACCATTGATTATCCAAACAAGTTGAGAACTGAATCGATTGGCTACTTAATAGAACTGTAAAATACATACTATATCGATTCTATATATCAGCCTATTTTACTTATAACCAAAGCAAGTTTACCCGATCGGAAAATTACACAAATATTTGCGAAAGGGTAAGTACCGATATGTTACATGTATAACTAAAATACAAAATGTGAAATTGTTTATGAAATATTTCTATAATTACGAGAATTTATAGTATGTGTATGTATTTGGTATGCACATGTTTTATTGGTATAACTGACATATATAAACAGAACAACAACAATTGTATATAGTAATCTAACGTGAGAGAGAAGAGGAAACTGAGTAATAGGGAAAAGATGTAAAGAAAAAAACAACTTTTTTTATTAACAAAATGAAATGCATGCATCATATTAGATCGACGCTTTATCAGATCTTTGTCAACATTTTGATTTTGATTTTTGAACTGCCATATTTGGCAGATATTGTCCACTGCAACTCACGTGTCTGATAATGTAGAAATGAAGTGTGATCCCCTAAGTTGTAGGATCAAGGATGCACTCTGGCACCGTAAAAACAGGCAAAATACCCCTAACACACATACATGACTGCTCACTGTCCTCGCTTGGTACAGGCACTTCAATTAAAATTGGCGCGGCTAACCTACTTTAATGGGCCCAAGACCCCTCTTAGGGACATAATGTGGTCATGCAAGTGTTCTCTAATTATGAGCGAGACGCCAACCTTCACATATAACCGAGCGAACATTGAACGACAAGTCTTTAATATTTAACATAATACATGTATATTTATTCTTCGTGACAGCTGTCATATCTATAACACATATTCTTTAAAAATGAGCCAATGGCCTTTACCATCACTTAAATCGTAGATAGTACACAAGGCAATTGAAGGACACAATAGGGTAACACTGGTCAACTGTGAACCAAAATCTAATTACCAAGAAATGTAATAATTATAACAACAACCATACTAATATTTATACATTCCAATGTCTAAATTGACCTCCTCATTCATGACCCATTTGACCTCATCTTTGTTGAGAGCCCATATTAGAACGGCACGTAGAGAAAAACAGGCTTAGCACTGAATCTATTATAGCTATGGGAGCCGTCGTGGTAGTGATCGTATGGTAGTTGAAATTACAACTATCTGTGCAATCAGTGCCTATCACCACTAAAGTTGTGTTTTCGAATTCCGCTCATGACGAGGTGTACCCGGTACAACATTATGTGATGAAGTTTGTCAGTGACTTGCGACAGGTCAGTGGTTTTCTCCGGGTACTCCGGTTTCCTCCACCAATAAAACTGACAGCCATGATATAGCTAAAATATTGCTGAAAGTGGCGTTAAACACCACAACCATAACCCTATTATAGCTATGGCCAGTTTTCTATTACCCGTTACATCGTGATATATTAATATAAGTAATAATCTGACCGACGATCCATATTTAGATTTCAATACGAAGTTTGTTGTTGTTATTTACTAGATAGATATTATTATCTACTGTTGTTCCCGCTGTAGAAACACGTTTATTATATGTTCATTAGTAAAGTTGTTCATCAAGTTAATCCTAGATGTTGGGATTCAAATGTTAATTAATGACCATTTTGGACAATTTTTTAAAGCAATATAAAAACTTCATTAACGCACGTTTTTGTGTGATTTGCCCTCGAGTTGTTTGTTAATGATTGATGCATTTGGGGTGTATCGATTCAAGAGAATTGCTGATGGTGGAATTATTAGCTTTGATTAGTATTCTCTTGATGGAACCGTCGTGGTCGTGATCGTATGGTAGTTGGATGTTGGATTTACAACTACCTGTGCAATTAGTGCCTATCACCACTAAAGTTGTGAGTTCAAACCCCGTTCATGAAGAGGTGTACTCAATACAGCATTTTGTGATACAGTTTGTTAGTGACTTGGGACAGGTCGGTGGTTTTCTCCGGGTACTAAGGTTTCCTCCATCAACAAAACTGACCGGTACGATGTAACTGAAATCTTTTTGAACGTGCGTTAAGCACCATAAACCAAACCTTCTCTTGTTTACTTCCTAGTATACTTGATGTCTTTGTCAACTTCAGCTGCGCGTGTTAATGTTGTTGTTGTAATACCTTGATTGTTGGAAGTACCTACTTGTAAGTAACACTGTTGGATAGGCATATGTACGGTCCGTGGATACATGATCATGAGCATATTGTCGACATTGGCGAAATTTGAATTTGTTACTTCATCTTTTTGGTTACTAGATGTTGTTGAAAGTGTCTTAGCTTATGTATTTCAACACTCAACTCCATTGTTCTATATACATGTAGATTAGGAACCCACCATTCTTGCCACATTTTCGATAACGGTTTACTTCATACTAGTATGTGCTAGGTTCAGAACATTGTCGCAGGAGACGATCGTTGGAGTAATCTTGTTACATCTCGTAATTTAAAAAAAAATGACATTATATCCGGGTCACTTTGGTTCAGAAACATTGTATGGTATACTAATTAATTCAAGGAATATATATAATTTTTGCTTTGTGTATGTGGAGGCTGAGAAGCACAACTGTTTTGCTCTACGTTCATGGGCGGAAGTGTAGGTGATTGACATGTATTCATACATTGCAGGCAGTTCACACAAAAACATATCCTTGACCATTTGTCTACCCCCTTTTCAGACGCTGTGATGCAAAGTTAGTCCTTTATAAGTCTATTTAAAAAAAGTTTATTGACAGGTGAATCTTATTTATGTATCTCGTTCTAAATAAGCGTGAAATATTTGCCGCTGGACTGATGATCATTTTATTTTTATTTTGCCGGTATTAAGAAAATAAACCTTATAATTTAATGAACTATCATGACCACAGGGACTTGTCCAATTTAAAAACAAATTCTATCTGTATGCTTCATTATATACGAACGGTAACATCGGAACTCTACACCCCTGTTTGTGTTTTCCAAATGTGTTTTATTATTCAGTATTAAAACGTAGTTACCACTATCCGTATGTACTCCTGATTTATTTTGCACACAAGGTGAGTGAGTGATTCTTGTTTAACGCCAAATCAGAAATTTTTCAGCTATATCATGGCGAGAAAAAGTTAAATTTCAATGAGATTATGATGAGGTCCGCTTTGTTTTAGACCAACACGCTGGATTGGATTTTCATAGTGCTAACTCACTGAAACAACAGTCCGCGGATAGACATGTCGCTCCACTCGGACATTATTCTGATTCCGAGCCAACTACTCTTTTCTCTTACTTCTTTATACTGCGTGCTTAACGGAGAAGCAACACATACCAACTGTACAGTCTTTGGTTTGACACGACCGGGGCTCGAACCCACGATCTACCGCACTCGAGGCGAGTACGCTAACCATTACAACACCGATGCGGTTGCACACAAGTTGAACATTACAACAAAGTAATATATAAGGATTAACATATTTTTGTAATATTGTTTGCAGATCAAGAGTAATAAGAAAGAAGACATAAAACATGGGTTGTTTACTGACAGCAGGAAGGGTGTTCTGTGTTGTTATTAATATATTATTTCTTGTAAGTATACTTTTACAAGCCTTTGGTCGGAATATGTTGGGAGGTTTAACATGGAACATAACATATTGTATTCTGAGAGAAAACGTTTTGGGGATATGAATTCACAGTTGTAATAGAGCCCATGTTTTTCCCTACTGGTATAACAAGAGGAACAGACATTAAGATAAAAAAAATCGAGGACAGGTTTCGTACTCATGCTACACAATTGTCCAATGGGAACAATGTGTATACTTGGTCAGCGCTCTTATTTGTCGTTTTTTTCGAGTATGTCTACCAAGCCCATACCCGAAACTATATGAGTGTAAAGCCGACCTGTCCTCACGGTCATGAAACATTTACAGTACTCTTACTCCAAAATCGTCCAATCAGAATTTTGTATTTATTGGATATGACGATTTCATGGAATGTTGGTGTTTTTTTTCGTGTAAAAGTACAATTTACTCACTTGTTTAACTCACTTTGATTGTAAGTAGCGTTCTCTTAATATCGATTAAATTCACATCAAAATAGCATTGTTATGGTGATTAACACCACTTTAAACAATATTTCAGCTATATCGTGGCTGTCAGTTTTATTGGTGGAGGAAACCGGTGGACCCGGAGAAAACCATCGACCTGTTGCAAGTCACAGACAAACTTTATCCCATAATGCTATATTGAATATATCTCGCCATCAGCGGAGACACACAATGTGGGGAATATTTAATGTACTGTAATAAGTCTCCTTTTTTAACAAAATGTTTAAAAAATTTCAATTATTGATAAATTGATATACTGCTTGACATTTATAAGATCAATTAAAATTCACTGATGTTCGATTGAAAGGAATAGTTTGAAAGAAAGCTTGAATTACTTATTACAAGTGTTAATTTCAATTACAAATGTATGTAAGTATCCCCTAGCAACATGCCAATCACCATTATCATTATTATACAATAATTTACGATGATGCATTATTTGTAAAGACGAGAAAAAATAGAAAAAAAGATGTAAAATATTCTACACTAAAGTATAAAATTCATACAGCAACATTTCAATTTAGCATACAACTTTATACATCAAAAGCAGTGACACAATTCGCAAAGTCATGTTGAACCATCATAGGTATTGATAAGGTGGATAGGGTTATGATATTTAACGCCACTTTCTACAATATTTCAGCTATATCGAGGCGGCCAGTTTTATTGTTGGAGGAAACCGGAGAATATCACCGATCTGTCGCAAGTCACTAACAAACTTTATCACATAATGTTGCATCGAGTACACTTTGCCTGAGTGGGATTTGAACTCACAACTTGAGTGGTGATAGGCACTGATTCCATAGGTAGTTGTAAATCCAGCTACCATGCGCTCACGACCATGACGACCCTCTTCCAGTTCGAAATTTTCTTTCATTTTGTATTATGTGAGATTAAATAAAGCTCATTTCATAGAAAAAAATCAAAAGCTCTATTGACAAAATAATGACAAATAAATACAAAACAAAGACTACAATGAATAAGCTCATTCTAAATATAATTTTCGAAAAAGTTTTAACAATAATTTTTAATTGATTAACTGTCTGTTTGTACCACTTTCAGCAATCTATAGCTATTTCGTGGCGCCCGTATTTAGTGTTAGACGAGACGGAAGTTCTTGTTAAGAAAAACCCTATTGAACTTCCTTATTTAGAGTACCTGTGGAGAAGGATTGTAGTTATTGTAATAATCGTCCACACCCCCAATGTTTGCATACGAAGGGTACTTCTTTCTCTACATTATATGCTGGGTTATCTGTCCAGTTTTTATTAGAAAAGTTTGAAGGTACCAATGGGGGAAATCAGAAGCCGTAAAGGAAGAAGGACATACAATACAATGGCTAAAAGATAATGAACAAATGTCTAACAGTGATCTATTAAACGCTACATAAAAAACTAAAGATCGAGCAACAAAGAATCCCTTTAAAAACCAGGGGTAAACTTAGATGCTAAGAATTGTATATCATTTATTTTTCAGATTATTGGACTGGTATTATTTGTTATTGGAATGATAGTAAAGTTTGGAGAGAGTTTGTTAAAAAGTTATTATCAGCCTGTCATAGACAGCTTAGAGAAATCACTATCAGATGCCGGATATTCTAATGTCAACCTCGACTTCAGTTTGTCAGATTTAGTCGGATCAATTCCTCTTGCATTTATCCTTTCAGGACTATTTCTGTTGATTTTGACTATTTTTGGATTAGGTGGAGCTTGTTGTAAAGTGAAATGTATGCTGATTGCATATGTGGTAATGTTGTCTCTAGTACTGGTTGGACAAATTGTTTTTATGATCATCTTTTACGCAAAGTCAGAACTGGTGAGATTTATATTTATATATTTATTGATTTTTTTTATACTTACTATGACAGGGTATCTAATTGCAAAGGAACTGTATATATTTTCCTTTGATCTCACTGAGTAATGTTGTCAGTATCAACAGACTGATGATAATATTGGAAATTATCTGTCAGTGTGACGTCACATCATGACGTTTGATACCGATAAAAACAATAACGTCCTTCTTGAAGTTCTCAACATACAATAGCATTAGTATCACAGCTCGTCCTATCGGACTCGCAGCAATACTAGCGATAATGTATGTCTCGACCTTCAAAGCTGTCGTTATTCTATATGCATCAACATATTTCAATACCTACTAAATTCATTGTACAATTCAAACGACCGTAATTTGTAATGAGAAGACAACTGGGTCATATAGAATTAAAAGAAACGTATCCTTTTACATTTATTTCCGTTAACAATTGGTAAATTAGCAGTTCATTGGTACACGATTCCTTACAGCTACATGCTTCCGTTAATTTGTACTTGGATTAAGGGTAAGGGTTATGGTGTTTAACTCCACTTTAAGCAATATTGCAGTTATATCGTGGCGGTCTGTTTTATTGGTGAAGTAAACCGGAGTAACCGGAGAAAACCACCGACCCGCTGCAAGTAACTGACAAACTGTATCACATAATGTTGTATCGAGTACACCTCGCCTGAGCGGAGTTCGAACTCACAAAGTTAGTGGTGGTAGGAACTGATTGCATAGGTCGACGTAAATCTACCTACCATGCGATCAGAACTACAACGGTTCCTAGTTAATTTGTACCGGGGTGTGAATGTAGTAACTTGATGGATAATACAATCTGATTAAAATTACATGTTATTGAATCTTGTTTTTTTTGTTTTTTTGGGTTTTTTTTTTTTTAGCGATGCACTAATATCTAACAACATCTCGTTTCGGGTCATGTCATGTTACCTTTTATTCAAATTTGACCGTCCAAGCAAGACAATTAAATATATTGACCCATCGGACAATAGTTTTTCGTGTGTAATCGATTTTGATTCCAAAATATTGAATATGCTCATAATATATGAAGACAGAATATATGAATCCTAACGTGCCACCATATGAGATGTTGTTAGATGTTAGTATATGGCCACATTAAAAAGATACAACAACCATCTAATTTTAATTAGAAAAGATTGAAGATACCAAAGGTGTAATCAGAAGCCGTAAATAGAAGAAAGACAGACAATAGAATGGGGAAAAGGACAGCACGACAAACAATGAGCTACAAAACTCTACTCAGAACACTAAAGATCAATCAACACAAACCCCTCTTAAAAACCGGGGTGAACGCATGCGCTCTGGAAGGATAAGCAGTTTCTACTCCACATGTAGGACCCGTCGTGGTGGGATTAATATTGCTATTTATAATTCTGTTTGATATAATTTGTCGTGGATTGTTGTAGATATAAACTTAAATTATATCATATTTTTCTAACGAAAATATTTAAAATATTTTCGTCCCATTCTAGGAAATTGGAGATACCAAAAATATTCGCATGTAAAGCATGTAAAATCAAATGAGGCTGTGTATGCTTGAATATAAAACTTTAATGTTAAATTTAGTGGGCACTAATCGTTTCTGGAAAACACTTTCACCAGGTAAGCTCAAAATCAAAAGATTGGAAAGCCAAATAATCATAACAAATGGTAATCGGAAGCAAGAACACGAAAAGAGTCTAAACATTAAAAATGATAACCAAAATCTGAAAATGATTTACCAGATGCCTTTTTCATATATATTGTCTATTGATTGAAATTTAATATTGTTTATATCAATTTATATACTTGTTTGATCATATAGAAATATAATTGTAGATTTCGGGCAAAATTAAAGACAATTTTAAAGAAGGTATACAATCAGATTTTCAGGGACTGAATGGTACAAACGTAGTGTCGCTCGGATGGAACTTTATAAACCAAGAGGTAACACACATTACTTTAAAACCCAACAATGATGTGAGGTTAATTATATGTAATTTCCCTTTGTTGAACTTTTCCATTGAATTGAAACCATTATGAAAAGAAAGTGATAGTCAATAATTCCACCAATATCAGCAAAACGAAACACCACCTCTCATTTCAAATGCTTGAACCCGAAAAGACCACAACTTTATCGACGTATTGCATTGGTAATAAAGGTCTTGAATTAGGACAGACACAAACATGTGTGTTTTAGTAACAATCCCCCATTTTATAACATTTTGTACTTACTATGATCTTTAGATTTGTGTTTTCGGCAATAATTAACAGAATTGAGACAGTGATATGTTTTTGTTCTTGTCACTGTGTATTGGAGATTTATCATTAGAACACTTTGTTTTACAGGTCAAATGTTGTGGCGTGGACGGCTATACAGATTTTACGGGTGCTTCACAATGGATTATAACTTATCCAACATTCACCTTACAGACGCCTCTGAGTTGCTGTAAAACACTACCGTCATCAAATGACTTCTCTTGTGCATCTACACCAACAACCAGTAATAACTACTTAAATGAGGTAAGGCGGCACATTGTGTTTATACAGTTATATCTCATATTTTGGAAACTTTGAGCCGTAATGAAAGGGGGAGGTTTGGCGCTTTAAAATCTGATTGACTGATTTTGTCTGTTTATATACTTATGAGTTTTGACTTTCCCTTTGTAAGATTGCTCGGAGTTCGGTAATTTTGTTATTACCCTTATTTGTAACTTTTACTCACTGGTAGAAAGCACTTACAAGACCGCATCATTTCACTAAGAAGGGAGGTTTAGGCCCATAGCACTAGTTTAACCCTCTACTTTTTATTGAAATACTTGTACCAAGGCAGGGAAGTGACCAATCATGTTTGTGTATTAGGTGTATAGATTTTTGCCTCTTTCTACGGATTGTGGAATTGTTCCGACAGAGTGGTATATTTTTTTTTGTTTTATTGCTCCCGACAACGCTCAAACAGTTTGCATTTTTCCCAATTTGTGGAGTATAGAAAGACAATCCATGGATTTCAGGATACACAGCAACGTGTTACTGACTCTGACTCCCACTGTCTTATATAAATCAATCTGTAGATAGATGTTATGGTCAACATTCTAAATCAGTCTGCCATGACAGGATTTCCGTGTTTCACTTATTTCTGTATCTGTTCCCGATGTTTTTGACAAATTTTATGTATAAGCATTGTTATTGTGGTGTACATCACGATATCTGCAATTAGTAAGGTATGGTGGTATTTATCACGATTTCCATAATTTTGATTGACGTAAGATGATGTCCACCATTTCCACAAATATTTGTTTTTCATATGGTGGTATCCACGACCCTTTCCAGTTTGATTTACGTGTGGTGGTGTTCACCATGATTTCAAATCACCATTTTACTTGTTGCAGTCGAAACATCCACAAATACAACCTTATCACTACCTTGCTTGTACCTACATGCGCGTCATTGTTTATACATTTATTGTCGTCAGAAATAAAACTGAAACACTGATCATTTTACCTTCAAGCGATCAATCAATATACGTTTGTCTTTAGCACTTATGATCCAATTAGTATTATCTGATATGGTACAAGTTCAAATTAAAGTTATTTTAAATGTGTTATCAAGATGGTTCATTCAATTATGATCATTAAATATATTAATTACAGAGTTGTTTTGATGCTTTATGGGACAAAGTGCTTGGAAATGTTGCTATTACGGCAACTGTGTTGGGACTTGGTACAGGAATACAGGTAAATACTATAAAGTGACTTGTTAATACTTATATTACAAATCTATTATATATTCGCTTCCTACAGAAGCTCATGAAATACCATGAATGGTTTGTATTTCAAAATTTAAATAATAGCATGCAAATTCCGTGTTGCGAGAAACTGGGTATTTTGCATTTTTGTGGCTATTACGTGCCATAGAGTCGATATGTTATTGATACTCCCTGCACGTTCTAGGAACGGGAAGAACTGTCATTATACACGTTGGCGGCCATGGACAAAACAGGAAATACAAACACTTTCGAAGCACCTGGTGCCAATCCCGGTATTTGTGACACTGTGTGATCTCCGATCTTTACTTGTTTTAAATCTTTATCAGTTTTTTGTTTTACTGGTGTCTTAAGATTGCCACTTTGACTGTACAATTGTTTGATTTGCATCTACCTATCCAATCAGTGTCTATCACATTTAATTGTGTTATTTCTGTGTCTTTCTCCTTGTATACATGTTTTCTCCATCGATAAAATTGACAGCCTCTATATTACCGAGATATTGTATTCATTAAGTACCAAAACCCCATAAACTTGAGTTGTTTTGTATTGTCTACTTGAACTGTGATATTATTGCATTTGTGTAAACGGGTGTCTGTTATAATTAATACTGATATTAATTCATTTGCTTGTTTTATATTATACAGATACATGTATATCATGTTTGGGAGGGGTATTTGCGTAAAATACCAGTCGAGAGACGAAAAATTTCCCTAGCCGAAATATCCCTCCCAAACATGATATATCTGTTTAATTACACCGAATATTATTTAGAACACTGGCTAAATAAATAATACCTTTTGTTTGTCGTTTTCAGAACCTAACATGATGTATCTGTTTAATTCTACCGAATGATGTTATTTACAAATTGTGTTACAAGCGTCTCGGTGAAGGGTAAAAACGGCAAATACGATTTTGCAAATACCATGAAAAAAAGTTAAATCTTATGCAAATACACCTACATGAAGTAAAAAGTCTGCAAATTCACAATGCAAGACCTGAATTTGCTAAAAAAAAATATCACGGCTATTAACCAATCAGAATCCAGCATTCTTATATAAGGTGTAATTATGTAATACAGCGACCTGTTATTTAAATGCTGCTATGCTACATGCACAGGACGGATTATTTCTGTTGTGTTATCCAACAAGACGAAAATTATTATTGAATTTTCACATCAAACTGCTTCGTGTAAGAGTTTCAACATCCGCACAGGAAAACAAGCTGCATATATTTTATTCACTTACACTCTCTTCTACAAGTCATATTGATTATTATGTCAATACCACGGAATGTATCGCTTCATGTCAAGCTTTCTACTTTTTGTTAAATTATTGATTGTTAAAGAAATTATTCAAATTATGTACTATTCCGAGATGCTACAACAGTGAGCGAAAGCTTTTCATTGCACTTCCGCTCGATTTCATCAAAATTGCCTAGACAAGTAATATTATTGCTTTGTTTCATGATAATAGCAATAAAATTACTCACTTAATTGGCGTAATATGATAGTCTTTCACACGAAAAACAAAACAAAAAAATATGCAAGCTATTTAAATAGCTAATTGTATGCTAACGACTGGATAGCTTTCTCTTTGCACTTCGTTAGTTTTATTTCCTATTTTACATTGGGCATCACTGATTCCCTCATGGAGCCCCAAATAGTTAGATAAGTTTAACGCAATTTGAGTGGTGGATATATTTAAGACACCAGCTAATTAATTATTAATTTGTGTCAAAACAACAGTAATGTGTCGGTCATTGGATTTTTCATTGCTCACCCTCCATCCCCATTCTCCGCCTGCTTAATTAGTCTTGAATTAAATTACATTGTTAATTGTCTTGTTGTTATATTCATAGGTATATTTGGCTGGGGCCATGTGACCCCTCCTTAAGGACAAAGATTGATATTGTTAATTATCTTGTTTTTTGTATTGGCAAAAAATGGACATGCATAATATGTTTATAATTTTTTTCTACTTTTTTAGAATAAGTAAACATTTTCGCAATTCATATGTTGTTTGTTTTATTCTGGCAACTGGCCAGATTTTTAGTCTGGAAGGAGGAGGGCATAAAATACAATATGTGTTGGACACCACTATCCGCAGACAAACACAAATAACGTAAATAATACATGATCCCTCCTACAAACTAGCTACAGGAGGTAAAGACGAACTGAACATTGTTTCTATGCGGAAATCGTATTATTATTAGCTATAAAGACAAATTATAATACTGATGACCACCAGTAAAATAAGTTGAGTTTTGCTATCAATGCTTTTGGCAAAACAATGATATGATCAGATATGTTTGCCTTTCGCGTTTTATTCCTAACATGGATGTTTAATAGAATAAAAATAAATAACCAAAATTCTTCATACATGTAGTTCTACTAATACTATTTCGTTTTGTTGCAGTTATTGTTGATTATCATAGAGTTCGTTCTTTTCATGGATGTAAGGAAGAACAAAGTAGACACCAAACAGTAAAAAGTGAGTATCATAGTGAAATGTTGATAGGAAATCTAAGATGACCACCAGCGCAGGATAAGTTTTAACATTGTTTAACGTCCAAATATTTCATGCATATCCTTGATGAGAACAAGTTCAACAATATCTTAAAACTTTCCGAAATGATTGAAGCATAGGACAGGCAGGGCAAAATACTTCTGGCTGACACTGGAAAAGTATAGACAGGCAGGGAAAAATACTTCTGATTGAAGCATAGGACAGGCAGGGAAAAATACTTCTGGCTGACACTGGAAAAGTATAGAGAATTGGATAGATACGGAGAAAAATGAGCCCTTGAAAGTTGATACAATGTGTCTACTCTTTTATCGAAATCTATAAATGTGATTTTAGCGCGAAGGCAGCATGGCAGACTCCAAATATGTTGTCCACTATCGTTTTCTATATAGGAACCTGATACCCCTCATGTGCCACCGCGGGGCGTACTGGACACAAAGCGCAGACGAACAGGCCAAACTCAATAAGAGGAGAAAATCCGAAAACTACAAAACAGGAGGAAGTAAATACATGAGACAAAAAATTGAAGTAAATGTTTCATTTTGCCTATTTCTCAGAACACCCAACCATTCTTAGAATAAAGGTACAATGGTCATATTCAATATTAATAAAGGCAAACACTTTCATTCAAGTTAATGACTTAAATGATTACTATCGACAACCTGGATGGATAATTACATACTAATGTAGTATATATTATAGCCAGGATGTAATATTTACAAAATCAATATCAAATCTACAGTAATTATTTTAAAAAACACAGTTAAGGTCACTTGTGAAGCCACGGGTAGAATATACAAATATCAATTCGAAAAAAAAAGAAAAAAAAAGCTAAACAAAACAAAACCAAAAACACTGCATATATATATATATATATATACAACGTCTGAAAAACCAGTCAACGATCAATCTTACGGGGTGTTGGATCGTTACGGTATAACGATACTATACAAGTAAAACAATTATAAACGTCTAAAATGGTTTGTACAACAACACCAAGTACACAAAACAAAGTGATAAAGAATTAAACACTTCGTAGAATGACAAAATTTTCGTCCCACCGAGGGACTTTATCAATGTCTAATTAGACATTGATAAATTTTCGTCCCACCGAGGGACTTTATCAATGTCTAATTAGACATTGATAAAGTCCCTCGGTGGGACGAAATAGACATTGATAAAGTCCCTCGGTGGGACGAAAATTTTGTCATTCTACGAAGTGTTTAATTCTTTATCACTTTGTTTTGTGTACTTGGTGTTGTTGTACAAACCATTTTAGACGTTTATATATATATATATATATATACATGTATATAAGGACGTGAATGCCAAATTTCGCCCTAAAATAATTTGTCAATGAGAAGAGAAAAACAGACATACACACTAGTGCATTAAAATGACTACATACAATGTCATATTATTACATGTGTGTTTTTTTCTCTTTTTCTTAGCAAAGACTATTTAGATCCATAATTTCAACCATTCTTTACCATATTAGCATTATGTATTTATCGTTTTTATTGTTTTGATATTTTTACTTTTTTAACCATAGCTTAGCAAATGACATGTTTATTTATTTTACATACATGATCGTTTTGAGAAGTTTTACCATTGAAATACACAAAATACTCTTTTTTCAGAAAGTGAAGCAAACCATTGAATCTGTGATGCTTGTCAACTGGTGTTATTGAAAATGTGATCATCTGTGATATAGAGAACAATTTTTGTACAAAATTAACATTTTGCTATTATCAGTTCATATTTTTTTTTATCATAAAACATACCAGTATATAATAGTTTTTTTGACTTTTTTCTCGGTTATTTCGCATGATTGTACGTTTATTTTTTATTAAAAAAAAACACAAAAAAAAACATGATTAATAATTAATTATTATATATTTTATTATTACGTATTTGGTAGTATGTCCTCAAATACTGATTTATTATGTTAAAAAAGTAACTTTGTTTGTGAACAGTAATTTTATTGTAAGATAAGTGTTTGTATCTGTTTTGGTAATTTGACCCCGTTTTTATACTAAAATGAAGTAATTAATGTTGTAGATTACATTTTTCAATAATTGCAATTGATTCTAATGAAAACTACATCACATTTACCACTGAAATACACTAATTTTGTTAAAGTGATGACCTCGTTTTAAATCAGTATGGGTTGTTTTATTATTGAACGTATAACATGATTTCACACAGTTATAATAATAAAAATACTATTTTTTCATATCCTAACTCTGGTAAATTACCTACATATTTCTAAACGAATGATTAATCCATGCATTAAAACAAATATCGTGAAATGTATTCCAAAAATGTCAGTCACAGTTTCTGGATTATCAAGTTATCTCCCCTTTCAACTACATTTTCTGCATTATCAATAGTTACAATGTATCTGTAGTCTTATCGTTTGCTGTCAACATGGCGATCTTTGGCAATGTAAACGCCGACGAATTTGAGTGGTTGTTTTTCTTCTGTTTCTTTTTTGGCCAGAATGATATGTTTGTACTAAACATATTATTTTCTTTTGCCTCAGGATCTGTTGCAGATGGCTCGTGCACTATGCCTCACCAGACAACACTATAGGAAAACAGTTCCCCAGGGGAAGACAATAATAGAATAATATTAATTTTCCAACTAATTATCAATAGACAATATATATATATTGATATACTTGCATATTTGTGTGTCATTTGGTGGTCTTGTTTATATTTCTGTGTTATGAATTATACTTCTGTATCAATGCAATTTGGTCTGCTGGCGGACTTTATATGTATTAACTACACTTATTATGGTACATAATATATGTTAATTCATCTCGTATGTTCAATTGTTATTTTCTTTTAGAAATAAACATTAATAAATAATAATACTTTTGTTGTTTTTAATTAACCCGGTGTGGAAACTGGGTATAATGAATAGAGCAACATCACTCTTCTTGCTTGTTGTAGAAGGCCGAATAAATGAGGGGAAACATATGCTGTGTTTTGCGACCCGTGTCGATGGACGACGGAATCAAAGTGGTTGAAATACACCTCTATTGCCCTTACTTCATCACAACGGGAAGTCGTAGATCCATTGGCACCTCACGTCAAGCACTTTATTTGATCATATGAACACTGTCCTTTGAATTATCCCAATGTGTATCCCCGGTTTTTGTCTTCTCAAAATATATGGGATCTCAAATTAAATAAGCCCAGTACGAACCTTACGTTAATAAATAAATTCTTCTACTTGAGCATACCATCCTTAGAACGACTGCTACTTTCCATAAGAGATACGTATATATATATAGAGTTGAAATTATCGTCCACGTTGGTACTCCATGGTGGATGGGGGACATGATGGTGAACCATTCTACATGGAATCATAAATCCTTGGCCTCAAGCCCCAAATTCAGCGTCCATAATTAGGCCACGTGTAAAGTTTTTAAGAACAAGGAAAACCTCACACTTCTTATTAAATTATCACCTTTTGAAATAGAGAAATACATCCAGAGCTGTGTTGGAGGAGCTTATAATGGAATCAAATTCAGATGGTTTAATGATTGAATGCCTAAGAAAGAAACAAACAGTAAACTTTATTTAACTAAACGAATTCATGACATCGATATATCTTTTCCTCATAGAGCTCCTAACCGTTGCGGAGGATCATTCGTTACAGAGACCATGATTTGGTCGAAGCAACCGATGTTGAAATGGGCCATGAATTACAACCTCGGAATGTTACGAATGTAAAACAATTTATCGCTAGACTATCCCAAGATCCATCCGCATGTGATTCTACAACGTAAGAGTCAGTTAATATGTCCGGAATCCAGTACAATGCATTCATGTGGTCAACTTAAGATTCATTGTCCTTTTCCCAAAAACAAAAAGAGATACATAAACGAATAGTAGTGATATAATAATAGTACATACCCTGATATGAATTCACACTCTTCATATTATTGATATTTGATTTAGATTACTAATTTGAACCTAGCGGTTTGTTATTGGTGACAGTTCTCATGGTTCAAGTACCAGAGCTGCCCAGCACGTCCACAAGTAGCAGATTGAGATCCCTCCTCGATTAAAGGCTGTTCGATTGTAATACAAAAACATATTGGACAATAGTGGATGTCAGGATTAGAGATTGTCACCCACATTTAACAGTCCTCTTGTAGATTTGTAAAGGGTAGACACATTGGAGCCACCAGAAAGGGCTTTCTTTCTTTCATCACTAAACAACTCTCCATATTTTGTCAGTGACGTTTTCCCCGACTGTTCCATTCATTCGTCATTCCAACCTTTCAACTTTGAGAGTACCAGATGACGATTGTTCCAGAAACGAGTCGTATGCACTAATTTTGATGTCTACGTTTTTATTTCAGTATATATTTTTCTATATATCGTTCAATTTGTTCTCTTCCCTAATATGGATAAAATAGTTGATGTTAAGCAACATACGACCAATCAATCAATAAACAGCGGCATATTACTTGACAATGCAGTTTTACTTACACCAGAAACGTATCAATGGAAGTTTCTTACACAGAGTAATAAAAATAACGTAAATGAAAACGTAGATATGTCATTTAGTGCACACGACGGGTGTCTGGAATAACACTGGACTGATACGCTAATACTCAAAAGGTTAGAAAATCAAATAATTTAGAAGTCTTTGGGAGCAGGAAATAACCAACAGTATTATACCTGATATCCAAGATCGGCTGAAATTAATTATGCACGAAGGAGATTTACCTTTAGTTTTGATAAATAATATTATTGATAAAAACATGCATTTGTGATGTCATTTTATATGACAATAATCGGGTTAATAACATTCCACACGATACCAGCTGACTCAAACATAGAAATGAACAAATAAACATCGATTTCAAATCACATTTCTAATCTGTTAATATGCTATCAAAATCTACAAAGTACTATGAGGTTAGGACTAAAGACGTGAGGGCAATAAAGAATGGACAATTCTTATGAACTGGCAGCATTGGAACACGACACAGGATAAAGACTATCAAAACAAAACAAAAACACAAAACAGCACAGAAAACTGAAAAGATGAGCAACACGGACCTCACCAAAAAAACCAAGGGAGAGCGGGATGGGGGATGGGGTTGGGTGAACCCAGGTGCTCGCGAAGGGTAAGCAGTTCTGTTCCGTACATGACAAGCAATTGTATGAGAGTTCGCTGTTTCTAAGCTTCTGTTCTTTTGTTGGTTTGTTTGCCCGTTTTTGCTGTTCGGAGTTTGGAATACTCCACATATCTTAATGAACACTGACAAAATAAAGCTATTTTCATTGATTTTTATGCTTTACCCTTTTATGTCACCATGAGATTACAATTTTGACATCTGTTTGTTAAGACCTTCATTTGGTACTCGTTATATATCAAGATTAGTGACAACGGAATGTTATACCACACATGTCAAGGAAATGTCAAAATCAGAATATAAATGATATTGTGAACTATTTTAAAGGTATTTTTGTTTGTCTTTTAAGCAAACAAAAAGTTATCAACGGCTTGAATTGCATATATCTTGTCAACTTACGACAAATAAACACTTTGGTTATAAGGAGTTGAAATGTGTCTAACAGGGAGTCAAATGGTGCTTCAACATAACCATACCGTTAAGAGAATAATTCGTTGCGTTTCCAGCTAATACCAGTCTTCAATAGGTGGCATCATCATAGCGAAAAGCTGGGGAAAAGAACTCAAAGTGTGTTTGGCTTGCTAATACCAGTCGTCAAACTATTTAGGTAAATGCCGATAACGCAATGGTAGCACCGGTGCAGTAAGAAACATTAATACCGGTGGTTGGTGTACAGAAAAAACAGAAAAAAAAGGTTCGCTATGACAACATAACGGAATTGAAGCAGGCAATATTAGTTCAACAACCGGGGGAACCATAATCTAATAAAATCATGGACTACAACTAGACACTAAAATACGAGTACGAAGCGGAATATAATAACCTTATCCGAGTGGAAAAAATGATGAAATAAAAGGCCAGCTATGCTATGGATTCATAGACTGTACACCCAGAGAAGTGTGTCATAATCACCTTTGAAGACAAGCAAGACCAATTCGAATCATTCAAGGTAGTAATCCTTAAAGATCGCCTAACAAGACAATGACAATAACCGTTCACAATCGGACTGTCATTTATCACGATTACACAATATCAAAGGTGAAAAGAATCTATCTTTCCAGCTGTTTTAATTTACAATTTAATATGACATGTGCACTTATATGGGTTCTGACCTCAATTTTGACTTAGTATCATGATTTTACAAGATGTCACTGTCCCAGACTGATATGAACACTAATTCTAACACCGGTATAAGCTGTCAAAAAAAAGAAAAAAGAGTGTCAGAAAAATGTAGATTTGTTTATTGCCTCTATCACTGCGAAGACTTTTACCGGACTTGACTGTATATATGAGTAGCACGGCGGGTGTATGTTAAGAAACAGGACTGCTAACCCTTCGCGAGCACCTGCGTTCATCCACGGTTGTTTTTGTGGGTTCGTGTTGCTGATCTGTTTAGTTTTTGCGTTGTCCTGTTATGCGTCTTTACATTCGTAGTTTCGTGTTGTGATGTTTGTTACCATTTCCGCATAGCAACGATATTCTGTTCGTCTTTACCTCCAGTTGTTTGTAGGAACGACCATGTCTTAGCTACGTTCTTTGTGTTTGTTTGCGCATAGTGATGTCCAACAGATATTGACTATATGAGTAACATGGGGGTGTCATACAAGATGCAGGAACTGCTTGCCCTTCGTGGTCGTCTGTCTTCACTCCCGGGGTTTGGTGGGGTCCGTGTTGCTCATCTTTATAGTTTTCTGTGTTGTGTTGTATGTCTTCGTCTTGTGTCTTGTGTACCCAATGTTTCCACTTTCTCTGGATTCTTAATTCTTGATTGCCCCTTCGGCTTTCTCTAACGTTTATTTACATATTTTTACCAGTGAATGGACAATCAATAGGAAACGGGTAAATTTTTCAAGCGTATTTGACCATATATTTGCGTCATTTGTTGTTTTTTAAAAATATCATTTGCGGCGATAAAACTATTCTAGAAATTATAACGCCCTTAATGCAAAATGTGTTGTCCCTCAAAAAATTAGACTTGCCAATATTTCAAATAACAAATGACGATTTAGAGAATCTGGTCAAATGCTGGTCTGTGAAGCTGTGCAGCAAAAAGACAAAGAGCCGTCATTCATGCATAAAATGTCTTCAAATCGGAGATACTGGAAGGATATACTACGATGCTATATTCAATGAATAATAAACCTTACACGTGTTTATGCCACTTGGAAATATATTGCCTTAAAGGAGGTAGAGCTACCGAAAGACAAATACAAATATATCATTAATTTTCATAATTGGATTGATAAGATTTTTCCAATGAGATTAGTTTTAACATCAGAATAAATAACGAAAACGGTATATTCTAGTGAACATTGAAAGCTATTTAAAGAGTAAACGATCGGATTCCCCCTTGTCGAACTTCTGACTGTAAAAACTATTCCCTTCATTTGATAGTGCTACTATGTGTATTACATACATCCTACGATCTTAACGTAATTGTTTCCTTGTGTAGCTTTTAAACTAGTATTATCATCAACAAATAAGATATTACAGACATTCTACAATAAGTACAAATGAATTAATTCCCCTAAAGCGATAGTTCACGCGTACGTACGTGTATTGGTTTTTTTTCCATTTCTTCCACAATTGTGTAGTGATACTAATACACGAAAACCGCATCGGTGGCGTGCACCGCCTAGAGTGTGGTAGACCGTGGGATCGATCCCCGATCGGGTCAAACCAAAGACTATAAAATTGGTATATGTTGCTTCTCCGCTAAGCAAGCTAAGCACGCTATTTTTTAACATGCATATTGTAGGACAAATTGTGGCTATCAATGTCGACTAATTTCATACATTTATACAGGACCGTGGTATACATATACATTAAATGGGACATTAAAATTTTCGTGTTGTTTATATACATATTCATTTTTAATGAAAATTACTGGTACTTGTAAATACTAGGATCGTCGTATTTCACATTTGTAAATTATCTACTTCCGGTGACGTTTGTTGAACTCTAGTGGCATTAACAGTTTGGTTACTTATTTATGTTACGAATATTTTGAGCATTTTGCTTGCGTTTACCTTTACTTCAAGATCTCATCAAGGTGGAAATGTCAGTAATTCAACTGTCAAATCAGTGTATTTATGGAATAAACAACTACAATTTGGCGGACATTGTCATCATATTTATTTCCAATAATGGCCTCCACTTCAAAAAAATAAGCTATATTTTTCCTATTGGAATCGAAATAATTGATGGAAGCAATAATTTGTGTGCATGTTAACATTGGTAACATTGTTTTCGCTTGCATTTGATACCTCGTATCCCCCACTATAAAACTTATACGAAAATAATTTAATATTTCCTATTTTTAAATTCGCCAACAAACTATGGCTTCCATTAATTGTATCTATATAAAAGGACAATTGTATGATGTCTATTTGAGGCTGTTTATTTCAACATGAGATTCTCCATATGGAATCAATTGCTTTGATAGAGATATTCCGTTCCTTTAGATTAACCAATGACTTTTGGGCCAATTGTGCCTATCTGTAAAGAGAATAAAAAAGAATGTAAACAATATAATATGATTTTGCTATAATTCATTTTCTCTACTTGAAATGTTGTACTTTTTTAATCTTCAGCTTTTAATGGTAATAAGTTCTTTTTTCGGTGGATTATTTAAACACTAGCAAAATATAATTATACAATTTTTGACATTACATGTTGTTCAGAGTAATTTTGAGTGAAGACAAAATGCAATAATGGACAAGGGTAAAGTCTATTTCGAACATGGATTTCATTAATACTACAATACGGCTATTCTTATTTATTTTCCGTTTTTTTTACTTGACTTCTGACATAATAAATCAGTATTTCATTTCATCTTTTGAAATATTTTAGTGGCTCGTGTTTGCACAGTCGTATGGTTGTTTTACCTATTCAAGCATGGCCAATGCGGAAGACCGATGTTGTTTTCTGAGTAACCTATTTTATTCACCAATATAATCTGACAACCACGGAATAGCTGAACTTAAGCTGATAATTATATCAAATACCCAGTATCATAATCCCTCAGACATTTTGGGTAAAATTTAAATAACAAACATATGAATCAGAAATATGGTACTAAATCGTATTCAACAGTTACAATCTATTTTAATATTATATCTTTAATTCCTCCAGTTTTCCTGATATATCGGATATAAAGACATAACGACATCTTACAAGGGGTCACTTTCAGGTGTCCGTTTACGATAAAATCAGAGCTTACCAATCATATGATTGATTGAGTGCTTGATTGGTGTGTAAAGCCAACTTTAACAACATTTCTGCTATATCGTTGCGTGAACAAATGTTAGTATTAACTTAGACACCTACAAGAGCCTTAGAAGATGTGTTACTTCAAGGAAAATATATGTGTCCTTGGTTATTTTAAGTTGTCTCCTAATTGAATATGCAAAGACAGTGTTGCTTCATACAATACGAATTACAATGTCATACCTGTCTTAAATATGCACATGTCTCACAGCAATCAGTAAGCATATACTGATTGCATCAATGATCTGGGAACTTATAGACACCTCCTCGTCCACCAGATAACAAACCACTGCAGTCCCAGGAACTATCAGCTACCCATAGATGCCTATCCTTGCACGGAGCATTCCTTATATCTACATGAGAATATATATATAATTTAATTATGTCGTTGTGTATATTTAATATGACAGTTGTACATATAGCATACAATTTAAATTATATGTGTACCAATGGTGCATGTTACTAGATTGTCACGACAGGTGCCACTAGTGGAGCAGGAACTGCCTACCCTTCCGGAGCACCTGAGTTCACCCCCGTTTTTGTGGGGTTCGTGTTACTTTATCTTTAGTTGTATGTGTATGCTTTGTAGATCGTTGATTGTCCTTTAGTAAATTTGTTTTGGCCATTGTGTTGTCTGTCCTTCTTCGAAATACGGAGATTCTGATTACCACTTTGGTATCTTCAATCTTCAAACTCTTATTATTTAATGCTACAAGTAATTCAAGCTATTACTTAGCAATAATCGTAGTGAAGAAACATTTCAGTCTCATGTTTGTGCAATCACCTACTTTGATTTTCTAATTTGTTTTTGTAATTGTTCTCTGACTATTCTCCTCGTGTCTTGAGCACAATTCCTTTAGTGTAAATGGTTGGAAAAGGATGTTTTACTGGGTGTTTTGGCAGGTAAATAAACTCTCTTGAAAGTAAAATCATTTGTTTTGTATTAAACATTGAACTTTCAACAGCCGTTGATATAACCACAAAAAACGATTTGGTACAACGAATGATTGAATTGTGTGCATTGAATTATGTATCTACGTCAATGTTTAAAATACAGTTATTACTTACAGAAATAACGGATACTATAAACAGTTAATGTGCGACGACAATTTGTATAGTTAAATTGACAATATCTGATTTGGCAATAATACATCTTATTTTTAGCTGAAGAATGTAATGTCCAGAATGAATGTCATCAATTCATTTAAAAATCTCCATGTATGACAATGTCAGTTACCCAAAATATGCCTCCCACAATTTTATGAAGGTCTGACTATACTACAATACCGTAGATACCCAGAAATTATAACCAGAAGGCGGAAATGGACGGACAGAAAATACAACGTTCCACAGTATATCACTCATAAACCTCAAGATTGAACAAAACGAATCCCACCAAAAAAACACACACACAAAAACAAAGAAAACCCTACAGGGTTAAACTGGGCAACGATCTGGTCGCAGTTCTAGCTCTACTATTTGTCTGATATAAAAGTCACGTGATAAAACATGAGCGAGAAAAGAAGGACGCGCTTGTGACCATAACAAAAACAAAATATCATTTGTCATATATGACACAGACATTCCGTAACAGTAAACAAGTCATGATAGCGACAGTAAATATTTCGGAATTATGACTACAATTTTACCACCAGGAACCCTTGGTTCAGTTGTTGGAACCCTCTATCAAGAAAATCATGAACTAAAACACAAGCTGTGAAATATTATATCAACTCAGTTGCTGTGCATATACCGGTATGTAGAGGTTTCACGATGGGAAAATTAAAATTAACTCTTTGTTGTAAAGTTCTGTTGTTATCAATCAATAAATTCAGATACAAAAGACTTACAGACACTACAATGCCCAAACGGAAAGATTGTCACATTTTATTTATTTGTATTCTACATGACTTGAACGTAATTTATCTCCTGATTTGTATTACGACTTGTATTTTGGTATTCTACGTGATTTTATGTATTCTCTGGTATGTATCAAACCTTGGGTTTTTTTTTTACGTTTATTGTGATTTGATTTGACATGTCCTCAGCTTGTATTACCATAAAAACGTAGATATCAAACTTGGCGCGTAGCGCCCCGTTTCTGGAATACCCTTCATCAGGTACGTTCAAAATCGAAAGATTGGAAAGCCAAATAAGTTAAAATTTTAGGAGCAATAAAACCAACCGGCCTAAAAAGGATAGACAAACTCGGCTATGTTCATCTCTGCCTGAGGACGAAGAACCTTAGTTTTATCAACAATTACATTATGTAGGAACTGTAACATACAGTAATGAATATATCGAATAAACCATGTCAGTGCCGAAGCACGGAAATTAGATTTCGGTGTTCTATGTGACTTGATAGTGGTGTTCGAAAACTTCTGGCATTCTACATTCTCTTTGAGTATATATATTACATATTCCAGAATTTATATTAACGGCCGGCTATTGTGAGATTGAAAAACAAAGATTGTTGCAATTAAATGTTAGACGTTTATGAGACTAAGACGAGTATTGTTGGGTGCTTTGACGATGTAATGAATTTACAGGCGTTTGTTAAAACAATATACTTACGTTTCCGCAGATGAGCACAGTTAACGACCGCAATAAGAACCAAAATAATAAGCACCGTTTTGTTAATTTTTTAGCACGGCAGATAATATTGAAGGTCAATATTTATAGTACTGGTATATACGGAGTGTTCTTCACACATATGATGTCGTCATACTGATAAAAACATTCTTATCAAGCCTAATGAGGTCATGCCTTTACGCAAATCAAAATATGTTCATACCTTTGTGTTTGAAATTGAATTAACGCTATATGTTATTATATGACAGGTATTTGCATCATTATTAATGATGAAGCTAAGTATGCACAACAACTTAGATATCTAACTCAGTGCGCACGGCGCGTTTTTTTATATAACAATCATCAGGTACACTCAAAGGCAGTTAAAACATTGGAAGGTTGAATGATATTAGGTATTTGGGAGCAGGAACACAACAGAGCCTCAACAGGATAGGCAAAGATCAGCTGAGGTCATCTATGTCTAAGGGAGACCAACCTTAACCTTAATGATAATTATGTGTAATGTTTGTAGATCGTTGTTTGTCCTTTTTCTTTTATCCATTGTGTTGTCTGTCCTTTTTCTTTTATCCATTGTGTTGTCTGTCCTTTTTCTTTTATCCATTGTGTTGTCTGTCCTTTTTCTTTTATCCATTGTGTTGTCTGTCCTTTCTCTTTTATCCATTGTGCTATCTGTCTTTTTTCTTTTATCCATTGTGTTGTCTGTCCTTTTTCTTTTATCCATTGTGTTGTCTGTCCTTTTTCTTTTATCCATTGTGTTGTCTGTCCCTTTTCTTTTATCCATTGTGTTGTCTGTCATTTTTGTTGTATCCATTGTGTTGTCTGTCCTTTTTGATTTATCCATTGTGTTGTTTGTCCTTTTTCTTTTATCCATTGTGTTGTCTGTCCTTTTTCTTTTATCCATTGTGTTTTCTGTCCTTTTTCTTTTATCCATTGTGTTGTCTGTCTTTTTTCCTTTATCCATTGTGTTGTCTGTCCTTTTTCTTTTATCCATTGTGTTGTCTGTCCGTTTTCCTTTATCCATTGTGTTGTCTGTCCTTTTTCTTTTATCCATTGTGTTGTCTGTCCTTTTTCGAATTACAGATACTGATTACCCATTTGGTACCCTTTAATCTATTCTTACATTATTTGGGAACTGTAAATTTTAATAATAAATATATCGCATACATCATGTAAATAAGATATATGTAAACCGTATATAACATACAAAACAGTTAAATGTTTTGAAAACAATTCACGTCAAAGGAAGCAGAACGCTGAAGAGCGATCAACAGGGGATGAATTTATATTTTAATTCTGTTTGTGATAAATGAGATGCATAATGTGTACCTAGTAGCATTGATTGTCTGAAAAGTCAGTAAAGTTCATAGAAATCTCATTCTGTCGTGCAAAGTGGTTCAAAGACAAGAAAAAGTGTTGCGTGCGGTACATTGGTTTTCTCACATAAAATCCCTACATTCATATAGGGCGCTTTGTAAACGACATTTTGAAACAAATATTGTCAGTGTCTATCCAAATATGACAATATACAAGACCTTCGAGTGTCAATCAAGATGATGATTGGTTGATTCGTTTGAGATGAAACATACTATATTAAATTTATTATTTGTCGCAACCATCCTTAATTATTTTGTTATTTTTGGTCAACATTTTAAGCTTAATAAAATTACGCCTTAAGCTATCAATATGAATGCGAAAACGAGACAACATGACTACAATAAATTAAAAGACATACATTTCGGAGAACATGAAATAAGAACAGGTCTTGAAAATGGCAGGATTCTCTTATCTCGTGTATAGAATCATTCGCTATGTCCAAGTATCAAACTTGTAAAATTCAACAGTCAGTGAAAATACATAATCTGATATTAGGGGGAAATATGCTTGAAAATAATTGTTAGCTATTTCCATTTTTTACTAGGAAATAATGCAGCAAAAAGAGAAACTATTGTAAAAAATGTGCAGTTCATGAATTATTCGCCTCAAAAGAAAGACTAGTACCCACGGTAAGGGCTAGACAGTGGGAAGCTTGTTACTTGAATTGTTGCTGTTGTGGAAATTGTGCGGGATTACAGATGCTCTCCAATACTTCCAAACCAATTCTTCAATATTCTCAAATCATTGTCGTTTTTCAGATGTGTTTGTGTTTTTCATTTGTTCAATTTGATCGACTTTGAAAAACCGATGGCCGTCGTTGTTGGAACGCGCTATGGACAGCCTATGGTGTCATCGGGGTGAGACATGATAACCGGTTGTTTGCCATTGCCAATGACAGGTCATAGAAACAACAATTGACCAATCAGAGCTTATAACTAAAAATAGTCATTATTAAACAAAAAGCTTAGTTTCGTTTTGTTGTATTTTGCTAGAAAATTAATGTCATAAAAAGAAAAGTTTGAAGATACCAAAATGTTAATCAGACGCCGTAAATTGGAGAACACACAACAAAATGGCCAAAATCAAAAGAACAAAACGACAAACTTCAATCTACAAAATAGTACATAGAACACTAAAGATCGAGCAACACGAACACACTGAAAATCGGTGGTGAACTCGGATGGTCCGAAATGGTAGGCAGTTTTTTCTCCACACGTGGCTGTCGTCGTGTTACTCTTGTTATTAACCCGGTGATATGTCATGAATGAGGAAAGGAACTGGTTGTGATTACCAGAGACGAAACATATCTGTGGTGATTTGTGACACATATATTCCGTAACGGTTAACCAACAGTAAAAATGGGTAATTGAAGGTCAACATATAAGGATTATTTAGAACCTAAATTTAATTGGAATTATATGTAGCTTAATACCTTTACGAGGGCTTGGTGATTTCAATGGGAAATATATGGTGTTGGAAAGGTAATTAGATTAACACGACGGGTGTTACTAGTGGAGCAGGAACTGCTTACCCTTCCGGAGCACCTGAGTTCACCCCCGGTTTTTAGTGGGGTTCGTGTTACTCGAACTTTAGTTTTATATGTATGTTTTGTATATCGTTGTTTGTCCTTTTGTACTTTTTCTTTTGGCCATTGTGTTGTTTGTTCTTCTTCGATATACGGATTATGATTACCCCTTTGGTATCTTCAAACTCTTCTTTAGACAAAATGGCTAGGTAGGCTCGAATAAAATCCCATAAATCTAGTGGAAAATCATGAACTAATTCATTACTGTTTTTACATCAAGCACTGAACTGATTATCACATATTCAAAATCACACTTTTCACAACAAAATATGTGGTAAAATTTGCTGTATGAATTGTAATATCTGGTAATGTTATTTGATATAGTTCCTGAATTGTACTTCTTTGTAATGTCATTTGATGCAGTTCCTGACAATGTTATTTGATATACTTCCTCAAATGAAATTCTTTGTAATATCATTTGATGCAGTTCTTGGTGATGTTATTTGATATACTTCCTCAATTGAACTTCTTCGTTCTTTCGTTTCACGCGGTTCCTACATTTTACTTCCTTGTAATGGTATTTGATATAGTTCCTCGAGTGAACTGTGTTGTCATGTTATTTGATAGAATGATCTAAAGGGATATGTTCCATTTATCGTAGTCACAATATCGCCCTTCTTTATCCTTATCACCGGAATTATAACATGTGTAATACGTACAATGTGTGTTACTAGAGGATCAGGAACTATTCCCTTTGCTAACTCCTGTGTTCGCCTCCAGTTTTCGATGGGTTTATATTTTTTATTTTGTCCATTTACATACCGGTATCTTCACGTTTGTCGCTTGATGTTGTAATATCCGCTACGATTTCCGTACAAAATTGACGTTCTGTACGTCCTTTACTTTTTTGTAGGGGTCATGTTTTCTTTCTTATTTGTATTCAATTACGTACAGTTGTGTCCAACGCGATTTACAGAACACATGATGTTCGTGTCGTGGAACATTAACATGACGGATAACACTAGTGGGGCAGGAAAAGTATGCATCTCCTGTTTAATGGTATGCGTGTTGCTCAATTTTTTGTTTTCTGTGTAGTGCTATGCCGACCTATGGTAGTCGTGTTCTCTTCCTTCTGTAAGTCATTATGTTGTCTGTTCTTCGTAGATTTACGGCTTCTGGATACCCCTTCAGTATCTGCAAACATTTCTTAGATTATTACGTACGTTCGTAAAACTACAAAACCAGAGACGTATCAGGATTTATTAAAACAATTTTCAAGATATGATACTTATTAAAAAAGAAGAACAATTCAAAAAATAAAACAACCAACTGACCAATCAAATGTTTTAATAATAAATGGATTGATACAAATTAATGGACGGTGTCTATGATATTCACTTGGACGGAATTGGACGAAATGTTGAACAGTATTAAATATTCTGTTTATATCGTCGTTATCAATCTACAGTGGAAGTAGTCAGTCTCCTCCAATACACATACACACACCAAAGAGAGCAACAAACGAAATCAACCCTAAACTACACATAGCCAACGTATACCTCCAGACAACACCTACACATTGGGCAGAATCAGCGTTGGCTCCAAATACAAGACCTGTAAAATACATTTAGTGAGTTAATGTTTGTTGTTTAACGAATTTGAATTTTGGTGCTTAACGCCACTTTCAGCAATATTTCAGCTATATCATGGCGAGTTGTTTAACGACAATTCAGCAATTATTTTCAGCTATATCATGGTGAAAACAAAATAATTTTTAATGAGATGGTGATGAGGTCCGCTTTGTATAAGACCTCAACGCTTAGTTAGTTTTTCTAATGTTATCCCACTGAAACAATAGTCTGTGGATAGACATGTCGCTCCCACTAGGAAACATTATCCTGATTCCGAACCAACCAGTTCGTTTTCCTTAATGCTGCGTGCTTAGCAGAGAAGCAACAAATAAACATTGTATAGTCCTTGGTTTGACCGGGGCTTGAACTAACGATCTACCGTGCTCGAGGCACTCATTATGTGTCGATTACTTTAAAATAGAAGGACATCTGTGTGGAATAAAAAAAAAATATAATGTTGTCAATAAATTATCCAATTTGTATTCATTCTATTTACGCAAATAGTATACTTAAAAGCGCAAATATGTGTTGCACGATCACGTGTGAGTGCGTCTTTACGGTGATGAAATGCGCCTATTAGTTGTATTGTATTTTATATTTTGAATGCAAAGAACGTGATTTAAAAATACATGTTTTATTACAAGTGATAAAAACACATCTGAACAATATTATCATAATTTATCAAAGCCAATCTTATAGAATATATTTTGCCTTTGTGATATATGTATGAAAATCAAGAAAAAAGTAAGATCAAGTCTATATTACTACTCACCAACAAATACAAATACAAACAGAATGAATGTCAAACCAAAGTTGGTCCACCAGACAAACGAAACAGTTTCCTCACTTCCCTCACATCTGAAGCAATCGGACTCACTCCACAAACAGTTGGAGAAGAAATTTATGATAGCAGTAAATACTCCAATGATGCCGAATGCCAACAAAAAGAATGGAATTCTGTACCCTTTATCTGGACAATCAGACGCATGTACCAATGCTGAAAAATATGTGGGATTTATTTGATGTTCTTGGGCTCATGCATTTCACTTAAATCATTCTTCATTGATGTATATTTTAATTGTATAAAAAGCATGTATTGCTGCTGTTTTGTGTAATCTCGCTCTGTCGTTCCCATGCCATATAACGACAAGACTTCAGAACTATAGAGCGAGATTCACTTACATCACGTTATGTATTTTTGCCATTATCTTTTATTGTCGGTAACGACAGAACGAGAAAATTAAATTATCGCTTTGTTGTCGTGCATTAGCGAACATTTTAATTATTGTATGAATACCTATGCAGCATATACATTTTGTATATGGGTAATTTACATATCTGTGTTGCATACTGATAGATCTAATTACACCATACAATTACAATTAACTATGTAATCAGTGTCTATCACCACTAAAGTAGTGAGTTCGAATCCCGCTCATGGTGAGATGTACTCGATATAACATTATGTGATAAAGTTTGTCGGTGACTTGCGACAGGTCGGTGATATTCCCCGGGTACTCCGGTTTCCTCCACCAATAAAACTGACCGCCACAATATAACTGAAATGTTGTGGAAAGTGGCGCTAAGCACCATAAAGCTAGCGCACCCCCATCCTGATTCCGAGCCAAACTTTGTTCATGTTCCTTGATTATGTGTGCTTTGAGGAGAAGCTAGGACCCACGATCTGCCCCACTCGAGTAGAGCACGCGGACCAGTACACCACCAATGTGGTTGCTAAATGTGTGAATATTGTACATTTATTCAATATTTATATAATAATGTGGTTTTGTCCAGGTAATATGCCAAAATATTACCCAGGTCTGAGACATATTACCCGACCCGAAGGCATGTTACCTGGACAAGGCCACATTAATATCATTATTATACTGAGTGTCTAATTGTCCAGGTAATATACCAAAATATTACAGTACCAAATATCACTACAGCAACTTACATGAAGTATAATAATGTCCAGTATGTAGTGTATTAAAGTATAACCTGTGATATTTTGGTGAGAAGAGGAGGGTCGCCTCAGTGGATTATTTCTTGGCGAGCTACAGTGCGATAGATCGAGGGTTCGATACTTGTTCATGTTAAGACTATAATATTGCAAATTAATGTTGCTCTGCAATGCACGGAGCATCGGTCAAGGAGCATGACAGGTTGACTAAGAATATGGATAATAAGTCTTAGCAGAACGACTTATCTTACTTGTGGACTGTTGCTTGGAATACGGGTCGTTTCGCCCCGAATCCCGTTCGCCCCGTGAGTCGTTTCGCCCCTATTCCCGTTCGCCCCGATTCCCTTTCACTCCGGGTCGTTTCGCCCTCATTTATTAATAGTGCTTTAAAAAATGAAATATGGAAAATAACATTGCAAATATTCGTATTTTTGGATGTTGTAAGGCTTTATGCTTTCTTGACGTGTTTAATATTATGTATGGCTTCACTTTTATTGTTTGACACCTGATTAAATGTGTAAAATTTCTGTGTTCACTGTCATTGCTTGACACCTGATTAAATGTGTAAAATTTCTTTGTTCACTTTCATTGTTTGACACTTTCTTTGAACAATACAGTAATACATTAGTATGTATGTATTGTTTGTTCTGCATGGCTTCAAATTAGTTGTTGACACCTATCAGTTATTTTTATTGTTCAAAATAACTTCATAAGGTCAATAAAATCATATTTGTATTTCAGAGCATTAATAATTTCTTTTTACATCTTATTTATTTATTTATTATTTGATTTCATTTCTTTCTGTCTTTCTTTTTTCGTTTCATTTTGTATATGTGTGTGCTTGTATTAATTACAAAATTAACTGTTTTCAAGGTTTTATCAGAAATAGCATGAATAGCAGTGCTTCACCATAGGCAGACCTGATATTGTTTGGGTTTTTTTGGTTGTACAGGGCTCCAAAAAATCTTTAGAGTGGTAACTAAAAAAATAGGGGTAATTGGAAACACAAATATGGCAAAATATATTTTTTTTCTGAACAAAAAAAAAGCATTTTAAATAGGTTTTCTAATATTTTATTTATATCAGATAACAACTTTATAATAAATTACAAAACAGTTCATACACCAGCACAACTCACAAATACTTTAGCAAGCACTAATACAAAGCAAAGCACACACAACAAAGTCTTGTTACATGTTGTCTAGAACAAGCACAACTCACAAATACTTCAACAAACACAAATACAAAGTCTTTACATGTCCGGAACCCCGTACAGATGACTGACAGTCTTCAGGAAGTAGGACGTGGTTATGTCATTTGCTTCGTATTTGGACCAGGCATCCTCGAGACGTTGTTGCAGCACTGTGTAACGGCGATCTGTGTCCCGGTTCAGGTCTTCAGTAGCCACACTTGCGCATATCAGTTGCGCCTCTCTTCTTAGTTTGGGGATCAACTTGTATATACCGACACCTTTCAATAGTTTTGAAACACATTGTCATTGATAGTTATTTTTTTATTTATTTTTATTCTATTTCTCCGTTGTTCATCATATTGTTTTTTTATTTTTATTTTATTTTTTATGTTATTATTTTTTTTTTGTATACAACTAATAAATAAATAATTACCAAAATATTGTTGAAAAAGACTTCATCCATTATTATATAATAGCGATTAAGACTCACTTTCTGGGGCAAACGACCCGGGGCGAACAGGTAATCGGGGCGAAACGACCCGGTACCATTGTTTGGGTGAGCTAGCACGATACAATTCCAACTCAGTGTATGACCTAGATACGATAACGTAACCATCATTCCGCTTGTGCTCCAGTTAGGGTTACGAATCAGTCCCATTCAACGTATGGGAGCAAATTAAAATTTTCGTTAAGTGAATATTTCAACTCTCTTTTTGCATATCTGGTCATAACTTATTATTCCCTACAATTTTTAAGTAATGGCGATACGAAATAAGTGTTACAATACCTGTTTCTACCTTCACGATCGATTTAGTATTCGAAAATTGTTTCTTGTCCGCCATGGCATCTTACGTATAATCTCGTGATAGGCGGAGCCTATCCATATATGGATCTGAATGCCAAATATGAAAAACTTACTACGATGTTTTACTACGATTGATAAACAAATAAGGTTATCTCCAAAACGAGGCAAGTGCACGTGAAATAGCAACTTGTAAGCAAAATGTCGGACAGAAAGAAGATTTCATGCATTCAAATTTTCAGATGGATATAAGTGTACCATGGATTGATGCAGCGTTTACTTAACACCTCAAGGTTTACCTAAATATATTTATCTTTCACCCCCGTTAATTTTTCCAACCACTTACAACGGAATTAGGACAAAAAACCGCCCGGTGTGAATCACTCCGGGCGCTGCTCCCATACGTTGAATGTGACCGATTCGTAACCCTCGCTGGGAGCAAAAGCGGACTGAGGGTTACGTTATCGTATCTATGTATGACCTAGTACAAAGTAGATATTATCGGGTACCTATAAAGTGCTAAACGAAATAGAAACGAAACGAAACGAAATCAACGAAAACGAAACGAAATCAACGAAATGGAAACGAAATGAAACGAAACCAAAGAAATAGACTGATATGAAGAAAATGGAAGGAAAAAAATAAAAGACAAAACGAAATAAAGAAATTAAAAAAAAAAGATAATTCGATTTTTTAAATACAATTATTTTGATTAATTATAACCCATCTTGCATGTCTGTCCGTTACAGTACTCCTCACATACATTACCCGCAACTCAATCCAAGCCGGGTTTGCTTGCCGACAAACTTTCAGAAGTTCAAATGTCATATTTTTATTTGTGTTTGTGTGTGTGTCAGTATTTATGAATTATAAAGTTTCTGGAGTGGGCATATAGAAAAAAATGGGGGTATGTTCATAGATTGGGATATTGAGGGTTCATTATTCGTCTGAGTTTATTACGTTTTTCGTTTGTATTCTGCATAAATTTGCCTATTCGCAAATCAAACAGGATGGTCTTGAGTTTCAGATTCTGGGCACTATTTGACTACTGGATTTTCCCGACTTGTCACGTTTAATCCCCATACACTCTCCCCCCTCCCCCCCCCCATTTGTCAATATGACGGAACTATTAACGACTGTCATACAAGTGGGAGGTTTGACCCATCATTTTCTTGGGAAATGCCTGTACCAAGTCGGGAATATGATAGTTGTTTTCTAGTTTCACATTTGGTCATGTCTTAGGATTAGAGGATTTACATGTACCGATTGTTTTTATACTTGGTAACGTCTTAGGGTTAGACGAGATGCATCTGCCTATCTGCTATCAGAACCCACCATTTTCCTGGGAAAATTCCTGTACCAAGTCAGGAATGTGTTGTTTTTCAGTTGTTCCGTTGATTGAAAACTCAGATGGTTGAGCTTCTTATCGGTTTTGTCTGTTTTTGTGGACTTTCCCTTTTGAATGCGACTTGGAGTACGGTACCATTGTTATTACCTTTATTCGGTAGTGTGCCAACAGATCTGGCGTAATGTCTTACCGTTGTTCTTTCCGAGATATACAGGGGTCAAAAAGACCCAACACTATACACTTTTATTTCAAATCCTATTGTTCTATTTTAAAGAACTAAAGAAAAACCAACAGCAACATAACAGGAGGTACAGTGAGCGCCCTGCTTACAGAGAACTTCTGGAAAAAAATAATGCTTGCAAAAACTAAACATAAGAAACTCTGGAAGTTTTATTGAAATCCATTCTGTTGTTTAGGAAGAGTTATGGATAACGCAACAGTATCCTCTCTCTATTGTATAGCCTTGTATGACAATTACATAGCCTTAAATGACAAAGTCCAAAAGTGAAGAAATTTTAGCAAGAACTGTTAAAATGGGAAAACAAAAATAGAAGGTGCACAATGCCATTTGGTACTAAAGAATTCATGAAATTAATGAACCTTGCCATATGGTATTAAAGATTTCCTGTAAGATTCATTCAATTCCATTAAGTTTTTAAGGAGGAATTGCATAGGCAGTGAGGGAAGCACGCATGGACAAACTGACATATACTATGTACCCCCCTCCCGCTAGATAGCGGGGGGTATAAAAATATGTGCCGTATCAAATTTTATTAAACCGGAATTTTTTTTGGAGGGGGGTGATTTGGGGAGGGGGGGGGGGTATATGAAAAGGGATCAAAAGGAAAAAAGGTACTTTTACAAGATATGTAGATTTTTTTTAAATTTCTAAAGTTAATATTTGAAAGGATTTGTATACATCCGCCAAAAAAAGATTGGGGTATATAGGACTTCTGCTGTCCGTTCGTTCGTTTGTCCGTCCGGTCGTCACACTTTTTCGTCTCTTCGACACACTTTTAAATTTTGATCGGACGGGGGTATTTATTAGTGAACTTTAACTACATCACTTCTGTTATTTTAATTCCTCTCCTTTCAACAGACGTTGCTCTTATAGTTCCCAAATTTAAAAGAAGCCACTAAGTGAAAAGGACAGACTCCCGCTGAATAAATGCATAGTATTCTTGTTCAATGATGATCAAATCCTATCCTCTCCTGATGAAAGACAGACATGTGTGGGAAGTAGTCTAGCATCGTAATTGTGAAAATAGGTTTGATTTCTTTTAGGCCCCTATTATGTTTTCTTCCATTTTCTATTTCGTTTTGTTTTCGTTGATTTCGTTTTGCTTTCGTTGGTTTCGTTTTATTTCGTTTTCATTTCGTTGATTTCGTTTCGTTTCGTTTCGTTTTTGTTGATTTCGTTTCGTTTCGTTTCGTTTTCGTTGATTTCGTTTCGTTTCGTTTCGTTTCGTTTCGTTTCTATTTCGTTTCGCACTTTATAGGTGCCCAATATTATCGCCGTTATTGTCATCTTATCAAAATTAACTTGTTACTGCCATGATATATACTGTTCATAAAAAGAAACGCATAACCCACTTTTATTTTTCAAAATGCAAATTCTGCGATTTACCAGGTAAAATTAAATGGCCAAATTTAATCATTGATTTTTTAAAGGTAAATTTTAAATTTTAAATGCCTGTTCATTAGATTTGGCTCTCTGCCACATGTGCACAGCGCCTCTGAAAAATGAATATCCCATGTTTTACACCGAAAATTCGGTAACGTTTTTCACGGGCATTTCGTGGTTAATTCAACTGTTAAACTAAAGCGTATAAAAGGACTAAGTTTGAAGCTTGACTTTTATTACTAAGTGGATATGCTGTCATGCCAAGGTTAGACCCTGCCACTCGAAATATCGTTATCGGTCGTCTCCAAGCAGGAGAGTCCCAAAATGAGGTAGCACGAACTCTGAATGTTAACCCGAGCTCCATTCCCAGGCTATGGAACTGGTTCAACGAATGACCGCCAAAGGAGTGAAAGACCTCGCATAACTACTCATGGGCAAGATCGGTACATCCGAGTCTTTCATCTACAGAATCGAAACGTTGCTGCATCAACAACTGCAGCCGGAATACCTGGATTACGAAGAATCAACTCACAAACAGTCCGCACCCGACTTCGACAGCATGGCATTAGACCCAGAAGGCCGTATTTCGGAGCGGTATTGACGCCGTTACACAGACGTGAAAGAGTTCGTTGGTACAACAGATTAAGGGGCTGGACATTCCGATACTGGCGAAGAATTTGGTTCAGCGACGAGTCTCCTTTTCTGTGGCAGAAACAAGATGGCAGAATACGTGTATATAGGCGAACGTTTCTCTTCCTCATTTGTTCAGGAAGTGGAAGTAGTGTCATGATGTGGGCGCAAATGACCGCAAAACAGACGAAATTCTCCAATCTCACCTCATGCACGTAAATGACCGACAGAGGGAGTTATTCCAACAGGACAACGCTAGGCCACACACAGCGCGTGTAGCAATGGACTACCTTGAGCAGAACAACATCAATGTGCTTCCATGGCCTTTCAAATCGCCGGTCTTTAATCCCTTTGAACACCTATGGTATTGGCTGTTTAAACGTGTGCACCAGTGACAACCTCCACCTCAGACCCTCGATCAACTCCGCCAAATGCTGCAACAGGAATGGCGAACAATACCAAGAAACAATGTGAGAAATTTGATGAGTCTATGCCGAGGATGTGCAGAGTAGTGTTGGCCGCGCGTGGTGATCATACACGGTACTAACTTTAACGTGACCGGAAATGTGCTGAAGTGTGATAAACTGACTTTTTTTGTACTTATCCTCTGAAGTATGGACTGTTAATTTTTCAATACTAAACATTGTGAGTCGATATCTAAAAGTGTAACTGAAAAATTTTGATTTAAAATACATATATTAAAATACCTAAAATCCCCTTATGCGTTTCTTTCTTGCAGAGCGTAGTTGGCAATTTATACTGACTTGTTCACTTATACATTGGAAAACGAGGGAAAATTATAAAGTCAGGCTTGCATAATGTTTACAATAAAAATGTTGAGTTTCTGGAATAACCTTCATCATGTACACGCTCAATGCCTAAATATTGAGAGCGAAACGATTTAAAAGTCTTTGGGAGCAAGAAAGCAAAATGGCCTAAGCGGGATAGCCACAATGGACTACGGTCACCTATGTGAGAGTGAAAATACCCTTAGTTTTACATGCACAGCTCAAAAAGACATAAGATTAACTTTACTTACCAACTATAATGCTAGGTATTGAAAAACATAACAAGAGCACAGCTGCAACTGAAACAGACAACTTGTGTAAATAAGTTTACAGATGTTATAAGGGTGTTTGGGTATAGCACCACCTCTATTGACTAACTATACACACAAAATTACCAAATTAATGTCATTTTATTTATTACTTGTTTACTCGAAATGTCGCTTTAATTGAAAAAAATAAAAGACTAAGAACTTGTTTAAATGCCATACTCTTCACAAATGAGTTAAAGGAATTGAACAAATGATTATTATCAAAATTGACAATGGTCTAAATTGTCCTACATTTAAGACATACAGCCCGGATGTAATCGATCCGGACATTGTTCCATTTAAACTACACAAAATAATTTGTCCCATTAATAATAAAGTTTGAAAGAATTATGAAGAGAAAGTTTAATCAGCGATGGTCAACAATTCCAACAATATCAATAAAACCGACAACCACCTCTCACATTAAACAATTGAACACAAAAAGACAATGACATAGGTCGTTGAAAATCTAATTCGATTTGAGACAGGCACACACATGTGGTGGGGTTAAACCGATTAATGGGATTCGAACCCGCCACTTAATTATTGTAATGTCAGAAATGGTGAACTGTTGAAGGTGCTAGTATTTTTGTTTCCGTTTTATGCTAAAAATATTTATCATTTGGAAGGAATATTTAAAAAATCTAAAATAAAAGCACTTTTTTTTTACAAGATACATTGTATATTGGTTAACACTTTTATTAGAATAGAAACCAGTTTTTATGATATTTATTTACAAAACTATTTAATACTTACTAGATATACTCCGTCTCCAACATTCACCAAACTGACAATAATCATCACCCATATTGAAAAATAATTTTATAAACTTCCTCTTTGTAAAATGAGTTCCACGAAAAACTAATATTTTCTACTTACTGAATTTTATTTTTTTTTAAATTTAAACTAACTACTACAATAATACCGAGAATTATATTCATAATTTTTATGGGTTTTTTTTATGTCGTCATACCAAAGTAGTTTTTTACCATTCATGAAAAAGGAGAATTATGAATTACTGAATACATGTTTTACGCGAATATTTGGCGGAATTAAAAAATATATAAAAACAACATTATTTAGGAAAGCGTGATTCATGTAACAAGTATTTCAATGTTAAAACAAGTTCAACAAAGTGACATTTTATGAGTTTCGGTTGACATTAATGCCACACTTCGTGGACGTGTAGGGGATCATTCGTGCTCTTGAAAAACGGGACTGTCGGATTTAAATATGAGAAGAGACCCCCCCCCCCTCCACAATGACATAACTTGTGAAGGGTGGTTTCAATTTTTCAGATTACTTTTACATATTTATGATAGCCGGTTATATTTCAGACAATACAGGCAGGTGTAATTTTAATCTCTCATCTAAAGGCCTAGGACAGATTCGTTCTGTCAGATATCACTGGCGATTTAGAGGGGGCGTGCGGGGCGTGCGCCCCCCTAAAATTCGCAAAGCATATGTTATACAACGTTAATTAAGCAGTTCAATAAATAATATAAATAATAAATAAGTTTTATTTAAAGTCGAAGCATGTACAACAAGCATAACACAAGCTCTAACGAGCTTTTAAATTCGACTATAACTTTAAATGAATAGTAATGATATTAGGAGTACATTTGGGATATCATTCTAAAAAAGCTCTACCCATTGATAAATGATCAGAATACTGTCCGTCCGGATGAAGCTTTTCGTTTCGCCGTTGGTTCATTCATTGAAAACGTAAGATTCGTTCTTGTTTATAGACAAACAAAGACGAATATGTTAACATTAATGCTCCATGAAACGATTCTGATCATCTAATTTAGTTACGTTAGCTAATCAGAAATCAACAACAAGTTCATGTATTGACAATTTCCGCTTTTGTTTGTCTATAAACAAGAACGGTCAAATCATATGTTTTCAATGAATGAATCAAACGACGAAAAGAAAAGCTCCATCCGGACGGGCAGTATTAACTAGAACCACCCGATAGGACAAGCGCCGAAAGTACAGACCAATTAGTGCAATGAGGAATGCATTAATGATTGATTGATTTTTTCTGTTTTAACGCCACTTTCAGCAGTATTTCAGCTATATCGTGGCGACCAGTTTTAGTGGTGGAGGAAGTCGGAGTACCCGAAGAGAACCACCGCCCCTGGGCAAGCAACTGGTAAGCTTTATCACTTGCGACTGCGAGTCGAGTGCACCCTTTTTGTTATTTACAAAGCTGGGCGCGAACCCACCCGTATTGGTGATAGGCTTGTATGAGCTGTTAGATCCAACGATCTAACTCATTGAGCCATCCGGTCCCCAGGAATGCGTTAAAACTAAACCAATAGTTCTTTGAAGGGTTAAAATATCGTGATCGATCAGTCATGAGTTGAACAATTCGCATCACGGTTGTTCCAAAAAAAAGTTTTACTTCAGGCGACCGTTTTACTAAAGTGATCGTAAATCGTAAGTCTAAGATCACTCTTAAGATTTTTTTACGTGCACGTATACGTGCGTTTCACTAAGCTAGTCCTAATCTTAAGAGTTACGACTTGCGACAAGTAACATCTCCTATAATGGAGGTAAAAAGATATATTGTATCATATATTTTATATAAGATGATTGAGTTTAGGTGATTAACGCCACTTTCAGCAATATTTCAGCTATATCATGGCGACCAGTTTTAGTGGTGGAAGAAGCCGGAGAGAACCACCGACCACGGGCAAGCAACTGGTAAACTTTATCACTTGCGGTTGTGAGTCGAGTGCACCTTTTTTTGTAAATTTAATGCATAAACCCAACAGCTCGGAAGCTGATTACATTAATAATCACATTTTAAATGTGCTTAAATACCGTATACGTTTTTAATATTCAACTAATTATAAAACTCTAAAGTGATCTTTTAAATGAATAAACCAAAGCTATCAGAAAAAAAAATGTTAAGTGTAAAATTTTACAGAAATTTGAGAAGAAATTTATTTTATGGAATATATTTTAACAAATTTCATACTATATGTAAGGAGAAATTTCAAAAATGTGACCATAGAATTGGCAATACATTCACATTCTGCACCGATATTCCGTTTGCGGAACATTTCAATTGCGCGGAAAAAAATTCCTTCATTTACGTGAAGACACACATGACATTTGTGGGATTTTTTTGGTTACCTTTCTGTTTAAAGCATATTTCGTATTTTCACAATATTTTATGGTTGGGCACTGATGCTGCAACTTCTTTTTTACCTCTTTATTTACTTCTTTCGCCATCAAGAAATTACTTATTCTGTAACCACCGCCCACCACGCATATAAAATAATATGTTTGTTCAACACATAGAATAACAAAAATACACATCTTGCAATATTAAACCTTAACATATGCATGTACTGTTGATTTATGTTCAAAGTGAGTGCTTAACGCTTTATATAATCAATAAAAACTACCAATGAATATTAACATTTGGACTGCTAAAATATATGTTGTCTTCAAAATTATTGGGTTTGTTTTCTTATACATGCATGTTACAAAATTTTTGTTTTAATTTATATTTCATATATTTGTATCTATGTTATTCTTATATTTTATGTTTTCATTTTAAAGACTGACGAAAGAGGTGAATAATCCATATTGCATCGTCAGTCATGCTGCAAAATGCAGAAAATGTTATGAGTAATTTAAATATATTCTAAATAACAGATAACCCGCGCAAATACAAACATGGCAAATGCAAAACAAATCTCATGTACATTTTACGGGCAATTGTAATGCTCTTTATCCGTGCAAAAGTAATACCTGTTAATCCCCAAATCCACGCAAATGTAATGCGCCCTCTGTGTGTTCTTATTTTTTATTTTTTTAACCATTGTTTATACATGTATCCGATATAGTTCTTTTCTTGAAATTTTTCTAGGTATTCACTCGTTAATAAAATATGTTCATATTGTAAATGCAGAACTGATAGAAAGTACACTGAAACAAACAATAATGTGTCTCTGTTTTGATGATTTTTTTATGGCTCTCGAAATATAAAAAATGGTGCGTGCATATAATATGTATTGCTCGCTTCATTTGATTAATGTTCATATTAAAAAAATACAGATAACAATTCTTCTCTTCAAAAAAATAGGTTTACGATTTACGACTTACGACTACCTTCCACCACTCTTAACTTTGCGATCACTTTTTATCGTAAGTCGTAAATCTTATCTATTAGTGAAACGGTCGTAACTCTTAAGAGTACACATACGTCTACGTTTACGACTTACGACCTTCAGTGAAAAGGTCGCCAGGTTCTTATAATCTGACAAAAACATACTGTTAACAATTATCCGACAAAATTAAGACTCAAAGTAAAGTTTTTTGGGTCTGATAAAAATGGTGTGGTTGATTCAAAATTGTCGTTCAAATAAATGTCTGTAATTCCTCAAACCCCCTAGAGCTTATGGGGAGAGGTTTCGCCCCCTGGACCCCATACTAGGGCTCTGCCCTGGACCCGCTGGGGACCTTAAGCGGTCCCCAGATCCCTCTCCTACTCACGCCCCCCCTAATCCCAAATCCTGGATCCGCCCCTGGATATGACTATGTTTGTGCGTATCCCTTAGTGTTGCCCCGTTTCTCAGTTATGGGATGCAACCGTCTCGTCTAATGGTCAGCGTGCTCGATCCAAGTGCTGTAAACTAAAGGTGCGATCCGGTCACACAATAGAGTATGCAATGGGTATTTGCTGCTTCACTGCTAAACATGCAGCAATAAAGGAGTGGAAGAGGGCCCGGGTGGCTCAATGAGTTAGGTAGTTGGATTACCTAACAACTCATACAAGCTTATCACCAATACGGCGTGGGTTGGCGCCCGGCTTTGTAAATTACAAAAAGGGTGCACTCGACTCGCAGCCGCAATGATAAAGTTTACCAGTTACAGGCTTTCAAGCAAGATTTTGTGATTTTTTTAGGGCAAAATGTTTAAAAAAATAAGGGCTATTATTAGGAATTTTTAGGACTTTTTTGACAAAAATAAGGGCTGAAATTCAATAATCAATACTAGAGGCTCCCAGGAGTCTGTAATCGCTCAACTGGTTTTCAATTTGACATTTAAAGTTGATAGAAAATGGGGGTGTTACACATAATTTTGAAAGTGGGCCACCCAAAGATCATTTCAACTCAAATTTCTGAGTAAAAGATTTTGATGTGATTTTTATCTCATAATATTCCTAAACGGAATAAACTGGCTGAAAAAATCTCACAGAAAAACCCAGAATATATGTTAAACTACTCATTGTCATATAGCTGCAGCTAAAATTTGAGTTCATTTTGATTTGCAATAAAGCGGAAATTTCTATTTTTAGTAACAGCAGCCATTTTGAATGGAGGGTGGAGCTGTCGGACACAATATTGAAAGAGGACCACCCAATGACCATCCCAGCCAAATTTGCTTTAATTTGGTTCAGTGGTTTCAGTGAAGAAGATTTAAATGTGATCTTTTATCAAAATATGTATAATTTGAATAATCAGTATAAATCGGTTGAAAGAAAAATTTCACAAAAAAACCCAGAATATATGTTAATCTACTCATTGTCATGTAGCTGCAGTTAAAATTTGTGCTCATTTTGATTTATAATAAAGCAGCAATGGACAATTGAAGAAATTTCTATTTTCAGTAACAGCAGCCATCTTGAATGAAGGGTGGATCTGTCAGACACAATTTTGAAATGGGACTACCCAAGGATTATCCCTGCCAGGCTTGGTTTAATTTGGTTCAGCGGTTTCAGAGGAAAAGATTTAAATGTGATCTTTTATCAAAATATGTCTAATTTTCATAATCAGTATAAATCGGCTGAAAGAAAAACAAGATGTTGCACGCTACGTCGTGCTAAGAATACCCCCACTCGTTCATTTGTAAGTCGCACGGTAAACAGGAAGTAGATGTGCAGCAAACCTGGAAAGGGGCGACATGGTACAAGTCACCATGCCAAAGCCATATATCAAATATAAAATCATTTCTTCCAGTAGAAGCTGAGATAACTGTTACGAAAGTTTTCATTACGGCAAACATGAAAAATTCTAAGTCGCACTGTAAACAGGAAGTAGATGTGCGGTAAACCTCCGCCAGGAAAGAGGACACATGGTACAAGTCACTATGCCAAAGCCATATATCAAATATAAAATCATTTCTTCCAGTAGAAGCTGAGCTATCTGTTACGAAAGTGTGAACGGACGGACAGACGGACAAGGTGATTGCAATATACTCCCCACTCTATGAGTGGGGATATAATTTCACAGAAAAGCCTGGAATATATATATGTTAAACTACCATTGCCATGTAGCTGCAGTTAAAATTTGAGCTCATTTTGGTTTATACTAAAGCAGCAATGAGCAATTGAAGCAATTTCTATTTTTAGTAACAGCAGCCATCTTGAATGGAGGGCGGGGCTTTCGGACACAATTTTGAAAGGGACGCACCCAGGGACCATCCCTGCCAGGTTTGGTTTAATTTGGTTCAGCGGTTTCAGAAAAGAAGATTTAAATGTGATCTTTTATCAAAATATGCCTAATTTGCATAATCATTATAAATCGACTGAAAGAAAAATTTCACAGAAAAACCTGGAATATATGTTAAACTACTCCTTGCCATGTAGCTGCAGTTAAAATGTTGAGCTCATTTTGACTTATACTAAAGCAGCAATTGACAATTAAAATTTCATATCCCCTTTTTTCTATTTTTAGCTTGGCGGCCATCTTGGTTGGAAGTCGGGATCACCAGACACAAATTTGGAAGGGGGCCATCCAAGGACCATTCCACCAAAGCTTGGTTCAAATTGGCCCAGTGGCTTCAGAGGAGTTGGATTAAAATGTGAAAAGTTAACGGACGGACGGACGACGGACGCTCAGTGGTGACAATAGCTCACCTGACCCTACCCTTTGGGTCAGGTGAGCTAATAAAAGAAAAACATTCTGTACTCACCTCCAGGGAGAACATAAATACAAAAGCTAATTACCAACTCTGAAGATCACGCCAATGGTCATCAACAGCGATATTCAGCATATCAATACAACCAGATTAAAGTAATCTGATATGGTGCAAATCCATGCTGAATATGATGCTGATAACCACCAAGATGTCTTCTGGGAAATACATTAATTCAACATATTCATTATCTGAAAGTATACTAAGGCTAGATTTTATTAATTCCAACACTTATTTTATGTTGCATTTATAAAAAAAAATCCAAATTTGAAAATTTAGGATTTTCACCAAAAAATTAGTTATTTTTAGGATTTTGAAGCTTTAATAAGAATATTAGGGCTGCTGTCAAAAAATAAGGAAAATTAGGAAAATAAGGGCCCGCTTGAAAGCATGCAGTTACTTTACTTACCCATGGTCAGTGGTTCTCTCCGACTTTTTCCACCACTAAAACTGGTCGCCATAATATAGCTGAAATATTGCTGAAAGTGGCGTTAAAACACCAAAAATCATCATCAAATCATAAAGGTGTTGCATCAAAAACAAAAAAGTTTGACAATACCAAAAGGGTCATACGAGCTCATACAATTAAAGGGTAGAATAATTCAATGACAAAAAAGAAAAAGAACAAAAATACAAACAATGGTAAACAAAACATTACACAGAAAACTAAAGTTTGAGCTACACTCAGCATTAATGAGTATGACACGTTTTTACGTTACCTCGGAGTCTAGATAAGTAAGATGTCCCAGATGAAAACCCAATTTATTACTTGATGACTGTTATTTAAGTTTGATGGACTTATAAAAATCGAACTCAGTATATTGGTCTGGTACAAAACAGAGGTATCATCATTTCACTAAATGGTATTTGTTCTCGCCATCAACACCACAATTTACCCTACTGTCTTTTATGGATTTATTGGTTTAAATGTGTGAAATGATTTCAGAGAGACTTTTTGTTTTGGTAGTTATCTTGGATTTCAGATCGGCAACCAAATTTTGTAGAGGACTACGGAATAGTATAATATGTGTATGTTTTTGGCTTAAATATGTCAAATAGTTTCTGAGAAGAAGCCGTTTGTATATATCTCTCATATGGTTCTATGTAAAACTAAGTTATGTGATAACAGCCATCTTTGATTCTTGATAAAATAAATAAATAGAGAACTATCAACAAAATAATCTAGCAATATCATAATTTAATCTTCAAAGTGGTTTCTAGGAAGATTTTTGAAATGTCAGTCAATTAGAATGCATAACTGACACTGGTACCTATGGTGAGTTCCTATCACTGCTAAATATTCAACTTTACAAACCTAATGAACATTATTGTCAAGTTTGGTTCCAATCGGTACACTAGCTTCAGACAACATTCTTAATTTGTTTTGGCTTAAAACTCTCAAGAGTCAGGATAACATGCTACAGAAAAGCTTATTATGTACAAACGGCTTAATCTTCAGTCACTTCCACCTTAAAACACAAACTGTTTTAGCTATTTAACATATTTTATTCCTATTTCTATTGATTCCAGCAGCCATGTTGGTTGGTTGGCTTTGATTCATCGAATGCCATTTGCATATTCAGCAAAAAAAAATGTCAAAATTATAAACACAGCAAAACTCAAAACAATTCATTTAATATATTAGTGAATAATTTCAAAGCACTTTAGCTTAAAATATAGCAGTTTTTAGCATTTGTTAAGAAATTTCTATTTTTAGAAATGATGTTCATCTTGAATAGAGGTCAGATGTCTGACATCATTTTGAAAGAAGAATTTCAAGGACTATCCAAGCCTACTTTGGATTAAATTTGCTCAGTGGTTTCAGAGGAAAAATTTATGAAATAAATTTTTTAGTCAAAATCAGACTAATTTTTATATTTTCCCCTAAAATCTGCAAAATACATTATGTATCAGAACATTCTGCACCATATCTCATACATTTCATTAAAAGGAAACTACTGTACAAATCTCAGTTTATTTGGTGGAAAATATGTCTTTACTGCGATCTATTTATAGTAACAATAGTCATGTTGGAAGTTTGATGTGATGATTAGGCATAATCTTAAAATTACACAATACAGGGATTATTTAGCCAAACTTTTGTTTGTTCAAACTGGCCTAGTGATTGCAGAGGAGATTTTCAAATACATTTCAGTTAAAATAGGCCCAATTTCCACATTCAGCAAAAAATCACCAATATTACGTATTACACCAAAAACAACTACTAAATATCAAACTATATTAATAAACATATTAAGCTACCCAAGCATGAAGCTACAGTTTAAATTTCAACTCATTTTAGTATAAAATGTAGCAGTTTTTGCCATTTGAAGACATTTTTTTTAATAATTTTGGCCATTTTGTATATGGTGTTGGAGAATATCATGCTTCCAGCACATTCACAATTCTTTTAATGTTACAAATTGTCTTTGACTGCAAGTAATGCAAGTAAGAAGACAACATTGTTCTATCCTGTCCAGTGTTATTATCCTCCATACCTTAATAGTGATGTCTACAATTCTACCAATATCAACAAAGCAAACATTCACATCTCACTTTAACTGACAAAACAAAAGATCATGACATATGGCATTGGAAATCCAGGTCCTATCTTGGTGGTTATCGCTATGATGCTTAGCACCACTTTCAATAATATACTCAGCAAAAAAAGTTAAGGACCATATTTTTTCAGAAGTATAAAAAAGTTCTAGTTTATATTTGAAAGTTGTTTTGTTGCTAATCTGGTCCTCCATACATCAATAATCAATATTATCGAGAACACCTTTTTTTGTGTTTACATTGCGTACGTGACACTGAGTCTGCACTGCATTGATATTGATTTTCTGCTGTTTAGAGATTGCCACCCACATTTAACAGTCCTCTTGTAGATTTTTAAAGGGTAGGCACATTGGAGCCGCCAGAAAGGGCTTTCTTTCTTTCATCACTAAACAACTCTCCATATGTTTTCAGTGACGTTTTCCCCGACTGTCCCATTCATTCGTCATTCCAACCTTTCAACTTTGAGAGTACCAGACGAAGATTGTTCCAGAAAGGAGTCGTATGCACTAAATTTGATGTCTACGTTTTTATTTCAGTATATATTTTTCTATATATCGTTGAATTTGTTCTCTTCCCTAATGTGGAGAAAATAGTTGACGTTAAACAACATACGACCAATCAATCAATAAACAGCGGCATATTACTTGACAATGCAGTTTTACTTACACCACAAACGTATCAATAGAAGTTTCTTACACAGAGTAATAAAAATAACGTAGATGAAAACGTAGATATGTCATTTAGTGCACACGACGGGTGTCTGGAATAACCCTGGACTGATACAGTAATACTCAAAAGGTTAGAAAATCAAATAATTTAGAATTCTTTGGGAGCAGGAAAACCAAGAGTATTATACCTGATATCCAAGATCGGCTGAAATTAATTATGCACGAAGGAGATTTACCTTTAGTTTTGATAAATAATATTATTGATAAAAACATGCATTTGTAATGTCATTTTATATTTAATTGCGTTGATTTTGATATATCGTGTTATTTTCCGTAATGCGTTCTCGTTCGATAAAAACTGACTGACAAAAATCGGGTTAATAACATTCCACACGATACCAGCTGACTCAAACATAGAACATAGAAATGAACAAATAAACATCGATTTCAAATTACATTTCTAATCTGTTAATATGCTATCAAAGTGTACAAAGTACTATGAGGTTAGGACTAAAGACGTGAGAGCAATAAAGAATGGATAATTCTTAGGAACTGGCATCATTGGAACAAGATACAGGATAAAGACTAACAACACAAAACAAAAACACAACACAGCACAGAAAACTGTAAAGATGAGCAACACGGACCTCACCAAAAAAACCAAGGGGAAGCGGTAGGCTGGATTGGGGGGGGGGGGGGTGGTGGTGAACTCAGGTGCTCGTGAAGGGTAAGCAGTTCTGTTCCGTACATGTCAAGCAATTTTATGAGAGTTCGCTGTTTCTAAGCTTCTGTTCTTTTGTTGGTTTGCTTGCCCGTTTTTGCTGTTCGGAGTTGGGAATACTCCACACATCTTAATGAACACTGACAAAATAAAGCTATTTTCATTGATTTTTAAGTTTTACCCTCTTATGTCACCATGAGATTACAATCAACTATTTTGACATCTGTTTGTTAAGACTTTGATTTGGTACTCGTTATATATCAAGATTAGTGACAGCAGAATGGTATACCACACATGTCAAGGAAATGTCAAAATCAGATTATAAATGATATTGTGAAATATTTGAAATGTATTTTTGTTTGTCTTTTAAGCAAACAAAATGTTATCAATAGCTTGAATTGCATATATCTTGTCAACTTACGAACAAATAGACGCTTTGATTATAAGGAGTTGAAAGGTGTCTAACAGGGGGTCAAATGGTGCTTCAACATAACCATGCCGTTAAGAGAAGAATTCGTTGCGTCTCCAGCTAATACCAGTCTTCAATAGGTGGTATTATCATAGCGAAAACCTGGGGAAAAGAACTCAAAGTGTGTTTGGCTTGCTAATACCAGTCGTCAAACTATTTAGGTAAATGCCGATAACGCAATGGTAGCACCGGTGCAGTAAGAAACATTAATACCGGTGGTTGGTGTACAGAAAAAACAGAAAAAAAAGGTTCGCTATGACAACATAACGGAATTGAAGCAGACAATATTAGTTCAACAACCGGGGGAACCATAATCTAATAAAATCATGGACTACAACTAGACACCAAAATACGAGTACGAAGAGAAATATAATAACCTTATCCGAGTGGAAACAATGATGAAATAAAAGGCCAACTATGCTATGCATTCATAAACTGTACACCCAGAGAAGTGTGTCATAATCACCTTTGAAGACAAGCAAGACCAATTCGAATCATTCAAGGTAGTGATCCTTAATGATCTCCTAACAAGACAATGACAATAACCGTTCACAATCGGACTGTCATTTATCACGATTACACAATATCAAAGGTGAAAAGAATCTATCTTTCCAGCTGTTTTAATTTACAATTTAATATGACATGTTCTGACCTCAATTTTGACCTAGTATTATGATTTTACAACATGTCACTGTCCCAGACTGATATGAACATTAATTTTAACACCGGTATAAGCTGTCAAAAAAAAAGAGTGTCAGAAAAATGTAGATTTGTTTATTTCCTCTATCACTGCGAAGACTTTTACCGGACTTGACTGTATATGTGAGTAGCACGGCGGGTGTATGTTAAGAAACAGGACTGCTAACCCTTCGCGAGCACCTGCGTTCATCCACGGTTGTTTTTGTGGGTTCGTGTTGCTGATCTGTTTAGTTTTTGCGTTGTCCTGTTATGCGTCTTTACATTCTTAGTTTCGTGTTGTGATGTTTGTTACCATTTCCGCATAGCAACGATATTCTGTTCGTCTTTACCTCCAGTTGTTTGTAGGAGCGACCATGTCTTAGCTACGTTCTTTGTGTTTGTTTGCGCATAGTGATGTACAACAGATATTGACTATATGAGTAACATGGGGGTGTCATACAAGATGCAGGAACTGCTTACCCTTCGTGGTCGCCTGGCTTCACTCCCGGGTTTTGATGGTGTCCGTGTTGCTCATCTTTATAGTTTTCTGTGTTGTGTTGTATGTCTTCGTCTTGTGTCTTGTGTACCCAATGTTGCCACTTTCTCTGGATTCTTAATTCTTGATTGCCCCTTCGGCTTTCTCTAACGTTTATTTACATATTTTTACCAGTGAATGGACAATCAATAGGAAACGGGTAAATTTTCAAGCGTATTTGACCATATCTGCTTAGTTTTTGCGTTGTCCATTCTTAGTTTCGTGTTGTGATGGTTGTTATGATTTCCGCATAACAACGATGTTCTGTTCGTCTTTACCTCCAGTTGTTTGTAGGAGCGACCATGTCTTAGCTACGTTCTTTGTGTTTGTTTGCGCATAGTGATGTCTAACAGATATTGACAATATGAGTAACATGGGGTGTCATACAAGATGCAGGAACTGCTTGCCCTTCGTGGTCACCTGGCTTCACTCCCGGGTTTTGGTGGGGTACGTGTTGCTCATCTTTATAGTTTTCTGTGTCTTCGTCTTGTGTCTTGTGTACCCAATGTTGCCACTTTCTCTGGATTCTTAATTCTCGATGACCTCTTCGGCTTTCTCTAACGTTTATTTACATATTTTTACCAGTGAATGGACAATCAGTAGGAAACGAGTAGGTTTTTCAAACGTATTTGACCATATATTTGCGTCATTTGTTGTTTTTGAAAAAATATCATTTTCATTAGCGGCGATAAAACTATTCTAGAAATTATAACGCCCTAAATACAAAATGTGTTGTCCCCCAAAAAATTAGACTTGCCAATATTTCAAATAACAAATGACGATTTAGAGAATCTGGTCAAATGCTGGTCTATGAAGCTGTGCAGCAAAACGAGCAAGAGCCGTCATTCATGCATAAAATGTCTTGCAATCGGAGTTACTGGAAGGATAGACTATGATGCTATATTCAATGAATAATAACCCTTACACGTGTTTATGCCACTTGGAAATATATTACCTTAAAGGAGGTAGAGCTACCGAAAGACAATAATACAAATATGTCATTCATCTTTATAATTGGATTGATAAGATTTTTCCAATGACATTAGTTATAACATCAGAATAAATAACGAAAACGGTATATTCTAGTGAACATTGAAAGCTATTTTAAGAGTAAACGATCGGATTCCCCCTTGTTGAACAGTGAAATGTCGAACTTCTGACTGTAAACACATTTCCCTTCATTTGATAGTGCTACTATGAGTACTACATACATCCTACGATCTTAACGTAATTTTTCCTTGTGTAGCTTTTAAACTAGTATTATCATCAACAAATAAGATACTACAGACATTCTACAGTAAGCACAAATGAATTAATTCTCCTAAAGCGATAGTTCACGCGTACGTACGTGCAATGTTTTTTTTTCCATTTCTTCCACAGGTATTTACTGATACCAATACACGAAAGCCGCATCGGTGGTGTATTAGTTCGCGTGCTCGCCTAAAGTGTGGTAGACTGTGGGATCGATCCGCGATCGGGTCAAAACAAAGACTATAAAATTGGTATTTGTTGCTTCTCCGCTAAGCACGCTAATTATTTACATGCATATTGTAGGGCATATTGTGGCTATCAATGTCGAATAAATGCATGCATTTATACAGGACAGTGGTATACATAAACATTAAATGGGACATTCAAATGTTCGTGTTGTTTATATACATATTCATTTTAAGGGAAATTACTGGTACTTGTAATTACTAGGATCGTCTTTCACATTTGTAAATTATCTACTTCCGGTGACGTTTGTTGAACTCTAGTGGCATTGACAGTTTGGTTACTTAATTATTTTACGAATATTTCAAGCATTTTGCTTGCGTTTACCTCTACATCAAGATCCCATCAAGGTGGAAATGTCAGTAATTCAACTGTCAAATCAGCGTATTTATAGAATAAACAACTACAATTTGGTGGACATTGTCGTCAAATTTATTTCCAATAATGACCTCCACTTCAAAGATATAAGTTATATTTTTCCTATTGGAATCGAAATAATTGATGGAAGCAATAATTTGTGTGCATGTTAACATTGGTAACATTGTTTTCGCTTGCATTTATTACCCCTTATCCCCCACTATAAAACTTACACGAAAATAATATTTCCCATTTTTAAATTCGCCAACAAACTATGGCTTCCAATAATGTTATCTATATAAAAGGACAATTGTATGATGTCTATTTGATGATGACTATTTATTTCAACATGAGATTCTCCATATGGAATCTATTTCTTTGATAGAGATATTCCGTTCCTTTAGATTAACCAATGACTTCTGGGCCAATTGTGCCTATCTGTAAAGAGAATAAAAAAGAATGTAAACAATATAATATAATTTTGCTATAATTCATTTTCTCTGCTTGAAACCTTGTACTTTTTTAATCTTCAGTTTTTAATGGTAATAAGTTCTTTTTTCGGTGGATTAATTAAACACTAGCAAAATATAATTATCCAATTTTTGACATTACATGTTGCATTTTTGAGTGAAGACAAAATGCAATAATGGACAAGGGTAAAGTCTATTTCGAGCATGGATTTCATTAATATTACAATGCGGCCATTCTTATTTATTTTCCGGTTTTTTTACTTCACTACTGACATAATAAATCAGTATTTCATTTCATCTTTTGAAATATTTTAGGGGCTCGTGTTTGCATAGTCGTATGGTTGTTTTACCTATTCAATCATGGCCAATGCGGAAGACCGATGTTGTTTTCTGAGTAACCTATTTTATCCACCAATATAAGCTGACAACCACGGTATAGCTGAAACTAGGCTGACAGTTGTAATAAATATCCAGTATCATATTCCCTCAGACATTTTGGGTAAAATTGAAATAAAAAACATATGAATCAGAAATATGCTACTAAATCGTATTCAACAGTTACAATCTAATTTAATATTAGATCTTTATTTGCTCCAGCTTTGCTGATATATCGGATATAATGACATAACGACATCTTACAAGGGGTCACTTTCAGGTGTCCATTTACGATAAAATCAGAGCTTACCAATCATATGATTGATTGAGTGCTTGATTGGTGTATAAAGCCAACTTTAACAACATTTCTGCTATATCGTTGCGTGAAGAAATTTTAGTATTGACTAAGACACCTACAAGAGCCTTAGAAGATGTGTTACTTTAAGGAAAATATATGTGTCCTTGGTTATTTTAAGCTGTCTCCTAATTGAATATGCAAATACAGTGTTGTTTCATACAATACGAATTGCAATGTCATACCTGTCTTTAGTATGCACATGTCTCACAGCAATCTGTAAGCACATACTGATTGCATCAATGATCTGGGTCCTTATAGAAACCTCCTCGTCCACCGGATAACAAACCACTGCAGTCCCAGGAACCATCAGCTACCCATAGATGTCTATCCTTGCACGGAGCATTCCTTATATCTACATGAGAATATATATATAATTTAATTATGTCGTTGTGTATATTTAATATGACAGTTGTACATATAGCATAAAATTTAAATTATATGTGTACCAATGGTGCATGTTATTAGATTGTCACGACAGGTGCCACTTGTGGAGCAGGAACTGTTTACCCTTCCGGAGCACCTGCGTTCATCTGTCCTTTTTCTTTTATCCATTGTGTTGTCTGTCCTTTTTCTTTTATCCATTGTGTTCTCTGTCCTTTTTCTTTTTTCCATTGTGTTGTCTGTCCTTTTTCTTTTATCCATTGTGTTGTCTGTCTTTTTTCTTTTATCCATTGTGTTGTCTGTCCTTTTTCTTTTATTCATTGTGTTGTCTGTCTGTCTTTTTTCTTTTATCCATTGTGTTGTCTGTCCTTTTTCTTTTATCCATTGTCTTGTCTGTCCTTTTTCTTTTATCCATTGTGTTGTCTGTCTTTTTTCTTTTATCCATTGTGTTGTCTGTCCTTTCTCTTTTATCCATTGTGTTGTCTGTCTTTTTTCTTTTATCCATTGTGTTGTCTGTCTTTTTTCTTTTGTCCATTGTGTTGTCTGTCCTTTTTCTTTAATCCATTGTGTTGTCTGTCCTTTTTCTTTTATCCATTGTGTTCTCTGTCCTTTATCTTTTATCCATTGTGTTGTCTGTCCTTTTTCTTTTATCCATTGTGTTCTCTGTCCTTTTTCTTTTATCCATTGTGTTGTCTGTCCTTTTTCTTTCATCCATTGTGTTGTCTGTCCTTTTTCTTTTATCCATTGTGTTCTCTGTCCTTTTTCTTTTATCCATTGTGTTGTCTGTCTTTTTTCTTTTATCCATGGTGTTGTCTGTTCTTTTACTTTTATCCATTGTGTTTTCTGTCCTTTTTCTTTTATCCATTGTGTTGTCTGTCCTTTTTCTTTTATCCATTGTGTTGTCTGTCCTTTTTCTTTTATCCATTGTGTTGTCTGTCCTTTTTCTTTTATCCATTGTGTTCTCTGTGTTTTTTCTTTTATCCATTGTGTTGTCTGTCCTTTTTCTTTTATCCATTGTGTTGTTTGTTTTTGTTCTTTTATCCATTGTGTTGTCTGTCCTTGTTCTTTTATCATTGTGTTGTCTGTCTTTTTTCTTTTATCCATTGTGTTGTCTGTCCTTTTTCTTTTATCCATTGTGTTGTCTGTCCTTTTTCTTTTATCCATTGTGTTGTCTGTCCTTTTTCTTTTATCCATTGTGTTATCTGTCCTTTTTCTTTTATCCATTGTGTTGTCTGTCCTTTTTCTTTTATCCATTGTGTTGTCTGTCCTTTTTCTTTTATCCATTGTGTTGTCTGTCCCTTTTCTTTTATCCATTGTGTTGTCTGTCATTTTTGTTGTATCCATTGTGTTGTCTGTCCTTTTTGATTTATCCATTGTGTTGTTTGTCCTTTTTCTTTTATCCATTGTGTTGTCTGTCCTTTTTCTTTTATCCATTGTGTTGTCTGTCCTTTTTCTTTTATCCATTGTGTTGTCTGTCCTTTTTCGAATTACAGATACTCAATACCCATTTGGTACCCTTTAATCTATTCTTACACTATTTGGGAACTGTACATTTTAATAATGAATATATCGCATACATCATGTAAATAAGATATATGTAAACCGTATATAGCATACAAAACAGTTAAATGTTTTGAAAACAATTCACGTCAAAGGAAGCAGAACGCTGAAGAGCGATCAACAGGGGATGAATTTATATTTTAATTCTGTTTGTGATAAATGAGATGCATAATGTGTACCTAGTAGCATTGATTGTCTGAAAAGTCAGTAAAGTTCATAGAAATCTCATTCTGTCGTGCAAAGACAAGAAAAAGTGTTGCGTGCGGTACATTGGTTTTCTCACATAAAATCCCTACATTCATATAGGGCGCTTTGTAAACGACATTTTGAAACAAATATTGTCAGTGTCTATCCAAATATGACAATATACAAGACCTTCGAGTGTCAATCAAGATGATGATTGGTTGATTCGTTTGAGATGAAACATACTATATTAAATTTATTATTTGTCGCAACCATCCTTAATTATTTTGTTATTTTTGGTCAACATTTTAAGCTTAATAAAATTACGCCTTAAGCTATCAATATGAATGCGAAAACGAGACAACATGACTACAATAAATTAAAAGACATACATTTCGGAGAACATGAAATAAGAACAGGTCTTGAAAATGGCAGGATTCTCTTATCTCGTGTATAGAATCATTCGCTATGTCCAAGTATCAAACTTGTAAAATTCCACAGTCAGTGAAAATACATAATCTGATATTAGGGGGGAAATATGCTTGAAAATAATTGTTAGCTATTTCCATTTTATACTAGGAAATAATGCAGCAAAAAGAAACAATTGGAAAAAAATGTGCAGTTCATGAATTATTCGCCTCAAAAGAAAGACTAGTACCCACGGTAAGGGCTAGACAGTGAAAAACTTGTTACTTGAATTGTTGCTGTTGTGGAAATTGTGCGGGATTACAGATACTCTCCAATACTTCCAAACCAATTTTTCAATATTCTCAAATCATTGTCGTTTTTCAGATGTGTTTGTGTTTTTCATTTGTTCAATTTGATCGACTTTGAAAAACCGATGACCGTCGTTGTTGGAACGCGCTATGGACAGCCTATGGTGTCATCGGGGTGAGACATGATAACCGATGGTTTGCCAATGCTAATGACAGGTCATAGAAACAACACTTGGCCAATCAGAGCTTAGAACTAAAAACAGTCATTATTAAACAAAAAGCTTAGTTTCGTTTTGTTGTATTTTGCTAGAAAATTAATGTCATAAAAAGAAAAGTTTGAAGATACCAAAATGTTAATCAGACGCCGTAAATTGGAGAACACACAACAAAATGGCCAAAATCAAAAGAACAAAACGACAAACTTCAATCTACAAAATAGTACATAGAACACTAAAGATCGAGCAACACGAACACACTGAAAATCGGTGGTGAACTCGGATGGTCCGAAATGGTAGGCAGTTTTTTCTCCACAAGTGGCTGTCGTCGTGTTACTCTTGTTATTAACCCGGTGATAAGTCATGAATGAGGAAAGGAACTGATTGTGATTACCAGAGACGAAACATATCTGTGGTGATTTGTGACACATATATTCCGTAACGGTTAACCAACAGTAAAAATGGGTAATTGAAGGTCAACATATAAGGATTATTCAGAACCTAAATTTAATTGAAATTATATGTAGCTTAATACCTTTACGAGGGCTTGATAATTTCAATGGGAAATATATGGTGTTATAAAGGTAATTAGATTAACACGACGGGTGTCACTAGTGGAGCAGGAACTGCTTACCCTTCGGAGCACCTGAGTTCACCCCCGGGTTTTAGTGGGGTTCGTGTTACTCGACCTTTAGTTTTATATGTATGTTTTGTAGATCGTTGTTTGTCCTTTTGTACTTTTTCTTTTGGCCCTTGTGTTGTTTGTTCTTCTTCGATATACGGATTCTGATTACCCCTTTGGCATCTTCAAACTCTTCTTTAGACAAAATGGCTAGGTAGGCTCGAATAAAATCCCATAAATCTAGTGGAAAATCATGAACTAATTCATTACTGTTTTTACATCAAGCACTGAACTGATTATCACATATTCAAAATCACACTTTTCACAACAAAATATGTGGTAAAATTTGCTGTATGAATTGTAATTTCTGGTAATGTTATTTGATATAGTTCCTGAATTGTACTTCTTTGTAATGTCATTTGATGCAGTTCCTGACAATGTTATTTGATATACTTCCTCAAATGAAATTCTTGGTAATATCATTTGATGCAGTTCTTGGTGATGTTATTTGATATACTTCCTCAATTGAACTTCTTCGTACTTTCGTTCCACGCGGTTCCTACATTTTACTTCCTTGTAATGGTATTTGATATAGTTCCTCAAGTGAACTGTGTTGTCATGTTGTTTGATAGAATGATCTATGTAGAAGACAAATCAAATTCCTTTGTAATGCTATATGATGCAGTTCCTAAAAAATGTTATTTGAGGACCAGGGATATGTTCCATTTATCGTAGTCACAATATCGCCCTTCTTTATCCTTATCACCGGAATTATAACATATGTAATACGTACAATGTGTGTTACTAGAGAATCAGGAACTATTCCCTTTGGGAACTACTGTGTTCGCCTCCAGTTTTCGATGGGTTTATATTTTTTATTTTGTCCATTTACATGCCGGTATCTTCACGTTTGTCGCTTGATGTTGTAATATCCGCTACGATTTCAGTACAAAATTGACGTTCTGTACGTCCTTTACTTTTTTGTAGGGGTCATGTTTTCTTTGTTATTTGCATTCAATTACGTACAGTTGTGTCCAATGCGATTTACAGAACACACGATGTTCGTGTCGTGGAACATTAACATGACGGATGACACTAGTGGGCAGGAAAAGCTTACATCTCCGTTTTAATTGTGTGGGTGCAGCTCATTTTTTTGGTTTTCTGTGTAATGCTATGCCGACCTATGGTAGTCGTGTTCTCTTCCTTCTTTAAGTCATTATGTTGTCTGTTCTTCGTAGATTTACGGCTTCTGGATACCCCTTCAGTATCTGCAAACATTTCTTAGATTATTACGTACGTTCGTAAAACTACAAAACCAGAGACGTATAAGGATTTATTAAAACAAATTTCAAAATATGATACTTATTAAAAAAGAAGAACAATTCAAAAAATAAAGCAAGCACCTGACGAATCAAATGTTTTAATAATAAATGGATTGATACAAATTAATGGACGGTGCCAATGATATTCACTTGGACGGATTTGGACGAAATGTTGAACAGTATTAAATATTCTGTTTATACCGTGACTATCGATCTACAGTCGAAGTAGTCAGTCTCCTCCAATAAACGTACACGTAACACAGAGATAAAAAAACAACAAAAATCCAAAATAACACACACCAGACGTATACTTCCGTACAACATATACACATTGAGCAGAATCAGCGTTGGCTACCAATATATTACCTGTAAAATACATTTAGTGAGTTAGTGTTTGTTGTTTAACGAATTTGAATTTTGGTGCTTAACGCCACTTTCAGCAATATTTCAGCTATATCATGGCGCGTTATTTAATGACAAGTCATGGTGAAAGCAAGTTAATGAGGCTGTGAAGAGGTCCGCTTTGTATTAGACCTCAACGTTTAGTTGGTTTTTCTAATGTTATCCCATTGAAACAATAGTCTGTGGATAGACATGTCGCTCCCACTAGGAAACATTATCCTGATTCCGAACCAACCAGTTCGTTTTCCTTAATGATGCGTGCTTAGCGGAGAACCAACAAATAAAATTGTATAGTCCTTGGTTTGACCGGGGCTTGAACAAACGATCTACCGTGCTCGAGGCACTCATTATGTATCGATTACTTTAAAATAGAAGGACATCTGCGTGGAATAAAAAAATATAATGTTGTCAATAAATTATCCAATTTGTATTCATTCTATTTACGCAAATAGTATACTGAAAAGCGCAAATATGTGTTGCACGATCACGTGTGAGTGCGTCTTTACGGTGATCACGTGTGAGTGCGTCTTTACGGATCACGTGTGATTGCGTCTTTACAGATCACGTGTGAGTGCGTCTTTACGGTGATGAAATGCGCCTATTAGTTGTAATGTATTTTATATTTTGAATGCAAAGAACGTGACTTAAAAATACATGTTTTATTACAAGTGATCAAAACACATCTGAACAATATTATCATAATTTATCAAAGCCAATCTTATAGAATATATTTTGCCTTTGTGATATATGCATAAAAATTAAGAAGAAAGTAAGATCAAATCTATATTACTACTCACCAACAAATACAGATGCAAACAGAATGAATGCCAAACAAAGGTTGATCCAAAAGACAAACCAAACAGTTTCCTTACTTCCCTCACATTTAAAGCAATCGGACTCACTCCACAAAGAGTTGGAGAAGAAAATCATGAAAGCAGTAAATACTCCAATGATGCCGAGTGCCAACAAAAACAATGGAATTCTGTACCCTTTATCTGGACAATCAGACTTATATACCAATACTGAAAAATATGTTGAATTTATTTGATGTTCTTGGGCTCATGCATTTCACTTAAATCATTCTTCATTGATGTATATTTTAATTGTATAAAAAGCATGTATTGCGGCTGTTTTGTGTAATCTCGCTCTGTCGTTCCCACGTCATATAACGACTTTTTGCCATTCTTTTTTTCAGTCGGTAAATTCTCGCTTTGTTGTCGTGCATTAACGAAAATGTTTACTATTGTATGAATACCTATGCAGCATATACATTTTGTATATGGGTAATTTACATATCTGTGTTGCATACTGATAGATCTAATTACACCATACAATTACAATTAACTATGTAATCAGTGTCTATCACCACTAAAGTAGAGAGTTCGATTCCCGCTCATGGTGAGATGTACTCGATATAACATTATGTGATAAAGTTTGTCGGTGACGTGCGACAGGTCAATGATATTCCCCGGGTACTCCGGTTTCATCCACCAATAAAACTGACCGTCACAATATAACTGAAATGTTGCTGAAAGTGGCATTAAACACCATAAGGCTAGCGCACACCCCCCCCCCCCCCTGATTCCGAACCAACCTATGTTCATTTTCCCTGATTATGAGTGTTTTGCGGAGAAGCTAGGACCCACGATCTGTCCCATTCGAGTAGAGCATGCGGACCAATACACCACCGATGTGGGTGCTAAAAACCAATGTTCGGCAAATGTATGAATATTGTACATTTTTGTACATTTATTCAATATTTATATAATAATGTGGTCTTTTCCTGGTAATATGCCAAACTATTACCCAGGTCTTAGAGACATATTACCCGACCCGAAGTGGAGGGTAATATGTTTCTCAGACCTGGGTAATATTTTGGCATGTTACCTGGACAGGACCAAATTAATATCATTATTATACTGAGTGTCTAATTGTCCTGGTAATATGCCAAAAAATTACCCAGGTAATATGCCAAAATATTACAGTACCAAATATCACTACATAAACTTACACGAAGTATAATAATGTCCAGTATGTAGTGTATTAAAGTATAACCTGTGATATATTGTTGAGAATAGGAGGATCGCCTCAGTGGATTATTGATTGGCGAGTTAAAATGCGATAGATCGAGGATTCGATCCTTGTTCATGTTAAGACTATTATATTGCAAATTAGTGTTGCTCTGCAAAGCATGGAGCATCGGTCAAGGAGCATGACAGGTTGACTAAGAATATGGATAATAAGTCTGAGCAGAACGACTTATCTTACTTGTGAACTGTTGTTTGGGTGAGCTAGCACGATACAATTCCAACTCAGTGCATGACCTAGTACAAAATAGATATTATCGCCGTTATTGTCATCTTATCAAGATTAACTTGTTCCCGCCATGATATATACTGTTCAAAAAAAGAAACGCATAACCCACTTTTATTTTTCAAAATGCAAATTCTGCGATTTACCAGGTAAAATTAAATGTCCAAATGTAATCAATAATTTTTTAAAGGTAAATTTTAAATTTTAAATGCCTGTTCATTAGATTTGGCTCTCTGCCACATGTGCACAGCGCCTCTGAAAATGAATATCCCATGTATCGCACCGAAAATTCGGTAACGTATTTCACGGGCATTTCGTGGTTAATTCAACTGTTAAACTAAAGCGTATAAAAGGATGAAGTTTGAAGCTTGACTTTTATTACTAAGTTGATATGCTGTCATGCCAAGGTTAGACCCTGCAACTCTAAATATCGCTATCGGTCGTCTCCAAGCCGGAGAGTCCCAAAATGAGGTAGCAAGAACTCTGAATGTTAACCAGTGCACAATTTTTAGGCTATGGAACTGGTTCAACGAATGACCGCCAAAGGAGTGAAAGACCTCGCATAACTACTCATGGGCAAGATCGGTACATTCGGGTCTTTCATCTACGGAATTGAACCGTGGTCGCATCAACCACTGCAGCCGGAATACCTGGATTACGAAGAATCAGCTCACAAACAGTCCGCAACCGGCTTCGACAACATGGCATTAGACCCAGAAGGCCGTATTTCGGAGCGGTATTGACGCCGTTACACAGACATGAAAGAGTCCGTTGGTACAACAGATTAAGGGGCTGGACATTGCATAACTGGCGAAGAATTAGGTTCAGCGACGAGTATCGTTTTCTTCTGCCGAAACGAGATGGCAGAATACGTGTATATAGGCGAACGTTTCTCTTCCTCCTTTGCCTAGGAAGTGGAGGTAGTGTCATGATGTGGGCGCAAATGACCGCAAAACAGACATAGTGCATGTCCCGGACAATTTAACGGCTGTAAGATACAGAGACGAAATTCTCCAACCTCACCTCATGCACGTAATTGACCGACAGAGGGAGTTATTCCAACAGGACAACGCTAGGTCACACACAGCGCGTGTAACAATGGACTATCCTGATCAGAGCAACATCAATGCGCTTCCATGGCCTTTCAAGTCGCCGGTCTTTAATCCCTTTGAACACCTATGGTATTGGCTGTTTAAACGTGTGTGCCAGCGACAACCTCCACCTCAGACCCTCGATCAACTCCGCCAAATGCTGCAACAGGAATGGCGAACAATACCAAAAAAACAATGTGAGAAATTTTATGAGTCTATGCCGAGGAGGTGCAGAGCAGTGTTGGCCGCGCGTGGTGGTCATACTCGGTACTAACTTTAACGTGATCGGAAGTGTGCTGAACTGTGATAAACCTATTTGTTTTTACTTATCCTCTGAAGTATGGACTGTTAACTGTCGATATCTACAAGTGTAACTGGAAAATGTTGATTTAAAATACATATATTAAAATACCTAAAATCCCCTTATGCGTTTCTTTTTCGCAGAGTGTAGTTGGCAATTTACTGATTTGTTCACATATACATTGGAAAACGAGGGAAAAGTTTATCAAGTCAGGCTGTCATAATGTTTACAATAAAAATGTTGAGTTTCTGGAATAACCTTTATCATGTACACACTCAATGCCTAAATATTGAAAGCGATACGATTTCAAAGTCTTTGGGAGCAAGAAAGCAAAATGGCCTAAGCGGGATAGCCACAATGGACTACGGTCACCTATGTCAGAGTGAAAATACCCTTAGTTTTACATGCACAGCTCAAAAAGACACAATATTAACTTTACTTACCAACTATGATGTTAAGTATCGAACAACATAACAAGAGCACAGCTGCAACTGCAACAGACAATTTGTGTAAATAAGTTTATAGATGTTATAAGGGTGTGTTGACTAACTATGCACACAAAATTACCAAATTAATGTCATATTGTTTATTACTTCTTCACTCGAAATGTCGCTTTAATTGAAAAAAATAAAATAATAAGAACTTGTTTAAATGCCATACTCTTCACAAAGGAGTTAAAAAAATTGAACAAATGATTGTTATCAAAATTGACAATGTCAATGACCTAAATTGTCCTACATTTAAGACATACAGCCCGGATGTAATCGATCCGGACATTGTTCCATTTAAACTACACAAAGTAATGTGTCCCATTAATAATAAAGTTTGTAAGAATTATGAAGAGAAAGTTTAATCAGCGATGGTCAACAATTCCAACAATATCAATAAAACCGGCAACCACCTCTCACATTAAACAATTGAACACAAAAAGACAATGACATAGGTCGTTGGAAATCTAACTCGATTTGAGATAGGCACACAAATGTGACGGAGTTAAACCGATTAATGGTATTCGAACCCGCCACTTAATTATTGTAATGTAGGAAATGGTGAGCTGTTTCCGTTTTATACTAAAAATATTGGTCATTTGGATGGAATATTAAAAAAATCTAAAATAAAAGCAGGTTTTTTTACAAGATACATTGTATATTGTTTAACACTTTTATTAGAATAGAAACCAGTTTTTATGATATTTATTTACAAAACTATTTAATACTTACTAGATGTAGCTATTCTCCAACATTTACCAAACTTGCACATGTTGACAAATTATTTTAAACTTCCTCTTTGTAAAATGAGTTCCACGAAAAGCTAGTACTTTCTACTTACTGAATTTTAAATTTAAACTTATTACTACAATAATACCGAGAACTATATTCATCATTGTTATGGGATTTTTTATGTCGTCATACCAAAGTAGTTTGTGGGAGCGACCATATCTTAGCTACGTTCTTTGTGTTTGTTTGCGCATAGTGATGTGCAACAGATATTGACTATATGAGTAACATGGGGGTGTCATACACGATGCAGGAACTGCTTGCCCTTCGTGGTCGCCTGGCTTCACTCCCGGGTTTTGGTGGGGTCCGTGTTGCTCATCTTTATAGTTTTCTGTGTTGTGTTGTATGTCTTCGTCTTGTGTCTTGTGTACCCAATGTTGCCACTTTCTCTGGATTCTTAATTCTTGATGGCCTCTTCGGCTTTCTCTAACGTTTGTTTACATATGTTTACCATGTGAATGGACAATCAGTAGGAAACGGGTAGGTTTTTCAAACGTATTTGACCATATATTTGCGTCATTTGGTGTTGTTGATAAAATATCATTTTCCTTTGAGGCTATAAAACTATTCTAGAAATTATAACGCCCTTAATGCAAAATGTGTTGTCCCCCAACAAATTAGACTTGCCAATATTTCAAATAACAAATTACGATTTAGAGAATCTTGTCAAATGCTGGTTTATGAAGCTGTGCAGCAAAAAGAGCAAGAGCCTCATTCATGCATAAAATGTCTTGCAATCGGAGATACTGGAAGGATAGACTACGATGCTATATTCAATGAATAATAAACCTTACACGTGTTTATGCCACTTGGAAATGTATTACCTTAAAGGAGGTAGAGCTACCAAAAGACAATAATATTACAAATATATCATTCATTTTCATAATTGGATTGATAAGATTTTTCCAATGAAATTAGTGATAACATCAGAATAAATAACGAAAACGGTATATTCTAGTGAACATGGAAAAGCTATTTTAAGAGTAAACGATCGGATTCCCCTTGTCGAACTTCTGACTGTGAAAACAATTCTCTTCATTTGATAGTGCTACTATGTGTATTACATACATCCTACGATTTTAGCGTAATTGTTTCCTTGTGTAGCTTTTAAACTAGTATTATCATCAACAAATAAGATATTACAGACATTCTACAGTAAGTACAAATGTATTAATTCCCCTAAAGCGACAGTTCACGCGTACGTACGCGCACTGTTTTCTTTCATTTCTTCCACAGGTGTTTAGTGATACCAATACACGAAAACTGCATCGGTGGTGTATTAGTTCTCTTGTTCGCCTAGAGTGTGGTAGACCGTGGGATCGATCCCCGATCGGGTCAAACCAAAGACTATGAAATTGGTATTTGTTGCTTCTCCGCTAAGCACGCTAATTTTTAACATGCATATTGTAGGACATATTGTGGCTATCAACGTCGACTAATTTCATGCATTTATACAGGACCGTGGTATACATATACATTAAATGGGACATTCAAATTTTCGTGTTGTTTATATACATATTTATTTTTAAGGAAAATTACTGCTACTTGTAATTAGTAGGATCGTCGTATTTCACAGTTATAAATTATCTACTTCCGGTGACGTTTGTTGAACTCTAGTGGCATTGACAGTTTGGTTACTTATTTATTTTACGAATATTTCTAGCATTTTGCTTGCGTTTACCTCTACATCAAGATCCCATCAAGGTGGAAATGTCAGTAATTCAACTGTCAAATCAGTGTATTTATAGAATAAGCAACTACGATTTGGCGGACATTGTCATCATATTTATTTCCAATAATGGCCTCCACTTCAAAAACATAAGCTATATTTTTCCTATTGGAATCGAAATAATTGATGGAAGCAATGGTGTGTGTGCATGTTAACATTGGTAACATTGTTTTCGCTTGCATTTGATACCTCGTATCCCCCACTATAAAACTTATACGAAAATAATATTTCCTATTTTTAAATTCGCCAACAAACTATGGCTTCCATTAATTGTATCTATATAAAAGGACAATTGTATGATGTCTATTTGAGGCTGTTTATTTCAACAGGAGATTCTCCATATGGAATCTATTGCTTTGATAGAGATATTCCGTTCCTTTAGATTAACCAATGACTTTAGGGCCAATTGTGCCTATCTGTAAAGAGAATAAAAAAGAATGTAAACAATATAATATAATTTTGCTATAATTCACGTTCTCTACTTGAAACCTTGTACTTTTATAATCTTCAGTTTTTAATGGTAATAAGTTATTTTTTCGGTGGATTAAATAAACACTAGCAAAATATAATTATACAATTTTTGACATTACATGTTGTTCAGAGTATTTTTGAGTGAAGACAAAATGCAATAATGGACAAGGGTAAAGTCTATTTCGAACATGGATTTCATTAATATTACAATGCGGCCATTCTTATTTATTTTCCGTTTTTTTTTACTTCACTACTGACATAATAAATCAGTAATTCATTTCATCTTTTGAAATATTTTAGGGGCTCGTGTTTGCACAGTCGCATGGTTGTTTTACCTATTCAATCATGGCCAATGCGGAAGACCGATGTTGTTTTCTGAGTAACCTATTTTATTCACCAATATAATCTGACAACCACGAATAAGCTGCCAATTGTATTAAATACCCAGTATCATAATCCCTCAGACATTTTTGGTAAAATGGAAATAAAAAACATATGAATCAGAAATATGCTACTAAATAGTATTCAACAGTTACAATTTAATATAATATTAGATCTTTAATTGCTCCAGCTTTGCTGATATATCGGATATAAAGACATAACGACATCTTACAAGGGGTCACTTTCAGGTGTCCATTTACGATCAAATCAGAGTTTACCAATCATATGATTGATTGAGTGCTTGATTGGTGTGCAAATCCAACTTTAACAACATTTCTGCTATATCGTTGCGTGAAGAAATTTTAGTATTGACTTAGACACCTACAAGAGCCTTAGAAGATGTGTTACTTCAAGGAAAATATATGTGTTCTTGTTTATTTTAAGTTGTCCCCTAATTGAATATGCAAATACAGTCTTGTTTCATACAATACGAATTACAATGTCATACCTGTCTTAAATATGCACATGTCTCACAGCAATCTGTGAGCACATACTGATTGCACCAATGATCTGGGTCCTTATAGAAACCTCCTCGTCGACCGGATAACAAACCACTGCAGTCCCAAGAACCATCAGCTACCCATAGATGTCTATCCTTGCACGGAGCATTCCTTATATCTACATGAGAATATATATATAATTTAATTATGTCGTTGTGTATATTTAATATGACAGTTGTACATAATAGTATACAATTTAAATTATATATGTAACAATGGTGCAAGTTACAAGATTGTCACGACAGGTGCCACTAGTGGAGCAGTAACTGCCTACCCTTCCGGAGCACATGAGTTCACCCCCCGTTTTCGTTGCGTTCGTGTTACTTGATCTTTAGATGTATGTGTATGCTTTGTAGATCGTTGTTTGTCCTTTCGTATTTTTTTTTGGCCATTGTGTTGTCTGTTCTTCTTCGATATACGGATTCTGATTACCACTTTGGTATCTTCAATCTTCAAACTCTTATTATTTAATGCTACAAGTAAGTCAAGTTATTGTTTAGCAATAGTCGTAGTGGGGAAACATTTCAGTTTCATGTTTGTGCAATCAACTACTTTGATTTTCTAATTTGTTTTTGTAATTGTTCTCTGAATTGTTTTCTCTTTCGATATTTTGACTATTTTCCTCGTGTCTTGAGCACAATTCCTTTAGTGTAAATTGTTGGTGAAGGATGTTTTACTGAGTGTTTTGGCAGGGTAGTAAACTTTCTTGAAAGCAAAATCATTTGTTTTGTATTAAACATTGTAACTTTCAACAGCCGTTGATATAACCACAAAAAAAGACTTGGTACAACGAATGATTGAATTGTGTGCATTGAATTATGTATCTACGTCAATGTTTAAAATACAGCTATTGCTTACAGAAATAACGGATACTATAAACAATCAATGTGCGACGACAATTTTATAGTTAAATTGACAATATCTGATTTGGCAATAATACATCTTATTTTTAGCTGAAGAATGTAATGTCCAGAATGAATGTCATAAACTCATTTAAAAATCTCCATGTATGACATGTCAGTTACCCAAAATATACCTCCCACAATTTTATGAAGGTCTGACTATACTACAATGCCCAGAAATTATTACCAGAAGGCGGAAATCGAGGGACAAAAAATACAACGTTCCACAGTATATTACTCATAAACCTAAAGATTGAACAAAACGAATCCCACCAAAAAAACACACAAAAACAAAAACAACCCTACAGGGTTAAACTGCGCAACGACCTGGTCGCAGTTCTAGCTCTACTATTTGTGCGATATAAAAATCACGTGATAAACCATGAGCGAGAACAGAAGGACGCGCTTGTGGCCATAGCGAAAACAAAATAGCATTTGTCATATATGACACAGAAATTCCGTAACAGTAAACAAGTCATGATAGTGACAGTAAATATTTCTAAATGATGACTACAATTTTACCACCAGGAACCATTGGTTCAGTTGCTGGAACCCTCTATCAAGAAAATCATGAACTAAAACACAAGCTGTGAAATATTATATCAACTCAGTTGCTGTGCATATACCGGTATGTAGAAGTTTCACGATGGGAACATTTTAATTAACTCTTTTGTCGTAAAGTTTGTTGTTATCAATCAATAAATTCAGATACAAAAGACTGACAGACACTACAATGCCCAAACGGAAAGATTGTCACATTTTATGTTTTTGTATTCTACATGACTTGAACGTAATTTATCTTCTGGTTTGTATTACGACTTGTATTTTGGTATTCTACGTGATTTTACATCCTATTCTCTGGTATGTATCAAACCTTGGTTTTTTTTTTACGTTCATTGTGATTTGATTTGACATGTCCTCAGCTTATATTACCAATAAAACGTAGATATCAAACTTGGTTCGTAACGCCCCGTTTCTGGAATACCCTTCATCAGGTACGTTCAAAATCGAAAGATTGGAAAGCCAAATAAGTTAAAATTTTGGGAGCAATAAAACCAACCGGCCTAAAAAGGATAGGCAAACTTGGCTATGTTCATCTCTGCCTGAGGACGAAGAACCTTAGTTTTATCAACAATTGCATTATGTAGGAACTGTAGCATACAGTAATGAATATATCCAATAAACCATGTCAGTGCCGAAGCACGGAAATTAGATTTCGGTGTTCTAAGTGACTTGATAGTGGTGTTCGAAAACTTCTGGCATTCTACATTCTCTTTGAGTATACATATTACTTATTCCAGAATTAATATTAACGGCCGGCTATTGTGAGATTGAAAAACAAAGATTGTTGCAATTAAATGTTAGACGTTTATGAGACTTAGACGGGTATTATTGGGTGCTTGGACGATGTAATGAATTTACAGGCGTTTGTAAAAACAATATACTTACGTTTCCGCAGATGAGCACAGTTAACGACCGCAATCCAAAATAATAAGCACCGTTTTGTTCATTTTTGAGCACGGCAGGTATTATTGAAGGTCAATATTTATAGTACTGGTATATACGGAGTGTTCTTCACACATATGATGTCGTCATACTGATAAAAACATTCCTATCAAGCCTAATTAGGTCATGAATTTACGCAAATCAAAATATGTTCATACCTTTGTGTATGAAATTGTATTAATGCTATATGTTATTATATTATTTGCATCATTATTAATGATGAAGCTAAGTATGCACAACAGCTTAGATATCTAACTTAGTGCGCACGGCGCGTGTTTTGAAATAACAGTCCTCAGGTACACTCAAAGGCAGTTAAAACATTGGAAGGTTGAATAATATTAAGCATTTGGGAGCAGGAACACAAAAGAGCCTCAACAGGATAGGCAATGATCAGCTGAGGTCATCTATGTCTAAGGGAGACCAACCTTAACCTTAATGATAATTATGTGTATTGTTTGTAGATTGTTGTTTGTCCTTTTTCTTTTATCCATTGTGTTGTCTGTCCTTTTTCTTTTATCCATTGTGTTGTCTGTCCTTTCTCTTTTATCCATTGTGTTATCTGTCTTTTTTCTTTTATCCATTGTGTTGTCTGTCCTTTTTCTTTTATCCATTGTGTTGTCTGTCCTTTTTCTTTTATCCATTGTGTTGTCTGTCCCTTTTCTTTTATCCATTGTGTTGTCTGTCCTTTTTGTTGTATCCATTGTGTTGTCTGTCCTTTTTGTTTTATCCATTGTGTTGTTTGTCCTTTTTCTTTTATCCATTGTGTTGTCTGTCCTTTTTCTTTTATCCATTATGTTTTCTGTCCTTTTACTTTTATCCATTGTGTTGTCTGTCTTTTTTCCTTTATCCATTGTGTTGTCTGTCCTTTTTCTTTTATCCATTGTGTTGTCTGTCCATTTTCTTTTATCCATTGTGTTGTCTGTCCTTTTTCGAATTACAGATACTGATTACCCATTTGGTATCTTTAATCTATTCTTACATTATTTGGGAACTGTACATTTTAATGATAAATATATCGCATACACCATGTAAATAAAATATTTGTAAGCCGTATATAACATACTAAACAGTTAAATGTTTTGAAAACAATTCGCGTCAAAGGAAGCAGAACGCAGAAGAGCGATCAACAGGGGATGAATTTATATTTTAATTCTGTTTGTGATAAATGAGATGCATAATGTGTACCTAGTAGCATTGATTGTCTGAAAAGTCAGTAAAGTTCATAGAAATCTCATTCTGTCGTGCAAAGTGGTTCAAAGACAAGAAAAAATTTTGCGTGCGGTACATTGGTTTTCTCACATAAAATCCCTATATTGATATAGGGCGCTTTGTAACCGACATTTTAAAACAAATATTGTCAGTGTCTATCCAAATATGACAATATACAAGACCTTCAAGTTTCAATCAAGATGATGATTGGTTGATTCGTTTGAAATGAAACATACTATATTAAATTTATTATTTGTCGCAACCATCCTTAATTATTTTGTTATTTTTGGTCGACATTTTAAGCTTAATAAAATTACGCCTTAAGCTATCAATATGAATGCGAAAAAGAGACAACATGACTACAATAGATTAAAAGACATACATTTCGGAGAACATGAAATAAGAACAGGTCTTGAAAATGGCAGGATTCTCTTATCTCGTGTATAGAATCATTCGCTATGTCCAAGTATCAAACCTGTAAAATTCCACAGTCAGTGAAAATACATAATCTGATATTAGGGGGGAAATATGCTTGAAAATAATTGTTAGCTATTTCCATTTTATACTAGGAAATAATGCAGCAAAAAGAGAAACTATTGTAAAAAATGTGCAGTTCATGAATTATTCGCCTCAAAAGAAAGACTAGTACCCACGGTAAGGGCTAGACAGTGGGAAGCTTGTTACTTGAATTGTTGCTGTTGTGGAAATTGTGGGGGATTACAGATGCTCTCCAATACTTCCAAACCAATTCTTCAATATTCTCAAATCATTGTCGTTTTTCAGATGTGTTTGTGTTTTTCATTTGTTCAATTTGATCGACTTTGAAAAACCGATGGTCGTCGTTGTTGGAACGCGCTATGGACAGCCTATGGTGTCATCGGGGTGAGACATGATAACCGGTTGTTGGCCATTGCCAATGACAGGTCATAGAAACAACAATTGACCAATCAGAGCTTATAACTAAAAACAGTTATTATTAAACAAAAAGCTTAGTTTCGTTTTGTTGTATTTTGGTAGAAAATTAATGTCATAAAAAGAAAAGTTTGAAGATACCAAAATGTTAATCAGACGCCGTAAATTGGAGAACACACAACAAAATGGCCAAAATCAAAAGAACAAAACGATAAACTTCAATCTAAAAAATAGTACATAGAACACTAAAGATCGAGCAACACGAACACACTGAAAATCGGTGGTGAACTCGGATGGTCCGAAATGGTAGGCAGTTTTTTCTCCACACGTGGCTGTCGTCGTGTTACTCTTGTTATTAACCCGGTGATAAGTCATGAATGAGGAAAGGAACTGATTGTGATTACCAGAGACGAAACATATCTGTGGTGATTTGTGACACATATATTCCGTAACGGTTAACCAACAGTAAAAATGGGTAATTGAAGGTCAACATATAAGGATTATTTAGAACCTAAATTTAATTGGAATTATATGTAGCTTAATACCTTTACGAGGGCTTGGTGATTTCAATGGGAAATATATGGTGTTGGAAGGTAATTAGATTAACACGACGGGTGTCACTAGTGGAGCAGGAACTGCTTACCCTTCCGGAGCACCTGAGTTCACCCCCGGTTTTTAGTGGAGTTCGTGTTACTCGACCTTTAGTTTTATATGTATGTTTTGTATATCGTTGTTTGTCCTTTTGTACTTTTTCTTTTGGCCATTGTGTTGTTTGTTCTTCTTCGATATACGATTCTGATTACCCCTTTGGTATCTTCAAACTCTTCTTTAGACAAAATGGCTAGGTAGGCTCGAATAAAATCCCACAAATCTAGTGGAAAATCATGAACTAATTCATTACTGTTTTTACATCAAGCACTGAACTGATTATCACATATTCAAAATCACACTTTTCACAACAAAATATGTGGTAAAATTTGCTGTATGAATTGTAATTTCTGGTAATGTTATTTGATATAGTTCCTGAATTGTACTTCTTTGTAATGTCATTTGATGCAGTTCCTGACAATGTTATTTGATATACTTCCTCTCCTGTTTAATGGTATGCGCGTTGCTCAATTTTTAGTTTTCTGTGTAGTGCTATGTCGACCTATGGTAGTCGTGTTCTCTTCCTTTTTTAAGTCATTATGTTGTCTGTTCTTCGTAGATTTACGGCTTCTGGATACCCCTTCAGTATCTGCAAACATTTCTTAGATTATTACGTACGTTCGTAAAACTACAAAACTAGAGACGTATAAGGATTTATTAAAACTATTTTCAAGATATGATACTTATTAAAAAAGAAGAACAATTAAAAAAATAAAACAACCAATTGACCAATCAAATGTTTTAATAATAAATGGATTGATACAAATTAATGGACGGTGTCTATGATATTCACTTGGACGGAATTGGACGAAATGTTGAACAGCATTAAATATTCTGTTCATATCGTCGTTATCAATCTACAGTGGAAGTAGTCAGTCTCCTCCAATACACATACACACACCAAAGAGAGCAGCAAACGAAATCAATCCTAAGCTACACATAGCCAACGTATACCTCCAGACAACACCTACACATTGGGCAGAATCAGCGTTGGCTCCAAATACAAGACCTGTAAAATACATTTAGTGAGTTAATGTTTGTTGTTTAACGAATTTGAATTTTGGTGCTTAACGCCACTTTCAGCAATATTTCAGCTACATCATGGCGAGTTGTTTAACGACAATTCAGCAATTATTTTCAGCTATATCATGGTGAAAACAAAATAATTTTTAATGAGATGGTGATGAGGTCCGCTTTGTATAAGACCTCAACGCTTAGTTAGTTTTTCTAATGTTATCCCACTGAAACAATAGTCTGTGGATAGACATGTCGCTCCCACTAGGAAACATTATCCTGATTCCGAACCAACCAGTTCGTTTTCCTTAATGCTGCGTGCTTAGCAGAGAAGCAACAAATAAACATTGTATAGTCCTTGGTTTGACCGGGGCTTGAACTAACGATCTACCGTGCTCGAGGCACTCATTATGTGTCGATTACTTTAAAATAGAAGGACATCTGTGTGGAATAAAAAAAAAATATAATGTTGTCAATAAATTATCCAATTTGTATTCATTCTATTTACGCAAATAGTATACTTAAAAGCGCAAATATGTGTTGCACGATCACGTGTGAGTGCGTCTTTACGGTGATGAAATGCGCCTATTAGTTGTATTGTATTTTATATTTTGAATGCAAAGAACGTGATTTAAAAATACATGTTTTATTACAAGTGATAAAAACACATCTGAACAATATTATCATAATTTATCAAAGCCAATCTTATAGAATATATTTTGCCTTTGTGATATATGTATGAAAATCAAGAAGCAAGTAAGATCAAGTCTATATTACTACTCACCAACAAATACAAATACAAACAGAATGCATGTCAAACCAAAGTTGATCCACCAGGCAAACCAAACAGTTTCCTCACTTCCCTCACATCTGAAGCTTTTGGAGTGACTCCACAAACAGTTGGAGAAGAAATTCATGATAGCAGTAAATACTCCAATGATGCCGAATGCCAACAAAAAGAATGGAATTCTGTACCCTTTATCTGGACAATCAGACGCATGTACCAATGCTGAAAAATATGTGGGATTTATTTGATGTTCTTGGGCTCATGCATTTCACTTAAATCATTCTTCATTGATGTATATTTTAATTGTATAAAAAGCATGTATTGCTGCTGTTTTGTGTAATCTCGCTCTGTCGTTCCCATGCTATATAACGACAAGACTTCAGAACTATAGAGCGAGATTCACTTACATCACGTTATGTATTTTTGCCATTCTCTTTTTTTGTCGGTAACGACAAAATGAGAAAATTAAATTATCGCTTTGTTGTCGTGCATTAGCGAAATTTTAATTATTGTATGAATACCTATGCAGCATATATATTTTGTATATGGATAATTTACATATCTGTGTTGCATACTGATAGATCTAATTATACCATAGAATTACAATTAACTATGTAATCAGTGTCTATCACCACTAAAGTAGTGAGTTCGAATCCCGCTCATGGTGAGATGTACTCGATATAACATTATGTGATAAAGTTTGTCGGTGACTTGCGACAGGTCGGTGATATTCCCCGGGTACTCCGGTTTCCTCCACCAATAAAACTGACCGCCACAATATAACTGAAATGTTGTGGAAAGTGGCGCTAGACACCATAAAGTTAGCGCAACCCCCCCCCCCCCCTGATTGCGAGCCAACCTTTGTTCATGTACCTTGATTATGTGTGCTTTGAGGAAAAGCTAGGACCCACGATCTTCCCCACTCGAGTAGAGCACGCGGACCAGTACACCACCAATGTGGTTGCTAAATGTATGAATATTGTACATTTATTCAATATTTATATAATAATGTGATTTTGTCCAGGTAATATGCCAAAATATTACCCAGGTCTGAGACATATTACCCGACCCGAAGGCATGTTACCTGGACAAGGCCACATTAATATCATTATTATACTGAGTGTCTAATTGTCCAGGTAATATGCCAAAATATTACAGTACCAAATATCACTACAGAAACTTACATGAAGTATAATAATGTCCAGTATGTAGTGTATTAAAGTATAACCTGTGATATTTTGGTGAGAAGAGGAGGGTCGCCTCAGTGGATTATTTCTTGGCGAGCTACAGTGCGATAGATCGAGGGTTCGATACTTGTTCATGTTAAGACTATAATATTGCAAATTAATGTTGCCCTGCAATGCACGGAGCATCGGTCAAGGAGCATGACAGGTTGACTAAGAATATGGATAATAAGTCTTAGCAGAACGACTTATCTTACTTGTGGACTGTTGCTTGGAATCCGGGTCGTTTCGCCCCGAATCCCGTTCGCCCCGTGAGTCGTTTCGCCCCTATTCCCGTTCGCCCCGATTCCCTTTCACTCCGGGTCGTTTCGCCCTCATTTATTAATAGTGCTTTAAAAATTGAAATATGGAAAATAACATTGCAAATATTCGTATTTTTGGATGTTGTAAGGCTTTATGCTTTCTTGACGTGTTTAATATTATGTATGGCTTCACTTTTATTGTTTGACACCTGATTAAATGTGTAAAATTTCTTTGTTCACTTTCATTGCTTGACACCTGATTAAATGTGTAAAATTTCTTTGTTCACTTTCATTGTTTGACACTTTCTTTGAACAATACAGTAATACATTAGTATGTATGTATTGTTTGTTCTGCATGGCTTCAAATTAGTTGTTGACACCTATCATTTATTTTTATTGTTCAAAATAACTTCATAAGGTCAATAAAATCATATCTGTATTTCAGAGCATTAATAATTTCTTTTTACATCTTATTTATTTATTATTTGATTTGATTTCTTTCTGTCTTTCTTTTTTCGTTTCATTTTGTATATGTGTGTGCTTGTATTGATTACAAAATTAACTGTTTTCAAGGTTTTACCAGAAATAGCATGAATAGCAGTGCTTCACCATAGGCAGACCTGATATTGTTTGGTTTTTTTTGGTTGTACAGGGCTCCAAAAAATCTTTAGAGTGGTAACTAAAAAAATAGGGGTAATTGGAAACACAAATATGGCAAAATATTTTTTTTTTCTGAACAAAAAAAAAGCATTTTAAATAGGTTTTCTAATATTTATTTATATCAGATAACAACTTTATAATAAATTACAAAACAGTTCATACACTAGCACAACTCACAAATACTTTAGCAAGCACTAATACAAAGCAAAGCACACACAACAAAGTCTTGCTACATGTTGTCTAGAACAAGCACAACTCACAAATACTTCAACAAACACAAATACAAAGTCTTTACATGTCCGGAACCCCGTACAGATGGTTGACAGTCTTCAGGAAGTAGGACGTGGTTATGTCATTTGCTTCGTACTTGGACCAGGCATCCTCGAGACGTAGTTGCAGCACTGTGTAACGGCGATATGTGTCCCGGTTCAGGTCTTCAGTAGCCACACTTGCGTATATCAGTTGCGCCTCTCTTCTTAGTTTGGGGATCAACTTGTATATACCGACACCTTTCAATAGTTTTGAAACACATTGTCATTGATATTTATTTTTTTATTTATTTTTATTCTATTTCTCCGTTGTTCATCATATTGTTTTTTTGTTTTTATTTTATTTTTTATGTTATTATTTTTTTTGTATACAACTAATAAATAAATAATTACCAAATTATTGTCGAAAAAGACTTCATCTATTATTATATAATAGCGATTAAGACTCACTTTCTGGGGCAAACGACCCGGGGCGAACAGGTAATCGGGGCGAACCGACCCGGTACCATTGTTTGGGTGAGCTAGCACGATACAATTCCAACTCAGTGTATGACCTAGATACGATAACGTAACCATCATTCCGCTTGTGCTCCAGTTAGGGTTACGAATCAGTCCCATTCAACGTATGGGAGCAAATTAAAATTATCGTTAAGTGAATATTTCAACTTTCTTTTTGCATATCTGGTCATAACTTATTATTCCCTACAATTTTTAAGTAATGGCGATACGAAATAAGTGTTACAATACCTGTTTCTACCTTCACGATCGATTTAGTATTCGAAAATTGTTTCTTGTCCGCCATGGCATCTTACGTATACTCTCGTGATAGGCGGAGCCTATCCATATATGGATCTGAATGCCAAATATGAAAAACTTACTACGATGTTTTACTACGATTGATAAACAAATAAGGATATCTCCAAAACGAGGCAAGTGCACGTGAAATAGCAACTTGTAAGCAAAATGTCGGACAGAAAGAAGATTTCATGCATTCAAATTTTCAGATGGATATAAGTGTACCATGGATTGATGCAGCGTTTACTTAACACCTCAAGGTTTACCTAAATATATTTATCTTTCACCCCCGTTAATTTTTCCAACCACTTACAACGGAATTAGGACAAAAAACCGCCCGGTGTGAATCACTCTAGGCGCTGCTCCCATACGTTGAATGTGACCGATTCGTAACCCTCGCTGGGAGCAAAAGCGGACTGAGGGTTACGTTATCGTATCTATGTATGACCTAGTACAAAGTAGATATTATCGGGTACCTATAAAGTGCGAAACGAAATAGAAACGAAACGAAACGAAATCAACGAAAACGAAACGAAATCAACGAAATGGAAACGAAATGAAACGAAACCAAAGAAATAGACTGATATGAAGAAAATGGAAGGAAAAAAATAAAAGACAAAACGAAATAAAGAAATTAAAAAAAAAAGATAATTCGATTTTTTAAATACAATTATTTTGATTAATTATAACCCATCTTGCATGTCTGTCCGTTACAGTACTCCTCACATACATTACCCGCAACTCAATCCAAGCCGGGTTTGCTTGCCGACAAACTTTCAGAAGTTCAAATGTCATATTTTTATTTGTGTTTGTGTGTGTGTCAGTATTTATGAATTATAAAGTTTCTGGAGTGGGCATATAGAAAAAAATGGGGGTATGTTCATAGATTGGGATATTGAGGGTTCGTTATTCGTCTGATTTTATTACGTTTTTCGTTTGTATTCTGCATAAATTTGCCTATTCGCGAAATCAAACAGGATGGTCTTGAGTTTCAGATTCTGGGCACTATTTGACTACTGGATTTTCCCGACTTGTCACGTTTAATCCCCATACACTCTCCCCCCTCCCCCCCCCCCCCCCCCCCCATTTGTCAATATGACGGAACTATTAACGACTGTCATACAAGTGGGAGGTTTGACCCATCATTTTCTTGGGAAATGCCTGTACCAAGTCGGGAATATGATAGTTGTTTTCTAGTTTCACATTTGGTCATGTCTTAGGATTAGAGGATTTGCATGTACCGATTGTTTTTATACTTGGTAACGTCTTAGGGTTAGACGAGATGCATCTGCCTATCTGCTATCAGAACCCACCATTTTCCTGGGAAAATTCCTGTACCAAGTCAGGAATGTGTTGTTTTTCAGTTGTTCCGTTGATTGAAAACTCAGATGGTTGAGCTTCTTATCGGTTTTGTCTGTTTTTGTGGACTTTCCCTTTTGAATGCGACTTGGAGTACGGTACCATTGTTATTACCTTTATTCGGTAGTGTGCCAACAGATCTGGCGTAATGTCTTACCGTTGTTCTTTCCGAGATATACAGGGGTCAAAAAGACCCAACACTATAAACTTTTTATTTCAAATCCTATTGTTCTATTTTGAAGAACTAAAAAAAAAACCAACAGCAACATAACAGGAGGTACAGTGAGCGCCCTGCTTACAGAGAACTTCTGGAAAAAAATAATGCTTGCAAAAACTAAACATAAGAAACTCTGGAAGTTTTATTGAAAACCATTCTGTTGTTTAGGAAGAGTTATGGATAACGCAACAGTATCCTCTCTCTATTGTATAGCCTTGTATGACAATTACATAGCCTTAATTGACAAAGTCCAAAAGTGAAGAAATTTTAGCAAGAACTGTTAAAATGGGGAAAAAAAAATAGAAGGTCCACAATGCCATTTGGTACTAAAGAATTCATGAAATTAATGAACCTTGCCATATGGTATTAAAGATTTCCTGTAAGATTCATTCAATTCCATTAAGTTTTTAAGGAGGAATTGCATAGGCAGTGAGGGAAGCACTCATGGACAAACTGACATATACTATGTACCCCCCTCCCGCTAGATAGCGGGGGGTATAAAAATATGTGCCGTATCAAATTTTATTAAACCGGAATTTTTTTTGGAGGGGGGTGATTTGGGGAGGGGGGGTATATGAAAAGGGATCAAAAGGAAAAAAGGTATTTTTACAAGATATGTAGATTTTTTTTAAATTTCTAAAGTTAATATTTGAAAGGATTTGTATACATCCGCCAAAAAAAGATTGGGGTATATAGGACTTCTGCTGTCCGTTCGTTCGTTTGTCCGTCCGGTCGTCACACTTTTTCGTCTCTCCGACACACTTTTAAATTTTGATCGGACGGGGGTATTTATTAATGAACTTTAATTACTGCACTTCTGTTATTTTAATTCCTCTCCTTTCAACAGACGTTGCTCTTATGGTTCCCAAATTTAAAAGAAGCCACTAAGTGAAAAGGACAGACTCCCGCTGAATAAATGCATAGTATTCTTGTTCAATGGTGATCAAATCCTGTCCTCTCCTGATGAAAGACAGACATGTGTGGGAAGTAGTCTAGCATCGTAATTGTGAAAATAGGTTTGATTTCTTTTAGGCCCCTATTATTTTTTCTTCCATTTTCTATTTCGTTTGTTTTCGTTGATTTCGTTTTGCTTTCGTTGGTTTCGTTTTATTTCGTTTTCATTTCGTTGATTTCGTTTCGTTTCGTTTCGTTTTTGTTGATTTCGTTTCGTTTCGTTTCGTTTTCGTTGATTTCGTTTCGTTTCGTTTCGTTTCTATTTCGTTTCGCACTTTATAGGTGCCCAATATTATCGCGGTTATTGTCATCTTATCAAGATTAACTTGTTCCCGCCATGATAAATACTGTTCAAAAAAAGAAACGCATAACCCACTTTTATTTTTCAAAATGCAAATTCTGCGATTTACCAGGTAAAATTAAATGGCCAAATTTAATCATTGATTTTTTAAAGGTAAATTTTAAATTTTAAATGCCTGTTCATTAGATTTGGCTCTCTGCTACATGTGCACAGCGCCTATGAAAAATGAATATCCCATGTTTTACACCGAAAATTCGGTAACGTTTTTCACGGGCATTTCGTGGTTAATTCAACTGTTAAACTAAAGCGTATAAAAGGACTAAGTTTGAAGCTTGACTTTTATTACTAAGTGGATATGCTGTCATGCCAAGGTTAGACCCTGCCACTCGAAATATCGTTATCGGTCGTCTCCAAGCAGGAGAGTCCCAAAATGAGGTAGCACGAACTCTGAATGTTAACCCGAGCACCATTCCCAGGCTATGGAACTGGTTCAACGAATGACCGCCAAAGGAGTGAAAGACCTCGCATAACTACTCATGGGCAAGATCGGTACATCCGAGTCTTTCATCTACGGAATCGAAACGTTGCTGCATCAACAACTGCAGCCGGAATACCTGGATTACGAAGAATCAACTCACAAACAGTCCGCACCCGACTTCGACAGCATGGCATTAGACCCAGAAGGCCGTATTTCGGAGCGGTATTGACGCCGTTACACAGACGTGAAAGAGTCCGTTGGTACAACAGATTAAGGGGCTGGACATTCCGATACTGGCGAAGAATTTGGTTCAGCGACGAGTCTCGTTTTCTGTTGCAGAAACAAGATGGCAGAATACGTGTATATAGGCGGACGTTTCTCTTCCTCATTTGTTCAGGAAGTGGAAGTTGTGTCATGATGTGGGCGCAAATGACCGCAAAACAGACGAAACTCTCCAATCTCACCTCATGCACGTAAATGACCGAGAGAGGGAGTTATTCCAACAGGACAACGCTAGGCCACACACAGCTCGTGTAGCAATGGACTACCTTGAGCAGAACAACATCAATGTGCTTCCATGGCCTTTCAAATCGCCGGTCTTTAATCCCTTTGAACACCTATGGTATTGGCTGTTTAAACGTGTGCACCAGCGACAAACTCCACCTCAGACCCTCGATCAACTCCGCCAAATGCTGCAACAGGAATGGCGAACAATACCAAGAAACAATGTGAGAAATTTGATGAGTCTATGCCGAGGATGTGCAGAGTAGTGTTGGCCGCGCGTGGTGGTCATACACGGTACTAACTTTAACGTGACCGGAAATGTGCTGAAGTGTGATAAACTGACTTTTTTTGTACTTATCCTCTGAAGTATGGACTGTTAATTTTTCAATACAAAACATTGTGAGTCGATATCTAAAAGTGTAACTGAAACATTTTGATTTAAAATACATATATTAAAATACCTAAAATCCCCTTATGCGTTTCTTTTTCGCAGAGTGTAGTTGGCAATTTATACTGACTTGTTCACTTATACATTGGAAAACGAGGGGAAATTATCAAGTCAGGCTGGCATAATGTTTACAATAAAAATGTTGAGTTTCTGGAATAACCTTCATCATGTACACGCTCAATGCCTAAATATTGAGAGCGAAACGATTTAAAAGTCTTTGGGAGCAAGAAAGCAAAATGGCCTAAGCGGGATAGCCACAATGGACTACGGTCACCTATGTCAGAGTGAAAATACCCTTAGTTTTACATGCACAGCTCAAAAAGACACAAGATTAACTTTACTTACCAACTATAATGCTAGGTATTGAAAAACATAACAAGAGCACAGCTGCAACTGAAACAGACAACTTGTGTAAATAAGTTTACAGATGTTATAAGGGTGTTTGGGTATAACACCACCTCTATTGACTAACTATACACACAAAATTACCAATTAATGTCATTTTATTTATTACTTGTTTACTCGAAATGTCGCTTTAATTGAAAAAAATAAAAGACTAAGAACTTGTTTAAATGCCATACTCTTCACAAATGAGTTAAAAGAATTGAACAAATGATTATTATCAAAATTGACAATGGTCTAAATTGTCCTACATTTAAGACATACAACCCGGATGTAATCGATCCGGACATTGTTCCATTTAAACTACACAAGATAATTTGTCCCATTAATAATAAAGTTTGTAAGAATTATGAAGAGAAAGTTTAATCAACAATGGTCAACAATTCCAACAATATCAATAAAACCGACAAACACCTTTCACATTAAACAATTGAACACAAAAAGACAATGACATAGGTCGTTGAAAATCTAATTCGATTTGAGACAGGCACACACATGTGGTGGGGTTTAAACCGATTAATGGGATTCGAACCCGCCACTTAATTATTGTAATGTCAGAAATGGTGAACTGTTGAAGGTGCTAGTATTTTTGTTTCCGTTTTATGCTAAAAATATTTATCATTTGGAAGGAATATTTAAAAAATCTAAAATAAAAGCACTTTTTTTTACAAGATACATTGTATATTGGTTAACACTTTTATTAGAATAGAAACCAGTTTTTATGATATTTATTTACAAAACTATTTAATACTTACTAGATATACTCCGTCTCCAACATTCACCAAACTGACAATAATCATCACCCATATTGAAAAATAATTTTATAAACTTCCTCTTTGTAAAATGAGTTCCACGAAAAACGGGTATTTTCTACTTACTGAATTTTAAATTTAAACTAACTACTACAATAATACCGAGAATTATATTCATCATTGTTATGGGTTTTTTTTATGTCGTCATACCAAAGTAGTTTTTTACCATTCATGAAAAAGGAGAATTATGAATTACTGAATACATGTTTTACGCGAATATTTGGCGGAATTAAAAAATATATAAAAACAACATTATTTAGGAAAGCGTGATTCATGTAACAAGTATTTCAATGTTAAAACAAGTTCAACAAAAGTGACATTTTATGAGTTTCGGTTGACATTAATGCCACACTTCGTGGACGTGTAGGGGATCATTCGTGCTCTTGAAAAACGGGACTGTCGGATTTAAATATGAGAAGAGACCCCCCCCCCCTCCACAATGACATAACTTGTGAAGGGTGGTTTCAATTTTCCAGATTACTTTTACATATTTATGATAGCCGGTTATATTTCAGACAATACAGGCAGGTGTAATTTTAATCTCTCATCTAAAGGCCTAGGACAGATTCGTACTGTCAGATATCACTGGCGGATTTAGAGGGGGCGTGCGGGGCGTGCGCCCCCCTAAAATTCGCAAAGCATATGTTATACAACGTTAATTAAGCAGTTCAATAAATAATATAAATAATAAATAAGTTTTATTTAAAGTCGAAGCATGTACAACAAGCATAACACAAGCTCTAACGAGCTTTTAAATTCGACTATAACTTTAAATGAATAGTAATGATATTAGGAGTACATTTGGGATATCATTCTAAAAAAGCTCTACCCATTGATAAATGATCAGAATACTGTCCGTCCGGATGAAGCTTTTCGTTTCGCCGTTGGTTCATTCATTGAAAACGTAAGATTCGTTCTTGTTTATTGACCAGTTTTAGTGGTGGAGGAAGTCGGAGTACCCGGAGAGAACCACCGTCCCTGGGCAAGCAACTGGTAAACTTTATCACTTGCGACTGCGAGTCGAGTGCACCCTTTTTGTAATTTACAAAGCTGGGCGCGAACCCACGCCGTATTGGTGATAGGCTTGCATGAGCTGTTAGATCCAACGATCTAACTCATTGAGCCATCCGGACCCCAGGAATGCGTTAAAACTAAACCAATAGTTCTTTGAAGGGTTAAAATATCGTGATCGATCAGTCATGAGTTGAACAATTCGCATCACGGTTGTTCCAAAGAAAAGTTTTACTTCAGGCGACCGTTTTACTAAAGTGATCGTAAATCGTAAGTCTAAGATCACTTTTAAGATTTTTTTACGTGCACGTATACGTGCGTTTCACTAAACTAGTCCTAATCTTAAGAGTTACGACTTGCGACAAGTAACATCTCCTATAATGGAGGTAAAAAGATATATTGTATCATATATTTTACATAAGATGATTGAGTTTAGGTGATTAACGCCACTTTCAGCAATATTTCAGCTATATCATGGCGACCAGTTTTAGTGGTGGAAGCCGGAGAGAATCACCGACCACGGGCAAGCAACTGGTAAACTTTATCACTTGCGGTTGTGAGTCGAGTGCACCTTTTTTGTAAATTTAATGCATAAACCCAACAGCTCCGAAGCTGATTACATTAATAATCACATTTTAAATGTGCTTAAATACCGTATACGTTTTTAATATTCAACTAATTATAAAACTCTAAAGTGATCTTTTAAATGAATAAACCAAAGCTATCAGAAAAAAAAATGTTAAGTGTAAAATTTTACAGAAATTTGAGAAGAAATTTATTTTATGGAATATATTTTAGCAAATTTCATACTATATGTAAGGAGAAATTTCAAAAATGTGACCATAGAATTGGCAATACATTCACATTCTGCACCGATATTCCGTTTGCGGAACATTTCAATTTCGCGGGAAAAAAATCCTTCATTTACGTGAAGACACACATGACATTTGTGGGATTTTTTTGGTTACCTTTCTGTTTAAAGCATATTTCGTATTTTCACAATATTTTATGGTTGGGCACTGATGCTGCAACTTCTTTTTTACCTCTTTATTTACTTCTTTCGCCATCAATAAATTACTTATTCTGTAACCACCGCCCACCACGCATATAAAATAATATGTTTCTTCAACACATAGAATAACAAAAATACACATCTTACAATATTAAACCTTAACATGTGCATACATGTACTGTTGATTTATGTTCAAAGTGAGTGCTTAACGCTTTATATAATCAATAAAAACTACCAATGAATATTAACATTTGGACTGCTAAAATATATGTTGTCTTCAAAATTATTGGGTTTGTTTTCTTATACATGCATGTTACAAAATTTTTGCTTTAATTTATATTTCATATATTTGTATCTATGTTATTCTTATATTTTATGTTTTCATTTTAAAGACTGACGAAAGAGGTGAATAATCCATATTGCATCGTCAGTCATGCTGCAAAATGCAGAAAATGTTATGAGTAATTTAAATATATTCTAAATAACAGATAACCCGCGCAAATACAAACATGGCAAATGCAAAACAAATCTCATGTACATTTTACGGGCAATTGTAATGCTCTTTATCCGTGCAAAAGTAATACCTGTTAATCCCCAAATCCACGCAAATGTAATGCGCCCTCTGTGTGTTCTTATTTTTTATTTTTTTAACCATTGTTTATACATGTATCCGATATAGTTCTTTTCTTGAAATTTCTTCTAGGTATTCACTCGTTAATAAAATATGTTCATATTGTAAATGCAGAACTGATAGAAAGTACACTGAAACAAACAATAATGTGTCTCTGTTTTGATGATTTTTTTATGGCTCTCGAAATATAAAAAATGGTGCATGCATATAATATGTATTGCTCGCTTCATTTGATTAATGTTCATATTAAAAAAATACAGATAACAATTCTTCTCTTCAAAAAAATAGGTTTACGATTTACGACTTACGACTACCTTCCACCACTCTTAACTTTGCGATCACTTTTTATCGTAAGTCGTAAATCTTATCTATTAGTGAAACGGTCGTAACTCTTAAGAGTACACTTACGTCTACGTTTACGACTTACGACCTTCAGTGAAAAGGTCGCCAGGTTCTTATAATCTGACAAAAACATACTGTTAACAATTATCCGACAAAATTAAGACTCAAAGTAAAGTTTTTTGGGTCTGATAAAAATGGTGTGGTTGATTCAAAATTGTCGTTCAAATAAATGTCTGTAATTCCTCAAACCCCCTAGAGCTTATGGGGAGAGGTTTCGCCCCCTGGACCCCATACTAGGGCTCTGCCCTGGACCCGCTGGGGACCTTAAGCGGTCCCCAGATCCCTCTCCTACTCATGCCCCCCCTAATCCCAAATCCTGGATCCGCCCCTGGATATGACTATGTTTGTGCGTATCCCTTAGTGTTGCCCCGTTTCTCAGTTATGGGATGCAACCGTCTCGTCTAATGGTCAGCGTGCTCGATCCAAGTGCTGTAAACTAAAGGTGCGATCCGGTCACACAATAGAGTATGCAATGGGTATTTGCTGCTTCACTGCTAAACATGCAGCAATAAAGGAGTGGAAGAGGGCCCGGGTGGCTCAATGAGTTAGGTAGTTGGATTACCTAACAACTCATACAAGCTTATCACCAATACGGCGTGGGTTGGCGCCCGGCTTTGTAAATTACAAAAAGGGTGCACTCGACTCGCAGCCGCAATGATAAAGTTTACCAGTTACAGGCTTTCAAGCAAGATTTTGTGATTTTTTTAGGGCAAAATGTTTAAAAAAATAAGGGCTATTATTAGGAATTTTTAGGACTTTTTGACAAAAATAAGGGCTGAAATTCAATAATCAATACTAGAGGCTCCCAGGAGTCTGTAATCGCTCAACTGGTTTTCAATTTGACATTTAAAGTTGATAGAAAATGGGGGTGTTACACATAATTTTGAAAGTGGGCCACCCAAAGATCATTTCAACTCAAATTTCTGAGTAAAAGATTTTGATGTGATTTTTATCTCATAATATTCCTAAACGGAATAAACTGGCTGAAAAATCTCACAGAAAAACCCAGAATATATGTTAAACTACTCATTGTCATATAGCTGCAGCTAAAATTTGAGTTCATTTTGATTTGCAATAAAGCGGAAATTTCTATTTGTAGTAACAGCAGCCATTTTGAATGGAGGGCGGGGCTGTCGGACACAATATTGAAAGAGGACCACCCAATGACCATCCCAGCCAAATTTGCTTTAATTTGGTTCAGTGGTTTCAGTGAAGAAGATTTAAATGTGATCTTTTATCAAAATATGTATAATTTGAATAATCAGTATAAATCGGCTGAAAGAAAAATTTCACAAAAAAACCCAGAATATATGTTAATCTACTCATTGTCATGTAGCTGCAGTTAAAATTTGTGCTCATTTTGATTTATAATAAAGCAGCAATGGACAATTGAAGAAATTTCTATTTTAGTAACAGCAGCCATCTTGAATGAAGGGTGGATCTGTCAGACACAATTTTGAAATGGGACTACCCAAGGATTATCCCTGCCAGGCTTGGTTTAATTTGGTTCAGCGGTTTCAGAGGAAAAGATTTAAATGTGATCTTTTATCAAAATATGTCTAATTTTCATAATCAGTATAAATCGGCTGAAAGAAAAACAAGATGTTGCACGCTACGTCGTGCTAAGAATACCACCACTCGTTCATTTGTAAGTCGCCAGGTAAACAGGAAGTAGATGTGGAAAGGGGCGACATGGTACAAGTCATCATGCCAAAGCCATATATCAAATATAAAATCATTTCTTCCAGTAGAAGCTGAGATAACTGTTACGAAAGTTTTCATTACGGCAAACATGAAAAATTCTAAGTCGCACTGTAAACAGGAAGTAGATGTGCGGTAAACCTCCGCCAGGAAAGAGGACACATGGTACAAGTCACTATGCCAAAGCCATATATCAAATATAAAATCATTTCTTCCAGTAGAAGCTGAGCTATCTGTTACGAAAGTGTGAACGGACGGACAGACGGACAAGGTGATTGCAATATACTCCCCACTCTATGAGTGGGGGTATAATTTCACAGAAAAGCCTGGAATATATATATGTTAAACTACCATTGCCATGTAGCTGCAGTTAAAATTTGAGCTCATTTTGGTTTATACTAAAGCAGCAATGAGCAATTGAAGCAATTTCTATTTTAGTAACAGCAGCCATCTTGAATGGAGGGCGGGGCTTTCGGACACAATTTTGAAAGGGACGCACCCAGGGACCATCCCTGCCAGGTTTGGTTTAATTTGGTTCAGCGGTTTCAGAGGAGAAGATTTAAATGTGATCTTTTATCAAAATATGCCTAATTTGCATAATCAGTATAAATCGACTGAAAGAAAAATTTCACAGAAAAACCTGGAATATATGTTAAACTACTCCTTGCCATGTAGCTGCAGTTAAAATGTTGAGCTCATTTTGACTTATACTAAAGCAGCAATTGACAATTAAAATTTCATATCCCCTTTTTCTATTTTTAGCTTGGCGGCCTTCTTGGTTGGAAGTCGGGATCACCAGACACAAATTTGGAAGGGGGCCATCCAAGGACCATTCCACCAAAGCTTGGTTCAAATTGGCCCAGTGGCTTCAGAGGAGTTGGATTAAAATGTGAAAAGTTAACGGACGGACGGACGACGGACGCTCAGTGGTGACAATAGCTCACCTGATCCTTTGGGTCAGGTGAGCTAATAAAAGAAAAACATTCTGTGCTCACCTCCAGGGAGAACATAAATACAAAAGCTAATTACCAACTCTGAAGATCACGCCAATGGTCATCAACAGCGATATTCAGCATATCAATACAACCAGATTAAAGTAATCTGATATGGTGCAAATCCATGCTGAATATGATGCTGATAACCACCAAGATGTCTTCTGGGAAATACATTAATTCAACATATTCATTATCTGAAAGTATACTAAGGCTAGATTTCATTAATTCCAACACTTATTTTATGTTGCATTTATAAAAAAAAATCAAAATTTGAAAATGTAGGATTTTCACCAAAAAATTCGTTTTTTTTAGGATTTTGAAGCTTTAATAAGGAATATTAGGGCTGCTGTCAAAAAATAAGGAAAATTAGGAAAATAAGGGCCCGCTTGAAAGCATGCAGTTACTTTACTTACCCATGGTCAGTGGTTCTCTCCGACTTTTTCCACCACTAAAACTGGTCGCCATAATATAGCTGAAATATTGCTGAAAGTGGCGTTAAAACACCAAAAATCATCATCAAATCATAAAGGTGTTGCAGCAAAAACAAAAAAGTTTGACAATACCAAAAGGGTCATACGAGCTCATACAATCAAAGGGTAGAATAATTCAATGACAAAAAAGAAAAAGAACAAAAATACAAACAATGGTAAACAAAACATTACACAGAAAACTAAAGTTTGAGCTACACTCAGCATTAATGAGTATGACACGTTTTTACGTTACCTCGGAGTCTAGATAAGTAAGATGTCCCAGATGAAAACCCAATTTATTACTTGATGACTGTTATTTAAGTTTGATGGACTTATAAAAATCGAACTCAGTATATTGGTCTGGTACAAAACAGAGGTATCATCATTTCACTAAATGGTATTTGTTCTCGCCATCAACATCACAATTTACCCTACTGTCTTTTATGGATTTATTGGTTTAAATGTGTGAAATGATTTCAGAGAGACTTTTTGTTTTGGTAGTTATCTTGGATTTCAGATCGGCAACCAAATTTTGTGGAGGACTACGTATTGTATACTGTATACATATGTATATGCTTTTGGCTTAAATATGTCAAATAGTTTCTGAGAAGAAGCTGTTTGTATATATTTCTCATATGGTCCTATGTAAAACTAAGTTCTGTGATAACAGCCATCTTTGAATTTTGATAAAGAAAATAAATAGAGAACTTTCAACAAAATACTCTAGCAATATCATAATTTAATCTTCAAAGTGGTTTCTAGGAAGATTTTTGAAATGTCAGTCAATTAGAATGCATAACTGACACTGGTACCTATGGCGAGTTCTTATCACTGCTAAATATTCAACTTTACAAACCTAATGAACATTATTGTCAAGTTTGGTTCCAATCGGGACAACATTCTTAATTTGTTTTGGCTTAAAACTCTCAAAAGAGTCAGGATAACATGCTACAGAAAAGCTTATTATGAACAAACAGCTTAATCTTCAGTCACTTCCACCTTAAAACACAAACTGTTTTAGCTATTTAGCATCTTTTATTCCTATTTCTATTGATTCCAGTGGCCATGTTGGTTGGTTGGCTTTGATTCATCGAATACCATTTGCATATTCAGCACCCAAAAAAAAATGTCTCTCAAAATTAAAAACACAGCAAAACTCAAAACATCTTAAACAATTCATTTAATATATTAGTGAATAATTTCAAAGCACTTTAGTTTAAAATGTAGCAGTTTTTAGCATTTGTTAAGAAATTTCTATTTTTTAGAAATGATGTTCATCTTCAATAGAGGTCAGAGATGTCTGACATCATTTTGAAAGAAGAATTTCAAGGACTATCCAAGCCTAGTTTGGATTAAATTTGCTCAGTGGTTTCAGAGGAAACATTTATGAAATTAATTCTTTGGTCAAAGTCAGACTAATTTTTATATTTCCCCCTAAAATCTGCAAAATACATTATGTATCAGAACATTCTGCACCATATCTCATACATTTCATTAAAAGGAAACTACTGTACAAATCTCAGCTTATTTGGTGGAAAATATGTCTTTACTGCAATCTATTTATAGTAACAACAGTCATGTTGGAAGTTTGGTGTGATGATTAGGTAAAATCTTTAAAGTACACAATACAGGGATTATTTAGCCAAACTTTTATTTGTTCAAACTGGCCCAGTGATTGCAGAGGCGATTTTGAAATATATTTCAGTTAAAATAGACCTAATTTCCACATTCAGCATAAAATCACCAAAATTACGTATTTCACCAAAAACAACTACTAAATATTAAACTATATTAATAACCATATTAAGTTATCTAAGCATGAAGCTAGAGTTTAAATTTTAACTCATTTTAGTATAAAATGTAGCAGATTTTGCCATTTGAAGGAATTTTTAATTCTTGTAATTTTGGCCATATTGTATATATGGTGTTGGAGAATATCATGCTTCCAGCACATTAACAATTCTTTTAATGTTACAAGTTGTCTTTGACTGCAAGTAATGCAAGTAACAAGACAACATTGTTCTATCCTGTCCAGTGTTATTATTCTCCATACCTTAATAGTGATGGTCTACAATTCTACCAATATCAACAAAGCAAACAATCACATCTCACTTTAACTGACAAAAACAGAAGATCATGACATATGGCATTGGAAATCCAGGTCCTATCTTGGTGGTTATCGCTATGATGCTTAGCACCACTTTCAATAATATACTCAGCAAAAAAAGTTAAGGACCATATTTTTTCAGAAGTATAAAAAAGTTCTAGTTTATATTTGAAAGTTGTTTTGTTGCTAATCTGGTCCTCCATACATCAATAATCAATATTATCGAGAACACCTTTTTTGTGTTTACATTGCGTACGTGACACTGAGTCTGCACTGCATTGGTATTGATTTTCTGCTGTTTAGAGATTGCCACCCACATTTAACAGTCCTCTTGTAGATTTTTAAAGGGTAGGCACATTGGAGCCGCCAGAAAGGGCTTTCTTTCTTTCATCACTAAACAACTCTCCATATGTTTTCAGTGACGTTTTCCCCGACTGTCCCATTCATTCGTCATTCCAACCTTTCAACTTTGAGAGTACCAGACGAAGATTGTTCCAGAAACGAGTCGTATGCACTAAATTTGATGTCTACGTTTTTATTTCAGTATATATTTTTCTATATATCGTTGAATTTGTTCTCTTCCCTAATATGGATAAAATAGTTGATGTTAAACAACATACGACCAATCAATCAATAAACAGCGGCATATTACTTGACAATGCAGTTTTACTTATACCACAAACGTATCAATAGAAGTTGCTTACACAGAGTAATAAAAATAACGTAGATGAAAACGTAAATATGTAATTTAGTGCACACGACGGGTGTCTGGAATAACCCTGGACTGATACAGTAATACTCAAAAGGTTAGAAAATCAAATAATTTAGAAGTCTTTGGGAGCAGGAAATAACCAACAGTATTATACCTGATATCCAAGATCGGCTGAAATTAATTATGCACGAAGGAGATTTACCTTTAGTTTTGATAAATAATATTATTGATAAAAACATGCATTTGTGATGTCATTTTATATGACAATAATCGGGTTAATAACATTCCACACGATACCAGCTGACTCAAACATAGAAATGAACAAATAAACATCGATTTCAAATCACATTTCTAATCTGTTAATATGCTATCAAAATCTACAAAGTACTATGAGGTTAGGACTAAAGACGTGAGGGCAATAAAGAATGGACGATTCTTATGAACTGGCAGCATTGGAACACGACACAGGATAAAGACTATCAAAACAAAACAAAAACACAAAACAGCACAGAAAACTGAAAAGATGAGCAACACGGACCTCACCAAAAAAACCAAGGGAGAGCGGGATGGGGGATGGGGTTGGGTGAACCCAGGTGATCGCGAAGGGTAAGCAGTTTTGTTCCGTACATGACAGGCAATTGTATGAGAGTTCGCTGTTTCTAAGCTTCTGTTCTTTTGTTGGTTTGTTTGCCCGTTTTTGCTGTTCGGAGTTTGGAATACTCCACACATCTTAATGAACACTGACAAAATAAAGCTATTTTCATTGATTTTTATGCTGTACCCTTTTATGTCACCATGAGATTACAATTTTGACATCTGTTTGTTAAGACCTTCATTTGGTACTCGTTATATATCAAGATTAGTGACAACGGAATGTTATACCACACATGTCAAGGAAATGTCAAAATCAGATTATAAATGATATTGTGAAATATTTTAAAGGTATTTTTGTTTGTCTTTTAAGCAAACAAAAAGTTATCAACGGCTTGAATTGCATATATCTTGTCAACTTACGAACAAATAAACACTTTGGTTATAAGGAGTTGAAATGTGTCTAACAGGGAGTCAATTGGTGCTTCAACATAAGCATACCGTTAAGAGAATAATTCGTTGTGTCTCCAGCTAATACCAGTCTTCAATAGGTGGCATCATCATAGCGAAAAGCTGGGAAAAAGAACTCAAAGTGTGTTTGGCTTGCTAATACCAGTCGTCAAACTATTTAGGTAAATGCCGATAACGCAATGGTAGCACCGGTGCAGTAAGAAACATTAATACCGGTGGTTGGTGTACAGAAAAAACAGAAAAAAAAAGGTTCGCTATGACAACATAACGGAATTGAAGCAGGCAATATTAGTTCAACAACCGGGGGAACCATAATCTAATAAAATCATGGACTACAACTAGACACCAAAATACGAGTACGAAGCGGAATATAATAACCTTTTCCGAGTGGAAACAATGATGAAATAAAAGGCCAGCTATGCTATGCATTCATAGACTGTACACCCAGAGAAGTGTGTCATAATCACCTTTGAAGACAAGCAAGACCAATTCGAATCATTCAAGGTAGTAATCCTTAATGATCTCCTAACAAAACAATGACAATAACCGTTCACAATCGGACTGTCATTTATCACGATTACACAATATCAAAGGTGAAAAGAATCTATCTTTCCAGCTGTTTTAATTTACAATTTAATATGACATGTGCACTTATATGGGTTCTGACCTCAATTTTGACTTAGTATCATGATTTTACAAGATGTCACTGTCCCAGACTGATATGAACACTAATTCTAACACCGGTATAAGCTGTCAAAAAAAAGAAAAAAGAGTGTCAGAAAAATGTAGATTTGTTTATTTCCTCTATCACTGCGAAGACTTTTACCGGACTTGACTGTATATATGAGTAGCACGGCGGGTGTATGTTAAGAAACAGGACTGCTAACCCTTCGCGAGCACCTGCGTTCATCCACGGTTGTTTTTGTGGGTTCGTGTTGCTGATCTGTTTAGTTTTTGCGTTGTCCTGTTATGCGTCTTTACATTCTTAGTTTCGTGTTGTGATGTTTGTTACCATTTCCGCATAGCAACGATATTCTGTTCGTCTTTACCTCCAGTTGTTTGTAGGAGCGACCATGTCTTAGCTACGTTCTTTGTGTTTGTTTGCGCATAGTGATGTCCAACAGATATTGACTATATGAGTAACATGGGGGTGTCATACAAGATGCAGGAACTGCTTGCCCTTCGTGGTCGCCTGTCTTCACTCCCGGGGTTTGGTGGGGTCCGTGTTGCTCATCTTTATAGTTTTCTGTGTTGTGTTGTATGTCTTCGTATTGTGTCTTGTGTACCCAATGTTGCCACTTTCTCTGGATTCTTAATTCTTGATTGCCCCTTCAACGTCGACTAATTTCATGCATTTATACAGGACCGTGGTATACATATACATTAAATGGGACATTCAAATTTTCGTGTTGTTTATATACATATTTATTTTTAAGGAAAATTACTGCTACTTGTAATTACTAGGATCGTCGTATTTCACAGTTATAAATTATCTACTTCCGGTGACGTTTGTTGAACTCTAGTGGCATTGACAGTTTGGTTACTTATTTATTTTACGAATATTTCTAGCATTTTGCTTGCGTTTACCTCTACATCAAGATCCCATCAAGGTGGAAATGTCAGTAATTCAACTGTCAAATCAGTGTATTTATAGAATAAACAACTACAATTTGGCGGACATTGTCATCATATTTATTTCCAATAATGGCCTCCACTTCAAAAAAATAAGCTATATGTTTCCTATTGGAATCGAAATAATTGATGTAAGAAATAATTTGTGTGCATGTTAACATTGGTAACATTGTTTTCGCTTGCATTTGATACCTCGTATCCCCCACTATAAAACTTATACGAAAATGATATAATATTTCCTATTTTTAAATTCGCCAACAAACTATGGCTTCCATTAATTGTATCTATATAAAAGGACAATTTTACGATGTCTATTTGAGGCTGTTTATTTCAACATGAGATTCTCCATATGGAATCAATTGCTTTGATAGAGATATTCCGTTCCTTTAGATTAACCAATGACTGTTGGGCCAATTGTGCCTATCTGTAAAGAGAATAAAAAAGAATGTAAACAATATAATATGATTTTGCTATAATTCATTTTCTCTACTTGAAATGTTGTACTTTTTTAATCTTCAGCTTTTAATGGTAATTAGTTCTTTTTTCGGTGGATTATTTAAACTCTAGCAAAATATAATTATACAATTTTTGACATTACATGTTGTTTAGAGTAATTTTGAGTGAAGACAAAATGCAATAATGGACAAGGGTAAAGTCTATTTCGAACATGGATTTCATTAATACCACAATACGGCTATTCTTATTTATTTTCCGTTTTTTTTACTTGACTTCTGACATAATAAATCAGTATTTCATTTCATCTTTTGAAATATTTTAGTGGCTCGTGTTTGCACAGTCGTATGGTTGTTTTACCTATTCAAGCATGGCCAATGCGGAAGACCGATGTTGTTTTCTGAGTAACCTATTTTATTCACCAATATAATCTGACAACCACGGAATAGCTGAACTTAAGCTGATAATTATATCAAATACCCAGTATCATATTCCCTCAGACATTTTGGGTAAAATTTAAATAAAAAACATATGAATCAGAAATATGGTACTAAATCGTATTCAACAGTTACAATCTATTTTAATATTATATCTTTAATTCCTCCAGTTTTCCTGATATATCGGATATAAAGACATAACGACATCTTACAAGGGGTCACTTTCAGGTGTCCGTTTACGATAAAATCAGAGCTTACCAATCATATGATTGATTGAGTGCTTGATTGGTGTGTAAAGCCAACTTTAACAACAATGCTGCTATATCGTTGCGTGAACAAATGTTAGTATTAACTTAGACACCTACAAGAGCCTTAGAAGATGTGTTACTTCAAGGAAAATATATGTGTCCTTGGTTATTTTAAGTTGTCTACTAATTGAATATGCAAAGACAGTGTTGCTTCATACAATACGAATTACAATGTCATACCTGTCTTAGATATGTACATGTCTCACAGCAATCTGTAAGCACATACTGATTGCACCAATGATCTGGGTCCTTATAGAAACCTCCTCGTCCACCGGATAACAAACCACTGCAGTCCCAGGAACCATCAGCTACCCATAGATGTCTATCCTTGCACGGAGCATTCCTTGTATCTAGATGAGAATATATATATAATTTAATTATGTCGTTGTGTATATTTAATATGAGAGTTGTACATATAGCATAAAATTTAAATTATATGTGTACCAATGGTGCATGTTACTAGATTGTCACGACAGGTGCCACTAGTGGAGCAGGAACTGCCTACCCTTCCGGAGCACCTGAGTTCACCCCCTTTTTTGTGGGGTTCGTGTTACTTGATCTTTAGTTGTATGTGTATGCTTTGTAGATCGTTGATTGTCCTTTAGTACTTTTGTTTTGGCCATTGTGTTGTCTGTCCTTCTTCGAAATACGGAGATTCTGATTACCACTTTGGTATCTTCAATCTTCAAACTCTTCTTATTTAATGCTACAAGTAATTCAAGCTATTACTTAGCAATAATCGTAGTGAGGAAACATTTCAGTCTCATGTTTGTGCAATCACCTACTTTGATTTTCTAATTTGTTTTTGTAATTGTTCTCTGAATTGTTTTCTCTTTCGATATTTTGACTATTCTCCTCGTGTCTTGAGCTCAATTCCTTTAGTGTAAATGGTTGGTGAAGGATGTTTTACTGAGTGTTTTGGCAGGGTAATAAACTCTCTTGAAAGCAAAATCATTTGTTTTGTATTAAGCATTGAACTTTCAACAGCCGTTGATATAACCACAACAAACGATTTGGTACAACGAATGATTGAATTGTGTGCATTGAATTATGTATCTACGTCAATGTTTAAAATACAGCTATTGCTTACAGAAATAACGAATACTATAAACAATCAATGTGCGACGACAATTTGTATAGTTAAATTGACAATATCTGATTTGGCAATAATACATCTTATTTTTAGCTGAAGAATGTAATGTCCAGAATGAATGTCATAAACTCATTTAAAAATCTCCATGTATGACATGTCAGTTACCCAAAATATACCTCCCACAATTTTATGAAGGTCTGACTATACTACAATACCGTAGATACCCAGAAATTATAACCAGAAGACGGAAATCGACGGACAGAAAATACAACGTTCCACAGTATATTACTCATAAACCTCAAGATTGAACAAAACGAATCCCACCAAAAAAAACCAAAGAAAACCCTACAGGGATAAACTGCGCAAGACCTGGTCGCAGTTCTAGCTCTACTATTTGTCCGATATAAAAGTCACGTGATAAACCATGAGAGAGAAAAGAAGGACGCGCTTGTGACCATAACGAAAACAAAATATCATTTGTCATATATGACACAGACATTCCGTAACAGTAAACAAGTCATGATAGCGACAGTAAATATTTCGGAATTATGACTACAATTTTACCACCAGGAACCCTTGGTTCAGTTGTTGGAACCCTCTATCAAGAAAATCATGAACTAAAACACAAGCTGTGAAATATTATATCAACTCAGTTGCTGTCCATATACCGGTATGTAGAGGTTTCACGATGGGAAAATTAAAATTAACTCTTTTGTTGTAAAATTTTGTTGTTATCAATCAATAAATTCAGATACAAAAGACTGACAGACACTACAATGCCCAAACGGAAAGATTGTCACATTTTATGTTTTTGTATTCTACATGACTTGAACGTAATTTATCTCCTGATTTTTATTACGACTTGTATTTTGGTATTCTACGTGATTTTACAGCGAGGTTATGAATTTACGCAAATCAAAATATGTTCATACCTTTGTGTATGAAATTGTATTAACACTATATGTTATTCTATGACAGGTATTTGCATCATTATTAATGATGAAGCTAAGTATGCACAACAACTTAGATATCTAATTCAGTGCACACGGTGCGTTTTTTGAAATAACAATCATCAGGTACACTCAAAGGCAGTTGAAACATTGGAAGGTTGAATAATATTAAGTATTTGGGAGCAGGAACACAAAAGAGCCTCAACAGGATAGGCAAAGATCAGCTGAGGTTCATCTATGTCTAAGGGAGACCAACCTTAACCTTAATGATAATTATGTGTATTGTTTGTAGATTGTTTATTGTCCTTTTTCTTTTGTCCATTGTGTTGTCTGTCCTTTTTCTTTTATCCATTGTGTTGTCTGTCCTTTTTCTTTTATCCATTGTGTTGTTTGCCCTTTTTCTTTTATCCATTGTCTTGTCTGTCCTTTTTCTTTTATCCATTGCGTTGTCTGTCCTTTTTCTTTTATCCATTGTGTTTTCTGTCCTTTTTTTTTTTATCCATTGTGTTTTCTGTTCTTTTTCTTTTATCCATTGTGTTGTCTGTCCTTTTTCTTTATCCATTGTGTTGTCTGTCCTTTTTCTTTTATCCATTGTGTTGTCTGTCCTTTTTCTTTTGTCCATTGTGTTGTCTGTCCTTTTTCTTTATCCATTGTGTTGCTTGTCCTTTTTCTTTTATCCATTGCGTTGTCTGTCCTTTTTCTTTTATCCATTGGGTTGTCTGTCCTTTTTCTTTATCCATTGTGTTGTCTGTCCTTTTTCTTTTATCCATTGTGTTGTCTGTCTTTTTTCTTTTGTCCAATGTGTTGTCTGTCCTTTTTCCTTTATTCATTGTGTTGCTTGTCCTTTTTCTTTAATCCATTGTGTTTTCTGTCCTTTTTCTTTTAACCATTGTGTTGTCTGTCCTTTTTCTTTTATCCATTGTGTTCTCTGTCCTTTTTCTTTTATCCATTGTGTTGTCTGTCCTTTTTCTTTTATCCATTGTGTTGTCTGTCCTTTTTCTTTTATCCAATGCGTTGTCTGTCCATTTTCTTTTATCCATTGTGTTGTCTGTCCTTTTTCTTTTATCCATTGTGTTGTCTGTCCTTTTTCTTTTATCCATTGTGTTGTCTGTCCTTTTTCTTTTATCCATTGTGTTCTCTGTCCTTTTTCTTTTATCCATTGTGTTTTCCGTCCTTTTTCTTTTATCCATTGTGTTGTCTGTCCTTTCTCTTTTATCCATTGTGTTGTCTGTCCTTTTTCTTTTATCCATTGTGTTCTCTGTCCTTTTTCTTTTATCCATTGTGTTGTCTGTCCTTTTTCTTTTATCCATTGTGTTGTCTGTCCTTTTTCTTTTATCCAATACGTTGTCTGTCCATTTTCTTTTATCCATTGTGTTGTCTGTCCTTTTTCTTTATCCATTGTGTTGTCTGTCCTTTTTCTTTTATCCATTGTGTTGTCTGTCCTTTTTCTTTTATCCAATACGTTGTCTGTCCATTTTCTTTTATCCATTGTGTTGTCTGTCCTTTTTCTTTATCCATTCTGTTGTCTGTCCTTTTTCTTTTATCCATTGTGTTGTTTGTCCTTTTTCTTTTATCCATTGTGTTGTCTGTCCTTTTTCTTTTATCCGTTGTATTGTCTGTCCTTGTTCTTTTATCCATTGTGTTGTCTGTCCTTTTTCTTTTATCCATTGTGTTCTCTGTCTTTTTTCTTTTATCCATTGTGTTGTCTGTCCTTTTTCTTTTATCCATTGTGTTGTCTGTCCTTTTTCTTTTATCCATTGTGTTGTCTGTCCTTTTTCTTTTATCCATTGTGTTGTCTGTCCTTTTTCTTTTATCCATTGTGTTCTCTGTCTTTTTTCTTTTATCCATTGTGTTGTCTGTCCTTTTTCTTTTATCCATTGTGTTGTCTGTCCTTTTTCTTTTATCCATTGTGTTGTCTGTCCTTTTTCTTTTATCTAATACGTTGTCTGTCCATTTTCTTTTATCCATTGTGTTGTCTGTCCTTTTTCTTTATCCATTGTGTTGTCTGTCCTTTTTCTTTTATCCATTGTGTTGTCTGTCCTTTTTCTTTTATCCAATACGTTGTCTGTCCATTTTCTTTTATCCATTGTGTTGTCTGTCCTTTTTCTTTATCAATTCTGTTGTCTGTCCTTTTTCTTTTATCCATTGTGTTGTTTGTCCTTTTTCTTTTATCCATTGTGTTGTCTCTCCTTTTTCTTTTATCCGTTGTGTTGTCTGTCCTTGTTCTTTTATCCATTGTGTTGTCTGTCCTTTTTCTTTTATCCATTGTGTTGTCTGTCCTTTTTCTTTTATCCATTGTGTTGTCTGTCCTTTTTCTTTTATCCATTGTGTTGTCCGTCCTTTTTCTTTTATCCATTGTGTTGTCTGTCCTTTTTCTTTTATCCATTGTGTTGTCTGTCCTTTTTCTTTTATCCATTGTGTTGTCCGTCCTTTTTCTTTTAACCATTGTGTTGTCTGTCCTTTTTCTTTTATCCATTGTGTTGTCTGTCCTTTTTCTTTTATCCATTGTGTTGTCTGTCCTTTTTCTTTTATCCATTGTGTTGTTTGCCCTTTTTCTTTTATCCATTGTGTTGTCCGTCCTTTTTCTTTTATCCATTGTGTTGTCTCTCCTTTCTCTTTTATCCATTGTGTTGTCTGTCCATTTTCTTTTATCCATTGTATTGTCTGTCCTTTTTCTTTATCCATTGTGTTGTCTGTCCTTTTTCTTTTATCCATTGTGTTGTCTGTCCATTTTCTTTTATGCAATACGTTGTCTGTCCTTTTTCTTTTATCCATTGTGTTGTCTGTCCTTTTTCTTTTATCCATTGTGTTGTCTGTCCTTTTTCTTTTATCCATTGTGTTGTTTGCCCTTTTTCTTTTATCCATTGCGTTGTCTGTCCTTTTTCTTTTATCCATTGTGTTGTCTGTCCTTTTTTTATCCATTGTGTTTTCTGTCCTTTTTCTTTTATCCATTGTGTTGTCTGTCCTTTTTCTTTTATCCATTGTGTTGTTTGCCCTTTTTCTTTTATCCATTGTGTTGTCTGTCCTTTTTCTTTTATCCATTGTGTTGTCCGTCCTTTTTCTTTTATCCATTGTGTTGTCTGTCCTTTTTCTTTTATCCATTGTGTTGTCTGTCCTTTGTCTTTTATCCATTGTGTTGTCTGTCCTTTTTCTTTTATCCATTGTGTTGTCTGTCCTTTTTCTTTTATCCATTGTGTTGTCCGTCCTTTTTCTTTTATCCATTGTGTTGTCTGTCCTTTTTCTTTTATCCATTGTGTTGTCTGTCCTTTTTCTTTTATCCATTGTGTTGTCTGTCCTTTTTCTTTTATCCATTGTGTTGTCTGTCCTTTTTCTTTTTTCCATTGTGTTGTCTGTCCTTTTTCTTTTATCCATTGTGTTGTCTGTCCTTTTTCTTTTATCCATTGTGTTGTCTGTCCTTTTTCTTTTATCCATTGCGTTGTCTGTCCTTTTTCTTTTATCCATTGTGTTGTCTGTCCTTTTTCTTTTTTCCATTGTGTTGTCTGTCCTTTTTCTTTGATCCATTGTGTTTTCTGTCCTTTTTCTTTTATCCATTGTGTTGTCTGTCCTTTTTCTTTAATCGATTGTGTTGTCTGTCCTTGTTCTTTTATCCATTGTGTTGTCTGTCCTTTTTCGAATTACAGATACTGATTACCCATTTGGTACCCTTTAATCTATTCTTACATTATTTGGGAACGGTATATTTTAATAATAAATATATCGCATGCACCATGTAAATAAAATATATGTAAACCGTATATAACATACTAAACAGTTAAATGTTTTCAAAACAATTCACGTCAAAGGAAGCAGAACGCTGAAGAGCGATCAACAGGGGATGAATTTATATTTTAATTCTGTTTGTGATAAATGAGATGCATAATGTGTACCTAGTAGCATTGATTGTCTGAAAAGTCAGTAAAGTTCATAGAAATCTCATTCTGTCGTGCAAAGTGGTTCAAAGACAGAAAAATTGTTGCGTGCGGTACATTGGTTTTCTCACATAAAATCCCTACATTCATATAGGGCGCTTTGTAACCGACATTTTAAAACAAATATTGTCAGTGTCTATCCAAATATGACAATATACAAGACCTTTAAGTTTCAATTAAGATGATGATTGGTTGATTCGTTTGAGATGAAACATACTATATTAAATTTATTATTTGTCGTAACATCCTTAATTATTTTGTTATTTTTGGTCAACATTTTAAGCTTAATAAAATTACGCCTTAAGCTATCAATATGAATGCGAAAAAGAGACAACATGACTACAATAAATTAAAAGACATACATTTAGGAGAACTTGAAATAAGAACAGGTCTTGAAAATGGCAGGATTCTCTTATCTCGTGTATAGAATCATTCGCTATGTCCAAGTATCAAACTTGTAAAATTCCACAGTCAGTGAAAATACATAATCTGATATTAGGGGGGAAATATGCTTGAAAATAATTGTTAGCTATTTCCATTTTATACTAGGAAATAATGCAGCAAAAAGAAACTATTGGACAAAAATGTGCAGTTCATGAATTATTCGCCTCAAAAGAAAGACTAGTACCCAGGGTAAGGGCTAGACAGTGGGAAACTTGTTACTTGAATTGTTGCTGGTGTGGAAATTGTGCGGGATTACAGATGCTCTCCAATACTTCCAAACCAATTCTTCAATATTCTCAAATCATTGTCGTTTTTCAGATGTGTTTGTGTTTTTCACTTGTTCAATTTGATCGACTTTGAAAAACCGATGGCCGTCGTTGTTGGAACGCGCTATGGACAGCCTATGGTGTCATCGGGGTGAGGCATGATAACCGGTTGCTTGCCATTGCTAATGACAGGTCATAGAAAAAACACTTGACCAATCAGAGCTTAGAACTAAAAATAGTCATTATTAAACTAAAAGCTTAGTTTCGTTTTGTTGTATTTTGGTAGAAAATTAATGTCATAAAAAGAAAAGTTTGAAGATACCAAAATGTTAATCAGACGCCGTAAGTTGGAGAACACACAACAAAATGGCCAAAATCAAAAGAACAAAACGACAAACTTCAATCTACAAAATAGTACATAGAACACTAAAGATCGAGCAACACGAACACACTGAAAATCGGTGGTGAACTCGGATGGTCCGAAATGGTAGGCAGTTTTTTCTCCACAAGTGGCTGTCGTCGTGTTACTCTTGTTATTAACCCGGTGATAAGTCATGAATGAGGAAAGGAACTGATTGTGATTACCAGAGACGAAACATATCTGTGGTGATTTGTGACACATATATTCCGTAACGGTTAACCAACAGTAAAAATGGGTAATTGAAGGTCAACATATAAGGATTATTCAGAACCTAAATTTAATTGGAATTATATGTAGCTTAATACCTTTACGAGGGCTTGATAATTTCAATGGGAAATATATGGTGTTGGAAAGGTAATTAGATTAACACGACGGGTGTCACTAGTGGAGCAGGAACTGCTTACCCTTCCCGAGCACCTGAGTTCACCCCCGGGTTTTAGTGGAGTTCGTGTTACTCGACCTTTAGTTTTATATGTATGTTTTGTAGATCGTTGTTTGTTTTTTGTGCTTTTTCTTTTGGCCATTGTGTTGTTTGTTCCTCTTCGATATACGGATTCTGATTACCCCTTTGGTATCTTCAAACTCTTCTTTAGACAAAATGGCTAGGTAGGCTCGAATAAAATCCCATGCATCTAGTGGAAAATCATGAACTAATTCATTACTGTTTTTACATCAAGCACTGAACTGATTATCACATATTCAAAATCACACTTTTCACAACAAAATATGTGGTAAAATTTGCTGTATGAATTGTAATTTCTGGTAATGTTATTTGATATAGTTCCTGAATTGTACTTCTTTGTAATGTCATTTGATGCAGTTCCTGACAATGTTATTTGATATACTTACTCAAATGAAATTCTTGGTAATATCATTTGATGCAGTTCTTGGTGATGTTATTTGATATACTTCCTCAATTGAACTTCTTCGTACTTTCGCTTCACGCGGTTCCTACATTTTACTTCCTTGTAATGGTATTTGATATAGTTCCTCAAGTGAACTGTGTTGTCATGTTATTTGATAGAAAGATCTATGTAGAAGACAAATCGAATTCCTTTGTAATGCTATATGATGCAGTTCCTAAAAAATGTTATTTGAGGACCAGTGATATGTTCCATTTATCGTAGTCACAATATCGCCCTTCTTTATCCTTATCACCGGAATTATAACATGTGTAATACGTACAATGTGTGTTACTAGAGGATCAGGAACTATTCCCTTTGGGAACTCCTGTGTTCGCCTCCAGTTTTCAATGGGTTTATATTTTTTATTTTGTCCATTTACATACCGGTATCTTCACGTTTGTCGCTTGATGTTGTAATATTCGCTACGATTTCCGTACAAAATTGACGTTCTGTACGTCCTTTACTTTTTTTGTAGGGGTCATGTTTTCTTTGTTATTTGCATTCAATTACGTACAGTTGTGTCCAATGCGATTTACAGAACACATGATGTTCGTGTCGTGGAACATTAACATGACGGATAACACTAGTGGGGCAGGAAAAGCATGCATCTCCTGTTTAATGGTATGCGTGTTGCTCAATTTTTTGTTTTCTGTGTAGTGCTATGCCGACCTATGGTAGTCGTGTTCTCTTCCTTCTGTAAGTCATTATGTTGTCTGTTCTTCGTAGATTTACGGCTTCTGGATACCCCTTCAGTATCTGCAAACATTTCTTAGATTATTACGTACGTTCGTAAAACTACAAAACCAGAGACGTATAAGGATTTATTAAAACAATTTTCAAGATATGATACTTATTAAAAAAGAAGAACAATTCAAAAAATAAAACAACCAACTGACCAATCAAATGTTTTAATAATAAATGGATTGATACAAATTAATGGACGGTGTCTATGATATTCACTTGGACGGAATTGGACGAAATGTTGAACAGTATTAAATATTCTGTTTATATCGTCGCTATCAATCTACAGTGGAAGTAGTCAGTCTCATCCAGTAAGCGTACACACACAACAGAGAGCAACAAACGAAATCAATCCTAAACTACACATAGCCGACGTATACCTCCAGACAACACCTGCACATTGAGCAGAATCAGCGTTGGCTCCAAATACAAGACCTGTAAAATACATTTAGGGAGTTAATGTTTGTTGTTTAACGAATTTGAATTTTGGTGCTTAACGCCACTTTCAGCAATATTTCAGCTATATCATGGCGAGTTGTTTAACGACAATTCAGCAATTATTTTCAGCTATATCATGGTGAAAACAAAATAATTTTTAATGAGATGATGATGAGGTCCGCTTTGTATTAGACCTCAACGCTTAGTTGGTTTTTGTAATGCTATCCCACTGATAAAATAGTCTGTGGATAGACATGTCGCTCCCACTAGGACACATTATCCTGATTCCGAACCAACCAGGTCGTTTTCCTTAATGCTGCGTGCTTAGCAGAGAAGCAACAAATAAACATTGCATAGTCCTTGGTTTGACCGGGGCTTGAACTAACGATCTACCGTGCTCGAGGCACTTATTATGTGTCGCTTACTTTAAAATAGAAGGACATCTGTGTGGAATAAAAAAAAATATAATGTTGTCAATAAATTATCCAATTTGTATTCATTCTATTTACGCAAATAGTATACTTAAAAGCGCAAATATGTGTTGCACGATCACGTGTGAGTGCGTCTTTATGGTGATGAAATGCGCCTATTAGTTGTATTGTATTTTATACTTTGAATGCAAAGAACGTGATTTAAAAATACATGTTTTATTACAAGTGATAAAAACACATCTGAACAATATTATCATAATTTATCAAAGCCAATCTTATAGAATATATTTTGCCTTTGTGATATATGTATGAAAATCAAGAAGCAAGTAAGATCAAGTCTATATTACTACTCACCAACAAATACAAATACAAACAGAATGAATGTCAAACCAAAGTTGATCCACCAGACAAGCGAAACAGTTTCCTCACTTCCCTCACATCTGCAGCTTTTGGAGTCCCTCCACAAAGAGTAGGAGAAGAAATTTATGATAGCAGTAAATACTCCAATGATGCCGAATGCCAACAAAAAGAATGGAATTCTGTACCCTTTATCTGGACAATCAGACGCATGTACCAATGCTGAAAAATATGTGGGATTTATTTGATGTTCTTGGGCTCATGCATTTCACTTAAATCATTCTTCATTGATGTATATTTTAATTGTATAAAAAGCATGTATTGCTGCTGTTTTGTGTAATCTCGCTCTGTCGTTCCCATGCCATATAACGACAAGACTTCAGAACTATAGAGCGAGATTCACTTACATCACGTTATGTATTTTTGCCATTATCTTTTATTGTCGGTAACGACAGAACGAGAAAATTAAATTATCGCTTTGTTGTCGTGCATTAGCGAAAATTTTAATTATTGTATGAATACCTATGCAGCATATACATTTTGTATATGGGTAATTTACATATGTTGCATACTGATAGATCTAATAACACCATACAATTACAATTAACTATGTAATCAGTGTCTATCACCACTAAAGTAGTGAGTTCGAATCCCGCTCATGGTGAGATGTACTCGATATAACATTATGTGATAAAGTTTGTCGGTGACTTGCGACAGGTCGGTGATATTCCCCGGGTACTCCGGTTTCCTCCACCAATAAAACTGACCGCCACAATATAACTGAAATGTTGTGGAAAGTGGCGCTAAGCACCATAAAGCTAGCGCACCCCCCATCCTGATTCCGAGCCAAACTTTGTTCATGTTCCTTGATTATGTGTGCTTTGAGGAGAAGCTAGGACCCACGATCTGCCCCACTCGAGTAGAGCACGCGGACCAATGTTCGGCAAATGTATGAATATTGTACATTTTTATACATTTATTCACTATTTATATAATAATGTGGTCTTGTCCAGGTAACATGCCAAAATATTACCCAGGTATGAGACATATTACCCGACCCGGCATGTTACCTGGACAAGACCACATTAATATCATTATTATACTGAGTGTCTAATTGTCCAGGTAATATGCCAAAATATTACAGTACCAAATATCACTACAGAAACTTACACGGAGTATAATAATGTCCAGTATGTAGTGTATTAAAGTATAACCTGTGATATTTTGGTGAGAAGATGAGGGTCGCCTCAGTGGATTATTTCTTGGCGAGCTACAGTGCGATAGATCGAGGGTTCGATACTTGTTCATGTTAAGACTATAATATTGCAAATTATTGTTGCTCTGCAATGCACGGAGTATCGCACAAGGAACATGACAGGCTGACTAAGAATATGGATAATAAGTCTTAGCAGAACGACTTATCTTACTTGTGGACTGTTGTTTGGAATACGGGTCGTTTCGCTTTGAATCCCGTTCGCCCCGTGAGTCGTTTCGCCCCGATTCCCTTTCACCCCTGGTCGTTTCGACCTCATTTATTAATAGTGCTTTAAAAAATGAAATATGGAAAATACCATTGCAAATATTCGTATTTTGAATGTTGTAAGCCTTGTTCATGGGTACTTCCTCATAATTAACATGCTTTCTTGACGTGTTTAATATTATGTATGGCTTCACTTTCATTGTTTGACACCTGATCGTGTAAAATTTCTTTGTTCACTTTCATTGGTTGACACCTGATTAAATGTGTAAAATTTCTTTATTCACTTTCATTGTTTGACACTTTCTTTGAACAATACAGTAATAAATTAGTATGTATGTATTGTTTGTTCTGCATGGCTTGAAATTAGTTGTCGACACCTATCAGTTATTTTTATTGTTCAAAATAACTTCATATGATCAATAAAATCATATCTGTATTTCAGAGCATTAATAATTTCTTTTTACATCTTATTTATTTATTATTTGATTTCATTTCTTTCTGTCTTTCTTTTTTCGTTTCATTTTGTATATGTGTGTGCTTGTATTGATTACAAAATTAACTGTTTTCAAGGTTTTATCAGAAATAGCATGAATAGCAGTGCTTCACCATAGGCAGACCTGATATTGTTTGGGTTTTTTTGGTTGTACAGGGCTCCAAAAAATCTTTAGAGTAGTAACTAAAAAAATAGGGGTAATTGGAAACACAAATAAGGCAAAATATTTTTTTTTCTAAACAAAAAAAAAGCATTTTAAATAGGTTTTCTAATATTTTATTTATATCACATAACAACTTTATAATAAATTACAAAACAGTTCATACACCAGCACAACTCACAAATACCTTAGCAAGCACTAATACAAAGCAAAGCATACACAACAAAGTCTTTTTACATGTTGTCTAGAACCAGCACAACTCACAAATACTTCAACAAACACAAATACAAAGTCTTTACATGTCCGGAACCCCGTACAGATGGTTGACAGTCTTCAGGAAGTAGGACGTGGTTATGTCATTTGCTTCGTACTTGGACCAGGCATCCTCGAGACGTTGTTGCAGCACTGTGTAACGGCGATCTGTGTCCCGGTTCAGGTCTTCAGTAGCCACACTTGCATATATCAGTTGCGCCTCTCTTTTTAGTTTGGGGATCACCTTGTATATACCGACACCTTTCAATAGTTTTGAAACACATTGTCATTGATAGTTATTTTTTATCTATTTTTATTCTATTTCTCCGTTGTTTATCATATTTTTTGGTTTATTTTGATTTTATTTTTATGTTATTATTTTTTTTTGTATACAACTAATAAATAAATAATTACCAAAAAATTGTCGAAAAAGATTTCATCTATTATTATAAAATAGCGATTAAGACTCACTTTCTGGGGCGAAACGACCCGGGTCGAATAGACCCGGTACGAACAGGTAATCTGGGCGAAACGACCCGGTACCGTTCTTTGGGTGAGCTAGAACGATACAATTCCAACTCAGTGTATGACCTAGTACAAAATAGATATTATCGCCGTTATTGTCATCTTATCAAAATTAACTTGTTACTGCCATGATATATACTGTTCCAAAAAAGAAATGCATAACCCACTTTTATTTTCAAAATGCAAATTCTGCGATTTACCAGGTAAAATTAAATGGCCAAATTTAATCATTGATTTTTCATAGGTAAGTTTTAAATTTTAAATGCCTGTTCATTAGATTTGGCTCTCTGCCACATGAGTACAGCTCCTCTGAAAAATGAATATCCCATGTATTGCAACGAAAATTCGGTAAAGTTTGAAGCTTGATTTTTATTATTAAGTTGATATGCTGTTATGCCAAGGTTAGACCCTGCCACTCCAAATATCGTTATCGGTCGTCTCCAAGGAGGAGAGTCCCAAAATGAGGTTGCACGAACTCTGAATTCTAAACAGAGCACCATTCACAGGCTATGGAACTGGTTCAACGAATGACCACCAAAGGAGTTGAAGACCTCGCATAACTACTCATTGGCAAGATCTGTACATCCGAATCTTTCATCTACGAAATCGAACCGTTGCCGCATCAACAACTGCAGCCGGAATACCTGGATTACGAAGAATCAGCTCACAAACAGTCCGCAACCGGCTTCGACAGCATGGCATTAGACCCAGAAGGTCGTATTTCGGAGCGGTATTGACGCCGTTACACAGACATGAAAGAGTCCGGTGGTACAACAGATTAAGGGGTTGGACATTCCGAAACTGGCGAAGAATTAGGTTCAGCGACGAGTCTCGTTTTCTGCTGCAGAAACAAGATAGCAGAATACGTGTATATAGGCGAACGTTTCTCTTCCTCCCTTTGTTCAGGAAGTGGAAGTAGTGTCATGATGTGGGCGCAAATGACGGCAAAACAGACATAATGCATGTCCCGGGCATTGTAACGGCTGTAATGTACAGAGAGAAATTCTCCAATCTCACCTCACGCACGTAATTGACCGACAGAGGGAGTTATTCCAACAGGACAACGCTAGGCCACACACAGCGCGTGTAGCAATGGACGACCTTGAGCAGAACAACATCAATGTGCTTCCATGGCCTTTCAAACATGCTGCAACAGAAATGGCGAACAATACCAAAAAAACAATGTGAGAAATTTGATGAGTCTATGCCGAGGAGGTGCAGAGTAGTGTTGTCCGCGCGTGGTGGTCATACACGGTACTAACGTTAACGTGACCGGAAGTGTGCTGAACTGTGATAAACTGACTTTTTTTGTACTTATCCTCTGAAGTATGGACTGTTAATTTTTCAATACTAAACATTGTGAGTCGATATCTAAAAGTGTAACTGAAAATGTTTGATTTAATATACATATATTAAAATACCTAAAATCCCCTTATGCGTTTCTTTCTTGCAGAGCGTAGTTGGCAATTTATACTGACTTGTTCACTTATACATTGGAAAACGAGGGAAAAGTTATCAAGTCAGGCTGGCATAATGTTTACAATAAAAATGTTGAGTTTCTGGAATAACCTTCATCATGTACACGCTCAATGCCAAAATATTGAAAGCGATACGATTTAAAAGTCTTTGGGAGCAAGAAAGCAAAATGGCCTAAGCGGGATAGCCACAATGGACTACGGTCACCTATGTCAGAGTGAAAATACCCTTAGTTTTACATGCACAGCTCAAAAAGACACAAGATTAACTTTACTTACCAACTATAATGCTTGGTATCGAAAAACATAACAAGAGCACAGCTGCAACTGAAACAGATCATTTGTGTAAATAAGTTTATAGATGTTATAAGGGGGTGGGTATAACACCACCTCTATTGACTAACTATACACACAAAATTACCAAATTAATGTCATATTGTTTATTACTTGTTCACTCAGGCGAAATGTCGCTTTAATTGAAAAAAATAAAAGACTAAGAACTTGTTTAAATGCCATACTCTTCACAAATGAGTTAAAGGAATTGAACAGATGATTGTTATCAAAATTGACAATGGTCTAAATTGTCCTACATTTAAGACATAAAGCCCGGATGTAATCGATCCGGACATTGTTCCATTTAAACTACACAAAATAATTTGTCCCATTAATAATAAAGTTTGTAAGAATGATGAAGAGAAAGTTTAATCAACGATGGTCAACAATTCCAACAATATCAATAAAACCGATAACCACCTCTCACATTAAACAATTGAACACAAAAAGACAATGACATAGGTCGTTGAAAATCTAAATCGATTTGAGATAGGCACACACATGTGGTGGGGTTAAACCGATTAATGGGATTCGAACCCGCCACTTGATTATTGTAATGTCAGAAATGGTGAACTGTTGAAGGTGCTATTATTTTTGTTTCCGTTTTTTGCTAAACATATTGGTCATTTGGAAGGAATATTAACAAAATCGAAAATAAAAGCACTTTTTTTTACAAGATACATTGTATATTGTTTAACACTTTTATTAGAATAGAAACCAGTTTTTATGATATTTATTTACAAAACTATTTAATACTTACTAGATATACTCCGTCTCCAACATTCACCAAACTCACAATAACCATCACCCATATTGAAAAATAATTTTAAACTTCCTCTTTGTAAAATGAGTTCCACGAAAAGCTGTATTTTCTACTTACTGAATTTTAAATTTAAACTAATTACTACAATAATATCGAGAACTATATTCATCATTGTTAAGGGTTTTTTTTATGTCGTCATACCAAAGTAGTTTTTTTACCATTCATGAAAAAGGAGAATTATGAATTACTGAATACATGTTTTACGCGAATATTTGGCGGAATTAAAAAATATATAAAAACAACATTATTTAGGAAAGCGTGATTCATGTAACAAGTTTTTCAATGTTAAAACAAGTACAACAAAAGTGACATTTTATGAGTTTCGCTTGACATTAATGCCACACTTCGTGGACGTGTAGGGGATCATTCGTGCTCTTGAAAAACGGGACTGTCGGATTTAAATATGAGAAGGGACCCCCCTCCCCAATGAAATAACTTGTGAAGGGTGGTTTCAATTTTCCAGATTACTTTTACATATTTATGATAGCCGGTTATATTTCAGACAATACAGGCAGGTGTAACTTTAATCTCTCATCTAAAGGCCTAGGACAGATTCGCACTGTCAGATATGACTTATGCTTGTGCGTATCCCTTATCATTACCCTGACCTAGAGACCCTGTGATATAGAAGTGTTGACACGTTTCTCAGTTATGTGATGCAACCGTCTCGTGTAATGGTCAGCGTGCTCGATCCAAGTGCTGTAAACTAAAGGTGCGATCCGGTCACACAATAAAGTATGCAATGAACATTTGCTGCTTCACTGCTAAGCATGCAGCAATAAAGGAGTGACAGAGGGACCGGGTGGCTCAATGAGTTAGGTAGTTGGATTACCTAACAACTCATACAAGCTTATCACCAATACGGCGTGGGTTGGCGCCCGGCTTTGTAAATTACAAAAAGGGTGCACTCGACTCGTAGCCGCAAGTGATAAAGTTTACCAGTTACAGGCTTTCAAGCAAAATTTTGTGAAAAATAAGGTTTTTTCTTAGGGCAAAATGTTCAAAAAATAAGGGCTGTTATTAGGAATTTTTAGGACTTTTTTGACAAAAATAAGGGCTGAAATTCAATAATCAATACTAGAGGCTCCCAGGAGCCTGTAATCGCTCACCTGATTTTCAATTTGACATTTAATGTTGATAGAAAATGGGGGTGTTACACATAGTTTTGAAAGTGGGCCACCCAAAATAGTCATTATTAAACAAAAAGCTTAGTCTCGTTTTGTTGTATTTTGCTAGAAAATTAATGTCATAAAAAAAAAAGTTTGAAGATACCAAAATGTTAATCAGACGCCGTAAATTGGAGAACACACAACACAATGGCCAAAATCAAAAGGACAAAACGACAAACAGCAATCTACAAAAAAGTACATAGAACACTAAAGATCGAGCAACACGAACACACTGAAATTCGGTGGTGAACTCGGATGGTCCGAAATGGTAGGCAGTTTTTTCTCCACAAGTGGCTGTCGTCGTGTTACTCTTGTTATTAACCCGGTGATAAGTCATGAATGAGGAAAGGACCTGATTGTGATTACCAGAAACGAAACATATCTGTGGTGATTTGTGAAACATATATTCCGTAACGGTTAACCAACAGAAAAAATGGGTAATTGAAGGTCAACATATAAGGATTATTCAGAACCTAAATTTAATTGGAATTATATGTAGCTTAATACCTTTACGAGGGCTTGATGATTTCAATGGGAAATATATGGTGTTGGAAAGGTAATTAGATTAACACGACGGGTGTCACTAGTAGAGCAGGAACTGCTTACCCTTCCCGAGCACCTGAATTCACCCCCGGGTTTTAGTGGAGATCATGTTACTCGATCTTTAGTTTTATATGTATGCTTTGTTTGTCCTTTTGTACTTTTTCTTTTGGCCATTGTGTTGTTTGTTCTTCTTCGATATACGGATTCTGATTACCCCTTTGGTATCTTCAAACTCTTCTTTAGACAAAATGGCTAGGTAGGCTCGAATAAATGCCCATAAATCTAGTAGAAAATCATGAACTAATTTATTACTGTTTTCACATCAAGCACTGAACTGATTATCACATATTCAAAATCACACTTTTCACAACAAAATATGTGGTAAAATTTGCTGTATGAATTGTAATTTTTGGTAATGGTTTTTGATATAGTTCCTGAATTGTACTTCTTTGAAATGTCATTTGATGCAGTTCTTGGTAATGTTATTTGATATACTTCCTCAATTGAACTTCTTCGTACTTTCGTTTCAGGCGGTTCCTACATTTTACTTCCTTGTGATGTATTTGATATAGTTCCTCAAGTGAACTGTGTTGTCTTGTTATTTGATAGAATGATCTATGTAGAAGACAAATCAAATTCCTTTGTAATGCTATATGATGCAGTTCCTAAAAAATGTTATTTGAGGACCATTTCATTTATCGTAGTCACAATATCGCCCTTCTTTATCCTTATCACCGGAATTATAACATTAGTAATACGTACGATGTGTGTTACTAGAGGATCAGGAACTATTCCCTTTGGGAACTTCTGTGTTCGCTTCCAGTTTTCGATGGGTTTATATTTTTCATTTTGTCCATTTACATATCTTCACGTTTGTCGCTTGATGTTGTAATATCCGCTACGATTTCCGTGCAAAATTGACGTTCTGTACGTCTTTTACTTTTTTTTCGTAGGGGTCATTTTTTCTTTGTTATTTGTATTCAATTACGTATAGTTGTGTCCAACGCGATTTACAGAACACATGATGTTCGTGTCGTGGAACATTAACATGACGGATGACACTAGTGGGGCAGGAAAAGCTTACATCTCCTGTTTAATGGTGTGGGTGCAGCTCATTTTTTTGGTTTTCTCTGTAATGCTATGCCGACCTATGGTAGTCGTGTTCTCTTCCTTTTTTAAGTCATTATGTTGTCTGTTCTTCGTAGATTTACGGCTTCTGGATACCCCTTCAGTATCTGCAAACATTTCTTAGATTATTACGTACGTTCGTAAAACTACAAAACCAGAGACGTATAAGGATTTATTAAAACAAATTTCAAAATATGATACTTATTAAAAAAGAAGAACAATTCAAAAAATAAAACAAGCAACTGACCAATCAAATGTTTTAATAATAAATGGATTGATACAAATTAATGGACGGTGCCAATAATATTCACTTGGACGGATTTGGACGAAATGTTGAACAGTATTAAATATTCTGTTTATACCGTGACTATCGATCTACAGTGGAAGTAGTCAGTCTCCTCCAATAAACGTACACGTAAGACAGAGATAAAAAAACAACGAAAATCCAAAACTACACACAAGAGACGTATACTTCCGTACATCATATACACATTGAGCAGAATCAGCGTTGGCTACCAATATAGTACCTGTAAAATACATTTAGTGAGTTAGTGTTTGTTGTTTAACGAATTTGAATTTTGGTGCTTAACGCCACTTTCAGCAATATTTCAGCTATATCATGGCGCGTTATTTAACGACAAGTCATGGTGAAAGCAAGTTAACGAGACTGTGAAGAGGTCCGCTTTGTATTAGACCTCAACGTTTAGTTGGTTTTTCTAATGCTATCCCATTGAAACAATAGTCTGTGGATAGACATGTCGCTCCCACTAGGAAACATTATCCTGATTCCGAACCAACCAGTTCGTTTTCCTTAATGATGCGTGCTTAGCGGAGAAGCAACAAATAAAATTGTATAGTCCTTGGTTTGACCGGGGCTTGAACTAACGATCTACCGTGCTCGAGGCACTCATTATGTATCGCTTACTTTAAAATAGGAGAACATCTGCGTGGAATAAAAAAATATAATGTTGTCAATAAATTATCCAATTTGTATTCATTCTATTTACGCAAATAGTATACAGAAAAGCGCAAATATGTGTTGCACGATCACGTGTGAGTGCGTCTTTACGGTGATCACGTGTGAGTGCGTCTATACGGATCACGTGTGATTGCGTCTTTACAGATCACGTGTGAGTGCGTCTTTACGGTGATGAAAGGCGCCTATTAGTTATAATATATTTTATATTTTGAATGCAAAGAACGTGACTTAAAAATACATGTTTTATTACAAGTGATCAAAACACATCTGAACAATATTATCATAATTTATCAAAGCCAATCTTATAGAATATATTTTGCCTTTGTGATATATGCATAAAAATCAAGAAGAAAGTAAGATCAAATCTATATTACTACTCACCAACTAATACAGATGCAAACAGAATGATTGCCAAACAAAGGTTGATCCAAAAGACAAACCAAACAGTTTCCTTACTTCCCTCACATTTAAAGCAATTGGACTCACTCCACAAAGAGTTGGAGAAGAAAATCATGAAAGCAGTAAATACTCCAATGATGCCGAGTGCCAACAAAAACAATGGAATTCTGTACCCTTTATCTGGACAATCAGACTTATATACCAATACTGAAAAATATGTTGAATTTATTTGATGTTCTTGGGCTCATGCATTTCACTTAAATCATTCTTCATTGATGTATATTTTAATTGTATAAAAAGCATGCATTGCGGCTGTTTTGTGTAATCTCGCTCTGTCGTTCCCACGTCATATAACGACAAGACTTCAGAACTATAGAGCGAAATTCACTGACATCACGTTATCTATTTTTGCCCTTCTTTTTTTCAGTCGGTAACGACAGACCGATTATTAAATTCTCGCTTTGTTGTCGTGCATTAACGAAAATTTTTCCTATTGTATGAATACCTATGCAGCATATACATTTTGTATATGGGTAATTTACATATCTGTGTTGCATACTGATAGATCTAATTACACTATACAATTACAATTAACTATGTAATCAGTGTCTATCACCACTAAAGTAGAGAGTTCGATTCCCGCTCATGGTGAGATGTACTCGATATAACATTATGTGATAAAGTTTGTCGGTGACGTGCGACAGGTCAGTGATATTCCCCGGGTACTCCGGTTTCCTCCACCAATAAAACTGACCGTCACAATATAACTGAAATGTTGTTGAGAGTGGCATTAAACACCATAAGGCTAGCGCACCCCCCCTCCCCCTGATTCCGAACCAACCTATGTTCATTTTCCCTGATTATGAGTGCTTTGCGGATAAGCTAGGACCCACGATCTGTCCCACTCGAGTAGAGCATGCGGACCAATACACCACCGATGTGGGTGCTAACAACCAATGTTCGGCAAATGTATGAATATTGTACATTTTTGTACATTTATTCAATATTTATATAATAATGTGGTCTTTTCCTAGTAATATGCCAAACTATTACCCAGGTCTTAGAGACATATTACCCGACCCGAAGTGGAGGGTAATATGTTTCTCAGACCTGGGTAATATTTTGGCATGTTACCTGGACAGGACCACATTAATATCATTATTATACTGAGTGTCTAATTGTCCAGGTAATATGCCAAATATTACCCAGGTAATATGCCAAAATATTACAGTACCAAATATCACTACATAAACTTACACGAAGTATAATAATGTCCAGTATGTAGTGTATTAAAGTATAACCTGTGATATTTTGTTGAGAATAGGAGGATCGCCTCAGTGGATTATTGATTGGCGAGTTAAAATGCGATAGATCGAGGATTCGATCCTTGTTCATGTTAAGACTATAATATTGCAAATTAATGTTGCTCTGCAAAGCATGGAGCATCGGTCAAGGAGCATGACAGGTTGACTAAGAATATGGATAATAAGTCTGAGCAGAACGACTTATCTTACTTGTGAACTGTTGTTTGGGTGAGCTAGCACGATACAATTCCAACTCAGTGTATGACCTAGTACAAAATAGATATTATCGCCGTTATTGTCATCTTATCAAGATTAACTTGTTCCTACCATGATATATACTGTTCAAAAAAAGAAACGCAAACCCACTTTTATTTTTCAAAATGCAAATTCTTCGATTTACCAGGTAAAATTAAATGTCCAAATGTAATCAATAATTTTTTAAAGGTAAGTTTTAAATTTTAAATGCCTGTTCATTAGATTTGGCTCTCTGCCACATGTGCACAGCGCCTCTGAAAATGAATATCCCATGTATCGCACCGAAAATTCGGTAACGTATTTCACGGGCATTTCGTGGTTAATTCAACTGTTAAACTAAAGCGTATAAAAGGATGAAGTTTGAAACTTGACTTTTATTATTAAGTTGATATGCTGTCATGCCAAGGTTAGACTCTGCAACTCTAAATATCGCTATCGGTCGTCTCCAAGCCGGAGAGTCCCAAAATGAGGTAGCAAGAACTCTGAATGTTAACCAGTGCACAATTTCCAGGCTATGGAACTGGTTCAACGAATGACCGCCAAAGGAGTGGAAGACCTCGCATAACTACTCATGGGCAAGATCGGTACATCCGGGTCTTTCATCTACGGAATTGAACCGTGGTCGCATCAACCACTGCAGCCGGAATACCTGGATTACGAAGAATCAGCTCACAAACAGTCCGCAACCGGCTTCGACAACATGGCATTAGACCCAGAAGGCGTATTTCGGAGCGGTATTGACGCCGTTACACAGACGTGAAAGAGTCCGTTGGTACAACAGATTAAGGGGCTGGACATTCCGAAACTGGCGAAGAATTAGGTTCAGCGACGAGTCTCGTTTTCTTCTGCAGAAACGAGATGGCAGAATACGTGTATATAGGCGAACGTTTCTCTTCCTCCTTTGCTTAGGAAGTGGAGGTAGTGTCATGATGTGGGCGCAAATGACCGCAAAACAGACATAGTGCATGTCCCGGACAATTTAACGGCTGTAAGATACAGAGACGAAATTCTCCAACCTCACCTCATGCACGTAATTGACCGACAGAGGGAGTTATTCCAACAGGACAACGCTAGGTCACACACAGCGCGTGTAACAATGGACTATCTTGATCAGAGCAACATCAATGCGCTTCCATGGCCTTTCAAGTCGCCGGTCTTTAATCCCTTTGAACACCTATGGTATTGGCTGTTTAAACGTGTGTGCCAGCGACAACCTCCACCTCAGACCCTCGATCAACTCCGCCAAATGCTGCAACAGGAATGGCGAACAATACCAAAAAAACAATGTGAGAAATTTTATGAGTCTATGCCGAGGAGGTGCAGAGCAGTGTTGGCCGCGCGTGGTGGTCATACTCGGTACTAACTTTAACGTGATCGGAAGTGTGCTGAACTGTGATAAACTTATTTGTTTTTACTTATTCTCTGAAGTATGGACTGTTAACTGTCGATATCTACAAGTGTAACTGGAAAATGTTGATTTAAAATACATATATTAAAATACCTAAAATCCCCTTATGCGTTTCTTTTTCGCAGAGTGTAGTTGGCAATTTACTGATTTGTTCACATATACATTGGAAAACGAGGGAAAAGTTTATCAAGTCAGGCTGTCATAATGTTTACAATAAAAATGTTGAGTTTCTGGAATAACATTTATCATGTACACACTCAATGCCTAAATATTGAAAGCGATACGATTTCAAAGTCTTTGGGAGCAAGAAAGCAAAATGGCCTAAGCGGGATAGCCACAATGGACTACGGTCACCTATGTCAGAGTGAAAATACCCTTAGTTTTACATGCACAGCTCAAAAAGACACAATATTAACTTTACTTACCAACTATGATGTTAAGTATCGAACAACATAACAAGAGCACAGCTGCAACTGCAACAGACAATTTGTGTAAATAAGTTTATAGATGTTATAAGGGTGTGTTGACTAACTATGCACACAAAATTACCAAATTAATGTCATATTGTTTATTACTTCTTCACTCGAAATGTCGCTTTAATTGAAAAAAATAAAATAATAAGAACTTGCTTAAATGCCATACTCTTCACAAAGGAGTTAAAAAAATTGAACAAATGATTGTTATCAAAATTGACAATGTCAATGACCTAAATTGTCCTACATTTAAGACATACAACCCGGATGTAATCGATCCGGACATTGTTCCATTTAAACTACACAAAGTAATGTGTCCCATTAATAATAAAGTTTGTAAGAATTATGAAGAGAAAGTTTAATCAGCGATGGTCAACAATTCCAACAATATCAATAAAACCGGCAACCACCTCTCACATTAAACAATTGAACACAACAAGACAATGACATAGGTCGTTGGAAATCTAACCCGATTTGAGATAGGCACACAAATGTGACGGAGTTAAACCGATTAATGGTATTCGAACCCGCCACTTAATTATTGTAATGTCAGAAATGGTGAGCTGTTTCCGTTTTATACTAAAAATATTGGTCATTTGGATGGAATATTAAAAAAATCTAAAATAAAAGCAGGTTTTTTTTACAAGATACATTGTATATTGTTTAACACTTTTATTAGAATAGAAACCAGTTTTTATGATATTTATTTACAAAACTATTTAATACTTACTAGATGTAGCTATTCTCCAACATTTACCAAACTTGCACATGTTGACAAATTATTTTAAACTTCCTCTTTGTAAAATGAGTTCCACGAAAAGCTAGTATTTTCTACTTACTGAATTTTAAATTTAAACTTATTACTACAATAATACCGAGAACTATATTCATCATTGTTATGGGATTTTTTATGTCGTCATACCAAAGTAGTTTGTGGGAGCGACCATGTCTTAGCTACGTTCTTTGTGTTTGTTTGCGCATAGTGATGTCTAACAGATATTGACTATATGAGTAACATGGGGGTGTCATACACGATGCAGGAACTGCTTGCCCTTCGTGGTCGCCTGGCTTCACTCCCGGGTTTTGGTGGGGTCCGTGTTGCTCATCTTTATAGTTTTCTGTGTTGTGTTGTATGTCTTCGTCTTGTGTCTTGTGTACCCAATGTTGCCACTTTCTCTGGATTCTTAATTCTTGATGGCCTCTTCGGCTTTCTCTAACGTTTATTTACATATGTTTACCATGTGAATGGACAATCAGTAGGAAACGGGTAGGTTTTTCAAACGTATTTGACCATATATTTGCGTCATTTGGTGCTGTTGATAAAATATCATTTTCATTTGAGGCTATAAAACTATTCTAGAAATTATAACGCCCTTAATGCAAAATGTGTTGTCCCCCAAAAAATTAGACTTGCCAATATTTCAAATAACAAATGACGATTTAGAGAATCTTGTCAAATGCTGGTTTATGAAGCTGTGCAGCAAAAAGAGCAAGAGCCTCATTCATGCATAAAATGTCTTGCAATCGGAGATACTGGAAGGATAGACTACGATGCTATATTCAATGAATAATAAACCTTACACGTGTTTATGCCACTTGGAAATGTATTACCTTAAAGGAGGTAGAGCTACCAAAAGACAATAATAATACAAATATATCATTCATTTTCATAATTGGATTGATAAGATTTTTCCAATGAAATTAGTGATAACATCAGAATAAATAACGAAAACGGTATATTCTAGTGAACATGGAAAAGCTATTTTAAGACTAAACGATCGGATTCCCCTTGTCGAACTTCTGACTGTGAAAACAATTCTCTTCATTTGATAGTGCTACTATGTGTATTACATACATCCTACGATTTTAACGTAATTGTTTCCTTGTGTAGCTTTTAAACTAGTATTATCATCAACAAATAAGATATTACAGACATTCTACAGTAAGTACAAATGTATTAATTCCCCTAAAGCGACAGTTCACGCGTACGTACGTGCACTGTTTTCTTTCATTTCTTCCACATGTGTTTAGTGATACCAATACACGAAAACTGCATCGGTGGTGTATTAGTTCTCTTGTTCGCCTAGAGTGTGGTAGACCGTGGGATCGATCCCCGATCGGGTCAAACCAAAGACTATGAAATTGGTATTTGTTTCTTCTCCGCTAAGCACGCTAATTTTTAACATGCATATTGTAGGACATATTGTGGCTATCAACGTCGACTAATTTCATGCATTTATACAGGACCGTGGTATACATATACATTAAATGGGACATTCAAATTTTCGTGTTGTTTATATACATATTTATTTTTAAGGAAAATTACTGCTACTTGTAATTACTAGGATCGTCGTATTTCACAGTTATAAATTATCTACTTCCGGTGACGTTTGTTGAACTCTAGTGGCATTGACAGTTTAGTTACTTATTTATTTTACGAATATTTCTTGCATTTTGCTTGCGTTTACCTCTACATCAAGATCCCATCAAGGTGGAAATGTCAGTAATTCAACTGTCAAATCAGTGTATTCATAGAATAAACAACTACAATTTGGCGGACATTGTCATCATATTTATTTCCAATAATGGCCTCCACTTCAAAAACATAAGCTATATTTTTCCTATTGGAATCGAAATAATTGATGGAAGCAATGGCTTGTGTGCATGTTAACATTGGTAACATTGTTTTCGCTTGCATTTGATACCTCGTATCCCCCACTATAAAACTTATACGAAAATAATATTTCCTATTTTTAAATTCGCCAACAAACTATGGCTTCCATTAATTGTATCTATATAAAAGGACAATTGTATGATGTCTATTTGAGGCTGTTTATTTCAACATGAGATTCTCCATATGGAATCTATTTCTTTGATAGAGATATTCCGTTCCTTTAGATTAACCAATGACTTTAGGGCCAATTGTGCCTATCTGTAAAGAGAATAAAAAAGAATGTAAACCATATAATATGATTTTGCTATAATTTATTTGCTCTACTTAAAACCTTGTACTTTTATAATCTTCAGATTTTAATGGTAATAAGTTATTTTTTCGGTGGATTGAATAAACACGAGCAAAATATAATTATACAATTTTTAACATTACATGTTGTTCAGAATATTTTTGAGTGAAGACAAAATGCAATAATGGACAAGGGTAAAGTTATTTCGACCATGGATTTCATTAATATTACAATGCGGCCATTCTTATTTAATTACCGTTCCTTTTTACTTGACTACTGACATAATAAATCAGTATTTCATTTCATCTTTTGAAATATATTAGGGGCTCGTGTTTGCATAGTCGTATGGTTGTTTTACCTATTCAATCATGGCCAATGCGGAAGACCGATGTTGTTTTCTGAGTAACCTATGTTATCCACCAATATAAGCTGACAACCACGGAATAGCTGAACTTAAGCTCACAATTGTATTAAATACCCAGTATCATATTCCCTCAGACATTTTGGGTAAAATGTAAATAAAAAACATATGAATCAGAAATATGCTACTAAATCGTATTCAACAGTTACAATCTAATTTAATATTAGATTTTTAATTGCTCCGGCTTTACTGATATATCGGATATAAAGACATAACGACATCTTACAAGGGGTCACTTTCAGGTGTCCGTTTACGATAAAATCAGAGTTTACCAATCATATGATTGATTGAGTGCTTGATTGGTGTATAAAGCCAACTTTAACAACATTTCTGCTATATCGTTGCGTGAAGAAATTTTAGTATTGATTTAGACACCTACAAGAGCCTTAGAAGATGTGTTACTTCAAGGAAAATATATGTGTTCTTGTTTATTTTAAGTTGTCTCCTAATTGAATATGCAAATACAGTGTTGTTTCATACAATACGAATTACAATGTCATACCTGTCTTAAATATGCACATGTCTCACAGCAATCTGTAAGCACATACTGATTGCACCAATGATCTTGGTCCTTATAGAAACCTCCTCGTCCACCGGATAACAAACCACTGCAGTCCCAGGAACCATCAGCTACCCATAGATGTCTATCCTTGCACGGAGCATTCGTTGTATCTACATGAGAATATATATATAATTTAATTATGTCGTTGTGTATATTTAATATGACAGTTGAACATATAGTACAAAATTTAAGTTATATATGTACCAATGATGCAAGTTACAAGATTGTCACGACAGGTGCCACTAGTAGAGCAGGAACTGCTTACCCTTCCGGAGCACACGAGTTCACCTCCCGTTTGTTGTGGGGTTCGTGTTACTTGATCTTTAGTTGTATGTGTATGCTTTGTAGATCGTTGATTGTCCTTCCGTACTTTTTTTTTGACAATTGTGTTGTCTGTTCTTCGATATACGGAGATTCTGATTACCACCTTGGTATCTTCAATCTTCAAACTCTTCTTATTTAATGCTACAAGTAAGTAAAGTTATTGTTTAGCAATAGTCGTAGTGAGGAAACATTTCAGTCTCATGTTTGTGCAATCACCTACTTTGATTTTCTAATTTGTTTTTGTAATTGTTCTCTGAATTGCTTTCTCTCTCGATATTTTGACTATTCTCCTCATGTCTTGAACACAATTCCTTTAGTGTAAATGGTTGGTGAAGGATGTTTTACTGGGTGTTTTTGGCAGGGTAATAAACTTTCTTGAAAACAAAATCATTTGTTTTGTATTAAACATTGTTACTTCCAACAGCCGTTGATATAACCACAACAAACGACTTGGTACTACGAACGATTGAATTGTGTTCATTTGAATTATGTATCTACGTCAATGTTTAAAATACAGCTATTGCTTACAGAAATAACGGATACTATAAACAATCAATGTGCGACGACCATTTGTATAGTTAAATTGACAATATCTGATTTGGCAATAATACATCTTATTTTTAGCTGAAGAATGTAATGTCCAGAATGAATGTCATCAACTCATTTAAAAATCTCCATGTATGACATGTCAGTTACCCAAAATATACCTCCCACAATTTTATGAAGGTCTGACTATACTACAATACCGTAGATACCCAGAAATTATAACCAGAAGGCGGAAATCGACGGACAGAAAATACAACGTTCCACAGTATATTACTCATAAACCTCAAGATTGAACAAAACGAATCCCACCAAAAAATCACACACACAAAAACAAAGAAAACCCTACAGGGTTAAACTGCGCAACGACCTGGTCGCAGCTCTAGCTCTACTATTTGCGCGATATAAAAATCACGTGATAAACCATGAGCGAGAAAAGAAGGACGCGCTTGTGATCATAGCGAAAACAAAATATCATTTGTCATATATGACACAGACATTCCGTAACAGTAAACAAGTCATGATAGCGACAGTAAATATTTCGGAATGATGACTACAATTTTACCACCAGGAACCCTTGGTTCATTTGCTGAAACCCTCTATCAAGAAAATCATGAACTAAAACACAAGCTGTGAAATATTATATCAACTCAGTTGCTGTTCATATACCGGTATGTAGAAGTCTCACGATGGGAAAATTAAAATTAACTCGTTTGTCGTAATGTTTTGTTGTTATCAATCAATAAATTCAGATACAAAAAGACTTACAGACACTACAATGCCCAAACGGAAAGATTGTCACAATTTATTTTTTTGTATTCTACATGACTTGAACGTAATTTATCTTCTGGTTTGTATTACGACTTGCATTTTGGTATTCTACGTGATTTTACAGCGAGGTGTTTTCATCCAATTCTCTGGTTTCTATCAAATCTTGGTTTTTTTAACGTTTATTGTGATTTGATTTGACATGTCCTTAGATTGTATTACCATAAAAACGTAGATATCAAACTTAGTGCGTAACGCCCCGTTTCTGGAATACCCTTCATCAGGTACGTTCAAAATCGAAAGATTGGAAAGCCAAATAATTTAAAGTTTTGGGAGCAATAAAAACCAACCGGCCTGAAAAGGATAGCCAAAATCAGCTATGTTCATCTCTGCCTGAGGGCGAAGAACCTTAGTTTTATCAACAATTACATTATGTAGGAACTGTAGCATACAGTAATGAATATATCGAATAAACCATGTCAGTGCCGAAGCACGGAAATTAGATTTCGGTGATCTACGTGACTTGATAGTGGTGTTCGAAAACTTCTGGCATTCTACATTCTCTTCGAGTATATATATTACATATTCCAGAATTAATATTAACGACCGGCTATTGTGAGATTGAAAAACAAAGATTGTTGCAATTAAATGTTAGACGTTTATGAGACTTAGACGGGTATTGTTGGGTGCTTTGACGATGTAATGAATTTACAGGCGCTTGTAAAAACAATATACTTACGTTTCCGCAGATGAGCACAGTTAACGACCGCAACAAGAACCAAAATAATAAGCACCGTTGTGTTCATTTTTGAGCACAGCAGGTATTATTGAAGGTCAATATTTATAGTTCTGCTACACACGGAATGTTCTTCACACATATGATGTCGACATACTGATAAAACATTCTTATCAAGCCTAATGAGGTTATGAATTTACGCAAATCAAAATATGTTCGTACCTTTGTGTATGAAATTGTATTAACACTATATGTTATTCTATGACAGGTATTTGTATTAACACTATATGTTATTCTATGACAGGTATTTGTATTAACACTATATGTTATTCTATGACAGGTATTTGTATTAACACTATATGTTATTCTATGACAGGTATTTGTATTAACACTATATGTTATTCTATGACAGGTATTTGTATTAACACTATATGTTATTCTATGACAGGTATTTGTATTAACACTATATGTTATTCTATGACAGGTATTTGTATTAACACTATATGTTATTCTATGACAGGTATTTGTATTAACACTATATGTTATTCTATGACAGGTATTTGTATTAACACTATATGTTATTCTATGACAGGTATTTGTATTAACGCTATATGTTATTCTATGACAGGTATTTGTATTAACACTATATGTTATTCTATGACAGGTATTTGTATTAACACTATATGTTATTCTATGACAGGTATTTGTATTAACACTATATGTTATTCTATGACAGGTATTTGTATTAACGCTATATGTTATTCTATGACAGGTATTTACATCATTATTAATGATGAAGCTAAGTATGCACAATAACTTAGATATCTAACTCAGTGCGCACGGCGCGTTTGTTTAAATAACAACCATCAGGTACACTCAAAGGCAGTTAAAACATTGGAAGGTTAAATAATATTAGGTATTTGGGAGCAGGAACACAAAAGAGCCTCAACAGGAGAGGCAAAGATCAGCTGAGGTCATCTATGTCTAAGGGAGACCAACCTTAACCTTAATGATAATTATGTGTAATGTTTGTAGATCGTTGTTTGTCCTTTTTCCTTTATCCTTTGTGTTGTCTGTCCTTTTTCTTTTATCCATTGTGTTGTCTGTCCTTTTTCTTTTATCCATTGTGTTGTTTGTCTTTTGTTCTTTTATCCATTGTGTTGTCTGTCCTTTTTCTTTTATCCATTGTGTTGTCTGTCCTTTTTCTTTTATCCAATGTGTTGTCTGTCCTTTTTCTTTTATCCATTGTGCTGTTTGTCCTTTTTCTTTTATCCATTGTGTTGTCTGTCCTTTTTCTTTTATCCATTCTGTTGTCTGTCCTTTTTCTTTTATCCAATGTGTTGTGTGTCCTTTTTCTTTTATCCATTGTGTTGTCTGTCCTTTTTCTTTTATCCATTGTGTTGTCTGTCCTTTTTCTTTTATCCATTGTGTTGTCTGTCCTTTTTCTTTTGTCCATTGTGTTGTCTGTCCTTTTTCTTTTATCCAATGTGTTGTCTGTCCTTTTTCTTTTATCCATTGTGATGTCTGTCCTTTTTCTTTTATCCATTGTGTTGTCTGTCCTTTTTCTTTTATCCAATGTGTTGTCTGTCCTTTTTCTTTTATCCATTGTGTTGTTTGTCCTTTTTCTTTTATCCATTGTGTTGTCTGTCCTTTTTCTTTTATCCAATGTGTTGTGTGTCCTTTTTCTTTTATCCATTGTGTTGTCTGTCCTTTTTCTTTTATCCATTGTGTTGTGTGTCCTTTTTCTTTTATCCATTGTGTTGTCTGTCCTTTTTCTTTTGTCCATTGTGTTGTCTGTCCTTTTTCTTTTATCCAATGTGTTGTCTGTCCTTTTTCTTTTATCCATTGTGATGTCTGTCCTTTTTCTTTTATCCATTGTGTTGTCTGTCCTTTTTCTTTTATCCAATGTGTTGTCTGTCCTTTTTCTTTTATCCAATGTGTTGTGTGTCCTTTTTCTTTTATCCATTGTGTAGTCTGTCCTTTTTCTTTTATCCATTGTGTTGTCTGTCCTTTTTCTTTTATCCATTGTGTTGTCTGTCCTTTTTCTTTTATCCAATGTGTTGTCTGTCCTTTTTCTTTTATCCATTGTGTTGTCTGTCCTTTTTCTTTTATCCATTGTGTTGTTTGTCCTTTTTCTTTTATCCATTGTGTTGTCTGTCCTTTTTCTTTTATCCAATGTGTTGTCTGTCCTTTTTCTTTTATCCATTGTGTTGTCTGTCCTTTTTCTTTTATCCATTGTGTTGTCTGTCCTTTTTCTTTAATCCATTGTGTTGTCTGTCCTTTTTCTTTAATCCATTGTGTTGTCTGTCCTTTTTCTTTTATCCATTGTGTTGCTTGTCCTTTTTCTTTTATTCATTGTGTTGTCTGTCTTTTTTCTTTTACCCATTGTGTTGTCTGTCCTTGTTCTTTTATCCATTGTGTTCTCTGTCCTTTTTCTTTTTTCCATTGTGTTGTCTGTCCTTTTTCTTTTATCCATTGTGTTGTCTGTCCTTTTTCTTTTATCCATTGTGTTATTTGTCCTTTTTCTTTTATCCATTCTGTTGTCTGTCCTTTTTCTTTTATCCATTGTGTTGTCTGTCCTTTCTCTTTTAACCATTGTGTTGTCTGTCCTTTTTCTTTTATCCATTGTGTTGTCTGTCCTTTTTCTTTTATCCATTGTGTTGTCTGTCCTTTCTCTTTTATCCATTGTGTTGTCTGTCTTTTTTCTTTTATCCATTGTGTTGTCTGTCTTTTTTATTTTATCCATTGTGTTGTCTGTCCTTTCTCTTTCATCCATTGCGTTGTCTGTCTTTTTTCTTTTATCCATTGTGTTGTCTGTCTTTTTTCTTTTATCCATTGTGTTGTCTGTCCTTTCTCTTTTAACCATTGTGTTGTCTGTCTTTTTTCTTTTATCCATTGTGTTGTCTGTCCTTTTTCTTTTATCCATTGTGTTGTCTGTCTTTTTTCTTTTATCCATTGTGTTCTCTGTCCTTTTTCTTTTATCCATTGTGTTGTCTGTCCTTTTTCTTTTATCCATTGTGTTCTCTGTCCTTATTCTTTTATCCATTGTGTTGTCTGTCCTTTTTCTTTTATCCATTGTATTCTCTGTCCGTTTTCTTTTATCCATTGTGTTGTCTGTCCTTTTTCTTTTATCCATTGTGTACTCTGTCCTTTTTCTTTTATCCATTGTGTTCTCTGTCCTTTTTCTTTTATCCATTGTGTTGTCTGTCCTTTTTCTTTTATCCATTGTGTTGTCTGTCCTTTTTCTTTTATCCATTGTGTTGTCTGTCCTTTTTCTTTTATCCATTGTGTTCTCTGTCCTTTTTCTTTTAACCATTGTGTTGTCTGTCCTTTCTCTTTTATCCATTGTGCTGTCTGTCTTTTTTCTTTTATCCATTGTGTTGTCTGTCCTTTTTCTTTTATCCATTGTGTTGTCTGTCCTTTTTCTTTTATCCATTGTCTTGTCTGTCCTTTTTCTTTTATCCATTGTGTTGTCTGTCTTTTTTCTTTTATCCATTGTGTTGTCTGTCCTTTCTCTTTTATCCATTGTGTTGTCTGTCTTTTTTCTTTTATCCATTGTGTTGTCTGTCTTTTTTCTTTTGTCCATTGTGTTGTCTGTCCTTTTTCTTTTATCCATTGTCTTGTCTGTCCTTTTTCTTTTATCCATTGTGTTGTCCATCCTTTTTCTTTTATCCATTCTGTTGTCTGTCCTTTTTCTTTTGTCCATTGTGTTGTCTGTCCTTTTTCTTTTATCCAATGTGTTGTCTGTCCTTTTTCTTTTATCCATTGTGATGTCTGTCCTTTTTTTTTTATCCATTGTGTTGTCTGTCCTTTTTCTTTTATCCAATGTGTTGTCTGTCCTTTTTCTTTTATCCAATGTGTTGTGTGTCCTTTTTCTTTTATCCATTGTGTTGTGTGTCCTTTTTCTTTTATCCATTGTGTTGTCTGTCCTTTTTCTTTTATCCATTGTGTTGTCTGTCCTTTTTCTTTTATCCAATGTGTTGTCTGTCTTTTTCTTTTATCCATTGTGTTGTCTGTCCGTTTTCTTTTATCCATTGTGTTGTTTGTCCTTTTTCTTTTATCCGTTGTGTTGTCTGTCCTTTTTCTTTTATCCAATGTGTTGTCTGTCCTTTTTCTTTTATCCATTGTGTTGCTTGTCCTTTTTCTTTTATTTATTGTGTTGTCTGTCTTTTTTCTTTTACCCATTGTGTTGTCTGTCCTTGTTCTTTTATCCATTGTGTTCTCTGTCCTTTTTCTTTTATCCATTGTGTTGTCTGTCCTTTTTCTTTTATCCATTGTGTTGTCTGTCCTTTTTCTTTTATCCATTGTGTTATTTGTCCTTTTTCTTTTATCCATTCTGTTGTCTGTCCTTTTTCTTTTATCCATTGTGTTGTCTGTCCTTTCTCTTTTAGCCATTGTGTTGTCTGTCCTTTTTCTTTTATCCATTGTGTTGTCTGTCCTTTTTCTTTTATCCATTGTGTTGTCTGTCCTTTCTCTTTTATCCATTGTGTTGTCTGTCTTTTTTCTTTTATTCATTGTGTTGTCTGTCTTTTTTATTTTATCCATTGTGTTGTCTGTCCTTTCTCTTTCATCCATTGTGTTGTCTGTCTTTTTTCTTTTATCCATTGTGTTGTCTGTCTTTTTTCTTTTATCCATTGTGTTGTCTGTCCTTTCTCTTTTAACCATTGTGTTGTCTGTCTTTTTTCTTTAATCCATTGTGTTGTCTGTCCTTTTTCTTTTATCCATTGTGTTGTCTTTCCTTTTTCTTTTATCCATTGTGTTCTCTGTCCTTATTCTTTTATCCATTGTGTTGTCTGTCCTTTTTCTTTTATCCATTGTGTTCTCTGTCCGTTTTCTTTTATCCATTGTGTTGTCTGTCCTTTTTCTTTTATCCATTGTGTTCTCTGTCCTTTTTCTTTTATCCATTGTGTTCTCTGTCCTTTTTCTTTTATCCATTGTGTTGTCTGTCCTTTTTCTTTTATCCATTGTGTTGTCTGTCCTTTTTCTTTTATCCATTGTGTTGTCTGTCCTTTTTCTTTAATCCATTGTGTTGTCTGTCCTTTTTCTTTTATCCATTGTGTTGCTTGTCCTTTTTCTTTTATTCATTGTGTTGTCTGTCTTTTTTCTTTTACCCATTGTGTTGTCTGTCCTTGTTCTTTTATCCATTGTGTTCTCTGTCCTTTTTCTTTTATCCATTGTGTTGTCTGTCCTTTTTCTTTTATCCATTGTGTTGTCTGTCCTTTTTCTTTTATCCATTGTGTTATTTGTCCTTTTTCTTTTATCCATTCTGTTGTCTGTCCTTTTTCTTTTATCCATTGTGTTGTCTGTCCTTTCTCTTTTAACCATTGTGTTGTCTGTCCTTTTTCTTTTATCCATTGTGTTGTCTGTCCTTTTTCTTTTATCCATTGTGTTGTCTGTCCTTTCTCTTTTATCCATTGTGTTGTCTGTCTTTTTTCTTTTATCCATTGTGTTGTCTGTCTTTTTTATTTTATCCATTGTGTTGTCTGTCCTTTCTCTTTCATCCATTGTGTTGTCTGTCTTTTTTCTTTTATCCATTGTGTTGTCTGTCTTTTTTCTTTTTTTCCATTGTGTTGTCTGTCCTTTCTCTTTTAACCATTGTGTTGTCTGTCTTTTTTCTTTTATCCATTGTGTTGTCTGTCCTTTTTCTTTTATCCATTGTGTTGTCTGTCCTTTTTCTTTTATCCATTGTGTTCTCTGTCCTTTTTCTTTTATCCATTGTGTTGTCTGTCCTTTTTCTTTTATCCATTGTGTTCTCTGTCCTTATTCTTTTATCCATTGTGTTGTCTGTCCTTTTTCTTTTATCCATTGTGTTCTCTGTCCGTTTTCTTTTATCCATTGTGTTGTCTGTCCTTTTTCTTTTATCCATTGTGTTCTCTGTCCTTTTTCTTTTATCCATTGTGTTCTCTGTCCTTTTTCTTTTATCCATTGTGTTGTCTGTCCTTTTTCTTTTATCCATTGTGTTGTCTGTCCTTTTTCTTTTATCCATTGTGTTGTCTGTCCTTTTTCTTTTATCCATTGTGTTCTCTGTCCTTTTTCTTTTAACCATTGTGTTGTCTGTCCTTTCTCTTTTATCCATTGTGTTGTCTGTCTTTTTTCTTTTATCCATTGTGTTGTCTGTCCTTTTTCTTTTATCCATTGTGTTGTCTGTCCTTTTTCTTTTATCCATTGTCTTGTCTGTCCTTTTTCTTTTATCCATTGTGTTGTCTGTCTTTTTTCTTTTATCCATTGTGTTGTCTGTCCTTTCTCTTTTATCCATTGTGTTGTCTGTCTTTTTTCTTTTATCCATTGTGTTGTCTGTCTTTTTTCTTTTGTCCATTGTCTTGTCTGTCCTTTTTCTTTTATCCATTGTGTTGTCCATCCTTTTTCTTTTATCCATTGTGTTGTCTGTCCTTTTTCTTTTATCCATTGTGTTCTCTGTCCTTTTTCTTTTATCCATTGTGTTGTCTGTCCTTTTTCTTTTATCCATTGTGTTGTCTGTCTTTTTTCTTTTATCCATTGTGTTTTCTGTCCTTTTTCTTTTATCCATTGTGTTGTCTGTCCTTTTTCTTTTATCCATTGTGTTCTCTGTCCTTTTTCTTTTATCCATTGTGTTGTCTGTCCTTTTTCTTTTATCCATTGTGTTCTCTGTCCTTATTCTTTTATCCATTGTGTTGTCTGTCCTTTTTCTTTTATCCATTGTGTTCTCTGTCCGTTTTCTTTTATCCATTGTGTTGTCTGTCCTTTTTCTTTTATCCATTGTGTTCTCTGTCCTTTTTCTTTTATCCATTGTGTTCTCTGTCCTTTTTCTTTTATCCGTTGTGTTGTCTGTCCTTTTTCTTTTATCCATTGTGTTGTCTGTCCTTTTTCTTTTATCCATTGTGTTGTCTTTCCTTTCTCTTTTATCCATTGTGTTGTCTGTCTTTTTTCTTTTATCCATTGTGTTGTCTGTCCTTTTTCTTTTATCCATTGTGTTGTCTGTCCTTTTTCTTTTATCCATTGTCTTGTCTGTCCTTTTTCTTTTATCCATTGTGTTGTCTGTCTTTTTTCTTTTATCCATTGTGTTGTCTGTCCTTTCTCTTTTATCCATTGTGTTGTCTGTCTTTTTTCTTTTATCCATTGTGTTGTCTGTCTTTTTTCTTTTGTCCATTGTCTTGTCTGTCCTTTTTCTTTTATCCATTGTGTTGTCCATCCTTTTTCTTTTATCCATTGTGTTGTCTGTCCTTTTTCTTTTATCCATTGTGTTCTCTGTCCTTTTTCTTTTATCCATTGTGTTGTCTGTCCTTTTTCTTTTATCCATTGTGTTGTCTGTCCTTTTTCTTTTATCCATTGTGTTCTCTGTCCTTTTTCTTTTAACCATTGTGTTTTCTGTCTTTTTTCTTTTATCCATTGTGTTGTCTGTTCTTTTTCTTTTATCCATTGTGTTCTCTGTCCTTTTTCTTTTATCCATTGTGTTGTCTGTCCTTTTTCTTTTATCCATTGTGTTGTCTGTCCTTTTTCTTTTATCCATTGTGTTGTCTGTCCTTTTCTTTTATCCATTGTGTTCTCTGTGTTTTTTCTTTTATCCATTGTGTTGTCTGTCCTTTTTCTTTTATCCATTGTGTTGTCTGTCCTTTCTTTTTTATCCATTGTGTTGTCTGTCTTTTTTCTTTTATCCATTGTGTTGTCTGTCCTTTTTCTTTTATCCATTGTGTTGTCTGTCTTTTTTCTTTTATCCATTGTGTTATCTGTCCTTTTTCTTTTATCCATTGTGTTGTCTGTCCTTTTTCTTTTATCCATTGTGTTGTCTGTACTTTCTCTTTTATCCATTGTGTTGTCTGTCTTTTTTCTTTTATCCATTGTGTTGTCTGTCTTTTTTCTTTTATCCATTGTGTTGTCTGTCCTTTCTCTTTTATCCATTGTGTTGTCTGTCTTTTTTCTTTTATCCATTGTGTTGTCTGTCTTTTTTCTTTTATCCATTGTGTTGTCTGTCCTTTTTCTTTTATCCATTGTCTTGTCTGTCCTTTTTCTTTTATCCATTGTGTTGTCTGTCTTTTTTTCTTTTATCCATTGTGTTGTCTGTCCTTTCTCTTTTATCCATTGTGTTGTCTGTCTTTTTTCTTTTATCCATTGTGTTGTCTGTCTTTTTTCTTTTGTCCATTGTGTTGTCTGTCCTTTTTCTTTTATCCATTGTCTTGTCTGTCCTTTTTCTTTTATCCATTGTGTTGTCCATCCTTTTTCTTTTATCCATTGTGTTCTCTGTCCTTTTTCTTTTTTCCATTGTGTTGTCTGTCTTTTTTCTTTTATCCATTGTGTTCTCTGTCCTTTTTCTTTTATCCATTGTTTTGTCTGTCCTTTTTCTTTTTTCCATTGTGTTCTCTGTCCTTTTTCTTTTATCCATCGTGTTGTCTGTCTTTTTTTCTTTTATCCATTGTGTTGTCTGTTCTTTTTCTTTTATCCATTGTGTTCTCTGTCCTTTTTCTTTTATCCATTGTGTTGTCTGTCCTTTTTCTTTTATCCATTGTGTTGTCTGTCCTTTCTCTTTTATCCATTGTGTTGTCTGTCCTTTTTCTTTTATCCATTGTGTTCTCTGTGTTTGTTCTTTTATCCATTGTGTTGTCTGTCCTTTTTCTTTTATCCATTGTGTTGTCTGTCCTTTCTCTTTTATCCATTGTGTTGTCTGTCTTTTTTCTTTTATCCATTGTGTTGTCTGTCTTTTTTCTTTTATCCATTGTGTTGTCTGTCCTTTTTCTTGTATTCATTGTGTTGTCTGTCCTTTCTCTTTCATCCATTGTGTTGTCTGTCCTTTCTCTTTTATCCATTGTGTTGTCTGTCTTTTTTCTTTTATCCATTGTGTTTTCTGTCCTTTTTCTTTTATCCATTGTGTTGTCTGTCCTTTTTTTTTTTCCATTGTGTTGTTTGTCCTTTTTCTTTTATCCATTGTGTTGTCTGTCCTTTTTCTTTTATCCATTGTGTTGTCTGTCCTTTTCCTTTTATCCATTGTGTTGTCTGTCCTTTTTCTTTTATCCATTGTGTTGTCTGTCTTTTTTCTTTTATCCATTGTGTTCTCTGTCCTTTCTCTTTTATCCATTGTGTTGTCTGTCCTTTCTCTTTTATCCATTGTGTTGTCTGTCTTTTTTCTTTTATCCATTGTGTTGTCTGTCTTTTTTCTTTTATCCATTGTGTTGTCTGTCCTTTTTCTTTTATCCATTGTGTTCTCTGTCCTTTCTCTTTTATCCATTGTGTTGTCTGTCCTTTCTCTTTTATCCATTGTGTTGTCTGTCCTTTTTCTTTTATCCATTGTGTTGTCTGTCCTTTCTCTTTTATCCATTGTGTTGTCTGTCTTTTTTCTTTTATCCATTGTGTTGTCTGTCCTTTTTCTTTTATCCATTGTGTTGTCTGTCCTTTTTCTTTTTTCCATTGTGTTGTTTGTCCTTTTTCTTTTATCCATTGTGTTGTCTGTCTTTTTTCTTTTATCCATTGTGTTGTCTGTCTTTTTTCTTTTATCCATTGTGTTGTCTGTCCTTTTTCTTTTATCCATTGTGTTGTCTGTCCTTTTTCTTTTATCCATTGTGTTCTCTGTCCTTTCTCTTTTATCCATTGTGTTGTCTGTCCTTTTTCTTTTATCCATTGTGTTGTCTGTCCTTTTTCTTTTATCCATTGTGTTGTCTGTCTTTTTTCTTTTATCCATTGTGTTGTCTGTCCTTTTTCGAATTACGGATACTGGTTATCCATTTGGTACCCTTTAATCTATTCTTACATTATTTGGGAACTGTAAATTTTAATAATAAATATATCGCATACACCATGTAAATAAAATATATGTAAACCGTATATAACATATACAAAAACAGCTAAATGTTTTCAAAGCAATTCGCGTCAATTTAAAACAAATATTGTCAGTGTCTATCCAAATATGACAATATACAAGACCATTAAGTTTCAATTAAGATGATGATTGGTTGATTCGGTTGTAAATAAAATATATGTAAACCGTATATAACATACTAAACAGTTAAATGTTTTCAAAACAATTCACGTCAAAGGAAGCAGAACGCTGAAGAGCGATCAACAGGGGATGAATTTATATTTTAATTCTGTTTGTGATAAATGAGATGCATAATGTGTACCTAGTAGCATTGATTGTCTGAAAAGTCAGTAAAGTTCATAGAAATCTCATTCTGTCGTGCAAAGTGGTTCAAAGACAAGAAAAATTGTTGCGTGCGGTACATTGGTTTTCTCACATAAAATCCCTACATTCATATAGGGCGCTTTGTAACCGACATTTTAAAACAAATATTGTCAGTGTCTATCCAAATATGACAATATACAAGACCTTTAAGTTTCAATTAAGATGATGATTGGTTGATTCGTTTGAGATGAAACATACTATATTAAATTTATTATTTGTCGCAACATCCTTAATTATTTTGTTATTTTTGGTCAACAGTTTAAGCTTAATAAAATTACGCCTTAAGCTTTCAATATGAAAAAGAGACAACATGACTACAATAGATTAAAAGACATACATTTCGGAGAACTTGAAATAAGAACAGGTCTTGAAAATGACAGGATTCTCTTATCTCGTGTATAGAATCATTCGCTATGTCCAAGTATCAAACTTGTAAAATTCCACAGTCAGTGAAAATACATAATCTGATATTAGGGGGGAAATATGCTTGAAAATAATTGTTAGCTATTTCCATTTTATACTAGGAAATAATGCAACAAAAAGAAATTATTGGAAAAAAATGTGCAGTTCATGAATTATTCGCCTCAAAAGAAAGAATAGTACCCACGGTAAGGGCTAGAGAGGGAAAAACTTGTTATTTGAATTGTTGCTGTTGTGGAAATTGTGCGGGATTACAGATGCTCTCCAATACTTTCAAACCAATTCTTCAATATTCTCAAATCATTGTCGTTTTTCAGATGTGTTTGTGTTTTTCATTTGTTCAATTTGATCGACTTTGACAAACCGATGGCCGTCGTTGTTGGAACGCGCTATGGACAGCAGTGGCGTAGCTGCATTAAAGCAGTGTAAGCAAGTGCTTACAAATACTTTCTTACAAAAAAAACATAGTTTTTGTTATTTTGTCCAAATCCAGACTGAACTCCCTCATTTGGTTGTGTTTTAGTTTATATCCACCCCGCTAATTTTCCCCGGAAGTATATCTGGTCAATTCCGACAATTACTTAATTTATAATGATTGCATATTAGTCCAGTTGTGTTGTCTGTCCTTTTTCTTTTATCCATTGTGTTGTCTGTCCTTTTTCTTTTATCCATTGTGTTGTCTGTCCTTTCTCTTTTATCCATTGTGTTGTCTGTCTTTTTTCTTTTATCCATTGTGTTGTCTGTCTTTTTTCTTTTATCCATTGTGTTGTCTCTCTTTTTTCTTTTATCCATTGTGTTGTCTGTCCTTTTTCTTTTATCCATTGTGTTGTCTGTCCTTTTTCTTTTATCCATTGTGTTGTCTGTCCTTTTTCTTTTATCCAATGTGTTGTGTGTCCTTTTTCTTTTATCCATTGTGTTGTCTGTCCTTTTTCTTTTATCCATTGTGTTGTCTGTCCTTTTTCTTTTATCCATTGTGTTGTCTGTCCTTTTTCTTTTGTCCATTGTGTTGTCTGTCCTTTTTCTTTTATCCAATGTGTTGTCTGTCCTTTTTCTTTTATCCATTGTGTTGTCTGTCCGTTTTCTTTTATCCATTGTGTTGTTTGTCCTTTTTCTTTTATCCATTGTGTTGTCTGTCCTTTTTCTTTTATCCAATGTGTTGTCTGTCCTTTTTCTTTTATCCATTGTGTTGTCTGTCCTTTTTCTTTTATCCATTGTGTTGTCTGTCCTTTTTCTTTTATCCATTGTGTTGTCTGTCCTTTCTCTTTTATCCATTGTGTTGTCTGTCTTTTTTCTTTTATCCATTGTGTTGTCTGTCCTTTTTCTTTTATCCATTGTGTTGTTTGTCCTTTTTCTTTTATCCATTGTGTTGTCTGTCCTTTTTCTTTTATCCATTGTGTTGTCTGTCCTTTTTCTTTTATCCATTGTGTTGTCTGTCCTTTTTCGAATTACGGATACTGGTTATCCATTTGGTACCCTTTAATCTATTCTTACATTATTTGGGAACTGTAAATTTTAATAATAAATATATCGCATACACCATGTAAATAAAATATATGTAAACCGTATATAACATATACAAAAACAGCTATATGTTTTCAAAACAATTCGCGTCAATTTAAAACAAATATTGTCAGTGTCTATCCAAATATGACAATATACAAGACCATTAAGTTTCAATTAAGATGATGATTGGTTGATTCGTTTGAGATGAAACATACTATATTAAATTTATCATTTGTCGCAACATCCTTAATTATTTTGTTATTTTTGGTCAACATTTTAAGCTTAATAAAATTACGCCTTAAGCTATCAATATGAATGCGAAAAAGAAACAACATGACTACAATAGATTAAAAGACATACATTTCGGAGAACATGAAATAAGAACAGGTCTTGAAAATGGCAGGATTCTCTTATCTCGTGTATAGAATCATTCGCTATGTCCAAGTATCAAACTTGTAAAATTCCACAGTCAGTGAAAATACATAATCTGATATTAGGGGGGAAATATGCTTGAAAATAATTGTTAGCTATTTCCATTTTATACTAGGAAATAATGCAACAAAAAGAAATTATTGGAAAAAAATGTGCAGTTCATGAATTATTCGCCTCAAAAGAAAGACTAGTACCCACGGTAAGGGCTAGAGAGGGAAAAACTTGTTATTTGAATTGTTGCTGTTGTGGAAATTGTGCGGGATTACAGATGCTCTCCAATACTTTCAAACCAATTCTTCAATATTCTCAAATCATTGTCGTTTTTCAGATGTGTTTGTGTTTTTCATTTGTTCAATTTGATTGACTTTGACAAACCGATGGTCGTCGTTGTTGGAACGCGCTATGGACAGCATATGGTGTCATCGGGGTGAGGTATGATAACCGGTTGTTTGCCATTGACAGGTCAAAAAAACAACACTTGACCAATCAGAGCTTAGAACTAAAAATAGTCATTATTAAACAAAAGGCTTAGTTTCGTTTTGTTGTATTTTGCTAGAAAATGATTGTCATAAAAAGAAAAGTTTGAAGATACCAAAATGTTAATCAGAGGTCGTAAATTGGAGAACACACAACACAATGGCCAAAATCAAAAGGACAAAACGACAAACAGCAATCTACAAAATAGTACATAGAACACTAAAGATCGAGCAACACGAACACACTGAAAATCGGTGGTGAACTCGGATGGTCCGAAATGGAAGGTAGTTTTTTCTCCACACGTGGCTGTCGTCGTATTACTCTTGTTATTAACCCGGTGATAAGTCATGAATGAGGAAAGGAACTGATTGTGATTACCAGAAACGAAACATATCTGTGGTGATTTGTGACACATATATTCCGTAACGGTTAACCAACAGTAAAAATGGGTAATTGAAGGTCAACATATAAGGATTATTCAGAACCTAAATTTAATTGGAATTATATGTAGCTTAATACCTTTACGAGGGCTTGATGATTTCAATGGGAAATATATGGTGTTCGAAAGGTAATTAGATTAACCCGACGGGTGTCAATAGTGGAGCAGGAACTGCTTACCCTTCCGAAGCACCTGAGTTCACCCCCGGTTTTTAGTGGAGTTCGTGTTACTCGATCTTTAGTTTTATATGTATGTTTTGTAGATCGTTGTTTGTCCTTTTGTACTTTTTCTTTTGGCCATTGTGTTGTTTGTTCTTCTTCGATATACGGATTCTGATTACCCCTTTGGTATCTTCAAACTCTTCTTTAGACAAAATGGCTAGGTAGGCTCGAATAAAATCCCATAAATCTAGTAGAAAATCATGAACTAATTCATTACTGTTTTCACATCACGCACTGAACTGATTATCACATATTCAAATAAGGGTAATAACAAAATTACCGAACTCCGAACAATCTTACAAAGGGAAAGTCAAAATTCACAAGTATATAAACAGACAAAATCAGTCAACAACCGGAAAACTGTGAAAACCGTAATGACACTGACTTGGTACAGGCAATTCAAAAGAAATGGTGGGTTGAATCAAAATCACACTTTTCACAACAAAATATGTGGTAAAATTTGCTGTGTGAATTGTAATTTCTGGTATTGTTATTTGATATAGTTCCTGATTTGTACTTCTTTGTAATGTCTTTTGATGCAGTTCCTGGTAATGTTATTTGATATACTCCCTCAAATGAAATTCTTTTTAATGTCATTTGATGCAGTTCCTGGTAATGTTATTTGATATACTTCCTCAAATGAAATTCTTTGTAATGTCATTTGATGCAGTTCTTGGTAATGTTATTTGATATACTTCCTCAATTGAACTTATTCGTACTTTTGTTTCACGCGGTTCCTACATTTTACTTCCTTGTAATGGTATTTAATATAGTTCCTCAAGTGAACTGTGTTGTCATGTTATTTGATAGAATGATCTATGTAGAAGAAAAATCATTGTAATGCTATATGATGCAGTTCCTAAAGAATGTTATTTGAAGACCAGGGATATGTTCCATTTATCGTAGTCACAATATCGCCCTTCTTTATCCTTATCACCGGAATTTTAACATGTGTAATACGTACGATGTGTGTTACTAGAGGATCAGGAACTATTCCCTTTGGGAACTCCTGTGTTCGCCTCCAGTTTTCGATGGGTTTATATTTTTTATTTTGTCCATTTACATATCTTCACGTTTGTCGCTTGATGTTGTAATATCCGCTACGATTTCCGTACAAAATTGACGTTCTGTACTTTTTTTTGTAATGGTCATGTTTTCTTTGTTATTTGTATTCAATTACGTACAGTTGTACCCAACGCGATTTACAGAACACATGATGTTCATGTCGTGGAACATTAACATGACGGATAACACTAGTGGGGCAGGAAAAGCATGCATCTCCTGTTTAATGGTATGTGTGTTGCTAAATTTTTTGTTTTCTGTGTAGTGCTATGCCGACCTATGGTAGTCGTGTTCTCTTCCTTCTTTAAGTCATTATGTTGTCTGTTCTTCGTAGATTTACGGCTTCTGGATACCACTTCAGTATCTGTAAACATTTCTTAGATTATTAAAGGATTTATTAAAACAATTCTTAAGATATGATACTTATTAAAAAAGAAGAACAATTCAAAAAATAAAGCAAGCAACTGACCAATCAAATGTTTTAATAATAAATGGATTGATGCAAATTCACTTGGACGGAATTGGACGAAATGTTGAATAGTATTAAATATTCTGTTTATATCGTCGCTATCGATCTACAGTTGAAGTAGTCAGTCTCCTTCAATAATCGCACACACACCAAAGAGAAAAAGAAACAAAAACAATCCTATACTACACATAACCAACGTATAGCTCCTGAGAACACCTCCACATTGAGCAGAATCAACGTTGGCTCCATATATAATACCTGTAAAATACATTTAGTGAGTTAATGTTTGTTGTTTAACGAATTTGAATTTTGGTGCTTAATGCCACTTTCAGCAATTTTTCAGCTATAACATGGCGCGTTGTTTAACGACAATTCAGCAATTATTTTCAGCTATACCATGGTGAAAACCAGATCATTTTTAATGAGATGGTGATGAGGTCCGCTTTGTATTAGACCTCAACGCTTAGTTGGTTTTTCTAATGCTATCCCACTGAAACAATAGTCTGTGGATAGACATGTCGCTCCCACTAGGAAACATTATCCTGATTCCAAACCAACCAGTTCGTTTTCCTTAATGCTGCGTGCTTAGGGGAGAAGAAACAAATACAAATTATATAGTCCTTGGTTTGACCGGGGCTTGAACTAACGATTTACCGTGCTCGAGGCACTCATTATGTGTCGCTTACTTTAAAATAGAAGGACATCTGTGTGGAATAAAAAAAATATAATGTTGTCAATAAATTATCCAATTTGTATTCATTCTATTTACGCAAATAGTATACTTAAAAGCGCAAATATGTGTTGCACGATCACGTGTGAATGCGTCTTTACGGATCACGTGTGAGTGTCTTTACGGATCACGTGTGTGTGCGTCTTTACGGTGATGAAATGCACCTATTAGTTGTATTGTATTTTATATTTTGAATGAAAAGAACGTGACTTAAAAATACATGTTTATTACAAGTGATAAAAACACATCTGAACAATATTATCATAATTTATCAAAGCTAATCTTATTGAATATATTTGTCTTTGTTATATATACAAATCAAGAAGAAAGTAAGATCAAGTCTATATTACTACTCACCAACAAATAAAGATATAAACAGAATGAATGTCAAACCAATGTTGATCCACCAGGCAAAGCAAACAGTTTTCTTCCTTCCCTCACATCTGCAGCTTTTGGAGTCCCTCCACAAAGAGTTGAAGTGGAAATTCATGATAGCAGTAAATACTCCAATGATGCCGAATACCAACAAAAAGAATGGAATTTTGTACCCTTTATCTGGACAATCAGACCAATATACCAATGCTGAAAAATATGTGGGATTTATTTGATGTTCTTGGGCTCATGCATTTCACTTAAATCATTCTTCATTAATGTATATTTTAATTGTATAAAAAGCATGTATTGCGGCTGTTTTGTGTAATCTCGCTCTGTCGTTCCCACGCCATATAACGACAAGACTTCAGAACTATAGAGCGAGATTCATTTACATCACGTTATGTATTTTTGCCATTCTCTTTTTCTGTCGGTAAAATTAAATTATCGCTTTGTTGTCGTGCATTAACGAAAATGTTTATTATTGTATGAATACCTATGCAGCATATACATTTTGTATATGGGTAATTTACATATCTGTGTTGCATACTGATAGATCTAATTACACCATACAATTACAATTAACTATGTAATCAGTGTCTATCACCACTAAAGTAGTGAGTTCGAATCCCGCTCATGGTGAGATGTACTCGATATAACATTATGTGATAAAGTTTGTCGGTGACTTGCAACAGGACGTTGATATTCCCCGGGTACTCCGGTTACCTCTACCAATAAAACTGACCGCCACAATATAACTGAAATTTTGTGGAAAGTGGCGCTAAACATCATTGAGCAAGCGCACCCCCCCCCCCCCCCCCCCCCCACACACACCCTGATTCCGAGCCAACCTTTATTCATGTGCCTTGATTATGTGTGTTTTGCGGAGAAGCTAGGACCCACGATCTGCCCCACTCGAGTAGAGCACGCGGACCAGTACACCACCGATGTAGTTGCTAAAAACCAATTTTCGGCAAATGTATGAATATTGTACATTTTTGTACATTTATTCAATATTTATATAATAATGTGGTCTTGTCCAGGTAATATGCCAAATTATTACCCAGGTCTGAGACATATTACCCGACCCGGCATGTTACCTGGACAAGACCACATTAATATCATTATTATACTGAGTGTCTAATTGTCCAGGTAATTTGTCAAAATATTACAGTACCAAATATCACTACAGAAACTTACACGAAGTATAATAATGTCCAGTATGTAGTGTATTAAAGTATAACCTGTGATATTTTGGTGAGAAGAGGAGGGTCGCCTCAGTGGATTATTGCTTGGCGAGCTACAGTACGATAGATCGAGGGTTCGATACTTGTTCATGTTAAGACTATAATATTGCAAATTAATGTTGCTCTGCAATGCACGGAGCATCGGTCAAGGAGCATGACAGGTTGACTAAGAATATGGATAATAAATCTTAGCAGAACGACTTATCTTACTTGTGGACTGTTGTTTGGAATCCGGGTCGTTTCGCCCCGTATCCCGTTCGCCCCGTGAGTCGTTTCGCCCCTATTCCCGGTTGCCCCGATTCCCTTTCACTCCGGGTCGTTTCCCCCTCATTTATTAATAGTGCTTTAAAAAATGAAATATGGAAAATACCATTGCAAATATTCGTATTTTGGATGTTGTAAGGTTTTATGCTTTCTTGACGTGTTTAATATTATGTATGGCTTCACTTTCATTGCATTGTTTGACACCCGATTAAATGTGTAAAATTTCTTTGTTCACTTTCATTGTTTGACACTTTCTTTGAACAATACAGTAATAAATTAGTATGTATGTATTGTTTGTTCTGCATGGCTTCAAATTAGTTGTTGACACCTATCAGTTATTTTTATTGTTCAAAATAACTTCATCATATCTGTATTTCAGAGCATGAATAATATCTTTTTACATCTTATTTATTTATTATTTGATTTCATTTCTTTCTGTCTTTCTTTTTTCGTTTCATTTTGTATATGTGTGTGTTTGTATTGATTACAAAATTAACTGTTTTCAAGGTTTTACCAGAAATAGCATGAATAGCTGTGTTTCACCATAGGCAGACCTGATATTGTCTTTTTTTTTGGCTGTGCAGGACTCCAAAAAATCTTTAGAGTAGTAACTAAAAAAATAGGTCGATGGGGTAATTGGAAACACAAATATGGCAAAATATTTGTTTTTCTAAACAAAAAAACAGCATTTAGGTTTTTTAATATTTTATTTATATCATATAACAACTTTATAATAAATTACAAAACAGTTCATACACTAGCACAACTCACAAATACTTTAGCAAGCACTAATACAAAGCAAAGCACACACAACAGTCTTTTTACATGTTGTCTAGAACCAGCACAACTCACAAATACTTCAACAAACACAAATACAAAGTCTTTACATGTCCGGAACCCCGTACAGATGGTTGACAGTCTTCAGGAAGTAGGACGTGGTTATGTCATTTGCTTCGTATTTGGACCAGGCATCCTCGAGACGTTGTTGCAGCACTGTGTAACGGCGATCTGTGTCCCGGTTCAGGTCTTCCGTATATCAGTTGCGCCTCTCTTCTTAGTTTGGGGATCAACTTGTATATACCGACACCTTTCAATAGTTTTGAAACACATTGTCATTGATAGTTATTTTTTATCTATTTTTATTCTATTTCTCCGTTGTTTATCATATTTTTTGGTTTATTTTGATTTTATTTTTATGGTATTATTTTTTTTTGTATACAACTAATAAATAAATAATTAACAAAAAATTGTCGAAAAAGACTTCATCTATTATTATAAAATAGCGATTAAGACTCACTTTCTGGGGCGAATCAACCCGGTACGAACAGGTAATCGGGGCGAAACGACCCGGTACCGTTGTTTGGGTGAGCTAGCACGATACAATTCCAACTCAGTGTATGACCTAGTACAAAATAGATATTATCGCCGTTATTGTCATCTTATCAAAATTAACTTGTTACTGCCATGATATATACTGTTCAAAAAAAGAAATGCATAACCCACTTTTATTTTTCAAAATGCAAATTCTGCGATTTACCAGGTAAAATTAAATGGCCAAATTTAATCATTGATTTTTTAAAGGTAAGTTTTAAATTTTAAATGCCTGTTCATTAGATTTGGCTCTCTGTCACATGTGCACAGCGCCTCTGAAAAATGAATATCCCATGTATTGCACCGAAAATTCGGTAACGTTTTTCACGGGCATTTCGTGGTTAATTCAACTGTTAAACTAACTAAAGCGTATAAAAGGACCAAGTTTGAAGCTTGACTTTTATTACTAACTTGATATGCTGTCATGCCAAGGTTAGACCCTGCCACTCGACACGCAGGTGTGTTAAGGCTGTTTCTAAGATTGCATGCAATAAAAAAGGGGGGTCAGGTATGTAATACAAATTAATGAGTAAAACGTAACAATATTTGATGCATATTGCAACCAGTTATTTATACATGTTCGAAAGTGAAAATGTTTCAACTTTGTTCCAGTCAACGTGGATTTCTGTTGATAAAATGATGGTCACGTGACTACAATCAGTGCCTTAACTAATTTCGAAAAGTTCTAGTATTTAGAGTGAAAGTTGAATTATAAATTGGATATTTTCTGAATAATTTTTTGTTTTTGCTTAAGAAAAGTGCTACGAGAGCTACTATACAGCCAACAATGGAGATTAAGACAAGATAAAACGCGGAAAATTGACGATTCCTGTTGGCCAATGGTGTAAAATTGTTAATCATCGTCTTCTGTCAAGTTTTGCATTGGTCTCGTAGCAAAATCATATATCTTTATTATCTGCTCTTTATTGATATGTTTTCAACTGTGAATCTATTGACGCGTATATTCTAGAACTTTCATGTCGAAGTGTACGTACTCAATATTTAATCAATTTCGAAAACAATAAAACACTCAAGTGATCCGGTGCACCGATAAAGGGAGGTAACAATATTTGTTAACTCTATCGGCGGCAAATAGGAAAACAATATAATTTTTTGCTTTATTTAATTAAAGTAAACTAAATTTGTCGTCGATTCGATAATTAATCTAATGTTTATTTCATATATAAAAAAATGTTTCTGTGAAGTGATTGCTAATCAATTGTAAAATGGTGTAATTATCCATGTCAACTTCTATCACTATCAGCATCACACAATCTTGTACCTGGTCCTGGGCGTCATGTACAAAACAAAATATTGAATATCCATGTATTACTTATTCATGTATCAGAGACATATAACACAATTATATTTTGAGATGAAATACTTTTGAAAAAAAATGCCAAAAATTGATGTATTTGTAAACATAGTGAATATCTGAGTGTGCATGGTGTAATGATAGATTTGTTTCTTTTGTTCCCCTCACATCTCTTTTTTACAAAATAAAATGTTACTTTTTTATAATGGCCTACAGATGAAGTGAAAAAAAACCCAGATAACACTCGTAACCCTCAAATCTATTTTCTATTCCTGTAAATTTTCATATCTAGAACTTGAACCGGATGAAACTGATGGAATATTTAAATTTAATATGAGACAGGCAACCTGTTTGAAGGACGAAGTCCTAAAATTTCAATAATACGATGATCCGTACACGTTAGCCTCACCGCCACCGGACGCAATTACGAACAATTTCGATGATATTGACCGTGGCATTTGATAATAATTTATAAATTTGACCAACTTGATGAAGCTGATTGCATACATGCATATGAACATGTTCATATTTCAGATTAAACACCAATATTCCTTTTGAATCATAGCCCATATATTATTCAATGCATTGTTACGAGTTTTAACTTGGAACAGATTTTCATGACCCCGTTCTAGTCACTCTGTGACCTAGATCCGGACACAATTTCGAACGACATCATAATAACCTTTCTAGTGTAAATTATTTAATGACAACTGTTAAAATTGAAAGAGCATTCATTCATTTACGTTCACATAACTATTTGTATATAATACACATGACATAAAAACCTTTCCTTTATTCATACCATAAATGTGTGCCAGTTTGCATTCGGAATTCCTTGGACTCTTCAATGAATAAGGTACATCACGGATTTTGACATTTTGGGATAGATCAAGGTAAGGAAAATGTATTATATTTACGGTTTTTGTTTTAATTTCAATGTGTTCTACATATGCATAGAACCAGGAGATCATATTCTTTCCAATTACAGGCATAAGATAACAAAATATGCGTACCTCAATGAAATTTAGCGATAGATTCCAAGTGCAATTGTCGATCGTTTTCTGTTTACAAATATGAAAACCCGTCGTCTGCAACATTCAACAACTGCGCATGAATAATTTTCTCCCAAAACACGAGTAATTTAGCGGGGTATCTATTTATAAAAGCATTTTTTTAATTCATGTTTTGAAGGAATAATTAGGGGACATACTTTTTATTTCGTTCGTAATTGCGTCCGGTGAGGCTATTATCTTTTATTTTGAATGAATTGTGTAGCCGATTTGTTATGGCGTTCATTTTACCTACGCCACTCTTCCATCGGTAAACTGACGAGTTCTGTCCCCTGACTCGTACCTCGGCTAGATTGAGACAGATTGAGTCAGTTTATTCCATCGGGAGTTTCGTAGAAAGAGATTTTTTTATTAGAATTTTATTAAAAAGTTTATTTCGATTTTGCATAGAGTAAATAATCAAAGAATTGGTAATTTTTCATTGAAATAGATTTCTTTTGCGTTTCTAAATTATCAATTGATCTATTTTTTAAACTTCCGGTGAGCAGATTTTTAGCTATCAATATAGAAGGAAAAATCGAACAGCTTACCGTTAGAAGGACTTCGTCCTTTATTAAATCTTAATTAAATAAAAATGAATCTTGGGTTACATTGTTTTGTATATGTTTTGTGAATCTGGGAAAAGCTAGTCTACTCAGGGCCGTCTTAATAGCATTATAGGACTCCGGGCATAGCAGTACACCGAGACGGCTACATATACAACCATTCGCAGGAATATAAATGTAAATGTCGATTAAATTAAATATATAGTTATTGTATAGGTACTTCCAATCAAATCAGTGTTTAAACATTAAAAAACATGCCGCACACAGCATACAAAGATTAGCATATGATCCCTATGCTCATGGGGCCCCCGGGCAACTGCTCAGCGTGCCCATGCGTTAATATGGCACTGAGTCTACCGATACATTTTTTGTATATCTACATATATATGGTTCAATGTTATGTATGCAATCTTGTTTTCGTTATGTGTGCATGCTAGGTTAAATAAACTTGAAGAAAGGGGCAATGAAATACAGCGGTACATGTAGCTTTACACCAAGTTTTTTTCCCCATTAAATAGTAGCAAGATAATTTATATTTCAGTTCTGCAAACATATAAACAAAATAACATAAAAGCTGTATCAATCTCCATGGGCTTGTGAACCAACAAAATAAACTATAAATAGTTAAAAGCTTTTAGACACCAGCAATAGGGACCATTCACTGCTTCTCCCATTTGGTGACGCTGCTGTTCCATAAGTGGTTACATGTGCGTTTGAATCACAAAAACGCTTTTATCTAACGTTAACCTAATGACGGAACTGAATTATAAAACTTGGACAGTGCAAACATTGAAGGTTTAACTAGTACAGCGTGGGGTGGTATTACCTGTTAGAAGTATAGATTTAGTTGACGACTATATGTAAAATAAAAAAGTATAAGTCTTTAAGTCGTAAGAAAAGAGTTTTATTATGAACATATTAAGAAATACAACGGATCTGGCGTAATGTCTTACCATTGTTCTTTTCGAGATATAGAGGGGTCAAAAAGACCCAACACTATAAACTTTTTATTTCAAATCCTATTGTTCTATTTTGAAGAACTAAAAAAAAAACCAACAGCAACATAACAGGACGTACAGTGAGCGCCCTCCTTACAGAAGAACTTCTGGAAAAAATAATGCTTGCAAAAACTAAACATAAGAAACTCTGGAAGTTTTATTGAAATCCATTCTGTTGTTTTGGAAGAGTTATGGATAACGCAACAGTATCCTCTCTCTATTGTATAGCCTTGTATGACAATTACATAGCCTTAAATGACAAAGTCCAAAAGTGAAGAAATTTTTGCAAGAACAGTTAAAATGGGAAAACAAAAATAGAAAGTGCACAATGCCATTTGGTACTAAAGAATTCATGAAATTAATGAACCTTGCCATATGGTATTAAAGATTTCCTGTAAGATTCATTCAATTCCATCAAGTTGTTAAGGAGGAATTGCATAGGCAGTGAGGGAAGCACTCACGGACACACGGACATATACTATATACCCCCTCCCGCTGGATAGCGGGGGGTATACAAATATGTGCCGTATCAAATTTTATTAATACCGGAAATTTTTTTGGAGGGGGAGTGATTTGGGGGTTTTTTTTAATATGAAAAGGGATCAAAGGGAAAAAAGGTACTTTTACAAGATATGTAGATTTTTTTAAAATTTCTAAAGTTAATTTTTGATAGGATTTGTATACCTCCGCCAAAAAAAGATTGGGGTATATAGGACTTCTGCTGTTCGTTCGTTCGTTTGTCCGTCCGGTCGTCACACTTTTTCGTCTCTCCGACACACTTTTAAATTTTGCTCGGACGGGGACATTTATTAGTGAACTTTAACTACTGCACTTCTGTTATTTTAATTCCTCTCCTTTCAACAGACTTGACGTTGCTCTTATGGTTCCCAAATTTAAAAGAAGCCACTAAGTGAAAAGGACAGACTCCCGCTGAATAAATGCATAGTATTCTTGTTCAATGGTGATCAAATCCTATCCTCTCCTGATGAAAGACACTGAGACATGTGTGGGAAGTAGTCTAGCATCGTAATTGTGAAAATAGGTTTGATTTCTTTTAGGCCCCTATTATTTTTTCTTCCATTTTCTATTTCGTTTTGTTTCGTTGATTTCGTTTTGCTTTCGTTGGTTTCGCTTTATTTCGTTTTCATTTCGTTGATTTCGTTTCGTTTTTGTTGATTTCGTTTCGTTTCGTTTCGTTTCGTTTTCGTTGATTTTGTTTCGTTTCGTTTCGTTTCTATTTCGTTTCGCACTTTATAGGTGCCCAGCTGCATGTTATTGAAATGAACAGTCAAACGATTTGAATTACAATTTCAGAAATGCTACGAAAAAATCGGGAATTTGCATAAAACCCAGCGTTCTATACAATAAAAAAAAACATAAATAAAATATAAAGTACGGACTACTGGGTTTGGTGTTTAACACCACTTTCAACAAATTTCAGTTATATCGTGGGGGTCAGTTTTATTGGTGGAGGAAAACGGCGTGCACAGAGAAAAACACGGATCTGCCACAAATCACTGGCAAACTTTATAACATTGTATCGCCTGGGCGAGATTCGAACTCATAACGTTATTGGTGATAGGTACTGATTGCATAGGTAGTTGTAAATCCAGCTACCAAACGATCACGTCCACGAAGGCCCCTAACGGACTACTGAGTTAAATATTGTAGGGAAGGTCAATTAAGATTTCCTTTCCTTAAACTGGATATATCATACAGATAAAGAATATTTTTTGTTGGAAAATTTTGGAAAATAATCATCAATTGTTCCCTTTAATTTGGATTGTTTATTACAAACATAAATTTATTATTGCTATTAATTTTTTTTATCATTAGCCGTTTTGGGATTTATTTTGAATAAGCTCCCCTTTAAATGATATGAAGTACCAGCTATGTTATTTGAAAAGGTGTCTAGATCGAGATTGGAACAAAAATTCTGCTTCAGAGTGCATTTTTTTTTCAGTTACAAAAATGTAGCATCGAAATCTTTTTATAAGAGTTAAATACACCCTTTTCCCCTAATGCTAATGTAAGGAATGAAATGTGATACACGTATACACCGTTAGGAATTTATATCCCTGTCGTTCTGTAGTCAACTGTTCAAGCGAAATGGTTTTAAGTATAAGATACAGTACTATTAAAAAAAAAAGAAGCGGCCCGTATTAAATATCCCGCAATACGTACAACTTCTTTTGTTTCAATAGTAGTTTATCTACAGAGGGAACAGCGTGTTTTCTTTACATTTCCCACTATTCTGTCACGGAAATTAATCCTTTCCACGATGGCCCCGTCGCGGAAAACACGACGGAACAGGTAAACTGATATTTTTCTTCCGCGGTGGTATCATCGTGGAAGGGATTAACTTTTATTATACGTGTGTTTTTTCCACGATATAGCGTGGAAATCATCGTGCAAAAGATTAATATATGTGTTTTCCACGATGATTTCCACGCTATATCGTGGAACATATTTTTAAAAGGTTTACTATGCCTAACATTAATATTTATTTGGAATGTATAAGCTTCCTAAAAGTATATACACGAGAGTCTTTACAGTCTGCATTGTCATATATGTCACAATGAAGCGTAGAAAATAATTATGGGACAAACAGATAATTATTTGTACAGAATATATGATTTTGTTCATCATAAATGGTATTGTCATTAATTTACCGAAGTGTATGAAAATTGGGCTTTTCAAATATAGAGTTTTATTCCTTATTTTGTAAGTTTATATAAAAAGGGAAACATTTTACGTTTTCTTGTCAATTTGGCGTAGTATAATAGAAAAAAAATTGTAGCGGTGATCGTCGGGTGTAAGTCCATTTGAATTGGAAAGGAGACCCTTTACGTTTACACTATACCAGTACACTTACAGACAATAACAATGTATATGGAGAGAAGGTAGGGAAAAAATTCACGAAAAAAATGTCATGGATGAAAAGTTACAGGAAAAGAAGTCACAAGAAAAAAGTCACAGGAAAAAAAGTCACATATATAATGTCATCTTTCAGATAATTAAAGTTTTTTGTAAAAATTATTTCAATGCCTTAATCTTTAATTTGTTTATACTGTAATTAATATATTCTTCCTGAATAGAGACCCAGTTGTTTATTTAGTACATGTATTTAATTCATAAATGACTCAAACCATAATGATTTAAATGGAAAGGGGTAATTTATAAAAAGAAGCCACTTGATTGCTATTGTCATAATGTTTATACACAGACATACATAGGTCATTTTTAATAGTTAAAAATACAATTATGAAAGAAATTGTTGAACATCAACATATGGTGAAACCATACCTGGTGTATTCCATGCCCTAGTCAATTCAGAGCAAAATGTATGGTTTCTTTCACTTTTTGTATAAAAGGAAAGTTAACTTTCACTATAATTAAACGAAAATGGAGATTATACCAAGCAACAGAGGTGGTTCCAAGCTGTGTTACCAGGGGTACATGTATACCAAACAGGCTACCAGGAAGACCAATCAGTGGTGGAAGTGTGTTAAACGGTCAAGCATAGGATGCAGAGGAAACCTTAGCACTACACTTAAGAATGAAAATCCAGTTCCTGGGCAGCCACACAATCACGCTCCCAGTGATACAAGCATCAAGTACTCAAAAACCAGAAATGCCATGAAAGACCTGGCAACCAACACCAGAGATAAACCCAGCCAGATCTTTGCCCAGGTTGTGTCCCAGTGTGACGACAATGTCCAAGCCTGGCTGCCCCGTGAAGAAAACCCCAAACGCACAATTCGATACCAGCGTCCAACTCCTCCAGTCCCAGCCCCCTATGCAGATGTCAGATTGCCTGAGGAGTACACAACAACAACCAACAGTTCCTGCAATACGACAACGGCCAGAATGCAGAAAACAGAATGTTAGTTTTCTACTCACCAGAGAGTTTGGAAAGATTAGCCAATGCCCAGACCTTCTTCATCTTCATGGACGGTACCTTCTCTGTACCTCCGCACCCATTTAAACAGCTATACACCATCCGGGTTCCATTCAAAGATGTAACAGGCACTGCAGTATATGCGTTCTTGCCAAATAACTGTCAAGATACTTACAGGGAACTCTTCCAGTCTATTGTTTAAACTGCCATGCCAGCAACCTACATTTCAATGTCCAGTCTTTGAAGATGCAGTTCTTCGTGCAGTTACAGCTGTATTTGGTCGCCACATCAACCACCAGGGCTGTTTCTACCACCTGACACAAGCATCATGGCGACAGATACAGCATCTTGGTTTGGTGCCTCTCTACAAGAACGACGACGACTTCAGAGTGTTCTGTGGTATGATGGATGGTCTTGCCTTTTTACCAGTACCTGATTTGACCAATGGTATTCATCCGCTTAGAACACTATGCCCTGATGACCCACCAGAGGCAGCTGAGCTCCTAGATTACTTTGATTCAACTTACATCAGTGGTAGACTTAGACAGCAGAATCCAGCACAAAATCAAGCTGTCCGTCTGGTCTTAACACGTAGCCCACCTATGTTTGCACCAGCCATTTGGAACGTACATGATGCCACAGTCAACGGTGATGCCAGAACCAACAACATGTGCGAGGCCTGGAACAACAATTTCTTCAATCTGGTAGGACAATGCCCATCCGTCTATATGGCGTGTCATCGAGTGGTGTCAAAAGGAAGAAGCTACTGTCCGTACTATTATCCAGCAAGATGCCGTCGGTAATCCACCAGCTAAGCGTCCTCAACAGAGACATGTTCAGCTCCAGGAGCGTTTACAGAACCTATACAGAGACCTCACTACTGGCCAGAAGACCATTGTCGAGTACTTGTGTGGAGTTGGGTGGAACATCAGACTCAATCACCAATATTAGTGCTTAAGAGACAATTGACATTATGAACATTTACAATTTTAAACTGGAAATATTCAATGTTTGTATGTTCATCATTATATCGTTATGATTTGATATATTTCATATGTTATTTGTTATATGACCTATAAATGCTCCAATCATTGATGTGATTAATTAAATGTAAATGCTAATTCATTGTTTTTTTTTATATTATTTTCTAATTAGAAAGAGTTAGATGGGTGAATATCAATGAGTCAAATTTTGGTTCTCATATATCAAGGTCTCATTAAGAATCATTCCTTTATAATTAGAAGGAGTTGGGATTGAATACATAGACATCAATCGAATGTGGTTCTCAATCAAGGTCTTGAATAAATATCAAAACAAAAAGAAGACAAAAAACACACAAACAAATAAAGAAAAAACAAAACAAAACGTCAAAAACAAAGCAAAAATAATTATACACACTCTGACTTTTCGGGGTATAGTAAATGTGGAAAAAATTTATTGTGACATTTTTTCCTGTGACTTTTTTTCTACCGACGCAACACATACTTACGATATTATATTGAACACAGACACTTTATCAATATTAATTCCATACAGTCAATGATAAACAATAAATCGTGAACGTTTAATTTTCCAAAAAAAAAGGAAAACAATTCGGTTTATTATTTTCGTGAACGGATTTCGCTATACAGTTGCGATGTTGTTGAACGCAGGCCTAATTTAGTGATTTCTACCTCACATGGCTTATTGAATTTGCAGACAACTATGCCATCGGCAATATCCAGGTTTGTTATGCTGATGCTCTGCCAGTTTCCATCGTTGAGCGTTCATGATTCTGCTGTCCGCACCAAATATTTATATTTGAAATTCATATGAAAAGAAAATAGAAAAGCTAAATGCATATTAATATGTTGCTTTATTGTGGAGCCCAGTAACTGACATGAGAATTTTTATTTTGTTTATACGAAATACTTTACGGAGCCCGTTTTCTAACATGAGAAATTTTTTTTTATTTCGTTTATAGATTTTTTTTTAATTTAGTTTATGCGAAATACTATTTCGTATAACGTCATAAAAATATTTATCATGTCAGTTAACGGGCTCTGTACTTTATTGTTACTCATCAAAAAAGAATAAATTCTAATTAAGAAAGAAGCGTCTTTTAATTTCATAATATTAATGTTTTAAAAGATTCAGATTCAATATTTTATTAAAATCTCACCACTTGTAATACATATAATACACAATCATCACAATATATACATTAAAACAGAAGTTTTATAGATAAAATACAAGTGCCATTCTATAAAGAATTATGAGAGACTATATAAATTTCAATAAATCAAAACTTTAAATCATGTCTATAAAACATTTCAGTTCTATAAAAACTTAACTATCAATCAAGAATATAAAAAACTATTTCTTCTACCTAAAATATTAAAAAGAAACCATCATAAAGAAAGATGATTAAAAAGTTGGCATGCGGTGAAATATTTATCCAATTACGAATTATACCTCATAATTTGGTCTTAATTTATGGTACTAGGATGTGCTTTGCAAAGTTTTGACCTTTTTATCTAAGACATCAGCATATATGGCTTGCATCCAGGATATGTACAATGAAAGATGAACACAGGATTTACACAGACATCCTGTTCTTTGTATTTGATCTTGGTCTTCTTTATTAGGTTTAAATAAAATACCTTTTCTTTTGTATGAACAATTATCTATATACACGACTATATGGTTTAAAAGGAATATATTACTTGGTTCTATTTTAAGCTTGTCTAATTATTTGTTATGTTAATTTGTCAAGTACACACATGTGCTTACCAAGAAGCTAATTGTATCCAGGATATGTACAATGAAAGATGAACACAGGATTTACACAGACATCCTGTTCTTTGTATTTGATTTTGGTCTTCTTTATTAGGTTTAAATAAAATACCTTTTCTTTTGTATGAACAATTATTTATATACACGACTATATGGTTTAAAAGGAATATATTACTTGGTTCTATTTTAAGCTTGTATTAATATTTGTTATGTTAATTTGTCAAGTACACACATGTGCTTACCAAGAAGCTAATTGTATTGATTGATAAATTAAAAAGTAATAATTTTTTGATTAGAATAACGAAAAATCCAAATATCTTTTAAACTATAGATTTTTGAACAGCAAAATAAACGAGTTTTATTTAGAATTAGAAGTGCTAACTAAATATGTTACTGTAATGCTTCTTATTGTTTTGGCTGAGGCTGCACTCAGATGAAATTTTATATATTGGTCCTATTTTGTTGTCATTTTTCGGGTGGGAGTAGATGTACTTTATAGAAGAACCATCCGTACGTCATGTATCTTACCTGTAAAATCTTTCTCTCAGCCACGTGTACTTTAGACGAACCTGACAAGCATTTCTCTCATAAATTATTGTTATATTTTGCATTTTTTGTAAAATGGGTAAAAAGTCTGACTTATCTCCGGAATGCCAAAAGTTTGTAACAAAGTTGTTTGCCTTTTATAGTAAGGAAAAGGCAACGAAGAAGCCAATTGTCTCATTTGATAGGGTATATCAAAAGACATCTAAAGCTTTGGGTGTGTCTTACACTTCAGTGCACCGTATTATGAATGGTAAGAGGCCTTGTAAGTCAAATAGACCCAAAGAAAGAGCTGAATTGTTTGACGACTTTGATCATTGTGTTATTAAAAGAACAATCCACGGTTTATATTCACGGAAAATTGCTCCGACCGTCTCAATAATACATAAGGAGATAAAAGATTCTATTAAAATATCAAAGTCTAAGCTTACTCTAACTCTCATTTATCTTGGATATACTCATAAAAAATAGGTGATAATCGAAGAGTTCTGTACGATCAAGTGTTTATTATTAATTATAGATGTAATTATCTGAGAAAGATCAAATCTTTTAGGGAAGCAGGGTATGATATCGTGTACATGGATGAAACATGGGTTAACCAAAATCACTGCACAGATTATATGTGGCTTCCGAATGATGGGTCTGATGCCCCAAAAATACCCTCGGGTAAAGGCAAACGTTTGATTGTTTTGCATGCAGGTATGCGAAGTGAGGATTGACGGCTGCGATTTAGTGTTTCTGGCCAAATCAAAGGATGGTGACCATCACCAGGAGATGAATAGTGTTGTCTTTGTTGAGTGGTTTGAAAATCAATTGATGGCTGCTCTGAAGATCAATCTGTTTCATCAATAGATCAATATGTACATGTATAACATGTTTAGCATCTTACCTTGATGCCCATTTATCATACCCTTAATATATCACCAAGATGATTGAATGCATAACAATGAACTTAGCTCAGTGCAGAGACAGTTAATAAGCTACTCAGCTACTGAACTACATTTGTAAATCCAATGAAAATGCTGAATATTGACAATCTTCTAAAATTATTATTAGTATAAGATGCTGTATACATTGTATATGCCTACAAAATATATTGTCAAAACATACAATGATTAAATAACACTTAAGTTTATTTGACCTGTCTATTAGTACTCAAAATCACACAATTGCAGGATAAATTCATTCTACAATCGGGTTTTAAATAAAAAAAAATATTTAGAATTAACACTAACAGTACACTGTACAATGTATGCATAACCAGGTATGTCTTCTATGAAAAAAAGTTAACACCAGTATCAATGCTTATACAATTTGATCAGTGCAATTTTTAATTATGTAAAGGTTTAATTTTACTGAACATGTTTTGGCATAACTAAATAAACTACAATATGTATATTAAAAGGAATTGAGCATCTGTCTTAATATATGTCTCAATAAAAATTTCTTTTATCAAAATGTGATATTGTAGCACAACCAGATCACCCACCTTTAATTAAAAATTGGATTTAAATTACAATGTACATAATTAAGTTTCATTTCAGGTTTTGGTTTTATGGTTTTATGTAATAACTGTATGGACCATGATCTGTTAGTTGGTAAAAAGACAAACTGGATTTAGAGAATAACTAACTGGTGTCAGATCAGTTTTCGCCCGTTGTTTATTTGATCAAATCTGCTATGTGCAAATGAATTTTGACCCAAAAAATTTCCGAAGGTTAAATGTTTATGAAATTGAAGTCATCCTCACCAGTAACTTGACAGAAGATTTGTTTAAGGAAAAAAAACCCCCTGAAAAGGGATGTTATTCTCTGATAATACATACATACTTTTTGGTTGTCGATTATTAGTATGCATTGAGAATTGGTCCTACACAAGTTGTCAGAATGGACAATTTGCCTTTCCAAGCCAAGGTGTTATGGAGATTGTATGTTACTTGTAAAGAAAACAAATGTAAATTCTAAAAATAAACAGGACCCCCAACCTATCAAGATATTTTTTGTATAAAGATTCAAACGTTTTTTAATGGTTTTCATCATTATAGTCCTTATATTGATTATTTCGCTATAAATTGTGTTCCACAACTTGCAAAAAAAGGGGGTGGTGGTGTCTGATTCACCTGTGCCTGTGGCAAAAATAGATACTGCATGCAAATCAAACATCTCGATCTTTAAAAAAAAGATCACGAAACTGTTGGTATTGACATGATAGAGTTCTAGGCTTATGTATCTTATTTTGATTCTCCATGTGCTTTCTTCAAGTTCGGTAGGTATAGTATACGACCCCCTTTTTTCAGTATACATGTGCTTCAGGAGATTGTCATTATTAATTTAAACTAAGGTTGACCTCTCAGCATCATTTGTCTGCAACTGACGATGTGTACATTTTCCTTTTTTGTGAAATTCTGCTACATAAGTATCATATTGATAGTAAACAGGTGCGTGTGTATCATTCTCGTATTTGTCAACAAACAAGCTTTTTGGCGATGGCGATTTCCAAATATGGGCATTGAAGGGGTGGAGCTTCGCAAGACTGACAAGCGCAAAAAATCATATATTACAATCGAAGTATTCAAAATAATGATATATTCACAATCTGGATAGTCAATAAATATATATGTTAATCTTACTGTCACGAAACGAACAAGGAATAAGTGCATTATATCTGCAGAAACACATTTTTCCTTCGGGCAGTTCATCCATGAAGAGTACGTTTCTATGGATGCAACGTCATTACGTAAACTATTACAAAGGGGAGCAACGGTATAAAACAAACCGAGGTGAAACAGCCTTAACACACCCGCGAATATCATCATCGGTCGTCTCCAAGCAGGAGAGTCCCAAAATGAGGTAGCACGGACTCTGAATGTTAACCAGAGCACCATTCCCAGGCTATGGAACTGGTTCAACGAATGACCGCCAAAGGAGTGGAAGACCTTGCATAAACTACTCATGGGCAAGATCGGTACATCCGGGTCTTTCATCTACGGAATCGAACCGTTGCTGCATCAACAACTGCAGCCGGAATACCTGGATTACGAAGAATCAGCTCACAAACAGTCCGCAACCGGCTTCGACAGCATGGCATTAGACCCAGAAGGCCGTATTTCGGAGCGGTACCGTATTGACGCCGTTACACAGACGTGAAAGAGTCCGTTGGTACAACAGATTAAGGGGCTGGACCTTCCGATACTGGCGAAGAATTTGGTTCAGCGACGAGTCTCGTTTTCTGCTGCAGAAACAAGATGGCAGAATACGTGTATATAGGCGGACGTTTCTCTTTGTTCCTTTGTTCAGGAAGTGGAAGTAGTGTCATGATGTGGGCGCAAATGACCGCAAAACAGACATAGTGCATGTCCCGGGCAATGTAACGGCTGTAAGGTACAGAGACGAAATTCTCCAATCTCACCTCATGGACGTAATTGACCGACAGAGGGAGATATTCCAACAGGACAACGCTAGGCCACACACAGCGCGTGTAACAATGGACTACCGTGAGCAGAACAACATCAATGTGCTTCCATGGCCTTTCAAATCGCCGGACTTTAATCCATTTGAACACCTATGGTATCGGCTGGATAAACGTGTGCACCAGTGACAACCTCCACCCCAGACCCTCTATCAACTCCGCCAAATGCTGCAACAGGAATGGCGAACAATACCAAGAAACAATGTGAGAAATTTTATGAGTCTATGCCGAGGAGGTGCAGAGCAGTGTTGGCCGCGCGTGGTGGTCATACACGGTACTAACTTTAACGTGACCGGAAGTGTGCTGAACTGTGATAAACTGACTTTTTTTTACTTATCCTCTGAAGTATGGACTGTTAATTTTTCAATACTAAACATTCTGAGTCGATATCTAAAAGTGTAACTGAAAAATGTTGATTTAAAATACATATATTAAAATACCTAAAATCCCCTTATGCGTTTCTTTCTTGCAGAGTGTAGTTGGCAATTTACTGACCTGTTCACTTATACATTGGAAAACGAGGGAAAAGTTATTAAGTCAGGCTGGCATAATGTTTACAATAAAAATGTTGAGTTTCTGGAATAACCTTCATCATGTACACGCTCAATGCCAAAATATTGAAAGCGAAACGATTTAAAAGTCTTTGGGAGCAAGAAAGCAAAATGGCCTAAGCGGGATAGCCACAATGGAACTACGGTCACCTATGTGAGAGTGAAAATACCCTTAGTTTTACATGCACAGCTCAAAAAGACACAAGATTAACTTTACTTACCAAATATAATGCTTGGTATCGAAAGAAATAACAACAGCCAAGCTGCAACTGAAACAGACCATTTGTGTAAATAAGTTTATAGATGTTATAAGGGTGTGTGGGTATAACACCACCTCAATTGACTAACTATACACACAAAATTACCAAATTAATGTCATTTTATTTATTACTTGTTTACTCGAAATGTCGCTTTAATTGAAAACAATAAAAGACTAAGAACTTGCTTAAATGCCATACTCCTTCACAAATGAGTTAAAGGAATTGAACAAATGACTGTTATCAAAATTGACAATGGTCTAAATTGTCCTACATTTAAGACATACAGCCCGGATGTAATCGATCCGGACATTGTTCCATTTAAACTACACAAAATAATTTGTCCCATTAATAATAAAGTTTGTAAGAATTATGAAGAGCAAGTTTAATTAGCGATGGTCAACAATTCCAACAATATCAATAAAACCGACAACCACCTCTCACATTAAACAATTGAACACAAAAAGACAATGACATAGGTCGTTGACAATCTAATTCGACTTGAGACAGGCACACAAATGTGGTGGGGTTAAACCGATTAATGGGATTCGAACCCGCCACTTAATTATTGTAATGTCAGAAATGGTGAACTGTTGAAGGTGCTATTATTTTTGTTTCCGTTTTATGCTAAAATTATTGGTCATTTGGAAGGAATATTTAAAAAATCTAAAATAAAAGCACTTTTTTTTTTACAAGATACATTGTATATTGGTTAACACTTTTATTAGAATAGAAACCAGTTTTTATGATATTTATTTACAAAACTATTTAATACTTACTAGATATACTCCTTCTCCAACATTTAACAAACCTAAAACAATCATCATCCATATTGAAAAATAATTTTAAACTTCCTCTTTGTAAAATCAGTTCCACGAAAAACGGGTATTTTCTACTTACTGAATTTTAAATTTAAACTAATTACTATATCGCAGGTATGTTAATGCAACGTGCAATATTTTCGGCTTTTGAAATTGTTGTTTTTATAATACCTGGTTAAAAAGTTAATTTCATTCCCTAATCGTTGTTAGAATTCGTTCGACTTTCAAAAAAACTTAAATTACATTTCAAATGGGAGTTGTCGCGCTTTGTTCCATTCGACATAAACTTTATTAAAGTCACGTGACCACCAGTAGCGGTTGGTTAATGTAACTACAAGAAATCCTAAAAGTTCAGGCCAAAAACGTTCTTTTTTGTAAATAAAAATCGCTGTTCTAGATAAAAAAAAAAAGCCTGCCTTTCAAGTTTTAAGTGCTACTCTGTCCGTATTGTACGTCTTTTATAAGAAAATACGAAATGAAGTGCTAGTTTTCAACGTAAACACTTCTGGCAACGATTACCAACCTAATTTCTCAGAATATATGAAGACAGCGATGTAGTAGCAGCAATGTTGTGAATTTTGATCACCTGCTTTAAGTCTGTGCAAATTTACAGTAACTTTAGAGGACATTATTGGCTTGTGCCAGATCGATTTTTATTAGGTATCCAAGATTTGACTTTCGATGGTGGATTTAAAACGTTCAAATGACCCGATTTGGTTTACGGATGTTTATCGTGTCGATACCGAAATAATATTGAAAAGTATAAACTGGCGCTATTTTTACAAACAGGAAAATCGAAAATATTTCAAAAAAATTTAGTTTGTATTTAAAACTGTTTGAAATAAAAAATAATATGTATTTTGATCATTCATTATACAAAAAAAAATACAATATTTCAGGTACATATAAAACCATGGGGTACTGTAAAGAGGAAAAAGGGGGGATGGTAAAAAAAAGTCACATATCCTCCTCTGACAATAAGTCGGTCAGTCATTGGATAATGTTTGATTATTTTTTCCATGTTTGAAAAGTAAATATTTTTTTCTTTTTAATTATGTTCCTCATCTATTCTTGCTCACATGTGTAAAGTTCCATGGAAAAAAGATCGATAATAATTACATACTGACACATATTTGATTACCCTCCATTTTCCAAATGGTGTGGTATGACGTCACATAAAGTCGATCAAAGTTCAATAAAGCACATGATTTTGTCATAGGCCAACCAAACTTAAAAAGTAAACCAGATTAAGAAAGTACAGTATTTTAGCTTTTTCAGTGTAATTGATTTGTCTGAAAAATTTCAAAAGATGTTTTTTTTAAATAGTTTGAAATTGAAGTATTAAAAATTAATTATTTGATGCAAATATTAAACTTGCTTACCCACATAAAAAGTATTTAATCCAGTGAATTTGGTGTTTTTGCTTTTGTCAATACAATCTATTAGACCGACATATTTTGGTAAAACAATTAATGACTGATTTCAATTTATTTTAATCACATTTATTATCACAGAGTGGTAACAATACCGTTTTGTTGATGCAATTTGTAATAATGACAGGTTTTTTTTTACCCAGACTATCTCATTTTTCTGTCTGGTTTAATTTAATTCTCTGTTCAATTTATGCTATAAATTTTGATTATTGCTGTTAAATTAATTCTTTTTCTATCTTCTCTGTGAATTTCATTTCATTACCCCAAGAAATAAGGGGTATATTTGTTATTAAAGCAGCAGTGGAAATGCAAAATAATCTGCCATTTTGTGACTAATGGAGAGCACTTGCATGTATTTTCCCGGTAAAATCGGCCATTTTCTAGAAAATGGTGGAATCTGAATGATCAATCATCATATTTTCAAAGTATTTTAAAATACAATTTGCTTGGCCTACATTCCAGAAACGGTCATGAACTGTGATGTCGATTATGTCAACAAACCGGAAAAATACAAATGCTTGGGGAATACCATCGATGGAAACATATTTAACAAGCATAATGATCAGGAAAAAAAGATATTAGTAAAAAGGATCTTTTTTACTTGCATGGAATTTATTCAATTCAAACTTCTCTGTTTTAATCTCATCTTGTAATTTTGACGTTGAAAAGTATTCCATCAGTGTTTATGTAGGCTATGAATATACAAAATGACGTCATTGGTCTCGTGCTGCGCGAGAATTGTAAATCAAAACAAGTGATTGACTTTATTGCATGACCGAGCAGATGTCACGGTAGGATATAGTAATTTTACTGTTCTGTTTTGTACCATTTGAAATTAGATATTAGTTTTAATCTCATCTTTTCAAAAATAAAATATTTCTGTCCTTTTCTACAATCACATTTGAATATCTAAATGTCTACAAACCTAGCACTGACCTCCACAGGCTCAGCACAGATAATCTCAAACCATTTATTGTTTTTTAGAATTAAAAAAAAAAATGAAAAACTAGGATGAATTTTATTTATTCTCAATTTTTCACCAGTAAAATATTTATTTCTGGTGGTTTTTCTTCAGTTCTTATATTAGCCTATAATCACACACAATTTGAAGATCAAGAAAATATGAGGGAAAATATTAAGTCAAGAGTTTACCATTCTAGCATTGTTTAAACACTAAGAGTCTGAAAATACAGTTCTAAATATTTTTATTATGAATTTATGTAATTTTGCTAAAGTAATCATCTCTCGTTGCACCAAAGATGCAAGTACTATAAATTGGTGGAATGAAAATGCATGTTCTTCAGATGATTTAAAGCTGGACATTCCTGCTCAGTCAACTTATCACTACTCAAACCAGGCATGCTCTTTACCATACATTCATGGAAAAATACCCCAAAATGCAAATCTCTTTTGAAAAATTTAAGTATAAGCTGCCAAGGATCCAGAAATACATCACAAATAGCAAGTACTGGAAAAATAACAACAAAAATGGTGAAAAGATGGAATTTATTAGGTTACACTCTCTCCGCAGTTGGTTTAAATTACCTGAAAATGACAAAAAACAACATCAAATCGAAGATTGTGACAAATGTCAGTTAATTATTTCTAATGCGATTCTCCATACAAGATCTGCTTCAGAAGGCACAACAGAGTTATATGAAGTGTGCACCAGTTTTTTTGAAAAGTTGCGAAGTACATACCCATCAACCAGCCAGAACTCCAACAAAAGAGCTGAGCAAGTATTAAGTGTACTTGAACCAATAATAGAGAGCAATTTTAATGAAAGCATCAAGGAAGCTGCATGTAAAAAATATAAGCCAACACCGAAATTGAGTTCAAGTGAAAAACAAAAAGAGAAGATCAAAGTCCTTCGCGAAAACAACAGCTCGATGACAAAAATCTTGGGTAATAAGGAAAATGACGTCACTAATTTCCTCTCATCATCTAAATCGTTCAGCCAATATAACAAGGAACGAATGAATACATTTTTCGTACCAAAATCAATTGCAGAGACCAATGTTCAGAAACGCTTCGAAGATGAAAAAGCTCAACACAGAAAGCCGAAAGTCAGTATAGGGAAATTCTCCAACTATCAATTTGACAAAACTAAATTTTTACAGGACATGAAATCTAAACCGAGTGGGACACATGTCAGTTGGACCGAACTTGCGCGAAAATACCAGGTACGAAATGCACAAGGAAACGCACCCAGAAATGCAAGACAAGTACTTTTCCAATTTGCACGCCAGAATGGAATCGACGTTTTTCAGTGCAACCGAAACCAGAGAATAAGTGGCCGTGAATACTTCCGCCGAGTCCGAAGACCGAAGCATAAACTAGTTAAATGGTTATCAATCCCAATGACACGATCAGTTAGTAAGTTGAAAGAAGATATAAAACATCAAGTAGAAACTGGCAAATTAAATATAGGAGTTAAAATTGCCCCCAAAATTGTTAAAACTAACATAATAAATGATGACGGGAAAATGGTTGATAAAACATATTCTGTATATGGAAGGAAAATACCCCTGAAACAAATACTTGAAGAAATGACAGAAGAACAGATAGGAATGGGCATTATCCATTGGAATAAGGACAGTATCGATAAAATAGGAATGACTGAAGTGACCAATTTTTTCTCTCAAATTGATGAACCAGTTCCTGATGACCTAGAAACAGCACGTATCAAAATTTCAGAGTTAGGACAAAGAAGACATCTTAAAGTTTGGCATGACCACTCTGATATTCTTAATCGAACATATTTTAGTATTATGATCTCTTGCATCTATGACCACGCCTTCTACCTTACAAACCAGGAATATAAAGCCAAATACCCTGACAGAAAACCTGTTCATGTTCAATCTCTTGTTGAAAAACCAAAAATGTATGTATTTGGACAATCAAAAAGCACAGATATTGATCAGATGTCATATACCCCAACACGTATTCAAGATTTACAAACATTCGATCTTCCAACTGTTGGATCCACAGGAATTAAGATCTACGATGTTATGAGAATTTTTACCGGGGACAATCCAGCACGTCAGTTTGAATGTGGACAGCAACGAGGGGGGAACTACAGTTGCCTTTGTGGAATCCACGTGAAAGACCATAGTAATTTGGCGGAAAGACAAGACATTTTCAAAGAAGGGACAATGTGGAAACATTTCTCAGCTTCAAACATTAATCCTCTTTCTAATCTGAAGAAGAACGACCTAATTGATGAATTGGATTCCAGAGACATAGATGTTTATAACTTGAATAAAGCTGACCTCCAGTCCAAATTGTCTGAAATATTACATGGTACTCAACGACCAGCAGCACTTATTTGTCCGTCATTATTCAATGATGATACTCTTCCTACTCTTAACTGTCAGCACTATGAAATCAGCAATTGTGAACCATTACATGATATTACCAATGTTGTCCAGAACCTTCTTACAGAATTACCTCATCATATGCCATCATCCTCTCTTCAGAAAGAATATCAAACTTTTTGTGAATTACTAATAGGAGACAAAAATCAGATTAAGGGTAGCGATGCACGTTTATATGCAATTAAATTGGCACAGTTTTCTCAATCAAAGTATGAAGAAGGTGTTTTAAATTATGACATACCTGCCTTATGCACTGCATTGACTGAAATTATCAGAATTTGCTACAGTACCGAAGATGAAAGATCACCAAAACAAGTTCTGCGTCTTTATAATCAATGCTTTCAGTTTGGACTCCTTGTAACACATGTAATTGAAAAACCAGTTAAACTGTCTGCTAGAAAGTTTTTCGGCATCCACTTCCATAGCTTGGTTATTCATTTCCCAGAAATCTACCATTTATTTTGTTTGCGATCTTTAATTCCGGAAGATGAGGAACGCACGTTTGGAGATTTGCGATCTATCTCAGAGAAGACAAGTAACAGACAGGCTCCTCTTGTTGTCGACAACTGCATGCTTAGGTACCTTGCCAAAGAGAAAAGAAATGATCGATCCGAGAACTTCAAGAAACAAGAGTCCATGATAAGCAAACAAGCTCGTCTGCTACCGGATGCTGTAAACACAATTATACCAGCTTCAACCATAAAAACTAGAAGTTCACTCATGCAGGCACATTGTAGGCGGATATCTGATTATCTTGTGCTAGGCGAAAATGTTTGGTGGTATTGTAAAGATGGACATATCTGTTTCCTCGATGGACCTGAAGAGCCTGTAGGTCATTCTCCTTCCCTTCGTCACTTCAGATCAAGTTCCCTTAAGGAAGAATACAGCTATTTAGAAAAAAATTGGGCCAAATGTATTTGGAAATTCGAAAACAAAGGCATGAAACTTCCTCTCCAAAAAAAAAAGTATACAAGAATGGTAAACTCTCCCATACCATCAACACTGGCTTCACACTGGAAAATAATATCAATGGTAATTAGCAAACAAGAGTTAAATATTAAGAATTATCCAGTTTTGTTTTTTAAACACTGACCTTATCAGATACAATGTAAAGTATTAGATAGCCAGTGAAGACAACAAAACTGCATCAAAATCTGATGAGAAATGTATGAAAAACTAGAGGCTTCCAGGAGCCTGTAATCGCTCACCTGGCTCAAAGTTAGCCCAAAAATCCATAATTATTGCCTAATATATGGAAGATCCAAAAAAGTAACAACACTTGGTTAGCATCTTGCAATGATCATTCATGACAACTTACAATTCCATCCTCCATGTAGTATCTGAGAAGAAGATCTTTTAAATTTCAGCCAATCAGAAGTTTTATGGGTGCTGGCAGCCATGTTGGATGACCAATCAGAACAAAAAGTAAAAAAAGTTGATAAGGACCTTGCAAGGAACATTTCTGCCAAGTATAGTTCCAATCCATCCAGTGGTTCTTGAGAAGAAGTTTGTTTTACATATATTTCCCTTAGGGTTGCTATGTTAAATTATGTCCCCCGCTGGTGGCCATCTTGGATTTTCAATCGGTCCAAAAAGTAACAACACTTGGTTAGCAGTTTGCAATGATCATTCATGACAATTTTCAATTCCATCCTCCATGTACAAGGTAGTATTGGAGGAGAAGGATGGACAGACGACCAGGTGGTATAACGTATAACGTAATAAATATGTCCGGTTTTTTTAAACAGTTGTATGAAAACAATATATATCAAAATTTGATAAGGCTGGGATGAACATTTCTCAAGTTACCATCCTAATACTATTGATGACAATATAGGATCAATCAGGGAAAATAACTCCTTAAGAGAAAAAGAGGTCATCATCAATATTACATGTATACTTGATCTTCCTTTTATTCATAAAATATTTACAATATATCAATGGTCACCATTCATCTAACACACCAACCAATCATTTGGCCATAGAATTACAACCTATATCAAAGAAATATCAAATTTTATCAATTTTCTATCGTTATCAGAAACGGTTCAAATACCATATTCTTGCTCATATGGCTTCCATGAATTATTTCGATTCTAATATGTAAAAATTGGTAAAATATCGTTATAAATTGTCGACGACGTCATAAATTACAATGGGTGTACATGTAGGTATATATTAATTTTACCACAGGTTTGGACTCAAAGTGTTTGAAGGACATCATATTAGAATAAAGTGTATCCAATCTCTAAATTGACTATATATGCAATGTAGATCTAGAGTAAGAAGCGTAAGATTGGTCACATTATGTCAATCACAACAATATAATTTTTTCTCCCTTTTTGACATGTTTGAGAATATAAGTCACAGCAAAATTCTAATGCAATCATTGTCATAACATCAAATTGTTTGGATAACATAAACCATTTCATTAATCCTGGGTGTACCATTGAATGTGAAATCCAAGATTTTGTGACAGTAAAATCTACCATTTATCTGCTCAAATCCTAAAATGTAATACAGATATAGACTACTGTACATGTATATATACACATTACTCAGTTAACAATTGAGTTATATCTGAGAATTCATTTTGGTTAAAAATGAGTAAAAGCAATACATTTTTTAACAAACAGATGAAAATGAAGACAGCAGAGGAACTAGTTATCAACCATGTCAACCAGAAACACAGATGGAGACATCAATGTCAGATTCTGGTATGTATAAACTTGTATGTATTTATATGCCAGTAACCTCAATTTTTAATTTTGAGATTTTACATTTTAGTGTTTATTTAGCTTAAATTATCATGATTATTGGCAAAGTGATATGACCAGCTGCCATGAAGACTGGTACACAATATTTTTGTAACCTTGTATGACATTGCTTCATCACATGTTCATATGTACTTCTGATAGTTGGCATTAGAGGACACTCAGTACTTATAATATTGGTCATATGAATTGGCCTCTCATGGGAGTTACATTAGGATCAACTACTGTATAATCCTTAAAACTTTAAATTAATTGTGAGAGGAAAATTTTATTAAGGGACTGCTACATGTACAGTACAGAAAGGGACATACCGTGATAGTGGTCATGTCTAGGAGAGTGATGGGGATTAAAATTTGTAATTCATGTCGGTGATCAGGGGGCAATAAAACACCAGGTGCAGGGGCAGATCCAGGATTTCAAATTAGGGGGAGCGCACTTAAAAAAAATTGCGCCAAGTGGAGGGAGGCGCGAAAATTTTGGGGGTATTTCGTGTGAAATATCACGATTTTATGCCAAAAAATAAAAAAAATTCCAATTTTAGGGGGGGTACGCCCCCCCCCCTGGATCCGCCTCTGAGGTGTTAATCTTGTAATCAAGTGTGTCGTTTTACAGGTAAACTAGTCAAATAAGATGTACAGGTGAAATTACGTTTTTATATCGCCTATTTTTTTTTTCAGGTACTGTCTCAGATTCCCCTCAGAATTAAAAAAAAACATTTTTATTTCTTTCCTCAAAACGTAAAACATCCTTGAACGTAATCCCTGGAATGAAATCCAGAGATCGAGAAAATAGCACGAGAATGGAGTTCATTTGAATTGATGAATAAAATGTAAATAATAAATGATTATTCAACTTCAATTCAGTGAAATCATGGGTTGTGCAAATTTGTTTCAAAGATTTTTAACCTTGGCTGTGTATTGCGTATCTACACCTAGTATTTTATTGACATGCGTACACGTGACCTGGCTTGTGCACAAATGAAGTTTCATAAACACATGCGTGATATGCGTGATTTGTTACGTTTTAAAGCGTATTTCCAGTTCAATATTACATTTTAGTTCACTAATATTTTTTTATACGTTCAGTAATTTTTTTTATTTTAATCTTCGTAGAAAACTCAGTTAAAACCCTTTTCGTTGTAGAAATACGTACTAAATAATTTTTATACGGTCATTAAAGAATTTGATTAAAAATTAACGAAACAAATATTTATAAACAGATCGTTCAAAGAAGTACTACATGTCCAAAAGTCACTAAATTTACGGATATATTTTGGAAATTAGCGGATAATCTGCAGAAAGTTTAGAAACGTGAAAGGAAATAAGGAATTAACCTTTATCATGATTTTACCCCTACAAATGTTTGACATTACACAGTATCTGACCAAAATCAAATGTCACCAGTTTATTTATTTATTCAAATTCAAATCTTAATTGGCTTTCAACCCAATAGATTTGTGGCAAAATACAGCCAAAAAAAACCCAAAGTTTATGGAACAAATTAAAAGCATGCTCTTCGTTTTCTGCTTTTTGTTCATTTTGTAGCCATTAGGCAACGTAAATTTGGATTGTTATAGGTTTTTGTTTGCAATTTTAAAGAAAATTATTTTCATCTATAATGGAATTACGTAACAAACCAACTGTGTAAAACAGTTTACTTGAATTGTTATTTTTTTTCAATACGAGAGGTAAAAGTCCAAAACACAAAATAAACCAATAATCAATTTTAAGCCTGCTCTTTACCAACTAAACACTACACCCGCGCTTGCAAAGTCTGTGCTTCAAAACCCCGCGCCTGCGGTTTAACTTATAAACAAAAAATACATTTATGAAGTAGCCCGTATTTACGAATAATTCAATACATACTGAATTCGACCCAACAGAAGAAAAAAAATGAGAAATTAAAATTAAACAAAATAAAGTTCAGTTACGGTTTCAACAAAATTCTTAATATAGAACTTGAGGTCATAAAGTAGAACTTTCTAAAACAAACGAAAACGATAACAAGACAGACATTCTTTGGCAATGAAAAGCAACAAACAGTCAAATATTAACAGCAAGAGGATACAAAATTAATTGTCAAAAATACATCCTTCAGTAGCAATAATTACGGCTTACGATATTAAAAGTCAACAGGTAGAACAGGTAACGCTAATCTCTTAATTGGCGGTAAAATATCAATCGGCGCACAGGTGACAGAGAGCCATAAAATTTAATCCCCACCACCTTGTTTTATGGTCCTTTTTAGGTCTATCACAGTGGGTTTATGTCCGTGATGATATGTCTAAAGGATTAAAAATTATGTCTCTCGGAGTGATCAATCACGGTATGTCCCTTTCTGTACTGTAACTGTTTAAAATTACACCTTAATAAAAGTATAATTAGGTTTCCTTCCTTTTCTTCACATATAAAAATCATATGAATTTTCCACATTTGATTTACACATGAATAGAGTTACATGTACTTACGAGATCCATGAAAGGCACTTCAGCCTGTCTGAACAATGCAAAAAATGCTCATCTTATTGTTCAATATTCTCTCCAGCATGCTTAGATACCATACCTTACATCGAAGAGCACGAGAACAGATCAGAGACCGCCACATATGTTACAGCTCAACCCACCGTAATACAGGAAAACATTCAGATGTCAGAACACAAGGAAGGTAAGCATTCGGGGCATGAAATTGAGTCAATATTAGGATCTATAGAATAACAACGGATATGAGGTAATGTCAGAAAGACGGCACAGAATCACCAAAGGTACATGTAGCAAGTAAAAATAGACATCCAGAAGTCATCACATTGTCTTCAATACAGTGTACATGTATGTATTGCATTATTTGTTAAAAAGAGGGGAAAATAAACTGGACTAAAAAATTCAGGAATCTTAAAAAAATGCAGCATCCAATGAAATTTACATGTACAAATAAGAAATGTTGAAGTAACTTTGTAATTATTTTACATTAAATTTACAAATATATGTAAAGTAAAATATGCATGATGAATTTTAACCAGACCTGTTTAGACACTAAATAGTGCTACAGTATATTATAACGCAACACATAAACAGTATCTACATAGTGTCTGGGTGATATATATAATCCCTGATAAGCTGTGATAGAATTTGGCAAGGCTGAAAATGAGTAGTTGTATGCTTGAAGAGGAAAAGACAAGAGTGAGGGCAAAATATAAAGAATTTCTACGTCAGAGGAATATACAAGGTAAAATCAACCTTTTCAATATTATAACCAGAAGCTTGCGGCAGAGCTGTTCATATGGTTGAAAACTGCTTACATTTCAGCTATGATTGAAAATGAGGTTCTAGATATTCTGCCTTTTAGTAACTTTTTTTGGTCCGTCAAAAACTGAGGCTGTAAAGGGCAAGCTGAACTCTGATCAAGACATCGCGATGCCTAATCATACTTAGCATTTATAAATCTAGTCTTTTGATTACTCACAATTCTATGTTAACATAAAATTCTTGAACCAATCAGAATGTTTTTGCATGCAGTATGTGAAGGCCATAACTTTTTCTTCAATATTCAGGGTCAAAATATTTATTTATGGAAAAAACAGCCCTTCAAGTTATAGTCTGTCATGTATTTGTATTAAGATGCCATATTCTTACTTATTTTATTAAGCAACAGCAAAGAATGAAAAGAGCCATGTGAGCACATCTTGCAAGCGAAAATTATTTGTGATGACAACACAGAAGGTATAAATATTCATGAATTTTATGTCTTTCAGCATGTTCAGAATCAATTTTATTATAATTTTATACTTTCACCTCATTGTTATGTAGGATTTTGTCCAACATTCTTAACGTTTGACTATTTTATTTGATTTGATTTGATTTTTGGTGTTTTAACGCCACTTTCAATAATATTTCAGCTATATCGTGACGACCAGTTTTAGTGGTGGAGGAAGCCAGAGTACCCGGAGAGAACCACCGACCATGGGCAAGTAATTGGTAAACTTTATCACATGCAGCTGCTTTTTTTAATTGGAATAATCAAGGTAATATATATTAAACATAATTACATTACTGAAGATTTGTACATACAAATGTTTGAGCTATTAATAACTTGACCTAAAATATCTACTGAATATTAGAGACTGAGTTTCTACACTTCTCAATGTTATAGATGAATTTAGTGGAAAAAAAACTACATTGAACATAGCCATATATTGGGTGACTCCGAGGAAATCAACAACTACCAGAAATTTAAAAGGCTCACACGGGCATATCCAGAAAACAAGAACTTCAAGAGAAATCTGGATGTTGCCCTCGCAAAACTACAAACAGCCGTCAGCAGAGGTCACAACAAGCTGAAGTCAGAACTGGAAAACATTCAAAATCCTGTATTACATGAGAACAAAAGGAAAGCAGAAATATTGATGAAATACTGGGGAGTTTACTACTACTAAGTAAAACTTTTACCCAATGATAAAATCTACTAAGGCAAAAAAAAAATATGTGTGTTTACGGTCACCCGACCCACCCTATTTTTTAGCCGCCAACCCTAACCTTTTTTATCGGCAATTATTCCACCCTAATTTTTGCTATCAATTTTTACACAGAATTCGGACAACCGTTTGTGTTATTTAATCAGCAGCAATGTTTTATTTATTCAACCGCTAGCTTTTTGTCGAAATTGAGAGCAAAGAAGGTAACTTGAATAATACTGCGCCCTCTATCGCTGGATGAGGGCTTGAACGCTGTTAGTGGTAAAAATCCGTCAGCTGCTGGTTGGTTCAGCCGACCAATCAAATGTCAGATATTAGCGCATATGCGCATTAGTGACTCCCTTTACAAAAACGGAGAATGATTGTGCATGTGCCTTTGAATATTTAGAAAACAAATACACCTTTATTTTCATAATTATGATTTAAATTGCCATAGATTCACAAATCTTTAAAGATTTAAAAAAATAAAACACTGTGTAATCATTTTTTTAAGTTTTTATGTTTTAATCTAAATAATAAAATTGCTAAAATGTCACAATACACATCTAACATGTATTTTTGTAATGTATGTGGGACAATAAAAGTGAATTTATTGTGGATAATAGGGTCGACACACGTAACTTGCCGTTAACATAAGATTGTATATAAATATGGATATGCACAAGTTAAATTAAGGAAAATGGGATGAAATAATAAAGAAATTTTATTGAAAATAAATATGTAAACAGAAAGTTGATTATTTCATAAATTAAAATGATTTTTAATACAATTTATAAAGAAATACCCATCACAATATCGTTATTTAGATAAATACTTATTAGAATGATTTTTTTAAAAACCATTTTTGTCTTTATAATTGATAACTGACCCAAGTTAGCCTAAATAAATGAAATGTGACTTAAAGGACACATGACACGATTTTTTATTTTTCACAAAACTTTGTGAAATACTTCCAAAATGCTGTAAAAATAATTACTTTTTCACTTTCATGTGATTAATGATACGTAAAAAGGGATAAACATCCCTTTTATCGCCCTTTTTGCAGACCTAGAAATTATGCAGATATTGAGTGCGATAACGAAGCTGAACCACTCGTGACGTCACATGCGCCAGTCATCCATTTTCTAAATCAGCTGATTGATGATTGATATCGACACGTAATTTGCATAACAAAGCCGTGATTAGAAAACCAAAACAAACATCCACGTGGGTGAAATAGCTAAACGTTTCAAATGGTGTCCTGTGCAGCGTTTGGGTGCAACAACAGAGGAACCAAAGGCAATGGACTGAGTTTTTTCTCGTTCCCAAAGGACGGCCAGCTGAGAAAAGCCTGGATCCATTACTGTCGACGATGGAATTTCGATCCAACATCAGGTCACAGATTGTGCTCCACCCACTTCACCCGTGACTGCTTTTAAATGGATCCTTTGAGAATGATGGAACCTTCAAGCGACGACCGAAGCCAGATGCAGCCCCAAATGTGCCCCTAGCATCACCGGACCCGGAGAAAAAAATGGCGAAACTCCAGTTGTTCAACACCTACACATTCGCAGGGGAGCACTACAGAAGCGTCAAAAGGCCGAGGTATGTGATTTTTAACATTACATATGTGCAAAGGCTAGTCGAGAATATCGATAATAATTAATGATATTAGAGTGCAAGTCGTGGTTTAGAAGTACATGTAGGTCATCATGCTCCCCCCTTTTTCCCAGTTTACCACGAACAGACGATCACGGGGCGTATACATCAAGTTTTGCATGTTGTAATCTCGTTTAAATTTCATGCATAGTATACAAGTGTTATAATTTCTTTCCAGTTTCATAAATTACTAGTATATACGTTCTCCACACACGTACAAATGTACGTACGGTCCAGATTCTGACCTTTACCAAATGTAAACAAATAACAATACTATTTTTAACTCAGATTTGACAACTGAAAATACACCACTGTATGTTAGTGCAAATATATAAAAAAACTATTCATATAAACATGATGAAGAGGAAAAATGAACAAGCTAACTCGAAGAAAAAAATACAAGTGTGAAATTGTTTACCAAACAGAAAAGTGCAATGTATACTGATGTAACCTTTTGAACATGTAGCTTATAATATTGTTTATTCATAAGAAAAAGTGTTTGCATCCAAAAAGTAAAATGTGGTGGTTTTATTTTGTAACAAATCAAATGTAAATATTTGTATATTTTTTTTCAAACTGATTTGATTTTTGCAGGTTAGGAATAGCTGCACTTCATTACAACGAGAAGTGCAACAGAGACCAAGCAACAACTAAAGATGGACAGCAATGCTTCAACACCTGCTACCCAAAGAAGGGAACACACGCTATTGCAAAACCTAGGACACCACCACCATCATTTGGTTAGTATTGTCAAACATCAGTAGCTTGAGAACCACTCATTTCTCAATCCTGCATATTCTTTTATTAGTAACTAAACAATATGCATTTCTTGAAAAAAATTGTGCAGTCTCTGTGATGTTTTACTGTACATGTATACTTCACACTGTAATGTAAAAGTCATACCTTTTGACAAGTTTAATTTTGTCAAACTTCCAGTTTCACCAAGATGAAGAACAGCAATAAATATAAAAACCTTGTTCTTTTGCACTGATTTTCTTTTTTTCTCGCATGCATTATGCCCTATCCATCCTGTTTTCAGTTAAAATTTGCTAAAGCAGCTTAACGGTTTATTTGATGTGTTGCGTCAATGAGCTATACATTTATACTGATAATTTTATACCGGTAATTCAAGGAAATATAGTCATATAGGTACACAGTGTTGAGAAACAAATTAAAAATATCAACTCTACTAATACAAAGTTGCAATTGTGATACATGTATATGTCATTTACCAGATTTTATAACTTTCTTTTTTATTGTAGAATATGTGGCCCTGATCAAGCAGGCAGTAGTGGAAAGAAGACGATGATGTAAAAGTGCTCAACACTACCAATCCACCGTCTCTGACATCATTCACTATATTTGAGAAAGCAGACCTCATTCAGAGACATCGATCAAGATTTAGCAGACAATGAAAAGACTGTGAACATTAAAATTTAATTCTTTATGTAAATTGTATATAATAATCTGCAGTGTATACTGTATATAATTCACAGTTCATAGAAATAGTACATATTTCAAACAAATGTTACTCAAACAGTAGCATATTTAAACCCACAATATTCTTCTGATGGAAAAGTCTCTCTTATTTTCTGAACAACACAAGTTGTTAAAAATTTTCCTGTTATGACGTCCAAGTCTGCCAAATCCACTGTCTGTAAGCCATAAATCTGTATTGTCTGAAATAAAAATACCAACTTTTAGACTCAGTTTCACTTATTATAACAGTTTATAAAATGATTAATTAGAAGATTTTACAGAGTATGATTCTAAACATCTTATATCTTCCTATATTAAAAATATAATTGTTAATTTGTCCTGTAATAATTCTTCTGTATATCCAATAATAATTTATATAAAAACAAATTTATGAGTTTACATGACAAAGTCTTGTGTTGTAAGTTCTGTATGTTAATAAATATAATTTGTATAAAGATACAAATTATTCATTGTAAATATACCTGTTTATAGTTATGCACATTTTACTGAAAAATGCACATACTGAATAAAATGTTGAAATATGATTACATACTCATTTATTGGCTTGTTGTCGTCAAAGGGACCAACATTTTCCAAGAACTCGTACATGCTGACGTGATGAACATGTCGGTTAAGGCAGTTGGAAATAAAAATGTCACTGTCTGTAATACACTGCATGTCCTCTGATAGCATCTGGGAGTGAACTGCGGGCACTTCAACACAACAAATACATTCTTCTGGTGTTGTCATTGAGGAGCAATTGCCACATTCACACCTAAAAAATAAGATACATTACTTACATATAAAGCAAGCATAACATGAAAAAATATACACATGGGGTACATCTATAAAGTAAATACATATGGATATAAAGTAGACTGATGGGACTGACAGAGTGGTTCCAGAAACAGATGGTGTAAAGCTTATGAAGGGTTTTACTATACAGTTGGGAAGAAAAGGAACAGATATGGAGCAAATGTCAATGAGAGAACATCCCATCTCCGAATTGACTGGCTGATCAAAAATAGACATATAGGTGGCCACACCATCTTCAACAAGCGGGACACCCCACAAAATACAGCAAGCCCTAAATGACCCCCAACAAAAAACAAAGTGGATCAGTGGCCAAAATACTAGAACAATTTTTCAAATATGATTGAAAACTGCCTCTAATCTAGAATGGAATTGAGAAGTAATTGATTCTTGTTGTCTCGAATACATTTAAGTCAACATTTCAGGTAACTCGAAAAAGTTTTCTGGATCTTCAACAGTAATTACTATGCAAATTTACCCCTGATGAATACAATTACTGGCTGTGTACCCTATCCCGCCAGGTACCCATGCAAGATGTTTCTGTCAACTTGAAAGTGCCAGTTAAAACATTTCATTGTTTGAAATCAACAGGGAGCCACTTTACCAGAACTTTCTTTAAAATTTCTGAAAACTTTTTGTAGAAATGTACGTAACATGCATAAATACAATGGTTAGTGTTGAGATTGGGTACTCAGCCAGTAGACCTGACAACTCGAAAGAAATGTACCAACTTGCAGACTTGTTCAAGATATGCATAATATCAGTAATTGTATAAGCAAATATATAAAGTTGTGGGTTTTCTGGAAAAGAGGTCAATGCTTGAGCTGTTGTGGATTATTTGTTTGCTGCTTCATTTGAGTGAAAATAATGTTAAAATTACTCAATTTTTTCTTTACCTGGGGGTACTCTTTACATGGCAAGACTCACACTATCAGTATCAATATGGCTGTAGCACTAACAAAAGTCAGATGGGCTTAAAAGTCTTTCGGTTTTAATCTCTCCTGTTCGAAATGTGTCAGGGTTCATTTTATACATGTGCGAAGTAGAATCCTAAAAAAGGGGGACATATGAGCCACTACGACAGTCGTCTTTATTCGTTAAAACTTTCGTAAATTGGGGGGGGGGGGGGGGTTAAGATATCATCGTCAGTACAACCTGTTATTTCAGTTTTTCGTTCAATCGTGTTTTTTTTTTAATATTGTTAACAAATAAACAAAACCTCACCAGTTTGTGTTAACAAGTCTGTCCTGTGCTTGGGAACTTTCGTCGATATCGGAGTCTTCTGATGTTGAATATTCTCTTTCCTGTTGACTTTCATCATTACATAATGGCTCGAACTGATACGGCTGGATGTCTAAATCACCAACATGATCGGTGATATTACTGTCATCACTGTCCATTATATTTATCGGCTGTTTACTGTCTCACTTCGATCGCTCAACTGACCGTTTATCATGGAAGCCATCCTTTGGCGCATGTGACGTCACGTAATCACGTGACCACTTAGCTCATTAAAATGTATAGGTCAGAGATCGCGACAATTTCAAAAGGTAATAATCAATAAAATGAGCATCCTAGGGGGTTATTTTCAATTATGACAATGTTTATAGTTTATTTAATGACCAAATCAAACAAAATTGAGAAAATTATTTTTTGTGTCATTTGTCCTTTAATATGTGTTAATTATATAAATCCTTGCCCTTCTATCAATTTTAATTTCTTATTATGTAACAATATGGTCAGGTTGTTATTTTCATTGAATGGCATCTCAAAATAGATGGCTTCACAGTAGGAGCACTTCCTGTATATTGGTTACATCCTGTATATTACAACTGACAGCTAATGCATGACAAACAATTTTAATCAGCCATCAGCATCATAAAATACATTTTTTTAAATCTTTGTTTTAAATGAAATTAAAAAATCATTATAAGAGTGAATTCAATTCAAGCTTTTATTTACTTTCCAACTTTGAAATAAAAATCATTATGTTTTAATATTTAAAAAATAGTAAGTATTCATTTAAGTTTTATTTCATGTTTGGTTGTATTTATCCGGATATGTGTATTGCATACAACATATTACATCATCTGATCGCTCCATTGGACATTATTTACAAACACTTTAGCTCCTCCTATTTTATGTCATAATACCCATAAGTCATAGCGATTAACTATTTCCGGTTTGACAGATTTTTTACAATGAATACATCCAGGCGTTAATGTAGCGACCAGCGGGTGCGTAATATAACGACTGGATTATTTGGGTTACAAAGAAGGTAGAAAAACTGTATAACTCGTCATAAATCAAATGAAATACCGGAATCGGATTCCGGACACGACTATTTCCGGTTTTGCCGATAGTTAGGGAAAAAAAAAAAATTAATGCCGACCGACCCTAGATTTTTTTGACATGTGACAGTAAACACACATATATTTTTTTTTGGCTTAAACATTGTAGGTGTATATAATAAAATTTACCTGAGCATACATATTGTGTAATTTATTCCACTTGTGACTTTATTTAGTTGAAATATTTTACATAATAATTTTTTCCATTTTTGGAGTGATCTTTGTAGTAATGTACAGTCATCTGTCAAAAGTATTCGGAAATGTAAAAAAATCCCTATATAATCAACCAAAACCATATTTAATTAAATTTGTTTTGAGATGCTTATATATTGAAGATGACAACAGATTCATGTTCTTAACTGAAATTAAAAATGTAGGTAAACCGGATGTTGAAATTGATGTAAAATATTCGGAACGGGATCGGACAGTGAGATACGGATTGTTGGCCATATCTGCCTTATCTTATACAGAGAACCAGGGGGGTGCAACGGGAGTAACAGAGAACCAGGGGGGGGGGTGCAACGGGAGTAACAGAGAACCAGGGGGGTGTAACGGGTGTAAATGAAAACTGTGTAGATAAAATTATGGATTTTCTTGAAAATACATTGAAAATTGAAGATACAAAATCCATACAGATAGAAAAAGCGTACAGACTTGGTAAGCGTAAAAATGGACCGACTAAACCGTGGCCGATTGTTGTTAAATTTACAAATTTTAAGCATAGAGCAGCGGTTAAAAATTCCTCAAATCGTTTAAAGAACACAAAGTACGGAATCAGCCCATATTATCCACGAGAAATGGTCGAACACAGGAAAAAACTAGTTCCTATCATGTTAAATGAGCGAAAAAATGGGAAAACTGTGTATATTGTCGGTGATAAACTTCATTAATGGGAGTTTGTGGAAAGGTTAGGAGGCTGCGGAGTGTGATGAAAATTCTACTGAAAACGAATCTAGTGGGAAAAGTGTGATTAATATATGTACATGGAATATTTCAAAAGGCTTAGTGCAAAAATTGTCTGATTCAGGTTTTCTTAATATAGTGAAAGAATATGATGTGTTGTGTTTCAAGGAGTGCTGGGTTAAGTGCCCAGATGATTTTGATATAGAAAGCTATGAAAAAAAGCATGTGTATAGAGAAAAATGTAACGGTGGTGGCATTGTGGTATTTTTTAGAAAATGGTTAAGTCAATATGTTGAGATAGTTAAATGTGTTGCAGATTGTATGATATGGTTTAAATTTGATAAATGTATAATGCCAAATAACAAAAATGTGCATTATATATGTATGCCGACTGACAATTTAGCTCACAGTCACATAAAGACTGCTTACTAAATTGCCATCAAACGTCATTATAGACAAGTTTGACATCACAAAAAATGCATTCCTAACAAAATTAGGATTTTTTTTAATAGATCAGATCAGGACAAGACCTGATTAAATTTAATTATTGCTGGATCTATCACACAAATTAATTCAAAATATCTGAAAACCCTTTTTGCATGCCCATTATTCCTCTTTAAGAGTTAAAATTTTAAGTAGGTAGTTAATTCCTGTTTAGAAAATATGGGAGTTTATCAGTGGCAATGGCATAAAACCTCAACAAAAGACAGACGAAGATAAAAAAATTCATACTGCTACTGGGAAAAAATAGTTAATTTCTGTCCCTGGACTAATATGTTTAATTACATTTATTAGTCCCCTACCGGCGAAAACCAAAGGGGACTATAGTTTTAGGTTCCGTCTGTCCATCCATCTGTCTGTCACATTAAAATTTTAAGTTGTCCAAACTTTTTTTTTGACGTCTTTTATTATATTGACTTGATATTTGAAATTCAATTGTTAAGAAAAAAAAAGAAACTCTATTAAAATAAAGTGGCAAACACAACATGAACAAAAGATATTCTTCTATGTTTAATTGCAATCAAAACTATAACAAGTACAAAATAAAATATTAAGTATGGCTTCAAAGACTTCATCATATCCAAACAAATAATACATTGCATCTCAATTTCTATTTCTTTGAGGTTTTAAAATTTCAGTGAAAACAGCTCAAAAAATTTTAAATTATATTTTATTAAACCTATTTACATAAATTAAAGATTTAGTTTTCATATTTAGACTGAGAAATTATGCATATTTTTAAGCAAATTTTTAGAATTGGAATGATTTTTGTTTTTTTTATCTTCTGAATTATATATCAAGGCCAGGCATGGATTAGTAATGATGATTGTTACATAATTTGGTGTCATAAATAAGACCTTAATTACAAATTTTATCAGTGGCACAGGTTATTATCCATAATAAACTTTGGACAGTATACTTAATTATTTGATATATATTATAAAAATGTGCAAATGTATGTTATAATATTTACAATTATTATAAGATGGAATGAATATTATTTTATGAAAAAAGGAAAATGATAATTGCTATTTATAATTTACAACATACTGTATCTTACTGCATTAAAACTGAATTGTAATTCATTTGTTTTGAGTAAGAAATACATTTAAAACAGGAGATATTGGACTGATTTTATTTTTGGTGTTTAACGCCACTTTCAACAATATTCCAGCAATATCATGGTGACCAGTGGTGGAGGAAGTCGGGAGTACCCAGAGAGAACCAGCGAACATGGCCAAGCAACTGGTAAACTTTATCACATGCGGATGCGAGTCGAGTGCACCCCTTTTTGTTATGTACACAGCTGGGTTTTAACCCATGCCGTATTAGTGATAGGCTTGTATGAGTTTAGTCAAACATTTGTCACGTGACTACGAGAAAACCACGATTACCGCAATGTATCATGGGAAATGATTTGCATATAAACAAACAAACAAATATTTGTATTGCCAATCATACACGCCTGTTAAGGCAGAACAATTAACATAAAATTTAATACAGTTGATTATATTGATTGGTAATGATTTTAACAGCAATAGTGAATTACAGATAACCATAAGAAAAAAAAAATGATGTAGTACCTTGTCCAAAAAAGGGGGACGTAACACATGCTCTTTCCGAAGCCCATTGGCAACACTCTGCCATTGAATCTTTTCTTTCCAACACATTCTGTATTATTTCCTTCTGCTCTGCTTTGATCTATAGATGGACTGTTTGTCCTGTAGAATACGCTTAAATGTATGGTCTTCCATGTGATTTGAATGTTGTTTACGTATGCAAATAATGCTCAAATAATTTGGTGCGCTGAATTAAGTAGCTCCCATCATGCAATGCGTTACTGTTATCATTCAGTTAGTATCGCAAGATCACGTTTGTAGATTCGAAAATGGAAGTCAAATGGCGGAATAATAGGATCTAAGGCAAAATCGTGCTGTAATGGAGTGTAACACCACTTTCTGAGGGTAAGATGGTTTTGAATGAATAGAAAAATGATTGGTGAAGCGATTTATATAAGGATTTCTGATAGAAAATAAAATCTGATAGCCACGAAACGTGGAAATGTGCTGATCCTAGAGTTGGTGAGGCAAATCCGCTGTTTTCCGTATATATTACCCTCTGACGTTGAACGGCTACAGCAACTTTATAAATGCCGTTAAACGACAGAGGAATCTCGGACTAGTATGAGTTGTTAGACCCAGCACGAGATATTGGACAGATGCACACGAGATAAAATAACATAAAACACTTCTATATAAAAAGCAATGGCGGACAACAGTGTAAATACGTCTCTTTCAGTTATATCGTGACGACCAGTTTTAGTGGTGGAGGAAGCCGGAGCACCCAGAGTGCCTAACATATTTTAAATAGGACACCTAGCTAATTTAAGAGGCCAGGAAATGTAATATATGGCTCGGCGACTATCTATACTATTAATAGTGATAGATAGACCCCAATTGGCTGTAGTGCACCATCTTTAGCTCACCTCAAGGATTAACATGCATACATGTACAATGTTGATTGGGAAAACGAGTTAAAATTCAGGAAATTGAAGAACACACACCCCCTCCCCCAAACATGGCCGATTGAAATAACATAACCCAGTTTAAAAATTAAAATAGAAAATCTAGTTTTTGTCACTGCCAGTAGCAATAATGTACTGTAGTCAATACGGGTGATACTGAACAGAGTCGACTAGAGTCTACTAATTAAATAACGCAAAATAAACATGTAAAAGTATTGCATTACTTTGTAGATGATATTAAATGACTTAAATGATATTTATTAGTTAATTTTATTGATGTTTTACTTCTCACGGAGTGAAAATATACAAGAAAGATCGGCGCGCCCGTAGCAGGAGATTCCGAATAGAGTTCGGAATTCCGAATGAAATAATTCGGAAATATTCGGAAACAGCTTGGAAATTTGGACTTTGCCATTTTTTAGGTCGGAAAAAGTGCGGAAATTTGAACTTTGTCATTTTTTATGTCGGAAAAAGCTCGGAAAGTTGGACTTAATCATTTTTAATGGCGGAAAAAGATGCGGAAATTTGGACTTTGTCATTTTTTAGGTTGGAAAAAGTGCGGAAAGTTGGACTTTATTATTTTTATTGGCAAAAAAAGTTCGGAAAGTTGGACTTTGACATTTTTATTGGCGGAAAAAGCTCGGAAAGTTGAACTTTATCATTTTTAATGGCGGAAAAAGATGCGGAAAGTTGGACTTTGTCATTTTTGATGGCGGAAAAGTTTGGAAAATAGACTTTGCAATATTTTATGGTTAGAATAAATTCGGAAAATAGGACTTTGTCATTTTTTATGTTGGATAAAGCTTGGAAAGTTGGACTTTGATTTTTTTAATGTTGGAAAAAGTTCAGAAAGTTTGACTGTCATTTTTTAGGCCAGAAAAAAACATTTTTTTGTGGAAAAGTTGATTTAGTCATTTCTTAAGGTTTTATTTTTAAATTTAATTAATATCTAATTGAATGAAGAATATCAACTAATATTAACTAATTGATTAATACTGCCAAGTCTTCAGTTAGAATAAAAATTTAATAAATAGTGATGTTTCTAATCTTCACTGAAACAGGTGTTAAAACTGTTCAACTCTTTGGTATATTCAAATTTTTTCAAAGAAAATTAGACAAAGACCAGCATAAAACATAGAAAATTGAAAACAAGTAACATGAACTTCACTAAAATAGTGAAAACTTGTGTTCTCCAGAAAATTGAGCATTCACTGTGCTACACATAGTTATTAGTTTGATGGATGCAGATTACATTTTTTCTGGGTTCTGAAAATTTACTCCTCATCAAATATTCAAAATTAGATCAAGTTTCCATCATAGTATGCATAAGAAAGTTAATAGGTACTATATTGATCACTCATCATGTACATGCAATTACTGAGGTCTTGAGGTTTCTAATGATGATTGAAGTTTAAATATTGTATACAGTCGAACCTCATAATGTCAAACTTCTTACTTTTAGTTATCCAAAGAAACAACTTATCTGAGATTGAGTGAGTGATTGTTGCTTAACGCCAATTCAGTAATTTTTCGGCTATATCATGGCGAGAACAAGTTAATTTTCAATGAGAACATGTTCAGGTCCACTTTGTACTAGACCAACCTAGCTCACTGAAAAAACAATCTGCAGGTAGACATGTCACTCAACTCGGACACATTATTCTGATTCCAATCCAACCTGCTTAGTGGAGAAGCAACAGATACCAATTTTATATTCTTTAATTTGACCCGAACAGGGTTCGAACCCACAATCTAGCGCACTCGAGGTGTATCTGATATACAACACTTTTCAACATTGTTCAGCAAACCTCATTGCACAGAAAATCATTTTTTCATAAAAACAAAAGGAAGAAATCTGAATATGGCAACTTTTACTTGCTGATAATAATATTTATATATTTATAGTACATAAACATAGGATAACAAAGTAGAAAATAAATAGAATACAAAGGCTTCTAAAAAAAAAGACTTCAGGAATAGTCACTATATTGTCTGTTGCATGCTTTCAATATTATAATAAAAATGGCCATCTTGATCGTATGGTAGTTTGATTTTCAACTATATGTGCAATCAGTGCCTATCACCACTAAAGTTGTGAGTTCAAATCCTGCTCTGTGGTTTTTTCCGTTTTCCTCCACCAATAAAACTGAACTTCATGCACTGTGATACAACTGAAAGATTGTTAAAAGTGGCGATAAACACCCTAACACTTCAATATAATAAAGTGTCTTAATCATTTTTCATTGATTTTCCCCCAACTCAAGATTCTCCCAAACATTCAGAATAAGAGTATGTCCCAGTTCAATCTCTCTCAACAAAGTTCTCAACCAGTTCTTCTTCAAATGTCCATGTCTATCTGTAACAAGTGATTGGTCTGTACTACAGTTAAATTTAGCCGTGCTTTTCTGTCTTCAACAGACATTTACACTTGATCCACACATGTCAATATTCCCTGAATTGAAAATATGTATGCTGTGGTTCCTCTATGACTGACTGATCATCTTGTTCTTCAATTTTCCTGAAATAAAATTACAAAATATGTAAGAAAAACAAACCTTAAAATAACTTATTACATTTAAATATACAAAATGTAAAGATTTCACATATTAATACAATATAGTAGGTTATTACAGTTGTATCCTGCTGTCAAATTACAACTTCAGACAATAGAATTATACATGGAAATTTATAGGTAAAATGAAATTAAATATATTAAAAAAAAAAATTGCATGTTTTATTTCTGCATGACCAGCACTAATTAAGTTGGTTTTTTTCATAATATATTTGTTCCATTTTGAAATCATATTGTGTAAGTTACAAATAATTGATTTAGCAACTCAATTATTTTCTTAATCATCAGATTTTATAATTATTTTACCTTGCTCTAAGTTAAGTCCTAGTTTAAATATTTATGGGAACAAATAACCAAAATTGTAGACACTATACATCTATACATTTAGTAAGTGAATGATTGTTGTTTAGTTGTTTAATGCCAAGTGAGCAACGTTTTAGCTATATCATGGCGAAAACAAGTTACAATTTGATGAGATGGTGTCTGCTTCTTGTAGACCAACACGATTTTTAGTGCCAGATCACTGAAATAACAGTCTGGAATAAGGCATGCCTCTCCAACCTGGAACATTATGCTGTGTGATTAGTGGAGCACAAGAACCAATTTGAGTCTTTGTTTTAACCTTACCGGAGCTCAAACCCATGATCTACCACAACATAATGCACTATACACTTAAGCATGAAGCAGTGGAAAATGTACCAGGCATAACATAGACAAATACACAATGAATAAATACCTGCGATAATAAGGGGTCTTGAGCAAGGGAACATCTTCTTTTGGCTACATACAATTTGTACCAGCTGAAAACAAATAAAACACATTTAAAATATTACATAAAACTTATGGTGTTCTATATATATATAAAAGATTATTACAGTGAAATGTCATGTCTTTCTAAATAATCATAGTAAACACTGAACTTGACCAATATGGATAAACACCAAGTCTTTGCTTTTTATATTTGTGCATCATGCATTCATGACAGGACAAAAAAAATAAATGTGTCAATTTGTTTGCATAACGAACTGCAGAGGTCATTGAAATATAATGTATATATGATTATTTTTTTAGATCATTATTTATATAAACTAATCCAATTGGAAATGGCATTCCATTGATAGGTGATACTTTTACCTTTGTCTTTGAGTTTGAAAATTCTAATTTTCTATTTATTATGTACAGTGTATATAAATGTTGTTATTTTATCAATTTGAAATTTTTAATCTTGTCTGTTCGCGCCGATGTATAATCATCACGAGTGATGGAACATCGTAGGATGTAGAAGATCAATCATAAGTTAACGTGAAACAAACCGTCGAAAATGGGTTAAGGTATTATATATAGGCTCTTGAAATGTTACTTTAATGCAGAAAGAGTTTCAAAGGAAAGAAACGATACCTAATTACAAATGGTGTCTGTGCATGATTAGATTCCCTACGACCGCTAGCCAGGTTGCATTGGCCATTCAAATGGGGGGGGGGGGTTACTATTTTCTGTTGTTTATAGTGCCTTTGAATCCATTTGGGATTCAATTTATGTCTAAGGATAGACTTGACTGTGTGCTTCATAAGTCGTTTTGTAAACAAATTACCTTCGATGCTACCAAGAACACGTTTTTAGTACTAGTTCGTGTTTTCATCTAACACCAACAGATTTAAAGATGGCGGGTTGTTTACAAATGGCATTATGGGAGACAAATATTTAATAAATATTGTTGAAAAAGAAAATCCAGCAAATTAAAACTCTTTATTTTTTTTTTTTTTTACTAAAGATCAAATTTAACATTACTTTAAACATCCATATCTATGAGTTGATTAAACAAACTTTCGTAGACACGCATCGGAAATTAACGAAATGCAGGGAATCCGATTCAACGACCAATCATCGAGAAGCGTGGGAGGCGCCAATTTTGTAAATATTTTGAATATAAAAAATGTAAACAACAAAAATTATCGCTACGTTCAGTATGGATATCACGCATATTTGAATTTATTATATGGACAAACGACAACCCAATTACCGGCAACTTTCTTAATGTCAGCAACATAATAGAGTCTCGCAAAATCTTGACTTCTTGTTAGATTTGGTAAAGGCAGTAAGACATAGCTAGCCTAGGGCCAGGATTAGGAATGCATCAATGATTCGTCGTAAGTATCATATATCATATGTAATTTGTAACAATGTATAGACCAAGAACTGGAGGATTTATCTCTCAAAAGCTATCTACACCCATCTGGCTCAACAAGTTTTCTTAAAATGTAATGCAACTACCCTGTGTTGTCATTTAGGTCGAATTAGGGGGAAAAAAAGGGGGGGGGGGCAAACTACTCCCGACCAAATTCAAATTATTTATTGATATAAAATCCAGTAAATGGATTATCATAAAAAATAATACAAAACTAACCCCAACCCAACCAGAAATGCTTGCAACTCGTATGGGCGAATCCTGGACTCATTACCACAGTATCTAGCCTCTAGCCCTAGGTAAAAAAAATTTTTTACCAGAAACAAGTTCCTGTGCTCATTACTTGTGCTTAGATTCTAAATTAGAACTCACTATTTTTTTTACAAGTGAGACTCATGACTTTCTTTATTGACCAAAATAAGGGCGAATGGACCCAGGTTAAAAAAAAGAAACATGTAAAATAAAATTAAAAATGAGGTCGTGCATATATATTTTGTATATATTGTAATATAAGCTGGGTTAATTTATATAAACTATTCTTATTATGTAAATTTTAAAGTATACATGTACTAGCAGAATATGCACAAGAATTATGATTTTGAAACTTTCTGGCATTGATTTTGTCTTTAAGCCAATGACATGCTAATGTGTTAAATCAAACTTTATCCTATATTACCCAATGTACATGTACCATGGTCATTCGACTTTCCTTTGTTAAAAGTGTGATGATATCTGCACATAAATGTATCACATAGGAGGAGTCAAGGCATTTGCCATTTCATCATCACACTTTTAACAAAGGAAAGTCGAATGACCAAGGTACATATGACTTACTATATTGGAAATGATGGGTATGTATAGATACAGCATGGGTAGGACAAAATTAACTCGAAAGCAAAGCTTTCTCGTGAATTTTAGTCCCACCCATACTGTATCTATACATGTACATACCCAACAATTTCCAATATAGTAACTAAAACATAAAAAACAAGCTTGTTGACAAAAAATAATGCACAAGTACACCTTACTTAGGAAACCAATAATCAGTAAAAAAGCAGCAACTAGTTATGTCAAACACTAAATATTGAAACAAATATTTCAGAAAAACTTAAAAGACAGTTGTATTTCTAAATTGATTATTAGCTTTGTTAACAATTATATATCCTAAAACTGAATGCAAATACAATTATATTATAGTTACTTACCAGCAAGTCAACTCTTCAAAGAATCCATGGACATCCTAATGTCTCCAGAGCCTTCAACCAGCACGCAAAATCACGAAGTATGTGTAGATTGTACCATTCTACAAGAGGAGGTCACACGCAACAACCAACAAATACAATGTCTACAGAATCAACTCAATACCCCCAAGATTGAGAACCAGTATTTACAGATAACCACACAGAACATGCAGCAACAACTTGTAAATTTGCAGTACTAGGTACAGTACTAGTTGTGGAATAAACATCAGGTAAATTATACATTGGCATGCATTTGGTGTCAAGTTCAAAATCTGCTTATCATTCGATTGTCTTCTACTCTAAGGGTGCTGCCATTATGAATTCTTGATAACCATCATGTTAATAAATGCAATATGAATGATAGAAGAATGAAAATATCTACCATAAAAACCAGTTTTTGTTAAATTTATTATAGTTTAATACTTGCATATAGTAAAAGAGGGTTTTGATCATGATGTTTAACACCACTTTCAATAGTATTTTAGTTACATTGTGGCGTCCACTTTTATTGGTGAAGGAAGCCATAGGACCTGGAGAAAACCACGACCTGTCATAAGTCACTAACAATCTTTGTCACATAATGTTGTACTTTACTCAAGACATATTTTATTGACAATGAATTAGACACAAGTTATAAAGTTACGATGTCTTCTCTGTTACATATAAATCATTAAAAAGACAATATATTACCAAAACATAACATTATTTCGTTCAAAATTATTTGGGAAAATTGACATAATACTGCAAGTGAATTTGATATTGATGTTCTATCGAGGACACCTCACCATAAGCAGGGTTGCAAGTTTTGCATAGGTAATTGCAACTTGCATACGATTATGACCATTATAGCCCCATATAGAAATAAAATGTCCAGAATTTGTCTTCTATGCTGCAAATGATTAAATGACATCACATTTTCTAAGTCGTAAACAAATTATGAGAGAAAGAGATAGACATGTTAATGTAGGGAAGTTGATATAAGCTTTTAAATGTTTAAAAATATTAATTAATATAATTGATATTCCTGTACATGCAGGGGTTTCAAAGTGGGCCGCTACCCGGTACTTTTACCCGCCTGAGATCGTGTACAGTACCGGTAGAAATTACTGAACCCCCCAAAATTAGCGGTGGTCAAAACCACAAGTACGATGGTCAATAGGCTTGTGGAATATTTTTCATAAAAAATTAATGATCACGTCAATTGCTGAATTCTCGCATTCAAATCGAACAACTGCGTCACGACCAAGTTGATGGGATATTCCCTGTTTTAAAAATAACTTTACCTTAGAATCGTAAATAGCAGTTTGCCCATGCGGTAAATAGATATGTTTTCGCCCCAATATCTTTGGCTAATTTATTTACATATTTTGACGGGGCACTACCGCGGTTGTTCACAGAAATGAAAGTGTGCTGAAAAACATTTTTAAAAGGGGGTACGAGGAGATAAGGGATAGAAAATTACTAGAAATCTTGAAAAAGGACCGGACATGGCTCAAATACGAATTACATTGTAATGTCAAAACGCCGGTCCCCCTTTTTTCCAAAATAATTTAACTTTTGTGATTCAAATGTTAATAAATGTCTTCCCGCGAATCGTTTTTGTTTGAACATTTTTTTTGCACATAAGTCGTGAAAGTAACAATATATAATGTTTTTGTTTAATTATATTTGTATTGATCTATTAAAAAATTATAAATTTTATTAAAGATTGATGATTGCAAATTAAATTTATATGTTTCATCAAGGACGTATTCTATATACGTCCTTGGTTTCATTAATTATGACACTTATATGTCTTGATACTGCCAATGGTCTTTGATGAGTTTAATTACTGGTAATAAAGTAAAAAAAACACACAAGCCAAGGTATTGTGAAAAAGAAAAGGACAAAGCCAACAAAAGAATTTTGAGAAGTTTAAGCTTTGATAACAATGGCTTGGTCAAGCTTAGCTGCGGAACCGTAGCTCTTTATGGTCCTTTTGGGTTTTTTTAAGATATGGCAGACTATCTATGAATAATCTTGGCTGAAGTCTGTAAACTGAAATATTCAATAAAGAAATTGGGGAAAAAATCCAGGCATGATGCATGGTCTTCACTCTTGGTGAAATCTGAACTCTAAAGTTAATAGGATTTTTCTTTCAAAAACACTTAATATTTTGCAGTCTCGGAAGTACATTTTTTGGTCCACAAAATGCTAGATTTCAGGAGCTTCCGCCCCCTGGACCCCTTACAGCCCTCAGCCTAATTTTTTAGGTACCTCCTAAAATTTAAGAAGTACCTCCTATTATAAAAAACTTTGAAACCCCTGTACATGATGTAAAATAACAACAAATAATATTTCAATCTGAGTGGATGTGCAATAAATGTATATGAAACAAAATCACATTATAAACTGATACTGATAGTGATAAGCACGAATAAAAAAAACATGCTTTGATATTTACATGCATTACAAAAAATCTTTCTTTTTCAGATATTATTGGTAAAAGGTGGCCAAATGTAACTAAAAAGGATGATACTGGGAAGTTGGCAGAAGCCTTGAAGCCAAACCTGTTCAAGGAGCTTTAAAATTAGATATCTACTTAGACAATAGTGCCAAAAACACTTTTTTACAAAGATAGTGGACATTGTTTTTTCTTTGAAGAATTAAAATAAAACAAAAAGTATATTATGTTAAATGATTTCATTGTCAGACATAAATCTACTTTTTCTGATTTTATGGAAATTTATGTATAAAAAAATTTATACAGAATTTTTGTCCGAATGTAGTTCTGAAACTTTTTAACAAATGTAGTTTGGGGATTTTTTCCAGATATAGTTCGGAAATTTTTTCCGAATGAAGTTCGGAATTTTTTTCCGAATGAAGCTCAGAAATTGCACCAAAAGTGGCAAAGCTAATGCGGAAATTTTCTCAGAGATAGCTTGGAATAATTTCCGAATCTGACGATATTTTCCGAATAAGGGTGGTAGTTTCCGACCTTAATTCGGAATTCCGAATTTTTTTCCGAGGTCATTCGGACAATTCCGAATTTTTTTCAGAGGTCATTCGGAGTATTCGAACAATTCCGAATTTTTTTTGGAGGTCATTCGGAGTATTCGGACAATTCCGAATTTTTTTCCAAGCTCATTCGGAGTATTCGGACAATTCCGAACTGATTTCTGAATTATATGCGGAAATTATATGGAAATTTATCAAAATCCTCTGTTTTTTCACGAAAATATTTTTTTTCTCATTCGGAAAAGTCTGAATACTCCGAACTCTATTTTCCGAGCTAATATTCGGAATCTCCTGCTACGGGCGATTTACTAAAAAAGAAAGACAAGTAACTTTTATAGTCCTTTTCGACTGAGATATGAAATATCACGTTTTGCCAATAACTCATAAGTGGTATTTGAGTATTAAATCATATTTCTAAAGCACATGCATGTTGAAATTTAGGTCATATTCATGTTTGTCAAAGCAAAATAAAAGCACTTCTAAATTTAAAATCAATATCGGTCTAGGACATGAAAATGCTTGACGTATCTGAAGTTCACAAAAATGAACGTATGAGATGATGATATAGTCTGTTTGGTGACTCTGAAAATAGGGAAAACAATTCCTAAAAAATCAACGGGTTATCAGATTTATTTTTTAATTATATTTATATTAATGACCGATTAATACATATTATAGGTAAATTTTTCAAAAAAATTCATTAAAGAATAAAAAAGTTTGCCATAGGACTTAATTGTAAAATTCTGTCATTTTGTCATGTAACAAACATGGGAGTAAGTACTACTGAAATGAACAGCAACATGTAGTCAGTATTGACAAACAGCAAGTCAGCTGATTTCATCATTAGCATGTTATATCAGATGTTGACATACTGACCATACCAAATATGGACAATATTCAAATTAGATTCACACCTGTTCAGGTAAAAATCAATAATGGTGATACATTATAACATAACTGATTGTGGAGCATTTAAAATATATGCAAACTACCCATTCCCTTTATGTGTATAGAGGTTAATAAAAGAGAACAAAATTACCTGAAAACGTTGTATATTCTGACCAGTATACATATCAGTAGTTTCAACCTCACTGTCATGATTTGATTTTGATTTTTGGTGTTTTAACGCCACCTTCAACAATATTTCAGCTATATCATGGTGACCAGTTTTAGTGTAGGAAGCCGGAGTACCCGGAGAGAACCATCGACCATTGGCAAGCAACTGGTAAACTTTATGACTTGCAGTTGCGAGTCGAGTGCACCCTTTTTTGTAATTTACAAAGCCGGGTGCGAACCCACGCCATATTGGTGATAGGCTGTATGAGTTGTTAGATCCAACGACCTAACTCATTGAGTCCCCAACCCCACTGTCATGAAAAAAATGTTTATCTAATTTGCCTATCAGAAATTAACGTTGTATCTGAATTGTTTAATTTTTGGAAGAAAACAAGTATCAAACAAGAATATTATTTAATTTATATATTTATATAAATTATACTTTCATGAAATTAACTTTTATTTTATTTTGGTATCATTTTTTAAGTGTTAATATAAAAAATTTTATAAATCAGCATGAGTGAATAACAAGGGACATGTCCATATAAGGGTCTCATGTGACCAGCAGTTATTAATTGTTTACAAACAAATATCATATGGTCAAATTGTTTATCAATTATTCAAAACATCTTGAATCTTTAACCTAATATGACATTCCCATGTGACTGAAATTAGCATAACAACAGACAGGAAAGAACAGGTAATGCTGTTCATTATAATGGCAGCCTCCTTTACTTACAATCTGATAAAATTAGTATTGGGCCCTATGGAGATTTTTTTTATTATTTAAATTATTTCTTTGACAACCTTTTCTCAGATATGTATTAAATAATGTGTGCCTAAAATGTTAAAAAGAGCAATAGAAAGCAAATCCCTGATTTTTAAATAATTTTTTTCCCTATCTTCAGAGTCACCAAACAGACTATATACCATACAATACAAAATCAATGTATAGGATTGATTGAATTAATGGTATGATATGACTTGGATATTTTATGGCAGGCATAATGTGACACTTGAATAAACAAATTTATCACTGCAAAAAAAAAATATGGAAAAAAAAATGCTCATGTTAGACTATCATTCTGTACAGTGTTCATAATTTTGAGATAATAGTTTTTATTGGAAATAACATCGATGGATTGATTGAGAATATGATGCTAATGGTAGAAGTTATATGATAAATTAAACATTGAAGCAGAATCATTTCATAAATTACAGTGTATTTAAAAAAGGACTGTACAGAATGTTAGAGACCCCACGCCACATCAAGGCCATGAGCAATGTGGGGGTAGGCCCTCCCTTTCCCTTATTTGAAAAAAAAAAATGTTTTATTCTTTAGCTTTATAGAAGAAATTAAGGTTAATGCATGGGGACTTTTTAACCTACCGGGACATCAATTATGGTCCGCGATTAAAAAGTTTATTTTAAAACAGGAATGAAAAAGTGATAGAAAAAGATTGAAGAAAAGAAGCAATTGTAGCCTTCAGTACGGGTCACTGATATCAGAGTAGTTGATTGTAGTGTCTGGGTCAACTGAAGGTACACTAAATGACTTGGCAGGTGTGGAAGTAAATTCCTCCTTGCCTAAGGGTGGGAATTGTTCGTAGTCATCAATATTGATGGTCGAACATTCCACCGCTTGGGGTATAAGGGGAACAAAATGACATGGTTTCCAGAATGAGCCTATGGTGTTACCACCGAATCACATAATAGTGATATCATGTCTGGATCTTGACCCACGGGGCTTGAATGTGGTGTTCAAGATCTTGATGTTCATATCAGCAGGGCCATTGACAACAGGATACACAGAATTGATAAGCTTGCCAATAACAGTACTGGCAGCATGCATGGTCCATGTGCATGAATAGCTACCAATCTGTGCACATTGTCGAATGGCACTGGCAAGAGGTGGACTAATGTCCGGTATGAAAGATTTGACATGTATACGCTCATAGAACGCTGCATTGTCAAATAATTCAAAGAATGTCTTCAATCTGATCTCAGATGAAGCATTCTCATGGCCAAATAATACCAAGGAGATGGCATTGAAAAGACAATTACCATCTCCCCTGACTACCATAGGAGTAGAGTCAGACCACTGTTGACCAAGCAACTGTGTGGCTATCTGGTCCTGTACCAAACCGGTATAGGTACATGAATCAGATGACACAACTTTCGGCTCATATCTTAGAAATATACGTTCGAGATGCACAGCATCGTCAAACAAGTCTTGACTAGCTGCTGACAAGCGCTGTAAGGCATTGTCAAAGCTGTAAATCGATTCATGCCCGTAAAGACAACGATAACAAATGCAAGACAATGATGTCTTCTTCAGGAAGAGAAACTCCTGGTTTGATATGTTCTCGCATGTGTAATGCAGCCATCGGTTGCATATATCACATGCAATAGCTCTGCCGTCAGAGCAATCGGTGTGACATACACCGCATGGATAACAATCCATGATAAATAAAAAGGAACAAAACGTCAATCGTCTGATGTCAATTTAACAGAAAGAGCACTATAAAATAAAAATATCGTAAACTATATATTACACAAAAGTATTAGCATTAAATAAGGGTTCTAAATTTATCCAGAAAATATATTAAGCACTAAATCAATACAAGCAAAAATATTTACAGCAAAGTAAAAAGTCAAACTTTAAAGAAAAAAATATTTACAGCAAAGTAAAAAGTCAAACTTTAAAAAAAAAATATTTACAGCAAAGTAAAAAGTCAAACTTTAAAGAAAAAAATACTTACAGCAAAGTAAGTCAAACTTTAAAGAAAAAAATCAGTAAATTGATTTAAACTTTTTCCTATCCGTCCCGGAATGGCACAGGTTTTTATTAGACAAAGGTGTCACCATTTTGGATTTACCGATGATTTTGTTACCAAACGAAATAATAAATAAATACATGCAAAATATGAAAAATTAAGTCTCTGTATGTACATATTTATTATTTTATATGATAATAAATAAAAATCAAAACTATTTAACACCCATCTTACTACACAATGATGTGTAGACTTCTCAATAACACCCCATCCATATTTGTCGTCTCTTAACACACAGCCGTACAGCTCAATGGCAAATAAATAGCTAAAAGTTCAGACCAGAAAAAGATGAAAATCACTGTATTGTGTAATATAAACCATTATTCATAACAAAAAAGCATTTTTTATTGAGTTCTTAAAAGTATTGAGTATAAAAGTTACTTGTCTCTATTTTGGTAAACCGGAAGTAAATCGTGCCGATCTTTCTTGTATATTTTCACTCCGTGAGAAGTAAAACATCAATAGAATTAACTTATAAATATCATTTAAGTCATTTAATATCATCTACAAAGTAATGCAATACTTTTACATGTTTATTTTGCGTTATTTAATTAGTAGACTCTAGTCGACTCTGTTCAGTATCACCGGTCAATACTATTCAAAAAGTAGCATCCCAAAAATCGCCAGCATGCCGGATAGAACGCTTTCGAGTTGATCCGGCCTGAAAACTATTCGGCCTTATGCAAATCCGGCCTTAAACAAATGCGGCCTTAGCTGATTCGGCCTTAGTTGATACGGCCTTGGTTAATTAATGCGGCCTCAGTTAAGAATGATGTGTATCTATGGATATATATGATACATACATTAAAACGACACATTGTGATGATTTGAGTAAATAATTAAGTGATGGTCCTACTATTACATAGTCTGTGTTGCCACTGGAAACAACTGTCGCACTCTAAAGCATGCTGCTTTGGACATACGTTCTGCTCACACACAATACAAGGAAACGACATAGTTGATAGTTTTGAAAATAGTAGGACCGTCACCAAAATATGCATATATTAGTGCGGTTTCATCAAAAGAATTGGAGTACTTTTTGAGTAATTTATAGTATGGCTTCCTTTTACTTTTTGGTAGCCCTTATAATCATACTGTCAGTGCAATTTTACCACTATTAAACAAATGATAATTAATTGCAAGAGAACATCTAAGGAATTTCGCTTGTTGACAGCTTGGTATATCAACCTGAATTGTTTTTCTAATCATCAACTTCAATGGAAATGATTTCCGTCATTATTACCAAAAATTACTAATTAAAAAATTGTTAAAATAATAACGATTTATTATGGCTTTTCATATTGAGTTACGAGTAAATCTTATGAAAACACTACAAGTTCCAATATTTTATTCATCACATCATGAATATTTAAATAATATTTTAAATTTAAATAGAACTTTTATTTTTTAATTATTCTTTTCCATTTGCTATAAGGCCGGATTTGCATAAGGCCGCATCAACTAAGGCCGAATCTGTCATAAGGCCGAAACAACTTGTAAGGGATAGAACACGTGGCATGCATGGTCAATCAGAAAATGTTTCCGTGGAGGAGAAACCCAATACAATCCTCGTAAAACAAGTTATACCTTTGTTGTTCTGAACGTTATAAACAGAAAATTATTATACATTCACAATAAATTGTCTATTCCGTGTAGAAACTGAACTTACATACAGTTCGGTGATGTACAGGTGCTTGGTCGTTCTGAATTAAAGAAAATTACAAGCTTCTTGGAGACTTAGTTTTCCAAATAAGGAAGATAAGCCCCGCCTACAAAGCTAGAATGACAGTTGAAGAAAAACGTCTATTGCAAGTTTTATCCCGATAAAATAAAAAGATCTGTGGCAACCACAGACAGAAAATAACATATTTCATCTTTTTGGAACAGTAATAGCATTTAAGCATTCAAATAATAGACACAATTTAACATTCACGACAGCGAACTGCAAACGACGCAGGCAAACAACGCGCGCAGCTGCTTATAAATATTCATAAGACCAGAAGAGTTATTTCCCCTTACGAAAGTCATAAACCACCGAGAATTATATTCATCATTGTTATGGGTTTTTTTTATGTTGTCATACCAAAGTAGTTTTTTACCATTCATGAAAAAGGAGAATTATGAATTACTGAATACATGTTTTACGCGAATATTTGGCGGAATTAAAAAATATATAAAAACAACATTATTTAGGAAAGCGTGATTCATGTAACAAGTATTTCAATGTTAAAACAAGTTCAACAAAAGTGACATTTTATGAGTTTCGGTTGACATTAATGCCGCACTTCGTGGACGTGTAGGGGATCATTCGTGCTCTTGAAAAACGGGACTGTCGGATTTAAATATGAAAAGAGACCCCCCTCCCCAATGACATAACTTGTGAAGGGTGGTTTCAATTTTCCAAATTATTTTTACATATTTATGATAGCCGGTTATATTTCAGACAATACAGGCAGGTGTAACTTTAATCTCTCATCTAAAGGCCTAGGACAGATTCGTACTGTCAGATATGACTATGTTTGTGCGTATCCCTTAGTGTTGCCCCGTTTCTCAGTTATGGGATGCAACCGTCTCGTCTAATGGTCAGCATGCTTGATCCAAGTGCTGTAAACTAAAGGTGCGATCCGGTCACACAATAGAGTATGCAATGGATATTTGCTGCTTCACTGCTAAACATGCAGCAATAAAGGAGTGGAAGAGGGCCCGGGTGGCTCAGTGAGTTAGGTAGTTGGATTACCTAACAACTCATACAAGCTTATCACCAATACGGCGTGGGTTGGCGCCCGGCTTTGTAAATTACAAAAAGGGTGCACTCGACTCGCAGCCGCAAGTGATAAAGTTTACCAGTTACAGGCTTTCAAGTAAGATTTTGTGAAAAATAAGGGGTTTTTATTAGGGCAAAATGTTTAAAAAATAACGGCTATTATTAGGAATTTTTAGGACTTTTTTGACAAAAATAAGGGCTGAAATTCAATAATCAATACTAGAGGCTCCCAGGAGCCTGTAATCGCTCACCTGGTTTTCAATTTGACATTTAAAGTTGATAGAAAATGGGGGTGTTACACATAATTTTGAAAGTGGGCCACCCAAAGATCATTTCAACTCAAATTTCTGAGTAAAAGATTTTGATGTGATTTTTATCTCATAATATTCCTAAACGGAATAAACTGGCTGAAAAAATCTCACAGAAAAACCCAGAATATATGTTAAACTACTCATTGCCATATAGCTGCAGCTAAAATTTGAGTTCATTTTGACTTGCAATAAAGCGGAAATTGACAACTAAAGAAATTTCTATTTTTAGTAACAGCAGCCATTTTGAATGGAGGGCGGGGCTGTCGGACACAATATTGAAAGAGGACCACCCAAGGACCATCCCAGCCAAATTTGCTTTAATTTGGTTCAGCGGTTTCAGTGGAGAAGATTTAAATGTGATCTTTTATCAAAATATGTCTAATTTGTATAATCAGTATAAATCGGTTGAAAGAAAATTTCACAAAAAAACCCAGAATATATGTTAATCTACTCATTGTCATGTAGCTGCAGTTACAATTTGTGCTCATTTTGATTTATAATAAAGCAGCAATGGACAATTGAAGAAATTTCTATTTTTAGTAACAGCAGCCATCTTGAATGAAGGGTGGAGCTGTCGGACACAATTTTGAAATGGGACTACCCAAGGACTATCCCTGCCAGGCTTGGTTTAATTTGGTTCAGCGGTTTCAGAGGAAAAGATTTAAATGTGATCTTTTATCAAAATATGTCTAATTTGCATAATCAATATAAATCGGCTGAAAGAAAAACAAGATGTTGCACGCTACGTCGTGCTAAGAATACCCCCACTCGTTCATTTGTAAGTCGCACGGTAAACAGGAAGTAGATGTGCGGTAAACCTGGAAAGGGGCGACATGGTACAAGTCACCATGCCAAAACCCTATATCAAATATAAAATCATTTCTTCCAGTAGAAGCTGAGATAACTGTTACGAAAGTTTTCATTACCGCAGACATGAAAAATTCTAAGTCGTACTATAAACAGGAAGTAGATCTGCGGTAAACCTGGAAAGAGGACACACGGTACAAGTCACCATGCCAAAGCCATGTATCAAATATAAAATCATTTCTTCCAGTAGAAGCTGAGCTATCTGTTACGAAAGTGTGAACGGACGGACAGACGAACAAGGTGATTGCAATATAGTCCCCACTCTATGAGTGGGGGTATAATTTCACAGAAAAGCCTGGAATATATATATGTTAAACTACTCATTGCCATGTAGCTGCAGTTAAAATTTGAGCTCATTTTGGTTTATACTAAAGCAGCAATGAACAATTGAAGCAATTTCTATTTTTAGTAACAACAGCCATCTTGAAAGGAGGGCGGGGTTGTCGGACACAATTTTGAAAGGGACCCACCCAAGGACCATCCCTGTCAGGTTTAGTGTAATTTGGTTCAGCGGTTTCAGAGGAGAAGATTTAAATGTGATCTTTTATCAAAATATGCCTAATTTGCTTAATTGGTATAAATCGCCTGAAAGAAAAAATTCACAGAAAAACCCGGATTATATGTTACACTATTCCTTGCCATGTAGCTGTAGTTAAAAATTGAGCTCATTTTGACTTAAACTGAAGCAGCAATGGACAATTGAAGAAATTTCTATTTTTAGTAACAGCAGCCATCTTGAATGGAGGGCGGGGCTGTCGGACACAATTTTGAAAAGACAATTAAAATATCATACCCCCTTTTTTCTATTTTTAGCTTGGCGGCCATCTTGGTTGGAAGTCGGGATCACCGGACACAATTTTGGAAGGGGGCCATCCAAGGACCATTCCACCAAAGTTTGATTCAAATTGGCCCAGTGGCTTCGGAGGAGTTGATTAAAATGTGAAAAGTTAACGGACGGACGGACGACGGACGCTCAGTGGTGACAATAGCTCACCTGACCCTACCCTTTGGGTCAGGTGAGCTAATAAAAGAAAAACATTCTGTACTCACCTCCAGGGAGAACATAAATACAAAAGCTAATTACCAACTCTGAAGATCACGCCAATGGTCATCAACAGCGATATTCAGCATATCAATACAACCAGATTAAAGTAATCTGATATGGTGCAAATCCATGCTGAATATGATGCTGATAACCACCAAGATGTCTTCTGAGAAATACATTAATTCAACATATTCATTATCTGAAAGTATACTAAGGCTAGATTTCATTAATTCCAACACTTATTTTATGTTGCATTTATAAAAAAAATTCAAAATTTGAAAATTTAGGATTTTCACCAAAAAATTTTTTTTTTTTAGGATTTTGAAGCTTTAATAAGGAATATTAGGGCTGCTGTCAAAAAATAAGGAAAATTAGGAAAATAAGGACCCGCTTGAAAGCCTGCAGTTACTTTACTTGCCCATGGTCAGTGGTTCTCTCCGACTTTTTCCACCAGTAAAACTGGTCACCATAATATAGCTGAAATATTGCTGAAAGTGGCGTTAAAACACAAAAAATCATCATCAAATCATAAAGGTGTTGCAGCAAAAACAAAAAACTTTGACAATACCAAAAGGGTCATACGAGCTCATACAATTAAAGGTAGAATAATTCAATGACAAAAAAGAAAAAGAACAAAAATACAAACAATGGTAAACAAAACATTACACAGAAAACTAAAGTTTGAGCTACACTCAGCATTAATGAGTATGACACGTTTTTACGTTACCTCAGAGTCTGGATAAGTAAGATGTCCGAGAAGAAAACCCAATATGTTACTTGAGGACTGTTGTTCAAGTTAGATGGAACTATAAAAATCGAACTCAGTATATTGGTCTGGTACAAAACAGAGGTATCATCATTTCACTAAATGGTATTTGTTCTTGCCATCAACACCACAATTTACCCTACTGTCTTTTATGGATTTATTGGTTTAAATGTGTGAAATGATTTCAGAGAGACTTTTTGTTTTGGTAGTTATCTTGGATTTCAGATCGGCAACCAAATTTTGTAGAGGACTACGGAATAGTATAATATGTGAATGTTTTTGCTTAAATATGTCAAATAGTTTCTGAGAAGAAGCTGTTTGTATATATCTCTCATATGGTTCTATGTAAAACTAAGTTATGTGATAACAGCCATCTTTGATTCTTGATAAAAAAAATAAATAGAGAATTATCAACAAAATACTCTAGCAATATCATAATTTAATCTTCAAAGTGGTTTCTAGGAAGATTTTTGAAATGTCAGTCAATTAGAATGCATAACTGACACTGGTACCTATGGTGAGTTCCTATCACTGCTAAATATTCTACTTTACAAACCTATTTTTTCTAATGAACATTATTGTCAAGTTTGGTTCCAATCGGTACATTAGCTTCAGACAACATTCTTAATTTGTTTTGGCTTAAAACTCTCAAGAGTCAGGATAACATGCTACAGAAAAGCTTATTATGAACAAACAGCTTAATCTTCAGTCACTTCCACCTTAAAACACAAACTGTTTTAGCTATTTAGCATCTTTTATTCCTATTTCTATTGATTCCAGCAGCCATGTTGGTTGGTTGGCTTTGATTCATCGAATGCCATTTGCATATTCAGCAAAAAAAAAATGTCAAAATTATAAACAGAGCAAAACTCAAAACATCTTAAACAATTCATTTAATATATTAGTGAATAATTTCAAAACACTTTAGCTTAAAATATAGCAGTTTTTAGCATTTGTTAAGAAATTTCTATTTTTAGAAATGATGTTCATCTTCAATAGAGGTCAGATGTCTGACATCATTTTGAAAGAAGAATTTCAAGGACTATCCAAGCCTAGTTTGGATTAAATTTGCTCAGTGGTTTCAGAGGAATTTTTTAGTCAAAATCGGACTAATTTTTATATTTCCCCCTAAAATCTGCAAAATACATTATGTATCAGAACATTCGGCACCATATCTCATACATTTCATTAAAAGGAAACTACTGTACAAATCTCAGTTTATTTGGTGGAAAATATGTCTTTACTGCGATCTATTTATAGTAACAACAGTCATGTTGGAAGTTTGGTGTGATGATTAGGTAAAATCTTAAAATTACACAATACAGGGATTTTGTTCAAACTGGCCCTGTGATTGCAGAGGAGATTTTCAAATACATTTCAGTTAAAATAGGCCCAATTACACACATTCAGCAAAAAATCACCAATATTACGTATTTCACCAAAAACAACTACTAAATATCAAACTATATTAATAAACATATTAAGCTACCCAAGCATGAAGCTACAGTTTAAATTTCAACTCATTTTAGTATAAAATGTAGCAGTTTTTGCCATTTGAAGAATTTTTTTTTAATTCTTGTAATTTTGGCCATTTTGTATATGGTGTTGGAGAATATCATGCTTCCAGCACATTCACAATTCTTTTAATGTTACAAGTTGTCTTTGACTGCAAGTAACAAGACAACATTGTTCTATCCTGTCCAGTGTTATTATCCTCCATACCTTAATAGTGATGGTCAACAATTCTACCAATATCAACAAAACAAACAATCACATCTCACTTTAACTGACAAAATAAAAGATCATGACATATGGCATTGGAAATCCAGGTCCTATCTTGGTGGTTATCACTATGATGTTTAACACCACTTTCAATAATATACTCAGCAAAAAAAGTTAAGGACCATATTTTTTCAGAAGTATAAAAAAGTGCTAGTTTATATTTGAAAGTTGTTTTGTTGCTAATCTGGTCCTCCATACATCAATAATCAATATTATCGAGTACCGGTACACCTTTTTTGTGCTTACATGTACATTGCGTACGTGACACTGAGTCTGCACTGCATTGATATTGATTTTCTGCTGTTTCCAAAGTGGTCTATAGACAGTGAATTTTTCCAAACAGCTACAGAAAAATGATTTCTTGGTAAATTTGTCACTTTTGAACATTTAAACATTTAAAGATGCCGATGAGAAGGTACTTGACAGTAGAGGAAGCCTAGGTTTTCTGCAAACTGGTCTTTCGCAATGCCAAGTGGGTGCACAGTTTAACGTTAGCCATACAGTAATCGGACGGTTATGGACACGTTACCAACAGACTAATAGTGTACAACAGAGACCAAAAGGTGGCCGACCTAAAAGTACGACAGCCCATCAAACAGCCTTGCTAGCCAAGCGAAATCGGATGTCATCAGCCGTTACGTTGAATAGAGAGTTTCGTGCAGCATCAGGAGTTCGGATTTCTACACAGACGGTTAGAAACCGACTTCATGCATCTGGTTTGCATGCTAGAAAACCTGCTGTACGACCTCCATTAACTGCACACCACCATAATTGCCGTCTTCATGCCAACTGGGGTGTATGTCGTATTTGACCTGTACTTTTCACAGATGAATCTAGGTTCATAGATTTTCATGATGGTCGAAGACGAGTTTGGAGGTAGAAGAATGAACGATTTAAGAACTGTTGTGTGGCTGAACATGATAGATTTGGTGGGGGCTCTGTTATGGTTTGGGGTGGCATTAGCTATGATGGTTCTACAGACCTCTATGTCATCAGAAACGGATCTTTGACCGGTATAAGATATCGTGATGAAATCCTTGCTCCTATTGTTAGACTTTACGCTGGTGCAATTGGCGATGATTTCATACTGATGGATGACAATGCTAGACCTCATCGCCCTAGAATCGTCAATGAGCATCTCCAGCAGGAAACAATCGAGTGCATGGACTGGCCAGCAAAGTCTCCAGACCTAATTCCGATAGAACATGCTTGGGACATCTTGCAACGTCGGATTTCAAATCGACAAAACCAGCCAAACTCCCTACAAGAGCTAGCAGATGCACTCGTTGATGAATGGTCAAGGATTCCTCAGGTTGAATTTCAAACACTAATTCGCAGCTTCCAAAATCGTTGTAAAGAGGTTATTCATGCGCGAGGTGGACATACTCGATATTAATGTTTAAACTGTTGACATTTTGTGACATTTCAATTGATTCGTAACTTTTTTGATAATCATGGAATCTTTTAAAAATTCGAAAATTTAGTGTTATCGTTTTTGACCGTCGCTGTGTTCCATATGCAATAGTAGAATCGTTTGAAATGAAAGTTTTATTTACCAATGTTCAAAAATTTCAAAATATTTACCTATGTTATTTATATTATTTATTGTTATTTATTAAATTCATTTTTTCAAAATGGTCCTTAACTTTTTTTGTTGAGAATATTTCAGCTATATCATTGCAGTCAGTTTTACTGGTGGAGAAAACAAGAGTACCCTGAGCAAATCACTGACCTGCCACAAGTCACTGATAAACTTGTTGATTACCCCTTCGGTTTTCTCTAATGTTTATGTATCTAGTACACCTCACCATGAGTGGGATTCAAACTCACCATTCCTATCTTGGGAGAGACACAAAAATGATATTATAAATGAAATACTGCTGATTAAGCAAAAAACAAAAACCAATCAATAATTGTACCAATAATTTACTGAATTTGTAGGGACATGTATTAAGAAATATATATTACTTGTACATTATATAATTAAAAAGTTTAGGAGGAACACACTGTAATTGATTCAATTTACATTGAATGCTCATTTTTGGATGTGATGAGGTTAAAGATTGTCTAAGTGCACTTCTAGAAATACTACTCAACGATTGGACAGTACATAAATTATCATCAATCCAGCATTTTAAATTATCAGTACAACAATCATACACATTAGTACTGGACTGTATTTGATTGGAACAAGCTCCTTTATTATCAAGGTATAAAATGCTGGCTAATTCAAACATCCCTGATGATGCAATGTCTGACCAGATGGTAAAATATTTCTGAGAAAGTATGTCCATTTGATAACCATGTTGAACAAGAATTAAACAGATGTTAAAATGTTCCTCAGAAAATGCAAGCTGAAACAAATCCTTTTCCTGAATATTTCTGGCTATATTATTTCTACTAAAGGTAATGACAGTCTGTGAGTAATTCATTAAAGCACCATTAGCTAACAAAATTTCAACCAATTCTGAGTGGCCTATGTAAACAGCTGAATGCAGAATAGTCCCGCCTGATCTACCTCTCCAATTTATGTCACTTCCATATTTTAGCAATAATTTGTGTATTGATACTTTATTCGTATGGAAAGCTGGAATGGTTCTGTCGTTAAACTCATAGTTGTTAGGGTCAGCACCAGCTTCTAACAATGCCTGAAAAATATTTTTTCGATCTTAATTCTTATTAGAACTTAATAATTCTGTAGAAAGAAACGATCATAGCTAAAATTGTAGATTTGTCTGAGAGTACCGCAATTAAACTTTTACAGGGATATGTTTTCTTCTGAAAAAAAATTGTCGCCCATTTAAAAAAAAAATTAAATTGTTCGAAAGATGTACAAATTCACCCAATTTTCATGTCCAAAAAAGAAATAATGTGATTTTCGCTTCATGTGAGAAAAAAAAATTGGATCAGTGGGAAAAATATAGCCCCCTCCCCCATCATCCCCCATGGAATAAATTTGCCAATCTGCTATAATTTTTTAGGAAATGTCTTATAACAATTCTAAATTTGACCCAAATTATTTGAACTTCAATTAAGGAACCTGTATTGAAATTACCTTTAAGTATCCATGTGACTATAGAAAATAACTATGTTAAATTATAAAGTTGTTTTATCAATTATAAAGATAGCAAATTAAGCATTCTACATATTTCTCAATCAATATTCAAGGCAAAAATTAGACAAAATTACAATAATTCCATATCTTTGGGAAACAATCTGTAAATTATACTAATTCAACAAATTATAAAAGAAAGTTTAAACAGTAATGGTCGAAACTTTCTATATCCCTCAGGCATAGGTGACCTTAGCCGATTTTGGCTATTCTGTTTAGTCCTTTGTATTGCTCCCAAACACTTTAAAATTGTTTGGCTTTTCAATATTTCGATATTGGGCGTACCCGATGAAGGTTAATCCAGAAATGTGCTGTGTGCACTAAATTTGATATCTACATTTTAATTACAAAAGATTGTCTAGTCTGGATTTACTTGATGTTTATATGGTAATTGTCAATATTCACAATTTACACACCTTTACAGCATCCACACTGCCCCTGTAGGTAGCCTCATGGAGAAGTGTAAACATAGTGTCTAGAATTCTAGTGTTGGGGTCACATCCTTTCTCTAGAAATAGCTTCAAAATGTCTACATGCCCACCACAAATGGCACACTGGACAGCACACCTTCTGAAAAATGATAATGTTCAGTCAAATGAGAATGCAATTACAATATTCCTTCATACAGACAAAATTGACAGAACACCATTCAATTAACTTATCACTCATCGAAGCTTTCCATCTTAAGTAATCAACTCTCTAACATGTCTGGTTCGAACCCCACTCAGGCGAGGTGAACTAGATACAACATTGTGTGATAAAGTTTGTCAGTGATTTGCAACAGTGGCTGGTCTTCTCCAGATTCTCCGGATTCCTCCACCAATAAAACTGACTGCCACAATATTTTTTAAATAAATGTGTTAAGCACCAGTCTGAATATCTAAATATTTCCAAAGTTCAACAGAGTGCTGCAGTGACCATATAAAATTTCCACTTTGAAAATGAACACAGATTTTGAAAAGGATCATCCAATTTTCATTCTAACAGAGTTTGAGATACATAAGTAAACTTTAGTCTGTGATTGTATCCACAAGTAAAACACAGGCCAATCCTTTTTTGTTAGAATGACCATCTAATGGAGAGACATTACATAAAGTCATAGGTGTATATGGCATCAATTAAAAATAGATTTCTGAATAAATTCTGTATAAGATCGTCTATTAATCACTCATTTCCTTTCAATAAGTTCCTTATTGTCTGAGAAGAAGTTTTTTAAAACCATTTCCCCATATAAGTGCACGTGCTTGGCTCTACTATTGCACTGTGGTGTTGGTTGTGTAGGTCATCACAAATTTTCAATTTGCAACTAAAAACCTTGAGTTACTTTTATACAGTCTATATTTACTTACTCTAATACAATTCACCAGTAACATGTTTTTATGCATTGTCTATATTTACTAAATCTCTTGAGATTAAACTTCCAAAGACACTTTCAGCTCTGTATCTCCAGCTCTAGGCTTGGCTGGAGATACAGAGCATAATATGTCTTCGGAACTCTAATCTGAACGAGATTATATATTTACTTGCCCAAATTCATCAGTAGCTGTTGAACTACATCCATTCTGTAGTAAAAGTTTTACTAGCTCAATATTGCCCTGAGCAACAGCATGGGATAGTGGTGATAATCTTATATAAAATGGTGGAAATTTTGCTTGTTTATGTACATCACAACCCTTTTCTATCAATGCCCGACAAAGTGCAACAGAATTCTGAAAATAAAAACAAGCATTATTAAGGAATGAAACTACAGCATTGTCAATCTTTGTGTGACATGTACAGGTAAGTAGTCACTGACAACATTAGCACACAAGTACCATAAACATCTGCATGGGCCGAAGTCAAACTCAGAAACTGCAGTTGTAATATGAACCGATTGCATAACCCATAGCCGATAGGTCGTGTAACTATGCACCATATGATCCAAGCCACAAAGCCCCCAACCCCTGTTATTTGGATTTTTTTTAATTTTATTTCAAGTTTTTAAACAAATTAACTTATTTGAAAATGTTGAAATAAAAATATTTAGGATTAAGATTAGGGCTATGGGTTTTTATCTCCCTTTTCAACAATTTTACAACTGTATGACGGCAGCCATTTTTATTGGTGGAGGTAAACGGAATATCAGGAAAACCACTGCAAGTCACTGACAAACTTTAAAACATAAATTTGTATCGAGTACATTTTGTGTTGCCAGAAGGAATCAACTCAAAACATCATGCGTTTTTGTTGTTCTTTATCTTAAATATGTTTCACAACAAAAATATACACCATATACACATAATAATTACATCTACTCTGGCTGTGAGATTTCATTATTTTGTACAATGTATGCCTGATAATTTAATTCTAATGCATTTTGTTTAAATCTTAAATCCTGAATTATTATTTTCTTTTATTTATGTACATTGGATCTTCAGTACTAATATGCACTACATTTGAGTTGGAAAATCAGGGAATAATAAGGATGAAATTCCTGACATGTCATAATGGTATAAGAAACTTAATCATACAATACAAGACTCCTATGTTTAAAAAAAAATGCTTACTCTTAATTAAGGTTTTTTATTGTAATTATTATTTGTCAAAGGAAATGAATTGATATGCATGTAAATATTGTCACTTATATACAAGAATTTTGACTATGCACCTATCAATTTATCAAATCCAAAAGCGTTTGTGGTCCTTTTGTTCCCTTTATTGCTCTAAACCAGAGACATATATTAATACACACAAAACAAAAAGATTTAATTTACAAATTAACTATATATTGTGATTTATAGCAGCCACTGAACTAAACTGAAAAAAAGTACTTCAATGCTCAAAGATACCACTGTTATCATTTAGTTTAATCAATTATATTTAATTTTTTAACTAAATTTCACCTTTAAACACTTACAAAACTTTTATTTTTCCATTTATCAATTTAAAACTTGTGTTGAGCAATTCTGCAGTGCATAATTAGCTTTAAAATAAACCTAAATTTGTTCATACGAAAAAGGGAGATTTTTTAATTTGTAACACTATTACTATTTAATAAACTATTATAATTTTATTAAATCAATTTGATTTCTTAAAAAAATAATAAATTGAAAACTAAAAACAAGCAGCTAAATTAATTTTATAACCAGATTTATTTTAGTTTATATTGTTCTTCATCAAATATAATAATAGTGTATCAAATCAGAAACCTACCACGATATAACTGAAATATTGTTGAAATTGGCATTAAACACCATAAACCATCAAATCAGAAACATTGATCTAATTAACTAATTACTTACCTACCAGTAGTCTATTATCTAATTTAAAATACCACTCAGGTAATAAACAAGGTAATATAGATAATAAACAAGAGATTATCCTTCATGGCTGATTGAATTAGGTGATGTGCAGGTATGGGCATACACACACAGTCAAATACTCAAGGGATTATACAAAGTAATATTTTTTTTAATAGCTGATTCAACAAAATATATTACGAATTTAGTTTGTTACACATATTTTCATTGGTTCTTCAACCCTGAATGTCAGCATATATTCAGAAAACAGACGGGATATATATTTCAGTCCCCAAAAACGATTAAAACATGGACGACAAGACATTACGCTTCACTGAATCAATCGTATAATACGGAATAATAAATGTATTTTTACCAAATTAAATGCTGTTTTTATACTCAAAACGGCTGCATGAACAAAAAAATATTACAACGGTTAATTCCGTCACAAATACCTGATCGATTCAGTAAACTCCTATGTTCCACGGCTGTACCATAACAAATAAACAAAACGTTGAGCCTTGAAAACTTTCGACGTCATGGGGCCACACCAAGGTTTTATTTACATGTTGTTAACATTTAAATTATTGAAACTGTTTCGCAAACCCGTTGTTTTGTTATGTGATATATTAATGTTATATTTATAAAGTTTATAAAATTTACTACATATGAAACTGTATTGATTTAGAAATTTTGTACAGTATTATCCTTCATGAGACACCCCATACATGAAATATGACGCGACACATATTTTGACGTCATTGAAGAATGACGTCAAAGGTACGGAAACGGACATCTAGAGATACGAAAAATGAAAATAAAAGAGGCAAATTTATTTAATACAGTTGGATGTTGTATTTAAACAATGGTTAAATCCGTAATATATCTGTTATTCAGCTATCAGACAGGGTATATAATGTGACATTCCCGGCTTATGATATATATTCCCTAATATAGATCCTAAGCCGGGAATGTCACATTATATACCCTGTCTGATAGCTGAATAACATATAATGTAGTATTAATGCTAATTTATTACATCTTCAACATTGACTATATGTAATGTATATTCATGTTGTGTATATTATTATTATATGTTCAGTCTATGTTTACAAATTAATGCAGTATTCTCTTGATTTTAAAGTAAATTAATGCATACATTTTTATGATAATTCATTGCATTGTTGTTCATATAGATAACTTTCCAACCAAAGTGAGGCTCATGAATAAATGTCATGCATATTCAGTGGAGGCAGAAGCCTCCACAACATACATACATCAATGCATTAGTTAATCAGTTTTATCATTATTTGCTATTGAAAATATGGTTCACAGCTGTTGCATAGTTGGATGTGCACAAAGACAAAACAAAGCAAAATATATATCATTGCATTTGGCCAGAAAATGATATTACATATTCCAACATTCCAGAATCGTTTAAACCCAATTACAAAAAAGTTGTTTCAACGATCGACTGTTTCGAAGTGTTTATAGAAAGGCCTCACAATTTAACTGCCCAAGCTCAAACATGGAGCAATTACAAACATAACAACACCATCAAATACTTAGTGTCAATAACTCCATCTGGAGCAGTCAATTTTATTTCAAAAGGATGGGGAGGCAGAGTCTCGAATAAGGAAATTACCCTAAAGTCCGGATATATATATAAACTATCCCATGGTGATTAAGTCTTGGCAGACCGGGGATGTTTGGTATCGGAAGAAATTGCTGCACATGGAGTGACATTAAGGATGCCATCATTCACTCGAGGCAAACAATAATTGTCTGCAATGGAGGTTCACAAGTCTAAATGTCTATCTAATGTGAGAATTCATGTAGAGAGAGTCATCGAAAAAATGAGGAATTATTTAATACTTCAATCTACTATCCCAGTGAATCAAGTACGCCTGTTGGATGACATTGTGGTTATTATTGCTGCCTTGACAAATATACTTCCTTCAGCTGTTCCATCATAATGAACTATTCTCCATTAATATATATTGATATATATCAGGATAAAATATGTCTGGCCATTTATTGACATCATTATCCCAACAACTTTTTGTTATGCCATAAGGATCTGGTAGTTGTACTCCATCAACTGTTAATTATTCAATGTAAAATGAAACATCCTCATGATTTAATGATTTAACATATTCAGATAATGTTACAGGTATTAAATTTAAAGAATCATCCATTTTTCATTACATAAACACAATACATGTATATAAATATAAAATTATCTTTGTTTACAACCTTATCATACACTGAGTTCTATGTAACATGATAATGTTTTGCCTCCACTAATGCACGTGTGTGATAAGAGGTCAAGGTGAAACTATAATTAGACACTTGGAAAATTATCTATTGAAATTCAACAAAATTTGTAATTTATAATACTAATTTATCATGTTCAACATTGTTCATATACATATACCGGTATTTCATGTTATATATTAATTAATTATTATTCTATGTTCAGTCTAAGCTTAAAAATGAATGCTGTTTTCTCTTAATTTTAAAGTAAATTAATCTCTTTGTTATCAATGCTTTGTTATTGATCTTGAACTTCAATAAAATATATGTAATATGATTTGTCTTTGTTTCATTTCAATGAATTTGAAGGTTAGAATTAATTAAAATGAACCCTTCTATATTATCTGGAATTTTAAAGTTTAATATTATTTACTGGATGAAATAATGAATTTATAAAAATGGGGCATTTTGGTATGGGATATTTTAGAAATAGGGTCATTTTGACAATTGGGCATTTTGACCTACTTACTATTACGATATGTCCATCTCTGTACAATAACATTCAGAATGTCAATATTATTTAACTATTACTTGATTACAACTTTTGAAGCTGTTTTATTACAATGAGCACAAACATCACAAAAAAACCTGAAACGCCCCATCTATGAAACGCCCCATCTATGAAACGCCCCATCTATGAATGAAATGATTGAGGAATTAAAAATATGCCATGTGTTATAAAGTGCAGTCAAAGCTAGATACGATAACGTAACCCTCAGTCCGCTTTTGCACAAGCGGAATGAGGGTTACGTTATCGTATCTAAGTCAAAGCATGCCCCTTTGTGTCTGTTCACATCCTCTCCAGTCATAGTTTATGTCATGATAGCTTAAACATTCATTCCACAATTTCCCTTTGTATATACAATATTTTTCATTTTATTTTGGATTTCAAATGAATGTGATATCAGATCATTACAAATAAGCTTGTTTGTTAGATGAGTAAGTAAGATTATAGATGAAAAGTATAATTTTAAAATTAATAAAATGTTAAATTGATATGTTTTTCATACATAATGTCGTCTTTACCCTGTATATTGCTATTGACAACGACGTTTCTTCTTCTTTCGTGTTTACAAAACATATTTTCTCATCACACTCCTCGACAAATTTGAGCAAAGAATGTATATCATCGTGCTTCAATTTACTAACAAAATACTCTGATTCTGTCTCTGAACAAGAATTAAGATTTAAGGTCCACAAATTAAAAGAAGTATCTGGTTTTGGTACAGATTCGTCTAGCTTAAAATGCAGAGGCATAGTCAGGACTCAGGGTAACATAATAAGCTGGCCAAAAAACAAAAACGAGTTACGTCCCTTTTCGGGTAACACTAATGTCAAGGAAAATATTGAAATGCCTTCATTTGTATATGCTATCTCATTATTATCCTCTAGATTTACTTAAAATTCTGAAATATATTAGATTTTGACATATATTTGATAAAAACAACATAAAATTGGCGAAAACTGTTTTAGGGGTAATTTTCATGGGATATCAAATGAAATCCTGCTTCTGACAGAAAACACTTGAACTACTTCATTTTTTGTATCATCTGATCATGAGAGAAAGGTAACAGTGATAATTGTAAATTTCAAAAACACTTAATTTTAATTTCACTCTTTGATTTGGGTGGTCGGATCCGTCGTGGATTGTTCGGGTTAGTGTCGGATTTATTTTTCGAGTGTGACTTGTTTTAGTATGCCCCAGAAGTATCAAAATTTTAGTTTCCTTTCCCTAACTTCCGATCTCCCTCTGGCCGTCGCATCACAAAACACACTTATTTTGCATTAATAGATAATTATGAAATATAGGACTGACCTATATGATTTAAGTGCAATATTTTAACATCGCATGTCTTTCACTTTCAAACACAGTTTTATTTTGAGGAAAAGTTTCACTTTCAATAATTTTAAATTGTCGCATGTTTTCACATCATCGATGGCAGATTCGATTTCAGATGTCACCGATGCAGCAACTGTCAATCAAGAAAACAATCTGTCTAAAAGAGCACAAAGGAAACAAAAAAGGGTATATAATGTCAACTTGTGTAAAGAATAAGAAATTTAATGTTCCAATACTAGTCACAGGCACCTGTTTCATTCAAAAAATATATGCCCCCTCCTCTTCCTTACTTCAAGAATCAAGGTAAACATCTGCCCTTCCCTACTTCGCCTCAATATTTTTTGCTTATTTGTGATCCTTTCGCTGACCCAATTATATCGTTACACTCCCGAGATATTTCTCTTTACGACTGCCACATTTGAATTTACCTACCGGGCCCCCCTCAGACGAATTGGACATGAATATCAGCGAACGTAGCTTGTTTTATTTTTAAGTCATTGAAACGGATACAGCCACTTCCGGTTTGCGCTGGATTTTTCATATGCATTCGGAATTCTCTAGACCGGCCATGTGTAACAATGCCATCATGATCATCTCCTCTCAAATGTAAAGTAAGCCTTTAAAATACAGATAATTGTTCCAATGCAGATTATAAAAATATGTTCAACTCCAAATTACTGACATTTGATTTTTAAAGCACCTTTTTAAAAATTTTCTAAATCAATTTAAACCGGACCGGAAGTGGCTGTATCCGTTTCAATATTGAGGCGAAGTGGGGAAGGGGAAAAATGCAGATGTTTACCTTGAAGTAAGGAAGAGGAGGGGGCATATATTTTTTGAATGAAACAAGTGTCTGTGATACTAGTACTGGTCGAGGATCAATTATCGCCATTTTTTTCTTGTTTTTGTCTGATTATTTCTATGTAGTTCAATACACACCTTCAAACGCCTCATAATTTTGAATGTTACCAATCGACTTACCTTGGATGGAAATATAAATAATTTTTATGTGCATCCTCGTATCAGGGACCCTTTGTAAAGTTGTTGATTTTCGTCACTGAATCGGGTGGGAAGAGTACCACTTATCGCCATCTTGTTTAACAGTGAAGTTAAAAGAAATGACCTTACCACAAAAATTGAAGGTGTCGCCAGTAATTTGCGATCGTTAGAACACCAATCGACTATATTTTTCTGTTAATAATAGCGACTGACTCACTGGCATCTCTGCTCCGTTTACATGACCTCCCCAAGAGGTTTATATAAAGAGATATGGTTTCTAATGGGGTTTTACCTGATTTCTTTTGAATTAGCCAAGATACAAATGTAGGATTTTGCTGTCTGCTTTGTCACCATTCATTATCGTCGTCTGCAAAAAATGGCCCGAAAATTTGTGTGCGCTCGCGAGTAACTTGCAAGTTGGCGATAATTGGTCCTCGACCAGTATAATTTCTGTATCAGGTTTGGATTTATGGTGTTAAGCACGACATTCAACTATATTTCAGCTATATTGTGTCAATGAGTTTTATTGGTGGAGGAAACCAGAGTACCAGGTGAAAACCACTGACCTGACGACCTGTCACAAGTCACTGACAAACTTTTTTCACATAATGTTGTATCGAGTACACCTTGCTATGAACAAGATTCAAACTCGCAACTTTTGTGGTGATAGGCACTGATTGCACAGGTAGTTGTAAATCCAACCACCATACGGTCATGACCAGGACTGTCCCCTTTCTGTATCAAGACTAAGAGAGGAAGCCTAGGGTTATTGGTAAGCTCGTTGAGATTCGACTTTCAAAGAAATTTTCAAGCTCCAGGCATTCTTTATTTAATGAGCTGCTCATTTGTGTCAAGTCCTAACGGTGAGCTGTGTATTTGCACTGTCCTGCGTAGTTAGCGACTACACCTTTTCGGAAGGGTTGTCCTCTGCTGCAGAAACTACTAGCTTATTTTGACCCCCTTGGTTTCTTTGGAGATGAGAATCTGTTTCAGCATGATTTTCTTTTTAAATGCAGCCTCAGAAATGTATACATCCTGTGAAAAAATTGTAGTTGTATATGAGATATGTAATTTAATAGGGAAAATTGGAAGTTTCCAAATGCTTGACCACATTAATTTGAAATACATTTTGTATCTCAAAAGTAAAGACAGAAACAAAATTTTGAAGAGATTACTTAGTTTGTTTTATTTATTTTAGCTTGTAGCAAAGGAAAGAAAGAAAGAGTTGAGAAAGTTAACTAAAGGATTAACCAAAAATAAAGATCCAGGCTTTGACAACAGTTTGTTTAGTGCAACAGAGTATTATGTTGAAAATGGTACTTATCATGTTTACAAATAATGTACCTTTGTATTTACGTGTAACTGTTTATGCACCGGTACTGTTATTTCTGTTATTCACCTGTGCAATTGCATAGATAAAAAAAAACAAAGAAAAAGCTGGCCATATTTTGTTTTGTCTGTATAACGGAATCTACATGTACAATGTAGGGATCACTAATCATCGTTTTACGATATTTTATTTATATCTTTGTATTCCTTCTGAAATTTCTTTATCAATTATCTATTTATTTTGTGAAAAATCTGAGCCATTTCTTATATCATCTAGAAAATATGTCTTTCATATCATTTGGGAATCCATGTTAGCTGCCGCATTGTTATGTAGGACCATGTGGTAAGATTAACAAAACCTTTCTTAAATGATACAAACCTGGTTGAAACCCCAAAAATGTACATAAATGATCATTTATTAGCATGTGAACCTCTAGTTTTATTTGTTTAGGAGCCAAATTTAAAGGATAGTATAAAAAAGTTTCTGCATGTTCAGTAAAGAATTGCATTATAATTTCTATTAATTCCCTTTTTTTACAGGTTTAAGGAAAGTCTATCCATATTATTTTACTTTTTCAACTTTTGCTAAAGAGAGATGGATAGGAAAGACAGCCCTAGATGTTTTCCTACAAGATTTCCATGGAACAGAAACAGAAGAATATGTAAGGAATCAAAAGTGTTGTAAAAGATAATCTTGGCATGTTTGGGAACAGATCTTAATCTTTGAGTTAATAAGTAACACTTTGAGGAATAACCAAAAGTTTTTATTTGACCTAGAAAGAGTTTTTTTCTCATGTTTACAGGGCTTGCCATTAGTGGTAGTCAAGGTAACCCAGGTAAAGTAAAAGTTTGGTTCGGGCTATTGAATGTTGTATGTTACTTGTCCAATTGAACAATTAAAGAAAATAAATAAAAATGCTAAAATTCACCAAATGTTATTAAATTCATCGGTAGCAAGTTGTCCTTTAATAAATTGTGTTGTTAAACAACAGACTTCATCAAAGACATAGTGAATTTTCCATATTCAAATATAGTATGGGATATTTTTATTGACCAATCAAAAATTGTAAAAAAAAAATGATTACTATCTGGTTTTATCAATAAAAAAAAAATTGGACAAATATTTCCTGCTTTCTGGCAACTAAAACTTTGGATTACCAGTCCGAATGGACAAATTGGTAAACAAAATTAATGTCAAGCCTTGGTTTATATGCATCCACATTATATATGGCACATATTCTCTATACATGTTGAATATAATGGTATTTACATTGATCATCCGTTGACAATTGCTTTCCTTGTTCTTAATCTAATCGCTATATAAAACATTCTTTGTATTTTTATTACACAGTATTATGGTCAGCTGGCGTAGTAAGTGACAGTCCTCGGATACAAATTCATCATTTGAACTGTTACTTTATTGTTTAATTCCAACATCCACTATGGACAAATCGGTGGTGTAATGGGTAGCGAGCTCGCCTTGATTGCGGTACAAGATCGTTGGTCGCCCCAATCTGGTCAAACCAAAGACTATGAAATTGGTATTTGTTGCTTCTCTGCTAAGCACGCAGCATTAAGGAGAAAGAGCAAATGGCTGGTTGGCTCGAAATCATGATAATGTGTCTGAGTGGGGCAACATGTTTATCAGCGGACTGTTGTTTCAGTGAGCTAGAACTATAAAGATCCAACTAAGCGTGTTGGTCTAGTACAAAGCGGACCTCATCATCATCTCCTTGAAAGTTAATTTATTCTCGCCATGATATAGCTGAAAAATTGCTGAGTTGGCATTAAACAACAATCACTCACTCACTCACTCACTATGGATACTACATGGCCTAGTGGTTCTGATTACCATAGCCAAATTGTGAAGAAGAAAAAAGATTCTCATCACTTGTGTATATTTTTGAAAGATTGATCTATGGATAATCCTCTGGATTTTGTCATTTTATTCCGTAATAAATTGTAGGGAGAAGTAGAAATATTTAAATGCTAAGTGTATATCATTTAAAAATGGTTCTGAGTTTGAACCCCGTTCATGGTGAGGTATACTCGACACAACATTATGTGATAAAGTTTGTCAGCGACTTGCGACAGGTTGGTGTTTTTTCTCCTGGTACTCCGGTTTCCTCCACCAATAAAACTGATTGCCACAATATAACTGAAATATTGTTGAAAGTTGCATAAAAACACTGTCAAACCAAACCAAATCAAAAACTGTTAATTTGTGTGTAATGTTATCATGTCTATACTTTTATAACTTACAGATAGATGCCATTGAGTCAGGCAAAGTTAGAATTGGTGGTAAACCAGTGTCGTTTGATTACAAGTTAAAAAATAATGACTTTTTTGAGCACACTCTACACAGGTAAAAATTCATAGTTTAAATCTATATTATTTTACCATGAGGGAACTCCTGTATGAAAATAAAAGGAACAATTTTTCCTCCAAAAAGGGATATTCCCTAGTTGTGTATGATGAATTAAATGCACAACTTACTCTTATAGTCTTAGGACGAGAAATAAATACATTGTAAGTGCATTGTCTTTGGAGAATGCCATGTTTCATGTACATAAAAGAAAATGTTTTACTTGTGACAGTCAAAATATATATCAAAGGACCCCCCTTCCCTGTCATAACTTATTACCTGCATTTGTCAGCTTGTTCTCGTCATAAATATTGCTCCAATACTGCACAATCAATAAATATACAAAAATGTAATTTCTTTTGATATTATAAATCTGACATACGTATCTTAAATCTTGGTAAGCAAGTCATAAGACATAGGTTATTACTGATCTCTTTCTTGCTACCATTGAGTGAGTGATTTAATTGTTTAATGCAAAATGAGCAATTTTTCAGCTATATCATTGCGAGAACGAGTTACATTTTGACAAGGTGATGATGTCTGCTTTGTACTAGACCAACACACTTTGTTGGATTTTTATAGTGCTAGCTCACTGAAACAACAGTCTGCTGTCAGTAGTCTTCAGTTTTTATACCCCCCGCAACGAAGTTGTAGGAGGGTATACTGGTTTCACCATGTCCGTCCGTCCGTCTGTAGACAAATCCTATGTCATACGATAACTTGAGTTGTGTTTCTTAGAATCTCTTAAAATTTTATCAGCTGTTTATTGGTGAAGAGAGGAGGATCCCTTTCATTTTTGACGATTTTCACTTTTGTCGTTCCAGAGTTATTGGACTTGATATGACGGAAAATAGGATTTTTCCCTATGTCGTATGATAACTTGAGTAGTGTTTCTCAGAATGTTTTGATATTTTATCAGTAGCTTACCGGTGAAGAGAGGAGGATCCCTTTCATTTTTGACGATTTTCACTTTTGCCGTTCCAGAGTTATTGGACTTGATATGACGGAAAATAGGATGTTTACCCTATGTTGTATGATAACTTGAGTAGTGTTTCTCAGAATGTTTTGAAATTTTATCAGCAGCTTACCGGTGAAGAGAGGAGGGTCCCTTTCATTTTTGGTCGGAACAATCAGTAATATTTTGGTTATGGAAATAGGTTGGACAGATGTGGGGAGCGGGGGGGTATATCTTAGTGAGCTGTGCTCACAGTAATACTAGTTGTAACTGCAAGACCTTGACATGATATGATAAACTTGTAATTTTATAGAAAGAAAATGAACCACATCAGTGGTGTAATGGTTGGCGTGCTCGCCTAGAGTTTGGTAGATCATGAGTTCGAGCCCCGATCGGGTCAATTCAAAGACTATGAAATTGCTATTTGTTGCTTCTCCGTTAAGCACGCAGTATTAAGGAGAAAGAGGAAAAACTTGTTGGATCAGAATCAAGATAAATAAATATAATGTGTCCGAGTGGGGGCGACATGTCTATCCGTGGACTATTTTTTCAGTGAACTAGCACTATAAAAATCCAACTAAGCATGGTGGTCTAGTACAAAATGGACCTCATCATCATCTCATTGAAACTTAGCTTGTTCTCACCATGATATAGCTGGACAAATTGCTGTGTTGGCATTAAACAACAATCACTCACACATAGAAAGAAAATTTATATTAGGAACATTCAGTGCTTACCTCTACTTACCTAAGTTTTCTTCGCCAGTAATCCTTCCTAGTAGCTATGATTGTAATAGTGTCGAATAATGTACTTCCTTGTATTAGCTCACTTTGACCAAAGGTTCATGTGAGGTATTGCCATCCCTTTGTGTCTGTTGTAATCATCGGTGTCCGTTAACATGTCATATTTCAACCTTTAAGTTTTGTTTCAGAAAACACTGAAGCAAATTTAGCCAAGCTTTACACACATGTTGTTTGGGTGGTTCTCGGCATAATTTGTTTTTTCATTCAGAAAGTGCAATTCTACTTTTTAAATAAAACCATTCAGGATAAAAAAAAAATTCTGATCAAAGCCATTTATTAATTATATGACTATTCAAAGTTGTATTTGTTTTTTCGCAGACATGAGAATCCTGTTGTTGGTACACCATTAGAGATTATTGCTAATGATAAGGATGTTATAGTAATTAACAAACCAGCCTCCATTCCATGTCATCCATGTGGTAGATACAGATTTAATTCTATAGCTTTCATACTGGGCAAAGAATATGGATATCCAAATCTAAGAAGTAAGAAATTTGTGTTGAGGGTTTTGGATCTTTATGTAATTAATGCCATATTTTAGTTATATTTTGCAATGGTCAGTTTTATGAGTGCCACTTACGACAATATTTCAGTGATATTTACAGCGGTCAGTTTTATGGGCGTTAAACACCACTTATGACAATATTTCAGTTATATTTCGCAGTGGTCAGTTTTATTGGTTAAAAAACCACTGACATGCAGCATATTACTGACTAACTTTTTCACAGAAAGTTTGTAATGAATGCACCTCACCATTGGTTGAAATCTAACTCAGAACTTTAGTTGTGATAGTCACTGATTGCATAGGAATATGTAAATCTAACTACTATATGCATATGATTGCCTCTAGTAAGCAATTTTTATTACGTTGTTGTTTTAATACCACCGTTAGCAGCTTACCAGCAATAACAGAGTTACAAGTTTAACACAACTAACTACAGTCAAACTTGAAGGGAGTTCTGAAAAAAGGTCGCATAAGACAGGGAGTCGTTGAATAGAGGTTATGATATTTGCTCCCAAAAAAAAAAGAATAATTATATTAAATGATCAACGTTTTTACTTTCTTTCAACAGCTATTGTTATCTTAATTGTTATCGTAATTGAATTAATCATTATGATTAGAAGAATGAGATTTCCTGACAAAATGTTTTCAAACTTCAATCACTCGCCGAAAGCTATAAATAGCCTAATCACACAATCAGCATGTGCTTACCTTGATCTGTTACCGCACGTTAAACGAATGTTGACAGAAATATATGCTGGGAACCAGTACTTCATACAATAATTTTCAAAATCACAATTGTTTATTTATAAAACTGAAAGATTAAAACGGTATTTTCTATAATAAGCAATTTTAAATATTTAACTATAAATAAGAAATAAACCCAAATAAACCAAAACAACAATAATAAATCATCACGTGAACAACTTACCTTTTAAAAAAAATGGCGGTCTTACACAATAACGCTAATCGTGACTTCATTTAATATGAAAAATCTATTATTATGAACTAGTAACAGGTATGGACTTTTGATTGTTGTCAGTAGATCATGCAAATATCAGCTAGAGGGATATTAGCAACAATCGCTGCATCAGCTGGGCAAAACGGACATTTTTCCAAAGTCGGGACTGTGTATGTTTATTTATTATCTAACTTCCGGTTTGATAATAATCCTCTAATAGTCGTTATATGAAGGATTTTTACCCAAAGAACACGGTCGTTAGTCGCGTTAGACAGTGGGTCGTTATATAAAGGTCGAATGCACGGGAAAACGCAGGGGAGGAATAAATAACGTCGGCTAACAAAGGAAGTCGTTATATTGAGGGTGTCGCTAAGACAAGTTTGACTGTATAGGGATAAAAACCACACAGGTTAGGAAATTTTATCATGGATGAATTGGTGGAGATTGATAATGGGAAGTTCAACATCAATATAATTAGTCAAAACAAGAACCACTCGCTAAGTAAACTTCCAAAACAAACAAACCACATCATCATAATTGAAGCCTATTGAAATCTAGGTTATGTCTTGGGACAGCCACAAAATGTGGTAGGTTAAAACCGGTTAATAGGATCTGGGCCCTCACCATAATATTATTATAGGTCAATTTCTGTTTTCATAGATTTATATAGATTGGATCGCTTGACATCTGGAGTTCTAATCCTAGGCAAAACAGCAGAAGCAACACGTAAATTTGAGGATGAAATAGCAGGGAAGCATTTGCAGAAAGAATATGTTTGTCGTGTAGTGGGAGAATTTCCAGAGTAAGATATTTATATGATATTCACCTGTCCAAAATCACTTTTAGCAAGTCTATCATCTCATCTCTGTTTTGTCACATTTTTGTCTCATTATTTTAACTATTTTAAATTAGATGCAACATTTTGTGTTTTAATAATGGTGTGTCAACGTTATTATTTGTTATGATGTAGTTTAACCTACCACATTAATCCATTGTCTATTTAATAAATAATTTATGGAAGCCATAGTTTAAATAATTTGTATCTAGTTTTAACTTGGGTAACATTATTTTAGTAATATTTTTATCCCGAACGATATATGTTGTCTTTTTCCATTATATTAAAATAAGTAGTGCAGGGACTTAATAGAAGTATAGAAACATTTTTATATTTCAGAGGTGATGTTGTATGTGATCAACCTTTAGAAGTTATTGACCACAAGATATCTCTGTTTAAAGTTAAGTCTACAGGAAAACAAAGTAAAACTATTTTTAGGAGATTCAGTTACAATGGAAAAACAAGTGTAGTTAAATGTAAGTTAGACATATCTATTCGAAATAAAAAAGTTGGCTCTACAGGTGTTCTCATTAGACAGGTTTTACTGGGGTTTTTTTCTTTTGTGGCTCTTGTAACACAAGTACGCAATATGGCAACAGTTAAATGTTAAAGACATAAATTAATGGCATGTTTAAATGCAATTTTAATTAATTTGACAAAATTGGTAATTTTGGGGAATAGTAGAGCTACATTTGATATTTCCTTGATACATAAACAATACTTAAAGTAATATGAAAGGCAAATATCGTGGAATTTTTGGATTAAATATTTTCACTTAATATGTCACTTAATTTTAACTAAATTCAACTGCATGACATTAAAAATCCGCTCAAAAGCGGATTTTAAGAGCAAATCGCCAAATATTTGACAGCAGATAATTCTGTTTTCCAGTACAGTAATGCAAATGATATGTGCGTGACACAAGATTTGAACTCTTTCGGGGAGATTATCGCTCATGCGCAATGTTCAGTTGATGAAAGAAAATATATATATATATTCCATGTGTACCACATAAGAATAATTGCAAAAAAACCAATTGGTTCACACGACATGAAACAGACGTATTCCTCAATAATCATTGTCAGGAATGTGTGCGTGCTTATCTCAGCATCCATGATTGTTATACCCCCCCACAACAAAGTTGTAGGGGGGTATACTGGTTTCACCATGTCCGTCCGTCTTGCCGTCCGTCTGTAGACAAATCCTATGTCGTACGATAACTTGAGTTGTGTTTCTTAGAATCTTTTAAAATTTTATCAGCTGCTTACTGGTGAAGAGAGGAGGATCCCTTTCTTTTTTGACGATTTTCACTTTTGCCGTTCCAGAGTTATTGGACTTGATATGACGGAAAATATGATTTTTACCCTATGTCGTATGATAACTTGAATAGTGTTTCTCAGAATGTTTTGAAATTTGATCAACAGCTTACCGGTGAAGAGAGGAGGATCCCTTTCATTTTTTACGATTTTCACTTTTGACGTTCCAGAGTTATTGGACTTGATATGATGGAAAATATGATTTTTACCCTATGTCGTATGATAACTTGAGTAGTGTTTCTCAGAATGTTTTGAAATTTTATCACCAGCTTACCAGTGAAGAGACGAGGATCCCTTTCATTTTTGACGATTTTCACTTTTGCCGTTCCAGAGTTATTGGACTTGATATGACGGAAAATAGGATTTTTACACGATGTCGTATGATAACTTGAGTAGTGTTTCTCAGAATGTTTTGAAATTTTATCAGCAACTTACCGGTGAAGAGAGGAGAGTCCCTTTCATTTTTGGTCGGAACAATCAGTAATATTTTGGTTATGGAAATAGGTTGGACAGATGTGGGGAGTGGGGGGTATATCTTAGTGAGCTGTGCTCACAGTAATACTAGTTTATCTTTTCTTCACGAGTTTATGATCAGCAATCATCGGAACAAAACAACCGAAAATTAATCAGTCTTTACAATAATGGCGAGGACGATAAACATGCACACAGATTTGCAGATTTTTAGTTGTTGGGAACATATTTCGTCTTGAAACATGCATGAATAGCTTAGTAAAGGTACTGCCGTATTCCAAATTGAATTTTCAGGGAAAAATTGTCTTCACCCAAAACTGGTGTAATATTACTTTAATCTTATAGTAATATTTTGTAAATGGTGGATAAGGCTAATACAGTAGAGTTCGTTTATTGCGAAGTCCAGAGGACTGTCGATCTTAGTTCGTTATAGGCATCGTTTGTTATAAGAGAAACAATGTAGAATTACCTCCCCTTTTGAAAATCGTACAGTAGAACTTCGCTGGCTCGAACTCGAAGGGACTGTCAAAATCTGTTCTAGCTATCGGTAGTTCGAGCCACCGAGGTCACGTAATTTTAGAGAGAAAAAAATCTGGTTCTGATCCGGGCAGTTTCATTACGCTATGATAAATGATGCACAGTAAAGTGGGCCTTTATCGTGAAAAAATATTTAATCCTTTTGACAGTTCTCAAAGACTACGGCTTCTGAATACCTCTTTGGTATCTTCAAATGTTCCTTAGAAACATTTTTTCAACTTTGTTCATGATCTATTTTATAAACAGGAAATATGAGGTTGGGTATTAACACTTGGATCGATATCGGTATAATGCTGATAATTCGGATATATATTTTTAATGGCCAATTTTAAGATTGTAGCCATTTTCCTTTTTTTTTTTATTTGAATTTGAAGAATAATTGTTTCTTTTTGGTATTATATACACATAAAAACTCAGGTTTAATCGAAATTTCAGAACGAATACATTTCTTTTGTTTTTGGTATTTAGATGAACCTTGAGACCACACAGTTTGTTGTTTAATTAAAAATCTATCATCAAAGAAAAAATAAACAATAGGAATGAATTAATCTCACACATGACTTTGTTTTTAATTTCTTTAGCTTGTGCAATTTAGATTACGTTTTATTAATTTTTAATGCAATAAATTAGCGAGTGTGTTATTAATTGACATCATTAATACCCATTTTATTGTTTGAATATTTTAAAGAAAAGTCTTGATTGACATCATTAACAACATCAAAGGTGGGATTATTGATTTTTCAATTATCAGTAATGGAAGTGTCAAGTGCATTTGACCATTCTAATACGTGATCGTCCGTACATAACGGAAGACGGGTAAACGATTTGTTTGTTCAGCAATTTTCTTTGTTATATCATGTCAATTTTGAGTAATAAAAACGTTGTTTGGGTTTAAAATTCTCTTCGTTATAAGCCTGATTTCGTTATAAAAAATTTGTAATAGGCCTTCACAAATACATTGTTTAAATAGCGATGGGACCGGGGATTTATATTTACTTCGCTATAAGCCTGATTTCGTTACAAGCCTGTTCATTATAAACGAACTCTACTGTAGATAGTTTCTTTAAGCTGGAAAAAAGTCTTAAGAGAAGATGATGCTGTATGGAATGATATTAAATTTCAGGTCAGCCATTGCAGGCTACAATAGAGCCTCTGGTTGAATTTTAGCATAATATTCTAAAATATAATTATATTTGTATCAAGGACTGTAAATAAAGAACTTGTCAGTTTGTTAACATGATAGACATAGATTAATGACAGTTATGAAGGTCGGAACATACACTATGACAAGTATCACATTGAGTCTGATTGGACATGCTGTGATACTAGTGATAAGGTAAAGTCATATGTGTAACATCACACTGACCAATAATCTTCAGTATCAGAGTCAGTCTGTTGATACTGAAAATATCCTTCAATAAGATCAAAGGAAAAATGTATAAGTTACTGATAAAATTATATACACTATGATTTTTTTTAAAGCATTAAAGATATAATGAGATATCTAATTTTCAGGTTTTCCACTCACTGGCAGAACACATCAGATTAGAGTCCACTTACAGTACCTTGGTAAGATTATTTTTATTAATGAAATATGATGCATAAAGTAATGTTCTGTTATAAAAGAAAATTTAACAGTGATGGTCAACAATTCCATTAATATCAACAAAACGGACATTTTCCTTTCCCCTTAAATCATTGAATATAAAATAAAACTGGAACTCCAGATCCAGGTATAGAACAGGCACAAACATGTGGGGATGAACCGGTGTATTCATGGAAGTACATTTGGATAATATTGGTTAGAAAAAAAACTGTAGCATCAAACATTTTCACTCAATAATCCTGTAACTCGGGATAATTTGTTACTTAAAATAAACCCTGACATGCAAATAAAAACTTGGTATGTTTTTCATTACATGTGTTCTTCTAAATGTTGTTATTGAATATTTTTGTATCACAAAATTAGTCTTAGAATATTGATTTATTACCTGTAGAATATTGATTTATTACCTGTAAATGCTTGATGTTATAATAAAGGAAAAGTCAGGACTAGTGTTAAAAAAAATCAACTTTTTTTCTTGTTATGACCAAAAAAGTTAACAACAAATGTTTCATAAATCAATTCATTTAAATCGAAGACCACCATCAAAAATGTGAGGTTGAATTGATGTATTTGTGGTCATTGTAAGGAAAGTTAATGTGAAATATTTGACTACTGGTAAACTGTACATTTTTTTAATATCGTTTTGTTATTCTTTACCCTTTTCAAGCAAAGTTTTCAATTTTGTTCTACTTTTGATGCAGTTTGTTTAATCAAAATAAGGGAGACAATTCAAAACAAACAAGAAAATGTCTATGGATTCAAATGACAGAACATAAATAATATGAGATAATAATATATATTAAAAGAAATGTGGCTACCGACTCCATTGTGCAATATAAGGCTTGAGAAATATACAGTTATTTTGCATGGCATAATATCTGTTTTTCTTTCTTTATCAGGATATCCTATAATAAATGATCCCCTGTATAATAGTCCAGCGTTTGGACCAAATAGAGGGAAAGGTGGTGAATTCTGGAAGCCTGAGAAAGAAGTAAGACATGTAGAAACATTTCTATCTTACATTATTATTGGGTAATTACTTTCCTGTTATTAGTAAGCTCATAATAAATGGTCAAATATTTTGTAGTATATAAAGGGTCACAACTTGCTAATTCTAAATTATTGACCCAGATTGTTTATATATATATAGGGTAGGGTAGGGTTATGGTGTTTAACGCCTCTTTCAATAATATTTCAGTTATATCTTGGCAGTCAGTTTTATTGGAGGAGGTAACCGAAGTGCCCAGAAAAAAACACCGACCTGTCACAAGTCACTGACAAACTTTATCACATAATGTTGCATCGAGTACACCTCGCCTGAGTGATGATAGGCACCTACCATACGATCACGAACATGACTGCCCCTATATATGAATCCTCTTATTTTTCAATTTTTTAAGAAACAAAATGTCATGCACTTCTGGATGGTTGGTAAATTGGTAGTTGTTAAACTAGAGCATATTTCTATACTTCTAGGGTTTGCTGTGGGGTTGATTGATTGATTGATTAATTATTGCTTAAAGTCCAATGAACAGTATTTCACCTATATTCAGGACGAAAACAAGCTCAACGATATAAAAAAAATTAAAAAATTGTTTGTTTTTATTTTGGTAGGAGTCTGATGCATTCAAATCTTTCTAAACCAAACCCTGAATAAAATGGAATCCTTCATAAACCTTAAATCAAGTCTCAATTTAGGATATAACTTTGTTCGTTTGGCATGTATTCCCTGAATAAAATGGAATCCTGTTTAAACTGTTAAATCAAGTCCCAATTTAGGATATCTTTGTTAATTTAGTATAAACCAAACACATGTTTGTTTTGAACACAAAGGTTAGTCCCAAGGATTTAGTGTGGTTTAGACAGATTTCACTGTATTTGTAGAATACTCATTTTTATTTCCATTACATACAGATGTTATCAGAAATACAGAATCTACACAATATAGGTCTCTGGTGTGATGGAGAAAATCCTTTATATTACAAAAGACTGAAGGAAATTTCAGATAGCAAGTTAGAACAGAATAAAGATTTGCCTGACAATGAAATGACTCCTAGTTCTAAGAGTGGAGAGTGTAGTGATTCTGTTGATAAAGACAGTGACGTTATTGGTAATGAACCACAGGCAAAGAGGATTAAGGTAGACAGTACTGATAAAACATGCATAGACGATGAAAAAATGTGCCAGACAAAATCGGAACAACTTTCTAACCCTGACACACATCTAGGACCAGGAATTATTTCAAGCAAAAGTTTTTCCGAAGGAGAAACAGATTCAAAAGTAACTACATGTATGTCAAGTAAAACATTTAGTAATGTAGAAAACCAATCATCAAGTTCTGTTCCAGCTGATACATGTAAACAAACTCTATCACAAAGTGAGGACAGAGTAAAGAAGATTCAGTATGCCGAGTTTGATGAATCAAAATGGATTCCTGATGAGAAGTGTACCAGTTGTAGAAGAAAGTATTTAGATCCTACGCCAACTCATTTAGTCATGTATCTCCACGCACTGTCTTATAAGGTAAAAGATAACTAAATGATGTGATCTTGATATGGTAGTCCCGCTCTTAAATGGGAACCTCCAACCAAGGGTCAGGCCAGAATTATTTTGATCCTGCACCAAGTCATTTAGTCATGTTTCTTCACGCACTCAAGTTAAGGATCAGGCCAGAGTTACCTCCTCTTGTACGGCCACTTCACCCAAGTTAAGGATCAGGCCAGAGTTACTTCCTCTTGTATGGCCACTTCACCCAAGTTAAGGATCAGGCCAGAGTTACCTCCTCTTGTATGGCCACTTCACACAAGTTAAGGATAAGGCCAGAGTTACCTTCCTCTTGTATGGCCACTTCACCCAAGTTAAGGATCAGGCCAGAGTTACCTCCTCTTGTATGGCCACTTCACCCAAGTTAAGGATCAGGCCAGAGTTACCTTCTCTTGTACGGCCACTTCACCCATGTTGAGGATCAGGCCAGAGTTACCTCCTCTTGTACGGCCACTTCACCCAAGTTAAGGATCAGGCCAGAGTTACTCTCCTCTTTTTCGGCCACTTCACTCATGTTAAGGATCAGGACAGAGTTACCTCCTCTTGTACGGCCACTTCATCCAAGTTGAGGATCAGGCCAGAGTTACCTCCTCTTGTATGGCCACTTCACAGAAGTTAAGGATCAGGCCAGAGTTACCTCCTGTTGTACGGCCACTTCACCCAAGTTTAGGATCAGGCCAGAGTTACCTCCTCTTGTATGGCCACTTCACTCAAGTTAAGGATCATGCCAGAGTTACCTCCTCTTGTACGGCCACTTCACTCAAGATAAGTATCAGGCCAGAGTTACTCTCCTCTTTTTCGGCCACTTCACTCATGTTAAGGATCAGGCCAGAGTTACCTCCTCTTGTACGGCCACTTCACCCAAGTTAAGGATCAGGCCAGAGTTACCTCCTCTTGTATGGCCACTTCACCCAAGTTAAGGATCAGGCCAGAGTTACCTCCTTTTGTACGGCCACTTCATCCAAGTTGAGGATCAGGCCAGAGTTACCTCCTCTTGTATGGCCACATCACAGAAGTTAAGGATCAGGCCAGAGTTACCTCCTGTTGTACGGCCACTTCACCCAAGTTTAGGATCAGGCCAGAGTTACCTCCTCTTGTACGGCCACTTCATCCAAGTTGAGGATCAGGCCAGAGTTACCTCCTCTTGTATGGCCACTTCACCCAAGTTAAGGATAAGGCCAGAGTTACCTCCACTTGTACAGCCACTTCACTCAAGTTAAGGATCAGGCCAGAGTTACCTCCTCTTGTATGGCCACTTCACCCAAGTTAAGGATAAGGCCAGAGTTACCTCCTCTTGTACAGCCACTTCACTCAAGTTAAGGATCAGGCCAGAGTAAACTCCTCTTGTACGGCCACTTCACCCAAGTTAAGGATCAGGCCAGAGTTACCTCCTGTTGTACGGCCACTTCACCCAGTTAAGGATCAGGTCAGAGTTACCTCCTCTTGTATGGCCACTTTACCCAAGTTAAGGATCAGGCCAGAGTTACCTCCTCTTGTATGGCCACTTCACCCAAGTTAAGGATAAGGCCAGAGTTACCTCCTCTTGTATGGCCACTTCACCCAAGTTAAGGATCAGGCCAGAGTTATATTGATCCTACACCAAGTCAATTTTTTAAGTCATGTTTCTTCATGCACTCAGTTATAAGATAGATAAGTTATTTGAACTGTATACAGTTGTCCCACTCTTACAAGGTAACTTTCATAAGGTACTCATTGTAGAAGGCCTTACTAGAAGGAGACTACTGTAAAAGGTCATCCCACTGAACATTTATGTACGGTACTTGTTAAAACACTTTATTTCATTTTATTGATTCAAATTGTATGCCACTTAATTAAATGCTGATAATTGTCATCCAAGGACTACCCATGAAAGATTTTCAGCTTATTTCCAATGGGGTCCTTTACAAATAGAAATAGCTTTAGTGGGTATTTAAGGTCAATAATCAACGAGCGGGAATGTGAGATTACTTAAATATCAAGAATGGATTATAATTTCTATTTATATGACATGACACATAAGTTCCAATGCTGAATTGCATTGTAGTAAAATATTGTTGATTTGATACCTTTAATTTTAGGCGTTATGTGATACATGTAGTGTAAAATGAATTTATCTTGTATTGTGTTTGTTATTTTTTATGAAATTATTTTTCAAATAAGAGGGACATGCATTATTGAAGGTCTTGTGAGCATGATTAATACAAAGCAGTTTCACTCTGTTTTCAACATTTAAAATCCAGAACTAGATAGTTCTGTTTGTTTAATACTAGTTATGGAGTCCATACTTTTTATTGAAACGAATTGTTTTGTTTTGTGCCACTTGTAATTTTATTTTTGAAAGCTTAAGATATACCAGCATATCAGGAGGAACAGGAATAATCAAAATGACATTGTATGAGTGCCATACTTAAAGTTCTTCTTGTTTCAGCTGATAGATAATTTGCAACCTGTAAAAACAACAAATAGTGTACAAATGAATTCCTACCCTCTATGGTATTGTTCTAAATCATTTTTCCAGAGTCATGGTGTATCCTGTCAATAGTCTTGTATTTTGTTATCCATCGTAAACTGTTCATTTCAGGGGGTCATCATGGTCGTGATCGTATGGTAGTTAGATTTTTAACTACCTATGCAATCAGTGCCTATCACCACTTTTAACGTGAATTTGAATCCCGCTCAGACGAGCTGTACTTGATACAACATTATAAAGTTTGTCAGTGACTTGCTGCAGGTCGGTATTTTTCTCCGGGTACTCCGGTTTCCTTCATCAATAAAACTGACTGCCACTATATAACTGAAATATTGTTGAAAGTGGCGTTAAGCACAATAAATTTGTGTGCATATTTATTTATTTACTGTATTTTGGAGTATATTCATATCTGCTGTGTATCATGTTTGAGGATTCAATATATAAATATTATGTTGCAGGGACCAGATTGGGAATACAGTACAGAGTTACCAGAGTGGGCTAAGGATGACTGGGAGGACAATATAACACAAGAGGAGACAAATAAAAAATAGCATCATACCATGATATTCTGCATTTTTAATTGTTTCTTGTTCATGAATAACTACTAAAGATATTAACAGCAGTACTTGAATTTGATTGTTATGCCCTCACTGCTAAATTAAGTTTTACCCATATCTGTACATCAATCTGTCTATATGTATATATAAATATGTGCGTTCCTCTGTGATTTCTGTTCAATAACTTAAGCTTCCTTTAAGCAAATCATTAGAAATTTCTTCTGGAGTTATGCCCCTTAATTGAAAAATGTGGTTTCCATGCTCTGTCTTGACGGTTTCTCTTGGCCAAATGTCTTGAAATGTTTTTAACCACAACACACAGCTATTATGCCTTTTATGGTTCCCGATTATGCCCCTGTTGTTTTTTTTTATCTTGAAGTGGGAATATTTGCATCAACTTGTAATAAGAAAAGTTTGAAGATACTAAAGGGATAATCAGTAGTCGTAAATTGTAGAAGGACAGACAATACAATGGCCAAAAGTGTGAAGATACTAAAGGTGTAATCAGTAGTCGTAAGTTGTAGAAGGACAGACAATACAATGGCCAAAAGTGTGAAGATACTAAAGGTGTAATCAGTAGTCGTAAATTGTAGAAAGACAGACAATACAATGGCCAAAAGTGTGAAGATACTAAAGGTGTAATCAGTAGTCGTAAATTGTAGGACAGACAATACAATGGCCAAAAGTGTGAAGATACTAAAGGTGTAATCAGTAGTCGTAAATTGTAGAAGGACAGACAATACAATGGCCAAAAGTGTGAAGATACTAAAGGTGTAATCAGTAGTCGTAAGTTGTAGAAGGACAGACAATGCAATGGCCAAAAGTGTGAAGATACTAAAGGTGTAATCAGTAGTCGTAAGTTGTAGAAGGACAGACAATGCAATGGCCAAAAGTGTGAAGATACTAAAGGTGTAATCAGTAGTCGTAAATTGTAGAAGGACAGACAATGCAATGGCCAAAAGTGTGAAGATACTAAAGGTGTAATCAGTAGTCGTAAATTGTAGAAGGACAGACAATACAATGGCCAAAAGTGTGAAGATACTAAAGGTGTAATCAGTAGTCGTAAATTGTAGAAGGACAGACAATACAATGGCCAAAAGTGTGAAGATACTAAAGGTGTAATCAGTAGTCGTAAATTGTAGAAGGACAGACAATACAATGGCCAAAAGTGTGAAGATACTAAAGGTGTAATCAGTAGTCGTAAGTTGTAGAAGGACAGACAATGCAATGGCCAAAAGTGTGAAGATACTAAAGGTGTAATCAGTAGTCGTAAATTGTAGAAGGACAGACAATGCAATGGCCAAAAGTGTGAAGATACTAAAGGTGTAATCAGTAGTTGTAAATTGTAGAAAGACAGACAATACAATGGCCAAAAGTGTGAAGATACTAAAGGTGTAATCAGTAGTTGTAAATTGTAGAAAGACAGACAATACAATGGCCAAAAGTGTGAAGATACTAAAGGTGTAATCAGTAGTCGTAAATTGTAGAAAGACAGACAATACAATGGCCAAAAGTGTGAAGATACTAAAGGTGTAATCAGTAGTAGTAAATTGTAGAAGGACAGACAATACAATGGCCAAAAGTGTGAAGATACTAAAGGTGTAATCAGTAGTCGTAAATTGTAGAAGGACAGACAATACAATGGCCAAAAGTGTGAAAGATACTAAAGGTGTAATCAGTAGTCGTAAATTGTAGAAGGACAGACAATACAATGGCCAAAAGTGTGAAGATACTAAAGGTGTAATCAGTAGTCGTAAATTGTAGAAGGACAGACAATACAATGGCCAAAAGTGTGAAAGATACTAAAGGTGTAATCAGTAGTCGTAAATTGTAGAAGGACAGACAATACAATGGCCAAAAGTGTGAAGATACTAAAGGTGTAATCAGTAGTCGTAAATTGTAGAAGGACAGACAATACAATGGCCAAAAGTGTGAAGATACTAAAGGTGTAATCAGTAGTCGTAAATTGTAGAAGGACAGACAATGCAATGGCCAAAAGTGTGAAGATACTAAAGGTGTAATCAGTAGTCATAAATTGTAGAAGGACAGACAATACAATGGCCAAAAGTGTGAAGATACTAAAGGTGTAATCAGTAGTCGTAAGTTGTAGAAGGACAGACAATACAATGGCCAAAAATGTGAAGATACTAAAGGTGTAATCAGTAGTCGTAAATTGTAGAAGGACAGACAATACAATGGCCAAAAGTGTGAAGATACTAAAGGTGTAATCAGTAGTCGTAAATTGTAGAAAGACAGACAATACAATGGCCAAAAGTGTGAAGATACTAAAGGTGTAATCAGTAGTCGTAAATTGTAGAAGGACAGACAATGCAATGGCCAAAAGTGTGAAGATACTAAAGGTGTAATCAGTAGTCGTAAATTGTAGAAAGACAGACAATACAATGGCCAAAAGTGTGAAGATACTAAAGGTGTAATCAGTAGTCGTAAATTGTAGAAGGACAGACAATACAATGGCCAAAAGTGTGAAGATACTAAAGGTGTAATCAGTAGTCGTAAATTGTAGAAGGACAGACAATACAATGGCCAAAAGTGTGAAGATACTAAAGGTGTAATCAGTAGTAGTAAATTGTAGAAGGACAGACAATACAATGGCCAAAAGTGTGAAGATACTAAAGGTGTAATCAGTAGTCGTAAATTGTAGAAGGACAGACAATGCAATGGCCAAAAGTGTGAAGATACTAAAGGTGTAATCAGTAGTCGTAAGTTGTAGAAGGACAGACAATACAATGGCCAAAAGTGTGAAGATACTAAAGGTGTAATCAGTAGTCGTAAATTGTAGAAAGACAGACAATACAATGGCCAAAAGTGTGAAGATACTAAAGGTGTAATCAGTAGTCGTAAATTGTAGAAGGACAGACAATACAATGGCCAAAAGTGTGAAGATACTAAAGGTGTAATCAGTAGTCGTAAATTGTAGAAGGACAGACAATACAATGGCCAAAAGTGTGAAGATACTAAAGGTGTAATCAGTAGTCGTAAATTGTAGAAGGACAGACAATGCAATGGCCAAAAGTGTGAAGATACTAAAGGTGTAATCAGTAGTCATAAATTGTAGAAGGACAGACAATACAATGGCCAAAAGTGTGAAGATACTAAAGGTGTAATCAGTAGTCGTAAGTTGTAGAAGGACAGACAATACAATGGCCAAAAATGTGAAGATACTAAAGGTGTAATCAGTAGTCGTAAATTGTAGAAGGACAGACAATACAATGGCCAAAAGTGTGAAGATACTAAAGGTGTAATCAGTAGTCGTAAATTGTAGAAAGACAGACAATACAATGGCCAAAAGTGTGAAGATACTAAAGGTGTAATCAGTAGTCGTAAATTGTAGAAGGACAGACAATGCAATGGCCAAAAGTGTGAAGATACTAAAGGTGTAATCAGTAGTCGTAAATTGTAGAAAGACAGACAATACAATGGCCAAAAGTGTGAAGATACTAAAGGTGTAATCAGTAGTCGTAAATTGTAGAAGGACAGACAATACAATGGCCAAAAGTGTGAAGATACTAAAGGTGTAATCAGTAGTCGTAAATTGTAGAAGGACAGACAATACAATGGCCAAAAGTGTGAAGATACTAAAGGTGTAATCAGTAGTAGTAAATTGTAGAAGGACAGACAATACAATGGCCAAAAGTGTGAAGATACTAAAGGTGTAATCAGTAGTCGTAAATTGTAGAAGGACAGACAATGCAATGGCCAAAAGTGTGAAGATACTAAAGGTGTAATCAGTAGTCGTAAGTTGTAGAAGGACAGACAATACAATGGCCAAAAGTGTGAAGATACTAAAGGTGTAATCAGTAGTCGTAAATTGTAGAAAGACAGACAATACAATGGCCAAAAGTGTGAAGATACTAAAGGTGTAATCAGTAGTCGTAAATTGTAGAAGGACAGACAATACAATGGCCAAAAGTGTGAAGATACTAAAGGTGTAATCAGTAGTAGTAAATTGTAGAAGGACAGACAATACAATGGCCAAAAGTGTGAAGATACTAAAGGTGTAATCAGTAGTCGTAAATTGTAGAAGGACAGACAATGCAATGGCCAAAAGTGTGAAGATACTAAAGGTGTAATCAGTAGTTGTAAATTGTAGAAGGACAGACAGTACAATGGCCAAAAGTGTGAAGATACTAAGGTGTAATCAGTAGTCGTAAATTGTAGAAAGACAGACAATATAATGGCCAAAAGTGTGAAGATACTAAAGGTGTAATCAGTAGTCGTAAATTGTAGAAGGACAGACAATGCAATGGCCAAAAGTGTGAAGATACTAAAGGTGTAATCAGTAGTCGTAAATTGTAGAAAGACAGACAATACAATGGCCAAAAGTGTGAAGATACTAAAGGTGTAATCAGTAGTCGTAAATTGTAGAAGGACAGACAATACAATGGCCAAAAGTGTGAAGATACTAAAGGTGTAATCAGTAGTAGTAAATTGTAGAAGGACAGACAATACAATGGCCAAAAGTGTGAAGATACTAAAGGTGTAATCAGTAGTCGTAAATTGTAGAAGGACAGACAATGCAATGGCCAAAAGTGTGAAGATACTAAAGGTGTAATCAGTAGTTGTAAATTGTAGAAGGACAGACAGTACAATGGCCAAAAGTGTGAAGATACTAAGGTGTAATCAGTAGTCGTAAATTGTAGAAGGACAGACAATACAATGGCCAAAAGTGTGAAGATACTAAAGGTGTAATCAGTAGTCGTAAATTGTAGAAAGACAGACAATACAATGGCCAAAAGTGTGAAGATACTAAAGGTGTAATCAGTAGTCGTAAATTGTAGAAGGACAGACAATGCAATGGCCAAAAGTGTGAAGATACTAAAGGTGTAATCAGTAGTCGTAAATTGTAGAAAGACAGACAATACAATGGCCAAAAGTGTGAAGATACTAAAGGTGTAATCAGTAGTCGTAAATTGTAGAAGGACAGACAATACAATGGCCAAAAGTGTGAAGATACTAAAGGTGTAATCAGTAGTCGTAAATTGTAGAAGGACAGACAATACAATGGCCAAAAGTGTGAAGATACTAAAGGTGTAATCAGTAGTCGTAAATTGTAGAAAGACAGACAATACAATGGCCAAAAGTGTGAAGATACTAAAGGTGTAATCAGTAGTCGTAAATTGTAGAAGGACAGACAATACAATGGCCAAAAGTGTGAAGATACTAAAGGTGTAATCAGTAGTCGTAAATTGTAGAAAGACAGACAATACAATGGCCAAAAGTGTGAAGATACTAAAGGTGTAATCAGTAGTCGTAAATTGTAGAAAGACAGACAATACAATGGCCAAAAGTGTGAAGATACTAAAGGTGTAATCAGTAGTCGTAAATTGTAGAAAGACAGACAATACAATGGCCAAAAGTGTGAAGATACTAAAGGTGTAATCAGTAGTCGTAAATTGTAGAAGGACAGACAATACAATGGCCAAAAGTGTGAAAGATACTAAAGGTGTAATCAGTAGTCGTAAATTGTAGAAGGACAGACAATACAATGGCCAAAAGTGTGAAGATACTAAAGGTGTAATCAGTAGTCGTAAATTGTAGAAGGACAGACAATACAATGGCCAAAAGTGTGAAGATACTAAAGGTGTAATCAGTAGTTGTAAATTGTAGAAGGACAGACAATACAATGGCCAAAAGTGTGAAGATACTAAAGGTGTAATCAGTAGTCGTAAATTGTAGAAGGACAGACAATACAATGGCCAAAAGTGTGAAAATACTAAAGGTGTAATCAGTAGTCGTAAATTGTAGAAGGACAGACAATACAATGGCCAAAAGTGTGAAGATACTAAAGGTGTAATCAGTAGTCGTAAGTTGTAGAAGGACAGACAATATAATGGCCAAAAGTGTGAAGATACTAAAGGTGTAATCAGTAGTCGTAAGTTGTAGAAGGACAGACAATACAATGGCCAAAAGTGTGAAGATACTAAAGGTGTAATCAGTAGTCGTAAGTTGTAGAAGGACAGACAATACAATGGCCAAAAGTGTGAAGATACTAAAGGTGTAATCAGTAGTCGTAAATTGTAGAAAGACAGACAATACAATGGCCAAAAGTGTGAAGATACTAAAGGTGTAATCAGTAGTCGTAAATTGTAGAAAGACAGACAATACAATGGCCAAAAGTGTGAAGATACTAAGGTGTAATCAGTAGTCTTAAATTGTAGAAAGACAGACAATACAATGGCCAAAAGTGTGAAGATACTAAAGGTGTAATCAGTAGTCGTAAATTGTAGAAGGACAGACAATACAATGGCCAAAAGTGTGAAGATACTAAAGGTGTAATCAGTAGTCGTAAATTGTAGAAGGACAGACAATACAATGGCCAAAAGTGTGAAGATACTAAAGGTGTAATCAGTAGTCGTAAATTGTAGGACAGACAATACAATGGCCAAAAGTGTGAAGATACTAAAGGTGTAATCAGTAGTCGTAAGTTGTAGAAGGACAGACAATGCAATGGCCAAAAGTGTGAAGATACTAAAGGTGTAATCAGTAGTCGTAAATTGTAGAAGGACAGACAATACAATGGCCAAAAGTGTGAAGATACTAAAGGTGTAATCAGTAGTCGTAAGTTGTAGAAGGACAGACAATACAATGGCCAAAAGTGTGAAGATACTAAAGGTGTAATCAGTAGTCGTAAATTGTAGGACAGACAATACAATGGCCAAAAGTGTGAAGATACTAAAGGTGTAATCAGTAGTCGTAAGTTGTAGAAGGACAGACAATACAATGGCCAAAAGTGTGAAGATACTAAAGGTGTAATCACTAGTCGTAAATTGTAGAAAGACAGACAATACAATGGCCAAAAGAAAAAGGACAAAAAGACAAACAATGATCTACAAAACACTACACAGAAAACTTAGGATTGAGCAACACAAACTCAACAAAAAACCGGATGTGAGCTAAAACAAGGTACAAAAAAATAATGTATCTATGTTGACCATTCTATTTGATGAAGCACAGTTGAACTACAGTATTCTTTTAATATATGTTTTAGTTTTGAGTGGGCAGTAGTTGTGTAGAGGGCAGAAAAGTCAAATGTTTTAATGCTATGAGGAGAGAGACCATGATAAATTATGTTTACAGATGAAATGAAATGGGATTATTAGGAGTTCTATCCCAAGCCTAGGTTTCCATCAGATTTTGTCTTTGTAAATTTTGTGTTTAGGCATTTGCTTTGTTGTGGCTGGTTGTTTTGTCAACCATAATTTTTAGCTATTTGTTTTCCATAAACAAAGGCATATATTGTAATTAGATGTACCATTTCTGTTTTGCTGTTAATTTATACAAGCATATTTTATATTGAGTGAGTGATTGTTGTTTGACGCCAAGTGAGCAATTGTGCAGCTATATAATGATGAGAACAAGTTACATTTTAATGATGAAATGGACATTGAAATTAGGAGCAATTCTTTAGTTAATTTATAGAACACTCTTCTGATCAAAGGGAAATTGTAAGTTACCTCAATTTTGATACAAAATTGTATAAACTGACTATGATAACAAAGAGTAATATGTTATAAATACAATTCTTAGGTATTGAAATTGGTCCTAGTTTCTCCACTGGTGAGCAACACCATTGAAAATGATATTTCCTAAGAGGAGATATACATGAATTGAACAAGTGCTCCATGGATGCACAATTCTACACAATACTTGTACTATTAAAGACACCTGACATTTAGCGTTCCTATTGAGTGTTTGATGTTGACCCATTGCAAGGCAAAATTGTTCAACCTCGTCCAATATCTGTATCTGTATTTGGCAATGAAAATATCTTTACATTTTTAGCTCACCTTGCCAAAGGCAATGTGAGCTTTTGCCATCACTTGGCGTCCGTCGTCCGTTAACTTTCACATTTTAATCTTCTCCTCTGAAACCCCTCAGCCAAATGAACTGAAACTTGGTAGGAAGCATCTATGGAAGGTCCTTTATAAAGACTGCTCTTTTGTCCTGATCCATTAACAAACATGGCCACCACAGGCAATTCTTGTTTCTGATTGGCAGATTTTTTTAAATCTTCTCCTCTGAAACTGCTTGGCCAAATGAACCGAAACTTGGTAGGAAGCATCTATGGAAGGTCCTCTATAAAGATTGCTCATTTCGTCCCAATCCATTAACAAACATGGCCACCACAGGCCATTCTTGTTTCTGATTGGTTGATTTCTAAAAAACAATTCTCCTCTGAAACCTCCAGGTCAAATAATCAAAACTTCTCCTTTGAAACCGCTTTCGCAAATGAATTGAAATTTGGTAGGAAGCATCTATGGAATATCGAAGGTCCTCTATAAAGATTGCTCATTTTGTCCCAATCCATTAACAAACATGGCCACCACAGGCCATTCTTGTTTCTGATTGGTTGATTTCTAAAAAACAATTCTCCTCTGAAACCTCCAGGTCAAATAATCAAAATCTTCTCCTCTGAAACCGCTTTCGCAAATGAATTGAAATTTGGTAGGAAGCATCTATGGAATATCGAAGGTCCTCTATAAAGATTGCTCATTTTGTCCCGATCCATTAACAAACATGGCCGCCACAGGCAATTCTTGTTTCTGATAGGCCGATTTTTTAAAATCTTCTCCTCTGAAACTGCTTGTCCAAATGAACCGAAACTTGGTAGGAAGCATCTATGGAAGGTCCTCTATAAAGAATGCTCATTTTGTCCCGATTGGTTAACAAACATGGCCGCCACAGGCAATTCTTGTTTCTGATTGGTTGATTTCTAAAATATCTTCTCTGTTATAGAAAGATAACTTTTGTTTAAATATAGATATCTGTATTCAAAATGCAGTTATCTCTAGACAGATTTGAAAAAAATCTTCTCCTCTGAAACCACTTGGCCAAATGAACCGAAACTTGGTAGGAAGCATCTATGGCAGGTCCTCTGTAAAGATTGCTCATTTCGTCCCGATCCGTTAACAAACATGGCCGCCACAGGCGACTCTTGTTTCTGATTGGCTGATTTTTAAGATTCTTCTCCTCTCAAACCGCTTGGCCAAATGAACCGAAACTTGGTAGGCAGCATCTATGGGCTGTCCTCTATAAAGAGTGCTCATTTCGTCCAGATCCATTTACAAACATGGCCGCCACAGACAATTCTTGTTTCTGATTGGTTGATTTCTAAAAATAAAATCTCCTCTGAAACCGCTTGGCCAAATGATCAGAAACTTGGTAGGAAACATCTATGGAAGGTCCTCCTCTATAAAGATTGCTCATTCTGTCCTGAAGCGTTAACAAACATGACCGCCACAGGCGATTCTTGTTTATGATTGGCTGATTTTTTAGATTCTTCTCCTCTGAAACTGCTTGGCCAAATGAACCTAAACTTGGTAGGAAGCATCTATGGAAATTCCTCTGTTATGATTGCTCATTTCGTCCTGATCCATTACCAAACATGGCCGCCACAGACAATTCTTGTTTTTGATTGGTTGATTTCTAAAAAACCTTCTCCTCTGAAACCGCTTTGCCAAATGAACCGAAGCTTGGTAGGAAGCATCTATGGAATGTTCTCTATAAAGATTGTTCATTTTGTCCCGATCCATTAACAAACATGGCCACCACAGGCAATTCTTGTTTCTGATAGGTCGATTTCATAAACATCTTCTACTCTGAAACAGCTTGGCCAAATGGACCGAAACGTGGTAGGAAGCATCTATGGAAGGTCCTCTATGGGAATTGCCCACTCCGTTTTGATCCGTTAACAAACATGGCCGTCACAGGCAATTCTTGTTTCTTATTGGTCGATTTCTAAGACAGCTTTTCCTCTGAAACCGCTTGGCCAAATGATATGAAACTTGGTAGGAAGCATCTATGGAAGGTCCTCTATAAAGATTGCTCATTCCGTCCCGATCCGTTAACAAACATGGCCGTCACAGGCGATTCTTGTTTCTGAATGGCGGATTTTTTAGATTCTTCTCCTCTGAAACCATTTGGCCAAATGAACCAAAACTAGGTAGGAAGCATCTATGGAAAGTCCTCTGTTACAATTGCTCATTTCGTCCCGATCCATTAACAAACATGGCCACCACAGACAATTCTTGTTTCTGATTGGTTGATTTCTAAAAAATCTTCTCCTCTGAAACCGCTTTGCCAAATGATATGAAACTTGGTAGGAAGCATCTATGGAAGGTCCTCTATAAAGATTGCTCATTCCGTCCCGATCCGTTAACAAACATGGCCGTCACAGGCGATTCTTGTTTCTGAATGGCGGATTTTTTAGATTCTTCTCCTCTGAAACCATTTGGCCAAATGAACCAAAACTAGGTAGGAAGCATCTATGGAAAGTCCTCTGTTACAATTGCTCATTTCGTCCCGATCCATTAACAAACATGGCCACCACAGACAATTCTTGTTTCTGATTGGTTGATTTCTAAAAAATCTTCTCCTCTGAAACCGCTTTGCCAAATGAACCGAAACTTGGTAGGAAGCATCTATGGAAGGTTCTCTATAACGAATGCTCATTTTGTCCCGATCCATTAACAAACATGGCCACGACAGGCAATTCTTGTTTCTGATTGGTCGATTTCTAAAAAATCTTCTACTCTGAAACAGCTTGGCCAAATGGACCGAAACATGGTAGGAAGCATCTATGGAAGGTCCTCTATGGGAATTGCTCATTCCGTTTTGATCTGTTAACAAACATGGCCATCATAGGCAATTCTTGTTTTTTATTGGTCGATTTCTCAAAACAGCTTTTCCTCTGAAACCGCTTGGCCAAATAATATGACACTTGGTAAGAAGCATCTATGGAAGGTCCTCTATAGAATTTGCTCATTTCGTTTTGATCCATTAACAAACATGGCTACCACAGGCAATTCTTGTTTTAGATTGATCGATTTCTAAAAATCTTCTTCTCTGAAACTGCTTTGCCAAAATGAGCCGAAATTTGGTGGGAAGCACCTATGGAAGGTTCTGTATTAAGTTTCCTCGAAGCAGAATGAAAGGTGAGCGACACAGGCTCAGCTCAGTGCTGAGCCTCTAGTTAACCTACATAATACATTGTTACAGATGATAAAAGTGAAGCCCTATTATATTTTAACTGTTACTATTAAGGCATTGACTTGTGGCATTTTAGACCTTATTCTTTGTAAAAAATTGTTGTTTTTTTTGCTCCCCGGAAGAATATTTGGACGTGCATATAGTTGCTGATTCCGTCCAAATTCAATGGTTTCTAGATGATATCATCATGGGTTATGTTTTGCGTACTTTTTTGGCATTCTAACTTACTATAACAAAATACAGGTCAAATCTGATCTTGACTATCATGACAATTGCAAAATGTACAAATCATTGATAAACAATAAACCATATATACATAATGTAAGTAATGTCTTCTGTGAAGATATTTAGGGTCTTTTCACCCATTTTCACCGTCCGTGGAATTCTTCTAATCATGGATGAAATGATCGACTGCTGAAACTGAAGCAGATTACTCCTGAGGTGTTCCGCATAATGATACGAGATGTTCTAAAAGGGATGTGATACAGGTTTCAGTATATAATCTATATCAGACATTCAAAATCTCAGTAATGAATACTAAATATATGATAAATATATATATATACATGTATACGACAATAATCTGCTGAACTACAAAACTAAGTAAATAAATCATGATGCTATATTGGTTGAATAAATATATAAAGTGTTTTGCATCTTACCTTTTTAACTGTCGATTTATGCTATATTACAGTCCATATAAAATCACTGTGATGATAGAATACATAACAATGAACTGAGATCAGTACAGAGACAATAAATATGATACTCTGACACAAAGCTTAATCCAGTGAAAATGCGATATTATTAACCATCTTCCAAATCTGTTATGAACATGACATCCGCCATATACCTATAATATAAGGACATGATTGCCAACAAAGAAAATTAAAAATAACAAAAACGATATTGTGTAAATTAATATTAAGGTCTGAGGAACAATATATGATTATGATTATAACCCATTCACCAACCCTTACCCCTTTCCCCCCACCTTTACCCATTCTTTTTCCCCACCATAAGCCCTCCCCCGGTTTCCCACACTTAACCCTACCCACTATTTCCCATCCCTATCCCTTCCCTCTTGTCTGATGTTTAATTGTTATACACTTATTTGCAGTTCTTTCTGAAATATTTGTTTGGCCCTGGACCCAAAATCTCATGGCCTGGTAACCTTCTATTGGGTGACTTAGGGGATCAAATTACCATTTGACTCTTAGAAATACCAGTGAGAACGCGGACGTGATAGACTACTTGGAGTACATAGCGAACATATCCGAAAACAACAAACTTTAATGTAATTATGAATATAAAAGGGGTAGCTAACCAGTGAAATGGCTAGTTCCGGTAGCCATGCTACCTATAGGACGCGGACGTCCTAGAGAGCACCCCAAGGGGCACTTCTGGTGAAAAGGCCCCACTAGGGCGGATATTGCGCAACTTCCGGTTGTGCATGCGCACATCCCTTCCACTCTCCTTCGGATGACCTTCGGTCACTACGGGGTGACGTGTCATAACGCCACTTCCAGTCAAAAGGCCCCACTAGTGTGGACATTGCGCAACTTGCGGTTGCGCATGCCCACACCCAAGGGAACTTTCGAGAGCCATGGTACTTGTACTACTGTACTACATTTTGTATTACTACTCTAGTAAGAAGGAAAAATACGCGGGGGAAAGCCGGGCATGCACAGAACATACTTCCGGTTATGACGTAGATTCCGGTCAGGGACTCTTCCGGTAACGTGAATTCCGGTCACATGACTTCCGGTAGCTCCACGGCATCGCTCCACCAAGATGTGGTTTGAGCTGTGCCAATATACTACTTCGGTGGTTTTCTCCGATTTCCTCCACCAATAAAACTGACCGCCACGATATAACTGAAATATTGTTGAAAGTGGCGTTAAACATCATAACCATATTCGTTAACCATGTGAACTAAAATATTTCATGTGACTGTCAGACAGATTTGGTCTCATTTTCTGTGTCATCCAGTGAATAAATAAGTTTCATTTTTCGTGGATTTTGTCGTGTATACATATCAATAATTGTTCCGTAATTCAACATAGTATCTTTATGAATGTGAAATAAAATAAGAGTGTTAAGTCTATGCTCTTCTCCAACAGTTGCACGTTGTTTGGTTTTAATAGATTTGAGTGACGAATGGCTCCTTTCAATTGTCGCTGACGATACGGCAGCATCAGCAAAAGGCGCAAAACTACTGAAATGTTTGGATAGAATATTACATTCATCTTTTGAATTGTGTTTTCAATCGTTTTGGGTAGATCATCTTTTGTCTTCGACCATGGCCCACTCTCTCTTCCACAAACGGAGTTCGTTTCTCAGGCTCATCCTAGATGGCAAATCATCTTTGAAGAAGTCATAATGGTTAAAACGATTCATAAATTCCATTATTAAGTGGTCGAGGTATGGAAAAAATAGTGCACGCATCCAGTATTCAAAAGCATTATTGGCTGTTGCATTGTTCCTATTAAGTGTCTGTTTTCCACATATCCGTGGCATTGTCAATTCTGTTTCTACACTTTCCGCCATATCACTAGCTTTTTTTCCATACATCTTTGAATTCTACTTCATAATTTTCTCTAATTTGTTTCAATTCAGTTTAACGAGATTTATTTTTTCGTGTGCCTTTATGATATTTAACTTGATGTTGGTCCTTGCAAAAGGAGATTCAAAGATCTGAAATATCCAGAAAAATGAAGATTAACACAAAAGGGTACCACCCACGTCGTAGATGTTAATTGTAATATCAAACCATTGGCCTCAGTAACATATTTTACATTCTAGGTGCCTTTACACCTTGTCGAAATCGTTGTCAAACAATGTATGACTGCTTCATAAATGTGCCTCAAATGTTGTAGTGTTGTGTACCGTTCTACCCATCTTGTTTCGCGTAAAGTTTTCATACTGTACGATTTGATTTCAGCAAGCTTCTTTTCTTTTCTTACCTTTGCGAATTGATAATTGTTAACGAATCTTCCAAAGCTGTTTGTCTTTTCGGAGATGAATTGTGAAATATCCGGATTTCAAAACAATTTGTTTTAGCAAAAATAAAAACACACCGAAGCGTAATTCAAAGCGAGAATTACAAAACATGATAAAAAGACAATGACAAGGACGAAATAGGAAATATTCTGTTAAACCACGTTTTTACCAATCTATAACTTAGCTCAAAAAGGGGGACCGGGCCCCCTGGATCCGCCTATGATTTTCATTTCCCAGACATTTCATTCTTAAATTAATTCTAAATAATATGCTTAACATGAACCCGTGGGAACCTTGTGTAAAGAAATAATACCTAGTATCTCGATTTTGCTCCACTATCATCAACAACCCGTCCCAATGAGGTTTCCGTTGGATGTACATGGGACGAATCAAACACACGTCTCGCCCTCCGAACGGTACGTACGTACAATGTACCTACGCTCGTCGTGTGTGGAGATATCAAATTCTTTGCTATATATAAAAGAAAAACTTGCAGAAGCTCCTTTAGAACTATTTGTCGTTAATAATCCGTTGCAACATTTCCCTACTCGATACGTTGTGACCGTGCGGAACGTCCGTCCACAGGTCTAACAGAAAATGGCGTTAAAACAAATATGAATTTATTCATTCATCCATATGTTCACTATATATTGGTTGGTTGCCTTAATCAAAGCCACATCTAGTGGACATATAGGGTCATAGGTTACACGTATATGAATAGTGTGTGTCAATGAACTATTAATAGCTAGAAATTAAAGAATGAAATCCGAGATGCATCATTGAGTTCATACTATGTGCAATAGATTTTTCTCTTGTACATAATCTTGAAAATATGTTTATGTTTGAATATTAAATTGATTCACGAAAAGTAGGTGTCAACAGTTTTACAAATGCCTTGATATTATGCAATACAAGAAGGGTCACACCATTAAATTTCTTTCTAACTGTTAACAATAACGGTAGTTATTAAAATCTCTCGATATTAATGTTTTTATTGGTAACTAGAGTCCTTGAATGATTGAACGATCATATTGATTTAAAAAAGTATTTTTACCCGGATAAACAGGTAAACATTGTGTTTAAAAATTAAAAATAAATGGATGCACGTCACATTGGTAACTAAACGTAAACAAACAACTGTCATCAAGAATCCAGCGCTAGCGTAAGAAACAAATAACTGTTATTGTTGTATTACCGGATAAACCTGTACGACCAGGTAATTATATAATTATAATCTTAGATTGATTTATAGTGGCTGTATTAAGCTTTTATTATTTAAAAATATAAGGATTTAGATGTAATAAATACCGGCACTTCAAAAATAAGGTAAGCGTAATGGTATTTATATTGTAATTAACTCAGTGTTTAATTGATGTAGTGTTAATTGAGCTGTGACCTGGTAATTAGCAGGTGTCATAATCAAGTTGCAAATATGTCGTCAAAACACCGGTAGAATATTTTCAGTTAAGTAACTAAAATCAAAGTACCATATATCACAGGGACATCGTATGCAAAATTTCATATAATTCATCAATTTAATGTAGAAGTCATCGTGGTCGCGATCGTATGGTAATTGGATTTAAAACTACCTATGAAATAAGTACCTATCACCACTGAAGTTGTGAGTTCGAATCCCCTCATGGCTTATGGCGAGGTGTGCTCGATACAACATTATAGGATAAGGTTTGCCAGTGACTTGCTGCAGGTCGATGGTTTTCTTCGGGTACTCCGGTCTTCACCACCAATAAAACTGACCGCCACGATATAACTGAAATATTGTTGAAAGTGGCGTTAAACACCATAACCCTAACTTCCCCAATTTAATGTATAAAGACATTTCGCAATATAAACATCTTTTCTTTGTAAGCAAAAAGCAAATGAATTAATCTCCCATAATTTCAAGAGATACAACATAATAATGCTATATACCTAGAGAGAAGGTTGCTGTCCTCCTATTCAACAGTTACAATGTTATATACCAAGAGAGAAGGTTGCTGTCCTCGTGTTTAACAGTAACAATACCTATATGAAGGTGTCTATGGAAACTGCTGTGAAACCATATGATGAAAACAAACAGTGATATATTATTTATAGTTGAACCTTATATATTTGAAAGGTACAAAACGATCATGAGCTGTGAGGTCTTTCACTATTAATCTATAATAAGATCTTATTTTATGCACACTTTTCCGTTAATGGAACGTGCGTGGAGAAAAATGCAAGAATGATACTATTTTGATAAGCATCCATTGGCAACAATTGCAGTACATATTAAGATGCATAGATATTTAAATCATAATGCCTATTAATACTTCAAATAAAGACTATAACAGTACACATATAAACACCTTCCGTTCTCTGTGACGAAGCGCCGGTGCTTCATCTCCTGATAAGATGGTCATTTATTTGCATGCCATCAGAAAAATAGCTAAAAAAAATAGTACGACTAATACAATAACATAGCCAAGTGTTTATTTACTAGCTAACATGGAGTGGCCGTGATCGTATGGTAGTTGGATTTACAACTACCTATGCAATCAGTGCCTATCACCACTGATGTTGTGAGGTCGAATCTCGATCAGGGCGAGGTGTACAACATTATGTAATTTATAACGTTTTTCAATGACTTGCGCCAGGTCGGTGGTTTTCTCCGGGTCCTCCGGTTTCCTCCATCTATAATATTGACCGCCACGATATAACTGAAATATTGTTGAATGTGGCGCTAAACACCATCAAGCAAACAAACAAACTAGCTAACATGGTACAATCTGCCTATTATATACCTGGGTTCATTTTAAATAGGTGAAATGGTAGTTTGTCATGTAATGATCCAATGCCTTCACGAGATATCAGATTAAAAAACAATATAACTAAGCTCTTTAAATAACAACATTGAGAAACTCAGTTATGTATTTGCAAATAGTATTTATTATGCAAGGTTAAACTATTACGTGAACCAACGTGTTATATTATATTCTACACAAAGAAAACTTAGCTATGTTTAGAAATTTTTTAATATGTACGAATAAATACGTCTAGACTTGATATTAGTAGTATTTAATAATATTCTCATATATCAATGGATTACTTTTTATACGGTAATTTTATTTAATAAAGATTTTGCATCATTATGGATACAGTAGTTTTGTTGTAAACTTGAAAATAAAATGATGGATGATGACTGACAATATAAGGCAATAACTACAACGGAACCTCTCAGAACTATGTACTCACTTTCCTACACCCAGAAACGAGAGGCCGCGGACCATGGTGGATAACGTGTTTGGATAGTTCCACGCTCCTTGCACGATAAAGACCTTATTTTGTAGATTTTGAAAAAAAGAGTAGGAACATTGTAACCGCTACAAAGGAGTCTGTGTGGCCGTGATCGTATAGTAGTTAGATTTACAACTACATATGCAGTAGGTGTCTATCACCACTGATGTTGTGAGTTCGAATCTCGATCAGGGCGAGGTGTGTCAGTGACTTGCGACATATCGGTGGTTTTCTCCGGGTCCTCCGGTTTCCACCACACAATAAAACTGACCGTCTCGATATAACTGAAATATTGTTGAAAGTGGCGTTAAACACTATCAAGGAAACAGTAACGGCTACAAAAGACTAGAGTTATCTTTCCTACCCAACTCTCCGTAGTTTGCAGTGGCAGTCAAAAGTCGTTGACCCAGTTGACCCAACACTTCCCTCATTTCTATATAGTTTTTCTATTCATTATTGAACTTGTTCTCGTCCTGAATATAACTGTAATACTGTTCACTGGAGTTAAACATTTATCAATCAAACGACAAAGACAAAAGCCCACGGAAATATTAGTCCTGACTTGGGACATGCATATCATTATAGGAATGGTTACAAATTGAACTGTAGACAGAATATTCAAAGAATGTCTCTGAAATATTTGGTTGATTCGTGGAATGGAGATCGTTCTATTTGTTTTTGTGTCGTGTTTTGTAGATCATTGTTTGTTGTTTGTACTTTTTCTTTTGACCACTGTATTGTCAGTGCTTCCTCGATTTACAGCTTTTAATTACCACTTTAGAATCTTCAAATTTCACTTCTATATATACATACTATATGATGTGAACAGAAATATTGTTGAAAGTGGCAGTAAACACTATAACCTTAACTCCATATGATGTAACGCAACAGTATATGCATGTTCCGTGTAGTTTAGGTTATGTTCAAAGCCTAAAAAGACAGACTTATCATAGTGATGTTGCAATTTCGTTCCAAGAACAAACAACTGACTCACATTTGTGACCCGAGCGTGGATGTGTTGTGTAGGTTTTTGCTATGGGTAACTAGCTCATAAGGGTAAGACTGATGTAAACTACGACTGTTAATCAAGTCTTTGGTAGAACGAGGTCGGAATCAGCAGGCAATGAAATATGAACGAACCTAAGACCGTTGTAATTGTTTACGATCTTAGGCCCCTCATCTTTGAATATGAGTGAGTGATTGTTGTTTAACGCCAATTCAGCAATTTTTCAGCTACCGGTATATTATGGCGAGAACAAGTTAATTGTCAAAAAGATAAAGATGGGGTTCGCTTTGTACTAGACCAATACACTGCATTGGATTTTTATAGTGCTAGCTCACTGAAACAACAGTCCGCGGGTAGACATGTCGCCACACTCAGACACATTATCCTGATTCCGAACCAACCAGTCCTTGCCCTTTCTCCTTAATGCTGCGTGCTTAGCAGATAAGCAACAAATACCAATTTTATAGTCTTTGGTTTGACCCAACCGGGCTCGAACCCACAATATACTGCACTCGAGGCGATCACGCTAACTATTACGCCATCGATGCGGTTCCTCATCTTTTATATACTCTGACTTTGTGTGACTTAATTAAACGGTCATTCAATGTTTCCGTTTATATTTTCCCAATCACGGACGAGACTGATTGTTGACGGATATATAATTTTGCTTATATAACTGTTTATTTTTCCTAATATTCTTCCTTTTAGCATAAGGTCAAATAAATTTCATTTTCTAATATATAATATAAATATTTAAAACAAATAAATTTAAAATGTATTAAACTTTCACAGTTATATTCTGAAAATGCATAACTTTACTAAATTACTAAAAAAAAACCTTGATCAATACAATATTACTAAATATGGTAATGTCCACGGAAATGACTCCGATTAAGATTAATGACCTTCACCTAATTAACTAAATTATAATTGAGAAGTCAATTATAATTTAGTTAATTAGGTGAAGGTATAATTTAGTTAATTAGGTGAAGGTCATTACCATCCGTATATTTAATTTAAACTTTTAAAATAGCGCTGATCCTTTATAAATAAAACAAAACAATATCCTGCTCGAAAATCTACTTCCACATCCATGTTGTGAGCAGGGGATAACGGACTTAATGTCTGGCTAATGGAAGAGATTTTATTCTCGCTCAAATGGGTTATTAAATTTTCGTTCTAATGGGTTACAAGTTGTCGCTCTTATGTCCGTTTTATTTCGCTCTATTGTCCTGTCAATTCGCTTAAATGTCTTTCGCCGATATTTACTTGAGTCAAGAACTAGAATTATTAAATGTACGTTATACAATTTACCCAACAATTTAATACAAAAAACATAACAGTAAAAACTGAATATTACATGTCAAAATCTGTATCACATGCTGTATCAACCCGAGAACCCTATATCACCCCAAGGGCCACCGGCCCGAGGGGTGATATAGGTAGAGGGTTGATACGGCATGTGATACAGATTTTGACATGTAATGTTCATTATATCATATATTTCAACAATGCCTTTGATAATACATGTATTTTATGAAAATTTTGAATTTTTTAGAGAATTTGAATTTTTTCAATTTTGAACATTTTTGAAAATTTTTCAAATTTTATGAAATAAGGGTAATAAAAAAATTACCGAACTCCGAACAATCTTACAAAGGGAAAGTTAAAACTCATAAGTATATAAACAGACAAAATCAGTCAACAACCGGAAAACTGTGAAAACCGTACTGACTTGGTACAGGCATTTCTAAAGAAATGGTGGGTTGAATCAGATTTTAAAGCGCCAAACCTCCCCCTTTCATTACGGCTCCAAGTTTCCGGCTGTCACTATAACAGTATTTATAACAATACTTGCACAAAACAGGTAAAACAGTTGTCAAAGCAGCACCAAGCTCAGTGAAGTAAACGTCACACATTGATAAAAAAATATTTTTGACATTTTTGTTGACACCTTATCTTTATACATTATCGAAAATTTTGAGATTTTGAAATTTTTTAAATTTAGAAAAAAATTTAATTTGTGAAAAAAAATTGAAAATTTTTGAAATTTTATGAAATTTTTGAAAATTTTTAAACTTTTTAATTTTTTGGGTATACGATATAGGGTATACGATATAGGGTATGCGATATAGGGTATGAATGATATAGGCTTGGGACAATCATTGATAATGCATATACAAAACACCTGTATTTTAATCTAAATATATGATATAATTATAATATGAGGCAGGTGCAACCTGAAACGCTCCCGAAGAACAGTAATTTTTCTTCCTGTTTACAAAATATCAAGCTTAAAATTAACACCACCTAAAACTCCGGACAGTTTTCGTATCGGCTACCGAACATTGTTTCATTTTTATTTCGACTAGAGTTCCGGTTTAGGTCACGTGATTTTTCTTTTAATTTATTTCCGGTTTGGCAACCATATTGTTGAAGATTTTGAAGTGCCATAGTAGTACATACTCATACTTCTACCATTAACGCTCCCGAAATTCGGGAGCATAATATGAGGCAGGTGCAACCCGAAACGCTCCCGAAGAACAGTAATTTTTCTTCCTGTTTACAAAATATCAAGCTTAAAAATAACACCACCTAAAACTCCAAACTCTGGACAGTTTTCGTATCCGCTACCGAACATTGTTTCATTTTTATTTCGACTAGAGTTCCGGTTTAGGTCACGTTATTTTTCTTTTAATTTATTTCCGGTTTGGCAGCCATATTGTTGAAGATTTTGAAGTGCCATAGTAGTACATATTCATACTTCTACCATTAACGCTCCCTAAGTTCGGGAGCGTATAATATAACAATTTTGTATGAAAATATTCGACACGATAGATGCTCCAAAAAACGATCTCCCACACTCGAGATGTGCGTTCTAACCATTAATTTATCGATGCGGTTAGAATTGGTTTACATAATACCAAAATCGTACTAAGTTTGTCAGAAGTCCTACAAATATTAATGTAATTAACGAGGAACAACTAAAATACATTAATACTTTCATAAGATTATAAATGTAATCCACTTTCAAAAATACTTTAAATTCTTAACTGTACTATTATTGTTAATACACCATGATGGCCGTGGTCGTAAATCCAAAACACACACACACACACACACACATATATATATATATATATATATTATATATATATATATATATATATACCTGCACGAATGTTTAAAACCCAATTTCAAAGCATAAATCAAAACAGAGAAATAGTGTACAAATATAAATGACGGTTTTCATTGTACATAATGGAACTACACAAACAAAACGTACATTAAACAAAAAATGTGCCTCGGTCCACGCTTTTACACGCCTATAAAACTACAAAAAAATGCAATCAATTCTTATAATTACATTTAAATCACACCAAAATTTGATATAGTTGAATTTTTTGTTGTGAATTTTATTTGGAGGCACGTGAAGTGGTCACATGATTATAAAAGAGATGTTTTACATCTCAATAAAACTCAAACCTGAACTTGCACGTGCCTCCATGACGACGTCAGATGTAAACAATCAATGACGTAGTAATTTCCAACAGCAAATAATCTAACACAAATAAAATTCACAACGAAAAATTAAGCTTTATTAAATTTTGGTGTAATTTAAATGTAATTATAAGAATAATTAAGGGTAATAACAAAATTACCGAACTCCGAACAATCTTACAAAGGGAAAGTCAAAACCCATAAGTATATAAACAGACAAAATCAGTCAACAACCGGAAAACTGTGAAAACCGTAATGACCCTGACTTGGTACAGGCATTTCTAAAGAAATGGTGGGTTGAATCAGATTTTAAAGCGCCAAACCTCCCGCTTTCATTACGGCTCAAAGTTTCCGGCTGTCACTATAACAGTATTTATAACAATACTGGAACAAAACAGGTAAAACAGTTGTCAAAGCAGCATTTTTTTGTTGTTTTATGGGCGTGTAAAAGCGTGGACCGAGGCACATTTTTTGTATAGAATGCATTTTTTTGTAGTTTTATTGGCGTGTAAAAGCGTGAACCGAAGCACATTTTGTATGAAGCTTGTTAGCGCTTCATAATGGCATAACGTGACATGTTGAATACATACATAAATGTTATAGCTAAAAAATGTGATGCACTGATTGTAAGCAAACATTTTTTTTTGTATCACTGAGCGCAAAATAGTTTGAATGGTTTGAAAAGTACACACACGGGCACTATGCATATAATGTCTGTCCAATTAATTAATTAAGTGTTGACACAGAACGGGAAATAAAATTTGGTCAAAAATCATTATGGTAGTAGATTGTTAGATTTATGTAAAGGTAATGACTTATTTATCATAAATGGAAGGATTGGAAATGACAAAGGTATTGGTAAACTGACTTGTAAGAATAGTAGTGTTGTTGATTATGTTATTTCGTCCGTTGATTTTTTGAAACATATTGTAAATTTTAGTATTTGTGAATTTAGTAAACTATTTTCCGATGTACATACACCAATATCGCTGTCATTGACATGTGAAAATAAAGATGAAATAATGGTCACTGAAAATGTAAGTAATAATGCAGAAGCTTGTCGTGAGAAACCTAAAAAATGGGATGAGACATATAAGGTAGATTTTGTAAATAACATTGATGTAGATAGTATACAAAACTTGAAAATACAATTGGAAAACTTGAATATTGAGAACGTTGTACAGTCCGACATAGATACTCTTGTAGGTAAGCTAGGAGAAATATTTGTATCATCTGCGAAGGAAACATTTGGAATAGCCAGTAAACCATTTAAGAATAAGAAAAGAAAGGTATGTATTAGCTCAAAACCATGGTTTGGAGCTGATTGCAAATTTGCGAGGCAACATTACCGCAAACTTAAACGGAGAAGTAAAACTAACAATACTGAAGAAACACGAGAATTAATGAAAAAAGCTGAGAAATATTATAAGAAACAAATGGATGTAAGTATAAAAAAACATAGAAAGGAAATGACGAAAAAGATTAAAAATTTAAGATCTAACAACAGCAAGGAGTTTTGGAAGCTGATGAGAAAAGGTACATATCGAAAACAGCCAAATATATCTATCGACACTCTATTTGATTTTTTTAAGACCCTGAATCAAAACCCAACAAATGATGGCGATGGTGCAACTGTACTACCGGAAATAAACGAAAATTTGGTTAACAATCTAAACATAGAAATTAATGGGCATATTACAAGTGAAGAAATACTACATTGTGTTAAAAATTTGAAAAATGAGAAAGCTTGTGGCGATGATATTATTAAAAATGAGTATATTAAATCATCAATTGATGTCTTTTTACCCGTTTATTTAAAGTTGTTCAATTGTATATTTGACTCAGGTATTATCCCTGAGAGCTGGTTAACTGGTAATGTTAAGCCCATTTACAAGAACAAAGGAAATCATTTAGACCCGAAAAATTTTCGTCCGATCACGATTTTGAGCTGTTTTGGCAATTTATTTACAGCAGTATTGCTGACAAGATTAAATGCTTTTTCTGAAAAATTTTCTATCTTGAATGAAAACCAGAGTGGTTTCAGGAAGGGTTATTCGACAATTGATAATATTTTTGTTCTATATGCCTTCTTTGAATTGTTAAAATTAAAAAAGAAAAAGTTATTTGTTACATTTGTGGACTTTGAAAAAGCCTTTGATAAGGTATGGAGGGATGGTTTATGGTGTAAATTACTTTTAAATAATATAAATGGGAAGATGTATAAAGTTATTTATAATATATATCAGAATATAAAATCTAGAATTGTATATAATAACACAGTGTCAGATTTTTTCGATTGTAATAATGGTGTGCGACAAGGGTAAAATCTTCCACCTTTCCTTTTCTCGATGTATTTAAATGATCTGGAACAGTTTTTAAACGATCGAAATGTCAACGGTCTAACATCTATTACTGAGGATTTTGAAATTGAACTAGATGTATATTTAAAACTTTTTGTACTTTTATATGCCGACGATACTGTTATTATGTCGGAATCAAAAGAAGATATGCAAAACCAGCTAAATGTTTTTAATGATTTTTGCAAAAAATGGAAACTCAAAGTAAATGCTGAAAAGTCGAAAGTTCTTGTGTTTAGTAATGGTAGATTACCTGCAAATTTAAAATTTACTTATAACGATAGAGACTTGGAAATTGTTCCAAATTTTTCTTATCTTGGTATAACATTTTCAAAGTCTGGATCATTCAACGCAGCAAAAAAAGATCTTGTAAATAAAGGTACGAAAGCTATGTATGAAGTATTGAAGAAAGGTAGACTTCATAATTTGTCAATACAATGTCAACTGGATATTTTCGATAAAACAGTAAAACCTATACTATTATATGGTTGTGAAACTTGGGGCTTTGGGAAAAACGATATTATTGAGAGAGTTCATCTAAAATTTTGTAAGCTTCTTTTGCATGTAAAAACATCCACATCAAATTTTATGGTCTATGGGGAATTGGGCCGATATCCAATTGACATTGACATTAAAGTTCGTATGATTTCATATTGGTCAAAACTCATTTTAGGAAATCAGTCAAAAATTTCATCATTATCATACAAACTATTGTATATAAAAGATTTTCAAAATAAAAATGTTACATGTGCTTGGTTAAATAGAATTCGTTGTATTTTGAATGATTGTGGTATGTCATATATTTGGAACATGCAGAATTGTATTTCTGATAAATGGTTGAAATTAGTATTTAAAAATAATTTAGTGGATCAATTTAAACAAACATGGACTTCAAAGATTGAACATTCATCAAAAGGGGATAATTATAAGTTATTTAAGCATGATTTAAAATTTGAAGATTATTTGGATGTATTAGATGATAAGGACAAATTCTTACTTGTTAAATTTAGGACTTCAAACCATAGGCTACCGATAGAAGTTGGGCGTTGGCGTAATATAAAAGGGGAAAATCGGATTTGTAACCTATGCATCGGAAGAAACTTAGGTGATGAATTTCACTATCTATTTGAATGTCCATCTTTGTCAAATGAACGTAAGAAGTATTTTGAACCACACTTTATAAATAGACCAAATATACTTAAGTTTTGTAATCTGATGAATTCAAAATCAGTTAGCGTTTTATGTAATATGTGTAAATATATCAGAATTGTAAATATGAGGGTATGTCCTCCAGGTTGATCCACCTTCTATCTTCCTTTAAATGTAATAATATGTGTTATATTGTTGTTATCTCTGTACCTTTGTAAAATTGGTTATGAGAAATAAAGATATATATTACCACTTATACAAAGTGATTTAACGACTTGTGATATGTTCTTGACATCATGTATATTTGTATTAGATTCTACTACATGAGACATTGAAATGATGAAACACGTGAATAGAGGCTTAATATGTAAAATAAAACGAAATCCGCGAAATAAGTAATGAAGAACTACAGACAATAAAAAATAGGTTTGTTTGTTTGTTTGATGGTGTTTAACGCCACTTTCAACAATATTTCAGTTATATCGTGGTGGTCAGTTTTATTGGTGGATGAAACCGGAGGACGCGGAGAAAACCACCGACCTGTCGCAAGTCACTGACAATCTTTATCACATAATGTTGTACACCTCGCCCTGATCGAGATTCGAACTGACAACATCAGTGATTGCTGATTGCATAGGTAGTTATAAATCCAACTACCATACGATACGAAAACCCCTCATATTATGATTAATGACCATTTAACAAAGTATATTTTGTTATTATAGGCTATGAAACTGCTAATTATAATCGAAGACATTTTAATTTTTCGTCTGACTTTCAGCAAGTTTTCAAGCTATACCGTGACTACCAGACGTAACGAACTGATCGCTGAAACCACGGTCGCGTGACGGTGGCAGGAAGGCATAAACATATGATTTATTCGTGTTGCTCTTCAGTTTTCGATGTAATGCTTTGTAGATCATTGTTTGTCCTTTTGTCCTTATTCGTTTGGTCACTGCTTTGTCTGTTCTTGTTCGATTTACGGGTTCTGATTGTATACCCTTTTGATATCTTCACACTCTTCTTCATAGCAAACTATATGACATTTCTTGTCACATTTGTGTAGAGTGAATTTAAATAAGAAGTAGAATTACATCAAGGAAACCAGAATATATATTTTGTCTATGTGTCTATGATTATGTACAGTGTAGGTCAACATCCTTGTGTGTTGGAGTTTAGCCATGCAATGAGATCCACGGAAGGCTATAAATAAAAACCCGCAATGACAGGAACAACTAATACCATTAGAGATTCTAGCTCACTGACGATATCCCTTCTTTAATGTTAAAACTCAAATGTATGTAGAGGGCCGTGACCGTGATCGTTTGGTAGTTGGATTTACAACTACCTATGCAGGGTGAGATGCACAACATTATGTGATACAGTTTGTCAGTGACTTCCGACAACTCGGTAGTTTTCTCCGGGTCCTCCGGTTTCCTCTACCAATAAAACTGACCGCCACGATATGGCTGAAATATTGTTGAGTGGCGTTAAACACCATCAAACAAACAAACAAATATATGTAATGAAAATTATATTGTAATCAAATTAAAACATTTACCGCTTTTTTCGTCACTGGAAATATTTAGATTGCTTTAACATGTATTACAAATAACCATAGATTTGATGATATAATTTGTGAAGAAAGTGGCACACAAGGCAAACAATACTTCTGTTAACAAATAGTGATGGCAGTTTTCCCATACTTTTATTTACTAAAGTATTACAATTATTTGAAATTGTTTTAGGTGTTTAATTTTGTGCTCTGAAAGTTTTGAACGTTTTGATTTACCATATTTTTGGCGAGCAACAGCAAATCCACCAAAAGTAAAATCTGAATCTAAAAGCAATGAAGATTCTCTTGATTACAGTACAAACTATGTTCAAATGTAGATATTGTTATTAAATGGAATATGATACTATGACCAATAACTATTAGTAAAATTTCATTAGTGTTTAAATGGCACATGACTTTTTGTAAATCAGGTTCGCAAAGTTTTAACTGAATTGGCATTAAACGTGTTTATTTTTATTTTTATTATTTACAGGATAATATTTATTTCGTTGGATTTTATTTGCATAGTACATTTAAATCGTAATACTATATTCGCCGGTATGTTGTTTATGTGCATCGCATTAACAATCACCGGTATCAACGTAATAACGGAAGTTGTATATGCTACATGTATTGAATGTCACTAATAAAAATAATAACAAGATTATCATTTGTTATTGAGGAATGTCGTGTATTTTACAGTTTTAGGATGTATAGAAGAACGTACTATGATCAGAACCCATACAGATATAATAGTTCCAGCTCTAGACGACGGACGTATGACGACCCATACAGAAGCTACAATGAATACCTGAACAGATATCGTCACAGTAACTTTGACTCCCCTCTGTATTATGGACCAAGTAGATATAGTACTTACCCCTGGGACAGGGACTACAACTGGAGGAGGAGACGTGAAGATAGAGAGGAAAGACGAGAAGAAAGCAGAGAGGAACGAAGAGACGAAACAAGAGAGGAACGAAGAGACGAAACAAGAGAGGAAACCAGAGAGGAAGGTATTGTTAGACATTCTTTATTAAGCCAGAAACAATTAAAAACAAGCAGATAATCATTCTTTTGACCGTTCATGAATTGGTGTAAGTATAGGCGTATAAGTGGAGAACTTTGAAATTAGGATCATATCAGGTCGCAGTAGTTTTGTTTAAAACTATTAACATTATGTATATTAGAGATATTAAATGTCTCTAACATTATGATTGAGAGGAATATTGTTGCTACCGTATTCGAAATATACTCAACCAGCCACCCATAGAACCACGTTCGGTTTATTTCAACCGAAACGTACCTCATTTTCTCTTCTTCATCGCCTGTCTTTGTTCTAGGCATTGTTGATATTGCTTAGACAGAGTAAAACCAATCAGCGTTATACTAGACCAGAAACACGTCGTGCGTACTAAATTGGATCTATATGTTTTTACCCAGAAACTCGAGATGAACACTAAATTAGGTGTCTACGTTTTATTACTATTACTGGATAGATTTCCCTGCTCGTGGACTAATAGTCCCTGAGGGTATCATCAATCCAGTAGTCACTGTTTTGACACTGTCATGGTTTATTAGATATATTTATTACTGAAATTTTACAGTTCCGAAATGATGTTATTAGTAATAAAAATAAGGTTCTCCTCCTTCAGACATAGATGGTCTTAGCAGACTTTGACAATTTTGTTTAGACTCTTTGGTTTCCGGACGCACTATTAAGATGTCTACGTGTTTTGAATAATTAGCCTGTTATATTTTGTAAAGACAAATTATGGTATTTACATTTCGAAGGATATAGAAGTATTTAATTATTCACAGTTTTACTGAACATTTTGGTTTTCACAATAAACATAAAAAATCATTTCCTTTTTATGTAAACTATCATTTAAAACCTTTCATTAAAAAACAAAAATAAATGATTAATGTTTGCTTTAATTTAAGACAATGTGGTAGAAATCAACAAACGTTTCCACGTAGAAGAAGTCGATTTGAATATCAAAGAAAATACAAAAGAACATCACACTAATAAATACATGTGTACTAAAAGAAAGGTGAACCCAAGCCTAGTGATACGTAGAGGACAACCATTTACCATGACTATAAAATGTGACAGAGATTATAATGAGGAACAGAATGAGATCTCCTTCTACTTCAAAACAGGTACATATATACAATTACATGTACTGTTTCTAAATCTGTCAGAGGAGGGGTGCAATATATTCATACAATGACGATGGTTTGGTTTATGGTGTTTAGCACCACTTTTAGCAATATTTCAGTTATATCCTGGCGGTCAGTTTTATTAGGGGACCGTGGAGGACACCGTAGTACCCGGAGAAAGGACACCGATCTGTCGCGAGTCATTGACAAACTTTTGTTTTGCTCGTCTCAAGCGCAGGTCGGGGTCAAACCAAAGACTAAAAAATTAGTATCTGTTGCTTCTCCGCTAAGCTCTCAGCAGTAAGGAGAAAGTACTAAAACTGGTTGTCTGGGAATGATGTATCCGAGTGGAGCGGCATGTCTACCCTCAGACTGTTGTTTTAATAAGATAGTACTATACAATTCCCACCAAGCGTGCTTTTCTAGTAGAAATCGGACATCAGTATCATATGATCGATGTATAACTGATTCGCCGCCATTGTGGAAACATGTCTTACTCACTAGGCGTTAAACAACAATCAATCACTCACTAACTCATTTTTTCTGCCTTTATTCACGGATTCGATATAATATAATATGATATCATCTTGAACAATAAAATTAAATGTCCTTTCAAGTCATTAGCGATGTGTTTGTAGGAAAGAATCCACAGCCTCCAAAAAGAACTGCAGTCACAGTAGAAATGGACGAAAATGAAAACAGTACAGGCAATCCAAAAGAATGGTTCGCCAAATTGATTAGCAAGAAAAATAAGTCTATTGATGTTGAAATCACTCCTCCTTGTAACTGTATCATAGGAGAATGGATGTTTCACATAACTACAGAATCTAAGCTGAAAGAGGGAGGTGATACTCTAATACTTGAGTATAAACACCCTGAAGACATTGTAATTTTACTTAACCCTTGGTGTAAAGGTAAGCACTTTTGCAACATGAATTTTAATTAAGATATTTTAAATTTTTATACCTCTCCGCTAGGTTTTACACATGCCCGTCCGTACTTAGCATATTTGGTTTCTGCTCAATAATTTATGCTCCCCTGAAGAAAAGCAATTTAAATTTATATACACAAGATCAAGGGCCATCAATGGAAGGTCAAAGGCCGAGTTACTACTTTTTTTCCGTTCTGGCATTATGCTAATGTTTACTTTAGCTGAACCCGGGGGCATCCATGTCCTATGGACACATTCTACCATGTGTGTTTTAAAATGTATATAACTGCAGTTTCTTAAGATGAAATTAACAATCCATTATAGTCAAACAAACACCATGCTTATTAAATGTAGATTTCTCGTTTTTAGCTCTCCTAACTCAATGACAAGTTGCATTGTTATACCACAGAAATGAACGTTAGTTCCTTCTTTTTAGATGACCAAGTTTACATGGGAACGGATGACTTATTAGATGAATACATCCTGAATGAATCGGGAGCAATATTTAGTGGAAATTATCGCCAGCGATCTATAAAACCATGGAATTTTGGACAGGTAAATCATGATTTACACAGCCACTTTATTTTTTTATGATCAATTGAAGTATGTACGGAGTAAGGACGAGAGCTAATATTTAATAAACAGGATATGATAACCATAGAACACTCAAAGATTCTGTACAACATATATAAGATAGGAACTGCAACATTGTGTATCTTTATTGGTCTTTATTGCGACTTGTGCCGCATTCATAGAGTATTGCCAGTATAAGTAAATATTCTGAGAGACAGCGATGAAAAATATTGTATCCTTGAATTAGTCACTGGAACTCATATGTACATATATATATTGATCGACAGAAGTGAACATTAACTCGCAACTATATTCCAGGGACGGTTTCATACCCATTTTAAGTGTACGGCATCAAGCGCATTATTGAAGACCCTATTGTGACCGTGAAATGTAGAACGTCTCTCAAAGCGTTTCTTTATTTTATTTTATGCTTAAGAGTAGAATTAGATAATCTCTCATTTTCATTTACTTCCATATCATTTCTTACATATATATTGATATGTGCATTTTTGTAGTTTAAAGATGGAATCTTGGATATTTGTTTACATCTAATAAGGAAAGCATTTAATAACACTGTAGATCCTGGAATGGCGGATGTTGTCAAGTTGTCACGAGCAATATCAAAATTAGTAAGTAGTTTTCTCTCATATAACCCGTATAGGTATGTCATGGCATAAATTCATAACATTACATCTTACTTATTTGATCATATGTCTCGGAAATGTCTTTTTGGTTATATTCACATTCTCCTGCAAAAAGAATTAAAAAAAGGCCATTCCGATATTCATTATGTGTTTCCTAGTCATGTTTATTTTTATATTTGATAACGGCGAGAATGACGTTTTGAATTAGTGAACAACAAAAATGTTAACATACCCCATCGATAGGATATGCATGGTACATGCAAAAATCAAATTGGGACAGTTCAACTTGTACACTGATTTTTAATGTGTACATTAAATAAATAGTTTTTAAAATGACAATCTAGAATATTGTGCAATTTTTCATTTTACAACATTGATACAAATATTATAGAATAGCCACCTAAATATATGCATAATGAAAACGTAGATGAGGCGTTTCACCAGGTACGCTAAAAATCAAAAGATTGGAAAGCCAAATAGTTAGAAGTAAGAACATATAATCTTATTTTAATGAATACACAATTTTGTTTATTAGGACAAATTTAAAGTAAAAACAAAGTAATGAGATTATTATTTCTTCCAAAAAATTAAAGGTGAATGCTTCAGATGAAAATGGCGTTCTTGAAGGAAACTGGAGTGGAAATTATTCAGGTGGAACATCTCCAACAAAATGGGTCGGAAGCGTTGCTATTTTGGAAGAATATGCAGCTAATAAAGGAGACCCTGTTAGGTATGGACAGTGTTGGGTATTTTCTGCAGTAACTACTACAGGTAATTATATTGTTTACTTAGATTGAATATAATTATTTTTGTGAAATTAGTTGTTACAAATCCTGACAATTTAACACTAAAGCAAGTTCACAAACTTCATACTTTGCTACATTGTATTATTTTAACACCAATGAAATTATTAAATATATGTTCCATGTATTATGTGCAGTTGTTCAAAACAATGATATCGAAGTGCAAATTACATAACTTATTTCATAGTTATTGAATGCTTTTCAGTTATCAGTGTCAGTAAAAGTAATTCCCACAATTTATTTTTAATAAAAAAAAGCAACGTTAAAACAGATGGTTCAGTTGTTGGTATTATTTATTCAATGACAAATTTGTTTTGTAGTTTGCAGAGCTATAGGTCTGCCTTGCCGTAGTGTCACTAACTTTGCTTCAGCACATGACACTGATGGATCTACATCTATCGACAGAGCATTTAAGAAGGAAGGAGAGGAATGGGTGAAGATAGACATGCCAGATTCTAATGATTCTATATGGTAATTACATCTATATTGTAACCACATAGGTAGTGTAATGACTATAGCGTGTTCGCCCCAGTCAAATCAAACTAAAGACTATGCAATTGATATTTGTTTCGTCTCCGTTTAGCACAATGCACTAAACATTAAGAGCAAAGACTGGTTGGCTTGGAATCAGAATAATATCTCCGAGTGGAGCGACATCTATGTCCGCAGACTGTTGCTTCAGCAATGTTACCACTAACTCAGCGTGTTGCGTTATAGTACAAAACGGACATCATCAATCATCAAAATAAAACTTGTTCTCGTCATGATATAGCTGCAAAATTAAATTGCTCATCTGGTGTTAAGTGATATTCACTCAGTCACACATCTATAGAGTAATTACAATTGAACCTGTTTGTGTCGAGGTGGAGTGAATTTATTAGTTTAGTTGAGTATGAACTGCTTACACTTCCGGAACACCTGAGTTCACACTTGGCTTTTTTGGGGGGGATTCATGTTGCACAATAATTAGTTTTCTGTATTATGTTTTGTAGATCATTGTTTGTCCGTTTGTCCTTTTCTTTTGGCAATTGCATTGTCTGTCTTTCAATTTGCGGCTTCTGATTACCCCTTTGACATCTTCAAAAACTTTTTGCAGCCCGAATAAGACCTCATTGTTAAAGTAATCTAAATACATTTAACTAATAACTAATGTAAACGGGCATTACCCATTCTTTAGGTTATTCAATGAAAAACATGAAAAACAGTACAAAAAATCCATTCTGTCCGAATAGTTCAAAATACAATAGAAAAATCGTAGAAACGGAGGTAAAATTGATACCTTTAACCCACATATACATGCCCGCTCATTTGCCCTGTTTGGTACAGGTGTTTCAATAAACGTGGACGGATTAAACTAGATTTTAGGCCCAAGCATTCCCTCTTAGTGAAATGATTCAACCGTATACGAGATGAAAAGTTTCGGGTGTTGTATGTTGTATGATATTACAGAGCATAAAATATCACAGAACCAGAAATAGAAATTATATGTAAAACATATTTTGATCTTGTGTGACCTCACAGCAGTCTTATGAAAGCAAAGAGATTTAACTTTAATGTACGACTATACTCTCATTTGTGAAATATTTGCAAAAAGGTATGCATCCAGTTTTCTCTTGGAACAGAACTATTCTCATTCCCAAAACGCTAATCACACTTGAAAGGGCTAAAAAATGTAAAATTATATGTTTTTATAAAGCACAACCAAAGCAGCTTTCATCATGCAGATCAATTGAAAATTCATAGATAACTATCTACTTACTTATTTACACATTTTTGGGGGAAATTTTAATCACGATATGCCTAATATAATTGTGACTGACATGGAACATTACAATTGCAGGAACTTTCACGTATGGAATGAGGCATGGATGACACGAACAGTTGACCTAGGTAAAGGTTATGATGGATGGCAGGTTATTGATGCAACACCACAGGAAGTCAGTGAAGGTAATTGTTATTGTGTCGATTTCAACATATTGTATGTGGTACTTATCTTTATAATTGATTGTGTTACATTGGATAGGACAGGATAGTAATCCATAAAACGTAGATATCAAATTCAGTGCGCACAACTCGTTGCTAGAATAACTTCATCGAATACGCTCAAACCAAAATATTTGATGTTAATACGAATGTTTTCAACCAGTACAAATTTCTTCATTAGACAAATCCAAATGTGAATGGTTAAGGAAATAATATCATGTAAAATGAACGAATACAGATTCCGTAAGGTGAAAATAAACCAGGTTCAAGAAAGGTACTGATCCCCCTTATGGATATCATCTGTTCAACATTATGAGAAAGTCTGACATACATTTTATATAATAATCAGATCAAATAAAATATATATTTCGTAACTTTTACTTTGACCTTAAAAAATAAATAACTCTCCAAAGTATGATACAAATCGTAGATATCAAATTTGGTGCGTTTTGGAATAACCATCAGGTACGCTCAAAACCGAAAGATTGGAAGGCCAAATAATTTAAACGTGTTTGGGAGCATGAAAACCAAAGAGCCTGAACAGGATCGCCAAAATCAGCTAATGATAACTATGCCTGAGTGAGGGTAACCTTAGTTTTATAATAATTACATTATTGGGGAACTGTAAATCTCAATAAAAATATGCTTACCTTTCTAGGTTGCTTCAATACATTAGAAAGTATTTGACTTGCGGTAGTGTTTAGCTAAATAAATGAACAGTATAGAACTTAACTTTCTATCCCCTAACATTCTATGACAAAAGCTGTATGTGCAATGTAATAGTTGTGTATTCTTATGCAGTCGCGTTCCTAAATAATATTTTAATATTCTTTTGCATGGATGATAAGAAAAATGATTCTGTAATCAATACGGAACGAAAGTACACTGGTATGCAATGGTGTAACAGTATTGTGATTTAATTCACGGATTACACCATAAACAACATAAGCTGATGTGCATCTGCATGTTAGAATTGATTGAAAATGTTGGTTGAAGAAAGGTATTACCTGTTTATTTAATGAACGATAGAGAAATTCGAAGGGGAAAAATAAAGAATTGAAAATCTAGAGAGAACAGGAAACATTGCGCACACGACACAGAACGAAGACAAGCAAAATTCCAAGGCATACCATTTAAAAGATTAGCAACACTGACACACCATACAAACCGGTGCTTACAAACGGATAATCAGTTCTTGTAAATAATTATATAATATAGTATTCTTATTTGTCATTTAAAACGTGTACTACTCGTGTATATTATTGTACCAAGTCAGGGTCATTGCGGTTTTCACAGTTTTCCGGTTGTTGACTGATTTTGTCTGTTTATATACTTATGAGTTTTGACTTTCCCTTTGTAAGATTGTTTGGAGTTCGGTAATTTTGTTATTACCCTTATTTCAGGCCAATATCGTTGCGGACCAGCACCAGTCAGTGCCATTAAGAAAGGAGAAATTGGTAGGGTGCAGTATGATGCACCATTCATATTTGCAGAAGTGAATGCAGATGTGGTAGAATGGGGGATTCTTCCAAACCAAAATGATTGGATAATCATTGATACAGATCCCAACGAGTATGTAGTGTCTTTTTATATTGGTTAATATTTTGAATTGATATCAAGTTTACTGTTCCTGTCTAAGATAAAGGTGGGACAAGTTTGCAGATAACAAAGGGGGGTAATCAGAATCAGTATATCGAAGAAGAAGAGACAACACAATTACCAAAAGAAAAAGTACAAAAGGACAAACAACGATCTATAAAACATACATATAAAACAAAAGATTTAGTAACACGAACCCTACTAAAAACCGGAGGTGACCTAAGGTGCTCCGGAAGGGTAAGTAAAATGTACTGTTCCTGTCTAAGATAAAGGTAAGACAAGTTTGAAGATAACAAAGGGGTAATCAGAAGCCGTAACTCGAAGAAGAACACAATGCCAAAAGAAAGAAAAAGAAGAGCAATAGGACAAGCTGTGATGTACAAAACACTACACAGAAAACTAAAAATGGAGTGAGCAATTCTAACCTCACTAAAAACTGGAGATGAACAAGGGTGTTCCGGAAGGGCAAGCAGTTCCTGTGTCATTAGTTGTAAAATGCCAATTAAAGAGAACAGCATGCAATCACATCTCTAGGGAAAAGTGAGGTTTAAATGATTGTGTCACAATAATTTGCTTTGCATTACTATGACGAAAAGTATATAACGTTGCTAGTACTATTTCTACCCGTGACAAGGTGTGATCGATTCAACTATATGTCATAAAGTATGTCATTGACCTACGACAGACCCATGGTATACACTGGATGCACAAGCTTCAACCGAAAATAAATATGACCGCTACACTTTAACCGAAAAATGTTTAAGCAGCCATAATCAATTAAACAGTATATCGGTGACTAGTAAGAAATAAACATATATGTATATAAACATATGCTATCATTCATGATTTATCACCGGGTTCGTTATAACAGTTACAGGACGGATGTCACTTCCGCAGCACCTGAGTTTTGTGGAGTTCATGTTTTGTTCAATCTTTAGGTGTCTGAGTAATATTTTGCAGATTATTTCTCTGATCCTTTTTCACTTTTGGCTATTCTATTGTCTGTCCTTCTTCGATTAACTCCCTTTGGTATCTTTAAACTTTTCTGACCAGATATACATATAAATATGGATCAATGTCTTGATTACGTACCAAGTTTTCATATTGCCAATTTCCCCTTTCCAACCATTTGGAACAACGACTCCAGTAATGGTTATTGGTGATATCTGATAAGCGGATGAAAGTCGAAATATATTATGAAACGTATCTTTTTGTTTATATTAGTGTTGGGAAATTTATAAGTACAAAAGACCCTACTGGAAAGCCATACGGTGGGGAAGCTTCATCATATTACAGACTTGGTGAAAAATACAGATTGGATATTACCAACAATTATAAATATCCTGAAGGTAAATGTGTTATGATTGTGTAACTTGTGAGTATAATATCCGGGTTTCAAATACCGTTATGATGTAACGACAAGTAGAATTGTCGGAGATCAGCTATATAAATATATGTATATAGTCACAACACAAGCAAAAAAAGGGTCGAGACAGACATTCTCACTAGCATCGCAGAGTATCCTATTGGACGAACTGTGATTCTAGACATAATGTATGTCGAGACATTCAAAACGAATGTTATTGTTTTATCTGTATTAAATAATGTGAGGTCATACTGACCACTATTGTCCAGTATCAGTCATTCAATGAGAGCAAAGTAGTAGCTTGTAAGCTACATATACCCCGGTAACTATGCATATCTTTGGTCATATAGCTCACAACTATGAGTAACTGGGAGATAAATGTGTGTATAAATATATGTAATTCAACACTGTAAGTGTGTTGAAAGTATTTATAAGTCTTTTAAATACAAATATCTTCTGGACACCCGTTTTTGAACCAAGAGAAAATCATATAATTTTAAATTCCGATGAATGTGATTTAGTTTTTGAACATGTCTAAAAAGTTCTTATTATCGTCTTCATGTAATTTCCCTATCAAACTAAACATACACAGATGTGGAACACATTGAGTGGATGAGTGGATGAGTGATTGCTCCATAATTGATACGCGATATGTTGCTGTTAAGTGGCACGAATTTCATCTGATATGGCACCAGTATAAATGCATATAACTAATAATTTAGTGGGCGCTACGCGTACCTGGACTAAGCCTTTATCGGGTAAGCTCATAGTAAAAATATTCGTTGGGACCAAGAAAGCAAAGGGCTTAAACTGAATAGTCAAAGTCTGCTAATGCTACCAAATGTCAGAGGTAAATGAATCTTAGTTTTATTAATTATTACAATATTTAAGAATTATAGCTTTTAAATATGTCTTATAAACCATGTTAATCCCGTAACGTTGATTACATTGGATATAATACACACCGATACTATTTAAATCACAATACCAGTCGATGTCCGTATTTGATGACTATACCTTCCGTCCGTTAATGTCCGATCAAATACCCACAATGATCGGAATATAAAATAGCAAATTGTTAAGAAGAATGCTGTATTAAAATGAAGCAAATACTAAATGTGGCACAGTTAGATCCCCGTTCAATCTATAATTTATTTGGTCGTGAAGTAAATGCAGTCTTTGTGTTATGTTTTATCAGGTTCTTTGGAGGAAAGAATAGCAGTTCAAAACGCAGATAAGGCAGCAAAAGTAGGAAGGGACGTCTTTTTTACAAAGAAAGAGGTTGGTATTTATGCATAAATAACACAAGACCACATACTATAGTACTTACTACAGACACAAATTGTCTAAGCTGGTTTTCAATTAAACATATTTTAACTAAATCTATAATGAAATCCTTTCATTTCTGATCCAGTACTATGTATATCCAGTAAAATATATAACAGAGGAATGTTTTGGTTATATTTACCAGACAAACCAGTTATTTTACCATGATTTCTCTACCGATCAAGTTACAAAATATAGTATGCACATACATTGTATGTCTCTATTTATGACAAAGAGCAACATTTATGAGGTATATGGGAACCAGAGTATGTTTGCTTTGTTTTGTACTTGTGTACATTAACTATGAAGAAAGATCAATGCATGACAAATGGAATTTTGGGGATTTTTAAATTTTATTTTACATAACAATTGTAGATTTGAGAGAAATGTGTTTAAATTACTTTTTATTGAACTGATAAATAAATATTTCATTTGTATTGACAATCGCCTCTTTTTCAAATTTAATTAGCTTTTGTGAAAATGGCTTAATAAATTGAATTTACTTTTAATTCTATTTTACTATCTGCTCTCTGTCTTTTTTTAGGATATATCAATAGAAATTGTGGAAAAGGATGGAGTTATGATTGGCCATGATTTTGAGGTTGAAGTTATAGTAAAGAACATTAAACGAAAACGAGCATTAAGAACAATAAAACATCTACAAATAGTGGTGGATTCTGTAAAATATACTGGAGATGGCAGGAAGAATATAGCCAAACAAAGCTATGATGATATCAGGCTAGACTTTAGTGAAGGTATGTTCTTTGTCTCAATTACTTACTAGTTATGAAGAACAGTTTCAACAGTAATGGACAGCAATATTAATTTCACCAGATCACAAACACAAACAACCACCTCTCACCTTAAACAATTGAACACACAAACAAATCATGACAAATGGAGTTAGAATCCAGATATTTGCTGAGGACAGACGCGGAGTTAAGCCGATAAATTTGATCCCCACCCTCCCTAGTACTTTGTCAAATTATGAATGGAATTATCATGGTGTGACATACCTAGTGGCAAGACTTAATGTATAATGTGTTACTAGTACTGTGTGTGAACGGTATGAAAGTAGTAATAAAAAAGTTCAGAAATGAGTCGGCTACATATGACCATTACAAAACATGGAACATAGTAAAATGAACAACAAAACATGCCACAGTGTTGGAACATTTCTACAATAGAAACGTCATAGAGCTTAAATAGATACCCTAACACACAAATACATTAAAGCTTTCCTGACTTGGATCAGGTACTCTAATAAAAAGTGGCAGGGTTAAACATGTTTTATAGGCCCACATATTTACCTCATTACAGTAATGAAGATATCACATACATAAATTAGACCAATTTATGTTTAGCTCATTAAACTACCTGTGACAAAATGGGTTCCATTTACATGGCGATAATCAACCAACAGTTGTGTAATCTTTTAATTGGCCTTCGTGGGTAATCTTTACAAATTTTAATGTGCGAGTTTTGATTTGATGATTGTCGGACTGGCCCATTGATATATGCAGGTCCTTATTTGTAATCTTGCTAACTTATGTATTTATTATGTTATTAGAGAAGAAAATGACATTCAAAGTAAAGAGAGAAGACTACTGGGATAAAATGTATGAGTTATTTAATATGGAAATCATGGCGTTTGCACATGTCAAAGAAACTGAAAATTATTATGTGAAGAGAGATGATTACCGTCTTCGTCGTCCAGATGTTAATGTTAAGGTAATAAATTCTCATTGTTTTAAACTGTTAATTGCATTGAAATCTGTACCGTTGCTTACGGTACCAGTATTTAATGGGGTTCGGTTTTCTGGATACTGTTTTGTAGATCATAGTTTGTCCCTTTGTCGTTTTGTTTTTTTTTGGGGGGGGGGGGGGGGCTTTGTACTATTTGTCCTTCGAATTACGGCTTTTGATTAGCCCATTGGTATCTCCACACTTTTCTTAATTTCAAATATCAAGTACAACTATCTTTCCATCTCCACGTTAAAGTTAGTACAAATGGAGTTAGTAATTGTTAGTTTATATATTGCTTCCCCATTTCGATCCATTATGTCCACACATCACACCAATGCAAAGCACTTTTTAATGCCAATTGAAATTCGAACCCCTTTCATGGAGAGGTGTACTCATACAACATTATGTGATAAAGTTTGTCTGTGACTTGCGACAGGTCGGTGGTTTTCTCTATACAACATTATGTGATAAAGTTTGTCTGTGACTTGTGACAGGTCGGTGGTTTTCTCTATACAACATTATGTGATAAAGTTTGTCTGTGACTTGCGACAGGTCGGTGGTTTTCTCTATACAACATTATGTGATAAAGTTTGTCTGTGACTTGCGACAGGTCGGTGGTTTTCTCTATACAACATTATGTGATAAAGTTTGTCTGTGACTTGCGACAGGTCGGTGGTTTTCTCTATACAACATTATGTGATAAAGGTTATCAGTGACTTGCGACAGGTCGGTGGTTTTCTCGGGGTACCTCCACCAATAAAACTGACCGCCACGATATAACTGAAATATTGTTGAAAGTGGCATTAAACCTAATTCTAATTGACTTTAGCACATAGTATACATTTCATTTGGAAAACAAACACATTTTTCATTCCTTCACTCCTTCACATACAGACGAAAACACACCAAGAAGCATCTTAATTCAAAGTCACAAAAGGTATTGACGATATATAAGCAACCTCGTGGGTATAAAAAAAAATAGGAAGACCTGCCCGTCCTGATTCATAAACATGAAAGGGATTACAGTTTTCTGCTACAGGCTACGTATTATATTACAGAACAAAAGTAATATCAACATGTCAGGAGTTTTAGTGAGTTTTAATGACTGGAGAGTCTACGTTTGGTTTCATTTGCGATCTTATACATTAACAACACGTTGCAGTGTGCTCTTTCTGGCTGTCTAGTTTAGTGGTTTGTATGGTTAAAGTTTCCAATTCATTTACTAAAAACTATATTCGAAATTGAGTAATCGGTTTTACAATTGTGTTTGTTTGCATGTAGTGGTGTCCATGTGTTGTATTTTTGTTTTGTTGGTCTTCGCCTTGAGTCTTGTGTGTCTTACGTTACCAGTTTCTCTGGATTGTCCATTTTAGATTGTTCCTTCTCCAATGTTTATTTATATACATTTCGGATGCATCTAATCTTTAGTTTATAAATCTTGTCTAATTTAAGTCATACCTGGCATTAATTAATACAAGGATAGCACCATCAATCTACATGTATTTCTATCTCACAACCACAAGCCTAATTGACCGCCGCTGTCGTTACAAAGAAGGACTTGTTTCACTTGATTTAGTTTATATAGAGAATCTATATCCGTACACAACCAGACAACTCTGTCCCACTCAATTATATCTTGAAGCCATTAATACAATATATTCGTTTGAAGCAACGGACAACTCAGTAGCCAGTAAAACTGCTATCACTCTGTCATATAAACTGATATGATATGGGTGATTGGTCCAATAACAACGCATAGCTCCATTTGAAGCTATTATAATAAATGCTTCAAAGTGTAATGATAAAATTGAGATGACGAGACAACATGCATAAATATACGGGAACAAAATGATATGTTTACGAAATAATTGTATGGATTGGCTCGTACATAACAGGGGATTGTTACTATTTCATTTCCAATGATGTTTCATATAATTGTATTATAATTTCCAGTATAGATTTCTAATTTGCATATGATGGTTTCCTCGTTTTCATTTGATTTCTACTATTTTATTTGCTTACCTTTAATATAAAGAAACCTTACGTCAATTTGTTACGTTACCTGACGTTCACAACATCACGATTTCATCATCAGGACAGTTTCATATCACTATAATTAACAACGGTTACCTTGCCCGGAACAAATCGTTTCAAATCTCATTTCTGTTTTTGTTGTGGATGTTCGTGCATCCTGTCTGTCGTGTGGTCATTTATACAACACTCATCATTACTATAAATATGTTTGCATAGCGTTCGATCTAAATATATTATGGTGTCAATTTTATATCTTGCAGCACTGACTACTAAACCAAGGGTTCCTTTTAGTTAAGTTGATGTCATCACTTCGAAATTTTACGGTCGCCACCATGACTTGGTTGACCGTTATGGAATATCTGTATCACAATTGACCACTGATATGTTCCACTTGTCGTAACCACTTTCCGGTCCTTTCCTCATTCACGACTTATCACCGGGTATGTTACTAGATTAACACGACGGTGCCACTAGTGGAGCAGGAACTGATTACCCTTCCGGAGCACATGAATTCAACCCCGGGTTTTAGTGGGGTTCGTGTTACTCGATCTTTAGTTTTATGTGTATGTTTTGTAGATTGTTGTTTTTCCTTTCGTATGTTTTTCTTTTGGTCGTTGTTATTCTGGTCTGTTATTCTTCGATATACAGATTCCGATTACCCTTTTGGTATCTTCAAACTCTTCTTAATATTATAAATATTATCTTTGCAGGCTCCAACCACCGTTAAAGTTGGAACTCCATTTGAAATAAAACTGTCCTTCAAAAATACATTACCATTACCATTGACGGATTGTTCACTACTTATTGAAGGAAATGGTGTCGCCAATGTGTCGAGAAAAGAAGAGTAAGTCTTTATATAGTAGTTATGTATACATGAATCTAATATCACAATTGATGTGGTTTGGACCAATAAAATTAGCTTAACCCTGCCACATTTTATGGAAATGCTTGTTTCTAAGCCAGGAAATTGAGCGATCATGTATATATGTAAAATAAACGTAGATATCAAATTTAGTGCGTTTCTGTAATAACCTTCATCAGGTACGTTTCTGGAATAACCTTCATCAGGTACGTTTCTGTAATAACCTTCATCAGGTACGTTTCTGGAATAACCTTTATCAGGTACGTTTCTGGAATAACCTTTATCAGGTACGTTTCTGGAATAACCTTCATCACGTACATTTCTGGAATAACCTTTATCAGGTACGTTTCTGGAATAACCTTCATCAGGTACGTTTCTGGAATAACCTTTATCAGGTACGTTTCTGGAATAACCGTCATCACGTACGTTTCTGGAATAACCTTTATCAGGTACGTTTCTGGAATAACCTTCATCAGGTACGTTTCTGGAATAACCTTCATCAGGTACGTTTCTGGAATAACCTTTATCAGGTACGTTTCTGGAATAACCTTTATCAGGTACGTTTCTGGAATAACCTTCATCAGGTACGTTTCTGGAATAACCTTTATCAGGTACGTTTCTGGAATAACCTTCATCAGGTACGTTTCTGGAATAACCTTCATTATGTACGTTTCTGGAATAACCTTCTTCATGTACGCTCAAAGTCGAAAGATTAGAAAGCCAAATAAATGTGCTAGGATATCGATTTTGTCTCCTACGATTTTCTACTGGACTTTGGAACTGTTCCTACAGTGTAGTATTGTTGATGCCATTTTATTGCATGTTGTTATCGACATTATACTCATTGTATTTTATTGCATGTTGTTATCGACATTACACTCATTGTATTTTATTGCATGTTGTTATTGACATTACATCTCATTGTATGTTATTCTTGGCTCAATTGCATATGACATTGAAATGAAGTACCATATGTTTTGGAAAATAATAAAAATTACATATTATGAACAAAATGTAGATATGGCGTCCATATTTCTATGTTGTATCTCAGTGTATGGCATACCTTAATGCTTAGCGTCACTTTGAACAATAATTCATCTTTTTCTCATGGCAGTCAGGTGCATCATTGGTTGCGAAAACTGATGTACCGGAAGAATACTATAGAACTGTCAACAGTCACCGACATACTTTATCACAAAGGGCGAGATGTATAGTAACAATTATGCATACGAAATAGTTGATTAAAATACTTCTTCCAACACATACTTTTAAGCTTGAAAATATATTTGACTATTTACAGTAACGTTTCTGCTGACTCAGAATGGAGTTCTACAGTTAAACTTGAAGCAGAGACGGACGGTGACCTACAGATCAATGTTAGTTTCGCCTGTGATGAACTGAAGGACATTGTAGGATTAGTAGCTGTAGCTGCCGAATATTAAATTATGTTTTTTGTAATTTTTACGCAAATAATAAATAGTTCATAATACTCAATTACTAATTTAACTGTTGTAAATCATATATGTTATGCTAATTCACCTTTGTATATCGAACTATGTATATTTATATTTATTTTTTATCTTGGACAGAATTTCAGGTTATATAATATATCATCTAATTTTTCTTACTTTTTGTAGGAATTATTTATTTATCAGAATAAATGTATTTTTTATAGTACAATGTCTTCATTTGTTTTTAATTGTGCATTTTTTTTACATTTGCACATTATGATTGTAAAAAAAAAGTGTTATATTTTCATAAAGCGGGTCAATACAAGGAATAAGGTGGAAATGGACAGTACCGATAGTCATTTTCATTTCATAGTTAAGGCAGTGTGAAATTGAACGTTAGTCTGCCTGCCACTGACCGAAAATAGGTACTTCTCGATAGACATTTTTTATGAGCATCTTGCATGTTAATGGATAGAACAATTAAACCACAACATTCACTAGCAGCCAAGGTACAGAGACGTGCCAAAAGTATTCGGTCACTGTATTTTTTTACTATATATTTCATATAAAACCACAATTTTTCAAAGCATTAGTCCAAAGTCAATTCTTGTTCGATTTTGATGAAAGTTTTACCAACAGAAGCAAGAACGTACGTAGTTTTCTGTGATTATTTTAACATATTTTTTGGAAGCACAGATTTTAAATATTCATGATTTAAACACAAACTTAAATTATTTGTCTTCAAATGTACTATCATTGTATTGTATTTTTGACGTTCAAAATTTAGTTTTGTGTTTAAATCGTGAACTCATAAAAATTATAGATTATAAAATTATGCTAAAATTACAGTGTAAAACTACATTTAATCCTGTTTTTGTTGGTAAAAAAATTATCAAAATCGAACAAGAGTCGACTTTGGAATAATGTTTTCAGTATAACCTCGTTAAACCGCCACCATCTGTCAGCCAGATTTTGGCGTTATAACGAGTTTGGCGATAAACTGAGTAAGGACAGAAAACCGAAAGTCAACAGTTTGATTTTAAATTTGGAATGACTGACGGTTTGATTTTGACAAGTTTACCGGAAATGAGTATTATCACTTACAATTTAAATTCTAATATATAAGTTTCATTTTGACAGTTGTAGAAAATTTCGCCATTTGTAAATTTAGCAGAATTTATTTTATCGAATTTGAAAAGAAAAAAAATCTACTGAAATTACGTTGTTAGCACGTATACTAGCAATTTCCTTTAATATATATTAAATTCATTTTTACGTCTTACAAATATTTACTCTCCATTTTATTTTCACTTTTTGTTTATCACAACTAAAAAAAGAACAATAAAGTTTGTTTTTCTCACTCGTTGTCGTGTCTCAAGATTAATTCTGTCCCCGGGGCAAATGTACAGTTAACTTATGGATAATTGATCATTAATTGTTTAAAGAAAGGTGATAAAATATGTTTATAGAAGCAAGGGTGTTATACTTTAATTGAAAAATGTTAATACAACACTTAGAAGCGTGTCACCGTCAGTGTATGGTTTGGAAGTAAATTTGATTTCTATAACCGGAAGTTGTTAAAATCTATTCACATATAAACATTTCTGTCGTTTTAACGCATGCATTCACAATCAAATAATTCACAACATGTTCATGTGGATTATAATCCATTACAAGGAAGGCTTTCACTTATTTCGTCATTAATGTTCAGAAAGTCGAGGTCACTGGAGGACATCATTTGCCAATATATCGATGGATTCTTAATTTCTACAATTTCTCTTTTCTGTCGAAAATCAAGCAAATTTCTTTTACGTTTAGGCGTCGACATTTTCAACACAAATGAAAAGAACACACAAACAAATTTATTAAGCTTTATTCAGAATGAAAAGTAATCAGTTCAGGGTTGTAAAAAAAACAATTAACTGTTTTCACAGCAATATCTATTTTCCTTGACTGCTTGTTTACTTACCTTGATTGACAGGCATCCTAAAATCACCGAGGTGTGACATTATTGATTGGCAATGATCGAGGTTTAAATAACAGTAAATTGACCGTTTGATCTTCAATTACTGTGGCGGATGGCGGTATGCGAGTTTGGCATTTTAACGGGGTTATTACTACATACGGAAAACGGGACTGCAGAAATTCTTGGCGATACGCGAGTTTGGCGGTGAATCGAGGGGCAATAAAACGGGGTTTTACTGTATATAGTAAAAAATCACAGTGACCGAATACTTTTGGCACGTCTCTGTACGTTGTGGTCCCGTTGTTCCGAGGAAGATAACTTAAAACTATGGGGGTGGATATTGAATGAAATAGTACGTGAATGCACGGAACTATTGAACCCGCAGTACCATAGGATAGGACTTAAATGCTTTGTATAAGTTAACTTTTTGTAGTTGATGTTGATTAATGTAATGCCTTTGTGTATGTTAGTGATATCCATATATTTGACACAGCACATGTTTTAGTACAAAATTTACAAGCGCAATGCCTTAAGATGCAAATGATCTGTGAATTTTGTTTACTAGTTTATTTTACTATAGATGTATTTAGCATATATTTTTGTTGATTTATGTTGAGGTTAGATTACAGTGAAATATAAAATTATATACAGTATATATTTGTTAAATATTACAAACATCTTCTCTTTAATGATCGTTTTTCATTTATTTAACTTGAATGGACGCGAATCTTAATTAAAATGAAAACAATATCTCTGGTGTTTTGTGTAAAGCACTTAAAACTGTCCTAATATTAGTTAATGGAAAATAACGGAAGTACAATGTATTGCATAAATTCTAGACACATAATAAGCTAGTGAAAAATTGACCCCACTTAAAAAGTTTTTATTGGAACTAATGTCAAAAGCCTTAAATAATAATAATATATATATGTATATCTACAATCCAATGTGAAAGACCTCAGTAGTGATTATAAGGTACACAGTACCAACATATATCATATGGATATCATAATGTATAATTACATATTTAGTTCCTAAATAATGTAATTATTTTTAAAACTATGGTACTCCTCCCGCAGGAGAACACAGACGATTTCGGGTATTCTGTTTAGGCCCCTTGGTTTTCTGGCTTACAAAGACTTTTCAAGTTATTTGACTTTGATGGTACCCAATGGATGTTATTCCAGAAACGCGTTTTCGGCATTAAATTTGATAATTGTTTTATTTTTCACATCTATAGTTATATACATGCAAAAAAGACACGATTATGTATACAACAATTGTACACGACAATACAAGAGATGGAAACAAGCATACCACTACACCTAAAAAAACATATTGTCTATACAATTTATTAGAAAAAGGATAAACAACACATGTCGACACTAAATATGTAAAAATTCCTATGATCATTATTGTATATACACTAGTCTGAAAAGATTAAAACATTCCACAAAATATCAATTTGCGTAGTTTATATGCAAAGGTTGCAAATGACAACGGACTTTGCTGACACGGACACAAATATATACAGTAAAGAGCTTATATGCATTAACTATGGGTGTGTGTCTCTGGTTGCAGTACAATATATATAATAAAGAACTTCCTATCTTGTAAATATGTACGTACGTACAGAAATGTGCCATGTGCACGGCAAATCAAGCCCCTATCAACATCATACTTATGAAAAGCATTACATTGATTGCTTAAAGATAAAATTAGGCTTAGATAGATCACAAGGTAATCCTACATACACAACTACTACGCTATCAAAAGAGGAAATCATTGATAATCACATTTCAGTCTTGTCCGCTTTGTTCTTTACATGAGAGATGAGTATTGTGATCTTCTCTTACTGTATTGGATACCAAGATTACACAAATGTCCAACAAACAACGTTATATCGCAGGAGTTGCCAAATGTCCATACAAACAACGTTATATCGCAGGAGTTGCCAAATGTCCAACAAACAACGTTATATCGCAGGAGTTGCCAAATGTCCATACAAACAACGTTATATCGCAGGAGTTGCCAAGTGTCCATACAAACAACGCTATATCGCAGGAGTTGCCAAATGTCCATACCAACAACGTTATATCGCAGGAGTTGCCAAGTGTCCATACATACAGCGCTATATCGCAGGAGTAGCCAAGTGTCCATACAAACAACGTTATATCGCAGGAGTTGCCAAGTGTTCTACCAAGCTCTTTCTAAATTTTTTACTTTTATTTTTACAACTGTCAAAACCGGTTTCCAGAAATATCATGATGCTTGCTTTTCTATTAGTGGCGTTGATTAAATGTGGATATTAAAAAGCTCAAAAGACTTGCTGGAGACTTTAAGCTCTAGATTTCAGTATGTTTGTAATACGGTACCGGACATGACTGTATATATGAGTAACACGGTTGGTGTCCCATAGGAATACTTCGCGAGCACCTCAGTTCATCCCTGTGTTTTTTGTGGGGTTCGTGTTGCTCATCTTTTTAGTATGTGGTATTGTCCTATTATGTGCCTTTACGTTCTGAGTTCCGTGTTGTGATGTCCGTTAAGATTTCCGCATAAAAACGATGTTCGGTTCGTCTTTACCTCCAGTTGTTTGTAGGAGGTCTCATGTCTTAATTACGTTATTAGTGTTTGTTTTTTGCGTATTGTGTTTTGTTTTTGCTTTGTTTTTCTTGTGTACCCTTATTGTCAGCTTATCTGGATCGTCCATTTTTGATTGCCATTTCAGCATTCTCTAACGTTTATTTAGATATCTACATTTGTATTAGCACTACTGGGTCAATGCTTCTGCTGGTGAATGAGTAGTTTCCGAGAGATTCATCCACTTAGTAGTCCATGCTTCGGTAATGACATGGTTTATTAGATATATTTAAATTAATATTTCCTAAATAATGTAATTATTATTAAAACAAGGGTCAATCTCCTTCAAACATATGTAACCATAGCTTATGCTATCCTGTCTATGTCCTTTGGTATTCTTGCTTCAAAAGAGTTCAATTATTTGGCGTTCTTATTTTTGTTTTACTGTGAGCGTACTTGATGAATGTTATTCTAGAAACACGTCTACAAACGCAGAAACTAAAAAGATAAGCAACACGTAACCCCCCATAAGAATCGCGGTGAACCCATGTGCTCGCGAAGAGTAACATATATCGAGTCATGGCAATAAGTTCCTGCACAAATCGCGTCCTTTCAGTTTCTTAATATTCAGACCCTACGGAACTTCGTCCAGCCATGGTTAGTACGAGAGACCAAACGCTGTTACTAGGTAAAGCACTATATAGATCCAAGCCAGCTAACAAGACTTTATTCTCTCCAAGCATATAATCAACTATTTCATGTATAAAGCAAAGTCAATGACCGATCGTACAGAAATTAATTTGTATTATCTTATTAACCTCGTAATACAACATAGGTTTTTTTTCTAAACCGTTGAACGCCATTCTATGATTTATATATTGTTTACATGCTAGTTCAGCTCGTATGAGCATAAAGGAACAAACCCTTTACAATTCAATTTCAGTTTAATTCCAGTTTGTACCTCTCTGTACGGTTAGGTATTATTGAACGCTACTGACCTCTTCACAATTTCTTCCGTCTCATTACACAGATTTATAATACCTACAATATGTCGCATTAATTTCTTGCCATCAAAAGGTATTTATCATGTTTACCAGCTTCCTTAATATACTGTCACCTTGAAATTATATAGTGGAGAAAAGAAGGCGAGATGTATTAGTGTAATAATTGTAGCGAACATTACTAAATATCTGGATGAAATTATAAGAATCACGTACACACGTACTTCGTACCATTCGCGATCACCAGGGTGGAACGTCAGTTTGTTTGATGGGGGTCTGTGTTGCTCATTTCCTTAGTTTTCTGTATAAATTGTTTTGTTTTGTTTGTCTTTGTTCTGTGCCATTTGCCCAAAGGTTTCATATGTCTGTTTTCCCCAATGCTTATTGAAAAAGAAACAATATAATAGAAAAAAAACATGACAAGTCGGCGATATCGTTTTGTGGTCATACAGGATAATCCGCCATCATGTTCTGAACCCAGCATAAATGACAAAGTATATAAAGACTGATTTGTCAACAATATTTGTCCCCATTAAAAAATGATTAAAAGCACGTACACAAGATTAAGCAAGTGAAACCAGTAAACAGAAGAAGGAAAAGTAGTCCCATCTGCTGCTTGCGTAATATGTTATTCTCTTTTGAACAATTCAATAAGACAAAGTAAAATAACAAATGTCAGGGTATAACATTGAATCGTAATCCGGATAGAAACGTTGCATAATTTATTAGGAAAGTCCAAACGCACATTATTAACATCATACAATGGTAAATATGCGTAATGAGAAATAAATTAAGAATAACACGTGTAAGTAGAAACACGACAATCAATAGAAATAGAAATGTAAGTGTGTTCAGTAGTTACATGGAACGAAGGTACGAGTAGATTCAGATGTCTTGTGCTGGTGTTTTTATAACTTTATTCGATTGGTAAGCAGTAGAGATAAATGTTTTTATAACTTTATTCGATTGGTAAGCAGTAGAGATACATGTTTTTATAACTTTATTCGATTGGTAAGCAGTAGAGATAAATAGCGGGATAACATTATTATTTGTAACTTCATCGGATTGGTAAGCATTACAGATAAGTAGGGAATAAGATTACCATTTCAATAGAGGATCAACTGCATTTAGAAATAAGGAATAATCTATGGGAAATGGGTAAGTACGTAGGGAACAAAATAAAAACAAATATCAATATATAGCTAAAAGTAGAAACATATCAAATTTTCAAAATTGACATTATAATTTATACATTGAAGATATCTATTGTAACTGAAGAAAAGTTTGAAGAAAAACATACAGAAGCTGTAATTCGTAGAAGGACAAACAATACAATGACAGAAAGAAAAATGACAAATACTATATAGAAAACTTATGATTGAGCAACGCAAACCGACATAAAACAATCGGTTGTGAACTCAGATGCTCCGGAAGGGTAAGCCGTTCCTGTTCCAATGTTGGAACACGTCGTGCTACATTTGTTGCAATCCGGTAATAAGTCATGAGTGGGGGAAGAACAGCATTCTGAGTACGACAAACGGAACATATTCGTCCTCATCTGTAGCACATATATTTTGTAACTGTTAACCGAGTCACTGTGATGACACTTTCAAAGTGCTGACTTCAACTTAAGCACTAGGAACCCTGGACTCAGTAGTGTCCTTGTTTGCATGAATTCTCTACCAAGGAAATCACGATAGGAGCCAAATGCTATGAAATATCGCATCAATTGAGAGATATGTATTCCTAAATGTTTTTTTCTATTTTGCATGTTCTAGTGGTGTAGTACCCCAAGCACACGGCAATGTAGAATATTTATGTGTAGTGATACCATACTAGAATCGTAAAAATAATAAAAACGTAGATATCAAATTTAGTGCACACGACGTGTTTCTGGAATCAGGTACGCTCAAGATTGAAAGCCAAATAATTTTGGGAGCAATAAAACAAAAGGGTCTAAACGGGATAGCCAAAATCGGCTATGGTTACCATTGCCTAGGGGTAATATTGAAAATAAAATTTGTATTGCATAGTGGCATTTCAGTGGATTCTTGGTATGTTATTGGTTATTATTTAATGAATACTTGGAATGTCCTTCTTAACGATTTAAGTCTGACAAAACACTGGCAAGAAGACTTTGAAGATACCAAAGGGGTATTCAGAATCCATAAATCAAAGAAGGACAGACAACACAATGGCCAAAAGAAAAAGGACAAATATATTTGACTTTTTTTTGGCAAAAAATGAGTGTACATTAACAAGTTATTACAATTTACATCATAGAAATCAATTCGTCTTAAACATATAACAGATGGTGTACCGTTTACAGTATTGTTCCATGTAACGTGATTGATATCGGTTCCGCACGACAACAAGGATTAAGTGTTGATATTAATTTAATATGTTGGTATTAAGGAACATTTCTAATATTGTTTGTAAGGAATTCTCGCTTTGTTTTTGCTAATAAAATATCGACACTGTGTGCGTGATAATTCCATTAACTTTGCAGCTAGTTATTGGACATTTATTTACCCTTTTTGAGAGATGTGTTAAAGTACAGTACCAGTTACTATGAATACTATGAATAGTGATATGTGGATGTGGTATGGATATGCATTCAATGCATTTTGGTTCGTGATTGCCTTCTGTATTTGGTGAGACTTTTCATAGTTCTTGTTAATCTCTTTAATCTGATTAATTTGAAGATCAGCATGCTCAGCAAATTGTTATTCTATCTGTAATTCAAATAACAGGCTATACCTTTACTTCGACTAACATTTCACCCTGGATCTTTCCCATTCACACTTGCCTCCTGGTTTAAATGTTGATGTGTCATAGTTACTTGTCAATAATTTTAAATTCACACCTGTCCCCTGGTTTATAAGCTACCTGTCGATATTTTTACATTCACAGTTACATACTGATTTATATGCTAATGTGTCATCGCTACCTATCCACATTATTACGTTCACATTTGCCTCCTGGAATATATCATTGTCTGATTTAGTTATCTCTCATAATTAGATTTATTCAGACTGTACTTTTCACTTGTATTATAGTGTGCAAAGTTGACTCTCGACATTTGGTGCACATGTCTTATTTATGTTATTTCTGTCTGTTTGCGCATAGTGGTGTCAACATATATCAACTATATCGGTAACATGATGGGTGTCTTACAAGAGGCAGAAACTGTTTGCTCTTCGCAGGCACATGGGATTATCCCCGGTGTTTGGTGGGTACGTGTTGCTCATCTTTACATGGGATTAACCCCGGTGTTTGGTGGGTACGTGTTGCTCATCTTTACATGGGATTACCCCCGGTGTTTGGTGGGTACTTGTTGCTCATCTTTACATGGGATTACCCCCGGTGTTTGATGGGTACTTGTTGCTCATCTTTACATGGGATTAGCCCCGGTGTTTGGTGGGTACTTGTTGCTCATCTTTACATGGGATTACCCCCGGTGTTTGGTGGGTACTTGTTGCTCATCTTTACATGGGATTACCCCCGGTGTTTGGTGGGTACTTGTTGCTCATCTTTACATGGGATTACCCCCGGTGTTTGGTGGGTACTTGTTGCTCATCTTTGTAGTTTTCTGTGTTGTGTTGTGTCGGTTTTTCTTTTTCTTTTTCTTTTTGTTTTTTGTTTTTGTTTTTTTATTGTTTTGTTTGTCTTCCTCCTAAGTCTTGTGTACCCGATGTTGCCAGTTTCTCTGGATTGAACATTCTTTATTGCTCCTTCGGTTTTTTCTATCGTTTATGTAGTCCTATTCAGATATGCCTTCTCACTTAGATCAGAGTGTGTCATAGTAAGAGCTTAACATTATATATATTCAGACCTGACTTCTGACTTAGATCACAGTGTCATAATAAATGTTCAACATAATGTAGATTCAGGGGTTTTCTCCTAGTTCTCCCGTATCCTCCACCAATATTGCGGCAATAAAACTTAGCACCATGATCTAACTGAAATATTGTTGAAAGTGGCGTTAAACGACATAACCTTATCCCTAAGACCATCTGATTACATGTCTGTGACATTCACGTTTACACAAACATTCTCAATATAATCAGTTTCAGTGCATATCTAACAAATATATCATAATCAAATAATTTATTTAATAGGATGTATAGACGACTCATCTACGACCGTAGTTTCTCCCCATTAGATCGTCATTTACGGCGACCTCGTAACAGTTTTGCTGATGGATACATGTACATGGACCCAGAGAGCTACAGGTATGGTCCTAGTAGGAGTACAGCATATCCCTGGAAGAGAGACAATGAAATGAAAAAGAAGCCCGAAAGTGGGAGTGAGAATGGCAGCACCACACCAGTAATTAAGGTAGAGGAATCCGGCTCTCTCGGCAGTGGTAAGTTAATGCGTTTTTGTTTTGTTTAAAGAAAACACAATGTTTTATCTATGCACCAAATAAAGCCAATGTGTTTTGATATTCTACATTGTTAACAAAATATATTCTCTAAGCATACATTAAATTTGCTCTGTTTTTAGACTTTGTTATTAGATAGTGTTCTACTGCTTAGCTGAATATGTAGCATAATTTATCATTGTATATCCTAAGATACACCAAGTATTATATTCCCTATGAATCTCTTTGTGAACTAGATAGAAACGATTTGCTTCTCAGTATATGAACAGACAATATATCTTAATGTACAAACTCGTCCAATTGATGTGTCTATAAATTCTTGGTAAGCATGAATGCAGAGATATCAATTGAACAAAATGTAATAAATCTTCTAATAATAAATTTAAATTGAATTATGCTGATCTTTATAAGACATTTATGAGAACTTTATTATTTTCAAATATGTTTGTCTATATAAACGAATGAGTGGTGGATTGCTATTTAATGCCAAGGGACCACGTTTTCGTCTATATCATGGCAACAACAGTTACTTACCAATGAGATGATTATCATACCTTTTTATGACTAACACATAAAGCAAAATTATTTTATCATTGGTTCATCTAAACAACAGGCCATAGATAAGCATACCGGTATACTGACACATTGCCCTTATTCCGCGTCTAGCCCCATAACGAAACTGTAAATATTAATGTTATGGTCGTTGACGCGACCGTGAGTCGAAGCAACAATCTTCCACGCTCGAGGCAAGGATATAGAAATGAAAAGTATATACTATGGAGGAAATTCTCCGACATGGCAAGCGTGTAATAAAATAAGGGTTATGGTTTATGGTGTTAAACGCCTCTTTCAACAATAGTTCAGTTATATCGTGGTGGTCAGTTTTATTGGCGAAGGAAACCGTAATACCCGGTGAAAACATCACACCTGCCGGAAATCACTTGCAAACTGTAACACATAACGTTGTAATGAGTACACCTCGTCATGAGCGGGATTCGATCGCACAACTTTAGTGGTGATATGCCCTGAGTGCAAAGGTAGTCATAAATCCAACTGCCATACGATCACGAACGCGACCGACGGCCCCTTAAAGCGATACGAGTAAAGGAACACATAAGATGATTATATTAAGTAACATTTAATCCTCACAATATCGTTAATAAATATTTCATATGTTTCAGCGGCCCCACAGCCTGTGGTAGATGTAGACAAAAGTTTCCATGTTCTTAATGTTGATTTGAATATACCAGAAAATACCCATACACATCATACAAATAAGTACATGTGTACTAAAAGAAAATTCAATCCAGTTCTAGTAGTACGTAGAGGACAACCATTTGTCATGACTGTCCATTTCGATCGACCATATGATGTTGTACAGTATGAACTACATTTCAGCTTCAGAACAGGTATCATATTAGATTTCACAGATTGTTGCCCTTAACATTGTAATGCATTATTAATATGAATGATGTTTTTGCCCTTGATATGTTAGTACATTTAATCAAGGCCGCATTATCCATTAGACACATTAGACATTGTGGCTTGGACCCACGTAAATGACGAATTATCTGAGAAGAAGCATTTTGACTGTTGCACCTCAGTTTTAATGTATATTAAACAAATAAAAATGACACAATAGTGCCAAGGGCCTACGATGGCCTTAATCCGGCCCTGCATATAATCAAGATAAAAATGATGTGTCATTTCACCGGTTTACCATAGCTACGAGCAAAACGTACATATTATTACATTCAAAACTGAAAACTTGCATATTTAGGCTATGCATTTAATTCTAATAATATTTCTAGATACAAATCATAATATCTGAGTAATATTGATGCTATAGTTTTTTTTTTTGTAAACTCGTATCGTTGTTTTCACCTCTTTTTTTGTGTCGTGAATTGTAATTTCTCATAATATCGGCCATCTGGAAGTTGCTTAGTAAGCACAAGAAAATTGTCCTTTCAATTACCACATCTGCTGAACTCAGTGATGATGTCAGCTTACTGGTAGCTACAGATAATTTGTTACGGATAAATGTTTTGTAAACGTTTAATTTAGGGTTAGGATTATGGTGTTAACCGCCACTTTCAACAATATTTCTGTCATATCATGGCGGTCAGTTTTATTGGTCGAGGAAACCAGAGCACCTGGAGAAAACCACCGACTTGTCGCAAGTCACTGACAAAATGTATCACTTAGTTTTGTATCGAGTACACCCGTTTAATTTAAAATAATTTCCCAGTATGTTTATCTTAGTTAGTTGCCTTTAATTAATTAATCACAATTTGTAATAACTCTATTGATACAGTAATTGTCTGATTGTTTTACAGGACAATTCCCTTCCCCACCCAAGGGAACATCAGTAAAAGTTACAATGAATGAAACTTCCACAGGAAAAGCAAACCCTTATAAATGGTTTGTAAAACTGTTCAGCATTAAAGATAAGAGCATTAACGTAGAGATCTTTCCGCCATGTAACTGTATCATCGGAGAATGGATGTTCAGCATTCACACAGAATGCAAGTCAACAGATGCTGATAACAAAAAGCTTGAATACAACTATAATGAAGATATAGTCATTCTATTGAATCCGTGGTGCACAGGTAAAAAAAAAACATTTTTTTGCTGAAAATACATGTACCAACCAATAGCTTTACAAAAACTAACTTCAAGAGATGCCATATTGCTAGAGATTGGTCAACTCTTTCAAAAAAATTTGTGCATTCTATATATATATGGATGTGGTCGAGTGGTCTAGGGCGCTGGACGTAAGGCTAAGCGAATGGTGCTGCAGTGTATCAATGGTGTGGGTTCAAATCCCGTCGAGGGAAGAACAAAAATTTGACAGCTCTAAAATCTAATTCTAACACTGTTTGGTTTAATTTTCAGACGTATATTTATGAATGACGTTTTCTTGATTCATAAACCAAATCTTATTCTGATCTTAAGTTTTTTTTAACAGTTTATTGAGAAAACACTCCGACACATATAAACGTGTAACATGAGGTCAAATATAACAAAATAATGTTAATTAACATGACGGAATAAACAAATGACAAACAGAATAGTTAATACAAACATGCTCCATAAAAGTGATGACAAATATTCTTTATACATATAACATGCAAATTCATAATAAAGCTGCAATTTTTCTTATAAACATAGAAACTTGTTTTTATATAATTGAGAGTAGACCTACAAGTTTAACATAAGATGGATGGATTCTATAATAATTCGGTATATATTTGTTTCTTAATATTACAACAATTTCATTTCCACATAAGAACAGAATATGAAATCCATCCCCAATCCCATTCCCACAAAAAAAATACATTTTCTGTCTTCCCTTGGGATATTATACCAACGTCCTGTTTCGATTGATAAACGTAAATTTGATGTTCGGAATTTAGTTTGAATGAAATGTTTGAAGACACCAAAGTGATAATCAGCAGTCGTAAATAAAGAAAGGACTGATAATGCAATGACCAGTAAAGAAATAACAAATGAACAAACAATGATTTACAAAACACTATACAGAAAACTAAAGATTGAGCAACACTCTATTGAAAAGCGTGATGAGCTCAGCCATTAACTAATATTATAGAACCCACAGTTTTGTAACGATAATATTCAAAATGGTTTTGCTGTGGCGAATCATTTACAGTTGTTTTTAAGTGCATTATTTAAATATTGTTTTTAACAATTGCGAAGTATTTTGACTTTGCAGTGAATTGTTTTTTTCGAAGAATACGATTCAAAATATATTGCAAATAAATCAGCAATGGGATTGGACAAAACGTTATCACACCTTATGGGCTGTCATCTCCCTAAAATAGCTGCTAATATATTAACGACAGAAATGTACTTATCTTTGTATATTATATCAACAGATGATCAAGTATTTATGGCAACTGAAGGGTTATTAGATGAATACATCCTCAACGAATCTGGAGCAATATATGGCGGTAACTACCATCAAATCGGCGCAAAACCGTGGAATTTTGGTCAGGTAAAGTAAAACTCATGTATATAAATGCTTAAAATGACTTTTAGTTTGACCTTATGTGACAAGGTATCGTCTCGGTTAATATAGCTATGTTTCAATCTAGTGAAATTTGCCGACTGGGCGAAATGATTCATCATTATGCTAAGCGAATATGGTGCTGCAGTGTGCCAGCGGTATGAGTTCGAATGCTGCTACGAGAAGAACAAACAATTGTCATTTACGCACAAAAATATCATAGAGGTGATTTGCTCTTGAGTCTGTTTTTACAAGATAATCAAATAACGTATATGTAGTTGCCGTGATAACTCACTGTGATACTTCCAAAAGGTGTGTCTGTTTTAAACCGGTATGTACATGTGTGTGATATGCCTATAAATAACATTGTGTATTGCATTCATTACTATATAATATATAAAGAGAGAAAAGAATTGTGAAAATACAAATAAAGCAAAGCTTGATGTGGAAGAACAAATCACAGTGAGTGAGTGATTGAGGTTTAGCACCAAATGAGCAATTTGTCAGTTCTATCATGGCGAGAAGAAGTTACATTTCAATAAGATAATGAGGTCCGCTTTGAATTAGACCAACACGCTGTGACGGATTTTTATAGTGATATATCGCTGAATCAACAGTCTGTGGGTAGACATGTCGCTCCATTGGTACACATTATGCTGATTTAGAGACAAACAGTATTTGCTCTTACTCATTAATGCTGCGTGCTTAACGGGGAAGCAATAAATACCAAATTTATTGTCTTTTGTTTGACCCGGCCGGGGCTTGATCACACGATCTACCGCACACGATACCCCATCGATGCGGTTAAAATTTACAGGTTGCGGATCTACTTTAATAACATTATGTCCTATGATCAATTGGTTACCACTTTGTTTGTGTTGTTTTAGTTTGAAGACGGTCTATTGGATATTTGTTTACATGTTGTGAGGAAAGCCTTCAACAATACAGTTGATCCTGGAATGGCAGATGCTGTCAAAATATCACGAGCAATTTCACAAATTGTAAGCAATTAGTTTTTAGTCCAAATGTTTGCTATATAAAAAGAGACAAATTAGACTCTTTTAATCGTTTAAAATTAATAAAAAATACTAAACAAACCAATATCTTAAAAAAAAAAAAAAAAAAAAAAGTATGTTGCCGTGTAACTGACATTTCCATTGAAGCATTGATAGCCACTTCCTTGGTGAGGTTAAATATGATAGATCTGATTACCTGAACGTTTTTTTCTATTTTGGGTAATTTAAATGCAGTTCATTTTCTCTTTAATAAAACTGACATTTTGCATATGACAACGTCTGTATCTTATTATGTATAATTTTCAAAATTAGAGTGTTTTATGGCAACACCTGGTAATGTGTGAGGATTGGTCGGAAAGCTACTTTGACATCCTTTTTTTTATTGTGACTGTACAAGCCATCGAAGTGACCTGTCATGTATACAATGTGTGTGTGGGTTTTCGAATTTGTCTATTTTTCTACGATTTTACGCTTAGATTGAGGAACAGTTCCGACAATAGTATTTGTTGTTTTTCATATTATAACTTCATATTGGTAAGATTTATTAACATAAAAACGAATTTTCAGAACATTTCAAGAATATAAAACGATATAATGTCTATAACTTAGTATCGTCATTTGTTTGACTTCTATCACTATTTAGGTTAATGCCCAAGACGACAGTGGTGTCTTAACAGGGAACTGGTCCGGTAAGTATGATGGTGGAACAAGTCCTACACAATGGGTTGGTAGCGTAGCTATCCTGAGAGAATATGCACAGAACAAAGGCCAATCTGTGAAGTTCGGACAATGTTGGGTTTTCTCGGGCGTAACGACAACAGGTTAGTTTAACTTTATGTCCAACAAGACAAGAAATACAATGCATGATATCTGTAATGATCGTTTTTGCTTAGTTTAAAGAAGACATAATACATTGATATCAACTGCATGAAAATTCTTCTTTTTTTCATTTTACAGTCACCTAAACATATGACTGTGTGTTTTTATTGTATTTGTTTATTTTGCTTTTGAAATAGTAAAAATGTACGCAAATTTGTCATATCAAAAGGTATTGTGGTATTTTCGTCCAAAAGCTTCGATAAACGAAATTCGTAAAATAGGCGAGTTTAAGTATAATAATGCCTCTTGATGACGACTTTCGAGGGAATAACAAAATAACTGCATTGTCATATGTTAGCTAAGGTATGCACGGGAAAAAATTTAATTTGATTGTTTGTTTTTTGTGAAAATTTATATTTTTGTTTTTCGGTTTTTTGCTGTGTTTTTTTTTTTTTTTTTTTTTTGTGGAAAGTTATAACAAAAGTTGTGATAAAACTATACAATGATGTAAATTGAAAATGTGAAATATTATTGATTGACGAAGTTTTATAGTTTGCAGGGCTATTGGTCTACCTACTAGGAGCATTACCAATTTTAGTTCTGCCCACGATAAAGACGGCTCAACATCTATTGACCACCCTTACGTCAACGAGAACGGTAACTGGAGAAAACTTCGAAACAATGATTCAGTATGGTAAATCATAATTATTCAATAAATTCAATTTTGAAGCAGAAATTACCACAAACTACGAAAAATAAAATTGTTATGGTATTTAACGCCACTTTCAACAATATTTCAGCTATGTCGTGGCGATCAGTTTAATTGGTGGAGAAAACTGGGGTAGTCGGAGAAAACCACCGACCTGCCGCTAGTCACTTGACAAACTTTATCACATAATGTTGTATCGAGTATACTTCGCCTAAACGGGATTCGAATTCACAAAGTACTGATTGCATAGGTAGTTATAAATCCAACTACCATACGCTCACGATCACGACACCCCCAACACAAAAAATAAATTAAAATGAGATATTGATTTTTTTTTTAAAACAGTCTACATTTGTTTATAGTAACACGTGGAAAATATATATTAAGATTGTTTTCAATAATGCTGATGTTACACTTCTTAAGTACTATTAAGTCGATGAGTCATGAAAATAATTTTCTTGTTAATACTTTGGATTATGTTGTACTTAGTATTTTTATTTGACCCATTTGATGTATGGTCGCAAAAGAGAGATCTTCATTTTCCAAGATGAGATACAAGGGATACAAAAATGACTTCTTAAATAAAACACAAACTGAACGTATACATGATTAACCCCACCAGGACCTAGATTCCAAACGCCATATGTCTCTGATGGTTTTTTCAATGGTTTCAACAATATTTATGAGCCAAATTCTCCCTTCTTTAGTAATTGAAAACAAGCAAATTATGTGCACAAAATAATAGAATAAAAATACAACTATGTAGCATACAGAGCGGGACATTTTTTACTATTATTATTTACATCTGTTGTTTTCTCTATTAAAATCCAAAATGTTCTATATGTTTTAGGAATTTCCACGTCTGGAATGAAGCTTGGATATCACGGATGAATGACCTTGGAAAAGGTTATGATGGTTGGCAAGTAATTGATTCAACACCACAGGAAATGAGCGAAGGTATTATACATCAAAATTAAATTCTTGTTTTTGAAATATTTTTTTAAATGTGTATCCTCAAACAACAGTAGAAAATAAATTAACTAGAGGCTCAGTGTGTTGAGCCTGTGTCGCTCACCTTTAATTCTGCTTTGAGGAAACTTAATACAGAACCTTCCATAGATGCTTCCCCCCAATTTCGATTCATTTGGCTAAGCAGTTTCAGAGAAGAAGATTTTTAGAAATCGACCAACCAGAAACAGGAATTGCCTATGGCAGCCATGTTTGTTAACGGATCAGGATGAAATTAGCAATCTCTATAGAGGACCTTCCACAGATGCTTCCTGCCAAGTTTCGGTTCATTTGGCTAAGCAGTTTCAGAGAAGAAGATTTTTAGAAATCGACAAATCAGAAACAACGATTGCCTGTGGCAGCCATTTTTGTAAACGAATCGGAACGAAATGCGCAATCGTTTTAGAAGATCTTCCATTGATGCTTCCTACCAAGTTTCGGTTCATTGGGCAAAACGGTTTCAGAGGAGAAGTTTTTTTTATAGAAATCAATCAATCAGAAACAAGAATTGCCTGTGGCGGCCATGTTAGTCAATGGATCGGGACGAAATGTTTATTCTTTTTAGAAGACGACATTCCATTGATGCTTCAGTTCATTTGGCCAAGTAGTTTCAAAGGAGAAGATTTCAAAAAATTGGCTAATCAGAAACAAGAATCCCCTGTGGCGGCCATGTTTTTAACGGATCGGGACGAAATGAGCATTCTTTACAGAGGACCTTCCACATATGCTTCCTACCAAGTTTCAGTTCATTTGGCTGAGAGGTTTCAGAGGAGAAGATTAAAATGTGAAAGATTAACGGACGACAGACGACGGACGCCAAGTGATGGCAAAAGCTCACATTGCCTTTGGCAAAGTGAGCTAAAAATGTACATATCCAATTTAGTCCTCACGCCTTCACCATGTATGCTCAAAATCAAAAGATAGCAAAGTCAAACAATTTTAAAGTTTTTGGAAGCAGGATAACCAAAATCGACAAAGGTGACTTATGCCTGAGTGAGGAGAACCGTAAGCCACACATTATACAGACAGATGTTTCTGACATTATATAACTGATGAATAAACAAATTATATACAAAACAGAGTACATCATCTGAGCTCGGCGTTTCTATATTCATACCTTTAACACAGCCTTTACCTACATCAAAGTCATTACTACGAAAAATGAAATAAAATGTGTTGAAGAAATGTTTGAAGATACAAAATCGGAAGGCTTTAACCGAAGGACAGACAATACAGTGGCCAAAAGAAAAAGGACAAAAGAGAAAGGACAAACAACTATCTACAAAGAACTAGACATGAAGTTTGATCAAAGAAGGGACTATATCTGGAATATTATCTGAAAAAAGGTCTCCTCGTTGTCGGTAATTTATTACAAACAATGCAATAATGAAACTCATCTTCTACTGCTAATTCACAAAGAGGACATATTCTGTTTTCTAATTCAATATTATTCTTGTGAATTCTTGCACATTTCAAAATGTGTATCGTTGTTCTACGGGTTTATATCTATACATGGTATCTCTATTTATTTTTTATTTTTGTTTTAGGACAATACCGATGCGGTCCATGTCCTGTGAATGCTATCAAAAAGGGAGAAATTGGTCGCGTCAACTATGATGCACGGTTCATTTTCGCGGAGGTGAATGCAGATATTGTTGATTGGCAGATAAAGTCTAATAATCAATGGGTTGTGCTGAATACCAATACCGACCAGTAAGTGTGATTTCGCCGCCCCTTTTTCGTGAGAATAAACTATGATCGGGTAATATAACAAAGAAAAAATGCCAGAAGGTCTTGAATACCGTTCACATTGCTGACATCACTGAATCATTTTATTATTTTGTGTTGTATTCAAGGTGTACTCGATACAACATTATGTGATAAAATTTGTCAGCGACTTGTGGCAGGTCGGTGGTTTTCTCCGGGCACTCCGGTTTCCTGCACCAATAAAAACAGACCACCACGATATTACTGAAATATTGCAAAAAGTGGCGTTAAACACCACAATCCTAACCCTGTGGGGTATTGTTGTGTATCGTCATTGTCGGCTGTATCATGACTACTAGACAGTATGTACATAAAATCCCTTGTCCATAGATAGGTGCCTAGAAAGCGGGCGAAATCGGGAAGCCACGTGACTGGTGTGAAAAAGATGTGGTCAGAAATCAATGACTTTCAGCACTTGAACCCTCATTAAAAATGAACATATTCACGAATGGTGTCTGATTCTTCATCGGGATTTGTTTGTCGCACTGTACACGATCGTAAAATAAATGCTATTAAAATGTAATTTTGTGTCTTGTTAAGTTCTCCAAATTATCGGAAGACAATTCCCGAGTATTCATTCCTACCGATGTTATTAACAACTACTGCCTTTTCTATGTTGGTCTGGTTTTAACTATACAACGACTTTGTAATTGATTGTTTGTTTGTTTGATGGTGTTTTGCGCCACCTTAAGCAATATTTCAGTTATGTCGTGGCGGTCAGTTTTATTGTCATGCACGATACAACATAATTTCTATTTTAAGGGCAAAATATGAGAACATTTGTGGAAGTGTATTTATGTTAAACCCATAATTCGTTTTTTTCAAATTTTATTCTCTATTGTCTTCTTTGTCAACCAGGATTGTGAAATTATGTACTGTGTCATTTTGCTATCAATGTTATTAGTAGAACTCTATTATTTTCTCCAGTGTTGGTAGAAACATAAGTACAAAGAAACCAGACGGTCAGCCATACAGAGGAGACCTGACAATGTTACAGGGTTATGCCGAAGCATTCAGAGAGGATATAACGCACCAATATAAACATGCAGAAGGTTAGAGATACCTCAATTCGTGTGTGTGTGTGTGTGTGTGTGTGTGTGTGTGTGTGTTATAGTGCCATTTTATTTCTTAGTGAAATGTTAGCTTAATCATTGAAAAGATGAAATATTAAAAGATGTACGACGTAAATCACCTTTGATAAAAACGTAGATATCTAATATTTATCCCATACGACGCGTTACTGGGATATCCTTTATCAGGTGCGCTCATAATCAAAAGATTGGAAAGCCAAATGATTTAAAAGTCTTTGGGAGAAAATAAACCAAAGAACCTAAAAAGGATAGCCAAAATCGGCTTAGGTCAACAACAATACCTGAGGGGGAAAACCTTAGTGTTGACAATAATTACATGATTTAGAATGTATAGTGGAACTTGTCTAATCCGACACACTAGGTGACTAGTGAAATGTATTGGATTGTACAGGATGTTGGAATACTCAGGTTTTATTTTAGATAAAAGAAATACTTTGTGACTATACATTTTTGTCGGATGTCACAGGATATCGGAAAACGTAGGTGCGGGATTTAACAAGTTTCAATGTACAACTATCGGCGTGCATGTTATCAATTTCATGAATTAGCCATGATCTTCATCATATGATATTTTTCAACATAATTATAGCAAAGTGGATTTATGTGCCTTCTTATTGAAAGGTTTGTAAAACTAAGATAACCCTAGCTTTTATTTGCTTTAATGCTTGGTATTTTTATTTGGTTTGTCTTCAGTTTGAGCTCGAAAAACAATATAGAAATTATCACCTGATGTATTAATTTATTTTACTATTTTTTATATGTACAAATGTATATTACATCTTGATCATTATGTTATATAGGTTCTTTAGAAGAACGTGTAGCAGTACATAGTGCTAACAAGACAGCAAATATAGAGAGAGATGTCTTTTCTATTACAGACAAGGTACATACTATTATATAGTGCTTAGTGGTGTTCCTGTTGCCGGATCTTTGGGTTTCTCTGTAGTGTTTTGTAGATCGTAATTTGTCTCTTTATATCCTTATTCCTTTGGCCATTGTGTTGTCTGATTTACCTACGAGCGGTTGTTTTAGTGAGCTGGCACTATGATAATCCGAAATAACGTGTTGGCTTAGTACAAAGCGGACATAATCGTTATCTCATCGAACGTAGCTTGTTCTCGACACGCTAAAAGTAAACATTGCTCAGATGGCGTTAAACAATAACAACTCTCTCACTCACTGTACTGTTGTTGTGTTGCTTAATCGTTTTTGCATCCGGATCAGCCTTTCATTCGTAATTATAATGCAATTATACTGTAACGCGTATTTTCATTGGCTATCGAGAGCTGTCAAATCTGCAGTTGACATGCCTAAAGGAATGCTATATTCCTACACCGAATGCACTTGTTTGTAAACAATATTTATTTACGAAATACTCAAATGATAGTAATTCTTATGTGATTTATATTTTTTAAGGATACTACGCTACAAATATAAAATTTGTTAGATTCAAAATAGCTGTTTTTTTTAAATTACTTGTTGACGGACTATTTTTTAGCTGAAGGAATTTAAAAAGTGCATATATTTCGTCATTTATTTGTATGTTTTCAAACTAGTGTGTACACGTTGGGAGAATTTCATAAGAATAGGAATAACAATACTGTATTTGAAGAGCTTGAGGTGTCACTTGTAATGCAGTTTTACTGGCGACGCGAATTTGTTATTCCTTAAATGTTCTATTGGTTTTGGTACACTATCCACTGTTACTCCCTTTAAAGTCACCTACCACTTAGGAAATTACCTATGAAATGTATATGTTGACAATGTTACACAGGGCAAAATTCCATTTGTAACTCGCAGTATTTCATGTGAATATTACATAAAAATCACATTGGGAAACATGTCTATGCCTACCATTAAACTGCAATTTAATATTATGTTGCGTTTGTCTTACAATTATGTTAATAGAAAATTAAGACGGGTGCCACTAGTGGAGCAGGAACTGCTTATTCTTCCGGATTACCTGAGTTCACCCCGATTTTTAGTGGGGTTCGTGTTACTTGATCTTTAGTTTTATGTGCATGTTTTGTAGATCGTTGTTTGTCCTTTTGTACTTTTTTTCTTTTGGCCATTGTGATGTCTGTTCTTCTTCGATATACGGATTCTGAGTACCCTTTGGTATCTTGAAACTCTTCTTGGCAAATTTATGCTTTGAATAAGCAACATGTATTTAAAACGAAATATGAGAATAAATGATAGAAATGTACAAAGTTATCTAACTAATTAGTGCGAATGTCGCGTTGTTGGTATAACTTTTATCAGGTACACTCAGTCAGCAGATCGGAAAACCAGATAATGTAAAAGTCTTTGGGAGCAATCAACCAAAAAGAACAAAACAGGATAGGTGAAATCAGCAAAGGTTACCTTTGTCTGAGAGAGAAGAACCATAGTTAAACACATTTTTATGATAATACGGTGAATTAACTAGATTAACACGACGGGTGCCACTAGTGGAGTAGAAACTGCTTACACTTTCGGAGCACCTGTGAGTTCACCCCCAGTTCTTAGTGGGATTCGTGTTACTCGATCTTTAGTTTTATGTGTATGTTTTGTAGATCGTTCTTTGTCTGATTACCCCTTTGGTATCGCCAAACTCTTCTTGTAGAAGCATAGGATAAGTAGGCGGAAAGATGACTCAACACGAATGTAGCTTGACTTAGTGATGTACTTCTAATTCTTCATTAAAACTGTATTTTGCAGGATATGACGTTAGAAATTATCGATAAGGATGGAATAATGGTTGGGAATGATTTCGAAGTTGACGTAAGAGTAAAGAATACCGGAAAATCCCAAGAATTAAGAACTATAACCAAGTTATATGTTCAAGTTGATTCTTTGAAATATACTGGTGAAGTAGTGGGGCATATAGCAGTAAAAGAATTTGAGAATATCTACTTAGGATATCAAGATGGTATGTACATGTTAACATTTAAGCATTTTCTCAAAACACAAATGCCTACAAGAAAGGAATATCTTTGCATTGCAACCATTCATTTGGCTCTAAATATGTGTATTTCTATTCAGTTTGAATATGACAAACCTTTTGTACCAGGTGCTGTTGTGGTCGTGATCGTATGGTAGTTGGATGTACAATTACACATGCAATCAGTGCCTATCACTACTAAAGTTGTGAGTTCGAATTTCAGTCATAGCAAGGTGTACTCGATGCAACTTTATGTGATGCGGCACATCAGTAGTTTTCTCTGGGTACTCCACCAATAAAACTGACCGCCACGATAACTGAATTATTGTTGAAAGTGGCGTTAAGCATCATAACCCTAACCCCTTTTGTTCCAAAATTTTGTTCGCATTATACAGTGTGTATGATTAGATTAGACTGTTAAAATATACAAATATTTCACTGGAAAATGGAAATGTTCATATGACTTAGTTAACCGGTACTGATTACCTATGTCACAATCAACAATATGGCGTGGGTTCGTGCCCGGCTTTGTAATTGCAAAAGGTGCACTCGACTCGCAGCCGCAAGTGATAATGTTTACCAGTTGCTTGCCCATGGTCGATGGTTCTCTCCGGATACTCCGGCTTCTTCCACCACTAAAACTGGTCGTCATGATATAGCTGAAATATTGCTGAAAGTGACATTAAAACACCAAAACTCAAATCAAATCAAATCTATGTCACAAATGTCCATGGATATGTTCTAGTTGTCGTAATCACAATCCCGCCCTGTCCTTTTTACATGACTTATTACTGGGGTTGTAGCAAAAGTAACACGATAGGTGTCACTAGTGGAGCAGGAATTGCTTATTGTTCCGCAACACCTGAGTTCATCCCAGGTGTTTAGTTGGGTTCGTGTTGCTCATTAGTTTCCTATGTAGTGATTTGTAGCTCATTGTTTGTCGCTCGATCTCTGCCCTTCGTCGATTCACGACTTCCGATTACCTCATTTAGTATCTTCAAATGTTTCTCACATACGTTGTTGTTCATATTACACATGTTTCTGTTTTATTTGGGGTTTGGTTAAAACAGTTGTCACTGTATTACTTCTTTGATCAACACGACAATGGAGAAGCCAAATATATTTAAAAGATGGAGAAAAAACACAAATACAAGAAGGAGCCCTGGTCAAGGTATATGATATATATGAAATAAAATTAAAAACCAAGAAACAACACCATCGGAACAGTTCCAAATCGTAGAAAGAGATAAAATCGATATTCCTAAAACACAAATACGTCATCGCTTACTCTCCTGGCTTGGTACAATCACTTCAATAAAAAAAAACATGGCAGGTTTAAACTAGTTTTATAGAACGAAATATCACCTCCGAGTGAAATGATGAGGTCATGCAAGTGATTTCCACATATGAAATGAATGCTTACTATCTTACATTTTATTTCCCACAGAAAAAATATTCAAATTGCCAATAAAGACAGCGAACTACCTAGACCATATGTTTGAGTTGTTTGCCATGAAGATATTGGCTTTAGCTCACATAAAAGAAACAGGGAACGTACATATAGAAGAAGAAGACTATCGGCTACGACGTCCTGATATCATAGTACAAGTAAGTTCATTTTTCATGTTTTTTATGCCCCGCGTACGATAGAATATGGGAATATAGTGTGTTGGTTTGTCCGTTCGTTCGTCCCGCTTCACTTTGTGAATGCAACTCCTGTGAGGTTGTTCGTCAGATAGCTTTCATATTTGGTAGGATGTTTGGTCATGATGTGTAGTTGATCATATTATTCCGCCATTCTGTAGGAGTTATGGGACTTTAACATTTTTATACATTTTCCATATAGTTATACTTTGCGAACGTATGGTGGCGGGGCATAGTGTCAGTTGGACACAATAAATTCTTGTTTTTTTTTATATCAGTTCAATATGTTCAGTTTGTATACATAACTCACTACGCATGATATAAAAATTTCAAACATCAAAACGTTGCATATATGCTTAAAATAATTTTAAAGGTAAAATTATGTTGGATTAGATGAATCTGATAAAGTATGTCTGTAAGAAAGGATATGGATGTAAATGAACATGAGATACATTCGAATTATACACGTTGACACAAATTAAGATATAGGAACAGTGTCTTTATTACTGTTCTACCTTTCACAGTAGGGCATTGAACAACGAACGATAACTCTTACTCTAAAATGAGTGTGACATTGCCCCTATCCTGTAGTTGAGCCGTACGCTTTACCTTTGTTGGCATAGGCTACATATGGGAATCTGTCTTGTTAATAAAATTTGGTGTATATAACTTTATTTCTCAGATGATGGGCTATCAGCAAGAAAATAAAATAGGGGTAAAGTAATCTTACAAATACTGTCATCATTGTTTCCGACATCACATTACTAAGTTACAAATAGGGGTAAAGTAATATTACAAATACTGTCATCATTATGTCCGACATCACATTACAAAGTTACAAATACTGTCATCATTGTGTCCAACATCACATTACAAAGTTACAAATATTGTCATCATTGTGTCCAACATCACATTACAAAGTTACAAATACTGTCATCATTGTGTCCAACATCACATTACAAAGTTACAAATACTGTCATCATTGTGTCCAACATAACGTTACAAAGTTACAAATACTGTCATCATTGTGTCCGACATCACATTGCAAAGTTACAAATACTGTCATCATTGTGTCCGACATCACATTACAAAGTTACAAATATTGTCATCATTGTGTCCGACATCACATTACAAAGTTACAAATACTGTCACCATTGTGTCCGACATCACATTACAAAGTTACAAATACTGTCATCATTGTGTCCAACATCACATTACAAAGTTACAAATACTGTCATCATTGTGTCCGACATCACATTACAAAGTTACAAATACTGTCATCATTGTGTCCGACATCACATTACAAAGTTACAAATACTGTCATCATTGTGTCCGAAAGTTGAAACCTTCATGGACCACTTAAAATTACCATCCCCTTTTAATCGGTAAAGAAATGTTGTTTAATAAATACTAGTAGTTAGTCAAGATTTGAACTTTCGTAGCAGTAACTAGTTTAAGAGATAATTAATTACAAGGAGATCTGTAGCAAGTCTAACCTTAATCAAGGGGAAATGTTTTACCAATTCCACATTGTACGGATAGTAATCAATTTATATATATATATAGTACATGTATGAAGGCAGGAAAATAAACAGTTATGTTTTTCTCTCTGATGAATCATAGACGTATGTAATATGTATACCATGGTTTTCCGAGTTTAACCGTTTAACTCGTAAAACGTGGTATAAATGATTTGTAACATGAAGCCATGTAAGGTCGTTGATTATTGCACGTCTCTCCGAGAGTAATAATACTACAGTCTAGATTTAAAATGTGCAATATCTCGTATCTGTGTGTATTATTTCATAGTTCTTACTGTTTCTTATATTCTGGTATATAAACCATAAAAAGATCAAAGGAAAAGAATGCATTCGTGTTACAAGTAATTAGTTCATGTTATAAAACAGTAACTAACGTGATAATGTTTTGTTTTTCATATTTGGTTGATGGATTGATTGATTGGTGTTTAGCGCCAAATTTAACAATATTTCAGCAATATCTTGTAGTCTTTCGTATTGGGTATATTCCTTATGTATTAATAACCTATCACAACGTTAAATGTCAGCAATGTTTTTTATAGGGATCACCTAATCCTCCAAAGATAGGAGAACACTATGAAATAAAAATGTCCTTCAAAAATCCATTACCAGTAGCGTTGACGAATTGTTCATTAATGATAGAAGGCAATGGCGTCAAAAACATGGCCAGGCAAGAAAAGTAAGTTATATTTATTCTACCGTTAATACATTTACAGAAGTTAGGATGATAGTTAGTAAGAAAGGACATAGATGTAAGCGAACATGAGAGACTACCCAACATTACACAGACACAAATTCAAGTAAAAAACAGAGTCTTCAACAGTGACAAAAACTCCTACCCTAAAATGAGTGTGAAACTCGGGTAGTAATAGTCCACCAGCAGAGGTATGGACACAATGAATTAAACAATATCAGCAATAGTCAGCATCAATCTTTAGCCTTGATTTGTATTGAGGTATTTTAACAGAATAAGTATGTGATATTGCTTATATTTGTGTGTTAGGTGCATCGGTTTTTCCTCTTTCTGCGATTTTCATATTTGATTATGGTATTGTTCCGACAGTGTGGTATTTTTGTCTTTCATTTTTTTTAACAGAGATGTACCTGCCAAAACAGAATGGTCATCAACAGCTATGCTTGAACCACACGTAAACGGAAACGTACAAGTCAACGTTAGCTTTGGATGTAAAGAACTGAAAGACGTTACTGGATTAATTTTGATATCAGTCGCAGTTTAATTAATACACTGTGTTTTCTTACTGGGTAGACTTTGTAGGCCAATGAATAATAATTTAACGATTCATTGTAAAATAATTTCATGCATATTTGTTGAAGCGTTCAATTCTATAATTTTTATATATCTCGGTGTGGTAACATACTACCGTTCACAGATACAGTCCGGATTAATACGAGAAGACTAAAAATAATGAAGCTACATGAAGATTAAAAATTATCGATGTACGTGAAGATTAAAATCACGATTCTACGTGAAGACTAAGAATCACGAATCTAGTACTACTTATGCGCGTTATATTTCGACGAATCCAATATATAAGTGTTTGGCGTCATCATATGTTACCAAAGGTGGGTGATGAATTCCCTAAAGTGTACGCTATGTTGTTTGCTTCCTAAAGGGGCGACCAGACAAAGACGCTTGCGAGAAATCATGGTGAATTTAAATATTTTTCCAGTTAAGGAGGGGGGGTAGTCCATCTATGTTTTTTTGTGCTGCTAATTTTCTAGAATGAAATCTGAAAATGGCTGTTGCATTTTGACTTTCACGTTCTGTTATTTTATTGCACAAATTGTTGAAGATGGTCTTGCGATAAAACCATACAAGTTTTGCAAATGCAAATATAAGGTGCGTGTGTTTGTTTATACTTTCGAAGCTACACAAATTAATAGTTGAATTAGCAAAGTAGGGATGCATAGTTCTTATCGGAATGATTTTCAACAATTTTGATGAACAAATTCGAAAATGACGCTGTTATACAGTGTTGCCGATTATTACCTTTTATTTGAAATTGTCTCTACAATTGTACTTAAATTTATTTTCATTAAAATAGCAGTTGTATAAATAGTCATATGTTATCAAATGAATTACGCTAGTGATATACAATTATAGCCTTTAAATGAGATCAGTGTATGCGTGTATCGATCCGATGAAAGTAAATCGACAGAGGACGAAGTCCGAGGTCGATATACTTTCACAGGTCGATAAAAACATGTAATGACCTCATCAAAAGGCTATGATTGTATATAACTAACGTAATTGATTTCATGTAAAATGGTTGTATTTGTTTTATTATTATATCAAACTTTTATTTTAATTTGTGATTTGTAAATGCATGACGCCATTCATATTTTGAAACAAAAGTTATACAATTAAAATTATAACATTTATTAAAACAGGACTAAAAAATTAATTAGCAATCAATAGTTCAACTTATTAATTTTTTTCTTCACACATTTACTCGTATATCATCTACCAACTCTGACAAATAATTTCAGAATTTTGACACTATTTTCCAAAAAGTTGCCCATTAGGTCTCTATGTTAAATATTTGTACCAAATGTGGATATGTGCAGAGGGAGTTAGTATGCTTGTTGTTACCAACTTCCAGTGTAAACAATAACAACAACACATATGGTTTCATTTACATTTCACTGTCATGTGATTACCTAATTTGAATATGTCACCAGAACCCAAGCATGCATGAGATGTTCATTTCACTTTCAAGTGACAATAGGTTATTCTATAAACAAACCCAAAGATTTTCACCCAAAGTTTAACTTTTTACATTTTATTGGAAATTATTTTAGAAATTTAAAAGTAAAAAGTATAAATGCAAGCCTTTGAATTTTAAATCTTTTTCTTTAAATTCTAAATAAAATCACTTTTATTTTGGTGTTTTCTAAAGCCCAGTATTTGAACTCGAAGAACATGGTTATAAAGTAAACCTATGTGTATTGACCAGATATACCATGTAAATAGCCCATGCTTTGCGTATACTTTTAGAAAATGAAAACAAGTTTTATGTATGTTATTTAAGCATAATAAAAAAAAAAACAAGTAATTAATATATATTTTTTTAAATATAAAAGAAAAAATATAAAATAAAAGTAGAAAAAAAACATTTTTTTTGTCTTTTCATAAATTAATATTTACAAACTAAAAATTATCTGGCCTAATTTAGAACTCTACCAATACTTATATAGAAAGGATATTCATGCCTCTCAAAACTTCAGAAGAAAAACAGGATTTAATACTAAAATTGTTTGATTATTTTGAAGCCGAATCAAAATTGTCACTTGGTGAAAGTGAAATGAACATATCATGCATGCTTGGGTTCTGGTGACATATTCAAATAAGGTAATCACATGACAGTGAAATGTAAATGAAACCATGTGTTGTTGTTATTGTTTACACTGGAAGTTGGTAACAACAAGCATACTAACTCCCTCTGCACATATCCACATTTGGTACAAATATTTAACATAGAGACCTAATGGGCAACTTTTTGGAAAATAGTGTCAAAATTCTGACATTATTTGTCAGAGTTGGTAGATGATATACGAGTAAATGTGTGAAGAAAAAAAAATCAATAAGTTGAACTGTTGATTTTTAATAAATTTTTCAGTCCTGTTTTAGGCTGGCCAAACGGACCACCAATAAACGTGGCACTCTTAAACATTGTAAAATTCAAAATTCTCCAAAAGTTCTTTGACTTTTAATTTAAAGTGGCAAATCAGACGCATTCACTTTCTGTTGCCATTTTGGTAAGTTAACAATGCAGTAAACGGAATTGCGAATGAAAGCTCGATTTTGATTGGCCGAATTGTGAAACAAAAATTCAATCAAAAACCAGCTATTGTATGCTAATTCATTTTTAGTTATATAAGCTTGATAAATATCTATTGTTAATAAGATCCAGTTTATACATTTTACATAATTAAGTCATGTATCTTGAATTGACAACTCACAGCAATTAAATAATATAATATAACAATGATTATTGTTACAGTAAATATGCCTTGTGATAATTGTTTTGTTAATGTTCTTTGAATACAAACATTCATTGTTTTGTCATGTTTGTAAACTGTATATTGTATTTCAGTATTGTCAAATATTCTTTTTATTCTGTTAGCAAAAGGCAAGTTGTTTGTAATAATATCTTTTTGTTAAAGAATGGGTTTTTCTTACATGATAGTTTCTGTTAAATGATCATTGTATATATGGTGTACAAAGCTAATAAAACTGTGCACTTACATTAAATAAATATTTTTCATAACATATTTGTTATCTAATATTATGAAGACAGCTTAACCTCCTGTTGTTTGTAGGAGAGTTCATGTCGCATTTGTGTTTGTTTGCGTATAGTGGTGTACAACACATATTGTGTTGTTTTTCTTCGTCTTGTGTACCCTCCGTTGATTGTCAGTTTCTCTGAATTATCCATTTTTGATTTTCCTTTCGGTATTCTTTAACTTTATTCGAAATGTACTTTTTGACAATGAATGTCAAATGCAGTTTTGGTATGATAATAAAAGTTAATGGCAGTCATATTGCCGCATAACGTTTAAGGTCAAAGGTTAGTAATAACCGACTGGTTGAGAACGAAACTTTACAAAAGAAGTGATTTCAATTCCTCCATTGTGAAATTCACATTTATATGCAGCAACATTTCAACAACAGTTGCTTATGAAGAATACACCTCTTAGCTGCTACGATATTCCAAAGTTAGTATCCCATCATGATTTCCTTGGAAAGAGTTCTTGCTAAGAATGAGAGTAATGAGCCGGTAATTCCTAGTAGTAAATTTGAAGTCATCATTTCTAATGTTTATAGCCGCCACCATGACTTGGGTAGCAGTTACGGCAGGTCACATAGAGGACAAATGATATGTGTTTGGTTTGTCGTAGTCATAGTTTCGTCCTTCTGTTCTCCTTCATAACTTATCACGATAGTTTTAACAATAGAAACACGACAGGTGTCAGGAACAGGAACTGAGTTCAACCCTGGGTGTTATCGGTGTTCATGTTGTTCAATTGTTTGTTTTCTGTGTAGTGTTTTGTGGACCATTACCATCGGTCATTGTATTGTCTATCCTTCTATTTACGGCTTCTTTTTAACCCCCTTTGTAATATACAAACTCTTAAAATAATTATTATAGCACAATATGGCAAATTGAATAACTAAATGAACACAATAAGATATAGTGCTTAAAACGAGCAAATATATTCTACATATATCAAGTTACTGAATGAAAGTTTAACAGATTTCCAAACAGTAAAGGGGTCATAGCGCTAACCAACACTACCAAACAGTAAATACATGGAGGAAGCGTTTTAAAATTTCTTAAGCAAAACCTTTCACGACACATCATTTCATCCTTAGTACAGTATGCCTTGTAGTCAATTATTCCGATCTCAGCTTTGTCAAAATATTCACTAATATTACCACCATATCTTAAAATACGCTTGCTGGCAATTAATATTTCGCTCATAATTACTACATTCATCATGCATGCGCTTAATGGATTTGTCAACATACTGAAGACCATTGTTACACAATGTAGCGAAATTGACCGTTTTGCAAGTGACATTACAAAACAAAAAAACGCTGTACAGCTTATAAAGTAAACGTTAGAGAATCCGAAGGGGCGACCAAGAATGGACAATCTAGAGACACCGGCAACATTGGACACACAGGACGAAGACCAACACAACACAGAATCGATTAACTAAAACGATTAGCAACATTAATGCTGCCTATATAATTGTGTTGTTTCTGTTGACATGTCAACCTGTTACTACATCCCTATCTAGCATAGCACAGCTAACAATTATGTTAGATGATCGATGGTAGAATAGTATACAGTATAAATAGGGCATTATATTCCATATCTTTACTTTCTAAATGTTTATATGTGCTTATCGTCTGAACAAAGGATAATCTCTGAACAATGTTCTAGTTCCTACGACCTCTGTTCAAATCTCATTTGATATCATAGAGTAGATTTAATGTAATTTCAAGCATAGTTAAATTAAGACATCCAAAATCAAACAAATAGAAAGCCATGTCAGACGATAAGGATATAAAATAGTCAATATTTGCTTCTTTTTTTTTTAAAGAACAGTGTTTTAAGCTTATTTACTTCGCTGACGTAATAAAATGCATAGCTACAGTCAAAACAAGTATTTAAATTTTATTTATATGCACGCAAAACATAAACGACATATTTATTAACACCCCAAAAACAAATACTATACAAAATTTAATGGTTACAATGTTAAGTATATATCCAGAGGCTTCTCAAGGAAGATAATAAGTTGCAAGACCTATTTAGCCATATGAAATTTCTCGATAAAAGTACAGATTGGTAAATAGACGATCCAGAAGAAAACTGCATATTTGCTGGTTTATTAACCCGTTTTAATCCGTTGATCCAACATCATATATTGAATTACATACTCTAGCTCTCACTCGCTTTCTTAAATTATCTGCTTCCTCCTTCATACATTAAAAGCTAAAATGGCTACTGTACATACAAATCTAGTAAGCTCACCGCTGATCTGTCATATGAAATGCTACCCCTGACATGATAGGGATAAAAAAAAATACGTAAAAACAGATCCAACAAACATATAATCTGCAGTGGATCGTACTGCAAACATCATAAAGGCTTTACATAATAAAATAAAAGTTAAACACATGAGGGCATCATTTGTGGCTAAAAACATATACAGACATGCGGACTATTTACTAATTTGGAGCTACACTCGTGGCCGTCGTGAACGTGATTGTATGGTAGTTGAATTTACAATTAATCAGTACTTATCACCACTAAGGTTGTGAGTCCGAGTACCGCTCATGACGATATGTACTCGATACAACATTATGTGATAAAGTTTGTCAGTGACTTGTGACAGTTCGGTGGTTTTCTTCGGGTACTCCGGTTTCCTCCACCAATACAAGTGACCGCCATGTTGTAGCTGAAATACTGTTAAAAGTGGCATTATACACTATAACCCCCTAACCCTGGTGCTACTCCGACAATTTAGCGCATTTATGTGCTTGTATCAAGCCAGGAAAGTGAACAATCTACATGACGCTCATGTATATATGTGCTTTGAATATCGAATTTGTTTTTGCTCTGGTTCCACGGTTGTTCTATTAGACTAAGAACTGCTAAGACAGTGTGGTACCTTTTGTTTTTCATTTTATTACATTCGTGTTCTATCTTGGCTTGGTGTCCTTGTATACTAGGAATTTTAAGGCTTTTCAAATATTTTGCCCATGAGCGTACCTGAATGAAGGTTCTTCCAGACAGGCATCGTGTGCACTGAATTAGATATCTACGGTTATTAATACTTGGATTATAGGAACATTCATTAATGATAAAAATGTAAATTGCGAACATGTCTTTAAAAACTGAGATGGACGGACGGTCGAACATGCCACGAATATCCGAGATATAGAAGATTGGGATGAATCAACAAATTCATGACGACGACGAAATGTCTGAATCAATAACTTTAAGCTTGAAGTTCTTGTCGTGTAATATTGTCAGCAGCATATTATGTATATTCCAACGTCATCGATATTGTTACTCAAGAAATAAAGATGATTGTATTTGGAAATCGAAGTACTTATGTAAACATGTTTATCAAATATCTTAGAAGGAGACAACTTCTGTTGTCAGTATTTTGGTATAAATATGTATATCTATACCATATATATGTATGCAAATTCACCAGCGCGAAGTCTTCTATCTCCAGTATAGTGATATTATGATACCAACGCTTCAATGTTACCACATCAAAGATTTAATGCATGGCGACCAAGAAAAACATTGTTTATTTGTAACCGTCGATTTATTATACTAACCAACAGGATATGTTCACTATCCATAACATTGATATATTTATATGCCTTATAATAAACACACCATGTCACAATAGTCTTGTAAGCTTCCGAAACTAATAGCTGACTGATATGCTAATTTGTATAACACATAAATGTTTTGCTCAGCTGACAGTTTTTTGATAAAAATTTCAAAGCGTACCAATAACAATTCTTCGTAATGTACCGTATGTTCACTTCTATGCCTTGTGTGCATGAGGATGATAATGGTTTTTTTTTTTTACAGTTATGCTTTTTTGCTTGTTGGTAATTGTTGGTATACACATTTAATTACGTTAGTATGAAATTAAATTTAAAGTTTATAGATGGTTGTCATCCATGTTTATTTAGTCTACTTATTGTAAATAAAAAAGTAAACATTGTAAATATTGATTTTCATACAATATCACTAGGTGGACTTCATAATATTAAATTAAACTTGTTAAATATGCATTGTATACATGCCTATTTTTATACCTTTATTCAATATAATACATACGGTGATTATCGTTTCCATCTTATGGGGTGATCTTAACATACAGTAGTAGGTCTATTGACAATATATAAATATTCTATAACTGAAGGTCATGTATTAAAGTACGTCGTGTATTCGAATGCACGTATTCTTCTATACTCAATATTTATCAAACATGAGCAGGTGTCAAAAAGTAGAATAATGGAATAAACTTTAGAGAATACCGAAGGTGCAATCAAAAATTGACACTCCAGAGAAACTGGTCACATATAGGGCACACAATACGAAGAAAAACAAAGCAAAAACACAACACACTATGTGTTGGACACCACTATATGTAAGCAAACACAAATAATGTAAACAAGACATGATCCCTCTTACAAACAACTGGAGGTAAAGATGAACCGAACATCGTTTTTATACGGAAATCATAATTGACATCACAACACAGAGTTCAGAACGTAGACACATAATAGGACAACACAAAAACATAGTCATAATACGTGCATTCGAATACACGACCTACTTTAATACATGACCTTCAATTATATAATGATTTTGTCTGTTTATATACTTATGAGTTTTGACTTTCCCTTTGTAAGATTGTTCGGAGTTCGATAATTTTGTTATTACCCTTCCTTACCTTATATATAGTCAATTTAGTGGTTTCGTATATGTTTTTCCTCTTTTGTTTTCTTTTAAATATGATGTCTTTTCAATTACAGGTTCTGATTATCCGTTTTGTATATTTAGACTGGTCTTACTACGCAGTACCATCTAGTTAATTCATTTTTAATGTCTGATACGAAACATTGACATCATTATCACACTGCGACAACTCTATGTATATTGACATGGTGACTAGTAATTTTAATTACATTTTGTAATTCAATCTAAAACTAGACATTGTGTGTCCTTAGAGTAATAAATGTAGAAGATGCAAAACTGTAACAAAACACGTAAATCAATGCAGAAGACAAGCTGGTAGTCGGTTAACTACAACCATTTAATGACTCTGATATTGTACAGTTTTGTATAATAGAATTTTATTTATCAAGAGATTATTGGGAGATCCCATTAGATCGTTTAATCTATCCCTGTCCAGAGCAAGAAAATAAATTATTTCTATTGTTTCTGTCGTTATGTTCATTGTACATGGGGCCAACAGTAGGTAATATATAAATCTATTTTGCATAATATTTGTTAATTTATTCATGGACAATTTCATTTTAAAATAAAGAAACAGCGTTTTGATTGCTGTTCTACAATTGTCAGTCACAGTAGGGTCTATAGTAACAGAAGATGGTTTGGTTTAAGGTGTTTAATGCCACTTTCAACAATATTTCGGTAATGTCGTGGCGGTCAGTTTTATTGGTGGAGGAAACCGGAAAAAACAACCGACCTGCCACAAGTCACTGACAAACTTTATCACATAATGTTGTATTGAGTACACCTTGCCATGAACCGGGTTCGAACTCACAACTTTTGTGATGATAGGCACTGATTGCACAGGTAGTTGTAGCTCCAACTACCATATGATCACATCCACGGCGGCCCCTAGTAACAAAAGAATATTCAAAATGACACTGTATAAAAGCTGTTTTGGACTTTTGGATGCTATTTTGGTGTCTAATTACATGTATTTTGCCTTTCTGTACACATATATTAATCTACAATTTCGCATTTTGATCAAACAAGGTACAGAAATTTAATCATTATTTAATTATTGGTAATATATTTACAGATTAATACATGGGCATTTCCATATTGGCCTGGTTATCATCCCGAGAACCCCATATTGGCTCGAGACGCAGTCGAGGGCCAATATGGGTCCAGGGATGATAACCAGGCCAATATGGAAATGCCCATGTATTAAACTATTTATTACATATTTCCGACATCTAGAAAAGAGACACCCATATTGGCCTGAGACGAAGTCGAGGCCCATATTGGCCCGGGCCAATATGGGCCTCGATATGGAAATGATCTTGTAGTAATCCAATAACCGGTTATTTTCCCGGGGTGTAAAAATATGGACAGTTTACCTCCGGTCATATTGGTCATACAAAAATGCCTTTATTTGAACTAAGTATGTAATAAATGCCTATATACTTTACGTGTTATAATGATTTAATAATATGACCGGTATATTTAAGATTAAAATCATTGTTTTTCCTTGGTCTACGCTTTGGGGCCAAATTATATACATTCGGTCTTAGCAAGATATACAGAAAGGTTGATGTCCACCATTGTCGGCATCTCACGGCTGACCACACTCAATGAAGTCCAGATATTTCTTTGTGAGATGGAATAATGTTGTTATCGAGATACGATAGGAGATTGCAATCGATGTGGATTTTTAATCGACATGACATTAACGTATGGAAGAAAGAATAAGGGGCTTCGGTTTTGGAATACCATATTTAATTTCAAGAGAATCATATATGTTTATCCATTATTTTCTTCCTGTTAAATAAGAATGTAAGAGCTTAACAGATTTAAATACACAATCGGCTTTGACTAAATGAACATAAACAGTGTTTTAAATGACACTCTCCTATTCTTTATTAATCAGCGTGTTTTAACATGCTGGTTAGGTTTTCCAAATATTTTAATCACCACGCTGGTTAAATTTCTGGATGAGAATTCCCGCCAATTTCCTTTTGATTTTCATTAAAAACAGAAAGTAACAAATTAAAGAATATTTTTCATGTTTTGGTCATATAAGAAATAGATACTCTTTCTACTACCAGTGGATGCCTTATTTCTCCACTCTCGATAGTTAGATTTTCATTTTTGTCTAACTTGAGTGAAGAAATATCGTAGACAACGTGTACCAGAAGGAGAGTCTGTATATCTGATTGAAGGCGAGGTGTACAACATTATGTGATAAAGTGTGTCAGTGACTTGCGGGAGGTCGGTATTTTTCTGCGAGTACTATGGATTTCCTCAATCAATGAAACTGACCGCCACGATATAACTGAAATATTACTGAACTTGCCGTTAAACATCATATCTATAAACCTAACCCCAAATATCTGATTTCAAACGCATAGATATACGTACAAGAATCATTCGTTATGGACGTCAAGTGATATGTAATGGAGAATCTACAAGTTGAAGTGTATTCTCTTACATAATACATTTCCATCTGCAACCGTGTTTTCATTTTATATTTTTACCTTTTTAATGTTCAGAAAGATAAATAAGTCACAATTAACAAAAATTAAACACCAAAATTTTATCGGCATTCGTGCTTTCGATTCTTGTTTATATTTAGATATTTCAAGGTCTTTCTGATGAAAAGAATCGTTTATATTTAGATATTTCAATGTCTTTCTGATGAAAAGAATCGTTTATATTTAGATATTTCAAGGTCGTTCAAGTGTCCCAAATGTTCATCTGTGATCTGTCTTATTTGTGAAGTTGCGGTCGGTTCGTTGGTTGTTTTTGTATTGCGAGAATACTCGTCAGTTCTGAACATAAATTATGTCAGATCTGAAATACTTGTATCGTGTCTTGTATATTTTGACCAATTGCTTTTTTTAAGCAAATTGTTGATATTTTTTTAACAAAGCTTACTATCAAGAGTTATATACACTAATTATAGAATGTAGTAATGTGGTCACCTTAGCCGAGTGGTAAGCTGGAAATTTTGAAAGTCGAAGTAGACTTTAAAAAGCCCAGTAGTGGTTCGGTATCCGAAAGTCCCAAAATATGTATATTACGTTTTTAAGTCTAAAACAATAAAAGGTTAAAGTTCATATATTCAAGAACAAAAGAATGAACTGTAGATTCTTAAAATTAATCCACTGTTCGAACAATAATGTAACGTCAGAGAAATGTATTATCTTTGGCGATCTTTATATTATATTATTTCAAGGTCAATACCTTTAAAGTCAACATTTTGGTCACGGACATATATAAAATTACCTTTAACAAACAGAATATAATCGATATCAAAACAGCTACCACAAAATTAGCTTCCAGCTTTACCTTTATATAAATGTACGTTAAATATATAGTACACAATATTGCAAATTTTACAAAAATGTTATTTACAACAACAGAAAGTGCATTAATTTAAAGCATTTGACATTGATTCGAATAGACATCATTATTTCTTTTACCTGTCGATTTAAACACTTTTTATGTGCATTTAACCATAACCGATTTCAATTTTAAATTCAAAAAAGACTTTTAAAAATAGAAGGTAAACTTGATCAAAGTCAATATATGTATCAGCGGTACTCATCCGTCAATGTAGTGATGGTAGTTTCTACGGAAACCGAAAGTAAACAATCCCTAAGCAACAAGAAGCAGTAAGACTCTGGTAATACTGTATGATTGACACAAGGTAAGCAGATATTTGTCAAATTTCATTGTAGTGTAGTTATTGAAAAAAAGGGTTTAGTTTAAAATCCGTCTTTGTTAGTAGATAAATTAATAGATAGGCTATGTGTAAGGTCAATAATTATTATTCAATATAAATCTTTTTAAAAAACCTGGTCAGCCTAGAATTTTTTTCTCAATGTGTATTGATTAAGGCATTAAATCACTCTGTTTAAAATTTAAATAATAATATTTTATTCGCATGTTGAAAACACTTACATGACCGCATTGTTCCATCCAGAGGGGAGATTTGAGCCCATAAAAATAGTTTAATGCTGCCACCGTTTACTACCGAACCAGGAGAGTGAACAATCATGTATACGTGTGTAAGGGACCGTCGTGGTCGTGATCGTATGGTAGTTGGATTTACAACTACCTATGCAATCAGTGTCTATCACCACTAACGTTGTGAGTTCAAATCCCGCTCATCGCGAGTTGTACTCAATACAACGTTATGTGATAACGTTTATCAGTGGCATTGCGACAGGTCGGTGGTATTCTCTGGGTATTCCGGTTTCCTCCACCAATAAAATTGACCGCCACGTCATAACTGAGATATTGAAAGTGGCGTTAAACACCATAACCCTAACCCTAATCACAGTTTGTTTTTGCTGTTACGCTTCAGGAGATGCATTGCTTTATATTTTCTATACCTACAGGGAATGATATAATAGGGATACGAAAAGAAGAACTGTAGGGTCCGTCTATTTCTAAATCGAAACAATGCTAAGCTACATGTAATACCGGTATGCTAAATTGCTACGATATTGACAAGTAAGCCGTTTCATTCCCTGACAACATTAGAATGAAGCATAATGATATATTTTGAGGTAACAATTTCAATGACATTGAATGCTAACATTAACTGCTATGTCGGGTAGTGTTTCAAAAAATAAACATCTCTAAGCAAGAGCAACTATAATATTTTATGCCAGAAAATGTCAAAATGTAAGAATTTGACATCGATTATCATAGCAATCGTATTTTGGTTTGTCTGTCGGACCTGGATATGGTTCTACGGATGAAATAAGGTCAACATGTATAAAATTGTTAACTTAACTATGATGAACTTGACATATGATCTCAAGATTTTCATTTAGTTGGTCTTGTGATGCCTGCATATTTAAGAAGAACCATTTGTTATCCAATAATATACAATTTTAAAAGATCAAAATATATAGCTTAAATAATATGTATATCGGAAAAAATATTTGAGCGTTATTTTTTTCTTCTAAAAACAAACAGTTCTCATTAGAACTTTTTAGTTCAATATAACTCTCGAACCAGAAGGTAGAATAATCAACATTCCAGGGAGACAACTCTTCTACATGTAATATGTCATAACATTTTCGATTTTCGCGCACGGTATTGGGGATACTGCGCTAATTCATTTTAAAATATCTATGAGACTTTTAATTTTTATTGGAGTTAGACCTATTATATATTAAAAGCTTCAAAATTTTAACAGTCTTATGTTCAAATAGTTCAAAATCCGATAATTAAAACGAATTTTGGCATAATATTAAGGAAAAATTGTTGAAAATCGCTGTAGACGCGTAACTAAATTGTTCCACATAAACTGAGTAAAATTACCTAACAAAAAAACGAATTGCACAAAATTTTCTCTTGTTTCGCAAGCAACGACGGAAAAGTCCGCCAATGACTACTACGCGTGGGATTATGACGTTACGCTTGTTCCCATTCAAGATGGCCACCATCCAGATGATGCAATTTATCGGATAATTTTGTTGTAGAGTAACGGTAAACTACTCATAAAATATAATTTCAATATATCATAACAGAACAAAAATAAATATTCACAATGTGCATGTACAATGTGGAAAGATCATCCATAGGCTGAAGTTTATGTCTACCAAATTTGAAGAAATTTCATGAACCTATGTAGGATTAATTAGCATTTTTAGGGGTTCGGGTTTTTTTTGGGTCACCCTGTAATTTAGAACTGAAAAATAGAAAAATCGGGGAAATCAAGATGATTCTGTTCAAAATTTAACGGTTTTACGAATTCTAATGAAAATTTGTCACACCGTTTCGCGACCATTTCAAGCGTCGTCTTCTTGTATTCCATGCCATATATTTTTATACTGAACAAGGTTGAATATTTCTTACAGAGATATTTACGATGTGCTTTTCAAAGTATTTTTCTATACCAAAAATGGTTGAATTTCACAGAAAAATCTCATATATGCAGCTTATTTGCGGTTTCTTAACAAAATATCCAAACGGGTACTTGGCGTAATTTTAGTGTTTTCGACGTAATATCTGAAAAAAACTGCGACGTTCATTTATGAAATTTCAGTCAGTTTAAAATCTTATTTCCGCACTATATTAATCAAACGAAATCCTTGAAACAAAAGTCGAACGGTGGAAAAGAGTAATATCTAATCTAATGCATTTACATCTACTAATCTTAGTGGCTTCTTCGCAATAGTTGATAAAAAAAAAGATACATTTTCTTTTAAATCATTGCATCCCGATGTTCAAATATCACACGCAGTTTTGAAAAATGTAAGCCTTTCTTCATACGCGCAGCAAAACCTAAAGATCGAATTACGTGTTGTTGTAGGTACCACCTTGAAATTAAATATGTTTTTAAATCATGCATGGAATTTCGCAGGAAACTTAACAAAAATGGACCACAAGGGGAGTCTGTTTTTAAAATATATGACAGCGTATATGATATGTGCCATGAAACCATCGCGTGCGGAGGCGTCAAAGCAATATAATTTACAGTGTCTGAGGTGAACTAGTATACGCTGGGGTTCGACGTTAGGGGAGATAGTAGTGTAAGCCGTTCGGGTTCCATCGTATTACTTTTGTTACAAACAAGATTATAAGTCATGAGCCAAGTTTGCATCTGCAACTTTTGCGATAAGATTTCATCAGCAAATAGATTTCAGGATCTTGTCCTACTCTTAATTATCATTCTCGTATCAGGACAAGAGGAATGTCGGTTTAATACGTAGGCAAGGTTATACTACACTAAACATTTAGTCAAGCAAAATGTAATAATATTTTGTTTATATCAACAATAGAGAAATATAAACCGTTAATGTGCAGTAGAATATCAAGGCAAGCGTAAACCCCATAAATAACTATTCATCTGAATCCGCACCATTTTCCATTATTCTACTGCATCGTCAGAAAAGTACGCTTTATATACAGGCTAATCTTGTACCTAACAACCAGTGCTCTGACTTTGCCGCTGATACAAAAATACTATGTACTTTATACATGTACTAGATGTGTTTTTTTTTTATTTATTTATACAGTGAATATAAGACACACGTCTGGAGTTTTAAAGTCTTAGATATACAACTAGATTTCTGATTTGTGCAGTTGTCTGGTCTGTTCGTTATATTTTGGGGGGGGGGGGGGTTTCTCTCCATAGTGAATCTGGTAGTCACTGATATAAATAAAAACTCTCGAATGTGGTGATAATATAAATATACTGCCGTTGGCTGAGGGAATTATGATAGATTATCGCACAAGGAAGACAAATAACCCGAGACGAAGTCGAGGGTGGTCATTATTTTTACCGAGTGTGATTGCTGGTGTTGATCTTTTTTCGGTTAGGAAAAGTTGGACCTAAGCGGGCGTTATTTAAGGGAATACGATACAGTAGGGATTGCCAATTGATTTTTTCATGAAAATTCGCAATTTCGACATGCTCTTTCCAAATATGCAAAGAAAAATATACCTTCGTGACTTAGTTTTCGAGATATTTACGATCGAATTTCGACCAATTTTCGACAAATTTTTAAAATACGGATTTTTATAGCGGTAAAGAAAATATCACAATTTCAAAACGGTAAAAGATAATTGCATCCAGTTTTTTGCAATAGCTTCCTATGATAATTTCGTTCAAAGATGATGAACATGTACATTGCCAATAATAAATTAAGTAGTCCAAAAATTCTACTTATTTGTGGAATATGGATTATTTAGTGGTTTCTTCATAAATAAATTTGCATGTAGAAAAAAAATGACAATTGATATTTTCTTAATATTTTGTCATGATATTCTCGCAATGATTTTATTTAGAATTATAACAAAAAGTAAGAGGGTACATGTGCTTGTTTTTTAGCTACAGAACAAAAACCGTGCATTTTTCATGACAAACCTAGACATCGTCAATTTCGGCGCCAAATTACCCTACAATGTATTTTAATAGGTAAAACGTCGTGGAGTCTTTCCCGCCGTTTCCTTGGATTGGATGAAAGGGCAACGCAACCGGAGAATGCGTTATATATGGACCCAGTCGTTTGAAAAGGTTATCCGTTATATAAACTAACCTAATCTGGTGCGCTTGTCTTGAAGTTGTCCGCCAGAAAAAAAATTGAACAACTTGGCCAAGATGGCTAGTTTGTGCATCTCACATTTCCAATTTTTCGAGACGGCAGACCGGCAGTTTACGTCGTTTTTTTGTCACGAAATATAAATGAAAGAGAACGGCTATATTCTTCTTCTCGACTCGCACACAAGCGACCTCAATATCAGGCTCACCAATATCGATGTCTCTCTATTTTCTCCTTTGCATCTGTTCGTTATTTTGGGCTCTAGTGGGATAAACGGGCGTAAACTTTAGTCTGCATGACAAAAAATTATATAATATTCTCACCAATAAATGAATTCTATGAAACGTATTTATACGCCTTTTAAAGATACCTTTACGACCTTATAACGAAAAATAATTTGAGGTTTATTATTTTCGAGGCGAAAGGAGAACAAGCAGTAAATGTCTAATTTATTTTCATTGTCCTACAGTAACAAATAAAACCCCGCAAATATGTGGGATGAAAAGACGATAGCATTCATCATCCTTTCGTTAGACGAGGCGAGGCATATTTTTGTGACGAAAAGATGAAAATTGCAGGAAGTGATCGGAAGTATTTGTCCTCAGAGTATTCTCGTCTTATAGTATTGGGGGCCTGGGTGGCTCAATGAGTTAGGTCGCTGGATCTAACAACTCATACAAGTCTATCACCAATACGGCGTGGGTTCGCGCCCGGTTTTGTAAATTGCAAAAAAGGGTGCATTCGACTCGCAGCCGCAAGTGATAAAGTTTGCCAGTTGCTTGCCCATGGTCGGTGGTTTCCTCTGGGTACTCCGGCTTCCTCCTCAATTAAAACTGGCCGCCGATATTTTTCGGTGTATTAAAAATGATAATGATTTGTTGAACTTGTTCTCGTCCTGAATATACTAAATAGTTGCGACTGGACTTAAAGCAACCATCAATCAATCAACCATTTCTAAACAACTGACTATGTTGCGAAAAAATATATTAACTATCTTCATAATTTAATTATTTGGATTCATTTTTATCTGGTGAACAGTTTATGTATGATGATTTAGGTAACCAAACTTTAATTGTTGTCTTGTTTAATTATAACACTCGAAATATTCAAGTAAAATATTGTACAATTTTATCTATAACAGCTGCATTCTTCATAACTATTGGCCCTCCATTGTCACGTTTTTCAGTCAAAAGATTATGGATACCTTCAACCCCATGTACACGATATGCTGATTTCAAATTATCAAACATTAACCCCGATTCGGCCATTATGTGTGCTATGAAATTTGTCATATATTTCCCAGTTACTAACTGATCAAATGTCTTCTGGTTTCGTCTCGTTTCTTGATCGAAATGTTGTTGTTTTATCATAGATTCCGTTGAGAATGAATGAGTTAAAAGATCTTTATTTTCAAGCGCTCTGAACATTTTTTCCGACGGCGTATTTCTCCTTCTTTTAAAAACGGCATTATTCGGCTTGAAGCAGGTTCTTTCAAATTTTTACGCAATCGGCTTTTTATGACGTCGATGCAACTTCCGCGCAATCTTGAAAATGCGCGCTCGTTACCGCGACGTCGCGAAAACAACATGCGGTATTCGGCAAAGTAATTATCTGCCCTTGCTACTGTATCGTATTCCCTTAAGGTCTCAACACCTGTTGCTATCACAGGCGCATGGGGCATGGATTTCGTTTCCTCCTCCCCCCTTTTCTCTACTACCCCCCCTTTTTTCAAAATTTTCATATAAATCATTCCTTTTTCAAAATTTTCATAATCATTCGTTTTTTCTTCATTTGACAATATCAGTAGACGTCATACATCATGAATAATACGTGTATTCTGTGTCCACATTTTTTCGACTGATACAGTATAAGAGAGAAGGTATGCAACTCCATTTTCATATTTCGCGCCATATCGCTCACCTTGGTTGGGAAACCCCAGTGTTTTTTACACTTTTTACCTTGTCTACATATGGCACTGTCGTATCAAACTGTTTCTAAGACACTTACCTAATTGCCCATGTTCGTATTTCAGTCCGTACGTCGATCTTTTCCAAGAAATCTCGCCGAGAATAGCGAAGCAGCTTCGTTTCTAGGTCAAGCTACATCATACAAGACGGAAGTGCAACAACGATAACACGGGGTTTTTTACGAATGGAATACTTGCAATGAAAAACCCAGATGCGCTCCGAATATTTTTCCCGGAATATTTTAGAAACCACATGAAACCTTGTAAAACCGTAAATAACAGATGAAAAATGGACGAAGACCAACTTCAGGCATACCAGCTTGCTTTGAGTGGCCATAACTTGCTTATTCTTGGCCAGGCAGGGACTGGTAAAACATTTTTGACGACAAAAATCGTCAAAAGTTTGAGACACAGAGGTAAACAACACAGGAGAGACTTTTACTATTTTCCTTGGGTTGTGCATTTACTTATTTCCAGAAGAAACCAAATCTTGTTATAAGAATAACCCATTAATTCTGTTGAAATGTCAGATGCATTAACTCATTTTGTAACTGGATTGGTAAATTTGCTTTAAAGTTATTAATAAAAAAAATTATATTGTGTGCATAGTTCTCAAATAAACAGTAAAACTCTTAATTCAGAAAAAAAAAACACACACTTCAGAAAAACAAAATTGCATGGCTGCCATTTTTTATATTTATTTCAAATATTTTATTGATAAATCAATAGGATTGGATAACAGGCTATGCCTATACAAATCCTCTCCAACAACAAGATGGAACAATTAGAACACAATTTACATAAGACATAGAGCAATCTACCCATCATGTATACATGCAATTCATCTTAATTACCAAGCATAAACACATGTATATTAATAGCAGAATCATACAATCAAAACAAAAAAGATTTTTCCCTTTCTTTTCTTTTTTTTTGTTAATAGGTATGATATAATATGTATATTAATAGCAGGATCATACAAAAAAGTTTTTTTTTTCCTTTTTTTCCCCCTTTTTAATAGGTATGATATAATTCCAAATTATGGCTTTATAGTTAAGCTATTATTATTTATAATATTAATGATGATGAATTGGCATAGCATGATGGATAGACTGAACTTACATTTAACACACAATATATACAACATGTAAACTGAAATTATGAAATCAAAATCACTAATTAAGTGAGGTCCACCATATCAATATGAATTAACTCTTTTTCAGTATATATATTTATGATTGAATAAAGGGAATTTGGGAGAGATGGAGGAAGAAGAGACAAATAAGTAAATAAGGGGGGAAATATCTAAACAAAATAGTGATTGTGATTGAGATAGGCAAGTAAAAATTGGGTAAAGGGGGGAGGTGGAAGGAAGACCTGAATAATTGAAAGATTTACAGCTAATAATTAAGCTGAAAAAATTAAAGATTTGGAGCTACATGTATATATAGGAAGACTTTTCAATGTTATATAACCAAATACAAAGAAAATTTATTGAATCATGTGAATCTTCTACTACCAGTAATGAAATGGTGAACAGCATCGAATATCTCAGTATTCTCCTCTACAGTAAGGATTGGTGAGCCTTTCAATAATATATCCAAATTTAAAACATCTTGAAACTTTCTTAGAGAATTAAAAAGTTGTATCCTGTGTCTTATGAACAATGGACAAACATAAAAATAATGAAAAATATTATTTTCAATTGCATCCCCACAGGCATATATATATATACATGTATACAAGGATAAAAAAAAACCTAGGTGTTTGTAATTAAATGAATTTAACATTATGTTATATGACAAAAACTCTGAATCAGATTTTTTTTTTCCTCCGCCAAAATCAGAATATTTTTTTAGAAAAAAACATAACCCCCCCCCCCCCTTTCAAGTTAAATGGTCGTTCCCTTATGATGTGTTTTTTGGTGTTTTTTTTACGTGTTTTTGGGTAAATCTATGGACCGCACATTTTTATCAGTTGGGAGCCCTTTTATTGAGGAAGGGGGTAACATGCCATAGTCCCATTCTATAGCTGTTCTCAGCTTCTTCTTCCTTTGTTTTTTTTATTTATTTTGTATTTTTTTAGCTGTATATGTATTTGTTTGGGTATGATTTTAATAATTTGAAGTAGAGGCAAGCTGAATATTTCTTTTTCATTGAAATTTTGACTTCAGTTCTAACCATTCAATCATATCTATTTCTCAGTTTGAATTTCTCCCAGAGAAATTCTTTGTATGTGTTAACAGTTATTTACCATGAAATTATTTCAGTGTTTCCATATTCAGATGGTCGTTGTGCCATTTTTACGAAATGCTGGAAATAATCCGTCTGCTGTTATGTTTTTTCAGCGATTTATATTTTCCGCCAAAAAATTCGGGGGAAAATATTCGGAGCGCATCTGGGTTTTTCATTGCAAGTATTCCATTCGTAAAAAACCCCGTGTTATCGTTGGTGCACTTCCGTCTTGTATGATGTAGCTTGACCTAGAAACGAAGCTGCTTCGCTATTCTCGGCGATATTTCTTGGAAAAGATCGACGTACGGACTGAAATACGAACATGGGCAATTAGGTAAGTGTCTTAGAAACAGTTTGATACGACAGTGCCATATGTAGACAAGGTAAAAAGTGTAAAAAACACTGGGGTTTCCCAACCAAGGTGAGCGATATGGCGCGAAATATGAAAATGGAGTTGCATACCTTCTCTCTTATACTGTATCAGTCGAAAAAATGTGGACACAGAATACATGTATTATTCATGATGTATGACGTCTACTGATATTGTCAAATGAAGAAAAAACTAATGATTATGAAAATTTTGAAAAAGGAATGATTTATATGAAAATTTTGAAAAAAGGGGGGGGGGGGTAGTAGAGAAAAGGGGGGAGGAGGAAACGAAATCCATGCCCCATGCGCCTGTGGTTGCTATGTGCGGGCGTCACATACGTAAACATGATTATATATTGCCAGGAATTGATTGAGAATAAATAATTCTTATGGAATATCAACAAATGTCGTTTGTTTAAAGAAATGGGTTTGATTTCTATATAAATTTACACAAAGGATTATAAACACCATTAATTATAACCATCTACAATAACATTGCTCAATTAAATACCTATATTTACACGACTTTATCCAACACGATTGTTTGCATTACAACAATTGTTAATTTTATTATTTAACTGAGTGTTCTATCATTCAGATATATCATAGAAATGTTAATTTGGTTAATCAGGTTTATCGTAGACTTTTTAATTTTTTTTCGCTAATATATCGTAGGCATGTCTATTTAGTCATTCAAATATATCGTAGACATTTTGAATTTGTCGTTCAGATGTATCCTTGGCTACTTAATTTAGTTATTCTGATGTATCATAGACATATCTATTTTGTAGTCCAGATATATCGTAGCCATGTTAAATTTGTCGTTCAGATATATCGTAGGCATGCTAATTTTGTCATTCATGTGTATCGTAGGCTTGTAAATTGCGTCATACAGATGCATTGTAAGCATGTTTATTTTAATATTCAGATGTATCGTAGAAATTACAAGGATAAACGTAAAGGTTCACCAAAACCGTACAAACATAGGAAAAACACTGCTGCTAAAGATGCTAGGTATTCTCAGAGCAATTTTCGTTTGATTACATACGGTTGTAAAAGAGATAAATCACCAGCTTGGGAACGGGATAAACGCATTATAGACAGAAGGCGTAAAAGACATAGCAGGTCCAGAAGTGGAAGTCGGGGAAGACATGGGCATAGTCCAGGTCACCGTAGAAGAAGTAAAAGTCGGGAAAGACATGGACACAGTCCAGATAACCGTAGAAGAAGTAAAAGTCGGGAAAGACATGGACACAGTCCACATAATCGTAGAAGAAGTAAAAGTCGGGAAAGACATGGACACAGTCCACATAATCGTAGAAGAAGTAAAAGTCGTAGTCCAGATCGGCATGAGCGGAGAGTAAGGAGCAAGAGTCCAAAAGAACGCGGGACTGTAGAGGACAGAAAACCATCTCCTGATGACAAAATAATAGAAAATAATATAGATGACAAGCCTGTTGTGACTGAAGAAGAAGGTAAATATAAATATCTATAGGTCTGACAAATAATTACAATTTGACTAATAAGATGGAAGTGCATAGCGTCAATGATCTATCCCTTAGTAAGAAAGAATACGGATGAGAGACTATCTAACTTCATACTTAGACATAAATCAAAGTAAGGGACAGTGTTGGGCATTTGATTGGTCAGAAGAATATGCATATCATCAGTCATCTATCTACCTCTTTTCTGGCCACTTAATGCCAATGATCTTCTGCGAGCATTTGATTGGTAAAAGGAATATGTATAAAATCAATGCTTGAACATTGCCTTCTCATGGCATTTAATTGATCAGAGGAATATGCATAGCGTCAATGATTTATCCCTGTCTTCTCCTGGTGGCTTTAACTTTGGTCAGAGGGTTATGCATAGCGTCATATAAAATACATTTTATTGGAGGAAGTAATATTTCTGAAAAAAGTTTTGAAATGAAGCAAATTAAACCTCTGAAAACAAACGTGAATATTACAAAAACACAACACATTGTCTGATAATGGCGTTAGGTAAATGACAAGATGAATATATTGTAAATCCCAATACAAGCGTTCATCTATATACAGTCAAAACTGTTCTTATAGGGCACCACTATATAACAAATCACTGTCAATAAAGGCCAGCCTCATTTTACCCATTTAATGAGTAGTGCATATAATGTTAACCTATATATAAAGGGCATTTGTTCATAAAGGGCACATTTTCAGGTTCATTGAGTGCCTTTATATACAACTTTAACTGTATATGATGAAGATAAGGAGGGATTGTGTTGTACTTAACATAATGAGAAATTCCAGGTCACACTTTAAACAGCTATTGTAATTAGACATCCGTTAATAGTCTTCATTCCATAGTTATAGGAGACATGAATGCACGGGTGTATGAACGTCAAACGAATGTGGGATTAAAATCACATGATGAATAACGAAATAGTCTGTAATATTAATCTAATTATTGATGTCTTATTTGTGCTTTACAGAGGAAGAGATCAACAAAGAATTCCATGTCTTAGACATTGATTTCAACATTCCCGAAAATACCAAAGCGCACAATACAGATAAATATGAATGTACTGAAGAACGGGAGAAAAATAACAAAAGACTAAAACCAGAGTTAGTCGTTCGTAGAGGAAAACCATTTGTCTTGAAGATAACGTTTGATAGAGAGTACGACAAGAAGCAGCATGATTTGGAATTCAGTTTTACGACAGGTAATCATCATAAAATTACCAACAGGTTAATCGAACTGTTGACTTCAAAATTTACAGATGGATCTCACCTTTTCCATGTTTAAAATTATTGCGCCTTTAACCATTCATATTATTGTTTTATTCTCACTTTTCAAATACAATTACGAACAATTAACCTGTTGCACATTCCCCATTTGAATCTAAAACTATACGTTTTTATACCTTTTGTATGAGTTAATTCCCTTACGACGGCCAAAATGGTACTCGATGTAGCAGCAGATATGGAAAGAATAACGAATTTGTGTACAATTTTCTAATAATTAGTAGATATTTTAACTTTGTAAAATTCAGTGAATAATTTCAGAGCAAACGGAAAAATCACAAGTTTTTGCAACATTAAAATTTTGAAAAGAATATGGAAATATTTTATGTAATTAAACCAAACAGCGTTAGAATTAGTTTTTAGAGCTGTCAAATTTTTGTTCTCCCCTCGACGGGATTTGAACTCACACCATTGATACACTGCAGCACCATTCACTTAGCCTTACGTCCAGCGCCCTAGACCACTCGACCACATCCACTCCATATACACGTAATTTTGATTTAATGAACATAGGCCACAGGTCGGTGGTCTTCTCCGGGTACTCCGCTTCCATCCACCAATAAAACTGACCGCCACGATATAGATGAAATATTGTTAAAAGTGGCGTTAAACACCATAGCCTAACCCTATTGAGAATAGGTGAAGTGCTATTTTGGCAAGTAACAGAACTACATTAAAATCTATAAACCTTATTTAATTTTAGATTTCCAATATCATTTTTTATGCTTGCTGTTCATTTATTTTCACTTTATACATATTTGTTGTCATTTTTTACGAATAATAATGATTTTACTATCAAGATTCCCTCGCTCAGTTTATTCTGTATTGAAAACAATATAAATTATATCATGTCATGTGTTTTTATAAATTGTAGGAGATGACCCGAAACCACCCAAAGGAACAGCTGCCGAGTTTGATATGGATGAAAATAAAAATGGCGTCGGTCATCACTTAGAGTGGTACGCAAAGATGACAGAAAATAAAAACAAGACCATTACTGTCGCTATAACTCCTCCCAGCAACTGTATCATTGGTGAATGGGACTTCTCCATATTGACGTCATCCAAGATCAAACCAGACGACAGACCAATCATATTAAAGTACAAATGCCCAAAAGATGTCACAATTCTTCTGAATCCATGGTGTGAACGTAAGTGTGTTGAGATGAACGTAAGTGTGTTGAGATTTCCTTATTTGCTATCATTTATAAACACACTTTGCTAGTTACTAGTCAGTAAGGGTAATAACAAAATTACCGAACTCCGAAAAATTTTACAAAGGGAAAGTAAAAACTATATAAAAGTATATAAACAGACAAAATCAGTCAACAACCGGAAAACTGTGAAAAGCGCAATGACCCTGACTTGGTACGGACATTTCTAAAGAAATGGTGGGTTGAATCAGAATTTAAAGCGACAAACCTCCCGCTTTCATTACGGCTCAAAGTGTGTGTTAACTATTGAACTACTTCATGTAGATTCATTGACAAAGTCGTAATAGCAATGTATCTTTGTTACTGCGGGTGTCTTATTAGAACCAGTAACTGCTTATTTAATGCGGCCACCTGGGTTCATCTCCGTTTTTTTTAGTTTTTTTTATGGGAACTGTGATGTTCGTCATTTAGATTTCAGTGTTGTAATGGTTTAAGTGTTTTCACCGTGAGTGAGGTAGATCGTGGGTTAGAGTTCAGAGGTCAAACCAAAGACTATGAAATTAGTATTTGCTGCTTCTCCTCTAAGCAAACAGCTTTAAAAAAAAAAGAGCATCGGAATCAGGATAATTTGTCGAGTGGGCGACATGTCTATCCGCGGACTCTTGTTACAGCTAGTACTATGAAAATCCGACTAAGCGTGTTGGTCTAGTACAAAGCGGACCTCATCATCATCTCATTGACAAATAACTTGATATATCTGAAAATGCTACCATGCCATTTTGTAAAATTGCATTCCAACATCCATAAAACTTTTATCGGAAATATGCACTGACTTGATACGTTACGTAGATGTACAGACGACGAACAATATGTTCGTTGTGACGTCATCCCTTACTCCTTTCGTAAAATATGCGATCGTTGTCATTAAAAAAGTCACGCATTCGACGGAAAATACGAAATGACCTAAAATGTATATTTTGTTAATATGGAAAATTAATCAGATCGAGAAACCGATTTGGGTGAATAGACTATCCAGAAAGGCAAGATAGAACATACACAGATATAAAAACAATACCGAGGCTGTTGGAATCAAGACATGGTGACCCTTTTGATTGATTGATTGATTGATTGATTGATTGATTGATTGATTGATTGATTGATTGATTGATTGATTGATTGATTGATTGATTGATTGATTGATTGATTGATTGATTGATTGATTGATTGATTGATTGATTGATTGATTGATTGATTGATTGATTGATTGATTGATTGATTGATTGATTGATTGATTGATTGATTGATTGATTGATTGATTGATTGATTGATTGATTGATTGATTGATTGATTGATTGATTGATTGATTGATGTTTAACGTCCAGCGAGAAATTTTCAGCTATATTCAGGACGAGACCCTTTGGAAAGAACATACATACCAGTTATTTTTTATATAGATATATACTGATTTACCTTGTCTTTAATTATAGATGATGATGTTTACTTGACGACGACTGACCTTTTGAAAGAGTACGTTTTAAATGACACTGGTGCAGTATTTCAAGGCAATTATAAACAAATACATGCGAAAGTATGGAATTTCGCACAGGTAAATAAAAATAATTTAAAACAAAAACACCAAAAATATAAGATATATAATATATGATATGATTTTAACCATTAAATTACAAAATGAACACAATCGTAAATCTTGAATTCGTTTCAAAACAAACAATAATGACACGTTATTTATTGTATATGCTTGATATAGGCTATTAGTTAACATGATTTATGTATTCTATAAATATACTGGATTTAAACATGTAGGTTGATACAACTCATCAGATACAAAAAAAAAACCTGCAACATACATATGTGTAATGCAAGATATACTTTAGTCTGAACTAAGTATATTATATACATGACTGTTACAATTTTGTTCAGTTAGATTTCTATATCTTGTATCATTAGCTATGTTAACAGTATCACTACACGGCGCTACGCTTCTCATCGATGTCAACCTTTCATAACTGACTCGACATACAATTGTGCCAACACAATATGCATATAATATGTACAGTCAAAACCTGTATAAACGCCACTCAAGGGAACCTGAAAATGTGGCCTTTATGAGCAGTTGCCCTTTATATACAGGTTACAATTATATGCACTATTAATTAATGGGAAAATGAGACTGCCCTTTATAGACAGTGATTTGTTATATAGAGGTGCCCTTTAAGGCAGCTTTGACTGTAATATGTAGTTACAATTAAAATATTAGTTTAAGTAAATCCTGACCTTTTCTATTTCAGTTTGAAGATGACATCTTAGACATCAGCTTGCATTTAATACGATCACATTTTGGTTCTAAAGTTGATTCCGGAATGGGAGATCCAATTAAACTGTCAAGAGCAATTACTGAGATTGTAAGTTATGAGTCTTACGGATATATATGTGTTCCCTTAATATTCTTTTCTGGTCATAATACATCCGTCTAAGATGATTTTTTGGTAAAAGGGGGATCAAGTTAAGCTAAAAGTTATGAATTCTATGAAGAGAAATGTTTCAGTGATACAGACCAATATACACTACTTTTATTAGTACCCAGGACACATTAATTTGTCGTAGATTGTATCTTTCAATATAATTTTTAACTGGATGGAGTAATCTTAGTCGAATTAATTGATTCCGACCCTAGGTAAAAACTAAATTAGATGGTGCTAACGACGTGCACATTATTTGCCTGTACATGGTAATGACAATTAATTATTACTGTATTATTTGTCTTTTGTGAAATAATCCATTATGAAGTAGATAGGTTCATTAATACCGAAATGTCTGTACTATGTAGTGTTTAGCTTTGTAATTTACCTGAATGCTATGGTACCATTTCCCTTATGATGGTTGACTACCGGTGAACTTTCCAAAGCTCAAACCCAAAGAGTTGCTCAGTGCGTCTCCATGTAGTTCATAGGAAATGCCATTTCGGTGGCGGATGTTAGGTTATGTTAGGGAAAGCATGACCTTGGATCATAGTCGGTAACGTGTTTGTGGCGTACCACGCTCCATACACATTAAAAACCAGGCAAAAAGAAAAAGAAGAAAAGGGAAGACGCATTGTAGCATCTTCCCTCGCTTCCCTCATTTCTATATAGTTTTTATATATTGTTGATCTTTTTCTGGTCCTTCAAAAAGCAATAATCAATCAATTAATCTATATGATAGTACTGTTTGACAACACAGTAAATATCAATAGCCATTGTTCTACTGCAATAGAAATGTAAGTCTTATAATACCAACATATATCCTTCATTAAAGACACGATTTGAATTGAGTTGAAATCAATTGAATTACAGGTAAACTCTACACAAGGAGGTGTACTAGAGGGGAATTGGTCAGGTGATTATGAGGGCGGTACGTCTCCAACATTATGGTCAAGCTCAAAAAATATTCTTAAGCAGTATGCAAAGACCGGCGAAGGTGTAAAATATGGACAGTGCTGGGTTTTCTCTGCGGTAACAACCACTGGTAAGTTTAGTTTGTGTAATACATGCTTTGTTTGATGTCAGTTAAATGATATATATATATATATACATGTATATATTATTTTTTGTATATATTATGACTTCAATGTCTTGCTATGATTCAAAACACGATACCTATAACCCTTTGCATTCTGAATGAAATGAATTTCAATAATTCCATATCAATATGTATATATACTTCGAAGTGTTACATTGTCTCGTAATATATATGGATGTGGTCGAGTGGTCTAGGGCGCTGGACGTAAGGCTAAGCGAATGGTGCTGCATTGTATCAATGGTGTGAGTTCAAATCCCGTCGAGGGAATCTAACAAAAAATTGACAGCTCTAAAATCTAATTCTAGCACTGCTTGGTTTAATTTTCAGACGTATATATATGACGGGATTTGAACCCACACCATTGAAACACTGCAGCACCATTCGCTTAGCCTTACGTCCAGCGCCCTAGACCACTCGACCACATCCACTCCCTATATATATATATATATATATATATATATATATATATATATATATATATTTCGACTGTTGAAGCTATATTTTATAGCGGATGTGACCGAGTGGTCTAGTGCGCTGGACATAATGCTATGCGATTGGTACTACAGTGTATCAATGGTGTGAGTTCAAATCCCGTCGAGGGAAGAAAAAAATGTTGTCAGCTCAAAGATCTAATTCTAACGCTGTTGGGGTTAATTTTCAGACGTATATATTTCCTATCAGTCAATAATAAAAGTAAACAGACTTATAAGTTAAAAGTGCATGTTTATTACTAAAGCTTGTTTGATATATAAAAGGGTTAGGGTTGGGATAATGGTGTTTAACGCCACTTTCAACAATACTTCAGTTACGGTAAGTTTTATTGGTGGAGGAAACCGGAGTACCCGTAGCTAAGCACCGACTTGCCGAAACTCACTGACAAACTTGATACATAAAGGGACATTTCTATATATAGGATTAACCAAGACTGTAATAAGAAGCATAAATGCTGAAGGATACAATGCAATTTTTTTTCAAATTTTAAAAGCTTGCAAAAAGTAAGCCTGTGCGTACAATGTATGCAGTATTATAGTACCTTATGGTCTATGATTAAAAATCGTTTAACGACTAATATTGTATATAGCTAAAGACATTATAACACAATGTGTTTACACTTAAAAGTAACATTAACTATGTAACGTGACAGGATTACGGTGTCGGTACAATATTTTTCTTGTACCATATTCACAGATGTCAATAATGAAAAACGCAATTGAGGAAATATCAAAGGTATGCTTCATATATACATGTAATCACTGGATATCAAATCCGTTATAACGGAAGCAGTGTTTAATTTGAAATGGATTTGGAAAATTAATACATGAAGGAAGTAATATTTGAATGTCATAAACTGAACTATGTATTTTATTTCATGCACCTATTAAAGTGAGTTGGGGCCGTCATGGTCGTAATCGTATGATAGTTGGATTTACAACCACCTGTGCAATCAGTTCCTATCATCACTAACGTTGTTCGAATCCCGCTCAGGTGAGGTGTACTCGATACAACATTATGTGATAAAGTTTGCCAGTGACTTGCGACAGGTCGGTGGTTTTCTCCGGTTACTCCGGTTTCCTCCACCAATAAAGCTAACCGCCACGATATTACTGAAATATTATTGAAAGTGGCGTTAAGCACCATACCCCATAACCCCCTAAGTGAGTTATTTTTCATTACTATTCCTACTTAAATTTTTTTTTTTTTTTTCAGTGTGCCGTGCCATTGGTCTTCCCGCACGTAGTATAACGAATTTTGCCTCCGCTCACGACTCGGATGCAAGTGTGTCAATCGATCAAGAATACGTATTTGATAAAAAGAAAGACAAATATGTTAAGCTCCCTGGTGGTGATTCCATTTGGTAATATTAAGTTAAACACATTCAAGTTCAGTCTGTCATTTCTGTTAGATTTGTGTATGTTTTATATTTTTTGCTTACAACTGTTATAGAAGAGTTTGAAGATACCAAAGGGGTAATCAGAATCCGTATATCGAGGAAGAACAGAAAACACAATGGTCAGAAGAAAAAGTACAAACAACGATCTACAAAACATACACATAAAACTAAAGATCGAGCACAACGAACCCCACTAAAAACTTGAGGTGAACTCAGATGCTCCGGAAGGATAAGCAGTTATAACTTTTTGAATCGAGATAGATATTAATAATAAAAATAGCCTCTGATTATATTGAGAAAAGTAAGCGCATTATTACTGTGCTTCCTCTACAAATCTTTGACTAGATGTAGTAGTCAGTATTTCAGCATTGACATGGTTTATTAGATATAGTTATTATTAAAATTTTCTGTTCCTAAATAATGTAATCATTATTAAAACTAAGGTTCTACTCCCTCATGCATAGGTGACCTTAGGTGACCTTAGCTAACTGTGGCTATCATGTTTAGGGCCTTAGTTGTTCTTTTTAATTGGTATTTTCCGTCTTGCCTACCATCCATTTTAAGGCAAATCCATATCAAAGTTTTCAAAAGAAGTTTGCCTGACCGGTAAATATTATACTTAACCAATTTCAGTGCCCCCAACCATACGACAATAATACAAGTTTCATTTTATATATGCAACGACGGCGGAACAAAGGTTGATCATATACAACTAAGAAGAGTTTGAAGATACCAAAGGGGTAATCAGAATCCGTAAATCGAAGAAGAACAGACAACACAATGGTCAAAAGACAGAAGAACAGACAACACAATGGTCAAAAGACAGAAGAACAGAAAACAGAATGGCCAAAAGAAAAGGACAAAAGAACAAACAAAGATCTACAAAACACTACACAGAAAACTAAAGATTGAGTAACACTAGGATTATGTATTGGTGTTTAGCAAACAGTATAATGAATTGAATTTTTCTTTGTCAGGAATTTCCATGTATGGAACGAAGTATGGATGTCTAGAACTGATCTAGGTAGAGGTTTTGATGGCTGGCAAGTAATTGATTCCACACCACAAGAAACAAGCGGAGGTAACTCTTTGAAGTACATTAATATAACCTACTATGGAGGGGTCCACCAATATTAAGTGAACATACATTACATGTATTAAATACGAAAGGATAATATAATAATAAGACGGAACATGCGTGATTAGCTTTTCAATACGTTCTCCAAGGTATTTAGACTGATTTACACAATAAAATGAAAAAAACATTAAAATACCACAACGTCACAACAGTGTCAAAATATAATAGAAAAATCACAGAAATATATACAACATTGATACTCTTAAAACACATATAAATAACCGTTTACTCTTCTGGCTTCATACAGGAAATTAAATAACAAGTGATGGGATTAAGGTGGTTTTTTGGATCCAACCACCCCTCTCAATGAAATGTTGTTGTCATACAAGTGTTTTATGGATCCAACCACCCCTCTCAATGAAATGTTGTTGTCATACAAGTGTTTTATGGATCCAACCACCCCTCTCAATGAAATGTTGTTGTCATACAAGTGTTTTATGGATCCAACCACCCCTCTCAATGAAATGTTGTTGTCATACAAGTGTTTTATGGATCCAACCACCCCTCTCAATGAAATGTTGTTGTCATACAAGTGTTTTATGGATCCAACCACCCCTCTCAATGAAATGTTGTTGTCATACAAGTGTTTTATGGATCCAACCACCCCTCTCAATGAAATGTTGTTGTCATACAAGTGTTTTATGGATCCAACCACCCCTCTCAATGAAATGTTGTTGTCATACAAGTGTTTTATGGATCCAACTACCCCTCTCAATGAAATGTTGTTGTCATACAAGTGTTTTATGGATCCAACTACCCCTCTCAATGAAATGTTGTTGTCATACAAGTGTCTTCAACTTGTGAGTAAAATACCGACCCCCAACCGCGTGGGCGGCGATATTATCAGGAACGTCGAGTCCGAACCTTCAACTTAATACAACTATATTTATTATTCCTAACATATACGTTGTTATGTGCTACTTGTATAATGTTAGGTCTGAGGGCATTAACAAGTAAAGTTTGAAGATACCAAAGGGGTAATCAGAATCCGTATATCGAAGAAGAGCAGACAACACAATGGCCAAAAGAAAAGGTACAAAAGGATAAACAAGGATCTACAAACCAAACACATAAAACTAAAGCTCTAGTAACACGAACCCTACTAAAAATCGCGGGTGAATTCAGATGCTACGGAAGGGTAAGCAGTTCCTGTTCAACTAATGAGCATCCGTCGTGTTAATTTAGTTACAAACCCGGTGATAAGTCATGAACGAGGAAAGGACCGGGAAGTGATTACGACAAGTGGAAGATATCAATGGTTATTTGTGACACAGATATTCAATCACGGTCAACCAAACAATCTTTTATATATTCGAAAGTACTCAAGGTCATCGGAAGACAAAATATAGAAACAGTGGTTAACCCTGAACCAAAATCTAATTACAGAAACCATAGCTTGCCATCTGTTCGCAAGTGACGGAATAGTTTTCAACAGAATGTGCAAACCTCTATAGAAACAACTTTTTTGAAAGATAATATGAAATGATTGTTTAAAATCATTGACTTTTATAGCTTATTACCTAGAAAACGGTGACGTTGTTAAAAGCGCAATGTATGGCTTGAGATATAAACTCCATTCGCGAGGTGGGGTGAAAATTTTATAATGGCAAACTTTAATTCGTCTCTTTTGTCGTAACGTCTGGTAGAAAGATGACCGATTGTGTCTAAATGTTACTAAATCAAGCAGATGAAGCTGTTTCTGTTGCTTCTATTATCTCAAACTCTTTAATTTTAAATTGACATTTATTTAAATTTTCATTAAAAATGGTGCTTCAGCTCCATTTTCCTAATCATAATAGATAATGAAGAATATGAAATGATTGCAGCAACAACAACAAAAGAAGAAGCGTACTCTTCAATAAATATAAATATAAACCCCATGAACCTGTACTTTATTGTCATGACTACTTAAATCTATATGGTATATTGTTTAACGCCAAGATATACCTGAAATATACCTGCTAATGTTGGCGTTAAACACCAATCAATCAATCAATCAATCAATATATTGTTTCAATTTCTATAATTGTTTTAGGTGTATACAGATGTGGACCTGCACCTGTCGTTGCTATAAAACGAGGTGAACTAGGTAGGATGCAGTATGATCTTCCATTTGTATTTGCTGAGGTCAATGCTGACGTCATCAAGTGGGAAAAGCAGACATCGTCGAAATGGAAGAAAGTTAAAGTTGAAACATCAAAGTATGCTATTTTTAAAAAAATCTTTGTTTCAGTAATAATAGAATATGAAACAGATGAAATGTTCATTCAATATATAAATTCATTCTACAGTAAAACCTGTATTAAGAGGTCATCTTTGGGACAGAGATAAAGTGGCCTTATAAGACAGGTGACCTCTTAAAAGAGGTTACAATCATATAAAATTGTCTATGACAGGACAAGAAAAATGTTACCTTTTAATACAGGTGCCTGCTTAATAAAGGGGACCACATGGGCAGGGTAAACTATATATAATGTCAATTATAAATAAATGTACTAGCATACTGATCAGTACCTATATTAGTTTTAATTAAAATAAGTTAATGTGAAATGTGAAAATTCATTTTAGAGTTGGTAAAAATATAAGTACTAAACGTCCTGATGGAGATCCATACGAGGAAAACACGTCATTATTTTCATTCATGGATAATAAAAATGAGCAAAGAATGGATATTACAAATGAGTATAAATACCCAGAAGGTAATTATTTACTTTTCATATCAAAATATTCGTTCGTTTTGGCCAATATCGTAGTAGAATATGCCTATTGTAGATATAGACATGCTGTTAAATGAAAAGCAAAAATACCACACCTTGAGAACAGTTCTAAAATCCATTCAGAAAATCATAGAAACAGACACAAAATCAATTCTGCATACGCATATACATGACTGCACACTCGCATGTCAAAAATATATACATGACTGCACACTCTCATGTCATACACATATACATGACTGCACACTCTCATGTCATACACATATACATGACTGCACACTCTCATGTCATACATATATACATGACCGCACACTATCATGTCATACATATATACATGACTGCACACTCGCATGTCAAAAATATATACATGACTGCACACTCTCATGTCATACACATATACATGACTGCACACTCTCATGTCATACACATATACATGACTGCACACTCTCATGTCATACATATATACATGACCGCACACTATCATGTCATACATATATACATGACTGCACACTCGCATGTCAAAAATATATACATGACTGCACACTCTCATGTCATACACATATACATGACTGCACATTCTCATGTCATACACATATACATGACTGCACACTCTCATGTCATACATATATACATGACTGCACACTCTCATGTCATACACATATACATGACCGCACACTATCATGTCATACATATATACATGACTGCACACTCTCATGTCATACATATATACATGACCGCACACTATCATGTCATACACATATACATGACCGCACACTATCATGTCATACATATATACATGACTGCACACTCTCATGTCTTGGAAAAATAACTCCGTATAAATAAACTTAAGGAAAACCCGTAGAGGCAATCAAGAATGGGCAATCTAGAGAAACTGACACCAATGGGCACACAAGACTAACACACACAAAAAAAAAACACAAAAAAAACAATATACGTTTGACACTAATATACGCAAACAAACACAAATAACGTAAATAAGACATGAGCCCTCCTACAATTTTGGGGTCTATTATGTATTCTGTTGTCTTCTATTGATTGTTTATAAACTGTCGCTAGGAAGCCAAAAGTGTTGTATTACCGACGAAGACCAGTTAAATGGCGGAAAATGTTCATAGGTTTCTAAGCTTTTTACCATAAATAATTAAGGTACAGGTGGACATAGTGTACCGTCTCCTCCGATTTTCCCTATATTTTTTTTTCACCACGTCTAATATGAACTGCCGTATATTTTATTATTTCCCACTTTTTGAAATCAGATTATAACAAATAGTTTATTATCAAGTTTATATGTGAACATTCTAGTTGATATGTTTGTTCTATTTTAGACACGAGAATCTTATATGTACGGTTTCAGGCAATAAGTTGTTAAATCCGTAACTCCTATGCCAATAAATATAATTGAACAGATTTAATAAATAGTATATTATGAATTAAACATAAGTATCTTTCATTCTATTTTAATCATTTCAATATTTTATAAGTTGTCTAATCTGTCACTGAAATAAGCATCTCCAATCCTTTACTCGATTCGTTACACATGACGATAATGATAGAGTTCTCCACAAAATGTTCCATAACATGAATACGGAAAACCTTACACATTTATCATTCACAGAAAATTTATTTCTTTATTATAATGTAAGCCATTTCTTCTCTCACCAGTTGCACGTTCCATTGTCAGTTCAAAGTAATATAATAAATATCATCGTATGCTATGTTTCTTAATAGGAACATTAGAAGAGCGTTTAGCAGTAAAGAATGCTGCCAAAGCATCGCTTAGAGAGCGCGCTGTTGAAGAATATGAACATGAAGTAAGTGTCTGTAATTTGTGTTTGTAAAGCCAAGAGAAATAATAATAAGTTAGTGAACAATGTTATGTATAATCTGGGAGGATATTGTATGAGTCCGTATTGTTTTTGTTTATACTGGGAGGATATTGTATGAGTCCGTATTGTTTTTGTTTATACTGAGAGGATATTGTATGAGTCCGTATTGTTTTTGTTTATACTAGGAGGATATTGTATGAGTTCGTATTGTTTTTGTTTATACTGGGAGGATATTGTATGAGTCCGTATTGTTTTTGTTTTTGAAAACGCTGTATTGGACGAACGAGGCGTCGAGTCCTTTATGAGTTTCCGGTACAATACGGACGAGTACAATATATTTTATTTTCATAATTATTTACTCTGTATATTTGTTACCCCCGCCCCCCTCCGTTGTAAATCCCGGGGGGGGGGGGGGGTACAATACGCAGGAGAGTGACGTCCTTATATTGTAAAGGAGGAATCAAATACAAAACTCGGCGATATGACTGGAGGTAAAAGAATGACTCGTGTAGTGGGGAGATTACACTCGTTTCAGCAGCCCCTAATGAACAATAGATTGCTAGAAGTGGTCGTCAGTGGCCCATTGCAAAGCAACATTCGCCGAACCAATCATCTTTTCCTGTGGGTAATAGGAAATGCCCAGTGCAGCCATATTCCTACAAGATTTATTGTCTAATGTACTGCTCACTTGATGTTCAACACCAATCATTCAATCATGTACAACAAATAGACATATGTGGCATATTGTTCTTTCATATGGCATATTGTAGGATGTAGTCTTGGAAATTGTTGACAAAGATGGAATTTTAATCGGAAGTAGCTTTGATGTTGAAGTCAAAGCTAAAAATCAATCTAAAGACCACAAAGTACGAACCATAACTGCCCTCGATATAAGTGTAGCAGCAACATCATATAACGGTGAAACAGGAGATGAGTTTGCAGAGAAAAGATTCAAGAAGGACGTACGTCTGAAGTTCAATGAAGGTAATAGTCACAATAAGATGCATAGGATACTTATATATTTTAAGAGGCCGGGGTGGCTCAATGAGTCAGGTAGTTGGGTTACCTAACAACTCATACAAGTCTATCACCAATACGGCGTGGGTTCGCGCCCAACTTAGTAAATTACAAAAAAGGTGCACTCTACTCGCAGTCACAAGTAATAAAGTTTACCAGTTGTTTGCCCGTGGTCGGTGGTTCTCTCCGGTACTCCGGTTAAAACTGATCGCAACGATATAGTGAAATATTGCTGAATGTGGCGTTAAACACCAAAAATCAATCAATATATATTTTAAATATATCCTGCAATCGTATGATTTTGAGTCTTATTAAAGGAGTCTAATAAACTTCAGTGATACCGTTGTCATTGGGTTAATAAAGCCTTTTCCGGTACCCATTCCATAGGTTTGACATGTTGAGCTATAGTAAACTAGATCTAAATCACTTCACTTCCTGTTGAATGTCAAAAGCGGAAAACAAGAGATATTTGGTTAATTTTCTTATTTAATATAAAATAATCATCTAAAGAGAGTTTCAGGATAAAGATAAAATTAATGCAGTATTTTACATGATTGATTTTTTGGTGTTTAACGCCACTTTCAGGAATATTTCAGCTATATCGTGGTGACCAGTTTTAGTGGTGGAAGAAGCCGGAGTACCCGGAGAGAACCACCAACCATGGGCAAGCAACTGGTCAACTTGCGGCTGCGAGTCGAGTGCACCCTTTTTTGTAATCTACAAAGGTGGGCGCGAACCCACGCCGTATTGGTGATAGGCTTGTATGAGTTGTTAGGTAATCCAACTACCCAACTCGTTGAGCCCCCAGGCCCTCAGTATCTTACTATATAAAGTGTTATTTGTATATTATAGTGTATTGAAAAGTGTCTGTTGGGTTTTTACAGGATTATTCCTAATTCTATACATTTATCGTGTTCTGTGGATTCCTTGTACTTTGGTTTATAATTTGGTTCAACTGTCCAGCTGAAGTGCTCGTTAAGATATCATCTGTAGTACTATAGCGACCATACGTGCGTATTATGAACTATTAAACATTGTTCTGCAACGCTTGCAAATACGCATATGACACTCATGTATTTCATATTTTTACACATTTTTCAGAGGAGACATTTAAACTTACACTCTCACCTGACGAATATCTAGATAAACTTAAGGAGCAGTACATGATGTTGATAACTACAACAGCCCACATAAAGGAAACAGATAAGATTCACATTCAAGATGAGGATTATAGATTAAGGAGACCAGACATTGCTGTTGAGGTATATTTATCAGAAATATTAACGTCTAATACGTTCTTTTATATAAATGTTGTCCTCTCCCATTATCGTGTTATCTTTATCAATAATTGCATTTAGATAATTCACTTGAACTCATGAACTAACCTTGTTATAGCTATGCCTGATTAAGTTTGGTGGTAATATTTTTATGCTGCAATCATTACATTTACAGAACAATAAAGGCATACCAATAATATCTTGCTTTATTCGTATAGTATACAAATAACAATCTCCTGATACCTGCTATGTGCACAGCAAATAGTAAGAAACGACAATACTATTCCACATACCTAACAGACGACACCATGGAAAACTATTCGGAACAATGCCAGTTTCTGCTCTCTTCAGTAAAATGGGTCTGTTCTCTTGGACTTTGCAGGATAGACACAATACACAATATGTTGGTAAACAAATGCATTTGCATTAGCTGCGAAATAGGTAGGAGAAGATATTTGTCTTTTAATAACAATTTAGTATCTGTCCATGGGTTGAAATAATCAATGCAAACTCACATGGCTATATTGCACATTAGTTGTTGTTTTTTTAATGTTTTCACTTTAAGGAATCATATAGACAATTGTGTTGCTTTAACATTTCATACATTAATGTGTATTTCATTCATCATATTAAGGCACCAAAGAGGGAACAACGTGGTAAACCTTTTGAGATCGAGGTTTCCTTCAAAAATCCGTTGCCACGTTCTATGACCAACTGTATTGTATATATAGAAGGAAATAAAATAACAGATATTGAAGAAAAGATCAGGTAACTATCTTTAAAAATGTGGTCTATATACTGCATGTGATCGTATATATATGCTACAACTGTTATATTTTCTGCTTATTACACTTTTACATATAATTACGAAAACGAAAGCAATGAATATTTCCGTTTTGCTCGACCACTTTTAATATGATATAATGCTAATTGGTTGGTGACGAAATCAAATTGATTCCCCATCAATCAGCTTGGGGTAGATACACTATTCGCACCGAAAAACAAACTGTAACATAAAAATCAATATTGTACCTATAACTAAAAAGAGTAAAACCGGACACTGAGCTTCTTTCGCTCTATGTATTGCATACATTATATCAAATCGCCATGGCCAACGATTGTGTTACATTGTATATAACATGCTTTTGTATCTCTTTGCTTGTACCACTGTCGTATAGTAAACCTTCCGCCTAGCAAACCTTCCCCCGGAATGTAAACATTCCCCCCTCGGAATATTTGCTATATAGTAAACCTTCCCCCGGATACTTTACTATATAGTAAATATTCCCCCGGGGGGAAATTTACTATATAGCAAGCATTCTCCCATACATGGCCGATTATACCCCCGGATATATTGCTTTGTCATACTGCAATAGAAAATCTAAGTGATCCGATTGGTTATTTACTCGATTTTACTAATCCATATTATACGGCTCTAGCCGGTAATATGAAAGCACGTGCCAAGAAAGATAACTCATTTTGAAATCATACGTAATCAAGATGGCGACCCCAGGTTTGCCTGTCACCCTGACGCCGATATTGAGGCAATTCTAAATCATTTGTTATGTTTCTGTTAAAATTGTTAAGTTGTTTATTAAATATGTTGAAGAATTAATTTTTCTTTAAAGCAAAGTCATATCTGGGGTTAAATGTTCATGAGACAATACATGCATAGTAGTCATGTTCTTTATTTAGGCCTTACACAGGTAATATGGACCTATGGTATTGCAGTAGGACAAATTAGTTATATAGGCTTTAGACAGGTAATACGGGCTCATATAACCTGTCTGTGTAGTATATTTCCCTCGCCTTCGGCTCAGGAAATATAAAACACAACACCAACAAGTTATATGAGCCCGTATTACCTGTCTAAAGCCTATATAACTAATAATATAGTAAATGTTCCCCCTTAATCCGGATAATTACTATTGATTCGGAATTTAGCATCTTAATCGTGTTAATTTTAATTGTTATATGCCATTAATTATATCCGATTATGATTAAAAGGTAAAACAAAATGTACGGAGCCATTTTTCAGTATTTGAGTAGGTAGGAAGGTTTACTATGCGGAATAAATACTATATAGTAAACGTTCCCCCATAAGGGAAGGTTTACTATATAGTAAATCTTCCGGGGGGTTAATCTACTATGGGGGGATGTTTACTCTATGACACCACTATCAATTCCGTAATATATCTCTGATATGTTTTTTATTTCTCTTTAGTGATATTGCGGCCCACACTACGTGGAAACATACAATGAAAGTCACAGCACACAGAAAGGGGAAGATTACACTCAATGTTACATTTGATTGTAAAGAACTCAAAGATATTGTAGGAAACGCCAATGTTCTAATAGAGTAGTCACTGAGATTGTTTGTTGTATAAGACAAAATATGTTATTCTCAATTTCATGTTAGAATAATATCAGTTACCTAGACAACGAGAAACATATATGCAGTCTTTGTAGCATACATTTAATGACGGCTTAGAAAATATAAAATTAGCAGCTATTCGATTTTGTAACATATCATCGGACTTTTCGTTTACTAATTTATATATACATATCTTGCTTATTTATATAAAAAAAAGTTTTAATATGAATTATTTTGTGATATTTTTGTTATCTAATATTTACAATATTTGTTGTTATATATACTAGTACTTTTTTTAGAAAATATATTTTACATGTTGTTCGGTATAAAGATATGGAGGTGATAACAAGTCTCGAAAATGGCAAATAATTTAATGTTTAAATTTCAACTTTTAAATAATTTGTGATATTTTTGAAGATTTTATATTTATATTATTATAAATGTTATTATATAGTTAAACAATAAAATTATATATTAAAGTTTGCTTTCATGTTTCCTTAAGAATGTGTACGTTTCTAAGCAATCATTGTCTAAACCATGAAATGAGGAAAATATCATATATTTAATTCCAAATATCCCGTTACGATTTTTTATTCAACCGATACATTTTCGAAAATTTCATATATCCAAACATTTGACTTTTCTACATTTTACACTACCATTCCTCATGCAAAAATTAAAAAAAAGCGTTTAAAAGAAATTATTCACAACACATTTTACATTTAAAATGGTAGGCAACACTACAAGTTTATAGTTTCTATATAGTGTTTTATCGTCCAATTTCTTTCCTTTGTGTTCTTTCCCTTTGACCAATGTATTGGTTTCTGATTACCCCTTTGATATCTACAAACCTTTCTTACTGTTAGGTAAATACATTACTGTATCCCGTTCATATTCGTAAACGTAAAAAGAAAAAGACATTAACCGATACAGCGATATGGATTGGAAAGACTTAACACTGAATATATCTTATCACCAGAATTTTGACGAGAATGACATGCGATGAGTACAACTAGTGGAGCAGCAACTACTATCGCTTCCGGAGCACATGAGTTATATCTTCATATTTAATTAGTTTTTGTTCATCTAATTACAGTTTTAGTTCCATGTTGTGGTGTCCACTACAAATTTCGAGTAAGACGATTCGATTTTTCTGAAGTTTGTTTTGCAAGGGATTCATGTTTTAGTAACGTTAATTGTAATTATCTATTTATCCTGGTATCCTATGTGATTTCCACATCATGTGACATTCGTGTGGAGCAGGAAGCTTACCATTTCGCAGTATATGATTTTCCCCCTCCAGGTTTGTGTGGGGTTTCTCAATCATTGATCTTGTAATGTTTTGTGGATCATTTTGTTTGTCCTTTAGCCCCTTTTTTGCCGTTGCATTGTCTTTCATTCTATATACAACAACTGATTACCCCTCTGGTAGCTTAAGTGTTTTCGTTATAATAGTACTATGCTTACCCAAATCAAGCATATACACAATACAAACTTGACGTTTCTTTACATACTAAATACGTTTATTGACAAGAAGAGTTTGAAGATACCAAAGGGGCAATCAGAATCCGTATATCGAAGAAGAACAGACAACACAATGGCCAAAAGAAAAAGTACAAAAGGACAAACAACGATCAACAAAACATACATATAAAGCTAAAGATCGAGTAACACGAACCCCACTAAAAACCAGGGGTGAACTCAGGTGCTCCTGAAGGGTAAACAGTTCCTACTCCCCTAGTGACACCCGTCGTGTTAATCTAGTAAAGACATTTTAATCTCACACGTAGGTTGTTATTCACTCTGTATTTATTTTATTTATTTTTATATTATATAGCATTTGTGTTATTTTATATATCCAGATTGCGATTTTGCAGTAATTGCAGTCTAATAGGCGTAAGGCCTGTCTTTCCACAAATAAATGGCGATTGGATTTAAATCTAACTAAATCAGTGAATATTACCGCCAACGTTCGAGTGTGAGTTCGAATCCCGCTAAAGCGAGGTGTACCCGATACAACATTATGTGATAAAGCTTGTCAGTGACTTGCGGTGGGTCAGTGGTTTTCACCGGGTACTTCAATTTTATCCACCAATAAAACTGGCCGCCACGATATTACTGAAATATTGTTGAAAGTCGCTATAAGCACCATAACCCTAACTTCTACATCTACCTATGGAATGATACCTAAATGATAATTAAGATTGTTTTGGGGGTTTTGTTTGGTTTTTTAAGTCCTGCATGAAAATAAGTTTAATACATTCTGAGAGTCAAATTATTTTATGACATTGAAAACAGAAAAAAGTTACAGAAAAGAAAAGAGTGTATGGCCTAGGAGTATGAAGATATAATGAAAAGCAAAACAAAATATTACACTGTCAAAACTATTCCATAATCAAATATCAAAATGGTAGAAAGGGCCGCCAAAGTAGATACCTCTAACACATATATACATGACCCTATGAATGTGTTTGTTTATTCTCTATATAGATACCTCTAACACATATATACATGACCCTATGAATGTGTTTGTTTATTCTCTATATAGATACCTCTAACACATATATACATGACCCTATGAATGTGTTTGTTTATTCTCTATATAGATACCTCTAACACATATATACATGACCCTATGAATGTGTTTGTTTATTCTCTATATAGATACCTCTAACACATATATACATGACCCTATGAATGTGTTTGTTTATTCTCTATATAGATACCTCTAACACATATATACATGACCCTATGAATGTGTTTGTTTATTCTCTATATAGATACCTCTAACACATATATACATGACCCTATGAATGTGTTTGTTTATTCTCTATATAGATACCTCTAACACATATATACATGACCCTATGAATGTGTTTGTTTATTCTCTATATAGATACCTCTAACACATATATACATGACCCTATGAATGTGTTTGTTTATTCTCTATATAGATACCTCTAACACATATATACATGACCCTATGAATGTGTTTGTTTATTCTCTATATAGATACCTCTAACACATATATACATGACCCTATGAATGTGTTTGTTTATTCTCTATATAGATACCTCTAACACATATATACATGACCCTATGAATGTGTTTGTTTATTCTCTATATAGATACCTCTAACACATATATACATGACCCTATGAATGTGTTTGTTTATTCTCTATATAGATACCTCTAACACATATATACATGACCCTATGAATGTGTTTGTTTATTCTCTATATAGATACCTCTAACACATATATACATGACCCTATGAATGTGTTTGTTTATTCTCTATATAGATACCTCTAACACATATATACATGACCCTATGAATGTGTTTGTTTATTCTCTATATAGATACCTCTAACACATATATACATGACCCTATGAATGTGTTTGTTTATTCTCTATATAGATACCTCTAACACATATATACATGACCCTATGAATGTGTTTGTTTATTCTCTATATAGATACCTCTAACACATATATACATGACCCTATGAATGTGTTTGTTTATTCTCTATATAGATACCTCTAACACATATATACATGACCCTATGAATGTGTTTGTTTATTCTCTATATAGATACCTCTAACACATATATACATGACCCTATGAATGTGTTTGTTTATTCTCTATATAGATACCTCTAACACATATATACATGACCCTATGAATGTGTTTGTTTATTCTCTATATAGATACCTCTAACACATATATACATGACCCTATGAATGTGTTTGTTTATTCTCTATATAGATACCTCTAACACATATATACATGACCCTATGAATGTGTTTGTTTATTCTCTATATAGATACCTCTAACACATATATACATGACCCTATGAATGTGTTTGTTTATTCTCTATATAGATACCTCTAACACATATATACATGACCCTATGAATGTGTTTGTTTATTCTCTATATAGATACCTCTAACACATATATACATGACCCTATGAATGTGTTTGTTTATTCTCTATATAGATACCTCTAACACATATATACATGACCCTATGAATGTGTTTGTTTATTCTCTATATAGATACCTCTAACACATATATACATGACCCTATGAATGTGTTTGTTTATTCTCTATATAGATACCTCTAACACATATATACATGACCCTATGAATGTGTTTGTTTATTCTCTATATAGATACCTCTAACACATATATACATGACCCTATGAATGTGTTTGTTTATTCTCTATATAGATACCTCTAACACATATATACATGACCCTATGAATGTGTTTGTTTATTCTCTATATAGATACCTCTAACACATATATACATGACCCTATGAATGTGTTTGTTTATTCTCTATATAGATACCTCTAACACATATATACATGACCCTATGAATGTGTTTGTTTATTCTCTATATAGATACCTCTAACACATATATACATGACCCTATGAATGTGTTTGTTTATTCTCTATATAGATACCTCTAACACATATATACATGACCCTATGAATGTGTTTGTTTATTCTCTATATAGATACCTCTAACACATATATACATGACCCTATGAATGTGTTTGTTTATTCTCTATATAGATACCTCTAACACATATATACATGACCCTATGAATGTGTTTGTATTATAGACATGTGTAGTTTTGAGTTGTGTTTTTGTTTTGTTTGTCTTCGTCTTGTGTGCCCTGTGTTGCCAGTTTCTCTGTATTGTCCATTTTTGATTGCCCCTTCGGCTTTCTCTAATGTTTATTTAAATGACGTTCAATACATACTTTTAAGCTTCCAAACGTATGATTAATATAAACATAATATAATATTATTTGTTTAATTATTCAAATATAACTCAAGATTCTTGAACAAATCATAGATGTTCATAGGCTGCCAGTTCTTTTGCAAAATATATAATACCACTTAATGTTTCCTGTCCTGAGGGAATTATATAACTTGCTGGAAGGACAAATCCATGGCGTCCAGAATCACGTAATTCTACAGTGTAGGAATATTTGATGCCTGCACCACCTTTTGCATAATCATCGGCACCTCCAGCAGCTGGGTCTGTAAATGTAAACCTAGTTATTTAATTTTATACGGTAATATGAATATTTTCCACGGTTTTAAATAAAATACTAGGGGCCATCGTGGCCGTCATCGTATGGTAGTTGGATTTACAACTACATGTGCAATCAGTGTCGATCACCACTAAAGTTGTGAGTTCGAACCCCGTTCATGGTGAAGTGTCCTCGATACAACATTATTTGATACAGTTTGTCAGTGACTCGCGACAGGTCGGCGGTTTTCTCCATTTTCCTCCATCAATAAAACTGACCGCCACGATATAACTGAAATATTGTTGACAGTGGCGTTAAGCACCATAAAACCAAACCTAAATAAATGATTCATTTATAGGATGAAATGTGTTTATAACATCAAATAGTGACAAATAGACGTATCAGTACCACTCAATTAAACTGAGAGATCGTAATAAAATTTAACTGCTATTGAGATTATATATTCTCATAATACAAGTCTTTGTAATATAACTTACATAAATCCGTAGCGTCTCCACCAATTGTGTACTGAGCATGATGTGACAAGGATATTCCAAACGCTGCTTTTCTTGCCATGTGTTTCTGTCAATGACAATACACTCTGATGAATTAACAAGTTACATACGAGTAATATAGGAGAAATGTGTTGCTAGTATTATATGCCTTTGACTGATGCATAGAACCATCATATATTGTAAATCCATACATTTGATTTAGATTTTTTGTGTTTTAACGCCACTTTCAGCAATATTTCAGCTATATCATGGCGACCAGTTTTGATGATGGAAGAAGCCAGAGTACCCGGAGAGAACCACCGACCATGGGCGAGCAACTGGTAAACTTTATTACTTGCGGCTGCGAGTCGAGTGCACCTTTTTTGTAATTTACAAAGCCGGGCGCGATTGGTGATAGGCTTGTATCAGTTGTTAGGTAATCCAACTACCTAACTCATTGAGCTACCCGGGCCCTTCCATGCATTTGATGTGTATCAATAGTTTGTTTACCTTAATACACTCTTTATTCTCTAAGTTATTTTGTGCTTGGGCAGATCATCTGAGTATACATTACCGGGTTTGTAACTAGATTAACACGACAGGTGCCACTAGTGAACCAGGGACTGTTTACCCTTCCGGAACACCTCAGTACACCACCAGTGTTTAGTGAAATTCGTGTTATTCGATCTTTAGTTTTATGTGTATGTTTTGTAGATCGTTGTACCCTTTTGTCCTTTTTCCTTTGGCCATTGTGCCGTCTGTCCTTCTTCGATTTACAGATTCTGATTACTCCTTTGGTATCATCAAACTCTTCTTAGGCATTATATCTTATACAGTTTCCATATTAAACCCTGTGTTCGCTTAACAGATGAGATTATGATTATCATATCGATAGATAGCCCTATGCGCTGATGTGATATCGGATTTATGATAACAACATATGAGACCGGACACGGATTTCCCAGCAGAGACGATGCCCTTGAATAATATGGACAAAATAATATAAGCCTCTGTCAAAATAAAGGATTGTACACTAACTGTTTTTCACATCTATATCTCTATTATAGCTAAGGTTGTAAATCTTATTGAATTTTGATATTTTGCTGTATTTTGCTTTGGCCAAATAATCTCGAATATGAATATGTACCTTGGCCTTCAGTGTACTTCAAAGACTATTAATTATTTGGCTTTCCGATCCTTTGACCATGAGCGTACCTGCAGATGACGGTTATCGAGCACTAAATTTGATAAAATTTAGAATTTTATGCTTGAATATCAAGCAACTCCACAAACAATGTTTCATATTAAAAAGTAATTAACTGCTCTATATATGTACACTGTAAAATAAGGGTTATTTTTTAAAGATTTTCTTTCAAGAATTGAGGTATTAATATAATAAAATTACCAAATCTTGAACATCTGATGGCAGCTTAGTTGTGTACCCCCATGGCCATAACCACAACTGTCCATAGGAATGTAGATTTAGATAGGCTATTGTATGACTACCAATGCTGTCCATTAAGTTTTTCATTGCTTGTGCCTCTGGTTCAGAAAATGCCGTTCTGCCCGCAAAGATCTCGGTACATTCATCTCTGCTTCCACCTATGGCTAAAGAAGAAATAAGACATTTCGAAGATCTACTGAAATACATTATATTTTCATTCAAAAAGGTAATGAACTTTATAGAAACCCAATAGGCTATCAGAAGTCATACACACCAAATAGGCTATCAGAAGCCATACACACCCAATAGGCTATCAGAAGCCATACAAACAAATAGGCTATCAGAAGCCATACACACCAAATAGGCTATCAGAAGCCATACACACCAAATAGGCTATCAGAAGCCATACACACCAAATAGGCTATCAGAAGCCATACACACCAAATAGGCTATCAGAAGCCATACACTGAAGTACAGAAAATACAATGGTTGTGGCGTCCCTCTTTAGCTGTTTAACACTTAATAATGCTGAAGTCTATTCGAAGCTATGAACTATTTTGTAATGGTTGATTGTTGTAAAATGTGGTTGTTGGTGATTGTTTTTGAGTGTTATGCATCATGTGTTGTGAAATGATTTATTGTCGATCACCACAGTTGATCTACTCATCCCGTATTCAAACAAAGAAATAAACCTTATTCACTGAAAAATGTTTTTCCTTTAATTCATTCAATTATTAAAGAATTAAAGACAAACACAGCCAGAAAAACCAGACTTAAGTATATAGTACAATGGTGCAGGCATGTAAATGACGATCGAGGTTTCTTTACATTTCTTGCCAATATATGGGGGGATTTGGTGTTTTACGCCAATTTTAACAATATTTCAGTTATATCGTGGAGGTCTATTTATTGGTGGATGAAAGCGGAGTACCCGGAGAAAACCACCTACATGTATTTAATCTTGTATAATACAGAACTAGGTTACATCTCAAATGCCAATATTGCCAAAAAAAAATTAAAGCACTTGTTATAAATGTATCATCTATTAACATAGAGACCTAAATGGTAACATTAATAATGGTCGGTCTAACCTTGGAGTTTCTTCAGTTTTACTAACATATGATATTATAAGGTACGAGGATATACAACTTTCTTATAATTCTAATTACTTGATATCTAACCTGGATTCCAATGATATCCAAAATTTCTATTCAAATCCACACCAACACAGGTACCAAATATACTATGTGTAGAACCCCTATTTTTTCTCCACATTCTATTCTGAAATCAATAAGAAGCATAAAGCTGATACTAACACACCTGTTTTATGTTTATATGAACCTGAAAGGAGTACAGATACATTGAAATAAGTGTGTGTGTGTGTGTGTGTGTGTGTGTGTGTGTGTGTGTGTGTGTGTGTGTGTGTGTGTGTGTGTGTGTGTGTGTGTGTGTGTGTGTGTGTGTGTGTGTGTGTGTGTGTGTGTGTGTGTGTGTGTGTGTGTGTGTGTGTGTGTGTGTGTGTGTGTGTGTGTGTGTGTGTGTGTGTGTGTGTGTGTGTGTGTGTGTGTGTGTGTGTGTGTGTGTGTGTGTGTGTGTGTGTGTGTGTGTGTGTGTGTGTGTGTGTGTGTGTGTGTGTGTGTGTGTGTGTGTGTGTGTGTGTGTGTGTGTGTGTGTGTGTGTGTGTGTGTGTGTGTGTGTGTGTGTGTGTGTGTGTGTGTGTGTGTGTGTGTGTGTGTGTGTGTGTGTGTGTGTGTGTGTGTGTGTGTGTGTGTGTGTGTGTGTGTGTGTGTGTGTGTGTGTGTGTGTGTGTGTGTGTGTGTGTGTGTGTGTGTGTGTGTGTGTGTGTGTGTGTGTGTGTGTGTGTGTGTGTGTGTGTGTGTGTGTGTGTGTGTGTGTGTGTGTGTGTGTGTGTGTGTGTGTGTGTGTGTGTGTGTGTGTGTGTGTGTGTGTGTGTGTGTGTGTGTGTGTGTGTGTGTGTGTGTGTGTGTGTGTGTGTGTGTGTGTGTGTGTGTGTGTGTGTGTGTGTGTGTGTGTGTGTGTGTGTGTGTGTGTGTGTGTGTGTGTGTGTGTGTGTGTGTGTGTGTGTGTGTGTGTGTGTGTGTGTGTGTGTGTGTGTGTGTGTGTGTGTGTGTGTGTGTGTGTGTGTGTGTGTGTGTGTGTGTGTGTGTGTGTGTGTGTGTGTGTGTGTGTGTGTGTGTGTGTGTGTGTGTGTGTGTGTGTGTGTGTGTGTGTGTGTGTGTGTGTGTGTGTGTGTGTGTGTGTGTGTGTGTGTGTGTGTGTGTGTGTGTGTGTGTGTGTGTGTGTGTGTGTGTGTGTGTGTGTGTGTGTGTGTGTGTGTGTGTGTGTGTGTGTGTGTGTGTGTGTGTGTGTGTGTGTGTGTGTGTGTGTGTGTGTGTGTGTGTGTGTGTGTGTGTGTGTGTGTGTGTGTGTGTGTGTGTGTGTGTGTGTGTGTGTGTGTGTGTGTGTGTGTGTGTGTGTGTGTGTGTGTGTGTGTGTGTGTGTGTGTGTGTGTGTGTGTGTGTGTGTGTGTGTGTGTGTGTGTGTGTGTGTGTGTGTGTGTGTGTGTGTGTGTGTGTGTGTGTGTGTGTGTGTGTGTGTGTGTGTGTGTGTGTGTGTGTGTGTGTGTGTGTGTGTGTGTGTGTGTGTGTGTGTGTGTGTGTGTGTGTGTGTGTGTGTGTGTGTGTGTGTGTGTGTTCATAGGTCTGTTGTATATACATCTATGCCAATTTGATGACGATAATATATCGGTATATCGGCGAATGTGACATACTGAGTATCGGATTGAGTTTCCTTACTGCTGCGTGTTCATCCGATAAGAACCTAATACCAATTTTACGTCTTTGGATTGAACCGACCGAGGTGCGAACCTACGATCTACCACACTCAAGGCGAGCACGCTTACCATTACATGACTGAAGTCGCTTCACATGTAGCATGTGTCACATTTTACACAAAGATATTTATAAACGGTAAGCCGACCATTGCTATCCGAGGTTAATTGACCAAATGAATTACAATTATATAAATACAAATGGTATAAATATAATACGTAAATCGATCACACGTCCATTAATGTATTTTTAATTTTATTATCGATGAATTGTTTCCCTCTCTTTTCTTTCCGAAACATTTTACTTTTATATTTTGACCGAAACTGGATATATTCCGAAATAAAACATATTTTATGAATCGAGATTTTTAGTTGATATTATGAAATATATACTTTAATGAACAACTTACATTTGTTCTAGAGTATTCATATCCGTCAGGGTTAACTAGTGGTAGCAGGTACCAGTCATATTTTTGTACCAGTTCGTTAATTGTTGGATCATTGTTTGGATTCATAGCAAGCTGAAAAGAAGAAAAACATATTGGTGAGGTAATCCCAAAAAAAAAAAATTATATATTTATGTCCGTCATATTGCATACAGCCATGACTGGATTATCTTGCTGCAGTCTCCTCAAGCTTGAACCCCCAACCTTGAGGGACCTGCTAAAATATTTTAAAATATTTGTTTTTTAAATGAATATAATATTCTAAAACATATTCAAGATGGGTGCGGGAGTTAGAGGGTGGCTCCGTCTGAGGGGGACATCATTTCATTTGCATAGTGGCCCCAAAAGGTTATAATCCGGTACTGCATAGAGCAGTCAAATTCCGAAAAATTATTCAATAATGTCACAATCTTCGAACAGATACATTATGTGCAATATAGCCATTCATTTCCCCTTTATAGAAGCAATACATTTTGATTTTTCCAATCATAAAGTGATATGGGTAACGTACATTCGATTTACATTATTTTGTATGAATTTTATTAAATTTGTTTTAACAATAAACAGACTTAAAAGATGTCCTTGGTGTTTTAGCTTTAACAAAAACATTTGTATTCATACATATGTTAACTTTTAATTTGTTTTATAAAAATGTTACGCCATGACATGGCTGAAATATTGCTTTACACAACAGTCAATAATAATATTAATAATAATAATTATTAATGTAAACAGCTGATATAAATGAAATTAACATACTAATTAATTTCCAGATGAACGATTGCGATCTCTTATAACGGGATCATTAGTTTAATAATGTTCTAAACTTTAGAAGTTAAAACATTCAACATATTTTCGGGGGAAACGTCGAAAATTGAACCAAATAAATAAACTCGTGAAATTAAACGAGTCTGTAATCTTAACGAATTCGAAAATGTTTCATCCATGTATTATTTTTGTGGAATAAGTCTCATTTTGTTTCAAATAAAACTTCTGTATATATTAGATATATAATACCTGGTCTATTAAGTATAAAACTACAGCAGGAGCTATCCATTCTCTGGCGTGTATTCCACCATCTATTAATATTGCTTTCTTTGAACCTCCAGTGCTAATCTGGTATAAAGTTAGAAGTTAATATCACTGCCTATTAAGCTTGTCAATATGCATACTATTTTTAGCCATGTTTCTTGAGAAATGACAATAAAACTTTTTATGTCAGGAATTACATAATGATTATGGTAGACGAATGCATTGTGGGGGTTAGTGATGCTCGATCTTTAGTTTTGTGTGAGGTGTTTTATAGATCGTTGTTTGTCCTTTTTCGCTTGGTCTGTCTTTCTTCGATTTCTGGCTTCTGATTACCCCTTTCATATCTTCACACATGAACCTATATCTGAAGGATATCGGTGTAAAGGGAATATCTATATATAAGACAATGACATGAAGTATTAATATTGATAACTATAAACGATATGGTTGGTGTCCTTGATTAGTAGTCCAAGATCCGTAATCTTTATCTGTTTTACACTCGGTGACCACGTGTGGGAAAATATGGTGCATAATATTCAATAAATAACACACATCTGAGCGGATAATAGAGCTGACAGGTTAAAAAAATTCAATTTCGAGGGGTAATAATTTACTTTATCGCCCTCAGCTATGCGTCATTTAATTTTCTATGTGGTTTTTCAATTGTTCTTCTTGTTATGCTAAGATTTGTTCCTTTTTTCGTTTTGAACAATATACAATGCATAAAGCACGAGAGAGGGCAACAGTGAAAAATGTTACCCAAGTCTAAACCGATGAAAAGATTGGATTTTCACATACAGTAGAATAAAATATGTTACTTTATGTTTACCTAGACCATGAACAAATATAACATTGTAGTGTGTATATGTAGTCGACTTAGGTTTATATGTACATTGGCTAGTTAAGTATGATAGCAACTCCAAGTTAGACAATAACACTATCGAAAATTAAAACCGAAGAAGTAGTAATAAGGTTTGATATTTTAATACCTTGATATATTTGATGCTCCTATTTTCCACGCTATGTCCTGCTACATGTACTTCCGCATGATTTGATGTTGCAGCTACAGCATCTAGATAGGTGGAAATCTAAACAAAAAATATACAACATAACATAATAAATAACTTTTAATATTGTAGATACCAGTAGATACCAGTAGATAACAGTAGATACCAGTAGATACCAGTAGATAATAAATAGTAATAAAGAAAGACAGAAAACGCAAACTGTTCTAGCATACAGAAAATTACAGTGAATCTTGTCTAATCCCTGAATAAAATTGAATCAAGTAAATTAGGAAACAATACGTTAAATAAAATCCCAATGTAGGCTTCCTTCGTTAATTTAACCTGCATAAACCGAACACCTGTCAATTTCGAACACAAAAGCCGGTCGAAAGAAAGTTGGGTTTAGACAGGTTTCACTGTACTCTAGCTGTATGTATAAAACATATTTCTTGATGATTACTTGCCGCTGTATAGGGGTGGTAATGAGCAAGGTTAAAATTTGTTGCTGCTCTTGTCCTCACGTGGCCTGTCGTAACGGTCTCCTCGTCAATAAGTCTATCCAAAAAAATAAAATAAATAAAGTTAGTCATAGTGTAATTAATTTGTGGTATCAGGTCAAGTCAAAAGCATTTCAGCTATATGCATGACGAGAACGAGTTTAAAAGCAATACATATGTAGGTAAAGAGATGACCATTGGATAGTTCAAATACTTATACATGTACTTTACTTTGTAGCAAACGTTTGCTCATAAGGGGGTGCTACACATTGTTTGTAACGTGTTGCTAGGTACTCAGTTATGTCCCCTCGTAAGGACGAGTTGTATATATAATTCGCCCCGCACATCCAACGAACTCGTCATTTCTCATGATCTATAAGCTTAGAGTATATTAGTAAATACAAATAAAAATAATATTTTATTTTTCAAAGTATATTTATTGTCTATAACAACAATTAGAATTCAAAAATGCCGATAGCAAGAGAAGTACGAATGTACTGGACAGTAACCAAATCATCGATAATTAATTGAGGCTTGATATTAAGGTACTGTCACGTGATTCTGGGGGAGGGGTGTTCACTGTTAATAAAATGAATGTGTTTTGGATCACCATTCTCCCTTTTGTATCTCCCCGAATCTCAACATTTCCCACTATCGAAATAAAAAAGACTTACTATATATTTATCTAATTAATGCCATTGTACATTAAAAAATGTGGAAAAATGGAAATATATGGGTCATTATCAAAATACATGTTTGTACACGTACTTTTTCCTGTTCATTTTTTGGTAACATCAATTATTTTCTTTCACGTTTTTCTTTAGTTGTTTAGTTTTGTCTACATTACAATGATATATTTACATAATATGCAGTCGGGAAAACCACCATGACAAAATTATTTCAAGATATGTTGCACCCCCTCATACCTTTCAGTCCGTGGTGTTACCAAAATAAAAATATTTTTTGCTTGAAAATAAATAATAATTTGTATGTCAAAAGTGGTGAAATATATAATATACAGGACAATTATTCATAATTTAGGGTATTTTCTTTGGAGTTCTATTTTTTTTCCACAATATTTGGAAATGTAGTTGTGGAGTACCATTTAAGCTGTATTATCAAACAAACAAGTTTTCATAATTGTATTTTGTTTCACTTTACTTAAATAAAAGATGACTTATACATAGAAATCAAAATCAACTTTTTTCAACTATAATATAATTTATTTCAATTATGTCATTTATCCTTTTTATGAAACAATTTACATGAGGTAACACCATTGACAAGGGGTAACACCACAGATGATAAAAGTAACACCAGAGACACCGGAGACATCTTCATGAATGTAAACATTTAATTCAAGAAAAAAACACAACTTTCAACCTATATTTTTTGTTTTCTTAAATGTTTTCAGTACAATATTCAGTTTTCCAACATATTGGTTTAATACATAAACAATATCAGTTTTGTCCATGGTACTATGACGATATGTCCCTGGTGTTACCAGGTCTAAACAGTATACTCCTGTTAGTTTGTTAAGCGATATCTTATAAGTAAATCACGATGTTTGAACAATTTCTCCGCATAGGATAAATAACAATATTTTGTGCTGAATATTACTGTTTATGAAATAATGTGTTTATTCACAATTTTAATGCTAAATGTCTGTGGTGTTACAATTTTTATGGTAACACTGTGGACAGTAAAACCACAGACAAACAGGTAAGTATTTTCAGGATAAAAATGATAATAATTTCTCCCTGGCTATATCTTGTATATATAACCTGTGAAAAATAACAAATGTAATGTATTGTATATTTTTATATTTTGTTCAATTCTAACAAAAAGAAGTAGTGAGAAGTACACCACAGACATGAACTTTATATACTATGCCAATTACACCTACCTTTTCGGCTGTATACATGTATTAATTGATGGATCACTTTTGTTTTTGTCGTCTGCACATGTCATGAAACATGAAAAATAACACGTAACACCAAGGAAAAAACAGGTCTTCGTGTAGCAAGTATAAATTCGCAATTGGACCAATCTGGATTTAGATGGTAAAACTATAGAAAGCTGATGTGCCTTCAGGCAAAACATGTTTTCTACAATCAGTTTGGTTGATATTTGTCTTTTAATTGTGTTATAACAGAAAAGTACGTGTATTTTGATAAGTATAGGTTATTCAATACCTGGTCATAGTATATGGAAAAGAATGCCTTGAGGCGAAGCCGAGATGCATTTTTTTTCTCATATATTAATGACCAGGTATTGTATAATCAATTTAGCCCATACTTTCTTTGTCGAGTGTCATGATTACCAATTATTACCAATTTATGCAGTCTAAGCCAGATTAGATTAAATGAGTATCAGCTCAAAAGCATTTCCTTCAATTACAACATATGTGGTATATGAAAAATATTCAATAACACAAAACAAAGAAAGTATGGGCTAATGACCCATATACCACGATAACTTACTTTTGAAGGTCTTCGATCCACGGTTTATATTCTGTTCCGAGAGATTCCAGTTCTGTAACAAACTCTTTAACATTCTTTGCATTAACATGTAAATCCATGGTAGTGTTGATTGTTTTAGGCACCTTCCAGATATCAACCTGTAATTTTAGTCCCAAAAGTGATTTTGCTTACATTCATCTGTTTTAAAATGTACTCTTTTGTCAATATAAATATCATGTTAAATATAAACAATTGAAGCCTATTGTCCACTTATAAATATTATACAACCACTATTTATATAATAATGTTGTGTTAGCAATAACTATACCAAAATAGTGGTCAGGGTTGAAGACATAGTGCACGACCCGAAGGAGAGTGCACTATGTCTTCAACACTGGCCACTATATGGCATAGTCATTACTAACACAACATTATTATTATTATTATGCCGACTGTTATATGTAGACAAAAAATATATTGAGAACTATTACAATAAAGGAGATCCTGATATTGGTGACTAATATATTGGATCAGATATTCTTGAAAGTGTGAGAATATTCTTTGTTTCATTTAAGGCTTTAAAAATATAAAGATTTTTGAAGTTTGAAATTTAATTAACAACAATAACAAGTATTAAAAAACAGTAACATGAATAATAGATGACTATGATAGATTGACAGATTGGATCCGCCCCCTTGCACGTTGACTAGCTATAAATAGCTTGACAGACAGCTGAAAACCCAACCTTCCCCGCGTGAAACTGGCATAGTAGATGTACTATTTTCGCATAGTACATCAACGCTATATAATTCTTTGTGAAAAATGCCAAAATATCGTATGAACTTATATTACAGAAGAAATTTACAGAAAGCATAATAAATTATATATTATATTATCTAGTGAAGTATTATTACAAATTATTTATCCAGCCATTATTATTGCACATTCTAATATGATATGTTTAATTGGCAATATAAACAATGCCATGATACAACTCCAGACACATTTTACTTCGCACATGCGCATTGTCGGATAAATTTAGGACATCATTCTTAAGTGATTTCGTGCACAGTATTTATTTCTCTCGTCTACATTTTTTGTCAAATGAATTTCATATCCATCAGAAGAAATGAGTTCGAATCCCGCTCATGAGAGGTGTACTCGATACAATATTGTGTGATAAGGTTTGTCATTGGTTTGCTGCAGGTCGGTGGTTTTCTCTGTGTACTCCGGTTACCTCCACCAATAAAACTGACAGCCACGATATAACTGAAATATTGTTTACACATTGACATTATACACTATATCCCTAACCCTATATTTATAAATATGTAACATGTCTACTTATATTTGAACATACAGTATACGATATTATCAAAAGCTTACATTATATTTCTGTCCAATATGCAAAATATCTTCTATTTCTTTGAAACTTTTGCCCAAAATACGGAATACTTGATTGCTGAAATTGATTTATATATTGATTAAAACGTAAACTGTATCAATAATTTTGCTTACCCATACATTGGTTGATGTTTTCAAGGTCAAGTGAGCAGTATTTCAACCAAGAGGGGGATTGTTTAATTGCAGATATTTGGTTTTGGGTTAGCTTTATATATGGGTGTCTAATGTGACTTTAGTCAATATCTGTGTATATTGAAGCAGTTAGTTTTATCTTTGGGGGAAACCAGAGCGCTCGGATAAAACCACCAATAATACCGCAAGTCTAAATTTTATTGTAGTCAAACCAATATTCTAATATAGTTGTTTAATATTCCTGGTTTGTGATTAGAAAATGCTGTAATTTCCACGGTTGAAATATCATGAGATATTTTTTAGAATTTTAGCCGATTACCGCTTACGTCATCTTGTCAATAATGTGGCAATGCACATGATTACATTAGAATGGAGATAACTGTATTGTATTTGAAAAGTTCACGTCATTAATTTTCGATTTAATGGTGTAATGTGTACGTTATCAATTCCACGGTTGAAACAGCATGAGATATTTTTTAGAATTTTAGCTGATTACCGCTTACGTCATCTTGTCAATAATGTGGCAATACACATCTAGGCCTATATACATGATTACATTAGAATGGAGATAACCTTATTGTATTTGAAAATTTCACGGCATCCATTGTCAATTTAATGGTCGCAAATATTCGTGTACTGGCTCCGCTATCGCGTCGCCAGTAAACTTAATTTGCGACCATCAAATCTCCAATCAATGCCGTGAAATTTTCAAATACAATACAGTTATCTCCTAATTCTACCTTTCCATTTTTTAGCTAATAGTTAACTACGAGCATTCACAGTGCCTGCTTTTGTATTGTCCACATTTACATTGTTATTTTATTGTGACCGTGTGTGGTCTTGCTGAGTGGAAGAGAATATGCGGTGCTTTTTATCATTGTTAGTTTATTTTTGTTAAATTGTTAGTTGTCTAAATTTGTATTATGCATTGTCTTTTCAATTTTATGCTTCACTTGTCGGTTGTTTTATTTATCCGGATTTTGGAACTGTTCAGTACTTTATTATTAATCAAATATAATAGTTGTTTTCTTACCCATCGAATCTCTTCTTTTTCGTTGGCGAACCATGAACCAAAGCCACCAACAGCAATATTATGGCCAGGTAATACTTCATCTGTAATTATTTATTATTTTGAAATATAACTTTAGAGTTTGACCTGAAGTTAGTAAATTAATTTACAGGATTAAATAGTATTTAATTTATCTGCCATAGAAAAACCAGGCGTACAGAATGCATCTTCTCCCATTATTTTGATATATGTACATCAAATCTACCTATAATGCTGCCTTAGTATATCGAGTGCTAATTTCTGCATTTAGCTTCTTCGGTCATGCTTGATCATAAACAGCTTAAATATAAAACTTTATATAAGAGTAAACATTCATGATATCCAAGTATACAGCAAAACCTAGCTAATGATATCTACGCATAAGGTGGTTAACCCTTACATTGTATGTTTTCAATTATGTATCATATTTATAAATTCCTGTAGTATTATATCACAACAATGGATGGTCATTTGAACTTAAACTACCCAGAACAAGACAATAAATGTCACATTATATTTAACTTTGAATAGTATAGTCCTTTATTAAAGTGATAACAGTCACCAAGACTATCTTTTACCTTTTTTTTTAATTTCTTTGTCAATTTTTAAATTAAATTATTGTTACGGTATTGCACTTCTAAAACATTATGGGAACCCAAAGAACAGATTCTAACCTCATTTTTCCGGATTTACATATTGCAGCGTATCCTTTGGTATGTTGCTATCTACTACTTTTTCTATTGTTTTTTCTATTGGAAATATTAGTTAGCAAATTTTTCTTGCTTTCCACCGAATCGGGGGCGTAATGGTAAGTGTGCTCATGTCGAGTGAGGTAGATCGTGGGTTCGAACCGCTGTTGGGTCAAACCAAAGACAATGAAATTGGAATCCGGATAATGTGTTCGAGTTGAGCGATATGTCTCACCGCGGAATGTTGTTGAGTGTTGGTCTAGTAAAAAGTCGACATCTTCATACTTTCATGAGTTTTATTCTCACCAAGATATAGCTGTAACATTTGACCGTAAGCAACAAATATTCACTCACTAACTCTTATTGTTTTAGTTTTTTTTTATAATATCTGTCATTTAACAGATAATAAATATTAGTGAACCATACAATTCCCCTAGCTGTACAGATACATGGCTGCAACTTAAAAATTTCTCGGTAATGTATTTTAGACAAAGGTGTAGAAAACAACAAGGCTTAAATTGGTTTACTAGTACCCAAAGACTTTTAAATTATTTGGTTTTGCAATCTGTTGACAATGAACTTACGTAAGCCTGATCAAGGTTATATTCCAGAAAGGCGTCTGGTACAAAATGTACATTAATTTAGATATCTACGTTTTCATTGAAATATGCAGAGTGATTGTTATTTAAACCCATCAGAACACCTCATTTTTTTACTTTAATTAGGTAAACCAAATTTAACTGAAATAAACGTTAGAAAGTAATGAAGGAGAAATCAAAAATGGACAATGCAGTGAAACTTGCAACATAGGGTACACGAAGAAAAAGAAATACACAACTCAATATGTGTTAGACACAGCTATACGCAAGCAAACACACATAATGTACATAAGACAAGATCAATCAACTGGAGGTACAGACGAATTGAAAGTCAACCTACCTTGATAGAATGAAGTCCGTAGTATCTTATCACGTTCGTCACGATAATAAGTAGATAACCCAAAGTTAATCTGACGAAATCAATGTCATAAAGTAATGGAATAATGATCTTATATATTTATCACCCCCGACCAATAAGTACAATAACAAGTCAATGTCTCTCATTTTAAGATCCACTTTGCTACTAATAAGGTAAATTGGATAAACTAATTTACAAGAAACTTCAATCCAATATAGATGAAAAGTACCCTACAAATACTATGAAAGAGACATTTAGTTTGGACAAAAAGGTCAAAGCTTTCTACCTCATTTTGGCTTATTGACCGTCGATATTTAAGTTGCTGTACTTCTACAGGGCTTCTTGTAAATATTTGAATATTCAAATTGATCTACGTCAGTTAAAAGATAATAAAACAAAACAATTATCTGTAGTAGATAGTGGTAAACATGGATTATGTCATATTTCACAAATTAATGTGGTTATCCCTAATTAACACACTTAGTAGTGTGGTGTCGTAGAAGAAGCAGGAACTGCTTATCTGTCGTGAGCACTTGAGTTCACCCCTGTTTTTAGGTGAGGTCCATATTCCTCATCCTTTTAGTTTTATGTGTCTGTACGTTCTGATTTCCGTTTTGTGATGTCTGTTACGATTTTTTCATAAACAACGATGTTCGGTCTGTCTTTACCTCCAGTTGTTTGTAAGAGGGCTCATGTCTAATTTACGTTATTTGCGTTTGTTTCCGTATAGTGTTGTCCAATGCATATTGTGTTGTGTTTTTGATTAGTTTTTCTTCGTCTTGTGTACCATGTATTGTCAGTTTCTCTGGATATTCCATTTTGTATTGCCTTTTCTGTATTCTCTAACGTTTATTTGACATGTATTCTAACAGAAATTATCAAACTTTTATCAGAAAAGATTTGTAGGATTAAAAAACATTTTTAAAAATCGCCATATTCCACATTTGCAGTCGACAAAATGGTCAAAATGAAATAGTTAAAATTCTTGATTTCAATATGTTATGCCCTTCTACTACAAAAACATAATTCAATCATTTACTCTCAATAATTGTAAAATCATAAACGCACATAAAATTTAAGTTGTAATACCTGAATCCATGTACATCGAATATTCCAAAAGTATTACATAATCTACAAGTTTGACCCTGTGATGCATTATACAATGTATATGCATTTTGTAACATTTTATATGGTAAATGTCAAACTATGTCTGTTGTGATTTTTTAACATGGTAGCAACAAAAGTTAATTTTATTTTGTGTTATTGTGCAATAAAAGCGTAGATATCTAATTTAGTGGACACGATGCATTTTTTAAAGAATCTTCATCAAGTACGTTATAAGTCAAAGGATGGGAAATTCAACCAATTTAAACTTATTTTGAGCCTATCTGGTAATTTTGCCTGAAGATTAACCTTCCCAACACCATTTATTGTCTGGAACGTAAATGATCCCTATAAGTTATGTCAGAATATCATGGGATGCTTAAAATTTTGTAGTGAAATGCCATGCTCGGGAACAACCCTTATTCTAAAAAATATCAACGCATTCTCACATTTGTTAATCCATAGTGATATTTTAGCAGTAAATTAATCTCCGCAGACGAATCTTTTCTATTACCTTAATTGGTCTGAATTTATTTACGTCATGAAATGGGAAAAGTGGTTAATGGATTTGGATCGCCAACGGCTATACAGATAAACTCATTACTGATATCTAGTGGTGTGTGTCGTTAGAATACTCTGACCCAACGCCATACCACCTTGCTCAAATTATAAGGGTTTGCAGTCAGCTTCATATTATGTGTTTTCTTCTGTCAGTTTGTAATACATGTAACTGTCATGAATTTTATCTCTCTATAAGGGCCGTCGTTAGTCATGTTCGTATGGTAGTTGGATTTACAACAACCTATGCCATCAGTTCCTATCACCACTAACGTTGTGAGTTCGAACCTCGCTCATTGCGAGTTGAGCTCAATACAACATTATGTGATAAAGTTTGCCAGTGACTTGCGGCAGGTAGGTGGTTTTCCCTGGGTACTCCAGTTTCCTCCATCAATAAAACTGACCGCCACGATATAACTGAAATATTGCTGAAAGTGTTGTTAAACATCATAACCTCCCCTGAATTTCATCTCAAAGTTTTGTAGTGACGATATAGCTTAAGTTGTTAAAATGTGAAAATATACATCAATAACCCTACTCAACACAAATGTAGTAGATTTGATATGGTTTATTAAATTGACCCATGACCGCATCCTTTCACTACGATGGGAGGTTTGGATCCATAAATCTAGTTTAACACCGCCACGTTTTATTGAAGTGCCTAAGGCTAAACCAGGAAAGTAAGCGGTCATATATGTGTAAAAGGGGTGTTGATTTTGCCTGTTTCTAGGATTTGACGAGTACATTTTCAACTGTGGTATTTTTGTTTTGCTTTTCATTTTATTAAATATGATTGGAACCAAAAGAAACAGTAGGACGATAATCACAGTATACATGATACGACAACAAACTAATTAAATAATGAGATGTTGATAATATGACTTTGATATACAAATTTCTCCCGGAAGTAGTATCGTGTCCTTGCAACATATCTGCTTTAAAGGGGAAAATGGTGTTGATCCACAACAACTGCGTCCACCTGGATTGCCAACAGTTCCATTACAGCACGTTTGGAATAGTGGATTGTATGCTGTCTCTCCACAACACCGCTGCCCTCCAGGCTCATACAATTTACCAGAACAACACGTTTCTAATACTGGATCATAAGCTTCATTCAAACAACACTTGTAACTCTGTCCGACATTTGGTAAGACAACCTCTTTGCAGCAAATTTCCTTTTTAGGGTCATACAATTCGTATCCACAGCAATGTCCACCGTTAACTGGGTACAGATGATCAATGCAGCATGTCTCAAAGATGGGATAATATGCCTGATCTTTACAACAAGATGAACCATTCTTAAGATGAACGACATCCTGGCAACACACTGCCAATTTTGGATTGAAAGACTGTGTTCCACAACAAGGCCACTCCGCTGGAGAACTTATGACATCCACACAACAGGTTTGGAAAGCTGTGTTGTACACGGTAGCTCCACATAGTTCTGTAATGAAGAACGCATTGATAAACTAACCAATGCAATAATTTAACGTCATTAAATACAATAAGATTATACCCTCATTTTCTGAATTTAAAATATTTATACAGCTTTTTTTTTTAAATTCTATTAATTATTGGAACTTAAATTCGCACAATTGCACCAGCCAAAATATGTGGTAGCATTTGTGAGTGGTCTAGTGTGGATGGTTTTTGATGACATACTTTTTGATAGTGTTGATAACGATTAGTTGTACATTCCATTTTTGTTTGCATAAAAAATACATTAAGGACATTATTGCGGGTTGTCCGCAATTTTTTCAAAGATGAAGACACAGGTTAAATATCAGTCTCCCTGTAATGTCTTCCGATATCTTCGTGTGCTATCTAACATTTTGACAGGGGCCCGTGTTGCTCATTCTTGTTTTAATTTCTGTGTTGTATATTTTGCTTTGTTTATCTTCGTTCTATTACTTGTGCACGATATTGTCCGTGTCTTTATATTGTCCATTATTCGTTGCCCCTCTGGTTTTTCATAAACGTTTATTTAGACATTTACATAACTTTTTAATAATTTTACACCATGTATTAGACAAAATGAACAAGAAAAGTAAAAAAAAAGACACAAATAAAATATGCACACCCAAAAAAAAAAGGTTTCTAAATGTTCGGTTATTACTATTGAAAAAATAGCACATATTGTAAAATAATATAGATCTATACTCACTTTCTCCGTATGGTAGTCCTAACACTGCAACTATTTGGAAAAAAACAGCAGAAAGATATACCGCTATAATCATGTTTATAGTAGCTTGTCACAAATTACATGTACATGACTGTATTGCTAGACGAAATTAGCTTGTTGGATGAATAAGAAGTAAATGTCAATTTTTTTCCTTTTTGATTTATCATTTTAATAGTCGACAAAAATTAAAATGCAGAATTTTTTTAAAATGTCGCCTTGTCAAATATCAACGTTCGAATTATAATTTGCATAAAATATATCTAGTTGAGCTGTACCGAATTTAATGTGTTTAGAAAAAAATCCACAATAATACAAATTTAGATGGAAACTTGGTTAGAACTCTTTTTCATAAAGTAACATAGGGAGCCTCGTGGTTAAGTGTAACTTATACAGGTAGCTAAGCATCTAATATAGTGCATACATCCACTATGATCCAAATTCTCTACTCTCAAAAGACCCTCGGTGATCAGAAATTTTTCAAAATATATTTTTCTTGTGCCGAACTAATAAAGAACACGACTTGCCCGAGGGACCGAAACTAAATTAGTACCATGTAATTGGAGATTGCTACTCTCCTTGAACGTTTAAATAGAAGAGTTTGAAGATACTAAAGCAGTAATCAGAATCCGTAAATAGAAGAACAGACAACACAATGGGCAAGAGAAAAAGGACAAAGGGACAAACAACGATCTATAAAACATACATATATAGCTAAAGATCGAGTAACGCGAACCGGGGGTTCTCCGGAAGGGTGAGACTTGCGGCAGTTCCTAATGAGCAACAGTTTGGTAAGAGAGGTCTTTCATGTACCTTTGAAAGGTAATCATTTATTGATCTATTATCTCCCCTTGTTATTGTGGCATGCTCCAAAGTTCATTGTAAAGCCTTATTATTATGTTTGAAAAATTGTTCTCGTCATGAATAATGTAAAATAAATATCCTCTCTTGGAGTTAAAATAATTAATCAACAAAATTATGTTTTCAATAAATCAATAAAATTTCACGTTTAAAAAGAGGTAATTTCTGTAAAAAAAAAAAAAACCAAGATCGATAACTCCACATTTTCTTTTGTAACACAACTGATTTGTCCTTGATTAATTAGTTTTAATTTTGATTTTTCTTAAATATATTCATAAATCAATTGTACATTCATTACAAAATTGACAAGTTCCTCTTGATTAACGTTATTAGCATAAATGATAGAATTTTTTTTTTTTTTTAATCATATATTGGATGTGTCCCGTCTAATTAAAATCACACGTTTACGTAACAGTACAATTAACATTAGGAGCACGATTCTTATTTGTTGTTTTTTTTTCTTATAGATAAATTTAAATGTATATACTGACATTTATGCAATAAATTTTAAGTACACATGACATATGACGAATGTTTTTTTTTATTTTTATATAAACAAAGGAAATCTTCTCATTATGTGTATTTATAGTATGTCCTATATCATTCCATGTCAGACACCATTAATTAACAGTAACTCAAAGTTACATTATTGCTTTTTCCATAAAATCACATTTAAATATTATACAAATTCTAATATAAAACCATATCTTATATTAAAAAACAATAATTGTATTTATTGAAATTAAATTTATATCAAAATTGAATAATTACATTACTTCGTTTTTCATTGAAATGTTACTATATGATTGGTTATGAAGTGGTCACGTGATTATAAAAGAGATGTTTTACATCCCAATAAAACTCAAACTCGAACTTGCACGTGCCTCCATGACGACGTCAGAAGTAAACAATCAATGGCGTAGTAATTTCCAACAGTAAATAATCAAACACAAATAAAATTCACAACGAAAAATTCAACTATATTAAATTTTGATGTGATTTAAATGTAATTATAAGGATTGAATGCATTTTTTGTAGTTTTATAGGCGTGTAAAAGCGTGGACCGAGGCACATTTTTTGTGTGAAGCGCTAGCGCGCTTCATACAAAATGTGCTTCGATACACGCGTTTACACGTCAATAAATCTACAAAAAATGCATTCAATTCTTAAGTAAATATGCCAAATTTATATTAAGATTAAATAAATATAATAGTCTAATTTATTTCAATATTTATTCAAATATTTTTTTTATTTAAATTTTAATATTCTAAGATAAAACCTTAATTTTTAATGATTTTATTTATTGAAATTAATTTTATGCATGTTGTATATATTTAAAATTAAATAAATATAATAGTCTAATTCATTTCAATATTGATTCAAATCAGGCGCGACGCTTTGCACACGACACGCACATAGCAAGTATATTATCGATAGCCGGATGTTTACGATTCAGTTTAAAAATGGACGCTGAAGTGAAAACATCTCGTTAAAAAAATTGCTTAAATTAAACGTGAATTTATCCAGCTGTCTAAATTTATTTTCAATATGGGATCTCTTGAACTTTATGATCGCAATACTTGTATACAAGTATTGTCAGCAATACTTGTATAAAAAAAAGTGTACAATTATTGTTATTATTTCCCCAAAAAAGTTGAACTCTATGATTATGATTTTTTTTTCTGTTCTGTTATGGAGTTTTAATGAAATTGTGTTTTTATTTAAAGAATCATTCATAATTAATGTCCAAATACATAATTTTTTTCTCACTTATTTGACATTTTTTATAGAAAAACGATTATAGTTTAGTTATTGCACAATACACAAACATGTCTCTGCAATACACATCTACAACATTTATCATAATTATTAAAGATCATTAAACTTAATTGCATTTAGTTATGCAACAATACTAAAACATTCTGTTAAAAATCACATACAGTATATGCACTAATTAGTTCTCAGGTAAAATACAAGTAACAATACTTGGACAATACTTAGTAACAATACTTGAACTTTTTTTATCATATAATTTTTTATTATATATTTGTATACAAGTATTCCGATCATAAAGTTCACGTGATCCTCAATATGTTTTACTGTGAAATCGCATAATCACTATTAAAAAGGCTAAAATATGATGTATTCAAATTGTCACAGGAGATCTTTTTCTTCCGTGTACAGAGTGTACTCATCATTGAGCGTTATACTCCAGCGTGACAGTCAAGATAAAAGCCCCGCAGGGCAATATTTAGATGTTTGATACAACACAAATCACGAAAAATTGGGAGGTTTTCAAGGTCAATTGTGGCGTAATGGATGGAGACATAAGGAGACTGAAAGAAATATTGGAAACACTATGATTGATCTATGTCAATTAAAAAGGATAGGAAAATTCTCCACCAGATTTTACAAATTTCTTTTTTAATGTTGATCGGTTGAGGACGCTATGAATGAAAATAAAGATGGCGACAAAATGTCCCTCTCGAAAATTGCAGATGATCACATTTAACATTCAAATGTAAATTCCATTCATATATAGATATCTATCAATAATTTACCGAGAGGAACTCGCCATTAATCATCCGTGAACGCTGTAATCGGCTTAGCAAAACACAGAAAATTCGATAATGTCACTCTTATCAGATAACCATATATTGATGCCGCCTTCCGGTTGCGCAACATTCAAATTTTTGCACACGACACCAACGCGTCGCGCCTCCTCTGGATTCAAATGATGTTTTTTTATTTAAATTTTAATATTCATATATTTCATATATATTGTATATATTTAAAATTAAATAAATATATTAGTCTAATTTATTTCAATATTGATTCAAATAATGTTTTTATTTGAATTTCAATATTCTAAAATAATACCTTATTTTGTTCAATGATTTTATTTACTGAAATTAATTTTATATACATTGTATATATTTAATTCTAAGAAAGTTGATGTTCAGGTAACATACCCTTAATGGTGCTCCCTTACTGAACCTCAATTTAAAGGGGCATTAGCTACGATTTTGACCAAAAAATTATATGTTTTGGAAATTGGTAAATAGCTTTAAAAAGATGAAATAAAGGTAAATATTTCACATTAAACAGCTTATCGTACCACTTTTCGCCTTTTGAGAATGAAAATTACCATCGATTTATTATTTCCTTGCAAGCAAATAATTTGACCTCGTTTTCTCCGTATGCAACTGACCTTACTAGCGACAGGTAAAAACGAATAATTTGTATGTTGTGGCTTATTAACTGCAAACTTGCATGGTTCTTTGTCCGTAGTTAACGCCGACTAAAATCAGATTCACAGAAAATAAGAATTAAGTGCATTGTTGTACTGAATTAATGAAGATTCGGCAAACTCCGTAAACAATACCGATAATTAATAAGTCCATTTCTTGATCGATCTCAAAACACGAGCAGTTGCACCTTTTTTCCCCGATGCGCGTACATTTCATAACATTTATAAGTTACATAAACACGTTTTATTAAGGCATCAATCATATCTGATAGTTTTTATGGGTAACAAAATTTTACGATTTTGGCAGATAATGCCCCTTTAATAGATCATAGTTGCTAAGACAACAATATGTACCATATGTGATTTTAAGAAAGTTGAACACACCGAATTTACAACTACCTGTACAATCGGTGCATATCACTAGTGAAATTGTGAGTTAGAACTCCGTTCATGGCGAGGTGTACTCGATACAACGTTATGTGATAAATATTGTCAGTGACTTGCAACAGGTCTGTGGTTTTCTCCGAGTTCTCCGGTTCTCCGGTTTCCTCTGCCAATAATACTGACTGCCACGATAGAACTGAAATATTGTTGAAAGTGGCGTGAAACACCATAAACCACAAAAACCATATAAAAAGAAAGTATATCATCGTGTATATTCATTTTCACCACCAATCTGAACATAATAATAATTATATTTTTAAAATTTTGCATTGCATTGTTTAATCATTGCAATCTATTGAATAACCTTTACAAAAACGAGTTTAACGCCGCTATTTATCATTGAAGTGCCTGTTCCAAGCCGGGAAGGTGAGAGGTCATGTATGTGTTGGGGGTATCGATTTTGCATCTGTTTCTAAGATTTTTCTATTAGATTCTAGAACTGTTCCAACAGTATGGTATTTTATTAGATTCTAGAACTGTTCCAACAGTGTGGTATTTTATTAGATTCTAGAACTGTTCCAACAGTGTGGTATTTCATTAGATTCTAGAACTGTTCCAACAGTGTGGTATTTTATTAGATTCTAGAACTGTTCCAACAGTGTGGTATTTCATTAGATTCTAGAACTGTTCCAACAGTGTGGTATTTTATTAGATTCTAGAACTGTTCCAAGAGTATGGTATTTTATTAGATTCTAGAACTGTTCCAAGAGTGTGGTATTTTATTAGATTCTAGAACTGTTCCAACAGTGTGGTATTTTATTAGATTCTAGAACTGTTCCAACAGTGTGGTATTTCATTAGATTCTAGAACTGTTCCAACAGTGTGGTATTTTATTAGATTCTAGAACTGTTCCAAGAGTATGGTATTTTATTAGATTCTAGAACTGTTCCAAGAGTGTGGTATTTTATTAGATTCTAGAACTGTTCCAACAGTGTGGTATTTTATTAGATTCTAGAACTGTTCCAACAGTGTGGTATTTCATTAGATTATAGAACTGTTCCAACAGTGTGGTATTTTATTAGATTCTAGAACTGTTCCAAGAGTGTGGTATTTTATTAGATTCTAGAACTGTTCCAACAGTGTGGTATTTTATTAGATTCTAGAACTGTTCCAACAGTGTGGTATTTTATTAGATTATAGAACTGTTCCAACGTGTGGTATTTTATTAGATTCTAGAACTGTTCCAACAGTGTGGTATTTCATTAGATTCTAGAACTGTTCCAACAGTGTGGTATTTTATTAGATTCTAGAACTGTTCCAACAGTGTGGTATTTCATTAGATTCTAGAACTGTTCCAACAGTGTGGTATTTTATTAGATTCAAGAACTGTTCCAACAATGTGGTATTTTATTAGATTATAGAACTGTTCCAACAGTGTGGTATTTCATTAGATTATAGAACTGTTCCAACAGTGTGGTATTTCATTAGATTATAGAACTGTTCCAACAGTGTGGTATTTTTTTAGATTATAGAACTGTTCCAAGAGTGTGGTATTTTATTAGATTCTAGAACTGTTCCAACAGTGTGGTATTTTATTAGATTCTAGACCTGTTCCAATAGTGTGGTATTTTATTAGATTCTAGAACTTTTCCAACAGTGTGGTATTTTATTAGATTCTAGGACACTTTCAACAATCAATTACTATCAGGACACTTTCAACAATCACCAGGACACTTTCAACAATCACCAGGACACTTTCAACAATCATCAGAACACTTTCAACAATCATCAGAACACTTTCAACAATCATCAGAACACTTTCAACAATCATCAGAACACTTTCAACAATCATCAGAACAATTTCAACAATCATCAGAACACTTTCAACAATCATCAGAACACTTTCAACAATCATCAGAACACTTTCAACTATCATCAAAACACTTTCAACAATCACCAGGACACTTTCAAAAATCACCAGAACACTTTCAACAATCATCGGGACACTTTCAATAATCATCAGAACACTTTCAACAATCATCAGAACACTTTCAACAATCATCAGAACACTTTCAACAATCATCAGAACACTTTCAACAATCATCAGAACACTTTCAACAATCATCAGAACACTTTCAATAATCATCAGAACACTTTCAACAATCATCAGAACACTTTCAACAATCATCAGAACACTTTCAACAATCACCAGAACACTTTCAAAAATCACCAGAACACTTTCAACAATCATCGGGACACTTTCAACAATCATCAGAACACTTTCAACAATCATCAGAACACTTTCAACAATCATCAGAACACTTTCAACAATCATCAGAACACTTTCAACAATCATCAGAACACTTTCAACAATCATCAGAACACTTTCAACAATCATCAGAACACTTTCAACAATCATCAGAACACTTTCAACAATCATCAGAACACTTTCAACAATCACCAGGACACTTTCAACAATCATCACAACACTTTCAACAATCATCAGAACACTTTCAACAATCATCAGAACACTTTCAACAATCATCAGAACACTTTCAACAATCACCAGGACACTTTCAAAAATCACCAGAACACTTTCAACAATCATCAGAACACTTTCAACAATCATCAGAACACTTTCAACAATCACCAGGACACTTTCAACAATCATCAGAACACTTTCAACAATCATCAGAACACTTTCAACAATCATCAGGACACTTTCAACAATCATCAGGACACTTTCAACAATCACCAGGACACTTTCAACAATCACCAGGACACTTTCAACAATCATCAGGACACTTTCAACAATCACCAGGACACTTTCAACAATCATCAGAACACTTTCAACAATAATCAGAACACTTTCAACAATCATCAGGACACTTTCAACAATCACCAGGACACTTTCAACAATCATCAGAACACTTTCAACAATCACCAGGACACTTTCAACAATCATCAGAACACTTTCAACAATCATCAGGACATTTTCAGCAATCACCAGGACACTTTCAACAATCATCAGGACACTTTCAACAATCATCGGGACACTTTCAACAATCATCAGAACACTTTCAACAATCGACAGGACACTTTCAACAATCACCAGGACACTTTCAACAATCATCAGAACACTTTCAACAATCATCAGAACACTTTCAACAATCATCAGAACACTTTCAACAATCATCAGAACACTTTCAACAATCATCAGAACACTTTCAACAATCATCAGAACACTTTCAACAATCATCAGAACACTTTCAACAATCATCAGAACACTTTCAACAATCATCAGAACACTTTCAACAATCATCAGAACACTTTCAACAATCATCAGAACACTTTCAACAATCATCAGAAGACTTTCAACAATCACCAGGACACTTTCAACAATCATCAGGACACTTTCAACAATCATCGGGACACTTTCAACAATCATCAGAACACTTTCAACAATCACCAGGACACTTTCAACAATCACCAGGACACTTTCAACAATCATCGGGACACTTTCAACAATCATCGGGACACTTTCAACAATCATCAGGACACTTTCAATAATCATCAGGACACTTTCAACAATCATCAGGACACTTTCAACTATTATCAGGACACTTTCAACAATCATCAGGACACTTTCAACAATTATCAGGACACTTTCAACAATCATCAGGACATTTTCAACAATCACCAGGACACTTTCAACAATCATCAGAACACTTTCAACAATCATCGGGACACTTTCAACAATCATCAGGACGATTTCAACAATCATCAGGACATTTTCAACAATCACCAGGACACTTTCAACAATCATCAGAACACTTTCAACAATCATCAGAACACTTTCAACAATCATCAGAACACTTTCAACAATCACTAGGACACTTTCAACAATCATCAGAACACTTTCAACAATCATCAGAACACTTTCAACAATCATCAGAACATTTTCAACAATCATCAGAACACTTTCAACAATCACCAGGACACTTTCAACAATTACCAGGACATTTTCAACAATCACCAGAACACTTTCAACAATCACCAGGACACTTTCAACAATCATCGGGACACTTTCAACAATCATCAGAACACTTTCAACAATCATCAGAACACTTTCAACAATCATCAGAACACTTTCAACAATCACCAGGACACTTTCAACAATCATCAGAACACTTTCAACAATCATCAGAACACTTTCAACAATCATCAGAACACTTTCAACAATCATCAGAACACTTTCAACAATCATCAGAACACTTTCAACAATCACCAGGACACTTTCAACAATTACCAGGACATTTTCAAAAATCACCAGAACACTTTCAACAATCATCGGGACACTTTCAACAATCATCAGAACACTTTCAACAATCATCAGAACACTTTCAACAATCATCAGAACACTTTCAACAATCACCAGGACACTTTCAACAATCATCAGAACACTTTCAACAATCATCAGAACACTTTCAACAATCATCAGAACACTTTCAACAATCATCAGGACAATTTCAACAATCACCAGGACACTTTCAACAATCACCAGGACACTTTCAACAATCACCAGGACACTTTCAACAATCATCAGGACACTTTCAACAATCACCAGAACACTTTCAACAATCACCAGGACACTTTCAACAATCATCGGGACACTTTCAACAATCATCAGAACACTTTCAACAATCATCAGAACACTTTCAACAATCATCAGAACACTTTCAACAATCACCAGGACACTTTCAACAATCATCAGAACACTTTCAACAATCATCAGAACACTTTCAACAATCATCAGAACACTTTCAACAATCATCAGAACACTTTCAACAATCATCAGAACACTTTCAACAATCACCAGGACACTTTCAACAATTACCAGGACATTTTCAAAAATCACCAGAACACTTTCAACAATCATCGGGACACTTTCAACAATCATCAGAACACTTTCAACAATCATCAGAACACTTTCAACAATCATCAGAACACTTTCAACAATCACCAGGACACTTTCAACAATCATCAGAACACTTTCAACAATCATCAGAACACTTTCAACAATCATCAGAACACTTTCAACAATCATCAGAACACTTTCAACAATCATCAGAACACTTTCAACAATCACCAGGACACTTTCAACAATTACCAGGACATTTTCAAAAATCACCAGAACACTTTCAACAATCATCGGGACACTTTCAACAATCATCAGAACACTTTCAACAATCATCAGAACACTTTCAACAATCATCAGAACACTTTCAACAATCACCAGGACACTTTCAACAATCATCAGAACACTTTCAACAATCATCAGAACACTTTCAACAATCATCAGAACACTTTCAACAATCATCAGGACAATTTCAACAATCACCAGGACACTTTCAACAATCACCAGGACACTTTCAACAATCACCAGGACACTTTCAACAATCATCAGGACACTTTCAACAATCACCAGGACACTTTCAACAATCATCAGAACACTTTCAACAATCATCAGAACACTTTCAACAATCATCAGGATACTTTCAACAATCACCAGGACACTTTCAACAATCACCAGGACACTTTCAACAATCACCAGAACACCTTCAACAATCATCAGGACACTTTCAACAATCACCAGGACATTTTCAGCAATCACCAGGACACTTTCAACAATCATCAGAACACTTTCAACAATCATCAGAACACTTTCAACAATCATCAGAACACTTTCAACAATCACCAGGACACTTTCAACAATCATCAGAACACTTTCAACAATCATCAGAACACTTTCAACAATCATCAGAACACTTTCAACAATCATCAGAACACTTTCAACAATCACCAGGACACTTTCAACAATTACCAGGACATTTTCAACAATCACCAGAACACTTTCAACAATCACCAGGACACTTTCAACAATCATCGGGACACTTTCAACAATCATCAGAACACTTTCAACAATCATCAGAACACTTTCAACAATCATCAGAACACTTTCAACAATCACCAGGACACTTTCAACAATCATCAGAACACTTTCAACAATCATCAGAACACTTTCAACAATCATCAGAACACTTTCAACAATCATCAGAACACTTTCAACAATCATCAGAACACTTTCAACAATCACCAGGACACTTTCAACAATTACCAGGACATTTTCAAAAATCACCAAAACACTTTCAACAATCATCGGGACACTTTCAACAATCATCAGAACACTTTCAACAATCATCAGAACACTTTCAACAATCATCAGAACACTTTCAACAATCATCAGGACACTTTCAACAATCATCGGGACACTTTCAACAATCATCAGAACACTTTCAACAATCACCAGGACACTTTCAACAATCACCAGGACACTTTCAACAATCATCGGGACACTTTCAACAATCATCAGAACACTTTCAACAATCATCAGGACACTTTCAATAACCATCAGGACACTTTCAACAATCATCAGAACACTTTCAACAATCATCGGGACACTTTCAATAATCATCAGGACACTTTCAACAATCATCAGGACACTTTCAACTATTATCAGGACACTTTCAACAATCATCAGGACACTTTCAACAATTATCAGGACACTTTCAACAATCATCAGGACATTTTCAACAATCACCAGGACACTTTCAACAATCATCAGAACACTTTCAACAATCATCGGGACACTTTCAAAAATCATCAAGAAACTTTCAACAATCATCAGAACACTTTCAACAATCACCAGGACACTTTCAATAATCACCAGGACACTTTCAACAATCACCAGGACACTTTCAATAATCATCAGGACACTTTCAACAATCATCAGGACACTTTCAACAATCATCAGGACACTTTCAACAATCATCAGGACATTTTCAACAATCACCAGGACACTTTCAACAATCATCAGAACACTTTCAACAATCATCAGAACACTTTCAATAATCATCAGAACACTTTCAACAATCACTAGGACACTTTCAACAATCATCAGAACACTTTCAACAATCATCAGAACACTTTCAACAATCATCAGAACACTTTCAACAATCATCAGAACACTTTCAACAATCACCAGGACACTTTCAACAATTACCAGGACATTTTCAACAATCACCAGAACACTTTCAACAATCACCAGGACACTTTCAACAATCATCGGGACACTTTCAACAATCATCAGAAAACTTTCAACAATCATCAGAACACTTTCAACAATCATCAGAACACTTTCAACAATCACCAGGACAATTTCAACAATCATCAGAACACTTTCAACAATCATCAGAACACTTTCAACAATCATCAGAACACTTTCAACAATCATCAGAACACTTTCAACAATCATCAGAACACTTTCAACAATCACCAGGACACTTTCAACAATCATCAGAACACTTTCAACAATCATCAGAACACTTTCAACAATCATCAGAAGACTTTCAACAATCACCAGGACACTTTCAACAATCATCAGGACACTTTCAACAATCATCGGGACACTTTCAACAATCATCAGAACACTTTCAACAATCACCAGGACACTTTCAACAATCACCAGGACACTTTCAACAATCATCGGGACACTTTCAACAATCATCGGGACACTTTCAACAATCATCAGAACACTTTCAACAATCATCAGGACACTTTCAATAACCATCAGGACACTTTCAACAATCATCAGAACACTTTCAACAATCATCGGGACACTTTCAATAATCATCAGGACACTTTCAACAATCATCAGAACACTTTCAACTATTATCAGGACACTTTCAACAATCATCAGGACACTTTCAACAATTATCAGGACACTTTCAACAATCATCAGGACATTTTCAACAATCACCAGGACACTTTCAACAATCATCAGAACACTTTCAACAATCATCGGGACACTTTCAACAATCATCAGGACACTTTCAACAATCATCAGGACATTTTCAACAATCACCAGGACACTTTCAACAATCATCAGAACACTTTCAACAATCATCAGAACACTTTCAACAATCATCAGAACACTTTCAACAATCACTAGGACACTTTCAACAATCATCAGAACACTTTCAACAATCATCAGAACACTTTCAACAATCATCAGAACATTTTCAACAATCATCAGAACACTTTCAACAATCACCAGGACACTTTCAACAATTACCAGGACATTTTCAACAATCACCAGAACACTTTCAACAATCACCAGGACACTTTCAACAATCATCGGGACACTTTCAACAATCATCAGAACACTTTCAACAATCATCAGAACACTTTCAACAATCATCAGAACACTTTCAACAATCACCAGGACACTTTCAACAATCATCAGAACACTTTCAACAATCATCAGAACACTTTCAACAATCATCAGAACACTTTCAACAATCATCAGAACACTTTCAACAATCATCAGAACACTTTCAACAATCACCAGGACACTTTCAACAATTACCAGGACATTTTCAAAAATCACCAGAACACTTTCAACAATCATCGGGACACTTTCAACAATCATCAGAACACTTTCAACAATCATCAGAACACTTTCAACAATCATCAGAACACTTTCAACAATCACCAGGACACTTTCAACAATCATCAGAACACTTTCAACAATCATCAGAACACTTTCAACAATCATCAGGACAATTTCAACAATCACCAGGACACTTTCAACAATCACCAGGACACTTTCAACAATCACCAGGACACTTTCAACAATCATCAGGACACTTTCAACAATCACCAGGACACTTTCAACAATCATCAGAACACTTTCAACAATCATCAGAACACTTTCAACAATCATCAGGATACTTTCAACAATCACCAGGACACTTTCAACAATCACCAGGACACTTTCAACAATCACCAGAACACCTTCAACAATCATCAGGACACTTTCAACAATCACCAGGACATTTTCAGCAATCACCAGGACACTTTCAACAATCATCAGAACACTTTCAACAATCATCAGAACACTTTCAACAATCATCAGAACACTTTCAACAATCACCAGGACACTTTCAACAATCATCAGAACACTTTCAACAATCATCAGAACACTTTCAACAATCATCAGAACACTTTCAACAATCATCAGAACACTTTCAACAATCACCAGGACACTTTCAACAATTACCAGGACATTTTCAACAATCACCAGAACACTTTCAACAATCACCAGGACACTTTCAACAATCATCGGGACACTTTCAACAATCATCAGAACACTTTCAACAATCATCAGAACACTTTCAACAATCATCAGAACACTTTCAACAATCACCAGGACACTTTCAACAATCATCAGAACACTTTCAACAATCATCAGAACACTTTCAACAATCATCAGAACACTTTCAACAATCATCAGAACACTTTCAACAATCATCAGAACACTTTCAACAATCACCAGGAAACTTTCAACAATTACCAGGACATTTTCAAAAATCACCAAAACACTTTCAACAATCATCGGGACACTTTCAACAATCATCTGAACACTTTCAACAATCATCAGAACACTTTCAACAATCATCAGAACACTTTCAACAATCATCAGGACACTTTCAACAATCATCGGGACACTTTCAACAATCATCAGAACACTTTCAACAATCACCAGGACACTTTCAACAATCACCAGGACACTTTCAACAATCATCGGGACACTTTCAACAATCATCGGGACACTTTCAACAATCATCAGAACACTTTCAACAATCATCAGGACACTTTCAATAACCATCAGGACACTTTCAACAATCATCAGAACACTTTCAACAATCATCGGGACACTTTCAATAATCATCAGGACACTTTCAACAATCATCAGGACATTTTCAACAATCACCAGGACACTTTCAACAATCATCAGAACACTTTCAACAATCATCGGGACACTTTCAAAAATCATCAAGAAACTTTCAACAATCATCAGAACACTTTCAACAATCACCAGGACACTTTCAATAATCACCAGGACACTTTCAACAATCACCAGGACACTTTCAATAATCATCAGGACACTTTCAACAATCATCAGGACACTTTCAACAATCATCAGGACACTTTCAACAATCATCAGGACATTTTCAACAATCACCAGGACACTTTCAACAATCATCAGAACACTTTCAACAATCATCAGAACACTTTCAACAATCACTAGGACACTTTCAACAATCATCAGAACACTTTCAACAATCATCAGAACACTTTCAACAATCATCAGAACACTTTCAACAATCATCAGAACACTTTCAACAATCACCAGGACACTTTCAACAATTACCAGGACATTTTCAACAATCACCAGAACACTTTCAACAATCACCAGGACACTTTCAACAATCATCGGGACACTTTCAACAATCATCAGAACACTTTCAACAATCATCAGAACACTTTCAACAATCATCAGAACACTTTCAACAATCACCAGGACACTTTCAACAATCATCAGAACACTTTCAACAATCATCAGAACACTTTCAACAATCACCAGGACACTTTCAACAATCATCAGAACACTTTCAACAATCATCAGAACACTTTCAACAATCATCAGGACACTTTCAACAATCACCAGGACACTTTCAACAATCACCAGGACACTTTCAACAAACACCAGAACACCTTCAACAATCATCAGGACACTTTCAACAATCACCAGGACACTTTCAACAATCATCAGAACACTTTCAACAATCACCAGGACACTTTCAACAATCATCAGAACACTTTCAACAATCATCAGAACACGTTCAACAATCATCAGAACACTTTCAACAATCACCAGGACACTTTCAACAATCATCAGAACACTTTCAACAATCATCAGGACACTTTCAACAATCATCAGAACACTTTCAACAACAATCATCAGAACACTTTCAACAATCATCAGAACACTTTCAAAAATCATCAGAACACTTTCAACAATCATCAGGACCCTTTCAACAATCATCAGGACACTTTCAACAATCACCAGGACACTTTCAACAATCATCAGGACACTTTCAACAATCATCGGGACACTTTCAACAATCATCAGAACACTTTCAACAATCACCAGGACACTTTCAACAATCACCAGGACACTTTCAACAATCATCAGGACACTTTCAACAATCATCAGAACACTTTCAACAATCACCAGGACACTTTCAACAATCACCAGGACACTTTCAATAATCATCGGGACACTTTCAACAATCATCAGGACACTTTCAACAATCACCAGGACACTTTCAACAATCATCAGGACACTTTCAATAACCATCAGGACACTTTCAACAATCATCAGAACACTTTGAACAATCATCGGGACACTTTCAACAATCACCAGGACACTTTCAATAATCATCAGGACACGTTCAACAATCATCAGGACACTTTCAACAATTATCAGGACACTTTCAACAATCATCAGGACATTTTCAACAATCACCAGGACACTTTCAACAATCATCAGAACACTTTCAACAATCATCGGGACACTTTCAAAAATCATCAAGACACTTTCAACAATCATCAGAACACTTTCAACAATCACCAGGACACTTTCAATAATCACCAGGACACTTTCAACAATCACCAGGACACTTTCAATAATCATCAGGACACTTTCAACAATCATCAGGACATTTTCAACAATCATCAGGACACTTTCAACAATCATCAGGACATTTTCAACAATCATCAGGACACTTTCAATAATCATCAGGACACGTTCAACAATCATCAGGACACTTTCAACAATTATCAGGACACTTTCAACAATCATCAGGACATTTTCAACAATCACCAGGACACTTTCAACAATCATCAGAACACTTTCAACAATCATCGGGACACTTTCAAAAATCATCAAGACACTTTCAACAATCATCAGAACACTTTCAACAATCACCAGGACACTTTCAATAATCACCAGGACACTTTCAACAATCACCAGGACACTTTCAATAATCATCAGGACACTTTCAACAATCATCAGGACATTTTCAACAATCATCAGGACACTTTCAACAATCATCAGGACATTTTCAACAATCACCAGGACACTTTCAACAATCATCAGAACACTTTCAACAATCATCAGAACACTTTCAACAATCACCAGGACACTTTCAACAATCATCAGAACACTTTCAACAATCATCAGAACACTTTCAACAATCATAAGAACACTTTCAACAATCATCAGAACACTTTCAACAATCATCAGAACACTTTCAACAATCACCAGAACACTTTCAACAATCACCAGGACACTTTCAACAATCATAAGAACACTTTCAACAATCATCAGAACACTTTCAACAATCATCAGAACACTTTCAACAATCATCAGAACACTTTCAACACTCACCAGGACACTTTCAACAATCACCAGGACACTTTCAATAATCATCAGGACACTTTCAATAATCATCAGGACACTTTCAACAATCATCAGGACACTTTCAATAATCATCAGAACACTTTCAACAATCACCAGGACACTTTCAACAATCATCAGAACACTTTCAACAATCATCGGGACACTTTCAATAATCATCAGGACACTTTCAACAATCATCAGGACACTTTGAATAATCATCAGAACACTTTCAACAATCACCAGGACACTTTCAACAATCATCAGAACACTTTCAACAATCATCAGAACACTTTCAACAATCATCAGAACACTTTCAACAATCATCAGAACACTTTCAACAATCATCAGAACACTTTCAACAATCACCAGGACACTTTCAACAATCACCAGGACACTTTCAACAATCATCAGAACACTTTCAACAATCATCAGAACACTTTCAACAATCATCAGAACACTTTCAACAATCACCAGGACACTTTCAACAATCACCAGGACACTTTCAATAATCATCAGGACACTTTCAATAATCATCAGGACACTTTCAACAATCATCAGGACACTTTCAATAATCATCAGAACACTTTCAACAATCATCAGAACACTTTCAACATTCACCAGGACACTTTCAACAATCATCAGAACACTTTCAACAATCATCAGGACACTTTCAACAATCATCAGGACACTTTCAACAATCATCAGGACACTTTCAATAATCATCAGAACACTTTCAACAATCACCAGGACACTTTCAACAATCATCAGAACACTTTCAACAATCATCAGAACACTTTCAACAATCATCAGAACACTTTCAACAATCATCAGAACACTTTCAACAATCACCAGGACACTTTCAAAAATCACCAGAAAACTTTCAACAATCATCGGGACACTTTCAACAATCATCAGAACACTTTCAACAATCATCAGAACACTTTCAACAATCATCAGAACACTTTCAACAATCACCAGGACACTTTCAACAATCATCAGAACACTTTCAACAATCATCAGAACACTTTCAACAATCATCAGAACACTTTCAACAATCATCAGAACACTTTCAACAATCACCAGGACACCTTCAACAATTACCAGGACACTTTCAACAATCACCAGAACACTTTCAACATTCACCAGGACACTTTCAACAATCATCAGAACACTTTCAACAATCATCAGGACACTTTCTACAATCATCAGGACACTTTCAACAATCACCAGGACACTTTCAACAATCACCAGGACACTTTCAACAATCATCAGGACCCTTTCAACAATCACCAGGACACTTTCAACAATCATCAGAACACTTTCAACAATCATCAGAACACTTTCAACAATCATCAGGACACTTTCAACAATCACCAGGACACTTTCAACAATCACCAGGACACTTTCAACAATCATCAGAACACCTTCAACAATCACCAGGACACTTTCAGCAATCACCAGGACACTTTCAACAATCACCAGGACACTTTCAACAATCATCAGAACACTTTCAACAATCATCAGAACATTTTCAACAATCATCAGAACACTTTCAACAATCACCAGGACACTTTCAACAATCACCAGGACACTTTCAATAATCATCAGGACACTTTCAATAATCATCAGGACACTTTCAACAATCATCAGGACACTTTCAATAATCATCAGAACACTTTCAACAATCATCAGAACACTTTCAACATTCACCAGGACACTTTCAACAATCATCAGAACACTTTCAACAATCATCAGGACACTTTCAACAATCATCAGGACACTTTCAACAATCATCAGGACACTTTCAATAATCATTAGAACACTTTCAACAATCACCAGGACACTTTCAACAATCATCAGAACACTTTCAACAATCATCAGAACACTTTCAACAATCATCAGAACACTTTCAACAATCATCAGAACACTTTCAACAATCACCAGGACACTTTCAAAAATCACCAGAAAACTTTCAACAATCATCGGGACACTTTCAACAATCATCAGAACACTTTCAACAATCATCAGAACACTTTCAACAATCATCAGAACACTTTCAACAATCACCAGGACACTTTCAACAATCATCAGAACACTTTCAACAATCATCAGAACACTTTCAACAATCATCAGAACACTTTCAACAATCATCAGAACACTTTCAACAATCACCAGGACACCTTCAACAATTACCAGGACACTTTCAACAATCACCAGAACACTTTCAACATTCACCAGGACACTTTCAACAATCATCAGAACACTTTCAACAATCATCAGGACACTTTCAACAATCATCAGGACACTTTCAACAATCACCAGGACACTTTCAACAATCACCAGGACACTTTCAACAATCATCAGGACCCTTTCAACAATCACCAGGACACTTTCAACAATCATCAGGACACTTTCAACAATCATCAGAACACTTTCAACAATCATCAGGACACTTTCAACAATCACCAGGACACTTTCAACAATCACCAGGACACTTTCAACAATCATCAGAACACCTTCAACAATCACCAGGACACTTTCAGCAATCACCAGGACACTTTCAACAATCATCAGGACACTTTCAACAATCATCGGGACACTTTCAACAATCACCAGGACACTTTCAACAATCACCAGGACACTTTCAACAATCATCAGAACACTTTCAACAATCATCAGAACACTTTCAACAATCATCAGAACACTTTCAACAATCATCAGAACACTTTCAACAATCACCAGGACACTTTCAACAATCACCAGGACACTTTCAACAATCACCAGGACACTTTCAACAATCATCAGGACACTTTCAACAATCATCGGGACACTTTCAACAATCATCAGAACACTTTCAACAATCATCAGAACACTTTCAACAATCATAAGAACACTTTCAACAATCATCAGAACACTTTCAACAATCATCAGAACACTTTCAACAATCATCAGAACACTTTCAACAATCATCAGAACACTTTCAACAATCATCAGAACACTTTCAACAATCATCAGAACACTTTCAACAATCATCAGAACACTTTCAACAATCATCAGGACACTTTCAACAATCATCAGGATACTTTCAACCATCACCAGGACACTTTCAACAATCATCAGGACACTTTCAACAATCATCGGGACACTTTCAACAATCATCAGAACACTTTCAACAATCACCAGGACACTTTCAACAATCACCAGGACACTTTCAACAATCATCGGGACACTTTCAACAATCATCGGGACACTTTCAACAATCATCAGAACACTTTCAACAATCACCAGGACACTTTCAACAATCATCAGAACACTTTCAACAATCATCAGAACACTTTCAACAATCATCAGAACACTTTCAACAATCACCAGGACACTTTCAACAATCATCAGAACACTTTCAACAATCATCATGACACTTTCAACAATCATCAGAACACTTTCAACAATCATCAGAACACTTTCAACAATCATCAGAACACTTTCAACAATCATCAGAACACTTACAACAATCATCAGAAAACTTTCAACAATCATCAGGACCCTTTCAACAATCATCAGGACACTTTCAACAATCACCAGGACACTTTCAACAACCATCAGGACACTTTCAACAATCATTGGGACACTTTCAACAATCATCAGAACACTTTCAACAATCACCAGGACACTTTCAACAATCATCAGGACACTTTCAACAATCATCAGAACACTTTCAACAATCACCAGGACACTTTCAACAATCATCAGAACACTTTCAACAATCATCAGAACACTTTCAACAATCATCAGAACACTTTCATCAATCATCAGAACACTTTCAACAATCATCAGAACACTTTCAACAATCACCAGGACACTTTCAACAATCACCAGGACACTTTCAATAATCATCGGGACACTTTCAACAATCATCAGGACACTTTCAACAATCACCAGGACACTTTCAACAATCATCAGGACACTTTCAATAATCATCAGAACACTTTCAACAATCACCAGGACACTTTCAACAATCATCAGGACACTTTCAATAACCATCAGGACACTTTCAACAATCATCAGAACACTTTCAACAATCATCGGGACACTTTCAACAATCATCAGGACACTTTCAATAATCATCAGGACACTTTCAACAATCATCAGGACACTTTCAACAATTATCAGGACACTTTCAACAATCATCAGTACATTTTCAACGATCGCCAGGACACTTTCAACAATCATCAGAACACTTTCAACAATCATCGGGACACTTTCAAAAATCATCAAGACACTTTCATCAATCATCAGAACACTTTCAACAATCACCAGGACACTTTCAATAATCACCAGGACACTTTCAACAATCACCAGGACACTTTCAATAATCATCAGGACACTTTCAACAATCATCAGGACACTTTCAACAATCATCAGAACACTTTCAACAATCATCAGAACACTTTCAATAATCACCAGGACAATTTCAACAATCACCAGGACACTTTCAACAATCACCAGGACACTTTCAACAATCATCAGAACACTTTCAACAATCATCAGAACACTTTCAACAATCATCAGGACACTTTCAACAATCACCAGGACACTTTCAACAATCACCAGGACACTTTCAACAATCACCAGAACACCTTCAACAATCATCAGGACACTTTCAACAATCACCAGGACATTTTCAATAATCACCAGGACACTTTCAACAATCACCAGGACACTTTCAAAAATCATCAAGACACTTTCATCAATCATCAGAACACTTTCAACAATCACCAGGACACTTTCAATAATCACCAGGACACTTTCAACAATCACCAGGACACTTTCAATAATCATCAGGACACTTTCAACAATCATCAGGACACTTTCAACAATCATCAGAACACTTTCAACAATCATCAGAACACTTTCAATAATCACCAGGACAATTTCAACAATCACCAGGACACTTTCAACAATCACCAGGACACTTTCAACAATCATCAGAACACTTTCAACAATCATCAGAACACTTTCAACAATCATCAGGACACTTTCAACAATCACCAGGACACTTTCAACAATCACCAGGACACTTTCAACAATCACCAGGACACTTTCAACAATCACCAGAACACCTTCAACAATCATCAGAACACTTTCAACAATCATCAGAACACTTTCAACAATCATCAGAACACTTTCAACAATCACCAGGACACTTTCAATAATCACCAGGACACTTTCAACAATCACCAGGACACTTTCAATAATCATCAGGACACTTTCAACAATCATCAGGACACTTTCAACAATCATCAGAACACTTTCAACAATCATCAGAACACTTTCAACAATCACCAGGACAATTTCAACAATCATCAGAACACTTTCAACAATCATCAGGACACTTTCAACAATCACCAGGACACTTTCAATAATCATCAGGACACTTTCAACAATCATCAGGACACTTTCAACAATCATCAGAACACTTTCAACAATCATCAGAACACTTTCAACAATCACCAGGACAATTTCAACAATCATCAGAACACTTTCAACAATCATCAGAACACTTTCAACAATCATCAGAACACTTTCAACAATCATCGGGACACTTTCAACAATCATCAGAACACTTTCAACAATCACCAGGACACTTTCAACAATCACCAGGACACTTTCAACAATCATCGGGACACTTTCAACAATCATCGGGACACTTTCAACAATCATCAGAACACTTTCAACAATCACCAGGACACTTTCAACAATCATCAGAACACTTTCAACAATCATCAGAACACTTTCAACAATCATCAGAACACTTTCAACAATCACCAGGACACTTTCAACAATCATCAGAACACTTTCAACAATCATCATGACACTTTCAACAATCATCAGAACACTTTCAACAATCATCAGAACACTTTCAACAATCATCAGAACACTTTCAACAATCATCAGAACACTTACAACAATCATCAGAAAACTTTCAACAATCATCAGGACCCTTTCAACAATCATCAGGACACTTTCAACAATCACCAGGACACTTTCAACAACCATCAGGACACTTTCAACAATCATTGGGACACTTTCAACAATCATCAGAACACTTTCAACAATCACCAGGACACTTTCAACAATCATCAGGACACTTTCAACAATCATCAGAACACTTTCAACAATCACCAGGACACTTTCAACAATCATCAGAACACTTTCAACAATCATCAGAACACTTTCAACAATCATCAGAACACTTTCATCAATCATCAGAACACTTTCAACAATCATCAGAACACTTTCAACAATCACCAGGACACTTTCAACAATCACCAGGACACTTTCAATAATCATCGGGACACTTTCAACAATCATCAGGACACTTTCAACAATCACCAGGACACTTTCAACAATCATCAGGACACTTTCAATAATCATCAGAACACTTTCAACAATCACCAGGACACTTTCAACAATCATCAGGACACTTTCAATAACCATCAGGACACTTTCAACAATCATCAGAACACTTTCAACAATCATCGGGACACTTTCAACAATCATCAGGACACTTTCAATAATCATCAGGACACTTTCAACAATCATCAGGACACTTTCAACAATTATCAGGACACTTTCAACAATCATCAGTACATTTTCAACAATCACCAGGACACTTTCAACAATCATCAGAACACTTTCAACAATCATCGGGACACTTTCAAAAATCATCAAGACACTTTCATCAATCATCAGAACACTTTCAACAATCACCAGGACACTTTCAATAATCACCAGGACACTTTCAACAATCACCAGGACACTTTCAATAATCATCAGGACACTTTCAACAATCATCAGGACACTTTCAACAATCATCAGAACACTTTCAACAATCATCAGAACACTTTCAATAATCACCAGGACAATTTCAACAATCACCAGGACACTTTCAACAATCACCAGGACACTTTCAACAATCATCAGAACACTTTCAACAATCATCAGAACACTTTCAACAATCATCAGGACACTTTCAACAATCACCAGGACACTTTCAACAATCACCAGGACACTTTCAACAATCACCAGAACACCTTCAACAATCATCAGGACACTTTCAACAATCACCAGGACATTTTCAATAATCACCAGGACACTTTCAACAATCACCAGGACACTTTCAAAAATCATCAAGACACTTTCATCAATCATCAGAACACTTTCAACAATCACCAGGACACTTTCAATAATCACCAGGACACTTTCAACAATCACCAGGACACTTTCAATAATCATCAGGACACTTTCAACAATCATCAGGACACTTTCAACAATCATCAGAACACTTTCAACAATCATCAGAACACTTTCAATAATCACCAGGACAATTTCAACAATCACCAGGACACTTTCAACAATCACCAGGACACTTTCAACAATCATCAGAACACTTTCAACAATCATCAGAACACTTTCAACAATCATCAGGACACTTTCAACAATCACCAGGACACTTTCAACAATCACCAGGACACTTTCAACAATCACCAGGACACTTTCAACAATCACCAGAACACCTTCAACAATCATCAGAACACTTTCAACAATCATCAGAACACTTTCAACAATCATCAGAACACTTTCAACAATCACCAGGACACTTTCAATAATCACCAGGACACTTTCAACAATCACCAGGACACTTTCAATAATCATCAGGACACTTTCAACAATCATCAGGACACTTTCAACAATCATCAGAACACTTTCAACAATCATCAGAACACTTTCAACAATCACCAGGACAATTTCAACAATCATCAGAACACTTTCAACAATCATCAGAACACTTTCAACAATCATCAGAACACTTTCAACAATCACCAGGACACTTTCAACAATCACTAGGACACTTTCAACAATCATCAGAACACTTTCAACAATCATCAGAACACTTTCAACAATCATCAGAACACTTTCAACAATCACCAGGACACTTTCAACAATCACCAGGACACTTTCAATAATCATCAGGACACTTTCAATAATCATCAGGACACTTTCAACAATCATCAGGACACTTTCAATAATCATCAGAACACTTTCAACAATCACCAGGACACTTTCAACAATCATCAGAACACTTTCAACAATCACCAGGACACTTTCAATAATCATCAGGACACTTTCAATAATCATCAGGACACTTTCAACAATCATCAGGACACTTTCAACAATCACCAGGACACTTTCAACAATCACCAGGACACTTTCAACAATCACCAGGACACTTTCAACAATCACCAGAACACCTTCAACAATCATCAGAACACTTTCAACAATCATCAGAACACTTTCAACAATCATCAGAACACTTTCAACAATCACCAGGACACTTTCAATAATCACCAGGACACTTTCAACAATCACCAGGACACTTTCAATAATCATCAGGACACTTTCAACAATCATCAGGACACTTTCAACAATCATCAGAACACTTTCAACAATCATCAGAACACTTTCAACAATCACCAGGACAATTTCAACAATCATCAGTACACTTTCAACAATCATCAGAACACTTTCAACAATCATCAAAACACTTTCAACAATCACCAGGACACTTTCAACAATCACTAGGACACTTTCAACAATCATCAGAACACTTTCAACAATCATCAGAACACTTTCAACAATCATCAGAACACTTTCAACAATCACCAGGACACTTTCAACAATCACCAGGACACTTTCAATAATCATCAGGACACTTTCAATAATCATCAGGACACTTTCAACAATCATCAGGACACTTTCAATAATCATCAGAACACTTTCAACAATCACCAGGACACTTTCAACAATCATCAGAACACTTTCAACAATCATCAGGACACTTTCAACAATCACCAGGACACTTTCAACAATCACCAGGACACTTTCAACAATCATCAGAACACTTTCAACAATCATCAGAACACTTTCAACAATCATCAGAACACTTTCAACAATCATCGGGACACTTTCAACAATCACTAGGACACTTTCAACAATCATCAGAACACTTTCAACAATCATCAGAACACTTTCAACAATCATCAGAACACTTTCAACAATCATCAGAACACTTTCAACAATCACCAGGACACTTTCAACAATCACTAGGACACTTTCAACAATCATCAGAACATTTTCAACAATCATCAGAACACTTTCAACAATCATCAGAACACTTTCAACAATCATCAGAACACTTTCAACAATCACCAGGACACTTTCAACAATCACCAGGACACTTTCAACAATCATCAGAACACTTTCAACAATCATCAGAACACTTTCAACAATCATCAGAACACTTTCAACAATCACCAGGACACTTTCAACAATCACCAGGACACTTTCAATAATCATCAGGACACTTTCAATAATCATCAGAACACTTTCAACAATCATCAGGACACTTTCAATAATCATCAGAACACTTTCAACAATCACCAGGACACTTTCAACAATTATCAGAACACTTTCAACAATCATCAGGACACTTTCAACAATCACCAGGACACTTTCAACAATCACCAGGACACTTTCAACAATCATCAGAACACTTTCAACAATCATCAGAACACTTTCAACAATCATCAGAACACTTTCAACAATCATCGGGACACTTTCAAAAATCACCAGGACACTTTCAGCAATCATCAGAACACTTTCAACAATCATCAGGACAATTTCAACAATCACCAGGACACTTTCAATAATCATCAGAACACTTTCAACAATCACCAGGACACTTTCAACAATCACCAGGACACTTTCAACAATCATCAGGACACTTTCAACAATCATCAGGACACTTTCAACAATCATCAGGACATTTTCAACAATCACCAGGACACTTTCAACAATCATCAGAACACTTTCAACAATCATCGGGACACTTTCAAAAATCATCAAGACACTTTCAACAATCATCAGAACACTTTCAACAATCATCAGGACACTTTCAACAATCATCGGGACACTTTCAAAAATCACCAGGACACTTTCAACAATCATCAGGACACTTTCAACAATCATCAGGACACTTTCAACAAGCATCAGAACACTTTCAACAATCATCGGGACACTTTCAAAAATCACCAGGACATTTTCAACAATCATCAGGACACTTTCAACAATCATCAGAACACTTTCAACAATCATCGGGACACTTTCAAAAATCATCAAGACACTTTCAACAATCATCAGAACACTTTCAACAATCATCAGGACACTTTCAACAATCATCGGGAAACTTTCAAAAATCACCAGGACACTTTCAACAATCATCAGGACACTTTCAACAATCATCAGGACACTTTCAACAAGCATCAGAACACTTTCAACAATCATCGGGACACTTTCAAAAATCACCAGGACACTTTCAACAATCATCAGGACACTTTCAAAAATCACCAGGACACTTTCAAAAATCACCAGGACACTTTCAACATTCATCAGGACACTTTCAACAATCATCAGGACACTTTCAACAATCATCAGAACACTTTCAACAATCATCGGGACACTTTCAAAAATCACCAGGACACTTTCAACAATCATCGGGACACTTTCAAAAATCATCAGGACACTATCAACAATCACCAGGACACTTACAACAATCATCAGGACACTTTCAACAATCACCACGACACTTTCAACAATCATCGGGACATTTTCAACAATCTTTAGATTGGGATACTTTCCACAACGATCGGAACAATTTCAATAACCATCGGGACACTTTCAACAATCATTAGAGTGCGATAATTTCCACAACGATCGGGACACTTTCAACAATCATCAATCAATCGTTATGCTATCAATAATGCATGTAACTTCAAATTAAGTGGGTGTCCTATATTAACTTTGTATTTCGATAGTAATCAAAAGCATGCCAATCGGAAAACAAATATTACCATAGCGTCAATTTTTATACAGCAATTTATTGAAATATCCGGATGCTTACGTATCCCCCGTGTTATCAAATTTGCACAAAGCTTATAAAAAGTATACTTGTTATAAGCATCAGAATAGTTCAAATGAGCATCGGGATACTTTCAGAATATTTAGGAAAGCAAATTAATAATTGTTTTATTTAATATTCTTAAAGTTATTCTATACATGGATGCTATGTTCAGTTAGACCGAGCAATTTTAATACTGATACTAGTTAATTTGATATTGATTTTACAAGATCGTGGGTTCGAGTCGAGTCAACCCAAAGACTATAACATTGGTATTCGTTGCTTCACCTTTAAGCACTCAGCATTAAGGAGAAAGATCAAATATTGGTTGGCTCGGAAGCAGGATAATATGTCCGAGTGGCGTGACATATCTATTCGTGGACTGTTGTTTTAGTGGGCTAGCACTATTAAAATACAACTAAACGTGCTGGTCTAGTATAAAGCGAACTTCATCATCATCTCATTGAAAATTAACTTGTTCTCGCGATGATATAGCTGAAAAATTGATGAGTTGGCGCTAAGCAACAATCACTCACTCGATTGTGGATACCATATATATTTTTTTTAATTCTTGTCATTTAGCCTGGTCTTTTGAACATTCAGGAGGGGACAATTTCATTATACCATATCCAACAAGCCGCACATATATATTGCAAATATCTCTCCATTAATTGACTATTTGAATGATTCAATGAAAGCATTGAGAAGACTTCCCTCTTTAATACTGGAAACAACAGATAAAACGTATAATGTGGTATCTTTCTTTTTCATTAACATCAAACGCTTTTCTAACCATATATGATTTAACACATTTAAACAATACCGGAGTATCTACACCACTTCAGTCTTGCGAACATGTTGCCAGTCGATGTTCTGTGCGTCTTATTATATGAGAAAATAAGTTCTTTATCCGATTCTACTCATTCAATTCAGTATAAAAAAGAATCTTTCTAAACAAATACCAGTTTTCTCAATTTTCTTCCTGGTAATAGTTTTAATTCTCCCGTAACAAATACATAAGTGTATAATTCGATAAATTTTACATTTGAAGCTGAATATTTATATTGTAGTTTTGACTGGGGTCACAATTATTGTTTCTATACAACTTCATGAGACCACATGTTTTGCTTTTCTTGTCAGAGTTATCTTTCTTGCTCTATTGGATCGCTAAAATACAACTCGGCGTGCTGGTCTAGAACAAAGCGGACATCATCATCACTTCATTGAAAATTAATTTGTTGTCGCCGTGATATAACCGAAAAATTGCTGAGTTGGCGCTAAACAACAATCACTCACTCAATCACTCATCGCCACCATCCTTCTACGTATTGCCTATTTTCAAAATGTGTGTAGGGATTGTGACATTTAATAGCACGGGTAGAATTGCATTGTAAGCCTTCTACCGCTTCCATATCTTGATAGATTTGAATTAAATTTACACACGAGATTCATCTAAATAATATCTCAAGCGAATTCGTAGACAAATTATGTTCTTAGGTATGTGTGTAGGAGTAATGAAATAAAAACAAACAAGTATAGAATGGCATTGCAAACCCTCTACCTCTTTCTTCTCAGGATTGGATGTGAATTAAACCCAAAGGATAAATATTGTAATACTGTTTAATATGGTGAAGTAAGAATTCCAATAAGACATCAGAGCGATGCTCTTTTTCTTTTTCTTTCGTCTTTTATATTGATTCAAAAGATAATACGATTTGCTACATTGACACTAAATTTGTTAATATTCATGTATGTCCAGCCAGATTTTGGCGCTATAACGAGTTTGGCGATAAACTGAGTAAGGACAGAAAACCGAAAGTCAACAGTTTGATTTTAAATTTGGAATGACTGACGGTTTGATTTTGACAAGTTTACCGGAAATGAGTATTATCACTTACAATTTAAATTTTAATATATATTCTAATATAAGAATAAGAATAAGAATTTTTTTTATTGTCCAATAGAGGGCCCACAAGGGGCAAAGTCATTACAGTGATTCATTAAAAAATAAAAATATAAATATTGTACGTTACAATGAACAAATCTGCCCATAAAATATACTAAATACTCATACTAATGATAATTATAATAATAATTAAGTGCCGTCGACTATGAAATTGTTGGCCCCATCACATCTAATATATAAGTTTCATTTTGACAGTTGTAGAAATTTCGGCATTTGTAAATTTAGCAGAATTTATTTTATCGAATTTGAAAAGAAAAAAAATCTACTGAAATTACGTTGTTAGCACGTATACTAGCAATTTCCTTTAATATATATTAAATTCGTTTTTACGTCTTACAAATATTTACTCTCCATTTTATTTACAATTTTGTTTATCACAACTAATAAAAAGAACAATAACGGTTTTTTTTCTCACTCGTTGTCGTGTCACAAGATTAATTCTGTCCCCGGGGCAAATGTACAGTTAACTTATGGATAATTGATCATTAATTGTTTACAGAAAGGTGATAAAATATGTTTATAGAAGAAAGGGTGTTATACTTTAATTGAAAAATGTTTATACAACACTTAGAAGCGTGTCACCGTCAGTGTTTAGTTTGGAAGTAAATTTGATTTCTATAACCGGAAGTTGTTAAAATCTATTCACATATAAACATTTCTGTCGTGTTTACGCATGCATTCACAATCAAATAATTCACAACATGTTCACGTGGATTATAACCCATTACAAGGAAGGCTTGTACAATGGATTTCCAATGCAGCACTTTACTGTGGGCGAATGGTATCATAGTTGTTATGATAATTTCACTAAACTTTAGTACATTTTATAATGAAAACTCAACGTACTTTTGGAAACTCTATTGTTTAAATTTATATTATTGATCAAATCAAAACCACTTTTAAATAGTTACAGTTCCTAGTATTACATTATTACATAAATTAAAATAATAATGAGAAAATAGTACAATCCAAGTAATTGTGAACCTTTGGCGAGCCCAAACTAGAATATTGATTTATTTAACAATAAATTATACAAATCATATGAACTAGAAAGTATTTGTTGTTGAAACCTATACCTTAAGCATGTCAAACATACCAGAATCTAGTGTTACATTCGAGGACCAATTACATGATTTCTCCTGGTCCCTCTATGGAGCTATAGATAAAACAGGAAATACTTGTGTATCTCCATACAGCATAGCTACTGTGCTTCTATTTCTGATGCTGGGCACGCGCGGACAATCAAAGTATCAGATATCGTCTGCTGTTTTGAAAGACAATCAATTACCAGACGATGAAAACTTCCAAAAGTTTAAAGAACTTAATGCAATGATGCTGACTGGTAACAATGGTGGAGTAGAACTAAATATAGCTACGAAAGTTTTCATCAGTAACAGGTTTACTTTGCATGATGATGTTAAAGCGAAAGCAAAGAAATTCTTCAAATCGGATATCGGCCATAAGAACTTCTCTAAATCGAAAATAGCGGCGAAATTTATGAATACATGGATTACGAAAAATACGAATCATAAGATAAAAAATCTAATTTCAGAAAGCTGGTTGAATTCGATGACAGTTATGGTTTTGGTGAATGCTGTATACTTCAAAGGGGAATGGGAGACCAAATTTGATCCTTCAAAAACAAAGAAACAACTTTTCTTTGTGGATAAAATCAAAGTGACACAGGTTAATATGATGCATATTAAACTACGTGTATTATACACTACAGACAACGATTACTCGGCAATAGCTCTGCCTTATAGAGGAAATAAATTTGAAATGGTGTTTATTTTACCAAAGACAATTGACGGATTGAATGCTTTGGAGGCAAATATTTCTTCCGAGTTATTACAACATATAAATTCTCGTTTCAAAATGTCTACTGTTCAGATAAGTATTCCTAAGTTTGTCATTGAATCAGAATTAGACCTAAAGAAGGTTTTACCCAAGTTGGGCATCACGGATATATTCAACGAAGCAAAATCAGACTTTTCACATCTCATTAAAGAACACACAGGCAAAATATATGTGTCTAAAGCCGTTCACAAAGTTATTGTTGAGGTCAACGAGGAGGGAACCGAGGCATCCGCCGCCACGGTAATAGTAGTACTATTGCGTGGTGGACAACGAACTCTTTCTTTTACAGCTGACCATCCTTTCTTGTTTTATATTCGAAATAAAGAAAGTGGAACAATTTTATTTCTAGGCCGATACTGTTCCTAAGTGGTGTAATTATAACCACTTAATAAATGAAGTTGTTCATCTACTTTACAATTTGATAACATACTAAAGATGTTTTTCATAGAATTGAATTATTTTGGCTTTTCAGAAAAAATGTAGTGCATAAGGCGGGATTAGTACGGTAATAATAAAGTTATATATCGTTGTCTTTGTTGTGTTTTTATTGATTTGAGAAGTGATTGTTTGTTTTGTTGATATCGTGACATTGTTGACAAATCACTGTTTAAGATTTCTTTTCATAATTAAACAAAACAAAAACAAACTACACACCCGCACAGTAAACAATCTAACATTGACCAATGACATAGCGCTTTATCTAACATTATGTATTTATTCTATGAAAATATGGGATTTAAGCCATTAGATACGACCCCTCTAATTGAAAATCTTGTATCATATATGTTTGTGATACAAGATATATATTTGTCGGAACTACTATCGTGACGTCATCAGAGAAACCCCCTGATGAAAATGCAGTGTTGGTACAATTATTTGCATCTTGTCTCGTCAGTTATACGTCTCAGTGATGCTGCTTAAACTGACTCGACATGATGTAAACAAACAATTGTACCAACATGCTCTGCATATAATGTGATAATTGCATCCATGGTGTAATGGGTAGGGTGAATGCCTCGAGTGCGAAAAATCGTGGGCTCGATCCCCTGTCGGGTCAAACTAGTGACTATGAAATTGGCATTTCTTGTTTCTTCGTTAAGCACACAGTATCAAGGAACAAGAGCAAAGGCTGGTTGGCCCGAAATCGGGATAATTTGCTTAAGGGGTAGTCATGTGTACCCAAGGACTGTTGTTTCTGTGAGCTAGTACTGAGCGTGGTGGTCCAGTACAAAGCGGACATCATCATTATCTCATTGAATGTATCTTAATTGCTCACTTAACTTTAAACAACAATCATCCAGTCACTCATATAGGTGAACCCGGGAGCACCTAGCGGGTAAGTACATTATGATCCGCTAGTCCAGTCACTCATATAGGCGAGCCCGGGAGCACCTAGCGGGTAAGTACATTATGATCCGCTAGTGGAACCCGTTGTGTAACCATGGTGATAAATGTTAGAGAATACCGACGAGGCAAACCAAAGATACTGGTGGCGATCATAAAACTTTCGAAATAATTACTTCAACATCTTGATAATAACAATGCAGTATTTTGTAAGCATAAAGCATTATTTCATATTTGTCATCAGCATTTATGTAAGTCTCTCTCTATATATAAATATATATTGTTTTGTTTTTTCGTTCTTGTTTTGAATTATAATTCCAATATTACATAGAGATTATATGCTAAGACCATTTGGAATGCAATTGTGACAAAGTTTTACCAACTCATATGATTTTGCATAAATATATGTGCAACACATGGTGACATTGGTTTTTCCGCCAATTTAGAATAAAGTAATTAAATCAAATTTTCTCTTGAAAACAATATTTCATTTACAAAATGTTGTAGGAATTGTTTTCACTTATGTCTTTTTATATTTCTTGTATAACGATAAAAGCTAAAATTGGCATTGTTAATCATATGTATTCAAAAAAGAAGTCAACTTTTGTCTGTGTGAACTACCCATGCCATATAAGAACAAATACTAGCAATGTGAGCAGTCAATATCAAACATAGCACCTATATATTGGAGGGTTTCCAGTTTCGACACCAATAGATAGCGAAACACAATTAGCGTCGGTGACATGTTACAACACTTGAACTGGCGCAACATTGAAAACAGACGTAAGGATGCTCGACTTGTCATGATCCTAAGCTTAATACAACGGAATATTTTTTTCATAATATGCTTTATATCTATACATGTATATCTTTCTTCCTAAGTATATAAAATATTTTTCAATATTACTTGAGTCTTCATTTATAAAGAAGAGTTTGGAGATACCAAAGGGGCAATCAGAATCCGTATATCGAAGAAGAACAGACTACAGAATGACCAAAAGAAAAAGCACAAAAGGATAAATAACGATCTACAAAACATACATATAAAACTAAAGATCGAATATACGAACCCCACTAAAAACCGGGGGTGAACTCAGGTTCTCCGGAAGGGTAGGCAGCTCCTGCTACACTAGTGGCTCCCGTCGTGATAATCTAGTTACAAACCCGGTAATAAGTCGTGAATGAGGAAAGGAGCGGGAAGTGTTTACGACAAGTGGAACATATCCGTGCTCATTTGTAATACAGATATTCCATAGCGGTCAACCTAGTCACGGTGGTGACCATAAAATTGTCGAAGTGATGACTTCAACTTTACCAAAAGGAACCCTTGGTTCAGTAGCTTCCTTACTAGCAGCAACCCTCTATCAAGGACATTCTGATAGGAACCACAAGATCTGGAATATCGTATCATCTGAGAGATATATACTCCATATGCAGGTGCTGCTGGAATGTTGCTACATATAAATGGAAATTTCACAATGGGAAAATTGAAATCATCTCTTTTGTCGTAAAGTTTCGTTCTTAACCGACCCTCACTGTCGATTTCGAGGTGTAGGTCAAGGTATGAAGCAGACCTATCTGTATCTGTGGTATCCTTTATTTCAAGCTCAATGGGATAGATGCGATCAACAAAATCACCAAACCTAGAATTATTTAGTGAAAGGACATCATCTATATAGCGGAGCGTGAAATTAAAGGATTGGGCTAGCTTCTTTTCGTTTTTCTTGAGAAACCCCTGTATGAAGTCTGCCTCATACGAATAAACAAGTCGGCGAGAAGAGGAGCACAGTTTGTACCCATAGGTATGCCGACTGTCTGTTGAAAAACACGTCCACCAAACATAGCAAATATGTTGTCAATCAAAAACTCGACCATGCTGATGATATCAGTTTCAGAGAACGTTTTAGTAGAATCAGAGTGGTGTTTTACAAAATAAGATCTATCTCTTCCTATCACAAGGTATTTGTATCTACTTTGGCCATTCTTTTCTATGAAACACAGTTGGACCAACTGCCTTAATTTGTCCTTCAACTTAGAGTGAGGAATAGTCGTGTAAAGGGTAGATAAGTCAAATGTTTTAATGCTATTGCTGGAAGAGAGGGACCTAGATTGTATGTACTCTAACAGATCTTCCTAGTTCTTCAGAATCCACATCTGATTCACACCACCTCTCGAGTAGCTAGTGTCACAGTAGCTCTGAAGCACGGTTTTGACCGTCGATAGAATACATGTTAATAATTTGGAAAGAGGTTTCGTGGAGCATTTGGCAGACCCAGCAATATAACGCTGTTTTAAAGGACACTTGTGTAATTTAGGAATCCAGTAGAGTGATGGTAGATCCAGCTCTTCATCTTTGGTTGAAATTTCAAAGGAGCATAAAACAGACCTATGATTGTCCAGGAATTCTTCTATCGTATGTGTCGTCGGGGAATATGTAGGGTTGCCAAGTGAATTGTCAATACCTAATTCCTTTATCAAGCAGTCTATGTAATGTGATTTACACACGAAAACAATGTTGCTAGGGGCCTTGTCGGCGGAGACAATAACATATTTGTCATGAAGGAGAGAAAGGTGTTTAGCAACATTTTGGTCTTTAAAGATTGATGTAGAGCGAGTGCTCATATACCCACTGAGTTTTTTAATTCTAATCTGTATTACACTCTCACACTCTTCACCCATTCGGAAAGAGTATCTAAGTCCTCCTTTTCACGCTTTGTCCATTGTTTGGCATAATCCTCGACGGAACACCTCTCGTAAATTAGAGGCTCATATCAATCTCTTGGTATGTATAATTGTTCAATTATGTTTACCTTGTTCTAGGTTCAATCAGGTTTCTAGTTTCTGAGAAGAGAATATTTTGTTGTGTTCGCATGGGGTTCTCTTGAATTTTTAATTTCACGTTCCGCTATATAAATGATGTCCTTTCTCTACGTATTTCTAAGAGTGGTAATTTTGTTGATCACATCTCTCCCATTTAGCTTGAAATAAAGGATACTACATATACAGCCTAGTCTGCTTCATATCTTGACCTACAAATAAACATTGATAGTGAGGGCCGGTTAAGAACGGAACTTTACGACAAAAGATATGATTTCAATGTTTCTATTGTGAACTTTCCATTTACATGTAGCAACATTCCAGCAGCGCCTGCATCTGAGATCACCCCAGTGTTTTAGTAGAGTTCTGGTTGCTTAATATTTAATTTTCGCAGTAGTTTTTGTAGATCGTTGTTTGTCTTTCTGATTAACCCTTTGGTATCTTCAAACTTTCCTAATTTATTAAATAGGGACTATACAGTATCAAAAAATATAATAATTATAATAAAATGGAATATGATCAATTATGTTTCAGGTTTCGCAGAAACTTTGAAAGCAAGGGTACGCATGGCAAACACTCGTTTTAAATAGCAATATCACATATGTATGATTTAACGAGCAAGTCCTTGGTGGCCAAGTTTTACCAAAGTGTATATATACAGTAAAATATAACATGTATTGATTTCTAGCATATACTGTTCCTTAATCTTCTAGTAACATGTGTTTGAGCAAAGGTTAAAATTGGAAATCAGAAAGTGTAATGAAAAAAGAATTTGGCTTAGAAGTGCAACATTTTGAGGATAACTAGAAAAGGATATGTACAATTCTGATTAATATTATTTATTTTCAGGGATTACGTGTTGTTTGGAGAATGTAGTTTTCTGTTTTAAATTCAATGTGTATATTAAACATTCTCTTCAAAGATAAATATAATAGTGTTATAGTGAATAACAATACATGTGGTTATACAAGTCAACAGTATTATTGTAATACTGTTGTTGCATGTTGTACATGTATAATAGAAACCTTGAAGTACCATAAAGATGTTAATATATTCAAGATTTTGTAGAATAAAAAATAAAGCTACTAACAATACAGTTAAAACATTGAAGACAATATCTGAAACAAGAAATACAAAAATGAAAAACTGATCCCAGTTTTCCTGGTTGATAGTAAATAAATACATAAGTAGGGACTAGCGTGGGTTATTTTTATGTCGTGGAAGAACTGAAGGTATTTCACCGTTTTGCGACAAGACAAATCAAAATCAAATGTCAAGACTAGCCAAGATGTAGTTTCTACTACCTATAAAATGTAATGTTGTTTGTGTTGTTGCTATGATTTGCTTTCCAAACGTGTTGAGCCTCTGATTGTTCACTATTTGTGCCCTATTGTACTTCAGACCAATCTGGGAGGCGTTGTGGTTTTCATTCCAGTGCATAGTCCTATAGAAGGGTTGTATCCCCCTCAAACCCATAAAACTAGGCTAGCCTCGCCACTTTGCCTGTAGCAAACGAGGAAACTGAGAGATCGTGTAGGGTGTCGATTTTGCCTCTGTTTCTACAAATTTCCGGTTAAGAATTTTATATTGTTGAGGTATTTTTTGTTGTTTATTAAATTTTGATGCCATTGTTTATTTGATCTGTTCTCACATATTTATGCAGAAAGCGGAGCTTCAATCAATGTAAGCCGCGTGGACGTGTGATGGTTATCATGCTCGCATCGAGTATGGAAGATCTTTGGGTTGATCTCAAGTCAGCTCTAGCTAAACTTTAAAAACAAATTTAAGATTTGTGTTATTTCCCAGCTAAATGTGTAGGCATTAGGAGTAAAAAAAGACCAAGTATCTTCGTCATTATTTCATCACAAAGTAACTTTTTTCCGGCCATGAATGTATACGTTGTAGCTGAAATCTGCCCATGTGAGATCAAACAATAAATCTAGCTGAAGAAGACTTTGAAGATATCAAAGGGGTAATCATAATCCGTATATCGAAGAGGAACAGATAACACAATGGCAAAAAGAAAAGGTACTAAAGGACAAACAACGATCTACAAAACATACACATAAATCTACAGATCGAGTAACACGAACCCCACTAAAATCCAGGGGTGAATTCAGGTACTCCGGAAGGATAAGCAGTTCCTACTCCACTAGTGGCACCCGTCGTATTAATCTATTTACAAACCCGGTGGTCATGAATGAGGAAAGGAGCGGGAAGTATTTACGACAAGTGGAACATGTCTGTTGCCATTTGTGACAAAGATATTCAATAACGGTCAACCAAGTCATGGTGGCGACCGTAAAACTTTTGAAGTGATGACTTCAACGTAACCAATAGGAATCCTTGGTTCAGTAGTTTCCTTGTTAGCAGCAACCCTCTATCAAAGAAATCCTGATAGAAACCACAAGCTCTGGACTATGGTATTAATTGAGAGATATATACTCCATATGCATGTGCTGCTTGCATGTTGTTACATATAAATGGAAAGTTCACAATGAGAAAATTGAAATCATCTCTTTTGTCGTAAAGTTTCGTTCTGTCATTTTCGAGGTGTAGGTCAAAGTATGAAGCAGACCTGTCTGTATCTGTGGTATCCTTTATTTCAAGCTCAATGGGATAGATGCGATCAACGAAATCATCAAACCTAGAATTATTTAGTGGAAGGACATCATCATATGAAATCTGCCCATCTGAGATTAACCAATAAAGCATTTACTCTACAAATATATAATATCCATGAATATCTATTTTAGAATTTATAGGTATTGTATTTAGAAAAAATGTCATTGACTTTCCGTTATGCACTCTGTACCCTTTATTCGTTTCTTTTTCAGTTGGTTTGTCTGATTTGACGAGTTAATCCGTACATTGTGCAAACTCAATAGTATATCAAAGGTCACATAATGTAATACATATACATGTTTAAACTATATACATAACATGTTATATTCCAATTATTTTTGTTTCATGTCAACTTGGTGTATTACCATATAATAGTTAAATATTATAACATGAAAGAAAAATATGTTTTCATGCTATATTAAATACATTGTTCTAGTTAATCCTGCTAGTGGGTGCAGTAACGCCTTCTCCATTGTTGGAATATGTTATAATAAAAACGTAGAAAGCAAATCTAGTGCACACGACGCGTTTCTGGAATAGACGCGTTTCTGTAGCACATACAATTGTTGCATCTATTGTCTGATGTCGATGTGAAGCAATAGAAATGACTGCTGTCTCAACTAATATTAGTTTTGCTGACTCTTTATCTGAGTTTGCCTTTTCGTTTTACGACGAGGTAGACAAATCGGGTAATGTATGCCTCTCACCGTTCAGTGTGTCCGCAACGCTCTTATTGCTGATGATGGGAACTAATGGCTCGTCAAAGACACAACTTCGGTCAGCTCTATTTAAAAAGGCGATTCCCCCATGCGATTTAAATCACAGGTACAAGACATTGCAGAGAGATTTGATTTTAAAGGCACATGATATTCCGGAAATGCAATTGTCAATAGTGAACCAATTTGGTGTTGCCAGGCAACAGGTACATCGCTTAAGATACCATTTCAGAAGAGATGCTAGGAATAACTATAGATGTTACGTGAGTCTAATGGATTTTGGACGTGAGCCATACACTCGAAAAAGGATAAATAAATGGATTGAACGAAGGACCGGACGTAAAATCAAAAATATGATTCCGGATGGACTATTGAATAAATTTACCTTTATGGTTCTAACGAATGTGATCTATTTTAAAGGTCAATGGAAGAGTAAATTCGATGCCAAACTAACAAGAGACCGGGACTTCTGGGTAAATAATACCACGAAAACATCTGTTAGTATGATGTATCAGAAATCTACAGTGATGGTTACCGATGATAATGAGTTAAACTGCAAAGTAGTAGAACTTCCTTATAAGGGAGATAGCTTTTCTATGATTGTTATTTTGCCTAATGAAATCGACGGGCTATCTTCACTAGAGCAACGTTTAACCTTTAAAAAATTTAACAGACTAATAAATAAACTTTACAAATTTGAAACAGAAATCGTACTACCGAAATTCAACATTACATCAAATATTGATCTGAAAACGATACTGCCTAATTTGGGTGTGAGCGATATATTTAATCCTACTATGGCAGACTTTAGTCATATGGTACGACCTGATGATCAGTACAGAGACTTGTATGTATCTGACGCTATTCACCAGGCCGTCGTGGTGGTAAGCGAAGAAGGAAGTGAAGCAACAGCTGCAACACATTTTGTTATCTCCTTCCGGTCCGCTTCTCCGCCAACGTTTAAATTTACCGCTGATCATCCATTTTTGTTTTTCATCCGGGACATCAGCAGTGGGACAATTTTATTTTTGGGCAGATTTGTTAATCCGAGCATGAAATATATAGACCATTATCGAATTCCTATTATGCCACCACAAGACATTTTACCATTGGATGATCCCACAAATCAACCATTTGTAAATAAAACTGTGAATAGTGATCCTCTTAAAGAACCAAAGAAACCCTCAGTAGATGTAACTAGTATCGCTATCAATAAGACAGCCGACTTTACTAACGAACATCAAATTATACCTAGCAGACAAAATGGCGACTTAGAAAATGACCCTGAAGAGTCTTATAAAATTTCTCAAGATGAGGCAAATAATGTTTTAAATCCGCCTTTATCATCAAACGGAAATGAAAATCCAGTCTCTGTTATTGTAGAAAATGGTGTTTCACCTGTTACAGACTTGTCTGACAAATCAGAAACGGATACCAAACCTACATAAAATAAATGTACAGCCACATTAAACCTTTCGTTTCAATTTGTAGTGGTATTCTTTATATTATTAAATATTTAACACAGTGTTTGATGCATTACCATCTGTTTATATCATATAAATATTAAGGTTTATAGATAAATTATGTATTTTCATTGGCCGCCCAAGTCGGGTACATTATGCTATGGATACGACTAGAGCCGAATATATGCATCACTGATTTAATGATAACAATGTCATTCCCGTACCATTTCCAGCACTGATTGTCTATCCTAAGTACGGCTTACCCAGTCTTTGTCTTGTTCTGGTCGGTAAATTAAACATGTTCTTACTGGGAAAACTTAAAATGGAGCTGTAATGTCATCGATATGACGTAACGGGTGTTACCCTTTTTTTTTAGCGAATTCTACCATGCAAAAACGACGTCCGATACGGAGACGGTCATTCTATGATGTTAAAAGCGACATGAAACTTATTGATTTTTTTTAATTAAAAGCTGTGCTCCATAATATAAAAGTTATTCGGGTACTAGACAGGGTCTATAATGGCATATTCTCGGCTTCTGAATTATTGACGGCTCGAATATATAAATCCGAAGCCGGGAATGTGATATTATGTACGCATACTCTATCTAGCAACAGAATAACATATAATGTATTATTTCCCAATTTTCATTACATACCGGAAAACATCTCCCATCTTGGACAATCAATTTCAATAATATCTGAAAACTTATGCATCTGATTGAAACATGTTATTCATTGTTTTGTAATGCTCTTACAACAAAGTTTGGAGTAGGCAACACTTTCTTATTAAAAATAGCGGATTAAATAACATAATCGATATCTATAACACACATAAATGACTGCTCACTTTATAGGCATTTCAATATATAATGTGGCGGGGTTAAGCTAGTGGTATGGACCCAAACCTTCCCTTCTTAGTGAAATGATACTACACGTATTCAGATATAAGGGTAATAACAAAATTACCAAACTCCGAACCATCTTCCAAAGGGAAAGTCAAAATTCATAAGTATATAAACAGGCAAAATCAGTCAACCTTATATTTGCACCCTAGCTAAGCGGATACTGCATAATAATGTTACATAATGAATAACATTGAAATATCAATGGAAAATTAGGGATAAAGACTTTAAAATGCGTTCTGTAATAAAATGAAAACATTAAGTACAAAAATGTCGAAACATTCAAAGAGCAATAACTCAATAACAACTAAACACCTTAGCTATAATATGTATATCAATGTATTAGAATACAGAAGCATTCGATTGGGGTCAGGAAGATGGTTAGATCCAGTCCGTAGATTATATTTTTACTGACATGTTTTTTTTTTACTCATTTCGTTTTATTTATATAATATTGTCATGGTGACAAAATGCAAAAAAAGACTTTACTATAATTATAGGAAAAAAAAAATTGTGTACATGTATATTATATTAAATCCATTTTGTATTTTTTTTTAATATATATATATATATATATATATATACGTCTGAAAATTAAACCAAACAGTGTTAGAATTAGATTTTAGAGCTGTCAAATTTTTGTTCTTCCCTCGACGGGATTTGAACCCACACCATTGTTACACTGCAGCACCATTCGCTTAGCCTTACGTCCAGCGCCCTAGACCACTCGACTACATCCATATATACGTCTGAAAATTAAACCAAATATATATATATATATTACGAATTTAGTTTGTTACACATATTTTCATTGGTTCTTCAACCCTGAATGTCAGCATATATTCGGAAAACAGACGGGGTATATATTTCAGTCCCCAACAACGATTAAAACATGGACGACAAAACATTACGCTTCACTGAATCAATGGTATAATATGGAATAATAAATGTATTTTTACCAAATTAAATGCTGTTTTTATACTCAAAACAGCTGCATGAACAAAACAATATTACAACCCTTAATTCCGTCACAAATACCTGATCGATTCAGCAAACTCCTATGTTCCACGGCTGTACCATAAGGCTGTACCATAACAAGTACACAAAACTTTCGACGTGATGGGGCCACACCAAGGTTTTATTTACATGTTGCTAACATTTAAATTATTGAAACTGTTTCGCAAACCCGTTGTTTTGTTATCTGATATATTAATGTTATATTTATAAAATTTACTACATATGAAACTGTATTGATTTAGAAATTTAGTACAGTATTTTCCTTCATGAGACACCCCATACATGAAATATGACGCGACACATATTTTGACGTCATTGAAGAATGACGTCAAAGGTACGGAAACGGACATCTAGAGATACGAAAAATAAAAATAAAAGAGGCAAATGTATTTAATACAGTTGGATGTTGTATTTAAAAAAAACAATGGTTAAATCCGTAATATATCTGTTATTCAGCTATCAGACAGGGTATATAATGTGACATTCCCGGCTTCTGATATATATTCCCTTCGGCTGCGCCTCAGGGAATATAGATCCTAAGCCGGGAATGTCACATTATATACCCTGTCTGATAGCTGAATAACATATAATATTCTAGAGAGCCATTCAGGTAACATTCCAGTGAAATTTCTGTTGTTCCAGAGAATTGAATTTTAACACATTTTCCCATAAGAGTCTTGTGGTTGTGGTCATTTTGCTCATCCTTGTAAAAAGTGTAAACTTTGTCCGATCATTCAATGTTCATTGAAGTAAAATTTAGATTCTATAATGTTTCTAATTTCTTAGAGAAAATCTTTTATTGATGTTTTCCATCTGGACCTATGTTAAAATATAAGTCATGTGGTGACGACCACCTTGGATTTCCGATCCACATAAAAATACCAACTTTGTAATTAAGACACGATATACAAATGTAATAACCAAATATAGCTTGGGTTCGATCAGATTTGTAGTTTCTCAGAAAGAGTTTTTTAATGATTTTCCAATGTCTTGTTATTATTACATGATTTTGTTGCATGTTATTGCTGCATAATAAATGTCGTTTTATTTATGCTATTATTATTTTACATGATATGAATGGTGTCAGGGATTGACAACGCATAACTTTTATATAATATGATATCCAAAAAAAAACCTATTGTAGCCTTTTGTATTGGTCAATACATGTTTTATCGACCTTGGATGTTGTCTGCAGTCGATATATTTTCCTCATGTTGATAGAAACTTCTTGGTATTGACCTCCTTGTACCGCTTTCGATTGATTTTCATAAATTTGGTAGTGCGAAAAACGCCTTTTGGACAAGACTTTCTTTACGTTTTGATAAGTGGCTTTGCATTTATTCCCTGGTCGGATTACCGCCGTTGGTGGAAGTTTTTGTTGTCCTATTTTTTTCGTTCTTATATCTTTTATTTTACATTTGTGATATTTATCATTGTTGCATCGTATTCGAATTATCTCTTTACTGGAAGATCTCTTCCGTGTATGTCGCGTACATGTATTAAAGTGACTCACTGTATGTAATACAAGATCTCTTCCGTGTATGTCGCGTACATGTATTAAAGTGACTCACTGTATGTAATACAAGATCTCTTCCGTGTATGTCGCGTACATGTATTAAAGTGACTCACTGTATGTAATACAAGATCTCTCCCGTGTATGTCGCGTACATGTATTAAAGTGACTCACTGTATGTAATACAAGATCTCTTCCGTGTATGTCGCGTACATGTATTGAAGTGACTCACTGTATGTAATACAAGATCTCTTCCGTGTATGTCGCGTACATGTATTAAAGTGACTCACTGTATGTAATACAAGATCTCGTCCGTGTATGTCGCGTACATGTATTAAAGTGACTCACTGTATGCAGGGGCGGATCCAGGATTTGTGGTTAGGGGGGGGGCGTGAGTAGGCGAGCTCTGGGGGTTTGAGGAATTACAGACATTTATTTGAACGACAATTTTGAACCAACCACACCATTTTTATCAGACCAAAAAAACTTGACTTTGAGTCTTAATTTTGTCGGATAATTGTTAACAGTATGTTTTTGTCAGATTATAAGAACCTAAAGTAAAACTTTTTTTGAACAACCGTGATGCGAATTGTTCAACTCATGACTGATCAATCACGATATTTTAACCCTTCAAAGAACTATTGGTTTAGTTTTAACGCATTTCACATTTCACTAATTGGTCTGTACTTTCGGTGCTTGTCCTTTCGGGTGGTTCTAGTTAATACTGCCCGTCCGGATGGAGTTTTTCTTTTCGTCGTTTGATTCATTCATTGAAAACTTATGATTCGACCGTTCTTGCTTAGACAAACAAAAGCGAAAATTGTCAATACATCAACTTGTTGTTGATTTCTGATTAGCTAACGTAACTAAATTAGATGATCAGAATCGTTTCCTGCAGCATTAATGTTAACATATTGTAAATGTGTCCGGGGAATTCCAAAATACATGAAGATGTCTTCTGCGTGTAATTCATCAATTTGTATCTGCATATGAATGATACTAATGTTGAAAGAACATCAGTATCAGGATTTAAGTTTACTAAATGCTTTGATCTGTAAAGATTTGTTTTTCTTATAGTTGTAAAATTGACTGAAGAAATAATGCTTAATTAGCGTGAGAACATAGTTGATGTCTGGTACCTCGGAACCAATCAGAATGGAATAATCTTTGAACTTCTGACCATTCATGAAAAAGTTGTTTGTTGAACTGCTTAATTATCGTTGCATAACATATGCTTTGCGAATTTTAGGGGGGCGCACGCCCCGCACGCCCCGCACGCCCCCTCTAAATCCGCCTCTGGTATGTAATACAAGATCTCTTCGTGTATGTCGCGTACATGTATTAAAGTGACTCACTGTATGTAATACAAGATCTCTTCCGTGTATGTCGCGTACATGTATTAAAGTGACTCACTGTATGTAATACAAGATCTCTTCCGTGTATGTCGCGTACATGTATTAAAGTGACTCACTGTATGTAATACAAGATCTCTTCCGTGTATGTCGCGTACATGTATTAAAGTGACTCACTATATGTAATACAAGATCTCTTCCGTGTATGTCGCGTACATGTATTAAAGTGACTCACTGTATGTAATACAAGATCTCTTCCGTGTATGTCGCGTACATGTATTAAAGTGACTCACTGTATGTAATACAAGATCTCTTCCGTGTATGTCGCGTACATGTATTAAAGTGACTCACTGTATGTAATACAAGATCTCTTCCGTGTATGTCGCGTACATGTATTAAAGTGACTCACTGTATGTAATACCTTTGACGTTTTGTATGTGGTTACGAAAAATGTCTACATTAGAAATTTTAATAATAACCATACAGATTGTTTAACACATGTGTATAGCTCTTATATGATTCATAGTTTCTAAAGCGTGAAATTTCAAATTCTCTTAAATCAGAAATAAACAAAGTAAGAAAAGAATTATTAAGTGATCATTACAAAATTCTTTTCTCTCTTTTATAAAAGTAATGTCTCATGTTTGATTTTCTAGTTGCCACCATACTCTTTAATTTAACTGAAAAATGTCATCGAGTTGTAATTTAATGCATATCGATGCACAATAGTGCAATTGAGATGCACTTGACTTTGTATAAAATATCTTTAAATTAAAATGATTAAAACATTTTAGGACTAACAGTTGAATAGGTCAATATGTGATTGATTTATAAAGGGGTTCGAGGTTAGAGATTTCGTTTATACAGTCATAGACACTTTATATAAATATATTTACATTGACAATAAGTTGATTTTTGTTTCTACTTCATGTCAACTCGACTAAATTATGAATTTTCAAATACCAATGCTTTTTTAAAGAATCCACTAAGTTTATCATAAATACTAAAAAAAAAATTTATCATACTTATTATTTACCTGTCTTTTATTAACATTATAATATGTGTTATTCCCGATTTAACATTAAAAACACACATTATTCTTATGATGATAATAATGTATTGAAGTTTTTGTGTTGTTTTCCTTTTCGATCACTTTTCTTTGCCATGCTTCTCAGAAACCATGATATAACCATATCAATTTAACTGCAAGATTCTGTGTGCATATTGGGCATAGGGTCTCCTTTAAGTCATGTCATAGGATTTATCCCACAAGAAACACTATCCTACGGTTCAAAACAGTAAACCGTCAGAACGGTAAAGACACATTTGTCACGGGAAATTTCACCATTAATCTTTTTGAATTTTAAATGCTTTTGGAAATTCTTTTGATGGATATATTATATGGATTGCACTTATTATTTTTTCCTCTGCACTTGTCTTCTATCATAAGGTAAAATATATATTATATATGTAACACTGGACCATGAATAGGCTCGATAGATTCAAGTTTTCTATACCGGTTAACCACTACACTGACCGCAACGGATCACCAACGAACGACAACTCCTGCCATTCTTCTGTCTATTATGATATGCTGCAAGTTGTCTTTCATATTTGTATATGAATGAAATGTTATACCAGGCACTTGTGCAAATCTTGTAACGGTGGCCTACTGTGTAAGTGATCTGGCACTATTAACATTTATCTCAAAAAGTGGGTCTAGCAAAAAGTAATCTTAATTATTATCTTATCATTTTATCATCTTATCATAAGGTAATTTGTTCTCGCTATGATACATTGAAAAATTATTAATTCATAAACACAAATCACTCACTCCATCTCAATAGTACATCTTCAGATTAGCAGATATCTATTATTATTCTCCTATATTTCCATGCTGTCTTCGAGTCAATTGAGGAATAGAGGTCTTATTTTTATTCAGACCTCTGTGTGTGATATTTTAAGAACAGTGATATTCTAATGACCTAAATATGTACTTTTGTGTAGAGATTATTTTTCTCTATGAATTCCAGTTCAATACCTCCATTCTCAATATTAGCGTACAAGACGTGTTTCTTGAACAACCTTCAGCGGGTACGCCCAAAGACCAAATAAAACACATGTTTGTATATCTGAAAGACACAACGCTTCTTTTATTTTCATTCTAAACCAACTCTTTGCTTATAACAGCGCGATGAGTATCACACTGTGTGCACTTTCAGAAAATTCATACATACTGTCTTGTATTCTGTCATACTATCTGTTTGCCATTTTCATGGTATGACTAATTAGGGAATTATAATATTAGATTGTGTCCCTACAATAACAGAATATAGTGATCAGAAATAAATAAAAGGCATGATTTATACCTAGCGGGTCAAACAATATCTGTTAACACCGCTATATCATCTTGAGGAAATATTTGGTAATTCCTGTCCACCTTTCCTGTAATTCTAATGAAAAATTCTGTACAGCTAACATCAACAAAATACTTGAGTTTTTGATTGACAAAATAGTTGGTATGTTTGGTGGACGTTTTTGCAACTTAGATGTGACATAGTTATTGGTATCAGCTGTGCTTCTTCTCTCTGCGACTCGTTCCTTTATTCGCAGGAACCAGACTTCTTGCAGGGACTTCTCAAAAACAACGAAAAGAAGCAATATCGGTCATCTAATTTCACATTCTCCTATATAAAAGATTTTCCTTCACTAAATAATTCCAAGTTTGGTGAATGTATTGGTATCATCTATCTCATTGCATTTGGAAAAAGGACACCACAGATACAGCTAGGACTGTTTCATACATTAAAATTTGACCGTAAGGGCCACTGAAGACCTAATCTTTATATAAACACTTGTCGTAAACACTTCCCGGTCCTTTCTTCGTTCATGACTTATCACCGGGTTTGTATCTAGATTAACACGACGGGTGTCACTAGTGGGGCAGGAACTGCTTACCCTTCCGGTGCACCTGAGTTCACCCCCGGTTATTAGTGGGGTTCGTGTTACTCGATCTTTAGTTTTATATGTATGGCTTTCTGATCGTTGTTTGTCCTTTTGTACTTTTTCCTTTGGCTATTGTGTTGTCTGTTCTTCTTCGATATACGGATTCTGATTGCCCCTTTGGTATCTTCAAAGTCTTCTTACGACAAAAGAAATAATTTCGATTTTCCCCATTATGGAACTTTGCATACATTTGTATATCTGCAACAACTGTATGTGGAGTAGATATTTCTCAGTTGATACGATATTCTGGAGCCTGTGATTTCTTCAGGGTTGCTGTAACTAGGAAGCTACTGAACAAAGGGTATCTAATACTTTGAACGCTTTACGGTCGTGATCATGACCCGGTTAACCTTTAAGGAATATCTATGTCATTCTTTCCTTTTTCATGGCTAATCACTGAATTGGCAAGACGTATACCACTAGTGGAGTAGGTCATATTAATTCTATAAGGGTTCGTGTTGTTCAATCTGCAGTATTTTGGGAAGTGTTTTGTCGACCATTGGTTTTGTTCTCATCATCTCTATTTAAGCCATCTGTCCATCGAATTTTCTGATTACCGGTATCCCTTTGATGTTTTCAAACTTTTCATAGACAAATAACCAGCTTTATTACCAACAGAACTCTTGTGGTAAATATATATCCACAAGTTTTGTAGGTATGTCTGCAGGACATTCTAATGTTAACGAAACACGGTTGTTGCTAACAAGGAAGCTACTGAACCAAGGGTTCCTCTTGGTTAAGTTGAAGTCATCACTTCGATAGTTTTACTGTCGCCACCATGACTTGGCTGATCTCTATGGAATATCTGTGCCACACATGATCACGAATATCTTCCACTTCTCGTAAACACTTCCCGGTACTTTCATTATTCATGATTTATCAACGGGTTTGTAACTAGATTAACACGGGTGCCACTAGAGGAGCAGGAACTGTTTACCCTTCCGGAGCATCTGAGTTCACCCCGGATTTTAGTTGGGTTCGTAACACGATCTTTAGTTTTATGTGTATGCTTTTTAGATCGTTGTTTGTCCTTTTGTACTTTTCCTTTTGGCCATTGTGTTGTCTGTTCTTCTTCGATATACGGATTCTGATTACCCCTTTAGTATCTTCAAATTCTTCTTACAGTTAAATATAAAATAAATTAGCACGTGTCTGCACTACGCCAATGTGAAGTTTTATATTTTTCAAATTGATTTCTCCTTACTGACTTGTTCAAGTCTCTTCGATATACGGATTCTGATTACCCCTTTAGTATCTTCAAATTCTTCTTACAGTTAAATATTACATAAATTAGCAGGTGTCTGCACTACGCCAATGTGAAGTTTTATACTTTTCAAATTAATTTCTCCTTACTCAATTGTTCAAGTCATAATATGTTTATATACATTATATGATGGTGCTTACAGTACATCGCTATCTCCTTTGTATCAAAATTCCCCCTTGGATTTTTGTGACGGGATTACATTTTTTTGCTGTGTATGCTATAGATAATGATATTTGTTCCCTAGAATAATTTCACGGAGTATGCTTAGATCTGATTAGATATTAGATATAGGTCATTTCCTTATAATTTCCTCTGTGTAATGTTTTTTTACATCTTACTTATTTGTTTTACCTAATGTTATGTTGTTTATGCCCTTCATAGATTGTCCCATTCTGTATTCTGTCTTAATTACCACTTTCGATAACTTATCTTGTCAATTTTTGATTGCCCTTTCGGTATTCTCTAACATTTATTATCTCCTATTCTTTGTTTTACTACCATGGTAACCACAGATTATTTCTGTTCTGTTGTTTCTGTTATTTTACACTCCAGTTTTTCAAATGTATGAATATGCAATGTAGTGAATCAAGTGAGATATTTCTTTGCCTTCGTCCTTGATTATGGGTTCATCAAACGATAATTTCCGGTTCCTCATTATTGAACATTATTTCCAGTATCTGTTCAATCTATTGCTCATGTCTTATCATTCATTATCGCAAATATTCTTCTCTAATGTCCTTGAAATGTCTTGCTAATTATGCTGTTGTTTTCATGGTACCTTGCATTTTATATGTTTTCTTGCTATTGTGGTAACAACACATTGCTATGCTATTGTTTTCGTTTTACTTGTGCTACTGTTGTGATAACGCCTTGCTGTTATGTTATTTTTTATTGTGTTACTGATCTGGGTTCATCAATTATAATGCAAATTCACAGAACATAAATGGATGTGCATTCAGCTATGCAAAATGGTATTCCAAAAACGCGTCGTGCTCACTAAGGTTGATATATATGACTTGCTTAATGGACGCTGTTGTCAAGAAGACTAAACGAATAAAATACATAAATTTGTTGGTCCTATCTCTTACAGATAATTGCCATTTATGCTTTAGCATTTTCTTTCACGGTCATATAAACTATGTCCGGTGACGACTGTTGTTTTCGTTTCATATTAATACAAGTACGCATAATTGAAGATCATTTAAAGAGTACCTCATGCCAGGTTTTGCTTAAATGACGGATGTAAAGAAGATATTTCGGTGTTATAATATAGGGTTTGATGCTCAATATTTTTTACATAGAGAACAAAAAATCGACAAAAATCGTATAATTTATATTCATTACAAATAAGGCAATATCAACAAAATTTCTCAACATCATTATCAGAACAAATCATGGACAGACAGAAATTGTCCTGCAGTATGGAAGTTTGTGGAGTTCAGTAACGTGTGTGACCACCTCTTGCAGCAACGACAGCTTCGCATCTCCGACGCATAGAACCAATCAACCGTTGGATAAAGGCTTGTGGGATGTTGTTCCACTCGTGCACAAGTGCGTCACGCAGCTCCTGAAGTGCTTCCGGTGGATTCTGACGGTACCGAGTTCATCCCATAAATGTTCAATTGGTGACAGATCCGGTGATAATGCCGGCCAAGGAAGAACATGGATGTGATTCTGGTTCAGAAAGTCTTGACAAATACGAGCCACGTGACATCTTGCATTATCATGTTAAAAGACGTGATCAAAGTTTCGCTGTTGCAGAAAGTGCAGAACGGTAGGATTAAGAAAATCGTCTCTGTAATTTACGGCAGTGAATGTTCCTTGAAAAATTTTAGCTGAGTGCGACCATCATGACAAATTCCAGCTCAGACCATAACACTTCCGCCTCCAAAACGGTCGAACTCGTACACAAACTGGTCCGTTAAATGTTCCCCACGCCTGCGGTACACACGATAACGGCCATCGCTAAAACAAAGTGAAAATCGGGATTAATCACTAAAAAGGAGGTGTTGCCAGGTGTGAAGCCTCCAACGACGTCACATGCGGCCTGCTGTTACGGGGTCTGTCATTCGTCCTACCTGTTTGTCGAAGACGAATCATTAGCCTTGAAATGGTTACTCTAGGCACATTAAAGTGGTCTGCAACGGCCTGGTGAGTCATTCCAGCCTAAACCATGCCCACCGCCCGCTCACGGTCATCTTGACGGAGCCGTGGCATCGACGTTCTTGTGAAAATTCAGATTTTCAGTATGGCAAATTGTTTACTTTTGTTGACAGCACAATTAATGATCACATGTGATTTAAATGCCTAATTCGGTCATCGCAAACTCGATCATGGGACGGAAAATGTACTTTCCGGATTTTTTTCCGTAACGGAACAGGATGTTATTGTTTGTTTTGTGAGGATAGACATGTTTCACACAAACATTGACGTAAATGATAATAAACAATTGTTTTGGGTTTAGCATAAAAAAATATTTAAGAAAATGTTTGTATCGTTTCCTTTGTTGACTAGTATATATCAAGCGGATGTGACTTTATAAAATTCATATCAACACAAAGATATATACTTTTTCTTTTGGCTATTGCATTGTCTGTCCGTCGAATTACCGATTTTGATTACCCCTTTGGTATATTCAAGCTTTTCTTTTGACGGACTGTTCAGTGATTATTAATGTGTAGTTTGTGGTGAGTAGGGTTTATAATGTTGAAGTTCCTTTTGATATTTTCATATAAGTTCACATGGTAAACTATGCCTCGTGGTGAAGATAATAGTTTAGTGCAGGTCGCTCGTAGAAAACATAAACTTTGTAGGAAACAAGAAAGAATAGTTTTGTCAATTGTGAAATCAACTGGTCATATAGTCACAACATGCATTAAAGGAGGGTCTCTAACTGTATGCATACGAATCGACATGTCCCACATGAAAATATGTACCAATATCAAGTTAGTCTTATTCCCGATCTTATTCTTCTTTCAATTACAATTGCATCCTAAAATAGACTGTGTATTGTGAAGTCATATGGTTACTGCAACTTTTTTGTTGATTTATATATACCTAGAAGAAAGACTAATAAAGACTCGGAGCTTCTATAAATATTCAGCTTATCCACTGCCAGTACAATTAGTAGGTCCAACTAGCAATTGAATTAGTACATTTATATATCATTCCATACCATTTTACTATTTTATGTTCAATATTTGATTCCAATAATTTGATGACCTATTTATTCTGATCTCCCACGAAGACCATTAAATTCATTTGATGTTGATGACTAATTGATATTAAATATGTTAGTACGCGGTCTGTTTGAGTGGAAGCGGATCTGCACAGGTACCTTTATCTTTGTTTATATAGTTGTTGACGTTGGAGATACATTTATCAAGAGAAGAGGGCTGGGATCTCATTAACTGGTTTAACACCAGCACATTTTGTAACCTGTCCCAAGCCAGGACCTGGAATTCCAACGGCTTATCTCGTGGTCTTTTTTGTGGTTAGCGAATAAGGATGAGAGGTCATTGTTCGTTTTATTGATATTTCTTTTCATAGCAAGTCTACAAAACAAATAGAAGTGATCTTCAGATGGATAGTGAGTATGGATACTTTCACATGGTATTTGTAACAATCCAGCATCGTCCACAGCTATTTATAAAATAGTTGTAATAATTATTGGAAAAGATAAACTTTAAACTTACTTCATAATAAAAATGATTATATATGTTTAATTTTCCTGACAAATGGTTTGTTTCGTTAAACATTAGTTTACTGTGGTGGTTTGATAAATGGTTTCAGAGAGTAATTCACCGTTTTATTATTCAATTATATTAATACACGTTATTATTACGATCGTAAACATTATTTCATTAGTTGTTAATGTTCAAACGAGTATATGTCAAGTAGTATATAAATTGTAATTGGTTCTTCTTAACGGTTTAATCGGTTAACGATTGTGAATAAATATATATATAATATAATATAGCTCTGTATTAAAAGTTGATAATTATATATTAATGTGTTAAAGGAACAAAGAAAACCATTTACAGTTTACAAAGTGATAAATTAGTTTAAAAATATTAGTGCATGCTTACATAATAATTTAACAATATAAAATTAAATTAGAAATGTGTTCCTTTGTGAAAAGATTTGGTCCATTTCATCATGGCGTTCTATTGTCTGGTGTAGTTGTGTTTCCACTTTTGTATGATATTGTGTTAGACTGAATTCGGAACTGAGTAGAGAATTTTGTTTTTAAATGTACATCAAATCAATTGAGACAATAATAACCACCAATATTTAGGGTTATGGTGTTTAACGCCACTTTCAACAATATGTCGGGTATATCTTGGTGATCAGTCTTATTGGTGGAGGAAACCGGAATATCCGGATAAAACCACCAACATGCCGCAAGTCACTGCCAAATTTTATCACATAATGTTGTATCGAGTACACCTCGTCATGGGCGGTATTCGACCTCTCAACGACAGTGGTTATAGGCACTGATTGCATAGGTAGTTGTAACCTAAACTATCATACGATCATGACCACTACTGCCCCCAGACCAATAGTAGAAGGGTACATATACCAAAAGAACTATGTACTAACAGAAATAGTCGAAATATAGTGTATATCGAATCAATGGAAGACATAGCAACATACCGATAGCAGCTAAGTTCATAATAGCAAGGACTTAGATTGTGAACCTTCAACTACACTGAGTGTATACATAGATGTGGGTCTTACTACATATTGTTAAGACTATGGCCAACAGAATCCCTGAGGAATAAAACTAGCGAACTGCTTGAAGGATCATAAATAAGCAATAATCTCTTCACACGCAAAAACTTTCAAAAAAGTGCAAAAGAGGAGTAATAAGATTTTGAAGATACCACAGGGGTAACCAGAATCCGTAAATCTAAGAAGGACAGACAACACAATGACCAAAAGAAGAAGGACAGACAACACAATGGCCAAAAGACAGAAGGAGAGACAACACAATGGCCAAAAGAAGAAGGACAGACAACACAATGGCCAAAAGAAAGTCATATTATCTATTTACTAATTCATGAACACTAGCCAAATTGTTGATTAACTTAATAAAAACAAACGGATGACGGGACACAAAGATCCATGTATACCTTGCTTTATACCCTAGAAATACAGACAAATAATTGTTACAATCAGTAATTATCAGAATAAATAAAACTTCATTCATTTTAGATAGTAATACACTCCAGATCATTGAGTTCACCAGACACCCTTTATATAGGTCAGGCTGTTGAAGGAACTAAACAAAAATAAATTATGAATATTGTGAATATTGAGTGCCTTGATCTGAAGTGTAACAATTGAACATCCACCTGTTTTGTGCTACCAGTATCTATATAACAATGTAAACACACTCGTTAAGTTTATATAAAGTCTAACGTGGGTGTTCTGCCGCAGACGTCCTCACAACTGATATACTGCTAATTGCACAAATAAACGTTAGAGAATACCGAAGGAGCAATCTACAATGGAAAATCCAGAGAAACTGGCAACAAGACGAAGAAGAAGAAAAAGAAGAAATAAACACAACACAATATGTGTTGGACACCACTATGGGCAAATAAACATTTAGATAATTCCTTCCGTTAATAAGACAGACACCACAAGTGCGCAACAAGAACAAAACATCATTTCTAGACAAATGGAGCATGATGGGTCTCCCTCAAATTTGAATCACAGGCTTAGCTCACATTGTCATAGGCCATTGTGCTTTTATCTTCATAAGGAGTATGTCATCTTTATTTTGTCCGTTAACTTTTCACAAATTGATTTTCTCCTACGAATATTTGTATAATACTGAAAAGTAACTAGTCCAATTCAATCAATATAACCACCTCAGGGTATAATAGTTCATCGGGAGGAATATAACTAATCTACGAACCGAGTCATTCGGAAAGAGACTTGCAATTCCCAAGTAATTGTAGATGTTGAATAACAGCAAATAAACAACAACGATTTTTACGATTGCCTGTATGACGTGTGAATACGTGAGAAAATCCCGGGGGTAAAGAAACATGACCTAATTTATCTACTGCGATGTACAACCCCTCCAAATTAGAGACTCCTCTGGTTGTGTAGAACGAATCAGATGCACAACCAGTCCGGATGGCGAGAAGCATGTGTGCCCCGTGCTTTGATGAATCACATGATCTCTGGAGGAAAAAGACTATTTGCAGCAGCGCCTAATAAGCAACTACTTATGAAATCAGAAAAATTTGAAGATACCAAAGGGGTAATCAGAAGACGTAATTTTAAGGACAGACAATGTAATGGCCAAATTCAAAGGGCAAAAGGACAAACAAAGATTGATATAATACTACACACAAAGTTAACGATTGATAAACATGAACCCCACTGACAAATAGGGATGAACTCAGATTTTACGGAAATGTAAGCAGTTTCTGTTCCACTAGTGGCATCTGTCGTGTTATTCTCTTCAATAATCCGATGATAAGTCTTGATTGAGGAAAGGACGGGATTTTGATTATATTTAATTTTTTTTTGAGAAATTATGTAATAATAATGCATATCATACTGTATATTGTATATTGTTTGTATATGGAGAAGACAATACTAAGTTGAACAAACTTGTGTCTGATCCTTTTGTCATTATCTAGACAATAAAATATGCTTAAATTAAATTAAATATTTATTGTCATTTGTAACACAGGTATATCGCAACGGTTAACCAAGCCATAGTGGAGCTCGTAGCACATTCGAAATGTTGACTTCATCTTAACCACTAGGAACCATTGGTTTAGTAGTTTCCTTTTTAACAGCAAACTTTTATTATTATAGGAACAACATGCTCTGGAATATGGTATCAACTGACAGATACAATATACATACCCCATATGCAGGTGCTGCTGGGGTATGTTGCTACAAATAAATGGGAATTTACAATGGGGAAATTGAAATCATATTTTTGTGGTGAAGTTATAACACGTCCTTTCACCAGTTTCAAAGCAAAATCTGTCCGATGTCTACTTAACCCTCGCGAGCACCTGAGTTTACTCCCTATTTTGGTGGGTCTGTGTTGCTCATCTTTTTAGTTTTTTGTGTTGTCCTATTTTGTGTTCTGAGTTCCGTGTTGTGATGTCCGTTACGATTTCCTAATAAAAACTATGTTCGGTTCGTCTTTAGCTCCAGTTATTTGTAGGATGGATCATGTCTTATTTACGTTATTTGTGTTTGTTTGCGCATATTGGTGTCCAACACACATTGTGTTTTTGTTTTGTTTTTCTTCGTCTTGTGTACCCAATGTTACCAGTTTCTCTGGATTGTCTATTTTCGATTGCCCCTTCGGTATTCTCTATCGATTTACTATTCTCGACCTGTAGACTCTCTTTCGTGCGGCAATTAAACTATCCTACGCAGGCCATCTTTTTACCGAAAATGTTTATTATTTTTATGTATGTCTTGTGGAATTGATCTCGTCGTGAAGACATACTGATGATATACTGCTCACTAATTATTGGCTCTAAGGACAAAGGAATCAATCGAACAACTTATATGGTGCCCTATCATAACATACCATGAACACGTGTTGGATTGTTAATAACAGTTACAGTTTTCTATTTATGTACTGTAAACAAAAGAACAGTATTTTTTTTCTCATATTATATATTTTCAATTGTTCAACATAATAATAAATAAAGAATATGGTATGAACGTAACTGTTTGTTTTTTATCCGATCTCTCTCTCTCTCTTATTTTATCGTACAATATATACATGGGATAATTTTAATTTGTGGTTTTCATAAAAATAATAAAATATAATATTTATTGTACAATAATATTGAATTAAAGTGGGAATCCATCTTCCGTCGGTTTATAATATGTCAAGGCATTATTATTATTATTTGTTAATGAAATTGTATTTATAGAAGACATGTATATTCCTTTATGTTCTTTAAATGTTTTTACACCAATTGACTCTATTCGCACGATGGTTTTTAACTGAGAACAAAACATGTGTTTATCAATTTGTTTCCATAAAGATAATATAAAAGAGACATGCGTTTGAAATGCTCGTGAAAAACAAGGGGCGTCCCTGGAGAACAAAAAAAACGTCAACTTGCTCAGAGCACACGTATTAAACCATGTATGGCTTTGTATTTCCTTAAAAGTATGGGCTATTGAGACGATCCGCACTGTTAGCATTTCGTCGTTTAAATCGTTCTTTAGATACAAGTGTTACAAATACATTCCAATAGGTTTTTGTCTAGATTTCTGACCTGCTACGACCACTTTGACATGACTTGTTATCCCTCTTAAATCCCTTTCAATTACACTCGCGAATTGTTGATTTATTAAATTCAATTTGTAACCTAAAGTGATAATTTAAACACCAAAATCGCATTAATTTGCACAAATCGTTGAGCAAATGCTTTCAAATGAAATCGTATAAAAACAGTCCAAGTAGAAAGACAAAGCCCTTTGATCCTGTTTACAAACAAGATTTTGTCCCATGTTTAAGAAATCGTATTAAGTGTGTTACCATCGGAATAAGACGTATTTTATGTATGTTGTTCTATCTATTTACAGTGATATATCGTCTTTTCTTGAACAGAAGAAGAATTCTTTCTTCAAACGCAATAACAAAATACGAATTTCTAATATATGGTGTTTTTTTTATTTAAGCTTTGATTTTTTTTTACACAAAAAACAGACATATATTTGGTACCTCTACTTAACAATACAAAGACATTTTTTTCTTAGTTCCTATCTTTGGTGATAAAGTGAAAAACAAAAAATGTCATACTGTCAAAACAGATAAAAAATCCAATAGAAAAATCGTAGAAACAGAGGCAAAATATATACCTCCTAATAAATATATACCTCCTAATAAATATATACCTCCTAATAAATATATACCCCTAATAAATATATACCTCCTAATAAATATATACCTCCTAATAGATATATACCTCCTAATAAATATATACCTCCTAATAAATATATACCTCCTAATCCCCTAATAAATATATACCTCCTAATAAATATATACCTCCTAATAAATATATACCTCCTAATAAATATATACCTCCTAATAAATATATACCTCCTAATAAATATATACTTCCTAATAAATATATACCTCCTAATAAATATATACCTCCTAATAAATATATACAGAGCCGCTCACTTGCCTGGCTTGCTATAGGCACTTCAATAAAAAAAAATGTTGTGAGGTTAAACTAGTTTATGGTTCTAAGCCTCCCCTCTTAATCATGCTAGTGTTTTATACATGACAGTTAATAATAACAAATATCATATATAACTGGGAACGTGTGATACAAGAATCATTTCTACAATATCAGGAACAAACAGTTCCCAGTAAATTTGTTACTGATACACAACAATCGTCGGCATAAAACACTGAAACACTAACAAAGTTCAGTTGAACCCTACAATTGTAAGAGATGGATTTTTTAGTTGACAAAATATTTTTCTATTTGTTGTATTTTTTTATTTTTTTTTATTTATTTATTTATTTGTATTTTTTATTATCATTTTTTGTTTTGTTTTTGTTTTTGTGTATTTTTTTTATTGTTCTTCCATTAGCAGGATGTGAATGCACACGATTGATATGAACGATACAGCGACTATTCGCATAATGGTGAACCATTTAGCTCCGCTCGGCCAATTCCACTATATAAATGCAAATATCACTAACATTTTATATTATTATACTTCATGTAAATTTCCTGTCTTCTCATTGGTTAAGGAGCGTGTGCCAATTTAGTCTATCACATGGCAGAGTGTGATAATTTAGTCGATCACCTTCTCGATTTAAAACTTTTATGTCTGAGTCAATTGCGCGATTAAAAAGATCGGATAATCAAAGTCAGAATTTAAATTGAAAAATAATATCGGTGAAGGAATGAAAATGTTCCGGAAATTCCTGACTTTTTGTCTGATGACTTTGTTTTGGCAAATGCATTGAATGACTTGTCTTTTTTACTGCCACATCAATTATTTTACCTTCAGCCATCATTTTGCATCTAACGTCTCTTTCGGTATAATAAAACACTTATTAACTAGATATTTGGGGAATAGTAAGTATATCAAATTGCTCACTTTTCATTTAAGAACACCCATCTGTATAAAACATACACCAATATGGCAGAAAAATATTAACAAATACAAAAAATGTATGCAATCTTATTTATTACACATCATCGATATCAGTTTAACACATTTAAAGACAACAGCAATTGAAATTCAGGGCATCAAAATCATAAAAAAAGAATGAAACCAGGAGAAAAGAACATTCAGTATAATAAAACAAATAACACATAGCTGAGAGGGTGGTAGAGCAGATTGCTAACCCTAGAAATTTTATTGTCAACCTCGGCTTCGTCTCGGTTGACAATGAATTTCTCGGGGTAACAATCTGCTCTACCACCCTCTCAGCTATGTGTTATTCATATAGTGGTGTCTTTACTTATCGAGAACAAGCGCATGCTTTCAGTATTTTACCGGCTTCTACTATACAAGTATGTATTATGTTTCGGGGTCACGTAACACAGGCACTTGTTTCATTCAAAAAATATATGCCCCCACCTCTTCCTTACTTCAAGGTAAACATCTACCCTTTTCCCCTTCCCCACTTCGCCTCAATATTTTTCGCTTATTTGTGATCCTTTCGCTGACCAAATTATATCGTTACACTCCCGAGATATTTCTCTTTTCGACTGCCACATTTAAATATAGCTACCGGGCCCCCCTCAGACGAATTGGACAAGAAAAGTCAGCGAACGTGGCTTATTAAAAATTTCAGTCAATGAAACGGATACAACCACTTCCGGTCCGGTTTAAATTGATCTAGAAAATTTTTAAAAAAGTGCTTTAAAAATCAAATGTCAGTAATTTGGAGTTGAACATATTTTTATAATCTGCATTGGAACAATTATCTGTATTTTAAATGCTTACTTTACATTTGAGAGGAGATGATCATGTGGCATTGTTACACATGGCCGGTCTAGAGAATTCCGAATGCATATGAAAAATCAAGCGCAAACCGGAAGTGGCTGTATCCGTTTCATTGACTGAAATTTTTAGTAAGCCATGTTCGCTGACTTTTCTTGTCCAATTCGTCTGAAGGGGGCCCGGTAGGTATATTTAAATGTGGCAGTCGAAAAGAGAAATATCTCCGGAGTGTAACGATATAATTTGGTCAGCGAAAGGATCACAAATAAGCGAAAAATATTGAGGCGAAGTGGGGAAGGGGAAAAGGGTAGATGTTTACCTTGAAGTAAGGAAGAGGAGGGGGCATATATTTTTTGAATGAAACAAGTGCCTGTGTCACGTAAACTAGTTTGTTGAAGGGCGACACATGTTTTCATGATTTACGTCATTCGGTATAACTTTCACCATCAGACACATACATTATTTATAAAAATGGTTGTAAATAATTAAACAGCCATAAATCACTTAGTATATTTTTAAGATAAATTTGGATCCGTCTTCTGTTTGAAAACTTACGATAAGCTATCATTTTAATGATTAATTTATCTGGACATGAGTGAGAAACCTCACACGATATGTGTAAAATATCTTATTGACAAGGTTGAACTCTGGCTTAAAAGAACGTTGACTTCTATCGCAACATTTCTTTCATGTTATTATTATACTTAATGGACTTAAAATATTATCTGATCAAAAGTTCGTATGTATTTCAGATAAAACCTCAACAAATATTCATGTCTTTTTATTAAAACTGCTATAAATTCTCGAATTTCTCATAATCAACATTTATCATTGCCCTGTAATGATAATCACAAAATCAGCTTCCTTTGACATCGTGATATTTGATCGCTTTCTCCATCCATTAATTATGAATAATTTACGAACATTTTTCAAAAATATAAATTTTGTGTGGACCTCAAAGTCGCCATTAGTATAAAATTAATTTTATATTAGTTATGAAATTCTCGTATTTCCAAAATCAAAGGGAGTCATGGACGGGAAGTCGTTGAATTTGAATTTAGATCTATATATGCAATCATTGCCGCTCATCCTACTAACTATACAGGTTCATGTGGTATAACAAATAAACATGGTGTATATCTAATTTAGTGCACACGACACGCTTCAGGAATAATATTCGTTGATACGCTTATAATCAAAAGAATTTTAGGATGAAGGAAACCAAAGGTCGGCCAAAATCGGCTAAGGTCAAATCGGCTAAGGTCATCTATGTCTGAAGGAGGAGAACCTTAGCTTTCATAAATTTCAAGCATAAATATATATAATAAACCATGTCAGGGTCGAAGCACATAATACTGTGTGGATGATACCATTGTGATAAATGGTCCACCAGCAGAGGTATCGACCACGTGACACTAACCTTTTACTTAGTTCCGTAAAGTTGTTAGTTTTCTCCGGTGGCTAAAGTTTCCTCAGCCAATAAAACTGACCCTGATCATAGATATATCAAATCAGAAACACATAGCAATATTTGATTGTTAGTACGCCATTAGGGAGTTAATCACTTTGTTCCTGAGAAAAGTCATTGGCAGATTTACTGCGACAAGTACTGAAAACGAACACTCAAAAATGTAGTGCGTTTTGGATAATGGCTGATCATGAAGACAAGTGCAGATGGATCAATTATCCAATTAAATAAATCGGTATAAAATAGAATATAATTAAACAGTACAGAGAATGAGGAACAAAATGACAACAGTGTGAAATAAATATAGCGTAGTAGTTCATTAAAATATAGATATCATATACTTAAAGCTTATTTTGTCATCTGAGAATGTTAATTAAAACGAAGATGGAAGTAGAATTAATGTCTTGAAGAACACATTGACTGATCTTGTCATCGTAAACTGTACATCGTCATCTTATACATTGTAATTTTATTTTAAATGGTGAATTAATATCATTCTTATATGTTTTTAACTATTACATGTAGCATTTTCAAAAAGCGTGTCTACTCTTTACGACATACATAATTAAATAGCTGAACATTTAGCACTTTTGGGATATTTTTCGAAATAAAATAGATTAGATCTCAAGTTTATGCTGCTGTTCAGTTTTTAAAAAGCATTAGGTTTTGTTTGATCAGGAATTTACAACAAATAGAACTTAATGAACTGTAACACTCAGGACCGGACTTAAGCCACTTGGACCGATTGCTCCCAATTAAACCCTACGCTTAAGGGGTCCCACGATGGAGCTATCTACTCTCGGCTGTTCAAGTACACACAAAAACACACTGCAGGTTTTACAAATAATAACATTGGGTCCCGTATCTCATAAGGTCGACCATGTACACTCCTAAAGTCGGCCATGTACACTCCTAAGGTCGGCCATGTACACTCCTAAGGTCGGCCATGTACACTCCTAAAGTCGGCCATGTACACTCCTAAGGTCGGCCATGTACACTCCTAAGGTCGGCCATGTACACTCCTAAGGTCGGTCATGTACACTCCTAAAGTCGGCCATGTACACTCCTAAGGTCAGCCATGTACACTCCTAAGGTCGGTCATGTACACTCCTAAGGTCGGCCATGTATACTCCTAAGGTCGGCCATGTACACTCCTAAGGTCGGCCATATACACTCCTAAGGTCGGCCATGTACACTCCTAAGGTCGGTCATGTACACTCCTAAGGTCGGCCATGTACACTCCTAAGGTCGGCCATGTACACTCCTAAGGTCGGCCATGTACACTCCTAAGGTCGGCCATGTACACTCCCAAGGTCGGCCATGCACATTCCTAAGGTCGGCCATGTACTCTCATAAGGTCGGCCATGTACACTCCTAAGGTCGGCCATGTACACTCCTAAGGTCGGTCATGTACACTCCTTCGATAGGTGTATCAAAACAACAAATTCAAATATCTCTGGAGTATGAATGATTGAGTGATTGATTGTTGTTTCACATCAACTCAGCAAGTTTTCAGCCATATCATGGCGAGAACAAGCTACTTTTCAATGAAATTATGATGACGTCCACTTTGTACTAGACCAACACGCTTAGTTGGGTGTTTAATAGTGCTAGCTCACTGAAACAACATGTCGCTGATAGACCTGTCGCCGCACAGACACATTATCCTGATTCCGAGCCAGCCAGTCTTTGTTTTTCCTTCTTAAGGCTGCGTGCTTAGCGGAAAAGCAACAAATACCAATTTTATCGTCTTTGGGTTTGACCCGATTGGGACTCGAACCCAGTCACTCGAGGCGAGCACGATAACTATTACACCATTTAGGCGGTTGTCTGGAGTATGTGTTAGACATCGAAATGAAATGCGATGTGTTTAATCTTTTTTCACGATATGCATTGTATTAACATCTAACGACAACGTGCGTATGGCCATGCTGGGCTAACATTTATTACTTATCTTCAGGTTTTCAAATCGAAGATATCGGCACCAATCCATAAACTGACTTAATCTCAATAATCTCAACACCAATGTCGATTTGATGTTTTCAAAATGTCATTGATTCCACGTTAATTTATGTGTAATACGTTGGTTTTCATCCGTCCAAACTGAAATTACATGATCTAATAAAAACGTAGATATCAAATAAAGAAAGCCAAAATATGTAAAAAAAAAAAAAAAAAAAAAAAAAAATCTTTGGGATCAAGGAAACCAAAGGGCCTAAACAAAATAACCACAATCTGCTAAGGTCATCTAAAATAGTTTTTGATAGCAGATTCTGGTATCAATGTATCTTTGTTTATCTTATAATCGAGCACACCCTGAGTGCTGTTATCTGATATCCAATAGTTTTTATTACAATATCCTCTTTTTAAATATTTCTTATCTAAAGGCAAAACAAACATGGCAAACACAAACTATTTTCAATAGTGTCCCCCCTATGATATATCAACTAAGTGTAAGGTCGTACTTAATCCATAAGAAAAGTTTGAAGATACCAAAGGAGTAAATAGAATCCGTAATCGCAGAAGGACAGACAATGCAATGTCCAAAAGAAAAAGGACAAACAATAATCTACAAAACACTACACAGAAAACGAAAATATCAAGCACCACGAATTCCCTCTAAAAACCGAGGATGAATTCAGGTGCTCCAGAAGAGTTAGTAGTTCTTTTTCCACTAGTAACACTCGTAGTGTTACTGTTAAACGACACGAACATCATCTGATATAGAACTGGTGTTGAACACAAGTATACGTAATAAATAAATACAAATAGCATTAATAAAATGGAACTCCAGACAAAACAAATGAGAATAAGGACGAACCGAACCTCGTTTTTACTTGGATTTACATCGTCTGTTAATGATTACTCATTTAAATTACAACATGTATCAATTAACCTGGCAGTGCACTCAACTCGTACTCCGATGTAATCCTAAGCTACCACCTGGAAGTATTACATGTACTGTGCCAAAAAAGTTTCTCCTTGACTCATTTTCTGTGTTTTTTGTGTTCATAGCAAAAGCGTTTATTGTGAAGTGGAGGATAATAAATTCCTAACTCTGGATGTGTCCCGAAGTATTAGAATAAAACCGCAAAACCACAGAAAATACCGATAAAGTTCATACAAGTACTAACATAAGTATCCACAAATAATCTTAATATCAAAAGTATTTTCCAGTTGTGGACTGTTTAAATAGAAGTATTACAGGTGTTGTTGAAAAAAAAGTAAAAAAAATAAAAATAAACGATTGTGTAAAAGTAATATTCCATACAGCTGTCTCTCTGCATTGTCTCAGTGTGATTCTTATGTTACAGGCTTGTTTAAGTTGTACAAGACAATGGTGTATGATATTTGCCTGATAAATTCCATATTCTAACATAACCTCCTTCTTTCGCTTTGTAGACAAACGACCGATTTATCGATGGTACATTTTGTATAATCTCATTCGCACATGTGCCGATGAATGTGACTGACTTTTCCATTGACAGCATAACTTGTGTGCGACATTTTCCGCAAGCGTAGATATAAATTACCGTCTTCCAATCAAAGTATATTACCGTATTTGTACTCTTACCTCTGGCTTGGGATAAAATACTAATATCCGCCAATCCATGTTAAAACTCAAAGCACATTCTGGCTTCCATGATTTATTTCTTAATTAATTTTTGTATTTAAGATTTTGAATATCGGTTTGATTGATTGGTCGGTGCTTAACGCCAACCTTAGCAATATTTCAGATACAGTCCATGGACATAAGTATTCGTTACCTTCGATTTTTTACTATATATTTCATATAAAACCACATTTTTTCAAAAAAATATTTTAAAGCGATCTCTGGGCCGATTTTTATGAAATTTATTTCAAGACACGCAGAATTCTTTGAATTTTATTTGTTTATCTGATAGTAAATTTTGTCTGCATGGATTTTGTTTTCTGGTGCAAATGTTGATTTTTCCGATTTTATATTTGTTAAAATATATAGCAAATTTGACGTCAGAAAACAAAAATTGTCTTTAAATCATAAGAAAATAAAGGCAATTTAACGGAAAATCATGCTAAAATAAAAATAATAATCTTTAAATATTTCTGCGTCTTCTGGTGCAAAACTGATCACAATCCGTTTAGAAATGACTTCACAATAAAAAAAAAAAAAAGGAAAAATATGGCTTTATATGAAATATATAGCGTAAAATCGAGGGTGACGAATACTTATAAATGTCCATTGACTGTATATCGTGACGTTAGCAAATTTTATTATTAAACTTAGACGAATATCGGTTATATATAAGAAGAGTTGAATGGTCACGTTATTATGGGCATACTCAGAAGTACGATCAGAGAAAATCGATTTATCTCTAGATTTGTAATTCTGTGAAGAAGAAAATCTACTAACCAAGACATCGTAGACAGTTGACATGTTCTCTAGAAAGCACATATAAATTGGTGGCATAGAACAGATAACATATAACATGTTCCGTTACATGCATATAATTGGCATTTAGTTACTTGTACATGGCTTGGTTTGGTTTTATGGTGTTTAACGCCACTTTCAACAAATTTCAGTTATATCATGGCGGTCAGTTTTATTGGTGGTGGAAATCGAAGGCCCCAGATAAAACCACCAACCTGACGCTAGTCACTGACAAACTTTATCACATAATGTTGTACACCTCGCCCTGAGCAGGATTCAAACTCAGAACATCAGTGGTACATATGACTGCATAGGTTGTTGTAAATCCATACAATCACGACCACGACGGCCCCTTCGTACATGTTAGCAACGGTGAATTGTATTACAATGTAACATGTCTTTCTGAAGCAAAATATAATTCCGTTCCTCAAAGAAAAAAAAGACCGAAAAATGCACTTCTAAACATCGCTTAAATGTTGAACTCCGCATATATGGGTTAGACTGATGGTGTTTAACGCCACTTTCAACAATATTTCAGTTATATCGTGGCACTCCACATATATGATAATCAATTGTATTTATGTTTAATGCAAATAAAAAATACACACACAAAAGCCAAAGGTTAAATTACGAAAACGAACTTTTCAATCCGTTCAGCGAATCCGTGCACTCATATCTCAAAACCTTGATACGCAGCTTAAAGAAAAGATGTTATTGACCTCTTATAAAACGAGTTCAACGAATCCTTTTTGTGCTTTTTCAAATACCTAATATTGAAATTAAAATATATCAAATGCAATGCGATTAGTTGGATCGATTCGAGTAAATATTTGTTTGCCGATGACCTACAGCCGAATTATGTTATAAATCGTGTAACGGTAATCATTTAACGCGTACGTCTGACAGGGTGTCCTTGTGTATAAGACTGGAATGCGTACGTCTGACAGGGTGTCCTTGTGTATAAGACTGGAATGCGTACGTCTGACAGGGTGTCCTTGTGTATAAGACTGGAATGCGTACGTCGGACAGGGTGTCCTTGTGTATAAGATTGGAACCCGTATGTCTGACAGGGTGTCCTTGTGCATAAGACTGGAACGCGTGCGTCTGACAGGTTGTCCCTGTGTATAAGATTGGAACCCGTATGTCTGACAGGGTGTCCTTGTGTATAAGACTGGAACGCCTACGTCTGACAGGTTGTCCTTGTGTATAAGATTGGAACCCGTATGTCTGACAGGGTGTCCTTGTGTATAAGACTGGAACGCCTACGTCTGACAGGTTGTCCTTGTGTATAAGATTGGAACCCGTATGTCTGACAGGGTGTCCTTGTGTATAAGACTGGAACGCCTACGTCTGACAGGTTGTCCTTGTGTATAAGATTGGAACCCGTATGTCTGACAGGGTGTCCTTGTGCATAAGACTGGAACGCGTGCGTCTGACAAGGTGTCCTTGTGTATAAGACTGAAACGCGTACGTTTGACAGGGTGTCCTTGTGTATAAAACTGGAACGCGTACGTCTGACAGGGTGTCCTTGTGTATAAAACTGGAACGCGTACGTCGGAGATTGAACAACACGGACCCAACTAAAACAGGGGGTGGACTCCGGAAGAGAAGCAGTTCTCCTGTTCCATTACTGGCACGCGTCGTGTTAGTTTTATTAAAAATAGGTAAACACGGGGGAAAGGACGAAATTGTTACTACGACAAAACGAACATATGGGTCATTTATGACAAAGATATATCATAGCCAAGTCATGATGGCGATAATAAAACTATCGAAGTAATAATTTCAACTTAACCGCTGTGAATCCCTTTTAGCAGCAACCCTGAGAGGAACCACAAGCCTTCGCTCACTGTCAATTTCTAGGTGTAGGTTAAAGTATGAAGCAGACTTAGCTGTATCTGTGATGTCATTTATTCCAAATTCAATTAGATATATGTGATCAACATGTTCACCAAACTTTGAATTATTCGGTGAATGAACAAACGTCATCGTCTATATAGACGAACATGAAATTAAAGGACCGGACTAAGAAAATTATATGAACCTACTATTAATAACTGTATTACCGTCTTTACAAAAAAAATATGTAAAATGAGAATACATGACCGTCATTTAAATAAAAGATGTGGTGAAACATAGGAAGAGGTCATCGCCCATACTGTAAAATGATACCATTTCATTTAATCTCCATAAAGTAAATTTTTGTAGATCATAGTACCTATTAATCTGCGATTCAAATTGAAAACATTTAAGTTTCTTCCAAATTGATGTTTGTTTGATGGCGTTTAACGCCACTTTCAACAATATTGCAGCTATATTGTGACGATCAGTTTTATTGGTAGAGGAAACCGGAGGACTCGGAGAAAACCACCGACCTGCCGCAAGTCACTGGCAAACTTTATCACATAATGTTGTACACCTCAGTACAACATCAGTGGTGATAGGCACCGATTGCACAGGTAGTTGTAAATCCAACTAACATACGATGATGGCCACGACGGCCCCGCAATAAAAACGTAGATATCAAATTTAGTGCGCACGACGCGTTTCTGGAATAGTCTTCATCATGTACGCTCAAATCGTAAGATTTAAGTAATGCATAACTTCCTTAACACACCTGTGATAATGCTCAAGACAAGGATAAGATTCCAACCTGTCAGAAAAGGAGAAATATATCGGAAAAAATATATCAGATATGATTTCTATAATATATCCAAAACATCAATTGACTGCAAGATTTAAGCTAATGTCATAGGGTAACAACCTGTATGTACTAAGATAAGATGTCTAGATAGGAATATTAATTTGTAAACCTGGTGTTGTTTCATACACAGAAAATATACAACCAATATTAAAAGATGTGATTTACTTATTATAATCCTTATTACATATCGTATATAAGTCGTAAAGTAGAGAGATTTCTTCTTTATCTTAACTAGAAATCTTTTAGTTTCCTCAGATACTATAGTATGGGGTAATATGGTACCATTTGTAGCTGTTGTTATCTTGTCGTGTTATGAGTGTAACATCTGTAATGCATATTATGAAATTCTCTTCGGTGAACAATCTTGATTTTTTCTTAGTTATTGTTTTTCTTCTTCGTCACATAATATATGAAATATTACGACAGAAAGTAAGCATTAGGAACATATTATATCTAACAAGATATGATTGTAATCTAACGATTATGAAGTCTCCCAAACTAGCCACTGACAACAGGTTTAAATGAACACTTTGCATTGTGACAAATTCTGAGCAAGAAAATATATAGGGCAGACTGATATATAGACTTGAATGCTTTCCTGTGTAAGATGCAATGAGAAAGATATCATCTATTTTATTGTCATATAAATACACAAATTTTGAAGCTCTGATGACTTTCAATTATTCACAATTCAGGACATCATAATCTACCTACATATGAAATTTCGCTGAAATCGAACAATGTTGAATTTGTGAGGTATTGTGGCGGCCATTTTGAAAATGGCGACCAGCAGAAATTTTTCAATGTCGGGAATCAATTCGGGACATCATAATCTACCTACATATGAAATGTCGTTGAAATCGGACAATGTTGAATTTGTGCGGTATTGTGGGGGCCATTTTGAAAATGGCGACCGCTAGAAATTTTTCAATGTCGGGAATCAATTCGGGACATCATTATCTACCCACATATCAACTGTTTATGATATCGGACAATGTTGAATTTTTGCGGTATTGTAGCGGTCATTTTGAAAATGGCGACCGGTAGAAATTCTTCAATGTCGGGAATCAATTCGGGACATCATTATCTACCTACATATCAAATTTTGATGATATCGGACAATGTTGAATTTTTACCGCCGATTTTTTATGCCGTGTTTTGGCAGACATTTTGAAAATGGCAGACATATTGAAAATTTTGAAAACGCAGAATTGCTCCGCAGATGGTGACCTAACATTGTGTCAAAATTTATGTCTCTATTATTATTCGCTTAGAAGTTACCAACATTAATGTACGAAATTTCAACTTTCCCATAGGATTCTAAAGTAGACCCCACCACCTTTGAACCCCTCAAAATATGACTTTAACCCCCTTTACCACAAAGTTGAAAATTTTAGGACCAACTAGAAACATATATCTATAACTCCACCAAGTTTCATGAAATTCTGTCCGGTAGTTCCTGAGATCTGCCGTGGACACGTTCATGTCGCAAAGAAAGAAAGGAGAATAATGATAATAATAATAATAATAATAATAATAAGAATAATAATAATAAGAATAATAATAATAAGAAACGGAGCAAAAACAATAAGTCTCCAAACAACGTTTGGGAGACTTAAATATCAATACTTAAAGTACCAAAAATAAAATAATAAAAAGACAGTAATTATTACTATGAAATACTAATTTATGAAACTTGAAAATATTTTTAACCTTTTGTCATGTGAAGCCTCTGACATAATCTTCAACTTGTTGAAGCCGGTCAGTACTTGGTAGAAGTAGAAGTCGATTGTATTCTTAGCTGGTCATTTGAATCGAGTTCTTTATCAAATGAATATACATTAATTTTTTTAAAGGACTCCATAAACGCCTTTGGAGGAAGGTAGATGAAAGACGAAGGGCGTTTTCTGATTGAATGGCAAACAGGAAACGCCTTATCTCGATTGATCACTCTATTATGTTGGTGTGATCTTAAGCTTCTGTTGAATATGTATATGCTTCAATACTTCATATGGAAATGATCATTAAGGTGTTTCTCTCACGCATGCAAGACATAAACTAGCCAAACATGAAATTTCATTTATTTTTATTTTTCTAGAGTTGCGTTTTTAAACATTAATCTTTCAATTTCAGAGGTTCTCAATGCACAATCAGTTATGACATAAGATTGCCTGGGTTACCCTAAAATTTTCCCATCATTCAATTTTTTTTAAATTTGCATCATGGAATAGTTATGTCTAAATAAATTATCTGCCAAAGTTTCAAAAAATGTCACCGTGCCGTTTTCTCCATAGCACATCCTAAATATAGCAATTTTGGGGGTATTCCGGACGCCAGATGGTAATACTAGTTTCGAAAGTTTCTAATAGATATATGCATTTATTTCTGGTTGAAAGGGAATATTTTGATTTTAATACACTTGACAGTGTTATTGTTCAATAAATTTGAAATATCTAGCATATATGAATATCCTGTTTGGAGATAATCACGTTCGAACAGTGGAAATTGGGAAAAAAGGGGGGATGCCATGAGGTACCACCCTGGTATTAAAAATCTTATTGAAAAAAATCCTGTCATTTAATTTCCACCAAAAAATGTCACAGTAAAGAAAATATATATAGACATCAATGAACCAAATTTTACAAACTTTCACCGTCGGATTTTTAAAATATTTAAATTACTCTTTTATTCTTGACGCCAGATGGTAATACTAGTTTCGGAAGATTCTAATAGATATGCACATTTATTTCTGATTGAAAGGGAATATTTTGGCTTTAATACACTTGAGAGTGTTGTTGTTGAATAAATATGAAATATCTAGCATATCTGAATATCCTGTTTGGAGATAATCACGTGCAAAACAGTGGAAACTGCAAAAAAGGGGGGATGCCCTGAGGACCACCTTGGTATTAAAAATCGGATTAAACAAATTCCTGTCAATTAATTTCCACCAAAAAATGTCACACTGAAGAATAGACATATAGACATCATTGCACCAAATTTTACAAACTTTTACCGTCAGATTTTTAAAATATTTAAATTTATGTTTTTCATGGAAGGTACCCAGAAAAAAATGAAATTGTCGAGGAAAGTTATCACACACCCATCCTTTACTAGTTTCTTTGTTTATGAGATAAAAAATAACTAGTTACCAATAACAAAAAGCTTTTCAATTCTTATAATTGACCAAGTGAATGTCCAAATTACCAAATGACTGCATTTGTCTTTTTTATTTTCAAGTCGGCTGGGGAAGGGGAGTAGCTGCAATAATGTAGCTCCTGTGACAAACTTGTGTCTCGGCAGAGCTACAACGCGGTCCCATTCGTCACAATGGAGCAAAAAAAAAGTTGCAGTTGAAACATAAAAACTCACTATTTACGCTTCAAACATTTCATTATAGCAATTACTGATGATCCCAGTCCTTGTTAAATCGGTTTGGCTGAGAAATGTATGCTTTTCAAAGTTAGCAACAACCTTGTTCAAATTTATCGATCGTTTTCCATAACCGGAAACTACGGAAGGCGGAGCTTTTCTAAATATGGTATTTCTTATTACAAGCTGATGTAAACATTCCAATCGTAACTACTCGGCCATTCTCGCTACCCTGTTATTTGCAGGGTAGCGAGAATGGCCGAGTAGTTACGATTGGTAAACATTCACGCCTAAATCGCCAAATATGGTATCGACATCCAAATAGTGAGGCCGGAAATGACGAAATTCAAAATTTTCAAAGAGGAGATTTTTATTTTGTGGGAATTACATTCTAAAATACTGGTAGGTGATAAAAACTTGTTATAATAATGGACAAAAGGAAAGGTTATGTCTTATTATTGATAAATGCAGGCGTCAGAAGCTCTGTAAGCGAGCGCAAAAAATCTCGGCGGCTGCTCCATTACGTGTAATGGCATCCCGTTATAACCCTTGCGAGTAAGCGAGCATTTAGGGTTTTATTATTAGAACTAGAAGGGGAGGGGTGGTTTGAGAGTGACTCTACTTGATTAATTCATTACAAAAAAAAACACAAAAAACACAGACAGCCACCCAGCTGTATTGTTAAATTCCTTAAAATGCTGTGCTCCAGTTGTATTTGTTTGATTCTGGTTATTCTTTAGTTGTCTTAGAAGAAGGGGATGGGGGGGGGGGGGGGGGGGGGGCAGTATAAGAGAGGATCAGATATTACAATTTTTTTCCCAAACATAGCTTTCTATCTTTGCTAATATCTTGTTTATATCTTTCATATTTAACATTAAATTCATGTTTTGTATTTGTTTTATTATTATTATTGATCTGATATTTATCGATTTTAGATTTATTCATTTTTGCATTGAAATCTGTCAATGACATCTAAATGTTCGTTTCCGTCCCCCGATTTCCTATGTCCCCATGATCGCCGTGTTTAAAACTTAGACATGTTGATTGTTTAGCTTTTAAAAAGCTACAAATAACTCAAGTTTTGTGAAAATAATTAGAATATAACACAATTCAATGGCCAATTTGGTAAAGGAAGCGTCTGTTTGTATATTTTAAGATTTGGGATTTAATATTCACCTGGAATTTCGTCAGTACAAATTTGCAGAAGTTTGCCGTGATACTTTTGTATCAACAAATTAAACCTTCTTTATTGCTTGAATAAAACCTTTTCCTCTTATTCTTATGTATCTTCCCATTGATTACAATTGTTTTGACAATCAGCTTTACCATAAAACGAAGATTATTTGCAAGAAAAGAGTGACCTGCAAAAAGAAACAAGGCGACTTTAATTTCGCTTTGTAGTCGAGGGAGAGCGACTTCAGACTATATAGGGCGAGAATTTCGCCCACTTCGCCTGGTATGGTGAGCCCTGCAAGGAGCACATCTATGGAAAGGTAAAAGGAAAAGGAGTCATTTTTTTTAACTGGCCATATCCAATGTAAACAATCTTTGTCACCAAGAAGCTTGGAATTGAGGGGGAATTTTCAAACGCACAGATGATCATATATTTGAGAAGACACTGAAAATAGAGTTATCTCCCATACCCCAGGCCTACTACCTTAAGCCTATAATAAACTATTGTTGAAACTGATCCCGTGTTTGTTTAAAAATAAGTTCATTCGTTAGAAAGGTTATGACAAATGGTCACATATTAAACAACTCAGTAGGCCAGTAGTTAAATGAAAATATCCATAAGACGTAGTATATCCTTTACAATGTATAGTGGCGTGTCTTAACACTTTTACGTCTAATATATTTCAATATCTGCAAAAATATGATTTAATACCGTGCACATTATATTTAATAGATTAAATAAGGGTAATAACAAAATTACCGAACTCCGAACAATCTTACAAAGGGAAAGTCAAAACTCATAAGTATATAAACAGACAAAATCAGTCAACAACCGGAAAACTGTGAAAACCGTAATGACCCTGACTTGGTACAGGCATTTCTAAAGAAATGGTGGGACGAATCAGATTTTAAAGCGCCAAACCTCCCGCTTTCATTACGGTTCAAAGGTTAACTTAAAGTCGTACAATAATTTCAAGGCTATAACAACATTGGCTTACTAGGATTATATTGGTGTTTGATAGTTCGGTAACCTTTTGTAATTCCCAGTGTACTTGTCACAATAAGGGTTATAGATGTTAGTTAGTACAAGAGAAATATCTTTCTACCCGAAAAGGGGTATACTCAAGCTGGGAATTGGGAACCTTAACTTTATGTCTTTCTAAGAATACCGCAATAGTTCCAAAATCTAATCGAAAAATTGTAGATAGAATCAAAATTGATAGCCCAACACACGACCGCTCAATTTCTTGGCTTGGTACATGTACTTCAATAAAAGGTGGCATGGTTTAACTAGCTTCAAAGAGAGCGGTCATGTAAATGCGTTTTAGGGAGGTTGATTTTGCCTCCTTTTGATGCTGCATGTTTCTACGGTGTGGTAAATTTTTGTCATTTTATGGTAATTGCTATAAGTCAAGATTGCAGATTTTAAATACATTATGATATTGCACAGCTTTCTGGTACACGTACTTTCTATGGGAGATAATACCTAAAATAATGGGGCCCGGGTGGCTCAATGAGTTAGGTAGTTGGATTGCCTAACAACTCATACAAACCTATCACCAATACGGCGTCGATTTGCGCCCGGCTTTGTAAATTACAAAAAGGGTGCACTCGACTCGCAGCCGCAAGTGAAAAAGGTTACCAGTTGTTTGCCCATGGTCGGTGGTTCTCTCCGGGTACTCCGGCTTCTTCCACCACTAAAACTGTTCGCCATGATATAGCTGAAATATTACAGAAAGTGGCATAAAACACCAAAAATCAATCAAATCAATCAACCTAAAATAATGAGACAAATATTGCCCTAATGATATATTATGGAGACATCATGCACCACCATTTTAGAACAACTTTCTTCCGTAAATCATTCCCGAGCAAAGATGAACACTATGGCGGACTGTTTACAAGATATTTATATGCAATAATAATATTGCAGTGTCTTAAAATATATGGTTTATATGCAAGAGCTTAGAAACTTGCTGAAGGGAGGTTTGTTTTCTCCAGTTGTGCCACGAAAAACACACTGCATTAATAGCGTGCTTATCCTGTAGAGAAAATCGCATACATCCATACAATGTTACACTGTATGTTTATATTACAAGTAAATAAGAAAATTATACAATTATTTCTTGTTCTTCCCTTTTGATATTTTCTGTCAACAGGAAGTGACGTGATTTAGAAAAGTTTGTGCAAATACCGAAAAGGTAATCAGAAGCCGTTAATCGAAAGATTTACGAATACAATGATCAAAGGAGAAAAGACAAACATACAAACAATGGACAACAAAATACTACACAGAAAAGTAAAGATTGATCAATACGAACCTGACTAAAAACCGGGGGTGTATTAGTTTACTAAAACTCAACAGGCCAAATATGTATAAAGTCTTAAGTGGTATCAGAACAATGTATCACTAGGTCAATAGCTAAAATAATAGTGGATCATCTAGATTACGTAATTTATCCGACATACATTGGGTAGCCTTCACACCGATGGCAATTCAGTCCAGCGACGATTTATTCATGCCGTCTTTGAAGAAAGAACATGAACGAAAGAAATGCTATCTTTTACATTTATTCCATGGTTCAGACCAATTGTCGATACTGATCATGATGTAAGAAACAATTCATATTCCCATACTGTTCACGAGTTTGACCAGTTGAAAGTAAAAAAAAAGCACAATTTAATTATTCTAATACATGCAATAGGGACAATGAAGAAATCCCTGTACATTGTTTGTACATTATTTGAAATTGTATAATATTCAGAACTAACTATCTTTTTTTTTCTTTGCGGGGAGAGGAGGGTGTCCGTGTTGTTCATCTTTTTAGATTTCTGTGATGCGGTTTTTTTTGTTTGTTTGGTTTTTTTTTCGGTTTTTTTTTTTCGTCTTTGTTCATTGTCTTATGCCCAATGTTGCTGTGTCTCTGGATTGTCCATTCTTGATTGCCCCTTTTAGTTTCTCTAACATTTATTTTTGCTTTATCTGTATAACGTTATTATTATATATACCGGGTATATTGAAAGTGTATACCAAAAATAAAAGTTAATGCATACAAAGTCCCAATGTATTATTAAATGATAAACCATTCCTTAAAAAATCTGGTTATCCCTTCAAAGTTCATTCCCTCATTTTTGTGGCTGATAATTTTCGATGCAATATGTAATTTAGGGGTGATGACATAACAGTATATCATCTTCACAGTTATTTGATAGCCTTTTTACATACTTTGACAGGAGTGATAGATATATATTTTCGATCCATTGCACTATTTAAGTTACATCAATGTCTAGAGGTTACTTATCAAAAATGTACTCGACAGTATGGTTCTTGAGAAACACCTGAAGTCTAGTCGATCAACATTTGCTTCAAGGGAACAAATATCTGACCTCAACTTTAAAACACAGCATGAAGTACAATTTATATGAAACAGAATATTTAATAGTTTACAGATTAAACTCATATATCTGAAGCGATGCAATCTACGATCTTCACAAGAAGCATATAACAGAAAAAATTAATCAATTTATCTTGTGCATGAATCGACGTCTCGGTGATAAAATTGTAGTTGTTGCTTAATTTGTTTGCACGAACAAAAATATCAAGTTCAAGTTTTTGGTGTGTTTTACCAGTTATGTATGTTAGTTGATTTGATTTGATTTTTGGTGTTTACGCCACTTTCAGCAATATTTCAGCTATATCGTGGCGACCAGTTCTAGTGGTGGAAGAAGCCGGAGTACCCGGAGAGAACCAACGACCACGGGCAAGCAACTGGTAAACTTTATCAATTGTGGCTGCGAGTCGAGCGCACCCTTTTTGTAATTTACGAAGCCGGGCGCGAACCCATGCGGTATTGGTGATAGGCTTGCACGAGTTGGTAGGTAATCCAACAACCTAACTCATTGAGCCACCCGGGCCCTCATGTATGTTAGTGAACATATACATATATTTCAAATATTTTGAACATTTTTACTTTTTTTTCACCTTTCGGTATAAACACTAGTGATGAGATGTTATAGTAATGTAAATCTATATTTACATATACATTCATTTGCACATTACGTTGATCTTACAAATGAACATCAACGCCAAACTGTTGATGGTATTACATACGAATTGACTCTGTAACAAATAAAATCATATACAAATATAGATGTAGCAGAAATGTAATCCTTTGGTGTTGATTCTCAGTTTCTTTTAATGGCTTTGAGAATTATGACTTTCGGGATACACGGATTTACTTCCGGTTTTGTGTAAAGTCGTGTTGTCCGAGCTTTTCTTATTTGGTTTTACCTTTAACTGTGTATTTTTGTTGTTGCTGTTGTTTTTATCCGGAACACACTTTATTTGAAAATCCCTTCTCTCTTAGGTTATCTGTGCTCTTCTTAAGCCCGACATTATGGCTGAGTTGGGATATTGATGTTTATCCATCCTTCCTGCAAATTATCATCTATATCATGACTACCAGACCTAATGGGATAAAGAAAGCCGGAACTGTTATAACTAACTGCATGATTGATGAAACCCCAGCCATTGGTAAGTGTCTGGAAAACTTAACACTGGAGTTGAGTATCGGAGTTCGAACCCACGTCTGTGGTTTTAGTCTTGTGGTCTCATAAGTGAACGACAACTCTGTTGTCCATGCTCTCCTTCCCGACAACAGGAACTCTCGAAATACATGTAGTAATACATTTCATTGAAAGAAAATAATTTTTTGCGTTGCCATGAATTTCTATATTTTTTTCAAATCGACCAAAATACGAAATTAGTTGCAGCTTTTACCCTGTCTTAACATAAAATACAACACCTCATATGCCTCTGGACATTCCTTAGACTTCTATTGAATGACCCGTTCTATAATGACATGTCAGCACTATTTAGAAAATTGTCAAAATGTGATATTACAATAGATTTACATTTAGCTGTTGTACTCATCTAATCTAAAACCTAACTCCTAACCAAAATATACAAGGTTTTATCAGTGTTCATTCATATATAAGAAAAGCTCAATGCTTTAATGACGTCTGGTGATCACCGTAACCTATTAAGTCCAGACTTAGTTTCTTGTATCATTTTCAAATCTCTTTTTTATCATTTTCTGTTTTCCTTTCGTATTAGTGTAGTAATTTGTCTTGCATTTAAATTGTATAATTTTTTGCTGTGTATGTCTGATTATGTTTTTGTAACGAGAGAGGATCTCTTTAATGTTGTTTTAACTCGCACAGAAATTGCTTGATATGCAAAATAAAAATATATTTAATCTAATTTATTAGTAACAATCAAAACATCCGCCCATGCGCCATACCTCCATCTAGGCACAGCCTTTTTTAAGTGGATGTTATTCTCATCCATGGCTAAAATACTGCTCATTCGACTTCAAATTACAGTCCGTCAATCATTCTACCTATTCGTTTTGTCTATACGGTGGAAGTGCAATCCGGCATCCTGTGACATCCGACAAAAATGTATGGTCCCAAAGTAGTCCTGTTAACTAAATAAGACGTGAATATTCCGACATCCCGTACAATCCGACATTTTCCTAGTCCCATGGTGTGTCGGATTAGATAGGTTCCACTGTATTTGTAATAGTGTCGTTTATATTACTTTTTGGAAATTATATATATGAATATTTCCTAAATACTAATAATTTATATATTTGTGAAGATCCCGAAATGAACCGTAACTATATGTTGGGTCGCATAAAATAACGTATTGCCAAAAGTCTTATTTTGACTCTAAAAAAGAGAATGTCAGTAAAAGATCATTTGACTCCATAATTCCATAGGCAATTCCTTAAAAGGGCTGCTTTTACTCCCAAGTGCCGGGTCATTTCAATACCTCCCTCTTTCATTACCATTAAATCCTACTTAACTCAGAAGATCTCATTGGTGTGTGTCCCTTTCTCATCCGTTTCTTATTATATATTTATGTGTTTATATCTAAAGTTGTCCACAACCTTTCTAAGCAGTCGAAAGTCAGATGTACTCGATATGATAAAGTGTGTTTGGCCTTCATGTTGAGTTGTCCTACAAGTTCTGTTTGGGTCTCCTAGAGGTATATTTTAATTGGTGCAAGCAACGATTGTTCTACTATAGAATCATATTTGCTAGGGAGGTATTTGCAATGATTAAACTGTAACAGCTGTTGCCTATTTTCGATTTTGGACAGGTGTATCTCTTGTTTTCACCCCGGGGGCGAAGGAACATCGGAGTATAGAAAGAAGACATAGCATATCAGCCGCAGGGCGGGTGGAGAATAATGGCTAGTTGCGCGGGATGAATCAATTATATAGTTCGCCCTTAGGACGGGATACAAATGAGTGTCTCGTGCATATAGATGCCACACTCCATGTGCGTAATAGACAACTTTTAGCAGCTCCTAATGAGCAAGGGACCGTCATGGTCGTGATCGTATGGTAGTTGGATTTACAACTATCTATGCAATCAGTGCCTATCATCGAATCCCGCTCAGGCGAGGTGTACTCAAAATATCTTTATGTGATACAGTTTCAGTGACTTGCTGCAGGTCGATGGGTTTCTTCGGGTACTCCGGTGTCTTCCACCAATTCTTCGGGTACTCCGGTGTCTTCCACCAATAAACATGTCCACCACGATATAACTGAAATATTGTTGAAAGTGGCGTTAAACACCATAACCCCCCTAACCATAATGAGCAGCAGTTTATAAGAAGTAGTTGATGACCGTTGATTGCTTACTGTTGATTTTCCGATCCTATCAATATTTTGATCGTTTTTTCTTTTGGCAATCTAAATTTCACTCCGTCCCAGTTCCATCTTCTATATCTACAAGATGTATTGTTTTTATATTGTTCTCGTCATGAATAAAGCTGAAGCTGTTCACCTGACGTTAAACAACAATCGATCAATCAAAAATTATTTTACAATAAGCGATGTTTAAACACCACAAACAGGAAGAGTAATATCTAATTTAAAAATATTCACGGACGGACGGACTTTTTATTAGTGAAAAAAGAACCCATTTCACAATAGCGAATAAAAACTGCACATAAACATTGTATATCCATGTTTGTTATTTTCTATTATTTATCTATAATTAGTTTATATACAACAGATATTGTTTCCCGGTATAGTACTCTGGAACTTTTGATCTTTATTTTTATTTACAGGCCATAAAACTCCCATCCATAACAAAAAGTCAAGTGCATAATTTAGTAAAGAGTCATTTATGCCATGTCTTATTGAAGATATGCAAATCTGACGAACAAAAAAATCTAAAGTTATTTGTGTAACCTGTTATTTTGTATACAGATGATAGTGCATATTCATGTCACAAAAAATTAACATTTTTTTAATAACACAAAAAATGCATAAATTATCAACAGAAATAAAGTTCCAAGCTGATTTACGATATAGGTTTAATTACTTTTAAAAATAACATGCAATGCCAGTCAACATATCATAATATAGAAAAAAAATAATAAACCTGATCTTAATTAAACATGCACTTTATTTTTTATTAAAAAGTATCAAAATGTACTTTTTTTTGGGAAACATTAATCTGCATGCGGCTTTATAAGCTTGAACATACTACTACAACAAAATACAAATTGTATTCCGTGTATCATAGACATACTACCCCTTTTACACATAAATTTGTCTGTGTTCACCAGACCACAAAACTACTAGTTTTCATTGGTTGGTACGTTCGATAGGAATTGTATATAAATAATACTACCACTAAATTTATGAATGAGTATTTGAAATAATTTATTTCCAAAAGCACACAATATTCCATAATTAAAATTATGCAGCAAAAAATAAGTTGTGTTTCTTAACCATTATATGTGCGTTAAATTAAGTCATTTTGTAATTAATATTATAAGCAAAAGACAAATTATATATCTTATGCCTACAGAATCTGTAGTTTGGAATAAATAAAGGATACAGTGATCAGTTCTACTACAAAAAAATATATATAATATTATTTCTATTCAAGAACAATAGCAAAAAAATGTGCATGACAATTTAATTTCTATGGAGGTGAAAAATGAGGTTGCATGGACTATTGTTAGTAGTGTTATCACTTTATATTCAGGTAAGTAAAATGTATATCTACAAATTCTTAGATAAGTAATAACATTTTTTTTTTTAAATATATGAATTATGAATATATAAATAAAATGTCAAATATTACAAGTCAATTATATCTCCTAACAAATTCCGCTATTTTTATTTTTATTTTAAACAAAAACGTATAAGAAATACAAATTCGATCAAAGTCATGCAAGCTCTTTACTTATCTTGGCTAACCACCTGTTTACGATACGATTACGTAACGTATCATTTGTATAACATCGATTGCTAAACATCTCAATGCTCTTGAATTTTATGGTTCGTACTTCACTGCATGCTATGTTAATGTACCTCTGTAAAATTTGCAAGAAAAGCAATTCAAGTAGAAGAAAGACCTTGGTAGATATTACACGTTTAATATTAAGTAGATTTGTTCTCTATTATAAGTAATCATACTGCTAAAGATTATAAAAACATTAGAAAGTAAACATCTTAAGCATGTGAAACATACATTTAAAGGTATGCTTTAATGTTATTATTGTTCAAATTTTCTTTTTATTGGAATAATATCCATAAATCATCGCATTAACACCATATACTGTTTCTAATACAGTATGATCTCAAATTTAACACCGCCACTTTTTATCGAAGTGCCTGTACAAAGCCAGGAAAGTGACCGGTCTTGTATATGTTTGCTATGGGCGTCGATTTTGCCTCCATTTCTACATTTTCCCCCCATTTTAATAAGTAGGGGGAAAGGGATCTTCTTGATATCATCTACTTTCGGCAAAATTTCAAATAAAAATCTTATTTTTCTATTTTATTTTTTCTGTTTGATTAACTCACTTCTTTTATTAGTATTTGAGTATCTTACGAGCTTATTAAATGGTACAGAAGAAAAAAATGATCAAAAGTCTGAGAAATGATATAAGAACTTGTCGTGGGATGAAAAGTTATTACTAGACAAATATTACTATTTTGATAGCATTCTTTTGTTATTACATTTCTTTGTTATTCGCGTCAATGCTAAAAACCGAGGAATATATAGTACTTGAGCAATAATCCTGCTATTCCAAGCTTGTCCTAAAATATGCACAAACTACAAGAAGGAGTAAGCTTTGATGCTAAGTGTCATAGAAATGTCAGAATATCGCCTTATCATCTGTAATCGTAACGTAATCTGGTAGACTGCACGCCCCAACACTCTTCTTGCATATGCTTTTGTATGTAATGATAAAGACACGCGACTTATACCACCAACATACATTAGTATGTAAAGATAACAATACAGATAAATATTTTATGTTAAATCAAATATAAATCTAGCAGTTACTATGTCATTCTGTTATGATCTTATGTTTTTGTCATATTTTTATTGTTGAAAGCAAAGATGAGACCAATTAATCTTTATGAACGACAAAACATGGTATTTCAAGCTGGAAGCGTTATTTTAGCCGAAGATGAAGCAAAATTTAGTTTTATGTGTATGTTTTGTAGATCGTTGTTTGTCCTTTTTCTTTTGGACATTGTGTTTGCTGTCCTTCTTCGATTTACGGATTCTGATTATCCCTTTGGTATCTTCAAACTCTTCTTGACATATAAGATGTAGAATGCTTTCTATTTATTAACCGAGATACTTTTGGAACGTTTCAATACTTACCTTCCTATATTCTATGTGCTTGTATTTATAAATAAAACATACCAGTGATATCTACAAACAAAAATACCCCTCGTTTAACACTTTGTATAGCAAACAATGATGCCATTGTTGGTTTTTATATCTTAGGAGTTTATGTTCACGTTCAGGCTATTTTTCTTACAGTGTTATACTAATGTCTAACAAGACATGAAGCAATTGTTCCAACTAATGGTTCAATACCTCAACATTAACATATCGCCAACTATGTTTGTCTCGCACTACTGGTTTAATGTTGATTATGAGGTAGGATAATCTTGCAATTGTGAACCCGTCTTAATGTTACTTCCTGTTCCTTCAGTTTTTATGTAATGCTGACATAGGTTTCTGTTTATTCCTTAATTCTGGTATTTTAGACGGCTTTCTTCGATCTACAACTTCTGATTACACCTTTGGTATTTTAGACGGCTTTCTTCGATCTACAACTTCTGATTACACCTTTGGTATTTTAGACGGCTTTCTTCTATCTACAACTTCTGATTACACCTTTGGTATTTTAGACGGCTTTCTTCGATCTACAACTTCTGATTACACCTTTGGTATTTTAGACGGCTTTCTTCGATCTACAACTTCTGATTACACCTTTGGTATTTTAGACGGCTTTCTTCGATCTACAACTTCTGATTACACCTTTGGTATTTTAGACGGCTTTCTTCTATCTACAACTTCTGATTACACCTTTGGTATTTTAGACGGCTTTCTTCTATCTACAACTTCTGATTACACCTTTGGTATTTTAGACGGCTTTCTTCGATCTACAACTTCTGATTACACCTTTGGTATTTTAGACGGCTTTCTTCGATCTACAACTTCTGATTACACCTTTGGTATTTTAGACGGCTTTCTTCGATCTACAACTTCTGATTACACCTTTGGTATTTTAGACGGCTTTCTTCGATCTACAACTTCTGATTACACCTTTGGTATTTTAGACGGCTTTCTTCGATCTACAACTTCTGATTACACCTTTGGTATTTTAGACGGCTTTCTTCGATCTACAACTTCTGATTACACCTTTGGTATTTTAGACGGCTTTCTTCGATCTACAACTTCTGATTACACCTTTGGTATTTTAGACGGCTTTCTTCTATCTACAACTTCTGATTACACCTTTGGTATTTTCATACCTTTCTTTCGTTTGTTCCTTTGTTTATATTCCTTGATTCTTGTATTTTAGACAGCTTTCATCGAATAACAGATTCTGATTACACCTTTGGTATGTTTGTTACGTTTTGTCTTTTGTGTATATGCCTTGTTTTTGGTATTTAGACAGCTTTCTTCTAATTCAAGCTTCTGATTACGCCTTTGATATTTTCGAACTTTTCTTACGTTCGTTCTTTTGTCTTTATTCCTTGATTCTGGTATATATTAGACAGCTTTCTTCGATTTGCAGCTTCTGATTACATCTTTGGTAACACCTTTTATTACAAGACAGCAAAAATAATACCCACAATGCGCATTGCAAAATCATATTGTCTTTTTACCAATATAGGGTAGACATCTCACTCAATGTGCACAAATCTCGTTTCTGTAATAACATTCATCAGGTACGATCATAGTCAAAAGATTGGAATGTCTAATAATGTAAAGTCTTTGAGAGCAGGTAAACCACAGGCTCTTAACAGGATAGACAAAATCGGATAAGCTTACGACTCGTTTCTGTAATAACCTTCATCAGGTACGATCATAGCCCAAAGATTGGAATGCCAAATAATTTTAATGTCTTTGAGGGCAGGTAAACCACATTCCCTTAACAGGATAGCCAAAATCGGATAAGCTTACGTATGCTCGAGGGAGATTGACCTTTGCTTTGAGAAACTACATTATTCATGAACTGTAATTTGCAACCCTAACTATATCTAATAAACCAAAATCAGTGCCGTAGCAATATATATAATAAGGAATTATATGTTTAAAGAAAGCTATATAAACTTGAAGATTAATTTTACAGACACATGTCAAGACTTTATAAGGTTTTCAACGTGTTCTCTCGGTAATAATTAATATCTGAAGTACTTTACTGTTAGTCGTGCTTCAATATGTATATCTAAGGATTACCTTCCATAGTCAAAAGATAGGAAAACCAAATAACCCGTGGTCACTTATTATATAAATACTTCAGATCACCCAAACTGACCGTTCATTGTTTACATCATACAGACGTGTTATTGTCGTGGTTTGTAAGGATTAAACCCATTCATACTGTATAAAACAAGGATTTACTGTATATTGGAGGCTCGAGAAAGATTAAAGTGCAAAGTAACTTTTCTATGACATTATCTGTAGTGTTGTCATCAATAAAGATTATCAGTTCATTTTATGTATATGATGAAGAAACTCAATAATCAATCATGTACTGATATAAACCATTTTAAAATTGAACACAAAATTTAGATAAAATGGAGGTCAATAAATGATAACCGAAGGGGCCGTCAAGAAAGAACAATCCAGAGACACAGACAACAATGGACACAAGACACAAAATAAAGATAAACAAAACAGAAGCTGAAAATATTAGCAATACGGATCACACCAAAAACGGAGGGTGAACCCATAGTAAGCAGTTACTGTTTCTTATAAGACACACACTGTGTTACTCTAATAGTCCAGTATGATAGTTATTTCGAAAATATACAATACTGTCTCTAACAAATTTAAAGTCGATCCTTGAATGTCTCTAAGTTTGTAGGCGTGTTCGACTTATTTTATCTAGGACTACTCGAATACTCAAATATTTCAAAACAAAATCATTGGTTCGTTCGATTTTAACACAGCAGAGAAGGTTTATATTTCTGTTTATGTAAATATATACTCCTTGAAAAAAAGAAGCTATCGTGAGAGATCGGACAAGACGACCGGGAATGGCAGTACAATGCTGCAGGATCTCATTACGATATCGTACGCTGTTCAAATTTCTATCGATAATATCTAAAGTGACGTCCACGAGCAGCTATTTCACCCCACAACATTACATTGCCGCTATCAAATTTTGGAAGCTGAACAACACATGTGTCCATGTAAGCGCTCTCCTACACGGCGATAAACCCTGAATACGACTACCACTGCAGTCCAAGTAAAATAGGAACTCTTCTTTTAATAGAATATTGGTTCAGTCCTGTATTCGGAATCTCATATGGCGTTTACACCATATTATTAATCTAGCGTTACGGTGGGGCAGTAGCAATAATGGACATATTGCAGGTCGTATTTATCGTATGCCTCGACTACATGACGTTACGCATGGTCGTCCGGAGCAATGGTGATCCCGAGTGTTACCAAATTTGTGAAAACATCTCCAAAGGGATCCAATTGTGTTACGGTGCATACCAAAACGTCTAGCAACAACGTTTTGGGCGAGAACAAATTTTCGTTAAATTGTGTTATTACGCTTGGTAGCCTTTCTGTCAAGCAACGTTGTGTTTCTGTTCGTAAATATGTAAGAAATCTTTAGATTGTCGACAAGCGGACAAAACCAACTGAATAAATTGTCAGACTTGAAAATGTCCAAAAATGGAACGTGTTGGCAAAGTATGTAAAAATCCGTGCAATTCGATATGACAAACGACTGGTATGATTATAACTTGTTTATGTTTTCATATGAAAAACAATTTTGATATTATCTTAACGTTAAATTTATGATGCACAGTTTCTTTCTTGTGTCAATACTTAGCCAAATTTGCCCAAATGTTGCTGATCATGTCTGACAGAACTGACGAATTTCGCGAACTTTATTTAGTACATATACTTAGGTTGGTTTCAATAGAGAAATAAATATAGTACACTAACAATAGGCTAAACATTAATTCTTTGTAGAAATACAAGCTCGGTACTAATCATCGGTTGGTTTAAATATAGATATACATATAGTATACTAACAATAGCTTAAGCATTAATTCTATGTAATAGTATACTAACAATAGCTTAAGCATTAATTCTATGTAAAAGTATATACTTGAGACTGAGAATCGGTTGTTTAAGAAGATAAATAAATATTGTATAATAAACAGTAATTATTTTTAGAAATATAAACTCGGTACTGAGCAGCGGTTGGTTTAGATAGGGAAATGGATATAGCATACCCCAAAAAAAATTACACAATAATTCTATGTAAAAAAAAAATACATATACATGGTATTGGAAATCGCTATTATAACCAAAATAATACTACTCGTGTGAATCCTCCACCAAACTAATGGCTTTAGTGAATTATTCTTAATCAAATTTGTCTGGTGACGACAACTGTAATAATGATACATAAGTATACCACGATTAAGAACCGAAGTTGTGCTAATACTTTTTAAGAGATCTTTGACAAAATGGGCCTGTTGATAGTGCTCCGAATACAAAAGAAAGCAAACGACTGTGACAAAATACTCATATAAAAACACGAATGGAAATATAAAAAATGGACAAGAACAAAACAATCATATTTTGACATATGGCAGATTAGCAATAGATTATATGATTTCATACAATGGTGGGCTTTATTTTGGACACTGATCATAACAACGCCATTTAAATGATAGTATACTTTTACCGTTCCATGTTTGGCACCACGTTCTGCTTATAATTGTTGTGTTATTTTCATTATGATTTTTGATGGGGGTTGTCAGGCTATAAAACGTAAAGCATGGTCATGGACCATAGAGGATGTCCTGCTTGGAGAATGTCATGCTCCTTACTCGTTATATGTTGAATGAAAGAGGATATACGCATTGTATCCGTTTCATCCCTAACGAGCTCCACGTTCTTTTTCTGTGAGTCAAAAGCTATTTCTCCATATTATCCCTTTTAATCCCTCATTTCTGTATAATTTTTCATGTATTCATATGAATTTGTTCTTTCTTGTGAAAATGTATGAAATGTTTGTCCCTATGTGTTAATCAACAAACAGTCAATCAATCAAAAACATGATAGTGGAATTTGGCTATATTTCGATGTCTGATGTATTCGGTAGACTTACACGTTCTGCAAACCATCATTAACATTGAAAATACAAAAATGCTAATCATAAGTTGTAAATCGAAGGCCAGACTCTCCTTAACCGAAATCCCATAACAAAAAGAAAAATGTCAAAAATACCAACATTGATCGACAACACACTACACAGAAAACTCTAGATTGAGCAACACAAAAACCGAGAGTGAACTAAATAAAGCCTTCGACCTTAAAATGACAGTTATGTGTGATGTATAATTATTTTAGGAAACCCACGCATCATATGTTTCTCTTTCGCTCATATGGTTATAGTGGGAAAGTACAACAAGGCTATTTATCAACATTAATGTTACAACACCTCACACGAATGCTACGTTAATATAAAACGTTAATTCAATTTCTAATACTAATAATAGATTTTAATTCTCACGACCATATTTTCTCTGAAAGATACTCAAATTTTCAAACATAACTCAAATTTTCTAAAATACCCATATTTCATTAATTACGGAATGTTTTCGCAAGCAATTTAATCACTAGAACACGAACTGAGGGGCCATCAATGGAATATTTTGTAGTGTCAGCTCTTAGCCAATACGTATTGTATATTTGATCGTGTTATTAACATTTTTATTCAGATTTAATAGAGAAAATTTCTTTTTTCAATTATTTCAAATAATCGGGAATATAATCCAATGTTTTGTATACCCTTAAGGGGGAACGATCCGATACTTTGAAATTTACACCCGATCATTAAAACATCTGAAATTGTGTATTTTAATTTATATGGAGATCTTTGGACGAATATATAAGGTATTATGTATTAAATATTATCTACGTGATATAAAACAATAATAACAGTTTTGATTTTCGATTGTTTGTGTATTCATTGTTGTAAATAAGATAAGGGTAATAACAAAATTACCGAACTCCGAGCAATCTTACAAAGGGAAAGTCAAAACTCATAATTATATAAACAGACAAAATCAGTCAACAACCGGAAAACTGTGAAAACCGTAATGACCCTATATCTTCAAACAAAACCTAAATAGTTCAAATATTTATATCTATTGTTGCCTTGAATGATACTTGAATGCATCTGATTGTACACATTTCAAATTACTTTCATTGCACTAGTATTTTGCAAAGCGTGCCCCAATTTGTTAAATTTTACTAGAAATAATACAATTAGGTAAAGACATTACCATTAACAACGAATTGACCATGACCTTGTAACAATGGTTTAACCTCATCCCTTTGATCACGCTTTGACGTTTTCCATTTAACAACTGTTTGACCTTATTATTTATACAACGCTTTCGCGTATTTTTTTAATGACGGTTTGATATTATATTTTTCACAGCAGTTTGTTCTGACCTGTTAAACAAGCATTTGACCTTAACCTTTAAAAAACGATTTGACCTTATTATTTTAACAATGGTTTGACCTTATCATTTTAACAACAGATTTGCGTGTCCTTTGAACAACGATTTGATCTCATCCTTTTAACAACGGTTTTACCATATCCCTTTAGCAACGGGTTGACGTATCCCTTAAACAATGGTTTGACCTTATCTTTCTAGCAACGGTTTGCCCTTACCACTTTAACAACGCTTTGACCATCCTTTTAACAACGGTTTGATCTGATCATTTGAACAAGGGTTTGACATTACAATTTTACAACATGTTATGGAAAAATAATTGATATACATATATTTAATATTGAACCACACATGTCCTATTTCAATTGCAGGAGCAGCTGCATATTGCCTGTACAATCGTGACAAACTATGAACTATATTTATGATTTAACTAACATATATTTATTTGGTTTCCAAATTCCAAATTGTTTCTCGTCCTTGACATGTGGAACCACTTCCAAGGTAGATTTTAGGATAGTCTTTTATTGCAAGTAGTGAGCACGATTGCGCCGTAAGCTGTTATATTTTGTGCATGTTTCTTGTTTATTCAATAAGATAATAATAATACCCTAGTTGCGAATGGACTTTATTATATGTTTACCTACATTCAAATCCTTTCATATTAGTTGATCTTCTGTACTGTGGAGAACGAAATAGATATTCCATTTCTACGTGTTCAATGTATTTGTTCCTAATGCATAGTCCTGGTAGTTTCAATTATTTTAGTTTTCATACATGTACCTGAGGTCTTTCCACCATTACCCTTTACATATAGACCAAGCATGTTTTGCAATCTATTAATTTACAAAGAAGTCGTTTTGCACCGTCACTCGGTCTAACTGAATGTCTGAAAACTTGGAAGTCTTTGTTATACGAGGTACTCGTATGCTAATAACAGCTGAAAACTTGGAAGTCTTTGTTATACGAGGTACTCGTATGCTAATAACAGTTTTCGCTAATACTACTTTACCTGTATTTGTAAGCTCGGCATCTGAGAGGGACATGAACAGTTTGAAGATACCAAAGGGGTTATCAGAAGCAGTAAATATAAAAAAACATTTATCGGTTGGAACCCGGGGGGGGGGGGGGGGCGTACCCGGCGCGCGACCCCCCTAAAATTGGAAAAAATATGATTTTTTTGCGTAAAATCGTGATTTTTCACACGAAATACCCCAAACAAAATTTAAGTGCGCCCCCCACCCCCCCTAACTTGAAATCCTGGATCCGCCCCTGGAACTGTTCATACCGTTCATCCACAGGATCGGGTTCGTCTCACGCTCGGGGTTTGTTTTGACACGGTTACTGCGAGATGAACAACAGCAATAAAAAAAAAGTGTTGCAATATTAGTAATCCTATGCATATATGGAAGTTTCAGATGAATGTTTGTTTTTCATTATTATCCTCATTTCTAAATTCATTCTAATACTGTAAAGAAACCTATTATTCTATAACACCACCGTAACGCATCTATCAATCTCTTCATTGATAAACAACTTTTAAATATTATCTTGATATACAATTTAATAGTTTCAATCAGATGTCCTGGACAATAGTTTATAGTCACTTTAAACTGGACATATTATGTGGACTATTATATTTACTTTTCTACTTATGTATGTTTGAATGTTTGTTGTCAAGTAGTATATTAAACATATAACATGAACGACATCAAGTAAATTGTCTCCCCTGATTGGCACGGACCATTTCTATTTCAATAATGAATAGGTTTACAATTAAAACTTTAAAAAGGACAGGTGTGTGAACCAGACTATTCAATAGAGTGGTATGAGACAGTTGTCTAACTGATGTTATTGTATAGTCTAATATGTACTAAACTTATTCCTTTTGTATTCACGAATCTTTCGTTTCTTAGTCACCAATCACAATGTATGAAAACGATGCAGTTTCTATCCGGACTTTTTTCACACTGTCCTATTGTCCTATACGTTACACCTATGTCCTTATTTAATCAATCAATCAATAATGAGGGTCTTCTTGTCTCTCCATCATAGTTGAGTCAGTTTTCTTGTCTGTCAGTTTTAGCTATGTCGCTCTACTTGTCGGATATTTGTAGCTGTGCCGCTCTAATTTTCTGTCAGTTGTCGTGTCACTCTGCCTTTCTATCAGTAGTTGTTGTGTTAATTCTCCTTTGTTCTCAGTAGTTGAAGCCACGGACTGGCAGTTATAATTCTTAGATTTTATTTTACAAAGTGTATATATGCTTTTCTACTGAACGGAAATCCGATCTGTCGACCAATGTCGTATTTATGAAGTCATAGAAAACTGAGAAACTGATTGAACGAAAACTATACATAAATGATCGTTCGATGATAAACTGAATGTTTAAAACGATTTAGCGGAACAAACCCCGAGGAATATTTGGCTTCAGTGGTTATCCTTATTTTAACTGCTATTGACAAAGCTCGATCTCAGGTTTTATGTGTTGAGTACTGTGAATCTTTGTCTGTTCTTTTCCTTTGGCCATTGTGATGTCTGTCGTTCTTCGATTTTAAGGTTTCTGTGTGGAGCATTGTGAATCTTTGTCTGTTCTTTTCCTTTGGCCATTGTGATGTCTGTCGTTCTTCGATTTTAATGTTTCTGTGTGGAGCATTGTGAATCATTGTTTGTTCTTTTCCTTTGGCCATTGTGATGTCTGTCGTTCTTCGATTTTAATGTTTCTGTGTGGAGCATTGTGAATCATTGTTTGTTCTTTTCCTTTGGCCATTGTGATGTCTGTCGTTCTCCGATTTTAATGTTTCTGTGTGGAGCATTGTGAATCTTTGTCTGTTCTTTTCCTTTGGCCATTGTGATGTCTGTCGTTCTTCGATTTTAATGTTTCTGTGTGGAGCATTGTGAATCATTGTTTGTTCTTTTCCTTTGGCCATTGTGATGTCTGTCGTTCTTCGATTTTAATGTTTCTGTGTGGAGCATTGTGAATCTTTGTCTGTTCTTTTCCTTTGGCCATTGTGATGTCTGTCGTTCTTCGATTTTAAGGTTTCTGTGTGGAGCATTGTGAATCATTGTTTGTTCTTTTCCTTTGGCCATTGTGATGTCTGTCGTTCTTCGATTTTAAGGTTTCTGTGTGGAGCATTGTGAATCATTGTTTGTTCTTTTCCTTTGGCCATTGTGATGTCTGTCGTTCTTCGATTTTAAGGTTTCTGTGTGGAGCATTGTGAATCTTTGTCTGTTCTTTTCCTTTGGCCATTGTGATGTCTGTCGTTCTTCGATTTTAAGGTTTCTGTGTGGAGCATTGTGAATCATTGTTTGTTCTTTTCCTTTGGCCATTGTGATGTCTGTCGTTCTTCGATTTTAATGTTTCTGTGTGGAGCATTGTGAATCATTGTTTGTTCTTTTCCTTTGGCCATTGTGATGTCTGTCGTTCTTCGATTTTAATGTTTCTGTGTGGAGCATTGTGAATCACTGTTTGTTCTTTTCCTTTGGCCATTGTGATGTCTGTCGTTCTTCGATTTTAATGTTTCTGTGTGGAGCATTGTGAATCTTTGTCTGTTCTTTTCCTTTGGCCATTGTGATGTCTGTCGTTCTTCGATTTTAATGTTTCTGTGTGGAGCATTGTGAATCTTTGTCTGTTCTTTTCCTTTGGCCATTGTGATGTCTGTCGTTCTTCGATTTTAATGTTTCTGTGTGGAGCATTGTGAATCTTTGTCTGTTCTTTTCCTTTGGCCATTGTGATGTCTGTCCCTCTTCGATTTTAATGTTTCTGTGTGGAGCATTGTGAATCTTTGTCTGTTCTTTTCCTTTGGCCATTGTGATGTCTGTCCCTCTTCGATTTTAAGGTTTCTGTGTGGAGCATTGTGAATCTTTGTCTGTTCTTTTTTTGGCCATTGTGATGTCTGTCGTTCTTCGATTTTAATGTTTCTGTGTGGAGCATTGTGAATCATTGTTTGTTCTTTTCCTTTGGCCATTGTGATGTTTGTCCCTCTTCGATTTTAATGTTTCTGTGTGGAGCATTGTGAATCTTTGTCTGTTCTTTTCCTTTGGCCATTGTGATGTCTGTCGTTCTTCGATTTTAAGGTTTCTGTGTGGAGCATTGTGAATCATTGTTTGTTCTTTTCCTTTGGCCATTGTGATGTCTGTCGTTCTTCGATTTTAAGGTTTCTGTGTGGAGCATTGTGAATCATTGTTTGTTCTTTTCCTTTGGCCATTGTGATGTCTGTCGTTCTTCGATTTTAAGGTTTCTGTGTGGAGCATTGTGAATCTTTGTCTGTTCTTTTCCTTTGGCCATTGTGATGTCTGTCGTTCTCCGATTTTAAGGTTTCTGTGTGGAGCATTGTGAATCATTGTTTGTTCTTTTCCTTTGGCCATTGTGATGTCTGTCGTTCTTCGATTTTAAGGTTTCTGTGTGGAGCATTGTGAATCATTGTTTGTTCTTTTCCTTTGGCCATTGTGATGTCTGTCGTTCTTCGATTTTAAGGTTTCTGTGTGGAGCATTGTGAATCATTGTTTGTTCTTTTCCTTTGGCCATTGTGATGTCTGTCGTTCTTCGATTTTAATGTTTCTGTGTGGAGCATTGTGAATCTTTGTCTGTTCTTTTCCTTTGGCCATTGTGATGTCTGTCGTTCTTCGATTTTAAGGTTTCTGTGTGGAGCATTGTGAATCATTGTTTGTTCTTTTCCTTTGGCCATTGTGATGTCTGTCGTTCTTCGATTTTAATGTTTCTGTGTGGAGCATTGTGAATCTTTGTCTGTTCTTTTCCTTTTGGCCATTGTGATGTCTGTCGTTCTCCGATTTTAATGTTTCTGTGTGGAGCATTGTGAATCATTGTTTGTTCTTTTCCTTTGGCCATTGTGATGTCTGTCGTTCTTCGATTTTAAGGTTTCTGTGTGGAGCATTGTGAATCATTGTTTGTTCTTTTCCTTTGGCCATTGTGATGTCTGTCGTTCTTCGATTTTAATATTTCTGTGTGGAGCATTGTGAATCATTGTTTGTTCTTTTCCTTTGACCATTGTGATGTCTGTCGTTCTTCGATTTTAATATTTCTGTGTGGAGCATTGTGAATCATTGTCTGTTCTTTTCCTTTGACCATTGTGATGTCTGTCGTTCTTCGATTTTAATGTTTCTGTGTGGAGCATTGTGAATCATTGTTTGTTCTTTTCCTTTGGCCATTGTAATGTCTGTCGTTCTTCGATTTTAATGTTTCTGTGTGGAGCATTGTGAATCATTGTTTGTTCTTTTCCTTTGGCCATTGTGATGTCTGTCGTTCTTCGATTTTAAGGTTTCTGTGTGGAGCATTGTGAATCATTGTTTGTTCTTTTCCTTTGACCATTGTGATGTCTGTCGTTCTTCGATTTTAATATTTCTGTGTGGAGCATTGTGAATCATTGTTTGTTCTTTTCCTTTGGCCATTGTGATGTCTGTCGTTCTTCGATTTTAAGGTTTCTGTGTGGAGCATTGTGAATCATTGTTTGTTCTTTTCCTTTGGCCATTGTGATGTCTGTCGTTCTTCGATTTTAAGGTTTCTGTGTGGAGCATTGTGAATCATTGTTTGTTCTTTTCCTTTGGCCATTGTGATGTCTGTCGTTCTTCGATTTTAATGTTTCTGTGTGGAGCATTGTGAATCATTGTTTGTTCTTTTCCTTTGGCCATTGTGATGTCTGTCGTTCTTCGATTTTAAGGTTTCTGTGTGGAGCATTGTGAATCTTTGTCTGTTCTTTTCCTTTGGCCATTGTGATGTCTGTCGTTCTTCGATTTTAATGTTTCTGTGTGGAGCATTGTGAATCTTTGTCTGTTCTTTTCCTTTGGCCATTGTGATGTCTGTCGTTCTTCGATTTTAATGTTTCTGTGTGGAGCATTGTGAATCTTTGTCTGTTCTTTTCCTTTGGCCATTGTGATGTCTGTCGTTCTTCGATTTTAATGTTTCTGTGTGGAGCATTGTGAATCATTGTTTGTTCTTTTCCTTTGGCCATTGTGATGTCTGTCGTTCTTCGATTTTAATGTTTCTGTGTGGAGCATTGTGAATCTTTGTCTGTTCTTTTCCTTTGGCCATTGTGATGTCTGTCGTTCTTCGATTTTAAGGTTTCTGTGTGGAGCATTGTGAATCATTGTTTGTTCTTTTCCTTTGGCCATTGTGATGTCTGTCGTTCTTCGATTTTAAGGTTTCTGTGTGGAGCATTGTGAATCACTGTTTGTTCTTTTCCTTTGGCCATTGTGATGTCTGTCCCTCTTCGATTTTAAGGTTTCTGTGTGGAGCATTGTGAATCATTGTTTGTTCTTTTCCTTTGGCCATTGTGATGTCTGTCGTTCTTCGATTTTAAGGTTTCTGTGTGGAGCATTGTGAATCACTGTTTGTTCTTTTCCTTTGGCCATTGTGATGTCTGTCCCTCTTCGATTTTAAGGTGTTTCTGTGTGGAGCATTGTGAATCACTGTTTGTTCTTTTCCTTTGGCCATTGTGATGTCTGTCGTTCTTCGATTTTAAGGTTTCTGTGTGGAGCATTGTGAATCATTGTTTGTTCTTTTCCTTTGGCCATTGTGATGTCTGTCGTTCTTCGATTTTAAGGTTTCTGTGTGGAGCATTGTGAATCTTTGTCTGTTCTTTTCCTTTGGCCATTGTGATGTCTGTCGTTCTTCGATTTTAAGGTTTCTGTGTGGAGCATTGTGAATCATTGTTTGTTCTTTTCCTTTGGCCATTGTGATGTCTGTCGTTCTTCGATTTTAAGGTTTCTGTGTGGAGCATTGTGAATCACTGTTTGTTCTTTTCCTTTGGCCATTGTGATGTCTGTCCCTCTTCGATTTTAAGGTGTTTCTGTGTGGAGCATTGTGAATCACTGTTTGTTCTTTTCCTTTGGCCATTGTGATGTCTGTCGTTCTTCGATTTTAAGGTTTCTGTGTGGAGCATTGTGAATCATTGTTTGTTCTTTTCCTTTGGCCATTGTGATGTCTGTCGTTCTTCGATTTTAAGGTTTCTGTGTGGAGCATTGTGAATCTTTGTCTGTTCTTTTCCTTTGGCCATTGTGATGTCTGTCGTTCTTCGATTTTAATGTTTCTGTGTGGAGCATTGTGAATCATTGTTTGTTCTTTTCCTTTGGCCATTGTGATGTCTGTCGTTCTTCGATTTTAATGTTTCTGTGTGGAGCATTGTGAATCTTTGTCTGTTCTTTTCCTTTGGCCATTGTGATGTCTGTCGTTCTCCGATTTTAATGTTTCTGTGTGGAGCATTGTGAATCATTGTTTGTTCTTTTCCTTTGGCCATTGTGATGTCTGTCGTTCTTCGATTCTAAGGTTTCTGTGTGGAGCATTGTGAATCATTGTTTGTTCTTTTCCTTTGGCCATTGTGATGTCTGTCCCTCTTCGATTTTAATGTTTCTGTGTGGAGCATTGTGAATCTTTGTCTGTTCTTTTCCTTTGGCCATTGTGATGTCTGTCGTTCTCCGATTTTAATGTTTCTGTGTGGAGCATTGTGAATCATTGTTTGTTCTTTTCCTTTGGCCATTGTGATGTCTGTCCCTCTTCGATTTTAAGGTTTCTGTGTGGAGCATTGTGAATCATTGTTTGTTCTTTTCCTTTGGCCATTGTGATGTCTGTCGTTCTTCGATTTTAAGGTTTCTGTGTGGAGCATTGTGAATCATTGTTTGTTCTTTTCCTTTGGCCATTGTGATGTCTGTCGTTCTTCGATTTTAAGGTTTCTGTGTGGAGCATTGTGAATCTTTGTCTGTTCTTTTCCTTTGGCCATTGTGATGTCTGTCGTTCTTCGATTTTAATGTTTCTGTGTGGAGCATTGTGAATCATTGTTTGTTCTTTTCCTTTGGCCATTGTGATGTCTGTCCCTCTTCGATTTTAAGGTTTCTGTGTGGAGCATTGTGAATCACTGTTTGTTCTTTTCCTTTGGCCATTGTGATGTCTGTCGTTCTTCGATTTTAAGGTTTCTGTGTGGAGTACTATGAATCATTGTTTGTTCTTTTCCTTTGGCCATTGTGATGTCTGTCCCTCTTCGATTCTAAGGTTTCTGTGTGGAGTACTATGAATCATTGTTTGTTCTTTTCCTTTGGCCATTGTGATGTCTGTCCCTCTTCGATTTTAAGGTTTCTGTGTGGAGTACTATGAATCATTGTTTGTTCTTTTCCTTTGGCCATTGTGATGTCTGTCCCTCTTCGATTCTAAGGTTTCTGTGTGGAGCATTGTGAATCATTGTTTGTTCTTTTCCTTTGGCCATTGTGATGTCTGTCCCTCTTCGATTTTAAGGTTTCTGTGTGGAGCATTGTGAATCACTGTTTGTTCTTTTCCTTTGGCCATTGTGATGTCTGTCGTTCTTCGATTTTAAGGTTTCTGTGTGGAGTACTATGAATCATTGTTTGTTCTTTTCCTTTGGCCATTGTGATGTCTGTCCCTCTTCGATTTTAATGTTTCTGTGTGGAGCATTGTGAATCTTTGTCTGTTCTTTTCCTTTGGCCATTGTGATGTCTGTCCCTCTTCGATTTTAAGGTTTCTGTGTTGAGTACTGTGAATCATTGTTTGTTCTTTTCCGTTTGTCCATTGTGATGTCTGTCCTTCGCCGATTTTGCACTTCTGATAGATCCATTTGTTATAATATATCTTTAAACGTTTTTAAACATTAAGGAGTAGACATTATGCATATCGTAAGAAATGAAGATATTTTAATTAACAATACAGTAGCTCTTTTATCCAGATGTTATATATTCTAAGAAGTTGTCTTTATTATCGTGTTTCCAACCTGTTTTTACATTTAATATTAGTTACGCATTAGATAATCTAAATAGGAGAGCATTTATTAACGATCTTGTTTGTAGCTTCTTAATTGGGTGTTCAGACAGATAATTAGATGGTGACAATACGTTTGCACACATTCCAAACAGGAGATTGCAAGATTGCGCACAATTCACCTGTATTTTAGTGTTACGTTTGCGCACATTACCTTTCAAATCCTAGTATACCTGCATAATTTACTACGTTTGCGCATATTTAAAGTTCTATACTTCAAGTGAACAGTATTTCCTACACTTATACAAGTACCTGTATGATTTATATAGAATATGGTGATTTCTACAACAGAGACAAATCTTAGATTTCTCAGTGATCCTGACATTCATTTGTTTGGAGATGGAACTTTCCAATATTGCCCTAACTTTTCTATTATCTGCAAGTTCGTGCTTCCCTTACGGAATTGCCACTAGAGAGACAAGAAAAGGTTAAAGTCATGAAAATGAAAGCTTACTAGGATGATTTCACCAGCGGAACTATGAACAGGAAAGAATACACCCGTAAGATGGCTTACAAAAACCTACCAGTGTCCATGTAAATAGTACAAACTGTCTATTTTGAAAATAGTCATATTTTATGCATGAATGTAAAATTGAAAATAAATAATATATAATTAAATAAAATATATATCCTGCTCGAAAATTCTACTTCCAGCACCCGGTGGTGAGCAGGGGGCAACAGATATATTTTGTATATCTGGTTAACAGTCACAAATGAAATAAGCTTAGATTAAACTAAAAATGTGCGTAAACGTTAATTTCTAAATGTGCGCAAACTTAGTACTTTTTTGTGTGCAAATGATATATGTGCGCAAACGTAAATTCCAAAAATGTGCGCAAACGTGTTTCCACCAATTAGATCTCATATCATGTAGCATATCGCGTTCGTCCCCAGGTAATGAGGTTATATAATCTTTATGTAACATTAATCAATCATGTTTGAAGATGGTGTGGGGTCTTTTTTATGCCTTATGCATATGCGTTACTACAGTGGTTCAATATATGGATATGAACCGTCTTCACCACGAGAGACGGAGTAACTATTATATAAATTTAAGCTATGAAGGCACAGTAACTCGTATATAATTTTGAACTATGTAGACACATTAACTCGTATATAATTTTGAACTATGTAGACACAGTAACTCGTATATAATTTGAACTATGTAGGAGCAGTGACTCGAATATAATTTTGACTATGTAAGCACAGCAACTCGTATATAATTTGAACTATGTAGGAGCAGTGACTTGTATATAATTTGAACTATGTAGACACAGTAACTCGTATATAATTTGAACTATGTAGCAGCAGTGACTCGAATATAATTTGAACTATGTAGACACAGTAAGTCGTATATAATTTGAACTATGTAGGAGCAGTGACTTGTATATAATTTGAACTATGTAGACACAGTAACTCGTATATAATTTGAACTATGTAGGAGCAGTGACTCGAATATAATTTGAACTATGTAGGAGCAGTGACTCGAATATAATTTTGAACTATGTAGGAGCAGTGACTCGTATATAATTTATATGGGTCGTCGTTGTCGTCATCGTATGCTAGTTGACTTTATGGTAGACGGAGTTATCTATATATATAATTGAGAGTTAATAGACTGATTATCATATATATAGAGAAATAAAAATAATTAATTCCAGTTATCATGATTTAACATTTTCTATATATTATGTACAGTGTTTTGATAGAGTACATGGAAGGTAAAGTAATTGTCTAAATCTATTAGTGAAACCTCACATAAACATCAACATCAGAAATACTCTCACATAAACATCAACATAAAAAATACTCTAACCATTGTTATAAGTCTCAACAACGTAAAACGTCATTAAGGTAATCAAGTAATATAAATAGTTATTGTGTTGATTTACAGAAAGCAAATGACCGATTAGAAACCCTCTCACTAATGTTTATTATCATTAACTGGAGAAGACGAATGGGTTTATATTTAAATGTTACAATATGTGTTAATTATATCTGTATCTACGAAAGTAGTCCAAGGTAAGCAATGTAATTCTACCGTACATCCGGAATTTGTTTTACCATAAAAGTAACAGAAACGTAGATATCTAATACAGTGCGCACCAGTCATTTCCGGTATAATCTTCCGGGGCACCTGAGTTCACCCTCTGACTTAGTGAGGTTCCTGTTACTCAATCTTTAGATTTCTCTGTAGTGGTTTATAGATCTTTATCCGTTTGTCCATTTTTCATTTGACCATTGTATTGTCTGTCCTTCTTTGATAACGGTTACTGGTTGCCACTTTGTTATCTCCAAACTTTTCTTCGTCAGGAATGTCCAGGGTAAAAATATACTGAAAAGCCAAATGATTTAACCGCAAGAAAACCAAATAGACTAATAATTAGCGTATACTTATCGTCAAATTTTAAAGAGACCAATTTTGATATGGACGACTGTTTCTGTATGGTTTCTGTCAAAGTGGCATCTTTAGATTTGTATGAAAAAGCATCTTCAACAAAGCAAATTAAGATGTAAGTAATTTTCAAATGAATCATTGATTGTGACGTTCATCATCTCCTGTAATCATAGCACTTCATTTTGGTGAAATATGTCAATACAATATCCTCAAAAACGTCAGGGTGAAAACAATTTGGAGATACCACAGGGGGTAATCAGAAGCCGTACATCGAAGGTCAGATAATACAGTTGGGAAGAAAATGATGAAATGACAAATGATTATTTACAAAACACAACACAGAAAGCTATTAACAGAGCAACACGAACCCTAATTAAAACTTGGGTGAACTCATGTGTTCCGGAAGAGTACCAATTCCTGCTCCACTAGTGGAACCCGTCGTGCTACTTGGTAATAAGTCATGTGCTACTTGGTGATAAGTCATGTGCTACTTGGTGATAAGTCATGTGCTACTTGGTGATAAGTCATGTGCTACTTGGTGACAAGTCATGTGCTACTTGGTGATAAATCATACGTGATTGTCATTACGACAAACGGAACACATCCGTCATCATTTGTGAAACAGATTTTCCATAACACTTAATCAAGTAATAGGAGTGTGTTTATGTTTTAAGTATAAGTAGGTCTAAGGACATTTACCATTGAGAATGGTATTGTAAAATGTTCTGATATTTTCAATATTTGTGTTTTAACTGCTGTTAATAAATTGTTAACATGTTTAAAGTTTATACATGGCATTAGTGAAAATCATGGGTTATGAACTTTGCAATATATCGGTTATAAATATTGAATAGCTGCCGTGAAAGTTCTAAATCATAGCCTGCCCGATACTAAATATGTATAGTACATATAATAATAATATTATAAAAGATATTGCCTCAAATGTAAATACACACCCTTAGCCATGAGCATTCACTGACCGTGTTGTTACACACCCTTAGCCATGAGCATTCACTGATCGTGTTGTTACACACCCTTAGCCATGAGCATTCACTGATCGTGTTGTTACACACCCTTAGCCATGAGCATTCACTAACCGTGTTGTTACACACCCTTAGCCACGAGCATTCACTGACCGTGTTATTACACACCCTTAGCCATGAGCATTCACTGATCGTGTTGTTACACACCCTTAGCCATGAGCATTCACTGACCGTGTTGTTACACACCCTTAGCCATGAGCATTCACTGACCGTGTTATTACACACCCTTAGCCATGAGCATTCACTGACCGTGTTGTTACACACCCTTAGCCATGAGCATTCACTGACCGTGTTATTACACACCCTTAGCCATGAGCATTCACTGACCGTGTTATACATTTGTACTGTCTGTGTTTTTGTTGTTTGTTTTTATATCTGTGTCACTGGAGATGAACTATCATTAATGAAGTGTTTTGATCATATTACTTACGTTAACCTCGTAACTTGTTTTGTCGTCGTTCCCAAGAATATTTTGTGCATTGTATTCTGTCATTGTCCTGTTGTATTAAAGAGTCTGTGGTTTGGCAAAGGAGTGATTCATGTTGTTGTTTTGATCATTTGGCCCAACGTATTTATCCAGTAAAGCAAACATCATGTGAACGACGAGAATGCATTAAAGTCTATACCACATAGGTGGTATAATGGTTAGCATGCTCGCTTCGAGTGTGGTAGATCGTGTGTTCGAGCCCCGAACGGGTCAAACCAAAGACTATAAATTTTGTATTTGTTGTTTCTCCGCTAAGCAGGCAGCATCAAGGAGAAAGGGCAAAGACTAGTTGATTCGGAATCAGGATAATGTATTCAAGTGGAACGACATGTCTATCCGCTGACTGTTGTTTCAGTGAACTAACACTATGAAAATCCAATTAAGCATGTTATTCTAGCTAAAAGCGGACCTCATCATCATCTCATTGAATATTAAATTGTTCTCGCCATAATATAGCAGGAAAATTGCTGAGTTGGCGTTAAACAACAATCACTCACTAAAGCCTATAGTAGTACCACGAAACATCATTTCTATTTATATTTCGTATTTCATGAGTACTCAATAATCGAATCCGTTAGTGCCTTAACGCATATAATCTAACAGTATATATAAGATCTCATATCATCTATAGTATTCTTACACATTGAACGGTGACATTGTGTTTTTGATAATCACACACGGCATTAAGAAGTAATAACAAAGATTAGTTGGTTACGATAATGTGCTCAAGTGGAGCGACAATTGTTGATTAAGTAATACTGTAAATATTCAACTCTGTGAATAGTTCTAGTAAATTATAGACATCATAATCTATCATGTAATGATTCACTTATTCACCCAGCATGAACACGCTACTAGAGTTCATTAATATATTTGAAGTACGAAAACCATACCCTTTCTTATATAATGTAGTTATTGGTGGCCCATCGTATATTTGATTAAAATCCAAAGTATCAATTTTACACTTTATCGGATTAGATAAGACACAGAAACTTGTCCTATTGATGAAGCATTTAGCAGAATTTATCTAACTAATACAGAAACTACATGGGGTTATAGAAATATGACTCGTTGGTATATCTAAGCTCAATGTTTCCCACCAATTGATATATTGAAGTAGACAATGTACTAAATATTGATTTATTTGAAAACTGGATATCCCTGTCTATAAGAATGATCCCCAACCCCGTGGAATATAATGCAAAGACCGACAATGGTGTGACAGGTTTAGATAAGGGGTGCAATAAGAGTTTAAAGATACCAAAAGGTATAATCAGAATCGTAATTCAAAGAAGAACAGACAACACAATGGCAAAAAGAAAAAGGACAAAAGGACAAACAACGATCTAAAAAACATACATATAAAACTAAAGATCGAGTAACACGAACCCCAGTAAAATCGGGGGTAAACTCAGGTACTCCGGAATGGCAAGCAGTTCCTGCTCTACTAGTGGCACCCGTATAAATAAGGAAATCTTGATATCTATTACATATAAGTTGATGTGAGAGGTGATTGCTAGTTTTGCTGATATTGGTAGAATTGTTAATCATCACTGTTGAAACTTTACTAAATTTCTAAGCTACTCCCTGGTTGACCCCAGTATGTACTTTAATTGCTTTTTTTATGGCTGGACATAATTTTTTCATTACACTTTTATTAGAAGAATATAGGGTGCACATGTGGGATGCGATTTCCAAGATACAAACCATAACAAAACAAAGAAAGGGAAAACAAAACAACATATGCATGGACAAACTGCGAGAAATATCATCTACAAATGACAGTTTATTGTTATTTACCAACCAGTTTTATTTTGGCTGCTCTCACATTTTGAAGCAATGCTCAACTAATATTTAAATGGTGGTTAGAGTATCGATATGTTTCTGCGATTTTTCTATTTTAGTTTAGAACTGTTTCGGTAATGCCTTCTTTTTATGTTTTTTCACTTTATCATATTTGAAGCTTATACCTATTGGGGTTTTTTTTGGACTAAGTACACTTACACTTAATGTATTGCAATATAAACAATATGTTGCATTTTTCGATGCCATTTTTAACATTTTATAACATTTTGATATTTGGTATTTAGCCAATGTATATTGTGCAACGTTATTTGTAACTGTTACACTGTATGAAAGCGTTTTACTGCAAATGAAGTGAAATTGGTAAGATTTGTGCAAAGGTATTAAAACAGTAACTAGAATTAGTTATATCAAACAGTAACTAGAATTAGTTATATCAAACAGTAACTAGAATTAGTTATATCAAACAGTAACCAGAATTAGTTATATCAAACAGTAACTAGAATTAGTTATATCAAACTGTAACTAGAATTAGTTATATCAAACAGTAACTAGAATTAGTTATATCAAACAGTAACTAGAATTAGTTATATCAAACAGTAACTAGAATTAGTTATATCAAACAGTAACTAGAATTAGTTATATCAAACAGTAACTAGAATTAGTTATATCAAACAGTAACTAGAATTAGTTATATCAAACAGTAACTAGAATTAGTTATATCAAACAGTAACTAGAATTAGTTATATCAAACAGTAACTAGAATTAGTTATATCAAACAGTAACTAGAATTAGTTATATCAAACAGTAACTAGAATTAGTTATATCAAACAGTAACTAGAATTAGTTATATCAAACAGTAACTAGAATTAGTTATATCAAACAGTAACTATAATTAGTTATATCAAACAGTAACTAGAATTAGTTATATCAAACAGTAACTAGAATTAGTTATATCAAACAGTAACTATAATTAGTTATATCAAACAGTAACTAGAATTAGTTATATCAAACAGTAACTAGAATTAGTTATATCAAACAGTAACTAGAATTAGTTATATCAAACAGTAGCTAGAATTAGTTATATCAAACAGTAACTAGAATTAGTTATATCAAACAGTAACTAGAATTAGTTATATCAAACAGTAACTAGAATTAGTTATATCAAACAGTAACTAGAATTAGTTATATCAAACAGTAACTAGAATTAGTTATATCAAACAGTAACTAGAATTAGTTATATCAAACAGTAACTAGAATTAGCTATATCAAACAGTAGCTAGAATTAGCTATATCAAACAGTAACTAGAATTAGTTATATCAAACAGTAACTAGAATTAGATATATCAAACAGTAACTAGAATTAGTTATATCAAACAGTAACTAGAATTAGTTATATCAAACAGTAACTAGAATTAGTTATATCAAACAGTAACTAGAATTAGTTATATCAAACAGTAACTAGAATTAGTTATATCAAACAGTAACTAGAATTAGTTATATCAAACAGTAACTAGAATTAGTTATATCAAACAGTAACTAGAATTAGTTATATCAAACAGTAACTAGAATTAGTTATATCAAACAGTAACTAGAATTAGTTATATCAAACAGTAACTAGAATTAGTTATATCAAACTGTAACTAGAATTAGTTATATCAAACAGTAACTAGAATTAGTTATATCAAGCAGTAACTAGAATTAGTTATATCAAACAGTAACTAGAATTAGTTATATCAAACAGTAACTAGAATTAGTTATATCAAACAGTAACTAGAATTAGTTATATCAAACAGTAACTAGAATTAGTTATATCAAACAGTAACTAGAATTTGTTATATCAAACAGTAACTAGAATTAGTTATGTCAAACAGTAACTAGAATTAGTTATATCAAACAGTAACTAGAATTAGTTATATCAAACAGTAACTAGAATTAGTTATATCAAACAGTAACTAGAATTAGTTATATCAAACAGTAACTAGAATTGGTTATATCAAACAGTAACTATAATTAGTTATATCAAACAGTAACTAGAATTAGTTATATCAAACAGTAACTAGAATTAGTTATATCAAACTGTAACTAGAATTAGTTATATCAAACAGTAACTAGAATTAGTTATATCAAACAGTAACTAGAATTAGTTATATCAAACAGTAACTAGAATTAGTTATATCAAACAGTAACTAGAATTAGTTATATCAAACAGTAACTAGAATTTGTTATATCAAACAGTAACTAGAATTAGTTATGTCAAACAGTAACTAGAATTAGTTATATCAAACAGTAACTAGAATTAGTTATATCAAACAGTAACTAGAATTAGTTATATCAAACAGTAACTAGAATTAGTTATATCAAACAGTAACTAGAATTAGTTATATCAAACAGTAACTAGAATTAGTTATATCAAACAGTAACTAGAATTAGTTATATCAAACAGTAACTAGAATTAGTTATATCAAACAGTAACTAGAATTAGTTATATCAAACAGTAACTAGAATTAGTTATATCAAACAGTAACTAGAATTAGTTATATCAAACAGTAACTAGAATTAGTTATATCAAACAGTAACTAGAATTAGTTATATCAAACAGTAACTAGAATTAGTTATATCAAACAGTAACTAGAATTAGTTATATCAAACATTTCTAATTTATTTGTTTTTGTGATGATGATGAGATTGTTGACTTTTATTTTACTTACAATACAATGTTAACTTTTTATTACCTTTTAGAATTACGATTGCCCCATATAGGGGGGAGGGGGGTGGGGGGTATTATGGCATTTAACGCCATTTTCAACAATGTTTCAGTTATATCGTGGCGGCCAGTTTCATTGTTGGAGGAAACCGGATACCCATATGGGTACTATAGAGTTTTAATTCAATACATGTAAGCTTAGTTATATAGGGCATAATTTAATAGAATATATTAGAATATATCTTCCCTTGATTGGCGTAGTCTTGTCTATTTTTGAAATCCAACAGTATCATCGAGTTGATGAGAATCTTAGCATGTGTTTTTGTCTGACCTCTGTAAATCTAGTTATGAAGAAGGTAGAGTTGGGATCTAATCACTCGATTTAACACAACCACATTATATTATCTGCACCAAACCAGAACATGCATCCGATTCAGATTCTGTCGTGTTGTATGTTTCGGTTAACCCAGAGTGGCGATTCCCGTTGTTCAGTGTGGTTGGTAATATTGTCGCCCGTCACTGTTTAACGTTCTTTTACACAACGTTTACGACAGGCCCTTTTTGTTTGTAGTTTTGTCGCCCGTCACTGTTTGGCTTTCTTTTACACAACTATTTGTGTTTGTAGTTTTATACTGAGATGTTCTTTATAACGTATTGTTTCGTTACTGTGTTATGTCATTTATAGTTACCTATTGACTGCATACTTGTGGTTTGATGTTATTGAACTCTGTCAAAGCCTGTATAGAAATGATATGATTACATCTATGTATTTGCTCATTTAAATGTATATTAAATGGTGCATTAAGTGAGCAACAGAGAAAACAGGAAATTATTTCCTTTATAAATTTGCAGACATTCTTAACCGACATACCATTGACTAGATGTACGACATTTAAGTACTTTCTTTTGATGATGTTTATCTCTTATTTTTTCTTTTTTTTCTTTTTTTATTTAAGATCATGCCAACACTATATGCCATAGTGGTTTTGGTGTCGTATATGACACTGTAATAAAGGTATCTTTATGACTACGGAACTCCGGTGAACTTCATATTTTTAAATTCTTTGATAGATCTCACATTTGTTTGTTATCATGATTAAAGCATACTAATAGGGTGAATGAACATTAAGTACTTCTACAAAGAAAGCCAAACATAAAATATTATATTTAATACAACATGAAAAATATTGCAATGCTACATTTTGTTTGTGATGATAATTTTCAGTTTTCTACTTCTACCGAATTTTATAGCTATCAGTTTATTACAAACGCATCTTACATGTAATAATGAGTTTTATGTTATTTCTGGGTAATTTCCCATTTAAACTACGGTTTAGAAGATTATTTGTTATTGTTTCTATAAAATAAAGCAATGCTTCGTTTTGGCTTGTATACTGAGAACAATATATAACGTATAAGAGATAAATAGCTCGAACAGAAAGTTTATGGGTGTGTAACAGTACTTTCAACAATATTGCAGTGAAGATATTGGTGAGGGACCTTCCGTAAGTCACGGACAAATTGTATCACAACATGTTGTATTCTGAGTACACCTCATCACGTATTGTAGTCGGTCGGACTCGCAAACCTTTTGTGGTGATAGATACAGACTACAAAGGTATATATAATTCAACCTACTATGCGATCGCGGCTACGAAGTCTGTAAAGGGCATAAACAACGACATTAAATAACAGGCTGCTGGAAATGTTCGGATTTATTTGTCCAATATAATGTGCTTAATTGTGTTATCGCTAATGGCTCCTTTATGCAATGTTTTCATTTAGAGGGTTTGGTATTGGGTTTTGGTGTTTAATGCCACTTTCAACAATATTTCAGTTTTTTTTTTTATCGTGGCGGTCATTTTTATTGGTGGAGGGAACCAGAGTATCCGGTGAAAACCACCAACCTGCCGAAAGTCACTAACAAACCTGACCACATAATGTTGTATCGAGTACACCTCGACATGAGCGGGATTCGAACTCACAACGCTAGTGGTGATAGCCACTGATTGCATATATAGTTGTGAATCCAACTACCACACAATCACGATCATGACGGGCCCCTTTTCATTTAGATGAGACTTTCTAGTTAGATACTATGGTACGGCAAGCAAAACAATCATTTATTGTATCATTTCATCTTTTATAAACGAGTCCTTTATAATGTTAACTGTATTCAATATGCAACGTCGGTTATATGAATTACTGCAATTAAAATAACATTTAACTTAATTTATTGTTAAATTTAAAGATTTTCAAACGAAAAGATCATACGTTGTATAATTCTAACACGGATACTTCACGAATGTTAATGTAGAACGAGGTAGATCAAAAGATTTTAATATAATACTATCTCTATTATGTCTCCACATATAAAATTTGCACAAACGTGCAGCATTCTTGTCCTAACATTCAAATAAAAAAACTACATGGGGTCTGGGTAGATGCCCTTTATGACACAATTTATGTGGTCACCTTTTGTTTATGTCAGTCATACCACACACATTTAACGACAGTTTAAGTTAAAAGTCGGTGTCTCTCTGTTTGTAAAGTTGACTTTTTTAATAAGTTTGTTACATTAAAGTATACTGTCTCCACTTGATAAAATATATTGCATTTCATTGTTCAGATGTAATTTCAGTAAAGTTAAAAGTGAAACCCTTCTTTGTATGTGTTACGGCTTAACGTGTGTAGTGCAACGGGTACGTTCTTCTGCCTAAGGTTCTTGGAACCGAGTTAACGTCATAATTAATTAGCTAACTCTCTTAGCTTAAGTTGATAGATGATTGAGGTCCAGCGACCAAATCATATCAAGCGAGTTAGCGTCATAATTAATTAGCTAACTCTCTTAGCTTAGTTGATAGATGATTGAGGTCCAGCGACCAAATCATATCAAGCGAGTTAGCGTCATAATTAATTAGCTAACTCTCTTAGCTTAGTTGATAGATGATTGAGGTCCAGCGACCAAATCATATCAACCGAGTTAGCGTCATAATTAATTAGCTAACTCTCTTAGCTTAGTTGATAGATGATTGAGGTCCAGCGACCAAATCATATCAACCGAGTTAGCGTCATAATTAATTAGCTAACTCTCTTAGCTTAGTTGATAGATGATTGAGGTCCAGCGACCAAATCATATCAACCGAGTTAGCGTCATAATTAATTAGCTAACTCTCTTAGCTTAGTTAATAGATGATTGAGGTCCAGCGACCAAATCATATCAACCGAGTTAGCGTCATAATTAATTAGCTAACTCTCTTAGCTTAGTTAATAGATGATTGAGGTCCAGCGACCAAATCATATCAACCGAGTTAGCGTCATAATTAATTAGCTAACTCTCTTAGCTTAGTTAATAGATGATTGAGGTCCAGCGACCAAATCATATCAACCGAGTTAGCGTCATAATTAATTAGCTAACTCTCTTAGCTTAGTTGATAGATGATTGAGGTCCAGCGACCAAATCATATCAACCGAGTTAGCGTCATAATTAATTAGCTAACTCTCTTAGCTTAGTTAATAGATGATTGAGGTCCAGCGACCAAATCATATCAACCGAGTTAGCGTCATAATTAATTAGCTAACTCTCTTAGCTTAGTTGATAGATGATTGAGGTCCAGCGACCAAATCATATCAACCGAGTTAGCGTCATAATTAATTAGCTAACTCTCTTAGCTTAGTTAATAGATGATTGAGGTCCAGCGACCAAATCATATCAAGCGAGTTAACGTCATAATTAATTAGCTAACTCTCTTAGCTTAGTTGATAGATGATTGAGGTCCAGCGACCAAATCATATCAACCGAGTTAGCGTCATAATTAATTAGCTAACTCTCTTAGCTTAGTTGATAGATGATTGAGGTCCAGCGACCAAATCATATCAACCGAGTTAGCGTCATAATTAATTAGCTAACTCTCTTAGCTTAGTTAATAGATGATTGAGGTCCAGCGACCAAATCATATCAAGCGAGTTAACGTCATAATTAATTAGCTAACTCTCTTAGCTTAGTTAATAGATGATTGAGGTCCAGCGACCAAATCATATCAACCGAGTTAGCGTCATAATTAATTAGCTAACTCTCTTAGCTTAGTTGATAGATGATTGAGGTCCAGCGACCAAATCATATCAACCGAGTTAGCGTCATAATTAATTAGCTAACTCTCTTAGCTTAGTTGATAGATGATTGAGGTCCAGCGACCAAATCATATCAAACACATTATTTGTCTTTCTAATTTTGTTCTTATTTCTCTCTCATTTTCTTTCTTTCTTTCTCTATTTCTTATAGATTAAATAGATATTTTGTTTCTCGAAGACATATTTGACTATGTGTTGTGTCGCTGTCATCAAATATGTCTTCCACACTTATTAGTGATTACGGATATTGCATTTTAAACTCCAATTTTCATGCAGAATATGGCAAATAAAAACATTATATAAATGGACTTCATCACGATTGCTATCCATTGTCATTTTTAAAAATATGAATCTAAATAAATTTAATATTTGAATTAATTATTAATGCTGAATGCGACTATTATACTGTCATTGAAAGATACACGCAGTTGAAATCGCGCGACTATTGTGTTGAGACGTATATAATGAGATTTTAGACCTTTATGTTAAAAAATAAACTAACAAATATTTCATATATTATTACAAATATATGCCTATGCATATCCTTTACAATATCCTTACCAACATTTTAGAAAGAACGAATTGCAATGCAATTATTTTTTTATTTCTCGTATGTTTTGTTGAAGACGAAGTAAAACTGGGTAAATATTACAAACATAATGGAATACCAAATTATTAAATATCTCCTACATAAAACCAGGACTGATCTCTTGCATTCTACTAGGAATTAATGCAGTGTCTTTGTTTCTATAGAATAAAATATGTTATTCATTGAAATTGAAATCCAGTTCTAAAATAAATGTTTGTGTATTTCTATTTTCAGGATCAAGCTCGATCACTCTTAGGAATCGACTCAGGAAAACATCTACCTCGAGGTAAAAATCTATCTTTGTTTTAATAGAAAACCAAACAAAAATATTAATCCCGGTGTACCTCCAGTTCTTTGTATGAGGGTTCGTGTCTTATTTACGTTATTTATGTTTGTTTGCACATAGTGGTGCCCAACATATTGTGTTGTGTTTTTGTTTTGTTTTTCTTCGTCCTGTGTACCCAATAATGCCAGTTTCTCTAGATTATCCATAGTTATTGCCCCTTCGGTATTCTCTAACGTTTATTGGTTCCTCTTATTCAGATTATGTTTGTTATCCTGTTCTTTTGCAGTAGTCTGAAGTCGGTTGGATTTTTTCAAGCATGGAGATATGCTTTTGTATCCCCTCGCCAACGAAGTTGCGAAGGGATATAGTAACGCTACCGTCCGTCCTTCCGTCCTTTCGTAACATCCTTGTGAACACTCTAGAATCAACATCCTTCAATGGATTTTGACCAAACTTGGTACACACTTAGTCCTGAAGAGAATCTGGAACCCTGTTGATGTTCAAGGTCATAGGTCAAAGGTCATGGTCACCGGGTAAAAATTTTTAGGCGAAGGGATACGCCATGCTTTGCGTTGCCCTTGTTATATTTATATTGATAACATGTGAAGAAACATGAATTCAGCATAGTTTTAGTATCAGCTACAGTATTAATATGGTTGGGGACTATTAGTGTTATTGTCACATACTGCAATTTTTCAGATATATCGTCTCTACCGGATTTATTGAGAAGAGCCCGAACAGATACATTTCTTCTATAACTCTACAGTGTTATCTACCGGGTTTGTAACTAGAGTAACACTACGGGTGCCACTAGTGGAACAAGAACTGCTTACCCTTCCGGTTCACGTTGCTCGGTCTTTTGTTTTATGTGTAGTGTTGTGTAGATGGTTGGTTGTCCTTTTTCTTTTGGCCAATGTCTGTCTTGCCTAACCTTCTTCGATTTACGGATTCTAATTACACATTTAGTATCGTCAAGCTCTTCTTAGTAAAGTGTATATTTTTTAAGTTCAAATGAAGTGTACTTTTAAAAACAATATTTTGTGACTAAACAATGGAGATAATTATGAAGTGTTGTGTGTTTTAAGTACACTTAAAATCCCAATATAAACTTGAAATGGACAATAAACCATGAATTATTTTAACATATGTTTTTGAAATGATGACTATCTTATTGTATATATATTCATTAATCCTTCCTGTATAGTATCCATGTTGCTTCCACCCTCGTCTTTAACCGCTATTCGATACCACAATTATGTCGGTATCTTTCACCTTATACATCATGCATGATATTTAGTTGTATATAAGTACACATATCATCGTATATCATTCGTTCGCCCAACGCCACCCTTTTTGTATTAATTTTGTTTTAATAAAACGAGACAAAATGGGGAAATAACCATTTTGTTTTCAAAATACATGATGGTCAACGATGGCATGCGAAAATAAAATAAAATTTGAAATGTGATTGATTTTGATTTAGATTTTTTGTTTTTTAACGCCACTTTCAACAATATTTCAGCTATATCATGGCGACCAGTTTTAGTGGTGGAGGAAGCCGGAGTACCCGGAGAGAACCACCGACCATGGGCAAGCAACTGGTAAACTTTATCACTTGCGGCTGAGAGTCGAGTGCACCCTTTTTGTAATTTACAAAGCCGGGCGCGAACCCACGCCGTATTGGTGATAGGCTTGTATGAGTTGTTAGATCCAACGACCTAACTCATTGAGCCACCCGAAAAATGTGAACTATAATAAAAACGTAGATATCTAATTAAGTGCGCACGGAGCGTTTTTGGAATAAGCTTCATCAGGTACGCTCAAAATCAAAGGGCTTCAACAGAATAGCCCAATTCGACTTAGGTCATTGATTCCTGAGAGAGTAGAAGTCAGTTGTAATAATTATTACATTATTTAGGGACTTTAAATTTCAATAATAAATATATCTAATAAAGGAAATAACAAATACAGAATAATGAAAAAAATTTAAATGTTGTTTAAACTCAAATTTGTATGTGTGTTCGGTTCATTTGTCATGTTAGGAAAACTCTTAAGTTTTAGCGTTTTTGTTTGCGACTCATTCCTGAACAAAATGTTTATTTATCATTTTGATTATGATTCACATTAATTATGCTTATGTATGCGAAATTAATTGAAAATAGTTGAACCAATTTAACGTGCTACTTGAAGAATATCACGTAGATAATTATTGAAACAGGGTTAACACGATAACAACGCCACTATCAAAAGAAACTATTAAGAGATTAAATCGTAAGTTTATTTACAATTGATGTTTTATTTCATCCGTTAATAATAGTAATTTAGAAACACTTCACTATTAAGTTATCTCGAGTGTCGCAAATGTAACAGGATAACCGATGCTTCAATATATATATTATATCATGCGTCACCAATGTAACGGGATAGCCGATGCTTCAATATATATATTATCTCATGCGTCACCAATGTAACGGGATAGCCGATGCTTCAATATATATATTATCTCATGTGTCACCAATGTAACGGGATAGCCGATGCTTCAATATATATATTATCTCATGTGTCACCAATGTAACGGGATAGCCGATGCTTCAATATATATATTATCTCGCGCGTCACCATTGTAACAGGATAGCCGATGCTTCAATGTGAGCATCTCCTTGTATGTTGAAATAAACTGAAGTTTGATACTGGTGACGGTTTCAAAAGCTCAAACCCACAAAGCTGATCATCGCGTCCCAGATGGCAGATAGAGTGTGCCCTGTCGATGGAAATGTTGTCATGACTATAATACACAAAGCTGATCATCGCGTCCCAGATGGCAGATAGAGTGTGCCCTGTCGATGGAAATGTTGTCATGACTATAATACAAAAAACAAAGACTAACCGTGGATCACAGTGGGTAATGTGTTTGGATACATTTTCGTTTTGCTTAATTTCATTCATTATGGTTAAGGTTTGAATGTTTAAAAATTACACTACTCATGTGAGCATTTGTCGCTCGCCTTTGGTTTTAAATTGCATGTATTTTGCAATATATGGTAAGCAATGTGCATAGAATGTTCTCTGCGATTAGCTTCATTAAGAAAAATCATGGAATGGTTGTGATGTAATGTCAGTTCGATTAAAATCACATCTCTCAAGTGTTCTCCTTTACTGGTATTTCCAAGCAACTCTATTACGTTTCCCATGCAAGTGACTTATGTCATTAATATTCAATGACGTGATACATTTTTCGGCCAATCGAATTGCTCATAGCAAAGGAAGCAGATGATAAATACGGGCTATGACCTTTTGAGGTCAATCGGATTTGCTCGGAGCAAACAAATACGTTTTGTATTAAATCATTACGCTTTCATAGTTTCATAAGTGTCACTTTGATTGAAAAGCAAATGTCATGACATAGGGTCACGCGTCTGTGACCCGTCATGGGGTTTCTTCAGATCTCCCACGATAGGTGGGATATTAATAAGTTAGGATTCATTTCATTTTCACGAATTAGATTTCCATCTCCTTCCGCTAATTAAAAGCCGAAATATGCTATTTTTTATTAATATTTTTTTGAATACTTACTTAATGACACTGTTTCTCGCCAGTTAGCAAAGTAAAAACCTTAGGATGGGCCTATGGTCGATAATTTTGATTGCCATAAAAATAAAACATTATAAAGGACAGTGCTACAAGAAGAGTTTGAAGATACCAAAGGGGTAATCTGAAGGCGTAAATCTAAGATACCAAAGGGGTAATCTGAAGGCGTAAATCTAAGATACCAAATGGGGGTAATCTGAAGGCGTAAATCTAAGATACCAAAGGGGGGTAATCTGAAGGCGTAAATCTAATATACCAAAGGGGTAATCTGAAGGCGTAAATCTAAGATACCAAAGGGGTAATCTGAAGGCGTAAATCTAAGATACCAAAGGGGGGTAATCTGAAGGGGTAAATCTAAGATATCAAATGGGTAATCTGAAGGGGTAAATCTAAGATACCAAAGGGGTAATCTGAAGGGGTAAATCTAAGATACCAAAGGGGTAATCTGAAGGGGTAAATCTAAGATACCAAAGGGGTAGTCTGAAGGGGTAAATCTAAGATACCAAAGGGGTAGTCTGAAGGGGTAAATCTAAGATATCAAAGGGGTAATCTGAAGGGGTAAATCTAAGATACCAAAGGGGTAATCTGAAGGCGTAAATCTAAGATACCAAAGGGGTAATCTGAAGGCGTAAATCTAAGATATCAAAGGAGGGTAATCTGAAGGGGTAATTCAAAGGACAGACAACTTAATGACCAACAGAAAAGGGACAAAAGGACAAGCAACGATTTATAAAGCAGTACACAAAAAACTAAAGATCGAGTAACACTAACCCCACTAAAAACCGGGGATGATCTCGGGTTCTCCGTAAGGGTAGGTGGTTGCTGCTCCACTACTGGCACCGTACTGTTACTCCAGTAATTGCATCTGTAGCGGATAATAATAGGCCAATCGTAAATGCATCATTTTTGTTTAAGGGCTATCACACGGTTTTTGACATTCTCGAAGCGTGTTATTCTGTATGAAACGTATTCCTGCAATACCCCTTTTTCAAATTGGTATGCTAAGCCCAAATTAGGTCTGGGATCATGTACAATTTGGGCTCAGCCATTGCAGTAATTTTTGAAAAATATTTTCTGAGCATTTTCCGTCGCGAGCGGAAGATCTATGTTTTGATCACAGTCTGGTTTAAACAAAGACTATACAATTGTTTTCAATGTGTTTATGATAATTACACAGTAATATCAAAGATTGGTTGGAGTCAAGATAATATAGTCAAGTGAAGCTATAAAATTACAAAGATTAGACGGTCAATAAAATGGGTGGAGGATGAGTGTAGAGCCCCACTTCCGACAATATTTCTGTTATATTGTGGTGTTGTTTGTATTGTTGGAGAAAACTATTGACTTTTACACTATTACTGACAACCTTTATCAAGTTATGATGGATGCATTACACCCGGTAGAGGTCTACTTCACAACCCGAATCTACAAGTGAAAGGCACCGATTACACCATACGACAACGGTCACAAACTACTCCGTACACATCTCCAAAATGCAAATGTATTCTCTACGTGGAATCGTTTTGAAGTGTGTGTTTTTTAAATAGTGGGACTTACAGACTATTTAAGGTGTTTCTATAGTGTATATGAGTTAATAGATTTTCCGTATCATAGAGTTTGGTATATAAAACGAACATGGTAAATAAAATTCCATCCACAACATATAATTGATAACGATTTAATTCAAATAGTCTGGTTCATCATAACTTTTGAAAACTTCAAGGCTCTTTGTTGCGGAAATATAATTATGCCACACATATCGATGTGTTTGTTGGCGGTTCCTGTACGTCTATGATAGTCCTGCCTACTCATACTCTGTAATGCATTTAGTTATTGTAATTTGTATGTCATCAATAGACATGTGATCTTGCCATAACTTCCGTTTTATATTTTCCTCGTCAATACAATGTTTTATCCAGAAGCCTCCATCGTTAATAACAGAAGCTTGTTTTTTTCTAATGAGTGTATAGGTGACCAGGTTAATCGCGATAATTAAAGGTTCCTTCAATCATAATATAGAACTAGAGAAAAGATGTTACATTCATTAACTCATCTTCAAAATTAGCAGGTGTTGAATACTTCTGATATTTATACGTATACCATAAAAAAATCAACACTATTAAATCGGCTAATGAGTTATTAGTGAGACCTCTTTTGTTGTAGTTAGAATCGCATCAGTTCATTTAATAATAAACTGCATTGTGAAAACATTCGCAGACCATTTTCATTACTGAATGCTTTTTGCAACAGGAACAAAATAGGAAATAAGGAACACATTTATTGTTATCACAATAGAGGCAGCAAAACAGAACATTAAAGACAGAATAATAGCATAGTTGGTGAGCATACATCGGTATCACAACATCACAAAAATGGTATAGTTAACAAGACAACGATCAGCTTGGTGAATATTCACCACTATCGCATCAACAACAAAACGGGACATACAAAAACCCAGAACATATATGAGTCAGCATTGTTATCACCACAGCAACAAAACACCACATCAAGAAGAAAACAATAGCCAGCTTGGTGAACATTCATCGGTAACACAACAACAGGGCACAATGAATATTACAATAGCCGACTTGATAAACATTTATTAATATTAAGGCAACAACAAAACAGGACAAAAGGAACAACACATTAGTCAGCTTGGTGCACATTCATCGGTATCACTACAACAGCAAAACAGGACACAAAGAATATTACAATAGCAGGTTTGACGAACATTTATCAATATTAAAACGACATCAAAACGGGACAAACGGAGCAAAACATTAGCCAACTTGGTACACGTGCATCGCTTTTACGAGAACAAAACGGGACATTAGAACAAAACAATGACCAGTTTGGTGAATATGTATTGCATTTTGCTAAAGAAAAAACACAAAGAACAGAACAATAACCAGCTTGATAAACATATATCATTAACACAAAGAACAGAACAATAACCAGCTTGATAAACATATATCATTAACACAAAGAACAGAACAATAACCAGCTTGATAAACATATATCATTAACACAAAGAACAGAACAATAACCAGCTTGATAAACATATATCATTAACACAAAGAACAGAACAATAACCAGCTTGATAAACATATATCATTAACACAAAGAACAGAACAATAACCAGCTTGATAAACATATATCATTAACACAAAGAACAGAACAATAACTAGCTTGATAAACATATATCATTAACACAAAGAACAGAACAATAACCAGCTTGATAAACATATATCATTAACACAAAGAACAGAACAATAACCAGCTTGATAAACATATATCATTAACACAAAGAACAGAACAATAACCAGCTTGATAAACATATATCATTAACACAAAGAACAGAACAATAACCAGCTTGATAAACATATATCATTAACACAAAGAACAGAACAATAACCAGCTTGATAAACATATATCATTAACACAAAGAACAGAACAATAACCAGCTTGATAAACATATATCATTAACACAGAGAACAGAACAATAACCAGCATGATAAACATATATCATTAACACAAAGAACAGAACAATAACCAGCTTGATAAACATATATCATTAACACAAAGAACAGAACAATAACCAGCTTGATAAACATATATCATTAACACAAAGAACAGAACAATAACCAGCTTGATAAACATATATCATTAACACAAAGAACAGAACAATAACCAGCTTGATAAACATATATCATTAACACAAAGAACAGAACAATAACCAGCTTGATAAACATATATCATTAACACAGATAACAGAACAATAACCAGCTTGATAAACATATATCATTAACACAAAGAACAGAACAATAACCAGCTTGATAAACATATATCATTAACACAAAGAACAGAACAATAACCAGCTTGATAAACATATATCATTAACACAAAGAACAGAACAATAACCAGCTTGATAAACATATATCATTAACACAGAGAACAGAACAATAACCAGCTTGATAAACATATATCATTAACACAGAGAACAGAACAATAACCAGCTTGATAAACATATATCATTAACACAAAGAACAGAACAATAACCAGCTTGATAAACATATATCATTAACACAAAGAACAGAACAATAACCAGCTTGATAAACATATATCATTAACACAAAGAACAGAACAATAACCAGCTTGATAAACATATATCATTAACACAAAGAACAGAACAATAACAGCTTGATAAACATATATCATTAACACAAAGAACAGAACAATAACCAGCTTGATAAACATATATCATTAACACAAAGAACAGAACAATAACCAGCTTGATAAACATATATCATTAACACAAAGAACAGAACAATAACCAGCTTGATAAACATATATCATTAACACAAAGAACAGAACAATAACCAGCTTGATAAACATATATCATTAACACAAAGAACAGAACAATAACCAGCTTGATAAACATATATCATTAACACAAAGAACAGAACAATAACCAGCTTGATAAACATATATCATTAACACAAAGAACAGAACAATAACCAGCTTGATAAACATATATCATTAACACAAAGAACAGAACAATAACCAGCTTGATAAACATATATCATTAACACAAAGAACAGAACAATAACCAGCTTGATAAACATATATCATTAACACAAAGAACAGAACAATAACCAGCTTGATAAACATATATCATTAACACAAAGAACAGAACAATAACCAGCATGATAAACATATATCATTAACACAAAGAACAGAACAATAACCAGCTTGATAAACATATATCATTAACACAAAGAACAGAACAATAACCAGCTTGATAAACATATATCATTAACACAAAGAACAGAACAATAACCAGCTTGATAAACATATATCATTAACACAAAGAACAGAACAATAACCAGCTTGATAAACATATATCATTAACACAAAGAACAGAACAATAACCAGCTTGATAAACATATATCATTAACACAAAGAACAGAACAATAACCAGCTTGATAAACATATATCATTAACACAGAGAACAGAACAATAACCAGCTTGATAAACATATATCATTAACACAGAGAACAGAACAATAACCAGCTTGATAAACATATATCATTAACACAGAGAACAGAACAATAACCAGCTTGATAAACATATATCATTAACACAAAGAACAGAACAATAACCAGCTTGATAAACATATATCATTAACACAAAGAACAGAACAATAACCAGCTTGATAAACATATATCATTAACACAAAGAACAGAACAATAACCAGCATGATAAACATATATCATTAACACAAAGAACAGAACAATAACCAGCTTGATAAACATATATCATTAACACAAAGAACAGAACAATAACCAGCTTGATAAACATATATCATTAACACAAAGAACAGAACAATAACCAGCTTGATAAACATATATCATTAACACAAAGAACAGAACAATAACCAGCTTGATAAACATATATCATTAACACAAAGAACAGAACAATAACCAGCTTGATAAACATATATCATTAACACAAAGAACAGAACAATAACCAGCTTGATAAACATATATCATTAACACAGAGAACAGAACAATAACCAGCTTGATAAACATATATCATTAACACAGAGAACAGAACAATAACCAGCTTGATAAACATATATCATTAACACAAAGAACAGAACAATAACCAGCTTGATAAACATATATCATTAACACAAAGAACAGAACAATAACCAGCTTGATAAACATATATCATTAACACAAAGAACAGAACAATAACCAGCTTGATAAACATATATCATTAACACAAAGAACAGAACAATAACCAGCTTGATAAACATATATCATTAACACAAAGAACAGAACAATAACCAGCTTGATAAACATATATCATTAACACAAAGAACAGAACAATAACCAGCTTGATAAACATATATCATTAACACAAAGAACAGAACAATAACCAGCTTGATAAACATATATCATTAACACAAAGAACAGAACAATAACCAGCTTGATAAACATATATCATTAACACAAAGAACAGAACAATAACCAGCTTGATAAACATATATCATTAACACAAAGAACAGAACAATAACCAGCTTGATAAACATATATCATTAACACAGAGAACAGAACAATAACCAGCTTGATAAACATATATCATTAACACAAAGAACAGAACAATAACCAGCTTGATAAACATATATCATTAACACAGAGAACAGAACAATAACCAGCTTGATAAACATATATCATTAACACAAAGAACAGAACAATAACCAGCTTGATAAACATATATCATTAACACAAAGAACAGAACAATAACCAGCTTGATAAACATATATCATTAACACAGAGAACAGAACAATAACCAGCTTGATAAACATATATCATTAACACAAAGAACAGAACAATAACCAGCTTGATAAACATATATCATTAACACAAAGAACAGAACAATAACCAGCATGATAAACATATATCATTAACACAAAGAACAGAACAATAACCAGCTTGATAAACATATATCATTAACACAGAGAACAGAACAATAACCAGCTTGATAAACATATATCATTAACACAAAGAACAGAACAATAACCAGCTTGATAAACATATATCATTAACACAAAGAACAGAACAATAACCAGCTTGATAAACATATATCATTAACACAAAGAACAGAACAATAACCAGCTTGATAAACATATATCATTAACACAAAGAACAGAACAATAACCAGCTTGATAAACATATATCATTAACACAAAGAACAGAACAATAACCAGCTTGATAAACATATATCATTAACACAAAGAACAGAACAATAACCAGCTTGATAAACATATATCATTAACACAAAGAACAGAACAATAACCAGCTTGATAAACATATATCATTAACACAAAGAACAGAACAATAACCAGCTTGATAAACATATATCATTAACACAAAGAACAGAACAATAACCAGCTTGATAAACATATATCATTAACACAAAGAACAGAACAATAACCAGCTTGATAAACATATATCATTAACACAAAGAACAGAACAATAACCAGCTTGATAAACATATATCATTAACACAAAGAACAGAACAATAACCAGCTTGATAAACATATATCATTAACACAGAGAACAGAACAATAACCAGCTTGATAAACATATATCATTAACACAGAGAACAGAACAATAACCAGCTTGATAAACATATATCATTAACACAAAGAACAGAACAATAACCAGCTTGATAAACATATATCATTAACACAAAGAACAGAACAATAACCAGCTTGATAAACATATATCATTAACACAAAGAACAGAACAATAACCAGCTGGATAAACATAGATCATTAACACAAAGAACAGAACAATAACCAGCTTGATAAACATATATCATTAACACAAAGAACAGAACAATAACCAGCTTGATAAACATATATCATTAACACAAAGAACAGAACAATAACCAGCTTGATAAACATATATCATTAACACAAAGAACAGAACAATAACCAGCTTGATAAACATATATCATTAACACAAAGAACAGAACAATAACCAGCTTGATAAACATATATCATTAACACAAAGAACAGAACAATAACCAGCTTGATAAACATATATCATTAACACAGAGAACAGAACAATAACCAGCTTGATAAACATATATCATTAACACAAAGAACAGAACAATAACCAGCTTGATAAACATATATCATTAACACAGAGAACAGAACAATAACCAGCTTGATAAACATATATCATTAACACAAAGAACAGAACAATAACCAGCTTGATAAACATATATCATTAACACAAAGAACAGAACAATAACCAGCTTGATAAACATATATCATTAACACAGAGAACAGAACAATAACCAGCTTGATAAACATATATCATTAACACAAAGAACAGAACAATAACCAGCTTGATAAACATATATCATTAACACAAAGAACAGAACAATAACCAGCTTGATAAACATATATCATTAACACAAAGAACAGAACAATAACCAGCTTGATAAACATATATCATTAACACAAAGAACAGAACAATAACCAGCTTGATAAACATATATCATTAACACAAAGAACAGAACAATAACTAGCTTGATAAACATATATCATTAACACAAAGAACAGAACAATAACCAGCTTGATAAACATATATCATTAACACAACGACAACACGGGTAATAAAGAACAAAACAATAGCGATTTTCTTGAATATTCATTGCTATGACAACAGCAAAACAGGAAATAAGGAACAAACCAACAACCATCTTAGTGAACGCTCACCGCTATCACAACCGCAAGACAGTACATAAAGAAACGAACAATAGTCAGCGGTGAATAGTTATGATCTAACTGTATGTTATAAGATGTAAACATGCAAAATAACAACTGCGAGTTTAAGGAATTGTGAATACGAGTTCTGTCTGAAAATTCTTTTATATACCACTGGAAAAAAAACATATAGAGCAACTGGCGTATATAAGAACTATGTATTGGTATGTTGAAGTATCATATATCTAAGATGTCGTATTATGTTCTTTGATCTGCTATGTAGACTTCTGTTTAATTTACGTATAGTGATTATCAGACAAGTATTGTGGGGTTTTTTGTTGGGGTTTTTTTTTTGTTGTTTTTTGTTTGTCTTTGTCTTGTATAGTGTGGTGTCCAACACATATTTTAAGTGTTTTTTCTTTTCTTTTGTTTGTCTTCATCTTGTGTCTTGTGTGCCCGATGTTGACAGTTTCTTTGGATTGTCCATTCTTGATTGCACCTTCGGTTTCTCTAAGGTTTATTTATTGAAAGATGGATTTTAGATATTCGTATTGCTCTGTGATTTATATTGAATTGAAATACTTATTGTAATTCAAATTAATAGGACAGCACTTAAATTTACAAAAATATGGAAATTCATGTCCAATTTCAGTGTAAATGGCAACAATAATTTCATTGTTTATCATATATGTGTCTAAGGTTAAGTATCGCTTCCTGCTAATTGAGATAAAAGTATGTTTAAGTAACAGCCTAAGGTAATCATGTAAGTACAAACTATTTTCCAAAAAAAATATAATATATACAACGTTCGTCTTAACATCTGGAGGTTGTGAGTCGTGGCCTTGATCGAATTGTAGTTGATCTACATCTGCCTATGCAATCAGTTTCTATCGCCGATTATGTTATGGATTAGATTTGGGACCGCACGTGTCGAGGTGTACGCTATGTAAGGTTGTGTTGTACAATTTGTCAGTGAATGGTTCTTTTTTGGATACTCTAGTTTCATTCACCAATAAAACTGACAGTCACAATATAATTGACAGTCACAATATAATTGACAGTCACAATATAATTGAAATATGGTTGCAAGTGACGTTACACGTATACATATAGCCTAAACATCTGTCCAATGTACTGATGCTATAAAGTGCATATTCAAATGTTCATATATTTGAATTGTACCTCTGTTGATTTTAAATTGTAATCATGTGTGGGACGACAAACGAGGAAGAAACGAATACTAAGAAAGTACTTCTATTCGTGGACACCAATTTCCGTGGCTTCTAGAAAATCCATTGATCTGCACGTAAAAAATCAATAGAAAAGTTGTATTTCGTAGAATATTAATTCTCGTCGTTTTATTTAACCACGAAATCCACGAATATTAATACTCTCCAAGTATAAAATTCCTCTGGAAAACGAACTTTAGTACACATGCTGGTATAAACAACTTTTGTCTGGCATTCGAAATAGATTTTTCCTTTAAGAAATAATGTATTAAATAGAAGGATCCAATATGGTCACAAAAATTAGCATTTCATGTCATTGTTAATAAGAATAAAATGCAGTTGCTAGATATTGTATAATGTAACAGGAGTGCGTAGAATTATTTGTGTGGCTGAAAATAGTGGTATTACAAGAAACAAATAATATTTCTTTTATTTCTATTTCAGATTACCAACTTATTACGCTTGTTTTATACGATGACCCTTCTACTTCAACAAAATACTCATACCAAAGGCAAAGACGTAGTGTCCCTAACCTGAGGGACAATTTCTTTTTGAACTTAACTGCTTTTAATGATACATTCCAAGTACATTTAAGACGAAATCAAAAATTTGTAACATCAGAGTCTCTAGTTCATTATCGTTATGGCAACGCATCAATGCAATCAGAACGAATTGACAGACAATGTTATTTCAAAGGACACATAGCTTCCAGGAAAGGAAAGGCTGCAGTATCTTTATGTGATGGACTGGTAAGTTATAATGACACCACACAGTTTAGTCCTTTTAGCCCATATCCGAAACCATGGGTGGTTGACATGGGTAGGTAGATGGGGAAATATTTTTTCTTTTAAATTTGGTTATATTTTTTCTCCTTTTTGCCTAAACACGAACTACGGGTGGTGAACATGGATAGATAGATAGATAGGGAAATATTTTTTTCTTTTAAAATTACATTCTGGGTTAATTATTTTATCGCTATGTGGCTTTGGAAATATCCTGAAATTAAAAGGAAATATATTGCAAAAAATATATAAATCGAGTACACACTTTTTTTTAGTAGGTCGCGTTGAAGCAAACGAACAATTTATTAATTAGTGCCATGGTTGGGTTATGACCTTTTGTAGCCCCTAGGCAAATGAAATTGTCCCCCCCCCCCTCCCTCAGACTTCTCCCGCACCCGTCCTGAATATTTTTACTCGTGATATATTTTAACGACATTTACAAATTTACATACCTTAAAAAATGATATTTGAAAATCTTTTAGCATGGCCCCTCAAGTTTGAGGGACCATAGGCTACAACCTATACTAACCTAAAAGATAATCTGGCCCTGATTATGGCCTGAAGATGTGATACAAATGTACTTTTAATATTTTAGCTCTTACCAACTTTTGTCAACAGGAAACTTAAAAGTTCCTATATAACTATATAATCAAAACACTTAAAGATAATATTGTTTGAAAATATTATTGACTGTTTGATGGTTACAGCATATCAAAATAAATAAATATCTGGTTTAAGATTTAGATAAATAATCTATTTGTTTTCCTATTCAGAGACAAGTTACTGTAAAAAGGCCCACTTCAGAAATGGGGCGATAAATGATATGACCTATTACAAACAGTAAACATTAATTGAGATTAATAACTTTGATTATATAATATAAATAAGCTGATTGTAGATCATAAATTACTTCACATTCAAACACGAATTCAGTAATTATAAGTTTACAGTGTTCATCGCTCGAGATATCGTCGCCCTGAATATGCCATAGTGCAAATACCAAGCTAGAGAAAAACGAAGGGGCAATCAAGAATGGACAATCTAGAAACACTGACAACACTAACATACAAGACACAGGCCGACGACAAGCAAATAAAAACACAACACAGAAAACTAAAACGTTGAGCAACACAAACTTCATCAAACACCGGAATGAACCCATGTGCTAGTGAAGAGTAAGCAGTTCCTGTATCCCTCAATGTTCCTCATATAGTCAAGACGTGTTGGACACAACTATGTGCTGTCTCCCGCAATGTTCCTCATATAGTCAAGACGTGTTGGACACAACTATGTGCTGTCTCCCGCAATGTTCCTCATATAGTCAAGACGTGTTGAACACAACTGTGCTGTCTCCCGCAATGTTCCTCATATAGTCAAGACGTGTTGGACACAACTATGTGCTGTCTCCCGCAATGTTCCTCATATAGTCAAGACGTGTTGGACACAACTATGTGCTGTCTCCCGCAATGTTCCTCATATAGTCAAGACGTGTTGAACACAACTGTGCTGTCTCCCGCAATGTTCCTCGTATAGTCAAGACGTGTTGGACACAACTATGTGCTGTCTCCCGCAATGTTCCTCATATAGTCAAGACGTGTTGGACACAACTATGTGCTGTCTCCCGCAATGTTCCTCATATAGTCAAGACGTGTTGAACACAACTGTGCTGTCTCCCGCAATGTTCCTCGTATAGTCAAGACGTGTTGGACAAAACTATGTGCTGTCTCCCGCAATGTTCCTCATATAGTCAAGACGTTGGACACAACTATGTGCTGTTTCCCGCAATGTTCCTCATATAGTCAAGACGTATTGGACACAACTATGTGCTGTCTCCCGCAATGTTCCTCATATAGTCAAGACGTGTTGGACACAACTATGTGCTGTCTCCCGCAATGTTCCTCATATAGTCAAGACGTGTTGGACACAACTATGTGCTGTCTCCTGCAATGTTCCTCATATAGTCAAGACGTATTGGACACAACTATGTGCTGTCTCCCTCAATGTTCCTCATATAGTCAACACGTGTTGGACACAACTATGTGCTGTCTCCCGCAATGTTCCTCATATAGTCAAGACGTGTTGGACACAACTATGTGCTGTCTCCCGCAATGTTCCTCATATAGTCAACACGTGTTGGACACAACTATGTGCTGTCTCTCGCAATACTCCTCATATAGTCAAGACGTGTTGGACACAACTATGTGCTGTCTCCCGCAATGTTCCTCATATAGTCAAAACGTGTTGGACACAACTATGTGCTGTTTCCCGCAATGTTCCTCATATAGTCAAAACGTGTTGGACACAACTATGTGCTGTCTCCCGCAATGTTCCTCATTTTGTCAAGACGTGTTGGGCACAACTATGTGCTCTCTCCCGCAATGTTCCTCGTATAGTCAAGACGTGTTGGACACAACTATGTGCTGTCTCCCGCAATGTTCCTCGTATAGTCAAGACGTGTTGGACACAACTATGTCCTGTCTCCCGCAATGTTCCTCGTATAGTCAAGACGTGTTGGACACAACTATGTGCTGTCTCCCGCAATGTTCCTCATATAGTCAAGACGTGTTGGACACAACTATGTGCTGTCTCCCGCAATGTTCCTCGTATAGTCAAGACATGTTGGACACAACTATGTGCAAATAGACATATGACATAAATAACATAGATAAGAAAGGATATGGATGTAACTGAACATTAGAGACTATTGAACTTTACATTTAAGACACAAATTAAAGCACAGGAACAGCGCTTTATTAATGTTCTACATTTCAGTCGCATTCGGGTCTTCAATAATAAGCATAGCCCATACCCAACAATATTACCAAGACTTTTCAGCTTGTACATCTGAAATGATATATAAATGTACCGGTATTCCCGAAAACGAAAAATCACTGAAATCACAGGTGGTGTCCTTGTTCATGCCTTTTAACATTAACTTGTTCCTTAGAACTGGTTTATTTAGTATCTATGAAGGTATCAATGTAATCTACACTGCGTTTATCACCGGGTTTGTAACTAGATTAAAGCGACGGGTGCCACTAGTTGAGCAGGAACTGCCTACCCTTCCGAAGCACCTGAGTTCATCCCCGGTTTTTAGTGAGATTCGTGTTCCTCCATCTTTAGTTTTATATGTATGTTTTGTAGATCGTTGTTTGTCCTTTTGTACTTTTTCTTTTGTCCATTGTGTTGTCTGTTCTTCTTCGATTTACGGATTCTGATTACCCCTTTGGTATCTTCAAACTCTTCTTAACATACATTTACTCTATCTGCTTGATAATAATAACAAACTATATTAACAACAAACTATATACTTTCTTTGGGGATTAACTGATTCATTATTATACTCAGAGATACGATACTGTCTATCTGTATAGCCAGTATTCAATAGAACGAAGGATATGTTATTTCTGTTCAGTATAAAGACTCATTCATACTTTTATACGTTTTAACGATGAAAAAAAATATATCTCAATTATGTATAATTAGCCACTCAAGAGTCGCCATGTAGCTGTATTTACACTTATATGATCAGTGGTTCAATCTGTAAACCTAACGTGAATCCGTTGTTCCCATTCTATCGAGGAATTTAACGGAATTGGATGAGTTGTGACACGTGATCAGCTGTGAGATTTCATGACTGTATTAAACTTTACTCAAAACAACTTTATTGGGACTTTATGTTATAAGAAAAGTTTGAAGATGCCAGTCAGAAGCCTAAGACAATACAATGACGAAAATGACAGACGGACGATACATAGCTGAATTATAACCATGGTGCATTGGTTTGATATGATTTGAGAATGTGTGGTAATTATACACCGGAGTGTGGATGGAGTGTAATTTGACTTCGCGGTACCACGTTTCTATAATTTATGTACAATGATAGCATTTAATATTTTAAGGTTAGGATGGAGGAGAAAATTGTTGCTTATGTTACGACAAAGCATAATAAATGCAGAGTATTCGATTACATTTTATGACACGGTGACACAAGTGACTGCCAGACCAATTGTTGATAAATTGAACATCCATAGCACGTATTTTTGTACCGGTCTCCAATGTCATGAAAATGAAATGAAACCGTGAAATGAAATGTGAAATTGTGTTTCTAAACAAATGGAATATTCTTATTCTTATTCTTAATACACATTAATATGTGACCTTAGCAGATTTTGGTTATTCTGTTTAGGCCTTAGCAGATTGTGGTTATTCTGTTTAGACCTTAGCAGATTGTGGTTATTCTGTTTAGACCTTAGCAGATTTTGGTTATTCTGTTTAGACCTTAGCAGATTGTGGTTATTCTGTTTAGACCTTAGCAGATTGTGGTTATTCTGTTTAGACCTTAGCAGATTTTGGTTATTCTGTTTAGACCTTAGCAGATTGTGGTTATTCTGTTTAGACCTTAACAGATTGTGGTTATTCTGTTTAGACCTTAGCAGATTTTGGTTATTCTGTTTAGACCTTAGCAGATTGTGGTTATTCTGTTTAGGCCGCTTATTTTCTTGCTCCTAAGATTTTCAAATTATTTGGCTCTCAAATATTTTGGCTTGGTCTGAATTGAGCATAGCTGATGAAGTTTATTCCAGATATCTACGTTTTTATTTACAGAACAAACATCTTAAATGCAAATTGTTGAATAAGAAACGTTTGAAGATCAAACCAAAGAGTGTAATCAGAAACCGTAAAATATCTAATATGTCATACAAATATTTCAGCATACATAGAAAACAAAATATTACTTTATTCTTTGTGGAGTATGAATATGTGTTATTGCTAGCATAAATTATATAGTTATATATGAAGGTTATGTCTTGATACCATCAACAATTAACATTATGCACTATAATGCAAGATATATCAAACGAATATAATTTTGTAAAAAATATGTTTTTTTCTGTGTAATTATAACTGACAATTTGTCTATTTCGTTTGACAGCTGATCAAATTTCAAAGGGAAAGATAAAATTCGGGAGCGTTAGAGTTAATAAAGTGTAAAAAAAAAGTGAAAGATATGCTGTCTCACCTGTTTTGACAATTTAATATTACACCTGAATAATAAAAGATATATGTTTTATAAAGATTGTAACTATAGTATTATCAAATAAATACAAGGTTTTAAACTTTACAAACATAAAGATTCCATCAAACTGAAGGAAGATGTTTAGATACGTAGGAAATTATTGAAGGTCATAGTATATAATGGCATTCTGTACTCTTAGAGTCACGGTTTAAATACAATTTTTTGTTATTTTCACACAAAGATTTTTTTAAATACGTAAAAAAACTTTTTTTTTTCTTTTTTTTTTTTTTAATAAATCTTAAATATTTAAATCAATTATGCCATAAATCAACATAAGCAGAAGATCTTAGTCGTGGTTGGATGTATAAGTACCTATGCAATCAGTGTCTGTCACCACTAACGTTGTTAGTTTCAACCCCGCTCAGTGTGCTCGATACAACATTATGTGATAAAGTTTGTCAGTGACTTGCGGCAGGTCGGTGGTTTTCTCCGGGTACTCCGGTTTTCCTACACCAATAAAACTGACCGCCATGATATAACTGAATATTGTTGAAAGTGGCATTAAACACCATAACCCTAACCCTTTTCTTTTTTAGTTTTTTTTTCTATAAATCTTAAACATATGAATCAATTATGCCATAAATCAACATAATACGAAGATTTTACAGATAATATAAATCAATAAAGATAAATAAAATAATACTTTGTAAGTAGAACTGATTTGAACCCCTTCGGTAGTATAATGGCGAGCGTGCTCGCCTCGAGTGTGGAAGACCATGGGTTCAAGCCTTGGCCGGATCAAACCATAGACTATAAAACTGGTATTTGTTGATTCTCTGTTACTAACGCAGCATTTAGGAGAAAGAGCAAAGACTGGTTGGCTCGAAATCAGGATAATGTGTCCTCGTGTGGAACGACATGTCTATCCACGGACTGTTGTTACAGTACATTTGCACTGTAAAAATCCAAACTAAGCGTGTTATCATCATCTCATGGAATGTAATCTGTTCTTGACATAATATACATGTATAGCTGCAAAATTGCTCATTTGGCGTTAAACAACAATCACTCACTTGACCGATTGATTGTTGTTTTATGTTATCTTTAACAATATCTCAGCTATATCACGACGAACAATGTTTAAGTCTCAGAAATGTGTGCAACGAACGTTTATTTCATGTTTTTGTCACCGATCCATGAAACAAAGTGTTAAAAATTCCCTAAACCCTTTTATACTGAACATTTACAAACGCTGTTTGTTGTTACACGCCCCTTTGGTTTTAATCAGCTTTTAGACAGCGTCCATGAATATTAAATAATTTAAATAATTACAAATAAAACTATTCTTAATTATAATTGTTATTAAGAATTGAATAACGTAATTTGAAAGAACTGATGTTCACCCCAAAAAATAATAATCTGAAAAGACGAATCTTGTTATAGAAATGTATGTTAATGCACGTTGTTGTTATGTAATGTGCTCCAACAGTGTCTGAAAGCCATTCATTTTGTATAATCAGTAGACCTAGATACCTGTTCTCGTAAATTCTTAAAACATATCTTTGAAGAGATAGATTCTTAGGTTTAACAGAATCAATGATATCATTTTATTTCCTCCATGATTGACAGTTATTGTCAAATAAGCACTTTTATTGAAATATGAATCTAAATTTAATTTGAGAAAATGTATTCAAATTACATTTTTTGCTATTTATTATTTTGTAAAACATGACCTATATCAGGGGCGGATCCAGGATTTCAAGTTAGGGGGGGGCGCACTTTAAAAAATTGCGCCGAGCGGAGGGAGGCGCGAAATTTGTTGAGGTATTTCGTGTGAAAAACACGATTTTACGCCAAAAAATACTATTTTTTTCCACTTGCGGAGGGAGGCGCGAAAATTTTTGGGGTATTTCGTTTGAAAAATCACGATTTTACGCCAAAAAATCATATTTTTTCCAATTTTAGGTTTTTTTTTGTTTGTCTTATATCCTAATGCAATGCTATTCATAACTGCAATAAATATTAGAGTTTAATGAGGGCATCTTCCTATATAACTTGAACAAAAGTATTGAGATTGGGACTTTTTTCTATCATCTTCAGTTTTTGTCGAGTAAAACTACATGTAACATGTTTTATTGAATAAAATAGGCAATTGTTAGATTCGACATTTCTATAAAAACAAAATACATATCTTGACCTACACCTTGAAAATGACAGTGGTGGCCGGTTAAGACTTTACGACAAAGGAAATTATTTAAATTTTCCCATTGTGAACTTTCCATTTATATGTAGCAACATTCCAGCAGCACCTGCATATGGAGTATATATATATATTTCAGTTGATCCGATATTCCAGAGCTTGTGGTTCCAATCATGCATTCCTTGATAGAGGGTTGCTGCTAACAAGGCAGCTACTGAACCAGTGATACCTAGTGGTCAAGTTTTGCTGTCGCCAGCATGACCTGTTTAACCGTTACGGAATATCCGTATCACAAATGACCACAGATATGTTGCATTTGTCGTTATCACAATTCAGTCCTTTCCTCATTCGTGACTGTTCACCGGGTTTGTAATACGAGTAACACGACGGGCGCCACATGTGGAGCAGAAACTGCCTACCCTTCCGGAGCACTTGGGTTCATCTCCGGGTTTAAGTGGGGCTCGGTCTTTAGTTTTCTGCATAGTGTTTTGTACATCATAGTTTGTCCTTTTGTCATTTTTCTTTTGGCCATTGTATTGTTTGTCCTTCTTCGATTTATGGCTTTTGATTACCCCTTTGGTCTCTTCAAACTTTTCTTAGTAAAGTGCAAAAGAGAATTAGAATCTGACCATTTAAGTTTTAGGTGAGATGGGGGTCTAAGTTTTCCTCCGAGCCATAATATTTTTCGAAATAAAAAAAATGATGTGGATAATCAGCATTTTTGTCAAATTTTCCAAAAATATCTCGTTGAAATTTGCTCGGTCGTGTTATTAATATATTTTTTTTTTGCATCTTTCAAGTCATTTTTTTTTCTCAAAACGCTTTTGTAAAAAACCGTATTTTATAAGTACGATTTACATTTTAATACTACCTGTTATTTAGATCATCTACATTTTCATGGTATCAACAGTAGCATCCGCACGTATTTTTTTAAATATAAGAAATTCACGGGGAAAGTTTTTACATTGCATGCGTACGTGTGTGGAATTTCACGAATTTGGTTTAATTAAATGAAATTTCACAGAGAAGGGTCTTGGTTTGAGTATATAATGATATAACAACTAATATATATCAATGGGTGGTTTCTTACATTTGTAGTACTTTGTTTATTTTATGATTAATGTATTTATATATATATATATATCGTATATGTTCCTATTTCAATGAAATATGAACATTCTGATGATATTGAAGATATAGTACTGATATCAAATCTCTAACAAGTTTAGTTAGAATTTCAAAGGTGAAAGAAAACCCCAAGATTGCTCGCTTCTTGGATTACTTTATTTTTTATTCATCAGTCATTAAAATAAATCGTTATTTGCATCCATGTGTGCATAAATGTGCAATCTTGGTGCATCCACTGTCAAGTTTTTCAATAAAGCCATATATTTTATTGGGTGATAAATAGCGTATAAAATAGAAGGGTCTAGGGGTCAGAAGGTTAGGTTTTTACCGTCATTGGCTTTGAATAGAATATGTCTACATAACAAATCGGGTGCAGAAAGGTCGACACATGATATCACCACACTGGTTATGTAAACCAATAAACCATTTCGAAATTTTCACAAAAGAAACAAAAATGACAATTGACAAATAGGATTGAAATATAAACCTGTAATGATTATTTATATAACAAAATGGAGTGGAATACGCACTGATTAGAATTAAGGGCAAGTAACTCTCGGGTAGATCTTTAACACAATCTCCTATGAACGATATTATAATACACCTACAATACTTGGCCCATAATACAGAACGCAAATTGACGTTCGTAAGAATAAAAACAAATGAACCCCTGTTTTCTTTCTGAAATTAACTTGTTATTTTAAAAGTCACAGATTGTGGCAGTTACTTGTATCGATAAGTGAGAATGAATTCTAACGTGAGGGTCTCATTTGAGATGTCCAATCCCGCTATTCCGTCTGTTTGTTTACTAACTTTCCAGAGTTCTGCTTAGCAGTTTTCGAGTTTCACGTTTCCCGCTTATGCACAATCAGATGTGTCGAATAGTGTTATGGACATCAAACAACCACTTCCAAACCGTTGTTCATTTGGACCTGCTGCAAGTGGTCTTTTACGTGCAAGGAGCGTGGCATTCTTCGTACACAAAGAACCCAATCTTAAGGGCTAGTTTACACATTCTTATTACCTCTTTGGTATCTTCAAACTCTTCTTGTAGCGATAACATATATCAGTGGCACATAATAAGAAACGTGCTGTGTACTTCAGAATGTCCTTTTGTGACCATGATAGTTCCTCAACCATACACCAGTGATCAGACAATAGTGTCAGATTAGACCGCGCGGTACCATATCTTGATCACACAACGACCATATTATATCCATGGTTTCTCATCGACCAACGTTACTTATTTATTCATTTATTTTAAAATACCCAATAGTTTCCGACTTGATTCTAACATTATACAGTTTTTCCACGTTTTCGCAATCTCTTCCACAGAGCTATCGGAGGGTAAGGACCAATAGCTCTGTGGAAGAGATTGACGTTTTTGTGTTGGAAAGAAGAGTTTGAAGATACCAAAGGAGTAATCCGAATCCGTATATCGAAGAAGAACAGACAACAAAATGGCCAAAAGAAAAAGGACAAACAATGATCTACAAAATATACACATACAACTAAAGATCGAGTAACACGAACCCCACTAAAAACCGGGGGTGAATTCAGGTGCTCCGGAAGGGTAAGCAGTTCCTGCTCCACTAATTGCATCCGTCGTGTTAACCGAGAAGTGTTTACGACAAGTGGAACATATACATGGTCATTTGTAAAATTAACTTCTAATATTTTACAAGGTTCAACTATCATTAAATTTAAAAAAAATTATACTCATCTGTTGTCCCTTCCGCTGCTCTTGCACGGAAAGGGGACCCTTTTGTCCTCCGTAAGGGAAATAACTCTAATTAATAAAAAAAAAAGTCAAAAGCGTACAATTTTAGAATCAAGTGGGAAACGGGAGAATAATACCAATGCCTCATCCTCAAATTTTACGAAACGAACGGACAAGCCCTGTGGATCTAACCATGACCTTTTCACACTTCGAAAGTCACGTGTGGTAGATTGGACACCTATGGTGATCCCAATCAATTTTTTACACCAGAGCGTTTTATCATGTAAACAGTACCATTTATCAACTGTCATCACATTTCGTTTTATGTTGAAAAAAAAATACTTTTCCGTTTTCGTCATTTTTTACTATTAGTGTGAAATAAAGACATTATAATAAAATGTAATTCCTTAGGTGGGTCATTCTCTGACAACTTTTACAGTAGTGGTGGTAAAGACTGCAATTGTGTCCATTAATATTTCAGAAAAACAACAAACTTAAATTACAATAAAAGTTGATATGTCGTTTGTTCATGTTAAATTGCATTTATTTCATTAAAAGATTTAAAAAAAAATACATTAAGGGATAAGGCGAATAATGGATTTACAAATTCTCTTTTTTACTGTCACATATAGAATAATACACGTGACGGTAATATCCCATAGCAGGGATGATTATAGAAAAGAAGAATTAAACCTTCAAAAATGGTGTTTCTTTGTTTTAAAGGTTTAATCATACCAGTAAACATTAAATAATAATATGCTTAAAGATTTACATATTTTTTATTTAAAATATCTCCTTTATTTACTCTGAAATATGTGTCCTATGAATTTCTGTCTTTACCGTCACGAAAATTTAACGTTGCAGAACGTCTAATATACATGTGACTCTGAGATCGTAGTCACGTTGGTGCTTTCCTTTCTATTTCATCGATGCAAAGAAACAGTATCGTGAATCGACTGTCATCAGGATTCAAAGAAACAAACCAGTATCTCCATTAAAATGCATTAGTACCTTTATTCAATGTCTTTACCAAACATAATAGAAGTTCCCCTGTCCACCTGCTACAACATTTTAAACGTCACGTAGAAATAAAACGTTGTTCCCGATAGCAATGCACATATTTCACCTTTAGAAATATTTTCTGTAATACTCGGAATCAATACCGAAATGTGGAATTGTCTTTACCGCAACAGTCTTTGCCGTCACAATTTCATATTACAATCGTGACGGTAAAGACAGCCTCATACTTTTAATCACTTTTACTTATCATCAGGAATGTTTTTGAGCACGGTTAAAGGTGTTATATTCAGCCTCGTGCTTTTGATCTATGTTGGTAGTTGTTATTATAAACCAAAATGTCTTTACCGTCACACACGTTTTCTTTACCGTCACAAACATTCCTTTCCGTCACGAATTCAAAAATGTTTTTTTGTATATTATATTTGTAATTATACAACATATATAACCTTAAATGATGTTGTAGTAGCACATTTATAACCCAGTTCATTTATTTTTTTACCATTGAGCACTAGTTAAAGAATATAGCAAATATATATACATCCCGGATCTCAACTGTGAAATTATGACACACAAGCCTTTTAAATACTCCGTAGATATAAGAAACATTATATAAGTAATTCTACATATATCAACAGAACAATTTATTCGTTTATATTCATATTGGTTTAATGGTCTATGTTGAAGAAAAAGTCAGAAAATGTGCGTTTAAGGTATTGTGACGGTAAAGACAAATATTTACACCCCATGGAATTAAAAGACGTAGAAAATATATATTTTTGATAAAACAGCTTGCCAAACACTTAATTCTGTCTCAAGAATGATTAATTAATAAAAACGAACTGTAGCAAATGAAACGTTTGTGACAAATTTTCCGTTCATATAGACACAACTCGGTATTTTGAAAAGTTGTCAGAGAATGACCCAGTCAAAAATAGCTATTATAGCTATTATGAATAACCAGTCTTGAAGGGGACACTCCAAAATGTCCATAGTTTTACATTGTGACACCATTTTTAATATGTTGTCTGTCAAAGTAAGTCAAGGTGTTTCATTTCAATGTTATATTCGGCAATTTCAGTTTGTATTTGACTTTCATAAGTTCAGGATGAAGTATTTCCAAGTCTTTGATAGAGAGATAGCATAACACAAGAAAAAAAAGTTATGAAATATGACTACTTCCGGCTAGTTTGTAAGTTAAAATTGATTATCTAGTTCCTCTATGACAAATTACCGTAAGTTATTAGAGTAAAATAGTAGCTCATATAAAATGTCAGGTCAGGGTCATATATATATATTTAATGAAGAACCTTTACTGACCTTGAAAATTATGTTAAAAACAAAATGGCTATTTACTATCGTCAAGTGGGTTCTATGCATGTATCCAATTATCAATAGGTGGTTTTCGGATCTCATTACCCGGTTTAACACCGCCACATTTTTCTGCCTGTCACCAGCCAGGACCGGGAATTACCAAAGGCAATGGTGTGGTCTTTTTTACGTTCAATGAACGGAGGTGAGATGTAACTGTTCGTTTTATTATTATTGGTGGAATTTTTGACCATATCACTGTTTAAACTTTCTTTTCATAACATGATAACCAGTTGGTAATTTGCAACAAATATTTAATAAACATGATAATAATTAAGAAATAATTCATGGAAGCCAGAATCTGCTTTGAGTTTTAACATGGGTTGGCGGATATTAGTATTTCATCCCGAGCGAATTATTGTGATATTTTTAACAATTTCGGTGTGAAAAACGATGTTTGATTCGTCTTTTCTCCGATTTGTTTTGTAGGGGGTCATGCAATTTTTCTTTAAAATTGTATTTGTATTTATTTACCCATATATTGAGGTTCAACACAATTTCCATATCAGATGATGTTTGTGTCGGTTAAAAGTAACATGACAGGGGTACCACTAATGGAGCTGGCACTTGTTATCCATCTGGAGCATGGTCGGTGCAAGTGGGTCTGTGTTGTTCAATCTTGAGTTTTCTCTGTATTTTTTTTTGTCGTCCATTGTTTTGTTCCTGATTACTCCGTTGGTATATTTAAGCTTTTCTCAGGTAACATTATTACTACGAAAAAATGGAACAAGCATACTTTATAGTTTACCTTTTAATGATTTATGCATTTTATTTACAGAGTGGTGTGTTACAGCTTGAAGATGATGACTATATATTTGAACCAGTTCCTCGTCAATTAATGTCTACATCCTTCATGGACCAGGGAGCATCACATATCATGTACAAAGCATCATCATCTATAAAAAATAAATACTTAGATATCAATTGTAAGTTTACAGAAAAGCCAGAAAATGTATTTACCCCCCATTGTGTGGCCCTATAGTAAGTACCGGATTTAGACTAAGAGAGGCCCTAGACTAACCCACTTGTGAGGTCCCTCCCGATTCCCCACCCTCTCGGCGGAAGATGGAAGAGTCTTTTCTTAACAATTTTAATAAAGCCGAGGGTGATGACGAATGTTTAAAATTCTACAATTCTGAAATGGAGTACAACTGTCCAAGAAAATTTAATGAAGGGTTGTTTAGAGACTACAGTGCGTAATGACAGCATATGCATGCAAGAAAGGCCTCTGACAGTGTCAAAAATATAATACCACTTGGATGGAGGTCCCGTAGGTTTTGAGGCCCTATGCTTATGCCTGTCAAGACTACAGGTAAATCCGGCACTGTCTATAGTCATGATCTTTACTTGGGCATCATGTTTTACGAGCAATTCCAACAACATTATTATTAATATAAGATTGTTTGACATGCATATTGAGATGCTCATCACACTTGCATGGTATAGTGAGAATTGTCTTCTCCCTAAGAGAACATGAGGGACAGTTAAAGGTGTGATAGAGCTTCCAAGAGTCGTTGAGAATGAGAGAGAAACGTTTCCGCGAAAATGATTTGGTTTCTTTTTATATTTGCATTTGAAACAAGATTTTGCCGATACTTTGTTAACATGTAAAGTCTTTCATGTTTAACTTATATTACAATACATGTTTTATATTTGTATTATTGTTGTACATGTTGCATTATTTGACATTTAATGTTTTATTCGTTTTGACACTTGAAATCTTCAAGATACTTGTATTATCAAAATGTGTGTTTCCTTCTCCTACATTTGCACGTGTTTAAATTATATCAAAATGTGTGTTTCCTTCCCCTACATTTGCACGTGTTTAAGCTTTGAAAAGCGACTGCAGATTACAGATTGTAGCAACTGGCATGATTTTCCCAAAAATCATATTTTATTATATTTTATCCCTTTAATTCTTTGTACAGCCTATATCCTGCATTCCTGGCGTGTTCGGGATTCGATAGTGTAACGGATTTTTTTTTATATTTGATAATATACGAGACTTAAATAAAGAAATGTTAACATTATATTATAATACATGTATTAAATTAAAACATCAATTTTTCAAAGAATTCTGATAAGAAATAAATAAATGGCTTACCTTTCAAATTTGGTAATAATCTCAACTGAACCAGAAACGGTAACCTTGATTCGATAGGGGAGATAACTCCGTTGATAGTTTAGATTTATGGTAAGCCAGGAAAACAATTTGCTGTGGTCCACCTAATGTTTCATTATCCAATGTCTTTACTATAATATTTGTTCAAAATTAAATTCATTAAAACACAGAAACGGTCAGAAAAACTTTGATTAAAAACTGTCAACAAAAAAAGATATATTTTTTTTTACATGAAAATTTAACAGAAATTTTACCATATATAATTTTTATTTTATTTTTTAATCAGCAGATAGATATATAATTTCTTATAGCTGACAACTTGTAATTGAATGTCTTTCCTTTTCTTAATTTCTGGGTGAATAGCTATAAATATATCACATTTTTTTAATAGAATTTTAAATGTTAAAAAATTAATCAAATATATACTTTTTAATCATTTTTTAAAACATGGTGTAATGTGTCACTACTGGCTTTCGATAGATTTTTTCCCGAGTATGGAATTCCCTATACTTCTATTTTTAGATATTTGCAGACTATATGTAACAGACGACAAATACAGGGATTTGGAGTCGAGTACGTTGTTGTATTTGCTAAGAAAAATAACAATTATGTGGAGACAGAAATGGGAATAGTGAAAAAGGCATTTTGGGCAGTTGCTTGTAGTAATTTTATTGCTTACCTCTCTGAATGGCATTTTTGTTGAACTTTTGTAGTATTCTCGAGTCAGTAACTACAGACGCTTTACTATCGATGATTACCGGTTGGTGACATGACGTCACGGTGTTCCGAATGACAGCTAAAAATACAGACCTATCAAAATTGAGGTTACTATCGAATCCCGGATACTATACAATATATTGCTGTCCTGACATCTGGTTGGCCGAAACATTTTGACTTCTCCAGAAAAACCAAACATTTCCATGATAAGGGTGGAGGGGTGGATTTCAAAACAATTTGTTTTAAGAAAAAGCAAAAGTTACCGAGGCATAATTCAAAGCGAAAATTACAAAACATAGCTTAAGAAGAGAAAAATGACAAGGGCGACGTTGGAAATATTCAGTTAAAACACGTTTAAATTTTACCAGTCTTTAACTTCAACCCAAAAGATAGATACGATAACGTAACCCTCATTCCGCATGTGCTCCAGTTAGGGTTACGAATCGGTCCCATTCAACGTATGGGAGCAAATTAAAATTTTCGTTAAGTGAATATTTCAACTTTCTTTTTGCATATCTGGTCATAACTTATTATTCCCTACAATTTTTAAGTAATGGCGATACGAAATAAGTGTTACAATACCTGTTTCTACCTTCACGATCGATTTAGTATTCGAAAATTGTTTCTTGTCCGCCATGGCACCTTACGTATACTCTTGTGATGGGCGGAGCCTATCCATATATGGATCTGAATGCCAAATATGAAAAACTTTACTATGATGTGTTACTACGATTGATCCAAATAAGGATATCTCCAAAACGAGGCAAGTGCATGGGAAATAGCAATTTGTAAACAAAATGTCGGACAGAAAGAAGATTTCATGCATTCAAATTTTCAGATGGATATAAGTCTACCATGGATTGATGCAGCGTTTACTTAACACCTCAAGGTTTACCTAAATATATTTATCTTTCACCCCCGTTAATTTTTCCAACCACTTACAACGGAATTAGGACAAAAAACTGCCCGGTGTGAATCACTCCGGGCGCTGCTCCCATACGTTGAATGGAACCGATTTGTAACCCTCGCTGGGAGCAAAAGCGGACTGAGGGTTACGTTATCGTATCTACCCAAAAGATGGCGCCCGGTGAAACTGCATGCTAAGTTACCAGACTTTCAAGAAATGTTTCTTTAGAGGATTGAATGTCTTTTTCCAGTGGAAAAAAAAATCTCATTTCAGCAGTGTCGCCTCTCGTAGGATAAATTATAAATTCATTTGCATTCTGTTCATATCATTATCTGATGGGCATTTAGACTGACAATTGCCTGTCTCAATCTAATGGATATAGAGACAGAGATAGACTAATTTGTCGTTGGCGTTCATTGGTTCTTACTTAGCTCTTTTTTTATTGGTAGAGCTATTTTTAGTTACAAATACTGGGAAAAGTCGTTTCCGGTATGCAGTGTTCATCTCTGTTTGAATATTTCTCCCGCTTGTTTACACCGGAAGTTTAATATTTATGCAAAAACGTTTTAATTTTATTTCATGATTTTTATAGAAAAATAAACTCTTTACCTTTAAAATACTCATTTGTATAAGTTAAAATAAGTTAAAGATTAAAAAGATCAAGGTGATGACGTCACCTAAGTAGAAATTCCACTGCGACAGATTAGTGTTTATCTGTTCCTTTAGCCGAGGTACGAGCCAGGGGACAGAACTCATCAGTTTAATGGGCATTTTCCTAAGTCGAGTTGAACTGAACAAAGAAAGATAATTCTAATTTTTCTAATACTTGAATGAAGAAGACAAAGGATATTAATGAACATGAGATACTATCCAACTCTATATATAGTAACAAATTTAATGTAAAGAATAGCTCTTTTATTGCTGTTCTACATTTCACAATCACTGCAGGGTCTTCTATATTTTATGTAAATATTTACAAAAGAAAAAAATTGGTCTGTTTCTGAATTGAATCACTGAAAATCAAACCAGAAATCACTATTAAAAATATTTGTAATATGAAACCGGCACGGCCATGAATGCTCGCACATCTGAAAATTATCTGGCAATTTCACGCTCATCCAGTGCATCAAAAAGTGTCAAGATTTTTGGGGCCGAGATATATTGGGGACGACTTTTTTTTAGGGCCGAATCTAGTCTCATTCAATCGAGCTGTCGTTCCTTACGAAATCTCAAAAGTTAACTTCCGCGTAGAAACAAAAATTCTTGTCAGTATGTCAGAAGAGATTTAATAAATTAAGAAATATCAATATAAGTAAAACAAGCTAACAAAATGACTTTTATTACACATGGGTTCCGGGTTTCAGTGGTATCGGACGTATGAGAGAGGGTACGAGACTTCAGGATCACCTTTGCACTTTATGTTAAGAAGATCTTCATTAGTTGAGTGTGTTAGTGTGTTACACAGAACGTGTTTACAAAGCGTCAATATTTTTTTATTCGTCAGTATATGTGCAGCCATGTTTGTCAAAAAATCCTAAATACACATTTTATACCATAAAGAGCTCGCTTACGCTCGCATAATACATTTATATAATGTATCAAATGCATGTATGCAAATTATTTTTACGTCAGCAATACAGAAAGAAGTAATTTTGGATCTGTAAAAAATTCTATTCGTTAAAAGAGTACAGCTCAACTGCAGGGCTAGGGGACGTTTCACACTCATTTTAGGGTATGAGTTATTCTCTTTGTTGAAGACCCTACTGTGAAATGTAAAACAGCAATATAAGTGCTGTTCCTTTAATTTGTGCTAAAGTTTAAATTATATCCTTTCTTAAGTAATTATATAAGGAAGGGAGATAATTTCGACCAGTTTCACAGGAATTTAATTGCTGTATTGTTTAAGTAGAATGGGAGAAAACTGTTGTTTCAATGACCCAGCATAGGACTAAATATATAATATTGGTCAAATTTCTGTACATTGTATCTAAGAATTGACTATTTCTTAGGTGAGCATAGAAGTCCATGGGCTCTTGTTTTTATCTTAGTATCATGCTCTTTTTATTATAAGATTAAGTAAATCAATATGTTAAAAAAGATAACCTGCTTGGACAGTATATTTTGCAGAAAATGATATGTTTTTTCTTACTTTTAAAGATTGATGGGTTTGGTTTACAAGAGGTGAATGGTGCCTTATGACTTCACCATTATACTACATGCACGGGGGACTGTAAAACTTGTTTGTATGACCTAAATCCAAGATCGATAATGACATATTAGACCCGGGGACTGCATTTTTGGTTAATCATACAAACAATTTCACAGGCCCATGTGCTAATTTAATATGCAGATCAATTCTTTAATTTCTTATTCAAATGTGTTCAATGAGTTGAGGTGATAGATAGCTGATCCATTTTGTTGATATTTGGTATAGTTGTTGACCATCTTTGTTTTAACTTATCATAACATAATATACAAGTCTTGCTTGATTGATAGAATCTTTTGAAAATTTTTCTATTTTCAGATCATATACTAGTGAACAGAAATAAAAGTGACCTATATTATAATCCTGCAAGACGGAAATATTTAGGACCAAAACAAGAAAAGACATTGTCAAATAGTAGTTATATCTATTTTAATCCTACCAGGAGAAAACGAGCGACTCACAGAAAATTAGTAAAGACAGTTGAAACTCTGGTTGTTGTAGATAAACATGTCTATTGGAAACATGGACGTAATAACATCACGACATATGTACTCAGTATATTTAATATTGTAAGTATTCAACCACAAGACATAAATGTTGTACATTTTCTTTGTATGTACTCATTATGTATAACATTGTTTAAGTATAAAGGTTCAATAAATATGCAAATAACATTGTGAGTATACAAATGTAATGTACATGTACTCAGTATATTTAACATTGTGAGTATACAAATGTAATGCACATGTACTCAGTATATTTAACATTGTGAGTATACAAATGTAATGCACATGTACTCAGTATATTTAACATTGTGAGTATACAAATGTAATGTACATGTACTCAGTATATTTAACATTATGAGTATACAAATGTAATGTACATGTACTCAGTATATTTAACATTGTGAGTATACAAATGTAATACACATGTACTCAGTATATTTAACATTGTGAGTATACAAATGTAATGTACATGTACTCAGTATATTTAACATTGTGAGTATACAAATGTAATGTACATGTACTCAGTATATTTAACATTGTGAGTATACAAATGTAATGTACATGTACTCAGTATATTTAACATTGTGAGTATACAAATGTAATGTACATGTACTCAGTATATTTAACATTGTGAGTATACAAATGTAATGTACATGTACTCAGTATATTTAACATTGTGAGTATACAAATGTAATGTACATGTACTCAGTATATTTAACATTGTGAGTATACAAATGTAATGTACATGTACTCAGTATATTTAACATTATGAGTATACAAATATAATGTACATGTACTCAGTATATTTAACATTGTGAGTATACAAATGTAATGTACATGTACTCAGTATATTTAACATTGTGAGTATACAAATGTAATGTACATGTACTCAGTATATTTAACATTGTGAGTATACAAATGTAATGCACATGTACTCAGTATATTTAACATTGTGAGTATACAAATGTAATACACATGTACTCAGTATATTTAACATTGTGAGTATACAAATGTAATGTACATGTACTCAGTATATTTAACATTATGAGTATACAAATATAATGTACATGTACTCAGTATATTTAACATTGTGAGTATACAAATGTAATGTACATGTACTCAGTATATTTAACATTGTGAGTATACAAATGTAATGTACATGTACTCAGTATATTTAACATTGTGAGTATACAAATGTAATGCACATGTACTCAGTATATTTAACATTGTGAGTATACAAATGTAATGCACATGTACTCAGTATATTTAACATTGTGAGTATACAAATGTAATGTACATGTACTCAGTATATTTAAGATTGTGAGTGTAGAAATATAGTACATATGTACTCAGTATATTTAACATTTTAATTATACAACATGCAATATACCAGTATGTGTACTCAGTTTGTTTAACATTGTGAGCATACAAATGTAGTGCATTTTCACTCATTATATGTAACATTATATTACTGCAAATACACGAATGCGAAAGCAATACATATGTACTGAGTATTCAAAACATTGATGCAATAAATGTACAAGATGTGTTATTTTTATATCCTTTCAAATATGGAACACATGCACTGAATCTTATTGTTTGATACAATTCATTCTACAAAGCCAGGTCCTATATATATATATATCTGTACCTAATTTTCCATGCACTGAGTTATTGCCTAACAATGGTTTATAAATATGGTTTTTCCACACCAAATGAATTGAATAGGGGAAACATTGATTTACAAGGTTTATCTTTTTTTTTTGTTCAGGTCTCTCAGTTATTCCAGGAGAGTGGTATAGGGTACACAGTAAAAATAGTGGTGGTTGGTCTAGTTATACTAGAAGGTGACGAGGTAAATATCAATTAAGTTATGAACTGACAGTGTAACTGGGGTAATTTACTAAACATTGATAAATGAATGAACAGGTCACTATTTTATTTTTCTAACTACAAATATTTCATTGAAAAGATGTACAGACTCATCCTCCAACATTCTAAATTAGAATTACAAGGTATATTATTTCACAAAAGATGTAAGAATGTGGTGGCGGGACACATAAGTTTTTGTGTCAAAACACCTTTAATCACATGTACATTTAGTTGTTTAATTGTTTATATTACCGAAAGATAATACAGTGAAAACTGTTTAAAACTAACACTGAATAAATCAGAATCATGTATTCACCTTAAATAAAATCCCAATGTAGGAAACACCTGTCTATTCCAAGCACAAAAGCTGGTCTCAAGCAGGTTCCATTGGATTTCAATATATGAATTAAGCATAATACATATGTTTCCATTATTTCAGCCAGGACTGAATATAAACACTAATGCAGATAAAACACTGAACAGTTTTTGTCAGTGGCAGGCAGCATTGAAGCAGGATAGGAAACGTCAGCATGACCATGCTATACTCCTAACAGGACTAGACATATGTGCCTTCAGTGATAAACCTTGTGATACATTAGGTAGGGTGTTTGTGTAGGAGAGTGTCACCATAATATACTGATAGAATTATTCATGCTTTTAGGGTTAGGGTTATGGTGTTTTAACGCCATTTTCAATAATACTTCAGTTATAACATGGCAGTCCGTATTATTGGTGGAGGAAACCAAAGAAAACTACCGACCTGCCGCAAGTCACTGACAAACTTTATCACATAAAGTTGTATCGAGTACACCTTGCCACGAGCATAATTTGAACTCACAACTTTGGTGGCATAGGCACACTGCTTGCATAGGTAGTTGCAAAGCCAACTACCATACAATCACGACCAGGACAGCCCCAAATGCTTTTAAGGGTAATAAACCTCTATTGTTGACAATGACAAAAGATCTTATTAGCTGTCGTTATTATACCTCAGTATAAGTTTTCCCATTAGAAAGACATGTTCATTAATATTCCATTTACTAGTAAATTGTGTAATGAACTATTCACCAGTGAATTGTCCAATAGACTATTGACTTCTCATGTGACACACAATTTGCCATGTGCAATAGTTGGTGTTTAAGGGAACAGTAAACTTGATTTTACCCCTATACCACTCAATAAGTGTATACTATAATCAGCTGTTACTAGTTTAAATCAAATTTAGATAAATGGTCCATATATTTAGAATCTTTCTGTCGCTAATATTTTAGGCTTCCAAAAATATACAAAAACAAATACATCTTGTTACATCTACTGTAGTAATTAACCAAGACACTGTTATGAGCATATATATTTTGTTCATATTTTACTTGATAAAAATAGTTCAGTATAATAGAAAACAATTTTTTAAACTACAGTCAAATCTAACGATGCAGCCACCTCTATTAAGCAGTCAACTGTATTAAAAGGTCACCTTTTTCCTATCCTGTCATAGAAATTTTCATATGAATTCAACCTTTTTTAAGAGGTCACCTGTCTTATAAGGCAACATTTTCTTTGTCCCAATGGTGACCTCTTAATACAGGTTTGACTGTAATTAGTTTCATAAAAATAAATCAAGACAAGGTTCAGGAGTTCCCTTGTAATGGACAATTATACCCATAATATATTTCAGGATTTGCACCCATTGAAGGAATGTGTGAAGAGGCTAGAAGTTGTATCGTGACTGAAGACAGCGGTTTATCAACAGCGTTCACCATAGCTCATGAAATAGGTCACAAGTATGAGACAGAAATATTTATTGGTTACATTCAAAAGCAATTCTAGAACTAATGCTATTTATCTCAATTAAGCTTTAGCCATTATAGATTTTGTTTTTGTCCATATCTTGTAGTAATCGAACAAAAGACCTGATATGACAACCAAAAGTAATTAATTATAAGCTATATTAAGCTCTACATTGGAGGAAAAGTAACTTGTCTTCATTTGTACGAGTTCAGATGTTATTGCTGTAGTGCTGGTGACAGTTCACAGGGCTCCAGGTGGCAGATAGGAGGTCCCCTCTTAATTTGGTTGTCATATTATAATGCGAAAGCCTAGCCATTTTGGCCATACATATTCAGAAAGTATCAATGTTTCAAATATATATATGCATTTAAAAATGCATTTATCAAGAAATACCAAAACAACTGATAAATATGAACATGAAATTAAATCAAATTAACATAGAGTAAACCTGTACTTCCTGACAAAATGATGTCTCCTATACAGTTGATTATTTAGACAATCAATATGTTTAACATAAACCGCATCGATGGTGTAATGGTTAGCATGCTCGCCTCGAGTGCGGTAGATTGTGGGTTCGAGCCCCTATCGGGACAAACCAAAGACTACGTAAATGGTATTTGTTGCTTTTCTGCTTAGCATGCAGCATTAAGGAGAAAAAGCAAAGACTGGTTGGCATGGAATGAGGATTATATTATGTGTCCTAGTGGTGTGACATGTCTATCCGTGGACCGTTGTTTCAGTGAGCTAGCACTATAAAAATCCAGCTAAGATGTTGGTCTAGTACAAAGCGGACCTCATCGTGAGTTCATTGAAAATTAACTTGTTCTCATCATTATATAGCTGAAAAATTGCTGAGTTGGAGTTGAACAACAATCGCTCACTCATTGTTTTGCATATTTTCTATTTTCAGTTTTGGTATGAGACATGACGGTACAGACAATCCTTGTAGGTCTAATGCTGGTACAATAATGTCTCCTACCCTCAGTTCTAGGACGGGGTTGTTTAGATGGTCTAGATGTAGTAAACATTACCTTGACAGATATTTCAAGTAAGAAAATTCAATTGTAGAGGGTAGGAATTAAAAAGAATTTTTACTACATTATTCTAATATTTGATACTATGAACAGTACTTAGGTTTTAAGATAAATAATATATAAGGCAACTTGGCTGGTGCATCTGATGCTTTTATGATTTTTATGTCAAATATTTGAATATTTTTTTTTTGTTTTAAGAAAGAAAAATACTGTGTTTTCCTATTTTTTCTGCTAAATAATATCTTTGCCTTAAAAAGTGCAAGGCACACATTTAGACATAATTAACATTTTAATGATATCAGCTTTTATAGCTTTGCTTATTGAAGAAAAATTGATGTTCTTCATATTTAAGATTAATAACAAAATTATAATAATTAAATAGTGTGCAACACTGTTTCCTATATTTTCATGAATATGTTTTGTTGTTGTAATTTTACACACAGTATTATTTCTTAATGAAGAAATACATTTGTGTTTTTTATAGTACAGTCCAATCAGCCTGCCTTGAAGATAAACCACGAGGACTAGGAGAGCTTCAGTTTCCTGACAGACTTCCTGGTGAACTGTTTGATGCCGACACACAATGTAGATGGCAGTTTGGAAGACATGCCAGACTTTGTATCTTTGATTTTGGGAAGGTAAAAAGTGTGATTGAAAGATATTTTTATAAATAGGGAAATGTGCCAAAGTGGGAGAGGTAAATTTTTATTTCCAATCATTCAAAATATATCACCAACGATATAACTGAAATATTGTTGAAAGTGGCATTAAACACCATGACCATCCTAATTATCCTGAATAAAGGGCACTATTTTCTAGTAGTTATGGCAGTCTGTCATCTATTTATATGACCTCTATACATTTATCAATGAGGTAAAGGTGTGGGTCCAGCTTGCCACAAGTTGTACTAAATTACCATAAGTGAGATGCATTTAAAATTGTATTCAACGGTCTTCGTTAGGACAAAGGAAAAATGACCGCATAAGACAAGTGACTGCTTTTTAAAATCTGTGCATGACTGTCCTGATTGTCAGTTCTGGTCGGTAAAAAAATCAAAAAGTGATGTCACTTAAAGACAATAATGTGATTATTATTGCCCTTAAAAAAGTTTGTACTGTTTTTTTTTCAACTTTGACATTGAAGATAGGTGGGGAATGATAATAAACATTGTGGAGTAAGGATTTTTTTTTGTCTTGAACATATTTTAGCATGTAGCTTATTATAATGATATACTGTATATTAAAGCTTATTATCTGAATCAGATGTTATTTGCAGAAAAGATTTTATTTAATGATGTTGCCATCCAATAACACTGAACTGATTTTGATACTACTGCATTGTATAATATCATTGAAGTCAGGAACTTTTCTACAACTTTGATTTTTTAGAGAGAGATTTGTCAGAAGTTATGGTGTTATAAAGGTGGATTAATGTGTGAGACTAAATTCCTTCCTGCAGCAGACGGTACATCATGTGGTCGTGGTATGGTAGGTAGGCACATTTATCAGGATTTCACCATGTATATATGTATATATGTTTTTATCACTAATCATATCCCTTAAGCCGACAGTGCATCATTTGGTAGGTAGGCACATTTATCAGGATTTCACCATGTATATATGTTTTTATCACTAATCATATCCCTTAAGCCGACAGTACATCATTTGGTAGGTAGGCACATTTATCAGGATTTCATCATGTATGTAAAATGTTTTTGCATGATCTTGCAACCCTTGACAATAAAGTTTGTCCTCTTGCCTGTAGCTGCAGAATCATAGCTCTTAATGGGTTTTTTCTGTGATTCTATGATCACAAAACAAAACAAAAAGTAAAGAAGAAAGAAAAACCTTAAGAGCTACTGTTTAGCAGCTAACTTGTCTGGTACGGTACTATCTAGAAAATCAGTGAAACAAGTAGCTTGTGTTTGGTTACTTGTGCAATGCGATGATTGATAAAATTATTGATACAGATTAAAGAATTATTACTGATAAATCATATATTCTTTAGAGTTCGAACTTTCACTACTGAAATGTGAGGATTTGAATAACTTTTTCATGTCACAGTAATATACTTGTAGCTGTGTGTTAATACTATTTCGTAGTGGATGTTTCAGATTCCATACAAGTACCCAAACAGACAAATTTAACATTGTTGTTTGTTTTTCTTCTTTCTTGAATTATGTTTGAGAAGCCACTTAGAATGGCAAAAGAATATTAAATCATGGCATTCTAGCAATTATTATTGTTACAACTTTGCATCCATATGTTCTAAATACAAAACCATTGTTGTCACAACATTTTTAGATAGTCAGTTGACAAGTAGGGAATACAAATTCATTGGCAGATCAGCTATCACCAGAGTTACCAAAGTTATTAAAGTTTTAGGTGATCAGTATTAGCATTTTATTTTCTAACCGTTTTTGTTCTTATATTTTGACGTAAATAGCTATGTAAAAATTTTGTTATATTTTACATCCTACAACTATACCTTTACAAATACATTATACTACATATAAGATACAAATATTTCAGTGGTGTATACAAGGTAAATGTCAGTCCTATGGTAGAAGTGGACCACAACCTAGAGATGGACAGTGGTCTGTATGGTCTGAATGGGGACAGTGCTCTAGGACATGTGGAGGAGGGGTTAAAAAGAGGAATCGACTTTGTAATAATCCATTGTAAATATCAAACAGTTATTTTTTCAAAATGGTAGACAATTTCAATATCATTGTTTACAAGATCTTTAATTATACCCCCACTCATAGAGAGGAGGCTATATTGCAATCACCTTGTCCGTCCGTCCGTTTGTCCGTCCGTTCACACTTTCGTAACAGATATCTCAGCTTCTACTGGAAGAAATGATTGCACATCTACTTCCTGTTTACCGTGCGACTTACAAATGAACGAGTGGGGGTATTCTTAGCACGATGTAGCGTGCAACATCTTGTTATCATACATTTACTCAGTCATTATGAGCCATCTTGGTGCTCGTCTTGAGTGGAGTAGATTGTGGGTTCAATACCCAGTTGTGCTCAACCAAAGACTATAAATTTGGTATTTGTTGCTTCTCTGCTAAGCAAGGCAGCATTAAAGGAGTAAGAACAGATTCAGGATAATGAACCTTATGAGTGAAGCAACATGTCTACCTGTGGACTTATGTTTCTGCAAGCTAGTACTATAAAATACAACTAAATGCATTGGTCTAGTACAAAGCAGATATTATCATAAACTCAAAATGTTTTACTTGTTATGTATATTGACTAAAAATTACACACTTGACTTGAAAATAAAATCGTTCTCTCACTCGGTCATTATGTAGAATTTATATCTGAGACTCTTCCTAAATTGAATTATTAAAAGAACAATTTTGCTTATGTTTTTTGCATCAGTTATTCATTATCATCAATATTACTATGCTACAATAACAGCATAGTCTTCTCTTGATAAAGAGAAGAGTATTCTTTGGTGAGTCATGACTCACAGTTCTTTTTTTATATTTTTACGTTTTTAATCCTATTTATGAACATGCATGTACAGTACATTGTATTTCAAATTTGTTTTATTCTTGATTTTGTCATGTATTCCATTGTCTTTCACCATGGAAACTGAATGTCAAGAAATAATTGAATGCAAGATAAAACTGAATGTCAATTAGTTTTACAGTTACCAATAAAATAAATGTATTCAGTTGTTGTTTTCTTTTATTTTCAGACCACAATATGGAGGCAGAAAATGTCAAGGAAAATCAGAAATCTACAAACTTTGTAATCTGCAGGTAAAATATTTTGTCAGAATTCAAACAAACTTCAAATTAAATTAGTTATGTAATCATTAGTCCATGTGTTGTAAAAACCAATTTCAAAACTTTTATTTTCAGTGATCCAGATCATATTGAAGTAATGCAGTTTAAAAAGGGGGGAGATTTATGTTTCAGTTTTTGACTTTTGTCTCTACTATTTATAATATAAGATACAAAGACATATTTGTAAAAATTAATTCATAAGTAGATCTTGTTTATTTAAGAAAGGAATGAAAATGAATTTTAGAAATTCTATTCTTGTAGAAAAGATATATTTCTATGATTATATCATTCTGATTAAATAACAAAGAATATTTTGTATTTTAACAAGGGATACAACACAAGCATAGAGAGTGAGGTATTTAATTGCACGTAAAGAATTTGCAATTCAACTTTTTTGTAACATTGCACGTTAAACTTTTAAAATAAAACAATAAGATTCCATATTATGTTTAATATTTTTGACCAAAAAAATTAGGATACAGGAAATTATAATTTTATGAATAAATAAATAGGAATTTTGGTATATTGAATTAAACTTTATTGTTTTAAGAATTTTTCAGAATTTTATCATAAATATTTTTGATGCCATTTTAAATATTAATGGTTTGTTCTTGTATATATGCTTAACTATATGTTAGTTGTTAATTGTTTTGTTTAGACAATTGGTATTTATGATTGATAAGTACCCAAAAAAGTATTTATATTTTTCAGAAAACCCTGTTAACTTTAAATGAAAATTTACAACTTTCTGCCCTGCTGAAAAGTGACAGGAAATTAAGTGTTGCCATTGTTGGTCTTTCAGTCAGTCCAATTTAAGTTTATGTTATCTAGTTTGAGTTTCCCGTAGCTAAATGTTTGGAATTTTTTAAGCAATGTTTTTGACCAAAATACACAGGTCATGTTCAAATTTGGTTAATTTTCCTGTTATGGTTCCAGAGTTATGCCCTTTAAGTAATAGTCTAACTTCAGTCTAACTTCTGCATATATTTTTTTAATGTTTATACAATTTTTTCCCCACAATACACTGGACAAATTCAATTTTTACTATTATGTCTATAACAGTTTCTGAGATATGCCTTTGTTTAACTTTACATGAAAGTAAGGATATCTGTGCCCAATAGACTAAACTTAACTCCAAATGGGGTTCAGATTAAACAAGTTTGGCTATTTTTAATGTTATACCTTTAGTCTTAAATATAATTGATGACGACACAGAAGTTGATTGCTAATATAATTTTGAAGCTATTAATAGGCTTGTCAGTATCAAAATATCCAATTTTTATTTTGTTATCATTTTTTAATTTATTCTTGTCATGAATTTTATGGTAAATACCTTAAAATAAAGATTGAGCATGGCTTAAAAAAACAATATCATTAAAAAAAATTGAAATAATTAAGATGCTTTAACCCGTAACATGATCTAAAACCTGTCGAAGCTGTTTATTAGCAAATAATAAGGATAATGCTTATATGATATAATTGCTAATCATAATCACAGCTTAATATTGTTTTATTATGGTGTGGTGTTAAACTGAAATAAGGAATTGACGACTGAAGACAGGTCTGTCTAATGGTAGCACTCTGCACTCAGACATTTGCAGTATTAAGTACTAATAGAAATGTCATCAGCATTTTGACTCTTGCTAACTCATAATTGTGCAAGAAATTTATGTTATGGATAGATACAGATTGCTGCATCACCATTTCCTACCAAATGATTTGCAGTATTGGTTGAGACCAAATGTTCAATGTTTTAATTTGTTTTCATAACATGGTATTGTAGATTTCCTTTTACCAATGAAATCAGTGCTATCATCACTTATATGTGTTAGTTTGAATCTTTTCTGTTATGACTCATATGAGGTGTAATTTTTACAACCATATGTGATCAAGTTTGTCACTGACTTCTAGAAAGCTGGCAGTTTCTCCAGATACTCTGGTTTTCTTCTAACAGTAAAGCAGACTACCACAATATGACCATAATAAAACTGAAATAGTGTTTAAAGTGGCATTAAACACCAATAACCCTTCATTACAACAGTCAACAACTCTGTTTCTTACCACAAAATAGAACTGTTTGGAAATGTTCAATTGTAATCAATGTGGAAAGCAGTTTCATACTTATTTAGTCTATAAATAAAGGCAAACATCAAATGGTTTATAAACACAAATGGGACATTCTGTTAATTAAATATTATATGGACTACCATATTTAACCTTTAAACTTATTGTATAACTGGTCTGTGATTTATCCTGTACCTTATATTATCATCTCATTCATGATAAAACGTTTGTTCTATTTAAAAAATTCTGTCATATTATTGTTTCTGTCAGAATTATTAAATATAGCATTTTTCTTATTTTTGTTTCTTACTATAGGAATGTCCTTATGGTAGTAAAGATTTTAGAGAAGAACAGTGTGCTAAGTTTAACAAACACAGATTCAGAGGATTTGTCTACAAGTGGATGCCATACAAAAGAATATACGATGGTAAAAAAAACTTGAGTGATATTTATTAACTGTTTGGTAATACATTCTGTGCATCTAATTGATTGTACATGGTATATGAGAAGTATCCTGCATTGTATTTTCAGTATACATGTTTTTGGGAAAGATAAAAAAAAATTGTGATTTGGGTAAAGAAAACAATTATATATAGATTTTTGCCAGCCAAACCACAAAAAATTTTTTTTTTTTTTTTTTTTTGTGAAATCATATATTTTTATAGATTTTTCCTGCCAAATTGCACAATACTTTCATGTGTTTTTCTGGCCAGATCACAAAATATTTTTATAGATTTTTTCCTGGCTAAAACGCAATTTTATACCCCCAAAGTTACTAATATTACCTATATTTCACTTACTGATGTAGTTTATATCAAGGGAGGAGTGTGGTGACTTTTGGCCAAGATCATCAGATCGTAGTTAGATTAACAGCCATCTGTGCAATTAGTGATTATCACCACTTTTGTGACAAGTTCAATTCCAAACTAGTCAGTGACTTGGTACTCCTATTTCCTCCACTAATAGAACTGACTGCCACAATATTACTGAAATACAGTTGACAGTGGCATTAAAACACCTATGATTATTTTATTATGACTATAAAACTTTTTTTTCATGTCTTTTCTATTAAATTAAACTTTAAAAAGACGATAAACTGGAAATGAGAAAAAATAATCAAAATGTAGATATCTAATTTAGTGTGAACAACACATTTCTGGAATAACCTTCACTATGTATGCTCAAGGTCAAATGATTAGAAAACCAAATAAATGTTAAAATCTTTGGGAACAAGTAAACTAAAAGGCCTAAACAGAATAGCCCAAAATCTGCTAAGGTTATCTCAAATTATGTATCTTTAATATGATGGGTTAAAACTTGTATTGCTGCAGACAACTGACTTTTTTTTCTTTTTTTATTATTATTTTTTAGAACACGATCAGTGTAAGTTGTATTGCCAAGCAGATGGATTTAATTTTTACTATGCCTTATCAAAGCAAGTGGAGGATGGGACGAGATGCAACGACTACAGTGAAAGTATATGTGTTAGAGGAAAATGTAAGGTAGGTGGTTGACTGAACAGTATTTTATCACCCATTAAATGTTGCATTATAGAGTGATCGATTAAGAGATTTCTATACATTTATTTGGAATTTTAAATGTTTTTTGGGTAAAATCTATTTTTCATGCTGAAGTAGACAAGGAAACAATGGCAAGGTAATGAAATTTATTGTATTAGAACTTGGATTTGTTCTGCAGTGTTTAGTGAAACTTCTTTAGGCTGTCCACATATGGCGCAAAAATATTCATACAATTTTGTATAGAGAGAAAGGCATATTAAAATGAATGAGGTTGTATTTAGAATGACCCGCTTGGAGATATTGCACTGTGATATATACACAATGAATTTTATTTTAGCTTATGAAAAATAACAGATATTGTGAAAGTGTCTCCTGTAATAAAATCTCATTAATATCTGATTGGGTAGCCAGTTTATTTAAGCAACAATATACATTGTCTACAAAATCTTTAAATATATATATATATATATATATATACGTCTGAAAATTAAACCAAACAGTGTTAGAATTAGATTTTAGAGCTGTCAAATTTTTGTTCTTCCCTCGACGGGATTTGAACCCACACCATTGATACACTGCAGCACCATTCGCTTAGCCTTACGTCCAGCGCCCTAGACCACTCGACCACATCCACTCCCTATATATATATATATATATACTTGTGTTATTTTAGACAGTTGGCTGTGACTTAGTGATAGATTCTCCAGCTAGAAAGGATACCTGTGGTGTTTGTACAGGAGATGGCTCTACCTGCCGTAAAATAAAAGGAACTTTTGATAGACAGCCTGTACGAAATAGTAAGTACAACATAGACAAATTACAGTATTATTCTAGGAATTAAATATTTGTTTAAGATAACCAATCAACTTCAATAGGCGAGAAGTTGTAGCCGGTTTAATATTAGATTCAGAAATAATTTTGAAAAGAGTTGCGACAAAGTAAGATCAGTTATTAGTAGGGATCGTTGTGGGCGTGATCGTATCGTAGTTGGATTTACAATTAGCTATGTAATCAGTGCCTATCATAACTGATGTTGTGAGTTCAAATCTCGATCAGGGCGAGGTGTACAGCATTATGTGATAAAGTTTGTCAGTGACTTGCGACAGATCGGTTGTTTTCTCCAGGTCCTCCGGTTATCTCCACCAATAAAACTGACCGCCATGATATAACTGAAATACTGTTGAAAGTTGCGTTAAGCACCATCAAGCAAAATAGCAAACATCAGTTATTAGTTTGAAGAAGGGAAGGTTGATGTGTCAACAACTGGTTCCTGGTCTGATATTACCTTCAGTTCCTTACATTCCATATTCACCAGTTTTGGTCAGATCATATCCTTTAGGGAGTGGAAGGAATTGGTCAAGGTCATAATTATTGAAAATGTAATTTCTTAGAAACTACAACTGATTGATGGAAACTTTACATTAATGGTTATTGGATGATTCTTTGAAAAGTTTCTACTTTTTGTAAGGATCTGAGATCGGAGATGGTTGTCACTTCATGGCTTCAAGATATAGCATAGCATAGATCGCCATGATATAGTTGGAAAATTGACTTTAAACAGCAATCACTCACTCATAACATTGAACCCTATTGGAAAACAGCGAAAGAGCTTATTCCAGAATGATGTGAAATTAACCGAGAGTCGAGTTACAAATAGTAATTGCATTGATTTCCATAGAACACTTGTCAAGGGCTCCTAATATTAAAGTTTCATTTAAAGGACTGTAATCAAGATGTAATCATGATGAAGCCTACATTTTTATTTTTTATAGCATATTTTCCGATAGTGATTTTACCAAGAGGTGCTCGTACTATCCAGATTTCTGAGAAAGCCTTATCTCGTAACTACCTAGCTGTGAGAGATATATATGGGAAATACTTTCTGAATGGTAACTGGCACCTGAGTTCTGACGGGACATATACTATTGGTGGAGCTAAATTTCTGTACAAGAGAAGTTACATAGAACCAGAAGTACTAAGATCAGATGGCCCTTTATTAGAGGATCTTGTATTAGAGGTAAACATTTGAAAATATCACAAGTGTAGAATGTTTATGGCATTAAGTTTTGCTCATGTCTGAACGTCCCATATTTGGTTTCCATTTAACAATTTAAGTTCCCAATAAGACAATCTTTTAAACAGAGACTACAAAGGAAGGTCAAATTCTCTTTAAGACTTTTTCCACTTTTTCCATTTTAGAGTTATGCCCCTTGATTTTCTGATAAATACTTATTTACTTTAGCTTGAAGTGGAGGCATCCATGTTCTATGGACACTTGAAGTGGAGGCATCCATGTCCTATGGACACTTGAAGTGGAGACATCCATGTCCTATGGACACTTGAAGTGGAAGCATCCATGTCCTATGGACACTTGAAGTGGAGGCATCCATGTCCTATGGACACTTGAAGTGGAGGCATCCATGTCCTATAGACACTTGAAGTGGAGGCATCCATGTTCAATGGACACTTGAAGTGGAGGCATGCATCTATGTCCTATGGACACTTAAGTGGAGGCATCCATGTCCTATGGACACTTGAAGTGGAGGCATCCATGCCCTATGGACACTTGAAGTGGAGGCATGCATCTATGTCCTATGGACACTTAAGTGGAGGCATCCATGTCCTATGGACACTTAAGTGGAGGCATCCATGCCCTATGGACACTTGAAGTGGAGGCATGCATCTATGTCCTATGGACACTTAAGTGGAGGCATCCATGTCCTATGGATACATTCTGTCATTTTTTTCCTCTTGTAAACTGCCTAGCCAAATGCCATCTGAGCTTATATCTTTGTATCCTTTGTCTATTGCTCATTATCTTTTGTACAATATTGTAATTCTTTAGTATTTCCAAAACAACAGATGCAATTTCAGCAAACTGTACATTCACCTTCCATCTATCAGGCCCTCCAAATTGGTCAAATAATTATGATGAATAAAACAAACCCATACATGTGATAGAGTTGCTATGCTACAACTGGAGATTTGTAAATTTTTGGCTGGAGATTTGGTCTCATAACTGGAGATTTTTTATCGACGTATTTGATGCGTGTTTTTATTGTTTATTGATGTTTTCCTTTTGTTTGTTTCAGTATTGAACCAACTGCATCCCATTTCAATATATATTGTTTACATTTCTGTCTTAAGTAGTGTTTCATATGATGAATGAAGGATAAAAACTGTATTTATAATTTATTCATAATCATTCATAATCATAAGGTTATAACAAAGCAATAACAATGAAGACAGAATGTTCTGAACAATAAAGTCATAGAGCACTAAAATTAAAAAGTCACTTTGCTGCTGGTGCGTTGGGTGATAGCATACGTTTCGGCATTTTCGTGGTTTATCAATTCCATCCTGGAACTTAGTCCTTAAATAATACTTTGATCGGCTTTGGTCCCAAACAAGCCATAACAACTCAATCCGAGATGAATTCATTGCACATTTGATCGAAATAAGAAGTTTTCCTCGGCATCAAAGGTTGTCCGACTCCTGTTTGCACAACGGTTTATAACTATTTTTAATTGCCGCTATCACACTTCTAATCATCTAAGCATGTGCCACAAACCCACTTCCTTATCCCCAATTAACTTTCAAACAGTGGATAATTGTTGTATAATCATCAACACCTTAATTAATCACCATGACCCAATTTACCTGTAAAGGTGTCAAACAGATCAATAACCAAATATCATTAAATATGACATTCACCTTTACCATTCGTATCTCTCAGCGTTTTTCGTCAGCGCGGAAGTTCCAAATGGGGAATTTCCAGAAATATTGATCGCAAAATGTAGGTCAAGATTTTATTGTACTTGATTTTTTTCACGGGCAGAAGATTTTGAAAGTTGACAGGAGGGACGGAAGGGACCCTCAAAATCGGGAGAAAAATGCTCCCGCCGGAAGATTCACATGTATGCAAACCTTATCATCTTTCTAAAGTTGTATGGTAATTGCATGATATCTTCTTGATAATGATAATGAGGGCCCGGGTGGCTCAATGAGTTGGGTAGTTGGATTACCTAGCAACTCATACAAGCCTATCACCAATATGGCGTGGGTTCGCGCCCGGCTTTGTAAATTACAAGAAACGTTGCACTTGACTCGCAGCCGCAACTGTAAACACCAAAAAATCAAATCAAAATCAAATCAAATCTTGATAATGGGTTAGTTATCCTTCAATCTTTACTGTACAACTTAAGTTATCTCCCCTTCATAACCTACTTGATATGTATATAGGAGTATTGTTGACTATTTCTTACTAACTTTATGATTTTCAGATTTTAACCCAAGACAAGAACCCAGGAATATCATATCAGTACACTTTACCAAAGTATACAGACAGGCCAAGGAGCTATAACTTTACATGGACAGTCAAATTATCTACATGTAGTGAACCATGTGCTGGAGGTAAGCTCAAATGTCCCTATTTAACACAGAGGGTATTATTTGATACAGTGGGCATATTTCATATTTAAGATCACAGCATAACAATATTTGATCTATATTGCCATTCAAATGTACAATGATTAAGATGCCCAGGTGTATTTTTACCTGCAGAAGTAGAGAAGTACAGCTCAACTGCATGCTAGAAGTCGTTTCACACACATTTTAGGGTATGAGATATGCTCATTGTTGAAGACCCTACTGTGACTGTGAAATGTAGAACAGCAATAAAAATGCTGTTTGTTTCCTTATTTATGCTAAGTGTACAGTTGAATAGTCTCTCATGTTCCTTTACTTTAATTTGTGTCTAAGTGTAATGTTGGATAGTCTCTCATGTTCATTTACATCCATATCCTTTCTTTCTAATTGATAGTATTGAAAGATAATATATTTTTTCAGGTGTACAGAAATCTTCTGCACATTGTTACCGTGGCGATGGAGAAGAGGTTAATCCACGAATGTGTGATCAGTATAGTCGACCCAAGACAGGCATATCGTCATGTCATACTAAACCTTGTCAACCAAGGTATTATATAAAAAAAATTATGTTTTTATCCTGTCATCAAATATTTTTTAATGTACTGGAAACTAAAAGTGTATATAATATATACTTGTTTGTGCATACAGCACTAATCAAGATGTTGTCATCAAATATTTGTACATACAGCACTAATCAAGATTTTGTCATCAAATATTTGTACATACAGCACTAATCAAGATGTTGTCATCAAATAGTTGTACATACAGCACTAATCAAGATGTTGTCATCAAATATTTGTACATACAGCACTAATCAAGATGTTGTCATCAAATATTTGTACATACAGCACTAATCAAGATGTTGTCATCAAATATTTGTACATACAGCACTAATCAAGATGTTGTCATCAAATGTTTGTACATACAGCACTAATCAAGATGTTGTCATCAAATGTTTGTACATACAGAACTAATCAAGATGTTGTCATCAAATATTTGTACATACAGCACTAATCAAGATGTTGTCATCAAATATTTGTACATACAGCACTAATCAAGATGTTGTCATCAAATATTTGTGCATGTTAACTCTGTGAAAAATACAATATTAGATGGTATGAGGTTTAATTTGATGTACTGCAAACATCAAAATGCTGTAAAACATGGTTTCAATTTCAAGTAATAATTAAATAGAAAAATAATTAGCAGTGTCCAAAGGTATTTATTTGTACATGAAGAGTGTATATTGAGTAGTAAATAAATAATTAATAAGATACAAGACATGTCTACACCTTCTTAGCTAGTAATACGTTCTCTAACTATGAACATTTACTGACTCTGGTATTGTAGTGCCCTTGTTTATATTGTTATTCATTTTTGTGATAGTGAGTGGTCTTTTTTAGTGGAAGTGAATCTGTGTAGGTTTTTAATTGTTTGCTTATATCTGTATAGTCATATCAGATCCTATTAACAGAGGGGGAGGATTGTGATCACATTAACCGGTTTAACTCTACCACATTTGTTTGTGCCTGTCCCAAGTCAGGACTTGAATTTTAAATATATCATAGTCTTTTTTTGTGTTCTATGATTTGAGATGAGAAGTAGTTATTTGTTTTATTGATATTGTTTGACCATTACTGCTTAAACTTTCTTTTCATAAAAGTGTTTGATTGGTTGACCATTACTTGTTAAACTTTCTTTTCATAAAAGTGTTTGATTGGTTGACCATTACTTGTTAAACTTTCTTTTCATAAAAGTGTTTGATTGGTTGACCATTACTGCTTAAATAACTTTCTTTTCATAAAAGTGTTTGATTGGTTGACCATTACTGCTTACACTTTCTTTTCATAAAAGTGTTTGATTGGTTGACCATTACTGCTTAAATAACTTTCTTTTCATAAAAGTGTTTGATTGGATGATGGTTGTTCCAATACTAGATTAATTGGTAGAATTTGTATTTTGACCAATGAAATACAATTTGCTTTTTTAATTAATTTGTGAACAGCTGGTATACCGGTCCTTGGACAGAGTGTACACAAGCTTGTGGAGGTGGAAAACAGAAAAGACGTGTCTACTGTAGCATGAAAATATCACATTCAAAAGAGAAGAGAGTACGACGTAACAGGTGTAGTCATCTGAAGAAACCAGCACGGAAAATACCTTGTAATACTCAGGAATGTCCACCATCATGGCATGCTAAAGAATGGTCACAGGTAGGATCAGCTTAATTTAAATGTACAGTCAAGCTTGTTTAAACTGAATCTCATTGGGACCAACTTTTGTGTTTGGTTTAGACATGTGTTTGGTCTATACTTGTTAAATTAACAAATATTTCCTACATTGGGACTTTATTTAATGTTCAGTTTATACAGGATTTCAGTTTATTCCGAGTTTGATTTAGACAGATTTCTCTGTATTATATATGTGTATGCAGCATTTATCTGTTTCCTTCTATTAGAAAATAATATATATCTGGCTGGAACATCCATAATACCAACATAGTCAAAATCGAATAAGTATTCTGCCTCTGATAGATTTTAACGGAATACCAGTAAGCTCTATTGTGAATTTTTACCTAGTAATTTGCCAAAGAAGACTTGATCAAATGGGTTTTTTTTAATTGGTGTTTTACAACTCAAGAATCCTCTTTAGGGATTGGATTATAAAGTCTTGTCCAGATTGTACTGGAGTGTTATAGGATCATATTTAACTTTAATGCAAGCTTTCCTATGTATGGGTGATTGTCAGCTGTGCAGTTGCATTATGGGTTACAAGGCCGGATGAAGAATCCTATTGTTTGTCAGTGTAGAAATTGCATTTTGGTAAACAAAAAAACGTCTCGTACAAACATAATGATTAGTTAATTTAAATTTGAAGAGAATGCTAAGCATGCACAATACAATGTATGAGTACATGTAGGTAAGTTGAGATTCTGAATAGAGACTATTGATTCATCATTTCAAATTGAAGGATATTTGAGCTATCTATGTTTAAATATACAATGTACCTTAGTTATACCACCTCTCTTTAATACACTATCCTCACTCATCACCTTCAAATTTATAAGTCCAAATTTCCAAAAGTTATGTAGTTTATATTTTAATTTCTTCCTTGATATATTGTAACTCTTGATTATTGCCATGGTATAGCTTGGTCCAAAAGGCAGCGGCATAATGAGGGCATACTGTATCTTAGAAGTCAATTTTGTTGTATGGTTGTTGTGGTTATTGAAAGATTACAAATTATTTTGTGCATTCCAGTGTTCTGTAAGTTGTGGTTCTGGCAGAAAGGTTAGAGAAGTTACATGTCAGAGTCAGACAACACGAGGCTCGGTTCATCTACCAGACAGCATGTGCCAACACCAGCCAGATATAGACAAGATAGCAAAATGTCAGATGCCAAGATGTCCACCAGTTATTACACACCAGTGGATTGTATCTTCTTGGGCAATGGTTTGTTTATTTTGATAATTATATTGATAGATACCTTTTTGTAGATGGATTCTGTATGTGACAAAATGAAGGTTATGAATGTTAAACCCCACTATCAACAATATTTCAGTTATATCGTGGCAGTCATTTTTATTGGTACTCCATACAACATTATGTGATAAGGTTTGTCAGTGACTTGTGGCAGGTCGGTGGTTTTCTTCGGGTACTCTGGTTTCCTCCACTAATAAAGCTGAATGCTACGACATAACTGAAATATTGTTGATAGTATAGCGTTAAACACCATAACCCTAATCCTAATCCAATACATTCCTTATTTTCTGACAATAACCAATTATTGTCTGTATATGTGTCTCTGAATATACTCTTATGAAGGAAACACTGATTTACTTGTGGAATATGGGAGGCATCATACAATTAACTGTTATTTTGGCCAAATAGCTAGAACTTGAAAACTAGTAAAGACACAAGACATAGACTACTCAAAATAGCTTGCCATATAAATAAATATACATGTGTATCTGGATGCACAAGTTTTCACAATATCCATGGATTATCTCCCTTTGACTGAGATTGACATTTTTTATATTTCAGTGCTCTGTAACTTGTGGATTTGGTGTAAGACAGAGACAACTTAAATGTGGAAGAAGAGAAAACAGCAACAAAGATGTGCATGTTGTTGCTTCAGAATATTGTCAAAATCTACCATGGCCAACAACAGACTTGTCAGAGAGGTGTGTCAAACAGCTATGTCCAGTCATGACCAAGCCATATTGGTATACATCACCCTTATCTAAGGTGAGAGAAAGTGTTGTAATAAAAAGAAAATTTGATGTATCTCAAAGGAATTCTGTAATTTTTGCTTAACTTACCCTTTTATTTTGAAAAAAAGTATTAACCATTTTTGAATTCCTGGATATAAGGTCACTTAGATCAGAGCATAATTGATATTCTGCAAAAACGTGATTCATTAAAAAAAAAACATCCTTGAAAAGTCTTCTTTTTTTTTGTATGTGGAGTGTTTATGGTTCATCTGATTTTTTTGATTTTTTTTTTAAATGAATTCCAGAAATTGCTTAGCATTGTTATGCAACAATTTGGTTTTTACATAAAAAGGAGTAATTTTAAAAGATTTTATCTTTTTAATTTTTCATCTTATCTTAACATGCATATTTGCAAATTGTTCATCTTTATAGGTCATTGATTGATTGGCCGTTAAAAAGAATTGTTATTTATTTCAAAAAGGTGTCTAATAAGGTCCGAAATTCTGAAAATTTTACATATTTGGAAGATTTTCTCAATTTAAATTTTTCATCTTATTTTGATGGTTTTTTTTCCTTTGAATTGATTATGACAAGGGCTTCAAGTAGTACTCAAAGCAAAGGAGTGGGTATGATAAGGGTCGATTTTGGCCCAATCTCAGAAACTGTTTATATAGATATAATATTAAACACAATCATTGAAAGGTAAGAAAAATATTTTTTTGGATGATTTCACTTTGTCCTTTGTTGCTTAGCAACGTAAATGGAGGAGGGCCCAATTAATCATTGGAAATTCAAATATGGTGGTTTTATTTTACATATCTTGCATAGTCTTTTTGACAAAATGTTATATTCTGTGTATATACACTCTAAAAATAATATTCCAACTCTCTATGGTAGCATATAGTATTTTTGTGTAGTTTTGTCACCCTAGCAATGGTTTTGTAAACATTAAATTGGCCTATATTATTGCAATTAATGGTTGAATTTTGACATCTACGATCTTTTGACTTGATATTTGACTAAGCGGTACATTTTTGTCAAGCTAGACACACTACAAATATCATTTCATATTTCAAAAATACATTTTGATATTTTTATTCATAGTTATGCCCCGTCCATAGCAACAGGTTTCCCTATGCACAGTATTTTCCTGTAGATCTCATGGACCTTTTATTTAATCAAGAACAAACATTCTACAACAGCACCTTAGCAGATCTAGAGACATCTTATCATTTACTAACCAGTATATATTATAAGAATTCCTTAAACCTTACAATGTCCCTAGTAATCAAATATTATCCCTAGCAACCGCAGAAACTCGTCTAATGCTGAGCTCTGTAAATTGCTTTTTTTTTCTTTTTATTACCGAATGTTGATCTTTTTATTTTTTAAATCACAATTTATGTAACTGGAATAATACTGCGCCCTCTATCGACATTATTCAGGTAACAATTTATGCTGCCAATGGAAAAGTCAGTCACATTCACCGGCGCATGTGCTAATGATATTATACCGAATGAATAACTAGCTCGTTTGTTAACAAAGTGAAAGAAGGAGGTCATGTTAGAATACACAATTTAAAATGTGTCCATGGACACGGATGCCCTGAAAAACCCTTCACCCAATTTACTCCAAAATCTAGTTGATCTGTCATTTGTTGTTATAAACAACATATTCATAGGGATATATCAAATCAATTGGTTGAGGCTTCGAACGTTATGGTACGGAAACATCGTTTGGACGGACATACGTCGCGTAAGTTCGTCCGAACGAGGTAACACGTAAACATCAAACAGAAAAATAAAATGACAAATTAACGTAGACCTTGAGATGTCAAATCTTCTTAATTTTATTTTACCTGCATACCTTAAAAAAACTAGAATACTATAAAAATAAAATAAATCATGAAAACCTATGAAATCACTATGGCTAGAGGTTCAGATATTTTTTTTTCTTTAAATTAATAATACCCGAGATACAACATCTTATAGTGGGGGAAAACAGACGACACAATGGCCAAAAGAAATGTACTATCGGGGAATCGTATAATGCCCGCATATGATTGTTAAGCTATATCTAGTAGCTGATGTCTAGTCTTAAAGGCACAACATTTTATTCGAACTCTCAGTTAACAGACAACAGTATTTACCATTAGTAAATACTGTTGTGCTTTTAATCAAAATCCATTGCTTAATCATACCTATCTAGTAAATGAAAATTGAACCTATTCCTATATAATTAGCAATGGTGCTTAAGGGTAACACGAAGGCAACAATGACATATCAAGGACAAAATCAGGCATTATCCAATGCAAAATATCATTAATGTACTATCGTGACTATACCATTTATTATATTCAAGATCTTGACGTATATCCATAAGTTAACCAAAACCTAGGGTGCATGGTCGTATGAATGTCCAGATCGATGGACAAGGGTACATACTTGTACTTCTTTGTGATAATGGTAATCAAAAATAATAATGCTTATCGAAAAAATCCAATGTCATAGGTGCATTATATTCTTCAGTAGAAGCTTCACTTCATTGTCATCAATTAACTTTTAGTGTCGGTGAGATTTGCATTCCAGTCATTACGAAAGTCAATATCCATATGACAAGCACATCACAGTAACCACACAACAATCTCTGGTCACAATAATGCAACATTTAGGAAGTCTTATATATTACCCTTTCTAAAGTTTTTTTTTTTTCAGGGTTTTTTCTGAACTTTATAGTTTCTCCTTTTTCTGCTTTTGAGTTTTAATGTACATGTATAATATGCTATTAAGATTTGAAAAAAAAATATTCTGCCATATACGAACACGATATGCTTACCGTAAATATATATTTCTTTATGAGAATAAGTCGTGTTCTTTGTTTTTTTAAACACTTGTTATGGTTTAAATTGTATAAAAGTGATCAATTTCAGTTCATTATATCAGATTTTATCAGTCTGCACTAAACAAGGCAACGATAGCAATGTTAACCTTTATTATACGATCCTTACTTTATTTCTCTAACGTTATTTCTTTTTTATTTTTGTAATTAAAAGTTGTATACAATTGGTATGTGTTGCATCTCTGCTAAGCACACGACAGTAAAGCATTAGAACAAAAACTGGTTGGCTCGGAATCATGATAATGTGTGAATCCCCATGTCTATCCACGGAGCAGTGAGATGGCACTAAAAATTCCAACTAAGTGTGTTAGTTTAGAACAAACCAGACAGCACCATTTTGAAATAAACTTGACTTCCTCTCGCCATGGTATAGCTGAAGAATTGTTCACTTGGCGGTAAGCAACGATCACTTTTACTAATGATTAAAAATTTGTAAGTTAGAAAATTATCAGCTATTTTTCTATCTTATTATGTTACCCAACATTTCACAATTTAAAGAACTGGGGAATGTATAGGCGTCAATAGATTCATACATGCTATTTAATAATCAATATTGTTCCAATGTTTTTAAACTGATGTTTTGTGTTTTTTTTATTGTAGGGGAAAACCATGTTTTTTATTCTCATTATGGTCCATGTTCATAATTTACTTGCAATAATCCATCAAGATTAAACTTACATTCTAACACTCCAATGAATGGATACTGAAGTTCCGATATTAAATAAGTATCTGTATGTAAATTGTAATATCATGGAAAATGTGGAAAAACTTTAATATAATGACAATCTATCAAAATAATTATTAATCAGTTCTCAAAATCTGAACATGCGAATTTCATTTTGTGTCTGTATAATAAATATCAAGTTATTTTATTTGTCATGCTTTAAAAAAGTTTGCTCTGAGTAGTTAACCCAAAATGAAGTGCTATAATCTATGGACATTTGATATTTTGTCTTAACGGTTATTTTAACATTAAATAATGTTAGCACATCAATAACTTATGATGCATAATAATTTTGTCAAAAAAAACCCACAAAAAAACAGAATTTTTTTTATCGGTGATTCGATCTCACGATGTTGTTATCGGCAGTCAAGTGTGCTAACCATTACGCCACCGCAACATGAATATTGAGTGGGTAGAATTAAGCTATATATAAATCAAATTTACGTTATTACAATTATTCATCGGGAATTCACTTGGCGAAACAGCTAAATAAAATATATTTGTAAAAAAAAAAATAATAATAAAAATAATAAAAAGTAAAGGTACTACTAAAAATACAAAGTTCCGATGTGTCGTTTACATGTCCAATGAATTAATTTCTAAAATCTGACTTTTTCTTTTCGCCGGTTGCTTGTTTTGTTTTCTGTACTTTTTGTGAATTGTGGGGATTTGTATAGTAACACATGAAATTCCACTGAGGGTTATAAAAAAACACGTCGGACTCGATGCACAATCAGGTCGGCAATAAATCACCTCCAAAATTTAGCCATTTTTTTTTCTATTTAAATAACGTAAAAACTGTTTCATAAAAAATGTTCAAGTTTTACTCCCGTAGCAAAATAACTACGATAACCAACTTTATTTCTGTCTATTACGGATGAAAACGGTCAATAAAAAATGGCCGCTGACAGGAAATCGACCTTAATATTATTTTTTGATTGCAGATTTCATACTCACCACACTCGGGTACCAACACAAAAAATAAATGAGATATGTGTTTATGTATATTAAACATCATACTAAAATATGCCGTTGGTACCTGCTTGTGGTTATACTGAAAATTGACATTAAATACACATTTCTTGTTGGATTTCATATATTTTCACGAAACGATAGACTTTTCATTGACTAGTGTGACGTCATCGCACGTGCAAATATGGAAAATTGTTACCAAAATAGTAGTTGGGGTAAAGGTCTTATAAAATCAAGAAACAACGAAAGCTATACGTTTCATTTATAATTTGTCTATTTTTTAGGCCAATTTCTGCCCTTATCATACCTACTCCTTTCCTCTATCAATAATGGTATTTGAATTAAACTGGATGGCAGTAAAACTGGTGCAGGACTTGTTGTCAACTTTCTGCGATCTTATTATGCTCCACATGGCATAGTTATTTATTGATATTTTTTTATTTGTTTGGAAATAAAACCTAATTCTTCAATATCCATGCATAATGTCATAAATTTTAGTTTGACTACAATTAGAGATAATTGTCATCCTCAACTTCATCAATACCACTACTTGAGAATTTATTTTTAATTTTTTTGATGAATTGGATTTCAACTGTTTGGAATATTTTTGGAATTGGAAATGGCACTTATTGACATCTTCCATGTAGCACATTTTATGACCATCAAAAATCATTAATAATTTACAATGTGGCATTACTATTTTGTGTTGTTTTTTTTTGCAGTGTTCTGTGAGCTGTGGTAGAGGAACCCAGACAAGACTGGTTCACTGTCTAGATGAGCTTACTCAGGAATTATCTACTGGCTGTGATATGGTTAAGAAACCAGTATCTCGACAGTTTTGTGTTAGGTCTGCTTGTCCTTCACCAGGTATGTTGAAGTAATATAGTAAAATGTATAAAAATAATGAAAAATAAATGCATTTATTTAAACAAATTAAAAAAAATAGAATAAAGAAATAAAATAGTTTAAATTTACTTCAATCGTAAACATGCTTTTTTGGACATAACAAAGACCATATGATTGTTTTTGTAAGTTTTGATCTTTTAGTTGTAAATTCTAATCCAGCTCATGACAAGGTGTACTAGATACAACATTATATGATAAATTTTGTCATTGACTTGATGCAGGTCGGTGGTTTTCTCCGGGTGCTCTGGTTTCCTCCACCAATAAAACTGATTGCCACGATATAACTGAAATATTTTTGAAAGTGGCATTAAACACCATAAACCAACCAACTAAAAAAGTGTTATCCTGTGATTGGTCTTCATCTTTCAGTAATAGTATTGTATTTAATAATAATACTAATGAAGTAACTGAAAGATAGCATTCACAGTTTAGTCTGTGCACTTCTATTCAGTAGACAGCAGTTAATTATTTGTCTTCTAAAAACCATGAATGTATTCATTTATCGGGAAATTTTAATTTTTATATGAAAAATATACATTCTTGATTTATTTTTTTCAGACCCACGCTGCACAGATCTGTTTAAATGGTGCTATTTGGTTCCAAAACATAATATATGTCATCACAAGTTCTATGGATCAAAATGCTGTCGCTCGTGTCGTGGAACTTGATGTAGTCTCCTAAGCCATTAACCATCAAATTCAGATGGAACGGTTTAAAGCCTTGTATTTATGAGATTCCTACGTTTAGGACAAGGAAATGCAAAAGGAACAAAAAATGGAAAATAAGAAAAAAATGATATGTGATTATTAAAATCCAGTAGTAAAAACAGTATATTATATACACATTTTTTATCTGGACAGTTCATATTATGCTCATAGATATTTAAAAAAAATGCACATTGTGCAAGGTATTTCAACCAAAGAATATCAGTTTTTGATATAATATACATCATTATATAATGTTTTTTTTATTGGTTGTGTCTTATAATGTCGTTAATTAACTTATTTACATGTTTAGTTTTAATATGGGTATTATCTGTTCATTTTAGGTAACCTTATCTGCATTTTCAGTAAGTTTTGGATCACTATAGACTGTAATACTTTTGTTTGAATATAGATTAGGCTCTAAATTTAGTATTCTGTCTGCAATAATTGTCAATTGATAAAGGTACAAATGTATTGCACCATGCACCGATCTAACAATCAATGGCGTCAACAGAAAATATTGGGAGTGAGGCTGGATGGAAAGTTTACTGTCATAAGATTAGAAATAACTTCTGTAAACTACAATTATGTTATAATTGTCATAATATTTTTCTAATGGTTCCATATATATGGATGATCTTTGGAGACTATTTGATCTTACAAAAGAAATAGAAATATATATACTTACCATGACTATTTTCCGCAACTAAATCCCAATAGATGAATGAAAGTTAATATGTCCATTGCCACGTAGTACGCATTTGGGTCTGTTTGATATGTATCAATAGGTTATCTATATGTTGATCATATAGTCAATGAGGCTCCATGAGGGTTTTAATTGTTTTATTGTTTATATTTTTCTTCATGCCTTCATTTACTATAAACGTTTACTATAAATTTGTGTAATGAAATATTATTAAGTTCAATTGTGTATTTTGTAATATATGTAATGGAGAAGACTGTCTAAGTTGTTTAACTTGTGTCTTATCCTTTTGTCTTTTTGAACAATAAAATATGTTTAAAGTAAAAAAATATAAATATATATATATAAGTCAATTTGCACTTGTAGAGTTCTGGCTGTTGCTGTATTTTACACAAGGGGCCAAAGGAGACAAGATTTCTCAATATACTTTCTAATAACATATTTTGTTTATGATGATAATTTTTACATAATATTCCCCCCTTTTTTTCTGCAGCTTGGAGTGAAAACCAAGGAGGACTATTAAAGTTGATAAGCAAGATTAATTTACATCAGAAGTCTATCAAACTGCCCATGAAAAATATTGGTTATGGGCCTGATTATGTCCTAGAATTTTTCGTTTTAAAATATTGTTCAAAGACAGAATCATCCCTTTGGCGAAACCCCATTATTTTGATTTACAGAAAAGAACTGAAATGAAGGTTTTTTTTATTACCGGTAGTGTGGGTGAAAACATAGAAATAAGTGCAGTTTTTTCTTATTAAATCACAATTAAAACGGAACATGAAGTAAATGTTAGTGAATTATATGTGCCTATTATTTTCATTTTTCATGGATATTTCAATCAACTACCATATACTTATACTTATACATATACATTTACTTTGAATGTGTTTTTTAATTGTTTTTTTTCAATCAAAATGTTTTACATGCAGTATTACATCTGATATTTAATTAGTATGATTTTGATACTTATGTGAACATAGACACATATGCATATATTTATTATCAATTTGTAGTGTAAATACATGTATATTCATTATTATCAAATTCTTACATTTGAAGCCAGTGTATAGTAGGACTTTAGTTCACCAAGATGTTGCCATTTATTATTTAAGTGCTGTTAATTCATGTTATTATACCTAATGTGAAAATCCAATTTTTTCATTGGTTTAGACTAAGCCTAACACATGTTCTCTAACACATATCAAAGTTAAGGGTAATATTTTACACTGTTACTCTCTCATACAGAATATACATTATCTGTCAATCAGTTTGTATATCCTATGTCAGAGAATCGTACATTATAAAAAGACAAAATAGCAGCAATAATTGGAAAAAAAATATTAACACATCTAGAAAAACGTAAAAAAAATCAAACCAATTTGATATCATAAATTACATAATACCTAGCTGAGAGGGTGGTAGAGCTGATTGTTTCCTCTTGAAATGTCATTGTCAGCCTCTACTTCACTTAATTTTTTAGGGTAACAACCTCTCAGCTTGTGTTATATATTGCAGTGGTGATTCAGTTTTCTTTTATGTGTGGGATAACAAAATTTCCATGATTTATATTTCTGGAGGTACTTTTTTATTAACTGATTTTAACAATAATTTGAAATTATGATGAAATAAAAAATTAATGGTTCAGTTTATTTGTGTATCAATGGGAGATAACTCTTTTTGTATATTTAATGGGAGATAACTCTTGAGTGATTGTCTATATGTATTTGTTTTAACAGGATATACTGTATGTAAATATATATTTAATGTGATCTGTACTTGTAATATTTTTATAAGTTTTATAAATAGATGATTTGTTTTTTCATGTATTGAAAATCAAAATTTACAATAAACCATGTTTATATTTAGTTAAGTTTTACACATTATTTATCTCAAAGAGGAAAAATAATACAGCAAACATCAGATTTTAATATGAAAAGTAAAAAAAAATTGATTGGATGCAGTACTTAATTATAAGATATTTCATTTTGAATGATAGAACAAATGAACCTGGTTACCTGTTGTTGTACAATAAGTTAAACATCTTTGTTAAACATCACACGATATATGAGTTGAAGAAATATACATTAAACAGGATGCAGTTTGGTTTGAGAAACTGCATTTTAGTCTCAAAACATTTTTTTTGTATTATTAACATAAAACACTTTTATCTGATATTACATGCCTTTGGTATAAGTTATGTTAATAATGCAAACAAATATGTTTTGAGACCAAAATGCAGTTTCTCAAGCCAAATTGAAGTCCCAGAGGCAGATCCGGACATTTCCAGGGGGATGGGGTTTTAGAAAAAAAATCGGATTTCAAAACCATTTTTTTAACAGAAAAATCAAAAGATACTGAGGCGTGATTCAAAGCGAAAATTACAAAACATGGTAAAAAAATAAATGACAAGGAAATAATCTGTTAAAACATGTGTTTACCAGTTTATAACCTAGCCCAAACAGGAGGGCCCGGGTCCCTAGGCCCCTCAAGATCTGCCTATGAGTCTGTTATTATATATATATATATATATATAAAAGATGTTTTCACCGTACAGATTGTTAAATTTTAAATGTGCCGTCTAATAGAAGGGTGGATGGATTACTTGTTGATACTGTTTCAAATATGAAGAGATTGTCATGACTCGGACAATATGGTAGTTAGATTTACACCTTCCTATGTAATCATTGCCTATCACAACTAAAATTGTGAGTTTGATTCCCACATGTGATGAATTGTGCTTCATACAACTTAAAGTGATAAAGTTTGTCAGTGATTTCCGGCAGGTCCATGTTTTCTCTGAGTACTCCAATTTCCTACAGCAATAAATTGACCGTAATGGCATATCAATGACATGCTTCTGATTGGCCGATTTTTTTAAATCTTCTCCTCTGAAACCGCTTGACCAAATGAACCGAAACTTGGTAGGAAGCATCTATGGTAGGTCCTCTATAAAGATTGCTCATTTCGTCCCAATCCGTTAACAAACATGGATGCCACAGGCCATTCTTGTTTCTGATTGGTTGATTTCTAAAAAATCTTCTCCTCTGAAATCGCTTGGCCAAATGAATCGAAACTTGGTAGGGAGCATCATTGGAAGGTCCTCTATAAAGATTGCTCATTTCGTCCCGATTCATTAACAAACATGGCTGCCACAGGCAATTCTTGTTTCTGATTGGTCGATTTCTAAAAATCTTCTCCTCTGAAACCGCTTGGCCAAATGAACTGAAACTTGGTAGGAAGCATCTATGGAAGGTCCTCTATAAAGAATGCTCATTTTGTCCCGATCGGTTAACAAGCATGGCCACCACAGGCAATTCTTGTTTCTGATTGGTTGATTTCTAAAAAATCTCTGTTAAAAGAAAGATAATTCTTGTTTAAATATAAATATCTGTATTCAAAATGCAGTTATCTCTATACAGATATTGCTGATTTTTAAAAATCTTCTCCTCTGAAACCGCTTGGCGAAATGAACCGAAACTTGGTAGGAAGCATCTATAGAGGGTCCTCTGTAAAGATTGCTCATTTTGTCCCGATCCATTAACAAACATGGCCACCACAGGTAACTCATGTTTCTGATTGGCTGATTTTTTAAATTCTTCTCCTCTGAAACCACTTGGCCAAATGAACCGAAACTTGGTAGGAAGCATCTATGGGCGGTCCTCTATAAAGAGTGCTCATTTCGTCCCGATCCATTAACAAATATGGCTGTCATAGGCAATTCTTGTTTCTAATTGGTTGATTTCTAAAAATCTTCTCCTCTGAAACCGCTTTGCCAAATGAACCGAAACTTGGTAGGAAGCATCTATGGAAGGTTCTCTATAAAATTGCTCATTTTGTCCCGATCTATTAACAAACATGGCCGCCACAGGCAATTCTTGTTTCTGATTGGTCGATTTCTAAAAATCTTCTACTTTGAAACAGCTTGGCCAAATGGACCGAAACGTGGTAGGAAGCATCTATGGAAGGTCCTCTATGGGAATTTTTTCTTTTTTTTTCCTAGTCAGGATTTTATAAATTCCCTTACATCACCGTGTGACAGGGTTTTTTTCAAAAATAAGTTTTGTGACTACATTGGTTTTACATTTTGATAAACAAAATAAAGAAATAATAATATATAATAGTAATAAACACTTTCATTCATCTTTCACACACACTCTCTTACCATTTTGTTTTTCTAAAATATTTGATTGCTCCTGACATTTTGTACTTAATCAAAAAAGCTGAAAAAAGAATCTCATCACTATATGAATCAAACAAACAAAAAATATTATGATTAGTTGAAAATATATTGTAAGGGGGTCCACATTTTTTCAAATGCTAAAATGGTATTGTTTTTCTTTGATATATATTGTTCAAGTGAACGGTACCACATAATTTTATGTTTAAATTCTACAATATTTAGCCTTTGTTCATTGAGTTTGCACTTGAAGATGTAATTTTTTGCAATAATTGAAATCAAATTAACATGAAGATCCCCTGACTCAAAACCAAAGAAATATTCTTTTTTGTCAAAAATCAAATTCTTGTAATATTGTTTTAATTGTTTTGACAAAGATTTGAGAAAAATTTGTGTCACAGGACAGTCAAAGAATAGATGTTCAATAGTTTCATCATGAATTTTGCAAAATGTACATAAATTAGTATTCTTGAGCTTTATTTTATGTAAAAAGGAATTGGTAGGAATGATCCTGTGTAACAATTTAAATTGAAAATTTTGAAGATGAGTTTCTACAAGATTTTTTTAAAATAATAAAATATTTTGACCAATTTGTTATTTCACAATTAAGAAGTTTTTCCCAATTTAAGAAAATTTTTCTGTTGGTACAGAAATGATTGCATTCACAAGACCTTTATAAACAAACCTAACATTTTTACTATGAACTATTCTTTCTAAATAGGCATCCTTTTTACTAAGTATGTCAAAATTTACATTTACACAGTTTTCCTTCAGATGATCTTTGATGTACTTGGGAACATTTGACACCAGACTATAGTACTTAAAAAAATTATTGGTATTCAGTTTATTTCTAGTCTGTTCAAAAGTATAAAAATTACCAGAATGTGGGTCAATAAGATCACATAAATACTGCACATTATGTTCTATCCATCTAATATAATAATTTAAATCGGGGTCCGACCTATAATCCGACAGTCCGATAGTCTGACGGTCCGATAGTCCGACAGTGCGATAGTCCGACGGTCCGATAGTCTGACAAATGCTATATTTCTTTGAAAGTTAACACTATAACATGTGTAATATGGGGCCAGAAACCGAACCGTTTACTCACCAAAGAAAGGTCCAGAACATCGGAAACACGATATCATAGACGGACAAACAATTGGCAGGGCCACACAAGAGCTAAAAAAAAACACATATATGAACAACGCGGACTCCATAAAGACCTGGATCCAATCGTGATGAACCGGTAGTGTAAGTATCCCGTATATTTTTTGGTAGCGACTACTTCAGGCTTTATTTAAGTAGCGTGTAGCCGAGTCCAGCCAAGAAAAGTCACTATTAAAAAGAAAGATGAAATAAATGAATACACAAAAAAAAGAAATACAAAAAAAAGGAAAAGCCAAAAGGAGAGCGTACCAGTGTCCCCCGCCCTTTATCATGGAATATTTATGTTAAAAAGCAATGTCGACACACCAATAGAGCTGGATACAATAATGTGTGCGAATTGATTGATTGATTGATTGCTTAAGGTCCAGTAAGCAATATTTCAGTCATATTCAGGATGAGAAAAGTTTGTAAACAAAAAATCAGAAAGAGGGGACTCTGGGATGGGTCAACATGGGCAACGGCTTAACACAGGAACTTGTTTTTCTGTCTCTTCCGACGACAGGTTGGTTCTATTTTTATTCCCCGGGATTCCGACGGGTGACCCTGCTATAGTCGCCTTCTACAACAAACGCATATATAAAAAGTTACGATTGAAGGAATTGTCCCTAAGTGACAGCATCGGAATATGACAAAATAAACAACTGTGCCATGATACGCTTGCTCCCCCTTTTATCAATACAATGTATGTCACGACGTGACCTATCAGTAAAAGGGGGAACAAGTGAGAGATGTTATCGTACGAGGCGTGGACGGACGGACGAACAGCGGTATGCCATAATAAGCCCGTATTTTGACGGGCGTATAAAAATGAATGGTCCATATCCTGAAATTACGAATATATCATTTTTGGCCAAATTATTTTTCAAAACTTTCATCAGTTTAAAGCATTTGTCGGACTATCGGACTGTCGGACTATCAGACCGTCGAACTGTTGGACTATCGGACTATCGGACTGTCGGATTATAGCTATGGCCCCATTTAAATCAGTTACTGGTACAAAATTAAGGATATCAAGAGACAATAGTTCATTAGTATTCATCTTTGTATAAGGTTTTGCAAAATGATAGCTAGACAGAACATCTTTCCAAAAAGGATTTGTAAGCTTCATGGCAGCTTCCTTTAGTTTTTCTTTCTGAAAAGTTAAAATTCTTTTACCGCCATAGCTTTGAAGATTGAATAATAATACTTTTTGCCAATCACCATCTAAATTGGAAAATAATCGTTTAATCCAACCTACTTTCAGATAAATATTAAATGATTGAAGATCTATCATTTTCAAACCCCCCTGATATATATCACCGATTAAAGGACTTCGCTTTATCTTATCTGACTTCCCGTTCCATATGAATTTATAAAAAAGTGAATTTAAATCATTTATTTTTGCCTGAGGTAAATTTGGTAAAGATGTCAGTAAATGAATTAGCTTTGGTAGTGCAAGAGTTTTTATAACTGTAATTTTACCAAGTAATGTCAGTTTTCTATGCTGCCAACTTTTTAGTATTGCCTTAACCTCCTTGATTTTTTTGGTAAAATTTATATCTGTAATACAGTTTAAATCAAGTGAAAAATCAATTCCCAAAACCTTAAAGTTTTCAGGAGACCAATTTAGTTTCATATTTGGACAAATAATTTTATCTGAATACTTCTTGTTTCCAACCCACACAGCTTTTGTTTTGGATGAATTCATTTTTAAACCAGACACCTTGTAAAAAGATTCAAAACATTCAAGAGCCTCCCTCAATGAATTTTCACTCCCATCTAGAATAAGAAAGGTATCATCAGCATACAAACTTATGAGAGATTCAACTTCATTGATAATAATACCATGAATGTCTTGGTTGGCCTTCAATTTTAATGAAAGCAGCTCCACACCGATTATAAACAAATACGGTGAAAGCGGATCACCTTGTCGACAGCCTCTTTCTAGAGAAAAAAAATTTGACATGTGACCATTATTTATAACACAACTTTTGGCTTTTGAATAGAATAGTTCAAACCATTTACAAACAGATGGTCCAAAATTAAAACTTGAGAGGGCTTTTTTCAAAAATTTCCATTCAACTGAATCAAATGCTTTCTCGAAATCTACAAGAAGTAATAGACCGGTTTTGTTATGTTGTTCAAGATAATGCATCTGAAACCGCTTTGCCAAATGAACTGAAACTTGGTAGGAAGCATCTATGGAAGGTTCTCTATAAAGATTGCTCATTTTGTCCCGATCTATTAACAAACATAGCCGCCACAGGCAATTCTTGTTTCTGATTGGTCGATTTCTAAAAATCTTCTACTTTGAAACAGCTTGGCCAAATGGACCGAAACGTGGTAGGAAGCATCTATGGAAGGTCCTCTATGGGAATTGCTCATTCCGTTTTGATCCGCTAACAAACATGATCGTCATAGGCAATTCTTGTTTCTTATTGGTCAATTTCTAAAACACCTTTTCCTCTGAAACCGCTTGGCCAAATGATATGAAACTTGATAAGAAGCATCTATGGAAGGTCCTCTATAGAGATTGCTCATTTCGTTTTGATCCATTAACAAACATGGCTGCCACAGGCAATTCTTGTTTTAGATTGATCGATTTCTAAAAATCTTCTTCTCTGAAACTGCTTTGCCAAAATGAACCGATATTTGGTGGGAAGCACCTATGGAAGGTTCTGTATTAAGTTTCCTCAAAGCAGAATGAAAGGTGAGCGACACAGGCTCAGCTCAGTGCTGAGCCTCTAGTTTTTATGTTTAATGGTTTGAGGAGAGAGGTGATTGCTAATTTTATTGATATTGGCAGAATGGTTGACAATCAGAGTTTAAACTATCTTTTCATAAGTTAATGTTGTACAGCACATGAGTTTCCAATGTCATATGTCGTGGTGTTTTTGAGGCAACAGGTATTTGTTCATTTTATTGATATTGGTGGAATTGTTGATCATCAGTGTTTATAAACTTTCTTTTCATTAGTTAGTGTTGTATTTGTATCTATGAGTAACATGATGATTTACAAAACTATATACACCTTAAATGTGTATATAATTTAAATCTGATTTAGGCAGGTTAATATTGATAGGATATAAACATGACTTGTTCAGTAATGCAGCTAGTTAAGGATTTCATTGTGACTTCTTTTTTGTTTCTTTACTACAGCACTGACTACTTATCAAAATGTAAAACAAAAAGATACCACACTATCAGAACAGTTTCAAAATCTAATAGAAAAATTGTAAAACAAGGGGCAAAAATGATACCCATAACACACCCATATACCTGATGTCACTTTGTTGACACCTGCTTTATTTGGTTGGTTAATGGTGTTTAACGCCACTTTCAACAATATCTGTTTTATTTGATCTCATAGTAATTTTCATTGCTTATTGTTTGTGTTGACCATCTGTATACATGTAGCATTCCAATTTTTTCTTCCGTAACAATTTTCGGCCAAATTTTGCCTGACATTCTCTGAAATGCATGAGTCAAGATGACCACTACAAAAAATAGATATTTCTTCAAATGGTCATAGCTTTCTACTCTGTATGTTGTATATTGTTTTATGGATTTGTCACTATTTTGTTGATGGGTTCATTTTACATTTATTTAGAAAACCACCTCAGTGCTGTAATGGTTGGTGTGCTGTATGTTGTGGGTTCACTCTTTTGTCTGTTCAAACCTAAAAGTATAAAATTGGTATTTGCTGTTTCTCCAAGTAAGCATGCAGTATTAATTGAGGAATTAAAGCAAAATCTGGCTGGTAATATTTCCGATTGGAGAAATCTGTCTATCTGTTGACTGTTGTTTCAGTGAACTAGCAACGTAGTTCCAACTTGGCATGTTGGTTCAGTACAAAGAAGAGTTTGAAGATACCAAAGAGGTAATCAGATTCTGGAAATCGAAGAACGACAGACAACACTATGGCCAAAGGAAAAAGAACAAAACAGAAATCACCATCATAAATAATCAAAATTAACTAAATTAAATTGCTCACATGGCATAAAACAACAATTATTTACTCACCTATATTTAAATATTTGAAATATTCTATTGGTTTACTTGAATTAAGGCATGCCAATGTATTTTGTAAGCATTTCGACATTCTGAGGTGCAGGTCAAATAAAAATGATACAAAGCAATTTCAAAAATAGGAAATAAATTAACACAGGCATATGTACAATGAAACATGTTTAAATTAAACCCTGAATTATTGGGAATCTTATGTAAACCTAAAAAAGCTACTTACAAAATGTCGGAAAATTCTGCAATTTAACAAAACAGTTGGTCCTAAGAGTATGCGGCCTTGGCAGAATTCTCTTTATACATGTACAGTCAAACCTGCTCACGTGGTCACCTCTATTAAGCAGTCACCTGTATTAAAAGTTCACCCTTTTCTTGCCCTTTCATAGAAAATTTCATTGGAATTGAACCTGTTTTAAGAGGTCACCTGTCTTAAAAAACCACTTCTTCTTTGTCCCAAAGGTGAATTCTTGATGCAGATTTGACTGTATTGATAGTATTGCCAGTTTCTCAAGTAGAAGGTAAGCACTGTATTGCTGTAGATCGCATTTGGCCATTCACAAGAAATATACTTGAAATACAAATGTACATAGAGAATATTATATGGCTCTTTCCGTATCACATCCCGTATTAAAATGAGACACCAATATCATCCCGAGAGTTTTAGCTTGAGGGATGATATTGGTCGAGGGTTGATACGGGATGTGATACGGAAAGAGCCATATCATATTATGTTTATCATATACTTAAAAATGAGAAAGTCTTGTTCTGTATTATGAAACTTTAGTCACATGATCAATATCATTTTAAGGGGTATGATAAAGGGGTGATGATATTGATATCAGTCACGGCAGACAAATACAGTCGTAATGTTCTTTCAGTATTATATATATGCAAATTTCCTTTATTTAGTACTAAGTATATGATATAAATATTGTTACACTTACAAAGTGAATCCATGTTATGATATCTTATTTGTCATTAAGACTACTTTTCAATGATCACTACTGACCCACATAAGCTGTATAACACTGACCTGATAAGACAATGTTATTGTCAATATACCTACTTTCTACTAACCATTTTCTAATAACTAATATTATATTATTTTTGACTAATGAATATTGATAGCAATCTAAATGAAGAAATAAATAGACTAAACAAAGAAAAATGTGTTAAATAATTTTTTGCATAAGATAAATAAAGTTTAATATAGTTTGTCAAAAAATCTTACTGAACTTATTAAACCCAAAATAAATGATCATTGAATGGTACTACAAACATGTTTGATACAGAAATAAAACCTGACTGATGACAGAAGCTTTACTGTTTCATAATGTCATAGGTTGAAAACCAGATGAGCAAATCTCATGTATGTATTGAGAATTAACCTTTATTTCAGATATCTTTGTATTCTAGTAGGCTGAGAAGTAGGATGAAGATTGGTTTATGACCTAGAGATTTTTTATAAGGTAAAAAATTGAATTGCCAAAAATAAAAATTGGTTTGCATGTTATTTTTCTTTTACAATTATATCAATTACTGAAATTTACAGTTCCTAAATAATGTAATTATTTACAATACAAAGCTTCTCCTCCCTCAGACATAGGTGACCTGAGCTGATTTTGGCTATCCTGTTAAAGACCTTTAGTTTATTGCTTCCAAATTATTTGGCTTTCCAATATTTCGATATTGAGCGTACATGATGAAGGTTATTCCAGAAACGTGTTGTGCATAGTAAAATTGAAATCTAATTTATATTAGCTATTTTTTTCTATTATTGTAAAACTATTGGTTGGTAGGAAATTTAATTTTACTTTTCATGCATTTTTGAATTTTAAGACCACATGTTAATCTTGCATTAAGAGATAGCACAAGAAAATTTGACCAATTCCTGTATAGTTGGAACTGGTCATCTCAAAGTCAAAGGGACTAAATATTTCACTTCAAATTAACAAAGTATTCAAATAATCTGAGGTACCTATATATGTAACTTATTGTTATTACAGTATTCCACTCATAAAAGATCATCCCTTTATCATTAATAACTGATATTGTTAAAGGAGATAACATTGGTTAATTTAGTTTTGTCAATGGTTTGAACATATCTAGAATCAGGTTTAAAAAAATATTAGCATTATTTTTATAGAGCAATATTGACATGCATTACTAGTAACAACATTCCAAGTATTGTGCTTCAATGCTATATCAAAGTAATGTATAATATAGTAATAACACTGATTTCTGCTCTGTCCTCTTACAAATGATACAATTTCAATTTTTTTAATTTTCAATTTACAACAAATTGCATCCATATAAAATAGATGTTGAATAAATCTTATGAAAATTGTATCTCTAATCATAAAAAACTATTAATTTTCTTGTACAGTACAGTATAAAAACGTTAGAGAATACCGAAGGGACAATCAAAAATGGACAATCCAGAGAAAAACTGGTAACATAGGGTACACAAAACGAAAAAAAACAAAACAAAAACACAACACAATATGTGTTGGACACCACTATATGCAAACAAACACAAATAGCATAAGTAAGATATGAACCCTCCTAGAAACAACCGGAGCCAAAGACGAACTGAATATGTGAATTATATTATTCTTTATCTGTTTTGTATTATCTTATAGTATCTCTGCCTCGCTATATAAATTACAATTATATTTTTGTATCTTGTCAAATCTTAAAAGATTTACTTAATCATTTTTATATTTGTGAATTAATTTTGTGTAAGATTTAGAATGCGATATTGATATTATACATATATTACACTTGTTGTGGGTGTTTGAAAATGATGCAACTTTTTAGATAGCTATCATTAGATCAGAAATGACAAAAATTTGAGTCAGTTTGTCTAGTCTAAGTGATAAATAGCATTTATTATCAATTGTCATAATAACTTAATGGTTGAAATATAATATGTTTGTTACAGAGACGTGCAAAGTATCGTTGGTAAAAGATGTAGTATGAGAATGATGAATGTTCGCTTGGCTGTGTCGGTGGTTGTCATGTTTACAGTCAAAATGGTAAGAATTTATTGATATGCACTTAGTACTACAACTAATAATTTTGTCTGTCAACCCATTGTCGGCATTGTCCAGCTTCATGTCTGTCGAATTTGTGATTGTATATTAAATTACCTGCTTTTTTGCAATTCGATACCATACAATATCAGCCTATTATATGAAATATCAAATGTTGCTCATTGCTAGTGAGACTCTGTGAACAAATTATGTCACATGATCACATAGTGTAAGACATAAGAAGTATTGTTTATGTTCTAGCTGCTTTGGAAAATAGAATAAGAAATACAGTCAAACCTGCCCATGGAGTCACCTCTATTAAGCAGTCACCTGTATTGAAAGGTCACCTTTATCTTGTCCTGTCATAGAAAATTGCAGATGAATTGAACCTCTTTTAAGAGGACACCTGTCTTATATGGCCACTTTTTCTTTGTCCAAAAGGTGACCTCTTAATACAGGTTTGACTGTACCTCTGTTTATCTGGGCATTGTTATATTCATGGTCACCTCTGGTCATTGGACTGTAGTGGTAAAGTACAAGAAACTGACCATTTAACTTTTAAGTGGGGGAGGGCTATGTTTTTACCTCAGTCCAGAGCATTATTTTTCCAATGAAATGATAATCAGATTATTTCTTTTTTGGACATGAAAAATCAGATTTGATTTTCTCCAGGCACTCCGGTTTCCTCCACCAATAAAACTGACCACTACAATATAACTGAAATATTGTTGAAAGTAGTGTTAAATACTATAACCCTAACCCCAAATATTTCCCATTGAAAACTTGATGGTCAGATTATGGTGTTTTTTTTTGTTTTTTTTGCATCTTTCAGATCAATTCATTTTTGTGTAAATTTGGCCACAGAAAAAATATTTTCCCTCCCTTTAAAGTTAAATGATGGTGAATAAGAAGCACATTGTGATGAGGTTTTCTCATAATTCATTACCTATTTTGTCTTGTTTCCCAATTTTTTGTTTTCCACACTTCTACACATGGTGTCGTGGACCATTATTATACATGTAGTTAAGGTTCATTGTCCACCATACCACTAGCTTTGGTTTTATTGCTCCCAAAACTTTAAATTATTTGGCTTCCTAATCTTTCCATTTTGAGCGTACCTGATGAAGGTTATTCCAGAAATGCGTCGTGCGCACTAAATTTGATATCTACGTTTTTATTCAAACTTGCCATCATATTGTAACTTCATTGGTTGAAAAAAAAATTTCACTTTTCATTAATCTTATTCTTGATAATAAATTTCCTTTAAAATAGCTATGCTGATTATATTTAGAAGCTTAAGTAAATGATTGGTTTATTAAATGACAAAATTATGACATTGTTAGTCATTTAGGTAAATAAATATCCAGGTTTTTTTCTATTCTCTAAGTGATAAATAAGGAATTTTATTTATTTAAAATGATAACTAACATCACATAAGCTGTCTTAATTCAGAAGCTTATTGAAAATGAATGGATAATTGCATTGTTCTGAAATACTGTAAATTCTTATGAATTTGAAATCTTTTTGATGTTTCTTTTTGATTTAATGTTCATTACACAGTAGCTTTGGATAAGACATTCTTGACTTCTGAGCCTTACACAAGTAAAATCCATTCAGAAATTCAAAAATTTAATTCAGATTCTTAATCCTAAATTCTGTATATTTTTACTTCATAATTTATGAAAGCTCCTTGATTTTACCAAACAGTTTCATTAATGTCCTGTTTGAAGACAAAAATCTCCCAAATTCTTTAGCGAACAAGCAGTCTTGTTTTCTCCTGCCAACCAAAGGAAGGAAGAGGGAACTGACTTTGAGCTGTGCATCCTAGGGTATGTCAGATCACTAAATCTGAAAAAAATGTTTATCTTTTCAAGTAGATTCATCTAAGGCATCCATAAATACTAGAAAGTCGCTGTATGGGTAGGAGACTTTTGTCATTCCGATGTCATTGACATTTTTGGTATCAAACTAAACATTAATTTTGTTTTTACTTGCATAAACCAGCATATATATATATATGACATACATATGAACTAATGTACATGTATATGTATTCAACTTACTTTAACCATAGGTTATTGTAAGAAAAAACTACAAAAATATAAATGGGAAATTCATCAATAATCTGATGGTACACTCAAACACCCCACTGTGACACATGTACTATCATATTATCAATGGTCTAATATGACATACAAACATAATCTCATTCTAAATGGTCTGATATGACACGCCGACCACTACCAGTATAGTTTGATATGACACAGAAGCAATATTTCATTCTCAATTACCTGGGTGGTCTGGTGGGACATGCTAGCTATATAAAGATATATTATCAACCTTAACCGGTGGTGAACTCAGGTGCTCCGGAAGGGTTAGCAGTTCCTGCTCAACTAATTACAAATGTAGTTTGAAATGACACAGAAGCAATATTTCTTTCTCAATGACCTCAATGTTCTGGTGGGACATACTACCTATATAAAGATAGATTATTAACCTTTGCCCATTGTTTACTAACCTTTTAATCTCAGTTAATCGGTATGTAATGTCAGGTTCACTTGAAATGAAAAATAAAATTATCATATACTTGAAAGAAATGTTAATATTTTGTCTCCCCTTTGTGTAAACAGTTGATACATTGGCTGTGGTTCAGGCATGTTGATCAAGTTTGATATCTATTATTTTACTAATTATACATTGAATTATATCAATGTATTCATGAATCATTTATTATTTACAATTCATACTGTTTATCCAAGGAGCACCCTTTTTTAATATTTGTGTTGTGGTCATATATGGTTCTATTTGTTATATAGCTAGAGAAAGTAATTGATTTTTAAGTTAGATATATTTTTTGTAAAGAAGAAATTTCCCCAAAAATATATTCCTTTATTCATTCCAAGACTTGTATTATGATGAGCCACTACTCTTTTGGCTCTATGCAAAGCAGGCCCTTTTATGAGATTTAGATATACATGTATAACAAAAACTGTAGAAGTTATGTAAACAAAGAACTGTCATACCAATTCTTAGGTAAATCACTTGTTACTTTGTGGGTTCTTAGAGGTCAGATTTAGCCAGTTCAAAGAGGATTGTGATAGGGGAGGGGGTACTATGATTTCATATGACATCAATGGGTCATTGAAAGTATGCTTGGGTCTACTAAATACTTTTGTCAGTCAGCAATTTGTATTTGAGGTCTCAGAGAGAGTTTCATGGTGTTGCTGACTTCGGTCCAAATGCATTCTATGATTTTTTAAGACATCAATGTTCATTCACAGTTTGAAAGTATGCTTAGGTCTACTGAATACTATTGTGAGTGGATAATATGTATTAGGTGTCTAAGAGAGGGTTTCAGTGTTTTGCTGACTGGAACAAATGCATTGTGTTTTCAGCAATATCAAAAAGAAAAACATGCAGGGAACCCCTGTCTAAATAAACATGCAGGGAACCTCTGTCTAAATAAACATGCAGGGAACCCCTGTCTAAATAAACATGCAGGGAACCCCTGTCTAAATAAACATGCAGGGAACCCGTCTAAATAAACATGCAGGGAACCCCTGTCTAAATAAACATGCAGGGAACCCCTGTCTAAATAAACATGCAGGGAACCTCTGTCTAAATAAACATGCAGGGAACCCCTGTCTAAATAAACATGCAGGGAACCTCTGTCTAAATAAACATGCAGGGAACCTCTGTCTAAATAAACATGCAGGGAACCCCTGTCTAAATAAACATGCAGGGAACCCCTGTCTAAATAAACATGCAGGGAACCTCTGTCTAAATAAACATGCAGGGAACCTCTGTCTAAATAAACATGCAGGGAACCCCTGTCTAAATAAACATGCAGGGAACCTCTGTCTAAATAAACATGCAGGGAACCCCTGTCTAAATAAACATGCAGGGAACCTCTGTCTAAATAAACATGCAGGGAACCCCTGTCTAAATAAACATGCAGGGAACCTCTGTCTAAATAAACATGCAGGGAACCCCTGTCTAAATTATTTTTGAAAAGTAATCTGAAAAGAGGTCAATATTATATTTTGAGGATCAAAATGGGATTTAATGAATCTTATACTCTGTTGAGTTTGTTTTTGTGATTTTTGTAACATTTCACTATTACAGTTATCTCCCTTGATTTTAAGAGATAAAATTAAATTCTACATTAAGGTCCCTCCAAAGGGTATAAATACTAAAATGTTCAGCAATTCACCTTCAATTACCAGATTTCAGATTCATTTTAAATAAAGGTCTTTATGATGTAAATATGTTTACTTACACTTTCCAATTTAATGTTTATTTAATATTTTGACATTATCTAGTAGCACCAAAAGTATTATTGTTGTTTATTTTCAATTACAGATGTAAAAAGTGTCACTAAATGTACTCGGTAGCCGAGAATATTTTTGCACCTAATTTGTACTTTTTATGTACTTTAATTTCACAATTGATGAATTTTTTGACACCAGAATCATGTAAATATATCAGAAAGGTTAAATGATATGGAACAACAAAATATGACTCTTTGTATAAATGTTTTACAATTTCCTCTGAAGCCACTGTGAAATATTGTGAATTTGATTTTTGCCTCTGGTGAGATGTACTTAATACAACTTTATGTAAATCATGCTTGTCAGTTAGTTTTTTTTCTTAGGGTGCACCTGATTCCTCTGACACCAGGGCATATTTACTGAAATATTGTTGAAAGTGGCAATAAGTACTTTTAATGTACATTAATTTCACAATCGATGAATTTTATGACACTAGCATGTAGAACTATGTACAAATATAAGAAAAGTTAAATGAAATATTGAACAACAAAGTATGACCTTGTGTATTAATGTTTTACAGATCTTCACTGAGGCCACTGTGGCCATTGGATTATCATCTATGCACTCAGTGCCTATATTTTTTTTTTTTTTTTTTTTTTTCTATATCACCACTGAAAAATATTGTGAATTAGATTTCTGCCTCTGGTGAGGTGTACTTAATACAAATCTAATTTATCTTGTTTGTCAGTTACTTGCTGTAGGTTAGTTTTTATTTCAGAGGGTGCACCTGATTCCTCTGACACCAGGGCATAACTGAAATATTGTTAAAAGTGGCAATAAGTACACATGATTATAATCCTTTAAGAATTGTCTTAAAAATTAAAAATGTATAAATAATAAAACCCAAACTGTACATGAATTTCAATTGTAAATCATTTGAAATGACTGGTGCAGAACTATTTGGTCCACAGCCATTATATTTTGTATTCATTCGGACAGTGTCACCTGTAAAAATGAGGTCATTGTGACCTTGACATTAAATGTCAAGGTCAAATATGTAATATTATCTTGCCCAGTTCAATAACTATTTTTGTCTTAAGCATTCATATTTTATATGGATATGAATTGGGACATAACAGTGTGTCACATATGAACATTAGGTTATTGTGACCTTGACAGTTAATGTCTAGGCCAAATAAGTAATTTGTTTAAAAGGCCAACATCCATCATATTTTGTACGTACAGTGAAACCTGTCTATACCGAACCCTCAGTAAACCAAAAACCTGCCTAGACCAGACAGACTTTACAATCTCATCTACTAATTATTTATGTAATTTGAACCTGTGTAAACCGAATACCTGTCTAAACTGAACAAATTCTTCAGTCCCATTGGCATTCGGTTTAGACAGGTTTTACTGTATATGTTTTAGGCATAGTGTTATACATAAGAATTAGGACACTGTGACCTACCTTGACCTTGAATGTAATTTTATTTATTTTGATTGTATATTAAGATGAATACAGAGAGGTAAGGGGGTGGGGGGGTATCTTCTTGTGATCTTTGCTAATAGTACCTCTAGTTTAATGTACTTTAATACAAAATATTATGTTACTTTGTCCTGATGGTGCTGCAGTGACCTCGAAACATGTCGACAAAATTGAATTTATTCCTTACAACAACCAACCTGGATGTCATTGTCTTTTTATGATAATCCTTTTAAATGCTTGTTGAAGATGTTAGCAGGTATTTTTTAAAAGGTGATCAATATAAATTGTCTGGGACAATATAATTATCTTAGTAGGCGTTGAAATCTTATACTCCAATACATTTAGAAGTCACTGTGAGACCATTTCATAGTAACTTTCACACAAGTTCAGACAATAGAAAAAAACAACTTAAACTGCATGTGGTAGTCCCTTAACAAAACATAAGTTTACTTGGGAGGTAATTAAATGTTTATATGTATGAAAAGATAGATTATCCTTCTAAATAAGACACTGAAGAATCTTTAATATCACTAGACACTTTATTGTAGTTCAAATACAATAAATAAATCAGTTATTAAACTTATCATACTTGTGCTACTTGTGCATGTGGTGACAAATTGTGATTAATAATAATTTGGTCAAGAGACTTTCTGGGGGCAAATTATGATTGGAAAAAGATTGAGTTGTTCATTATTATTAATCTGGGTCAAATGCCTTTGTGTATTGGTCAGTCTCATCTTGGCATACGGTTTTGTTGCAAGTCAGTGCTTGTGCGTATGGATTACATATCACTGTAACTGTCTTCCAGGGATTCTGGAGCTCGCTACGGTACTTTGTAGCCATTAACTTCCTGCCTCTAATGTGTGATCTGCCTTGTTTGGACCACTCCCTCTTTTGTACTACTTTACTGGGAAATGGATTACTATTGGATTTTAAAAAAAAAACAAGTACCTTAACTTCCCAATTTTTCCAGATGTTTGCAAAACAAGATAAATACAAGTTATGAAAAATCCAAATCATCAAATCTGTCACTACAAGATCAAATATTGAGATGACTGATAGATAAATCTGATTTGTTTAAGGTAGTATCTGATTTTAAGGGTAAGGGTTAGGATTAGGGTGGTTGATGATGACTGATAGATAAATCTGATTTGTTTAAGGTAGTATCTGATTTTAAGGGTAAGGGTTAGGATTAGGGTGGTTGATGATGACTGATAGATAAATCTGATTTGTTTAAGGTAGTATCTGATTTTAAGGGTAAGGGTTAGGATTAGGGTGGTTGATGATGACTGATAGATAAATCTGATTTGTTTAAGGTAGTATCTGATTTTAAGGGTAAGGGTTAGGATTAGGGTGGTTGATGATGACTGATAGATAAATCTGATTTGTTTAAGGTAGTATCTGATTTTAAGGGTAAGGGTTAGGATTAGGCTGGTTGATGATGACTGATAGATAAATCTGATTTGTTTAAGGTAGTATCTGATTTTAAGGGTAAGGGTTAGGATTAGGGTGGTTGATGATGACTGATAGATAAATCTGATTTGTTTAAGGTAGTATCTGATTTTAAGGGTAAGGGTTAGGATTAGGGTGGTTGATGATGACTGATAGATAAATCTGATTTGTTTAAGGTAGTATCTGATTTTAAGGGTAAAGGTTAGGATTAGGGTGGTTGATGATGACTGATAGATAAATCTGATTTGTTTAAGGTAGTATCTGATTTTAAGGGTAAGGGTTAGGATTAGGGTGGTTGATGATGACTGATAGATAAATCTGATTTGTTTAAGGTAGTATCTGATTTTAAGGGTAAGGGTTAGGATTAGGGTGGTTGATGCCACTTTCCACAATATTTCAGTTATATCGTGGTGGTCAGTTTATTGGTGGAGGAAACCGCAGAAAAACACTGACCTGACACTGACATAATGTTGTATCAAGTACACCTTGCCTGAGCAGGATTCAAACTCACAATGTTAGTGTTGATAGGCACTGATTACATAGGTAGTTGTAAATCCAACTACCATATGATCACGACCATGAGGGCCCCTATCTAATTATCAAATTAGCTTGTAAATCATGTACGGATTCCAATTCATTTGACAAATCTTTATCAAATATGTTATATTTCAGCAATACATTGAGTAAAGGAAGTTGTTAATTAATGACTTAATAGACAAAACATAACAATACACTGTAAGGACACATCTTAAATCATTTGTTTAGTTAATGATTTCTTAAGACAAACACATGTCAAATTCTGCATGATTTATTACTTAAAAGTCATAACCAGAAGACATTAAAGTTATCTTACAAAACATCAAGTATTGTCCTGGTGCAAAACTGTTAAAATGTTGTAAATAGATGTTATAATTTCAATTGAGATAAAGATATTCAAACTGGAAAGGCATTGTTCTGAACAAAATAAATTGAAATCAAATATAATATATGAAGCAGCAGGTAGAGCATGGCTAATTGCAGTCATTAGGGTTGCATAATGCACATTCTTGGCCTTGAAAATCTGCAGAAAAATGTGATTTCCCGGTCTGAAAAAAAAGAGTGAAACATATTGTACTTGTTTATATATGATAGACTCAGATCGACGTCCAGTCTCTAGCCTAATCGACGTCCACTCCTCAAATCAGCGTCCACTGACGTCATTATCTCAAATCACGGTCCAATTTTATGATATTCTAAAATCGGCGTCTTTTCCAAACTCTCATATCTTATCCCGTTTACACGATCAAAGTTTGCCATCAAAAATAATTGTAATGACAGTTTTGAATTTTTAATCTGTTTTTTGTTTTTGTTTTTTATTTTTTTTTTGTGTGTGTTTTTTAAGCATTTTCCCATTCTTTATTATTATCAATAGGGGTAGAATCTACTTTGGTGGACCACAGAAGTCAGATATTGTAATAAACAAAAAGCATGACCTATAACCTTTCATTTTGTTACCATGCGGAAATGACAACAAAAGGGTTAGGTTTAAGGTTAGGGTTAAGGTTAGGATAAGGGTTAAGGTTAGGGTTAGGTTTAGGGTTAGGGTTAAGGTTAGGGTTAGGGCTAGGGTTAAGGTTAAGGTTAGGATTAGGGTTAAGGTTAGGGTTAGGGTTAATGTTGGGGTTAGGATTAAGGTTAGGGTTAGGATTAAGATTAGGGTTAGGGTTAGGGCTAGGGTTAGGGTTAAGGTTAAGATTAGGGTTAGGGTCCGCTAAGGTAGAAGTACTCCTAAGCACAATAAGATTTTATCTACAGTAACTATAAAATACATAGGCATTTTTGTCATCAAGAACCCCTCATCTGGAATCTGGTCTTGTCCCTTGTCCATCATTGCTTCAAAAACATTTCCTAACGGGTGTGACGTCATTTGAAGTATACGTCAGTGACGTCATTGGACGTCGATTTGAGAAAGTAAAAAACGTCCATATATTTGAGAATTGGATGCCGATTTGAGGATTGGATGTCAATTAGAGACTGGACGTCGATCTGAGTCCTACATATATACCCTCCTGCAAAATAAAGAATCTATGTAAAATCTAGTGCATTATACATAGGTCATTATGGTACACTAAATTTAAATTTATTAATATCCACTATATACATATTTCTAATATGTTCTTTTTTTCCAAAATTACGAAGGGGCTGTTGTGATCGTGATCGTAATTTACAACTACCTGTGCAGTCAGTGCCTATCACCACTGAAGTTGTGAGTTTGAATCCAGCACATGGCGAGGTGTACTCGATACAACATTATGTGATAAAGTTCGCCAGTGACTTCTGACAGGTTGGTGGTATTCTCCTGATACTCTGGTTTCCTCCACTAATAAATATTGGCAACAATATAGCTGAAATATTGTTGAAAGTGAAATTAAGCACCATAACACAAGATTAAAAAAAGTTTACATAATAGGAGATGGCAAACTTCATATGGCAGTAAACCATTTCCACATTCTTGATTGAATGTAATTAAATTATATGGTTTTTTTATGATTTTATAGGAGTAATATCCCTTACGATGGGCAAAATGGTTCCCAAACCATACAAGAGCAACGGATATGACATAGAATATTGAAATTTGTAGATATTTGAACCTTGTAAAAAAGTCAGAGGATAATTTCATACTAATAGATAGGAAATTCACAAGTTGTTATAATATTTAAATTTGATATAGAGCATAGGTAAGATATGTCATTTTCATTGATATGTATCTGTAATGTTGGCTGGTTATCTCCCTTTGTATCCTTTGTGTCCTTGTAATTGAAGTATATCTAGACAGGGTACCATTCAACATGAAAGTAGACACCTTTGCCCCCATTAAAGGGAAGTAACTCTAATAAATTCCTTTAAAAAGCTAATTTTAAAATCAAGTTGGAAATGTTCAAATTTAATAGATGAATTAAAAAGGTAAATATGCCACATTCATTGCAGTCTCACATGGACCATATATGCTTATTTGAAATTACATAAATATTAGAATTAGAAGACCCTTCTGGTATTTTGTAATTTGTTCCCTACAACTGGTTCATGTTAATAATTATTTTTGGCTGTCACAATCTTCCTTTGTGTATAAAAAAATGTATTTTCATATTTACTGGTAATAGTATGGTTATACAATGCATCTGACTGCAAAAAAAATTAAAAGGAAAAAAACTATAAAAATGAATTTCAAATGCTAATGACTTAATGATAAAGTGCATCTTACATAAAATAACCATCATTTTAAACAGACATGAGTCATATATGTTCTTTATAATCATCATAAAACATTTAATTTGCTGGTAAATTGTGTGACCTGTCAACAGATGACTCACATTTTGTGTCCTTCTCTGTGAAAAAGATTATTTTCCTGTTAAATGTATACAATCAATTACCTGTATAATATACATAGATATTATTATTGTTATCCTCTAGATAAAAATAAACAATTTTTAAGAAACCTTGGAAAACAAATTGTATGCTGTTACCACACTATATAAACTGTGTCTCTATGAAATGGGCCTTTGCATGTATAGTCTACTGTGACTTCCTTTTTTTGCTCTCCTTGCCAAAGGCAATGTGAGCTTTTTGCCATCACTCTTTGTCTGTCGTCTGTTTACTATTCACATTTTAATCATCTCCTCTGAAACCGCTTAGCCAAATGAAACGAAACTTGATAGGAAGCATCTATGGAAGGTCCTCTATAGAAACTGCCCATTTCGTCCCGATCCGTTAACAAACATGGCCACCATAGGCAATTTTTGTTTCTGGTTGGTCAATTTCTAAAAATCTTCTCCTCTGAAACTGCTTGGCCAAATGAACCGAAACTTGGTAGGAAGCATCTATGGAAGGTTCTTTATAGAAACTGCCCATTTCGTCCCGATCCTTTAACAAACATGGCCACCATAGGCAATTCTTGTTTCTGGTTGGTCAGTTTCTAAAAATCTTCTCCTCTGAAACAGTTTGGCAAAATGAACCAAAACTTGGTGGGAAGTCTCTAAAGAAGGTCCTCAATAAAGATTGCTCATTTCGTTATTTGAAATGCTATATATTCTTATTTCTAGATAAATTAGCCTTTATTTTCATCCATCTTTATTTAATGGATGTTAAACTTATAACAGGCACAAAAATGTGGCAGCATTCAACTGGTTAATTGAAATATTCTAGGTAAAGTAACTCTTATTTCCATTTAATTGATGTTATAACAACTACAAGTAATTTTCACATGTATTTTATATACTGATAATATACAAGGAACTACGTTTTTATAGTAAAACTTATTTACATATATTTTTTGTATATAAAATACATTTTCAACTTATTGGTGCATGTAATCTATTCTGTAAGGTAATATATAAAGTAGAGCAAATCTAATGAAGCAAAAGTTATGCCAAAATAAAGTTCTTTGTTTGACAATTTTGGATATCGGTGCATGTCGTCTCTTTCACAGGTGTGATAAAAAGATGTATATTAAAGTTTTCTATAGACCCATCAACTATACCTGGTCTCTCTTTTAAATTATTGTTATGTTTATATAAAACAGCTGATTGAACTGAACACCTTTAAGGAAATGTAATTGCATGCACCTGTGATTAACATCAAACATTTATTTACCTGTTAATTGCAATAAAATTGATTGAATTGTCAAAATTAGTTTAATTTTATTGTCACTCAAAGTTTAGGTATTCTATGCCTTATTTTACATCAGACAATTATTGTTCTTGTTGCCTGTAGTTAATTCCGTTCCTGACATCAATATTTTGCATTCGTAAATGGTTTCTATATAATATATATATGTTTGTAAGAGAGTTTTCATATACAAATGTAATCAAAAGATTTCCAAATTTAACTGTTCTACATTAAATAAAATTGGGTTTTTATAAAGCTTTCTGTCATTAAAATTAAGATGGTATAATTTCCTATCAATATATTTGAATAAGTTGCAACAAAACTTTTGACCTACCATACACAAGTTTTGTGTTGTGCAATCTTTATTTTTCTGTGTAGTATTTTTATCAACAATTTTTTGTCCTTCTGGTCTTTTTTCTTTTAGCTATTGTATTGTCTGTCCTTAGAATTACGACTTCTGATTACCCCTTTGGTATTTTCAAACTTTTCTTAGACCTCAAGATTTGTGGGAATTTTAAGTTGTATTTTCACTTGTATATAGTAATAAAAAAAAATCCATTACCCAGTCCCAATCAGAAAGGGATAAAAATGCAAATACCCACTTTCATTTGAACCTTTCTCTCTGACTGATATATTCTTATGGATACTTGACCCTGATCTGGCAGTTATTGTAATCTGGGTCCTTCATAGTACATTTTTTAATACAATAATAAGTCATCCATGGCAAAACAAATTGCCAAAATGAGAACGTTAAAATTTAAATTTTATCATTTTCTTGAGAAGAAAAAAATGTGAGGAGAAGGTGTCCAACAGAATAAAAATAGCATAATTTACAGTTTTGTTTTTCCATACTTTTCCAAAATCTCATGATCACAGAAACTTGCAGTATTTTGTAACTTTGGAGACTGCACACCACTTAGTTGCTAACTAAGTCTTATGATTGTGCATGCCAAAAATTCTTCATCAAATGTTTCTCAACTAAAAACTGCTACCACTAACAAACCAAATATTTCCTTCAAGTCATCCGAGGAAATGTCTTATAATAAGAAACGGAAACTGCCTACACTTCACAACCACCTGGGTTCACACCTCACGTTTGACTGCCTACACTTCACAACCACCTGGGTTCACACCTCACGTTTTTAGGTGGAGTTGATGTTGCTAGTCATTTTAGTTTTCTGTCTTGTGTTATTTGTGTTGTTTGTCTTCGTCCAGGGTACCCAATGTTGCCAGTTGTCTTTGGATTGTCCATTCTTGATTGTCCCTTCTATTTATTCTAACCTATGTTTATTTATCCAAGTCTGAGATAACAAGGTTTGACTGTAACTAAATATCAGTAAGTTTCAAAAATTGTATTTGTTTACAAATCAAATGTTTTATGCATGTAACAGTAGTTGCCCTATGAATGCTGGTATTCTTATAATACACACATCCCCTATCTGTATGTTATGAAATGAATTCATGTCAATGACAAACTTGTCACACTTTCATCTTCTCAATTTCTTTCAGATATTGAAAATTATACAATATTGCACAGATATATACAGGTATGCGGGAATATGCCTTCCGTGTCATTTTTTTAAGACCCTGATGGTAGTAGATCTTCCTAATGAAGATTTGATCTCGGGGGATACTTTGTTGTTGAGACAGTCGTAAGAGCAATACAAACTCTCCTTCGCCTCCCCTCCCCTCCCCAAAATAAATAAGATAATACAAGTTTATATCATACAATATAAAAAGAATTGGCATGAAACAGTCACATACTTAAACTCTGGACATGTCAGACACTGATGATATACAACAATCAGTTTGTTTAGTATTAGTTAGTAAGTAAACAGGGAAAACAGTGAATGGGTTAGTCTTTAAAAAAATATTGTGTTAAATTAGTTTAAACAATATTTATTTTGTAAAACTAGCACAAATAGTTTGCAACCATAATACATGTTTACATGAATGGGAATCAGAAATAAACAACATTAATACTTACCGGTATATAAATCTGCTAGTGGTAGATTCTTGAGAGGGAGAGTTGTTGACATAATTTGTTTAATAATTTGCATTTACACTAAAAATGGAAATTTGTTATTTTAGATGGTTTCTTGGATGTGTCATATTAGCTACTTTACATTCATCAATTTTATTATTAAAAAAAAAAATGAAAATAAAAAAAATAATAAAACTGATTTGAAGTTGCTTCTATTGTAATATTAGATTTTGAGATGTTTATATCTACTTTACATTCACCAGTTTTCCTTCAAAACATTTTTTAAAAATGACTTGAAGTTGCTTCTATTATTATATTTGATTTTAGATGTGACGATACCAGTAATAAGATTTACTTGTGTCTAATCACAAAAAGCTATTTCAATTTATGTGTTAAATAGTAACTTAACATATAAGTGATAATTCAAACATCTATTGGTGTGATACAACTAAAGGCCTCCTTGACTCCTGATGGATGGCTTGTTACTGTGATAGTTTCATTACAACATAATTATATTCAAGATTAACATTTATATCTCCCAGTATATATTTAAAGATGAAACGAGAGCAACTTTAACAATGTCTGGTGTAGCTTATGCAATATAGCCGTGTAATTTGCTGTTCACCTTATCCATATTTTTGGATAGCTGAATTACCACTAATGTTGGCATTCAGCATCAATCAATCAATCAATCAATCAATCAATATACCAGTAGATAAAGATGAAATGAGAGTAGCTTTAACAATGTATGGTGTAGGTTAGGCAATAGTCATGTTATTTGCTCTCCAGCTTATATCCATATTTTTTGTACCATTTTTCTAGAAATTTAGGGACCTAATAGGTCTCCTGTATTTAAAAAAAACCCCATAGATATCTATTTTAGTGTGCAGGACACATTTCTGGAATAACCATCATCAGGTATGCTCAGTCAAAAGATTGGAAAGCCAAACATTCTTTGGGGGGGGGGGGGGGGGGGGAATTAATACAATGCATAGTGATTTACTGAGTTTAATTCTTAGTAATTTGGATTATTTATTTTCAAGGTCAGGGTTCATCCTAACATTTAGAAATATTTACAAGATTCAATGTTTTATGTATGTTTGTTAAATATGATCAAACACAATTTAAGATTTGAAGTGTTGAGATGAACGAGGATGTAATATTGTTTATTAAATGACATTTTCCTTAGGTTTTTATCCAATTATTTTGTAAATCTTACTTTGAAATGCAGTTGTTTGAAAGTTTATAAGGATAAAAATTGTGAAATATGTGATAAAAAACACTTGCAGTCAAAAAATAGAATAAAAAAAACCAACATTACATCATTTAGTGCTGAAAGGTGGTAAAAGTGCTCACAACTTTGATGTCGTAATCTTACATTTTACATTTATCATAATATAATACAAATTTAAATTCAAGTAAGTTATCTATTCCCAGGCCATAAAATGTTTTTAAATTGCGCTTACTAGAACTGTAGCACTGAATTTACAGTCGTCCAAATTATGAAAATAAATTGAAGATATGAAGATAATGAGGTCCTTGTTATATTCACCTTTTGGCACTTAGGCATACAAATATTGTTCACCTGATGTGTACAATTATAATGTAATATTTGTGATATAATGAAAATGATTTTTACAAGAAATGTAATGATCGACACAACAAGCATAGTGGGTAACTCACAGCTGATCATGCTTCAATACTCTCCATTCATTACCTGTAGGTCAATTGAAAGATGCTTGTTTGTACTCATGAATTAATCATCTCAAATCTAATTGGCTCCACTACATTTTCATGATGGGAATTGATTGCACTGCTGGACCATGAAATTATATTCATTATATGTAAATCGATACTTTATTTGGTTAGTAAACAAAATAACATGGCTTTTATATTAATATTCTTTATTTCTGTGACGTACCAACCAATCATAAAATTTGAATATTGTTATGTTGCTATAACAACTTCTAAATGTCAGTTCAGTAACAGGACAATTCCTAGACGAATGTAATTTAATTTTCTTTCGGAGATACACAACAACAACCCATCATGTGGGGTCACATCAGGGTTCGTACATTCAATCAACCAAATCTTGAGGTATTAAAACCAATCATATGATGAGAGCTATTGTTCGATATTTAAATTTATTTAACTGTCTTGCAGGAGCCGTCATGGTAGTGATAGTTGGATTTATTACTACCTGTTCAATCGGTGCCTATCACCACTAACATTGTGAGTTCGAATCCAGCTCAGGCGAAGTGTACTCCATACTTGATATAACATTATGTGATAAGGTTTGTCAGTGACTTGCGGCAGGTCAGTGGTTTTCTCCAGATGCTCCAATTTCCTCCACCAATAAAATTGACCGGCACTATATGGCTGAAATATTGTTGAAAGTGGGATTAAACACCATAACCCTAACCCAAGTTGGGTGCAGGTCTAGTGTTTCCCCATTGACCTGTTTGTAACAGGATAGACATGGTATAATTCTCATGCAAGTTGTATCAGAGATACTAATTACTGTATTCTATTTTATTGTTTTGTACTGTTTTTTAATTTTTTTTTTTTAAATAGTAAATTAAAAAGTATTTATAAGTTCAAACACAGAATTATTAGGTGCTTATGAAACCACATAAACCACAAGATTTAATGTGACTCATTGAAGATACTGGTACCTCTTATTGTTATAATAGTTTAAATGTCTGCTATGGTAGGTAAACAAACGAGTGGTTTAAAAAAAAATAGAGTGACGTCTTTTAAGAACACAAACTTCAATCCCTTTTAATGAATGGAATAAAATATAAAATGCAAGTGAATTCATGTCTAAGAAAGTGATATATTAACATGGGTTAAAAAAAATCTTTTACAGGTGCTCAAATTTAGATTGTGGTTTGGATGTGGTTAAAAAATAAAAACACTTAGATGTGTAGTTTTGACTACTGTTGACTAGTAATTGAACCTGCCACTCTTTTTAATGGTTTCTTGTGAACTGCAGTGTTAACAAAAATCAGGAAACGGATTAATATAAGTTTTGTAACTTATTTCTGAATCCTATTCATCCGAATAGTTTGTATATATTCATGCTTGTATTGTCTTAATGAATTATTTAATAAAAATATGTTTACACTAAAAAAAATCATAACTGTGAACTGAGACGACACCACGATAAAACCCAATCAATAATGACAAATTTTGAAATACTGGTTACTTCAGTGAATGAAACTTCTTGTGTAAGAGCTGACACTAAAGTTTAGATTGTGTCAAAAAAACCTTTTAAAATGCAAATCAACTCTACATTTCAACATGCCATTACTCCTAGCTTGTTTCTATTCAAGATGAAATACCAAGTCAATGAATGGTAGAAAACCCTAAAAAATGCAATATTTAAAGCCTTACTGCACATCTAAAAGGCATGTTCCTAAAATGATCACATGAGACACAACAAATCTAAGAGTAGTCCAATTGTTGAAGTCACAAGTTATTGACATATTACATATGACATTTTTGGTTCCTGTTTGAACCTTTAATATAAAATAAAGCATGCCTGACATGACATTATAGACATTATAGTAACATGATATATAAAGGTTAAAAGCCAAAATCTGAAAGGATAAAATGTTCAGGTCACTAGGATAGTTGATAACTGCTGGTTACCAGTCAAATCTAGTAACACATGCTTTATTTCTGGTTGAAATAACTATTACTTGCCAGTCACATATAGTGGCATATGCTTTATCTCTGGTTGAGATATCTATTGGTTACCAGTCATATAAGTGGCATATGCTTTATCTCTGGTTGAGATATCTATTGGTTACCAGTCATATAAGTGGCATATGCTTTATCTCTGGTTGAGATATCTATTGGTTACCAGTCATATAAGTGGCATATGCTTTATCTCTGGTTGAGATATCTATTGGTTACCAGCCATATATAGTGACATATGCTTTATCTCTGGCTGAGATAACTTTTGGTTACCAGTCAAACATTTGATATATGCTTTAGCACTGATTGAGATAACTATTGATTGCCAGTCAAACACTTGACACATGCTACAGATTACTTGTTGAGATTATCTTACTAGTTACTTCTTTGCTGAGATAATGTTGTTTGCCAATCATTTGACATATTTTTCAATCACTTTATGAGACACCTCTGATCATGTCTCATGTTAGACATATGCTCCAATATCAGCTTCTGGATTGGGAACATTCTGGATTTAAAAGCAGGAAAGTTGTAAATAACTTGCCATAGAAAAAACTAATGTTTAAATAAGACTCTTGACTGGATGATAGTGTAAATGTCTTATTAACATTTGAACGTAAAAGGGAAACTAGCAATGACACTATAATATGTATGTTTAAGGTAATCATCACTATGACCTTATTATTTTTAAATTAACACATCTATTGAAATTGAGAAGGGCAGGTACTATAATATTCCATGTGAAAATCGTGTTTGCTTATCATGCAAAGCTGGTAAAGTAGAAAATGAATTACATCTTTTCCTTGACTGCCCATCTTATGCACATTTAAGGCAAGACATTTTTGAAAAAATAAAAAGTATCTTAGGTGAAGTAAATCAAAAAGTTTTCAATAAACGTCAAATGATAGCCCTACTGAACAGCAATTCACCAAAACTTCTCAATATCATTGTCAATTTTATGAATAAATGCATGTCCAAGAGAAATTCATCCTAGTCAACATTTATATAACAAATAAAATGAGTACAATTTCACTCTATATATATATTTATATATGTACGTATGCAAGCTGATGCCACTGTCGCTCCCACATGTATTGATATTACCGGTATATATATTTTACATGTATATCTTTCTTTGTGTCATAACCATCTATTGTAAATGTGTTAATACCAATAAATAATGTATATTGTCTATTGTCTTTTAGCTTGTCAAATACATGGTAATACATATCTATTCAACAGACAAAACATAAGTATTTCTTATTCATGTTTTTTCATAGTATATCTGTGTATACATATCAAATTTAAATGAATTCTCTTACACTGTATATTTGTTTTACCTCTTCTTAACAATCAATTATTGTCAGGCTATTAATATCATATTTCAGATGGAGCCCCCCTTTAGGTCTAACACATCATTCATATTGAGAAAAGCTAACTCATAATTTTTTTGTGAATGATTTAAAAAGTGGCATATTTATAATTTCTTTTTTAAGGCTAACTCATAAAATGGTTTTTTTTGGTGAATGATTTAAAAGGTGGGTATTTATAATTTCTTTTTTGAGAGTGGATCTATTGTATTTGCTAAATGTCTAAAGTCTTAAAACCCCACAGATTGAAATTTTAAGAAGAAAAAAACGACAAGGACGTCATGAAATATGGTGCATATATTTTAAATCTTGGAGTGGGTTTTGCTTGTTGAACCAACTGATACTAAACTCAATGGTTGCTTTGCTTTTAAAGTATGTGACGACACTGTATATTCACAATGTGTAAAGTGTTTGTGACGATAGATCCTAGGTACTCGGTTTTATAGCTTGTATCTATAAATTATATATTTGAGGAAAAGTACAAAATGCTTTACATTAACCTTTTTTAAAACTTTATTTCTGTAGTAGGCAGTGTATAGAATTTATTGATTACAATCTATGATACAATTTATTTACTTTCTTAAGAAAAATTTGAAGATACCAAAGTGGTAATCAGAAGCTGTAATTTGAAAAGGGACAGACAATACAAAAGAAAAAGGACTAACAATGATCTACATAACACAACACAGAAAACTAAAAATTGAGCAACACGAACCCCATAAACACTGGAGGTGAACTCTTGGTGTTCCAGAAGGGTAAGCAATTTCCTGCTCCACTCATCAAATTAAGTAAAAGATTGATAGTATAGTGATAACATTGTTTGTATTACTTTGTGATATATTGTAGATAAGAAGCACAGATGTAATATATCTGGTAGAAAATTAGAGTGGTATTCATATGTAGGCTATTAGCCAACACACGCTTAGTTTGAGGTATGAGTAATACTCATTATTGAAGAGTTGAGTAATACTCATTATTGAAGAGTTGAGTAATACTCATCATTGAAGAGTTGAGTAATACTCATTATTGAAGAGTTGAGTAATACTCATTATTGAAGAGTTGAGTAATACTCATTATTGAAGAGTTGAGTAATACTCATTATTGAAGAGTTGAGTAATACTCATCATTGAAGAGTTGAGTAATACTCATTATTGAAGAGTTGAGTAATACTCATTATTGAAGAGTTGAATAATACTCATCATTGAAGAGTTGAGTAATACTCATTATTGAAGAGTTGAGTAATACTCATCACTGAAGACAATTTGGTATCTAATTTGGATTTTATTTTTTTTGTGATACACTAACATCTAACAACATACCATTTGAGGTCAGGACATGGTTCATATTTTCAACCATCCAATCAGGGATGGATCTACTTTTTAAAACCAAGTACATGCCAAGGAGCTGTCGATTGATCAATATATTATACTGTCTTGCATATGATTGGATGGGCAAAGTTGAATGAAAGCTAGGTTACCTGACATGACCCCAAACAGAATGTTATTAGATGTAAGTGAATCACCAAAGAAAAAATGTAAAAAAAAAAGATGCAGTCAACCTTCTTGAGTGACCTCCTCTATTAAGCAATAATTTGTATTATGTGACCTTAAATTTAATATCCCATCATATGCATTTCATGTTAATCAAATGTGTATTTAGGGACCACCTGTCTTATAAGACCCTAATTTAATGTTCCCTTTGAAGGTCACATCAGACAGAAACATAGAAGGAGCCATCATGATTGTGATCATATGTTAGTTGAATTTACAACTACCTGTGCAATCAGTGCTTATCACCACTAAAGTTGTGAGTTCGAACCCTGTTCATGGCGAGGTGTATTCAATACAAAATTATGTGATAAAGTTTGTCAGTGACTTGCCACAGATCAGTGGTTTTCTCTGGATTCTCTGCTTTCCTCCACCAATAAAACTGATCGCCACAATATAACTGAAATATTGTTGAAAGTGGCATTAAACACCATTCACCAAATCAGACACTTAGATTGCATTGCAGGCTTCATGATCTGACTCTTGGTTTATATGCTCAAACCTTATTAAAAAAAACATGGATTTTAAGATGAATTTTTAAGAAGATATTAATTCATCCGAAATTTTTTCCTTGCTTAAAGGAATCGGGGATTGTTGGTATACAGATTAATCAATGATTCACATGCATGTATTTAAATATACAGTGCTTTACAGCGGATTGTTTTCCCATTTATTGAATATGTTTTGACCTCTTGCTGTTTCACTTGTTCATAATGTTTTTCTAAAAGATAATCTTGAACTTTCACAACTGTAATAGTCAACCAAGCCCTTTAAATTATTTCATTCAGATAAAAATTTAGTATGGGAAAATCATCTTCAGACATTTACCTGTCTCAGGTTTTTATTGGCTGGTTACCTGTCCGTCACAGCAACTGAAGACATTGACATTCTGTTTTGTCAATCATTTAAATTAGTTGTATGCTTTGTATATAAATACAACAAGTAAAGTAAATACACATATGTACTTATAACAAACTTTCGTTTGAGTTTTGAAAAAAAAAAAAAAAAATGTTAAACTTTGTCAATTTAAATCATGAATCTTAAACAGCTAAAGATAATGCTTTCATAAACAGTGTTATTTTATTACTTGTGCAGATACAATAAAAAAAAAAAATCATCATATGTTAGTTACTTACTGTGATCACAACATTTCAATTTTTTAACTGTCTTAATGGAGAAGAAATAATGAAAGTAGCTTTTTATATGTTAACATGTTAGTAAACGAGAAGTGAGAATTATTGCATGGATAATTATGATGAGTTATACCTGGAGAAAAAGTCTTTTCATCATTACTTATATGGTAAAGTATTATTTTTTTGTAACTTGCCCATATATATATATATATTTTGCAATTTACATGCATATTAAAGCAGCCCTGCTTATTACAGCCCATATTTACAATATATATATTAAATGATCCCTGCTTATTACAGTTCTCATTTAAAGTGTTATATAATAAATTGGCATGAATTGCATTTTGCTTATAATATTGTATTCATCTGACACAGTAATTTCCCTATTATTATGTCTGTAGAGAAAATAGTAAGCTTATCATATCACAACGACAGACATATTGTGGTTGTCCTGTTCATAGGGATGTCTGTCTGTCTTTCCATCATCCAATTATTTTGTTAATAACATTGTTATCATACCACACAATAATTGTTCTATATATCTGTTACAGCAGAAAAAAGATTAGGCCTATTGTATCAGAACAGTAGGCATATTGTGTGTGATGTGTTCATCTGTCTGTCAGTCCATCCTTCAATTATTTTGCTAATAATATTGTTATAGGATAACCATGCCACACAATATTTGTTCTATATATCTGTTGCAATAGAGAAAAGATCAGGCTTATATAAAGCAGATATATTGTGTCTGTCTGTCTGACTTCCCCTTTGATATCTTCAAACTCTTCTTAGTATTATTTTACTATCTCAGTGTATCTTAAATCTGGCCTGATAAGAGGGGTGGCCTTTGGTTGGAATTGCTTTATTAAAAGGGGACTACTGTATTTAAAAGCAGATCTTTTTAAAACTTTGTACTCTTGTTATCATATGTAGATGTGCTTATCATTGTTACTGTTTGATCAGACTATTTATGAAGGAGTTATTGCCCATTACAGCTATTGTTACTATTTATGAAGGAGTTATTGCCCATTACAACTATTGTTACTATTTATGAAGGAGTTATTGCCCTTTACAACTAACTAGTGTTACTATTTATGATGGAGTTATTGCCCTTTACAACTAAAAATCTTTCTTCAGTTAAAATCTTGGTAATATAATTTCTCCCTCAGTGTAAATTTTATCTCCTTAAAACTTTTGATGTTTGTCAATTACCAAATTTTATGAAGATGCAGATATTAATTTAACATTGTGGAAGAAATAGTTTTGAAGGAGTTACAGACTTTTATAACTATATAAATTACCATTGTTACAGAAACTTGTGAATGTAATTCATCCTTAATGTTTTTAATGCCTGATTATCATCATATTGAGATGCTAATTTTGTGTTAACAGAAAAGGAGGTAATCAACTTTGAACTTGTGACTTATTTAAATTGAAAAATGCAATAAAGATAAAAAGTTAATTATCATCTCATTACAATTGAACTTCCAACAGAAACACCTCTTCAACCCCAAATCATTTTTCAATAGAACTACTCATAAATGCACTTTTCTTATTGACATCTTGAACATAATACTATTTGGAGCACACAGTTTGCTCATGATAATGCCAGTTTAGGTGAGATTTGTGTTTTTGTAGATTTATACCTTGTATAGTTAAAGTCGAAGGGATGAATGATTTTTCTTCGAAACTGTTGCTTCAGCTTTTCTTGGCCAAATGTTTGAAATTTTTACACAATGTGTTTGACTACAATGCACACATCGTGTACAATCTTTGCTATTATGCTCCTTACATTTCCATTTTATGAGTTATCCTTCAAGTGGAGGTGATGGTGCATCCTTGACCTATGAACACATTCTTTCATTTTTTATCCATTGCTCCACTAACATCTAACAAAATCCTATGTTATCAGGTTTATTGGTATATTGCGATAATTCTTAAGTGATTTTCATAAAAGTTATGGTAAGAAAAGGTTTGCACTTGCGATTAAGTTTTTTGTGAAACTCTTCTTGATTCTAATTTTACACTTAAGATAACTATTTATTGTAAGCATTT